>LODT01000004.1:0-1465623 GCA_001606155.1 Tieghemostelium lacteum | reverse complement strand
TACCCTACCCTACCCTACCCTACCCTACCCTACCCTACCCTACCCTACCCTACCCTACCCTACCCTACCCTACCCTAACCCCTACCCTACCCTACCCTACCCTACCCTACCCTACCCTACCCTACCCTCAGCTAACCTCACCTAACCTACTCTACCCACCTAAGTATTTGCTTACCGACTAGAGTTACAGAGAATTTACCTTCTTCTTTCTCCATACGTTTGTAGAATACTATCAATTACTTATATTACTCCTATGTATGCAAACCTACCCAATACGTGCATAGAAAACCATCAACAACCTTCCAACAACTTTTATAAGCATTCATTAACCTTCAATAACCTTCATTAACCCTTAATAACCTTCATCAACCCTCAATAACCTTCAGCAACCTTCAATAATCTTCAACAACCTTCATTAACCTTCAAATACCTTCATTAACCTTCAATAAACTTCAATAAACTTCAATAACCTTCAATAACCTTCAATAACCCTCATCAACCTTCATTAACCTTCAATAACTATCATTAACCTTCAATAACCTTCAATAACCTTCAAAAACCATCAAAAACAATATAAGGCATTTGGTCTACTAGAAAAAGCTTTGGCTGCCATATGTCCAAGTAATACATTACCATCATCTTCACCATCCAAAGCTTTCCAAAGAATTAATCATCACAATCCACACTCAACTTCGGAAATCTCAAAATACATGGCTGAACCTGCCTCTGATGTCAATGTCAACCAATACTGGAAATCAAAATATGTTGATTATCTAAGTCTGGCATTACTAGCAAGATCGTATTTATCCTCTCCAAGCTCACAAGTATTCCTAGAGAGAAAATTTAAATCATTGTATGATATTTTTACAAGTTCAAGAGGTTCTCTACTTATGGTAACAATTTCCACTCTCTATTTACATAAAGAGTTTAAAGAAGAATCAAAAAAATCCATTTGTAAAATTTCTTTTTTTGGTAATTTTTAATTTTTTCAAATTTCAACAATTAATAATAATCATTGTAATTAAATAAAAATATTCATTTAATTTAAATCAATCACCAATTTTTTTTTTTTTTTCATTTTTTTTTTTATAGGAATAGTGATGAAATATTAATACTGAGTATCATCATTCTAGATTGCAATGGAATGTTAAGAAGGAGGATCAATTACAGAAATATATATTCCTGAGGAATTAGGTGTACCTTTAAAAGAGGCACAAATAGCATGTTTGTCGGGAAACATTAAAAGGTTT
Organism: Tieghemostelium lacteum; assembly: GCA_001606155.1. Taxonomy (NCBI): domain Eukaryota; phylum Evosea; class Eumycetozoa; order Dictyosteliales; family Raperosteliaceae; genus Tieghemostelium; species Tieghemostelium lacteum. The sequence continues at coordinate 1,464,373 of LODT01000004.1, read as the reverse complement.
AGAATATTTACCTAGTAATCATGTTATTCATAGAGATTTAAAAGGTGAAAGTATATTAATTATGATCAGGAGGGGTGATGTAAAATTTGCTGATTTTGGTGCCAGTGGTCTTTTAGATAAACAATCAAAACGAAATACTTTTATTGGTACGATATGAATGAACTAAAGAAACATAAGGGTGGTATATTGAATTTTGTTACTTCTCAACCAGCACCTGTAGGTTTTGGTCTAGAAGAGATTAGTCAACATTACGTAAAAAATGAAAAAGAACTAGAGAAATTAAATGTAGATGCTGATTTGATTCAGGCTTTGGGTGATGATGGTTACGATGAGGATGGTAGACCTATAGATTTAGAGAAACAAAATAGAGTGGTGGACGAAATTATGGATTTCCAATTCCAAAAGGCTCTGGAACAGTACCAAGAAGAGGAAATTGGTGAATTGGATTATGAAGAAACCCAGGGTCAATTTTCACCTGAAAATTTTGAAGATGTTTTCGATGAGTTTCTAGATAATTACAATGAGAATCATTTACCTTTGATGACTCAATTGGAGAATTCTAATGCAATCATTCCACTGACTGAAGAAGAAAAGAAACAGATTATTGCTAGAGATTGGTCAAAGGATATATTGGTGCAGGTTTAAGAAGCACAACAAGAGAATGAATTAGATAAATGGGATTGTGAAACTATTACCAACTAATAAACCAAGAGCTGGAAAATATGGATTTAATAATGATTGTTTTTATGATTCAATCATGAAAATTTGTCCAGATGAAATGAAGAAGGCATTTCCTACACCAGAGTCATTGAAATTATTTATTGGAGTTCCAAGAAGAGATGGTGTTCCAATTGATAAAATTGGTATGATAGAAGGAAAATTACCATCCAACATTCAGATTATAGTTTCAGGAGACCACCAATATCATTCTATAAACCCATCAGCAAAGAGAGTTATCAAATTACTTTTAGAAGATGGTCATTTTAGAGTTCATCATGATCAAGATTCTTATCAATAAGAAATATATCTTTAGTTGGAGAGAAGCCAGCAATAGCATACAAGTATATAGATGAAAATAGTTTAGAGGTGTATATAAAAGGAAACAAACCAATTGTCAAATCAAGAGAATGGTTAGTGAAACAAAAGAAGACATATGCCTATTCATCAGCATATACATGAAGGTGATGAAACCCTAAAAGAGACTTATGATAAATTTGTTAAAGAAGCAACAACTATTAAAGAGATGACAAGTGGTAGAATTAATATGTTTGAAACGGGAGAATCATTGCACAGGGCAGGTGTCAAATTATTTTTAAGTTACAATAAATCAATCCATCCAGAGGAAATATTACCAGATGAAGCAGAATGGATTAAAAATGCATCTAGTGGTCCTTTGGTTTGGAGTGAAGATGTTTATAAACCAGACGAAAGTATATACATGAAATCGATTAAATTATACTAGTTTAGTATTAAAATGTAATTTGTTTTTAAATACAATCCCTCATCTAAATATTCAAATAAATTGAAGTTTGGTACAATTTAATTTATTATTGCAAATCGATTTATAAGAGTTTTTTTTTTACATCAACATGTCCTGTAATTTTTTTTATAAAATATCATGTTAATATTAATCATAAAATGATTTAAATTTATCTCTAAAATGAATGGTTTGATTTTCTTCCATTTCTTTTGAGAGTAAACAATCTTTCCAATTTAATTTTTCAGGACAATCTAACAATTGACACATTAATTTTCTTCCAAATTGATAATCAAAAGATTTTTGATCAGTTGAAAGTGTACTAAACAGTTTAGATCCATCCTGTAGTATTAATAAAAAATAAGGATTATCTAAAATTTCATCTTTTAAGGAATCTAAAGAGGTATCCTTTGAAGATTCTTTAAAATCAATACCAATATCTTTACCACTGGCGATAAATAGTTGTTTTAATTGATCAACAGTGATATTTTTGTTTCTAGGTATTGGTACAATTTGTAAATGTCCATGATTAACGGTACCTTTTAATGGTACATTTCTTTCAAATACTACCATATCCTGATCTAGAGAATCAAAATATTTTGTCAAAGAATTTAGAAATTTATCTATATCTTCTCTTTCTGATGTCCCAAGAGACATTAATGACGGTTTATGTTCAATAAATACAATTAAAACGTGACCATCAACCATTTGACCCTTTGGAAATGCCAAATAACTTTCATTACCAACTGTGCTTATTAAATGACTTTCAACATTTGGTGAAGATAAACAAAACCAACAATTTACATCCATTTCTTTTTCCATTTTTCTTTTTCTATTCACATTATTATTATTATTATTATTATTATTATTATTAAATCTATTTTGGTGATTTTGTTGTGGTTGTGATTGAAAAAAGAAATTAGTTTGTATAAATTGATCTTGTTGATTATTTATAATTCTTTGTTTTTTTTGTTGTTGTTGTAATTCAAACGGATTTGGAGTTGAATCTTCTAAATTAATTTCTTTATTTGGTTGATAATTCATTGCAAATAAATACTAAGCATTTAATAAAAAACAATTAGTATAAATAAAAAATTAAATTTATAAAAATAGAATAATTACCTTTTCTTTTTTATCATTATAAACTGGTGCTAGAGATAAAAATCTAGTAACTTTTGTTTCATCAGAAGCATTTAAATATGGTTTTCTTTGATAATAAAAATAATCTTTTGAGAAATGGTATGCTGGTTTCAATTGTATACAAATGTCTTTAATTGAATCTAAACCTTTTTTTAAAGGATTTTTAATATTTGGTAATTCACTAAATAATATTAAAATGTTAATACTTTTAATTCAGTTGAATATATATACTAGTCTAAGATATTTACTCAACATTATTTAACATATGCCTTGGCCACTGATTTGTTAATAAAATGTCAATTCTTTTTTGAGATGAACATTGTGAGTATAATTCATTTTGATCATGAATTGTAATAATCATTTTTGAAGAATCCAGTGATTCTGTAGATATTGGAAAATCTACACGACCAGATAAATAGGCAACATTTAAACCATCAAAACATTTTAAACCAGTTTTGCCAAGATAATAAATGTCTTTACATAATTGTCCAGTTTTTGAATCACAAAAATTTTCAATATATTTATAATCATTGGTAGTTGATGATATAAAATATATTGGTATTGGTGTTTGTTCTTTTTCATCTCTGTAGCTCTCTAATTCTTTAGGAAATGTAATCGATTGAATGTCTATATCTTTGGGGTGTGCTATATATGGTTCAAAAAATGAACCAACACAAAATAACATTTTAAATGGTCCATTTGATTTTTCAATAGCTTCTAATCTTTTAAATAATTGATTAAATGATCCTCCTACATCACCACATACTAAAATTTTAAAAGATTCCATGGAGGGAAATAAAAAAAAATAAAAATCGATTCATTTTTTTCATTTTTCAATATGGCACTAAGAAATAGAGTTTTAAATTCCTACATAAATTTATTAAGAACTGAAAAAAGAGTATTTAATCAAGATTTAAAAACTCTTAACAATGTATTACATCAAACTAGACAACAATATAGAGAAAATCAATTAGTTACAGATGAAAAAAAGATTGAAGAACTTGTAGAACATGCAAATGCAGTATCAAATTTTTTATTAACAAATTTAGTGCAAGCTGTTAGAAAATCAGAAACTAGATTTGGTAAATAATAATAATAATAATATAATTTGAAATTATCATTATATCTTATGTTAACATTTATATAATAGAATTAAAATTTCATAAAGATACAGATTTAAACCATACCTATGAGTTTATAGGAGATCAAAAAATTAGAAAGAAAAGAGGTAAAATAGCTTTAGATGAAAGTCAAGAAGAACAATCACAATGTTGTGGTGGTGGTGCTTGTGGAACTAATACAAATATTTCACAAAAATGTTCCTAAAAAAATACATTAAATATTAATATTTTATTAAAGTATTGTGGTGATGTCATTATTAGTAAACCAAATATATATTGTAATTATCAAAAAACAAAACCGATTATATTTTATTGATATATCATCATTTATTTATTATTTTTATTTAAAATTATTATTATTAATTATTTTAATTAGGATGGGGATTAAGGAAAGTTGGAATAATTTTTATCTTGAACCTAAATCAATTAAACGTTTAACACCAACCATTGAAGCCGAACCAATTTCATTCCAATAACTTGTAGAAGTTAATTGAGTGTATTTTTCATTAGCCTTCTTAAAATCACCTTCATGTATGGCATTGATTACTACTTGGAGAGCATTTAGAGCCTCATTAGAAACTTCTTTTTTGTTAATTTTTTGTACTAGAGTTGGACATCTCTTATTGGCATCTTCCCACAATTGTTTTAGTTGTGGTGATTGTAGTGATTTTTGTTGAAGATTATTAATTGATAATTGAAGTTTATCAATGAGATCTTGTGGATTAACTGATAATGATGATTCAAGTGTTGGGGTACCTGGTATGCTGGTTGTATTATGAACGTTTGGTTTTGGTGGTGGTTGTGAAATGGAATCACTGTTCTTTGGTGATTGATTATCAGAAGCAGTTGTAGTTTGTTTCATTGGTGAACTTGTCATCATCATTGGTGGTACATCTGGAACAGTTGGTGTTATTACTTGTTGTTGTTGTTGTTGTTGTTGTTGTTGTTGTTGTTGTTGTTGTTGTTGTTGTTGTTGTTGTTGTTGGTATACAGGTGGTGGTCCTCCAAATGTATTAGTGGCAGTACCATATTGAATATTTGTTATTGGTGGTGGTTGTGAAATATTCATTGGTGAAATATATCCAGTAGTAGTTGTAACTCCTGCAGTATTTTGGTTTAAATTAACTGGTAATACTGGTGGTGGGCCAAAATTAGTTGGTGGTGGTACCATATTAACTACTGGTGGTGGTTGTGTATGTAAATGTGATGCAGTGGTTATTGGAGGTGGTTGTTGATAATTATTAACTGGTATATAATTCATTTGGTTAACTGGTGGTTGTTTACTAACTGGAATTATTGGTGGCATTGGTACTGTTTGTTGTTGTTGTTGTTGTTGTTGTTGTTGATTAAATACATTATTTTGACCCAATAATTGTTGTGGTTGAGCTGTAAATCTATTATTAATATTATTATTTGTTTGAGAAATAGAGTTGGTAACAGTACCACCAATATTTACTAATTGGAATGGGAAAGGTGGAACTGGGATACCCGAGTGTTGATTTGTTGAATGATAAACTCTATCAAATAAAATAGCACCTCTAGCTGAATTGGAAGCCAAAGATAGATATCTTAGAGATGATTGTAAATTACCTTGAGAAGCTAGTAATTCGGCATATTTTGAATATTTAATTGAAAGTAAATCATTTAGAGGTGTATTGGTATTGGAACAACCACTATTTCTAAAGATGGAAACTTTTTCAATAAATGATTGTAGATCATCAGTTGAAGATTCTCTTAGAGTTGAACGTGTCCAAATTTGGACAGTCTTATCAATATCACCAGCACAAATGTAACATAGTATAGCTGATTTTGTATCGTTTGCCTCTTGATCTAGACGATCACCAAGTATACCAGATAGTTCACGTAATACAGTAGCAGTAGCATAGGTACACAAAACGGATAGAGTAGCTTTCCAATCTTGTAAATCGCATGAACGTACCAAATGTTCAAAGTCCTTATTAACAATACAACTAACAACACGAGTAAATGGTGACTTTTGAATTTCAAAATAGGCTTCTTGAGTTTGTTTCCAAAATGTTGGACCAGCAGCATGTGCCAATATTAAAGCATCACTTAGTCTTCCAAGACGTAGACAGCAATCAATTGCCAATTGATTGTCACCAATCATAAGAGCTTTGGTTATCATTTGTTCATTTCCACTGCCTGGGAATTGAATTGGTTCATTTAGACTTTTACTAACCGTTAACATAGATGGTAAGGCACTTGGTGATTCTTGAGTTTGACTTGGGAATTCTTGATCACCACCACTAAATAATTCATTAACAGTGTTATCATCACTGCCACCACTACCATTTGGTTTTTTTGAATCTTCACCACCATCATTGTCAGTGGTGGTGGTGATGCTACTAATACCATTAACAGCATCACTCTTTAAGGAAGTAGAAATTTGAATTTCAGGTAGAGTAGAAATGAATTTTTGTAATTCAGTTTTTATATATTCAATATCATAGCCAAGATAATTTAGAATCTGTTGACGTTCGTTCTTTGAGAATAATAACTTTAAGAAACCCCAAGTTGATTTTTCATCTTCAGTCAGAGATTGATTAATTTTCTCTTGACAATATTCCTCATAGTTTCCAGATTGAATAGTTTGTTCCAGTACCTGTGATCTCTCTAATAGTTGTTGTTCAGTTGCAATCTTTACAATATTAACTTTAAATTGTTGAGTTGCCTGTGCTGTTGATTGTTGTGGTGATGTGGTTGGTTTCTTTTTTGGTTGTTGTCCAAAACACACTAATTTACCACCAAAACCAAATGACACACCACATGGTCTTTTTAACCATTTTGGAGTGTGTTTTAGAGTAGCTTTCTTTCCAGGTTCTTGAAGTCCCATTGAATTAATTTGTGCTGGTTGATTTTTAGCATTGACATCTTGTAATGAATAGGTTTGAACTGATCCAGTGAATGATGATGTAGCTAATAATCCTGGTACTTTTGGTGACCATTGAACATCAAAATTCCAAACTTCTGATCCCAATTGTTGTTGTTGTGGTGGTGTTGGAGGGGTAATTTCACACAAAACATCACCAGTATCAATATTCCAACAAATGGTTTTATTATCTCTAGCGCAAGATAATAATAGACTAGTGTCAAAAGTACACCAAGATAGACCCCAGACACCTTTGCTATGTGATTCTAAAGATCTAATTGGAGAGTGAGTATTACGAAGGTCCCAAAGTTGAATAATTGGAGAATCATCAGACTCAGAAGCAGCAATTAATTGAGTTGGTTCAGTTGGAGACCATTGAATAGAACGATAACGACATTTCTTTACACGATCATTGAAATTGAAAATTGGTCTCTTACTCTTTAGATCCCAAACAATGATATTCTGGCTGTTAGTTGAACCAAGAATGTGTGGAAATACTCCATTCCATTTTACAGTGACAATATCACTACTTGGTTGAATCTTTGGACCAGGTACATAACTTGTTGGTGCAGTTGGGTTAGATAAATCCCATACAAAAATTTCAGAATCTGTTCCACCACTTGCCAATAAACTAATTTGATTAAGATTTAAATCAATACTATTTACTGTTGTTGTGTGTTGTTGTGCTGCTCCAATTAAACCTGTATTATTATTTTCACTGTTATTTGAACTTTTTTTAATGCTATATATTAGTAAAATTATTCTGTAGTACTATAATGTCTCATGTTGTGGTGTATAATTTTACTTTAAAATTTTTGAAGCATCCCAAACATTAATTACACCATTATCCATTGCACCAATAATTAAACCTTTGGAGAATTGATCATTTTCACCTTTCCAAACAATTTTATTAAATCTGTATTTTTTATCAACTATATTAATAAATCTAATATATTTGTGTATAAGTTTTAATTTTTGATTATTTACCTATTACTTGCGGATACTTTTCCTTTCAATGTCATTTGTTGTGATTGTTCATTCTTAATATCCAAAGAATATATTGAGAGTTGTGAACTTGTATCAAAATCAGCACTAATAGTACCACTAACTGTACCTGTGGCAATTAAATCAGGTAGACTAGAAAGTGGACTCCATGCTATAGTCGATTGACTTTGTATTTCTTTTAATTTTGACATCTAATGTACAAAAAATAAAATAATGATCATCAAAAAAAAAAAAAAACTAAATATTTTTCACAATTCAAAAAAAAAAAATAAATATTTCAATCAATACCTTTGACTTTTTTAAATTCTATCTATAAATAAATAAAAAATCAAGTATATTTTATTTTATTTTATTTGCAATGTCAGAATAGAAACCTATTCATACAGTCATTATGCAATTTTTTTTTTAATTTGAAAAAAAAAAGTCTACACATCATCACATAATTTATTTTGGGATAAACCAAATATTCGAGTTATCAAGAATTTCTTGAGTTGTTTTTAACTTTAAGATGGAACGATGCATATTTCTTGGGTTTTAAAAAAGCTCGGAGATAATATTTAGTGGCTCGTAAAAAACTAATCACAAAAAATCATTTATAAAAAAAAAGAAAATTGGATCTTTGTTTATAAGAATAACAACTGAATATAATAATGAAATTAATCAAAAAGTTAATTTGTATCACAATTATATTATTAGTTTATTTAAAGGTTAGCGAATCAGTAGAAACCATTTTGGCATTTAATTCCAATACGGCTGCAGGAAAATCTAATCAAGTAATTTCATTTGATTTGATTAATCAAAATATTAGTATCATTCAATTGAATTATCAAAATAAAGCTTTTGTATTAAATGTTTTAGAGATGATATCACCAAGTGAACTTATTGTATTTTATGAAAATAGATTACAATATCAATATGGTACCTTATATTTAAATGTGAGTGTAATTAACATCAAGTAGCATCATCATCATCATCATCATCATAATAAGAACAATTGACATTAATTTAATATAATTTATAATATTTAGAATGGAAGTATAAGTCAAACATCTGAACCATTAGATAATTTAATTAGTGATTTTTATACCAATTTACCAATTCAATATGGATATGGTAGTGAAAATATCATTACATTGAGTGGTAATAATGGACATAACTACGTTGTTTATTTATATTGGGATCTATCAAATGGTGCTATTCAAAACTTTACTACTGAATATACAACATCCAATCAAAATCCAGCCATAAGTTGTGCTACTGGTAACAATATGAATGTAACCTCATTCTTTTTTACCAGATTAACAAATACACCAACTCTTCTCATTACCAATCTAGCAACTGAAGATACCACAGCGTTTATAGTCGAGGGAATTGATCCATCTCTAATTAGCCAACTTCCAAAAACCACACCAATTCAGATTCAAGATCAATATTATTTATTATTGAACAATCTAAATGCAATTCAAACCATATTATATCAAATTGAATTTTCACAGGACAATATTGCATATGCTAAGGTACTATATCAAGCTCCGTCATCAGCCTCCCCTGGTGCACAAGCAATTATCTCAGAGGACCAAGAGAATATAATATTCATGGGTGGTGACTATTCTAGAATTCTAGTAAATGTATATAATATTCAAAGTCAGAAAACAACAACCTATACTTTTGAAAATACTATTGCTTTTGATTTTTATTCTTATTTAGCTTATTTAGCTTATTAAAATAAATTATTAAAATTTTTATTACACAACTTGTGTATAATTAAAATATTGTTATTTATTTTCAATTAAAATGTTACCATTTTTAATAACATATTGAATAGGTGGATCAATTAGTTCATAAATTATATGTTCCCATTTTTGATTATTTATTATTAGCATATCAGCATATTTACCAACCTCCAAGGAACCATGTGATTTTGAAAGACCTAAAGAGGCAGCTGAATTTAAAGTGGCTGCAACTAATGCCTCTGACATGTTCATTTTCATTAGAACACATGCCAAATTCATAACAAATGGCATGGACATACAATGTGCATTTGGATTAAAATCACTACCTAATGCCACAGGTACATTTAATTCAATCATTCTTCTGGCAGGTGGCACCTCTAATCTGAGAATATAAGCAGTAGTTGGTAGTAATACTGCGAATGTTGGTGTTTTTGACATTGCAATCATTCCTTCTTCAGATACTTTTTCTAGATGGCTAATTGCCAATGCCTGTAATTCTTCACCTATTTCACCAGATCTTTGATAAGTTAATTCATCACCATGAAAATTGATATTTAATCCTAATTTCTTTCCTTCATTCAAAATTTGTTTACTATGTTCCTGTTCATATATACCTTTTTCCAAAAATACATCAATATTACTTGGTGATATTTCATTTAATTCTTTTAATCTCTTTTTGTAAAAAGAGATTAAATAATAAAGTTAGTTTAGATTTATATAATTAAAAATATTAGACACATACTTTTAATTCAGGTAATTGATTATTTATAATATCATCAGTAGCCTCTTGTGCAGTTAAACCTTTTGGAATTGAATGTGCACCCAAGTAGGTTGATACAATATCAATTGGATGTGTTTTATTAGCTTGATGGAGTACTTTTAACATTTTCATTTCAGTTTCAGTCTCAAGACCGTAACCACTTTTTGCTTCAATAGTAGTTGTACCATGTTTGAGCATTCTATCTAAACGTGCTAATAATAAATCTAACAGTTCTTTTTCAGTTGATTGACGAGTATGTTGAACTGTAAATTGAATTCCTCCACCAGCTTTATGAACATCCAAATAGGTAGCACCTGCTAATTTCATTGCAAATTCATGTACTCTATCACCACTGAACACTGGATGTGTATGTCCATCTACAAATCCTGGTATAATAGATTTACCAGTACAATCAATTACTCTTTCAAATGTAGAGTTGCTATATTTTTCCTCAATAATCTCATTTTTATTAATTTCAATGATCTTTCCTTGGTTATCTACAATCATTGATGAATTTTCAACAATTTCAATCTATTTATTTTGGAAATAGCTATTGATATTAGTCATATTGGAACACAAAACACACATTTACAGTCCTACAACTTACATTACTCATATCCTTCCCAATTAGATATGGCTTTTTATTAGATGTAATCACAACAATTTGAGAGGCATTTTTGATTTTTAATCTATAATCAAACATTGTTCTTTTGATTTTTACTTCATTAAAAAAAAAAAAAACCAAAAGTGTATATATTTTGAGGATTAATAAAGTGAATAAATAAAATAGACTTGTTATTCTTTATTAAAATATTTGGTTTTAGATAATTCTCTTTTGATTTTTTTTTTCTTTACAAAGTCTTTGTTGTTTTAAATAACTATTATTTAATCACTATTAAAATTGTTTTGGATTATATATTGTAGTTGTGGTGAGAAGTTTGATTATTGAAAATTATTTTGTCTGGGTTGGTGAGTTTGTGGTTGAAAATTTTGTGGATTATAAAAATGTGATTGTTGATTATTTATAACTGGCATTTGTTGTGTTTGTTGTGATTGTTGATTGTAATAGTTTGGGTTATAGCCTTTGTATTGGTTTGGAATATCTTGTGGTTGTGGTTGTGGTTGTGGTTGTTGTTGTTGTTGTTGGTGAGTGAATTGGTTATTTTTGATAGGAACACTTGGTGATTGTCCCAATTGTTGTGGGTTTCCTGGAATCTGTTGTTTTGTATTTTGATTTGGTTGTTGTTGTTGCTGTTGTTGTTGCTGTGATTGATCGTTAAAGTTACTGTAGTTATTATATTGACCAGCTCTAAAATCGTGATCGTCTTGTTGGTAGTTATATCTTGGACCTGGCATATGGTATTTGTGTGGAGAGTAGTATGGGTAACCTTGGAATTGTTGAGTGTAATATGGGTAATATTGTAGATATGGAACACCATATGGAGGTGGTGATTGTGATGGTGGTTGATTAGTTGGATTTTGGCCTGGTTGGTTGGTTTGATCTTGTACATGACCTCTATAAGTTGGGTTATTACCACCACTGTTTCTAAATTGTTTAGTACCTTGGTCTGGAGTTTGGTTAACTGGTGAAGTGGTTCTATTGTTATTGTAGATTTGTGGTTGTTGTTGTTGTGGATAACTGTCATAAAATTGTTGTTGTCTAATTCTAAAATCAGAGTCCTCAAAGAATGGCATTGGCATCATATATGGGCTGGCATATCCTGTATTGTAACCTGGGTGATGTAAATCTGAATCTGGCATCATCATTGAGTGATTAGCATCCATCATTGGGAAGCCTTGGTATTGATTTTGTTGGTTAACTTGTTGGCTAATTGGGTTACTGTGGTGTGGTTGAGTTTGGTGATGAACTTGTTTTGAAACATTTTGTGGTTGATGTTGTTGATGTTGTTGATGAACAGTTTGTTGAACTGGTTGTTGGTGAACTTGTTGTGGTTGTTGTTGTACAACTGGTTGTGGAGTTTGTTGAACTTGTTGTTGTTCAACTACACTGACAACTGTGGTTGAGGTTTCCAAAGATGGGTTCTTTCCAAATTGAGCTTCAAAGTTTGGATCAAAATTGACAGTATCTGGTAAGGCAACTGGGGTGTCAAAGTTTTTAATTTGAGGTTTATTACCACCAATAGTACCACGAGATTGGCTTGGTGATTCTTTTGCTTTCCATGATTGAGTACTACCTGGTTTAGTTCCAAAATTTTGTCTTGGTTGTTGTTGAACTTGAGTTGGTTGTTGAACTGCAATTGTGGAGGTTGGTTGTTGAGTTGTTTGTTGTACTGGAGTAGGTGTAACTTGAGTAGATGGTTGTGATACTGCTATTGGGGTAGTAGAAACCTCAGTTGGTTGAACTGGAGTAGTGGTAGTAGTGGTGGCCACTGGAGTGGTAGTAGTTGGTTGTGGTACCACAGTAGTTGGTGCTGTAGCATTAGTGGTGGTAGTAGTGGTGGCCACTGGAGTGGTAGTAGTTGGTTGTGTGGTGGTGGTGGTAGCGGCTGTAGAAGTAGCAGTTGGTTGTGGGGTAGCAACAACAGTTGGTTGTGGTGCTTTTGGTTTAGAAGCATTAACAATTGCTGCCAAATAGGAAGTTGGCTGTGGATTTGAGGTGGAAGGTGTTGGTGTTGAAGCTGTAGTGGAAGTTTGTGGAGGAACAGCAGTGGCGGTAGTTGTGGCAGATGATGGAACAGAAACTGGTGTAGATTGTTGTTGTTGTTGTGGTTGTTGAACTGGTTGTGGGGTGGTAGTGGTATTGGATGATGGAACAGAAACTGGTGTAGGTTGTTGTTGTGGTTGTGGTTGTTGAGCTGGTTTAGTAGCTTGTTGTGTACGTTTTCTCTCATTTTCAATTAAAAGATCACTCATTTTACTTGCAGAGGAAATATTTGGGTGGGTACCTGCTTCTGTGGTTGTATTGGTGGTAGTATTGGTGGCAGTGGTAACTGGAGTTGCTGTAGCAACTGGTTGTGGTGTGGTATTTTCTACCAAAGGAGTTGTAGTTGTGGTGGTGGTGGTGGAGGTAGTAGTAGTTGATTCTGATTGTTGTTTATTACCTTGAAGTACTTGAGCATTTAGGGTATGTGGTCTCTTTGATGGAACATTGTGTGGTTTATTATTGTGAACTGGAGTTGGTGATGACTGTGGTGGTGATCCATTTACAGCACCATTTGATTTCTTGTATTCTCCTCTATTTTTACGGGATTTATCATCTAAAACTTTATCCTTTTTAATACTACTGCTTGCTGTGTTGTTATTTTGTGTGTTGTTATTTGCACTGTTACCATTTGAAACATTTCCTTTTAATCCTTTACTTTCATCTTTTTTGCCACCTCTAGATTCATCTTTTGATTTTGGTTTTACTTCGCTCTAAAAATAATTGTTAAAAAATTATTGGATTTTAAGAAAAAAAAAAAAAAAAGTTGATGAACAGTTAACTTCTGCATGAGGGAGAGCATTGAATAATACACCCACATTTATGTTCAATATCAATAAAAATTAGAAAAAAAATGAGGTGTGGGTTGAAAAAATAAAAAAAAAACAAAAAACCCTCAATGCTCACCTGTCTCTATCTCTAAAATTTAAGACATACCTTTTTCTTTTCTTTTACTTCCATCCAAGTACCAAATTCAGGGGTAATTACACCATCTAAAATATATTGAATTACTTTTTCGTAATTAAAGTTCTCCTTTTGTAATGCGAAAAAGATATCTTCATCAGACCAATTTGGAATGATATCTCTAACTTTTTTGACCTCATCTCTGTGATCAGCTATAGAATTATTATCTGTACCAACTGAATTTACCACAACTTTTTCAGAAGACTTTATTGGTTTATTGCTGTGTTCAACTACATGATCACCCAATAAAGTGCCACCACCTTTTTTACTTATAGATTTTGTCTGTCCACCATTACCAGATGTTGTTTGTTCCTTACGCACCATTGTTTGTGTTTAATTATATTTATAGCTGTCGCTTGTGTTTATTTAAAGAAATTTCTTTTTGTTTGTTGTTTTTTGAACAAATTTTAATAAACTAAAAAAAAAAAAGTTAACTAAGTTGAAAAAGAAAAAAAATGAAAAAAAAAAAAAAAAAAAAATTTGGAGGTTCGTTAAATGAAGTTTTTTTTTTTAAAAGGATAAAGGATTACAAAGGATAAATTAATCTTTATTAAATTAATAACACTGTGATGTGTTCACTATTTTACATAATCTGAAAAAAACTCGAGTTTTCAAAAAAAAAAAAATAATTATTCAAAATGTAATTTTTTTTTCTATAAATACGTTTGGCAAAACACCATTCATCTTTTAATTGAAAAAGCATATGGTTTGATTTTGAAACTTCGTTATTATTTTTTTAATTTCAAATAAAATTTTTTACAACATATATAAAAGAAACCAAAAATTCAAATAAAAAAAGTTTTGGATTAGTTTTATAAAATAAAAAATTTTTTTTTCATCTTTTTAATTAAATCAACTGAAATGTCAACAGAGGTAGATACCATACAACCAATTACAACTAGTCCAACAACTACTACAACAACAACTAGCACAACTAGTTCTCCATCAAATGGAACTGTAGATATTAAAGATAAATTTATTTATGGAAATCTTGAAGTTAAAGGTATTTAAAATTTTAATTTAAAAATATAATAATAATTTTGAAATTTTTGGTATTAACATTAAAATTTATAGTCAAAGAAGTCAGAGGATGTCAATGTCATTTCTTGAATGGTAAATGTGAATTAAAGATTTTAAAGACTGATGTTAAACCAAAAGCATTACCAAATCACTTTTTTGTTGATGTTTTTAATTTGTATGCATTTTAATATATCATTTCAAAGAAATATTTTTCTAAAAATTATAATTTCTAAAAAAAACAATATTAACACAACAATTTATCTCATAATTTTAGCCGTGTATCTGGACCAACCAGTGAACTAGAAATTGAAGCATGGAAAAAGAATTTATTCTTTAAAGATAAAATGGCAGGTAAATTAACATTACCAATCAATGACCTATTGAATGCCAAAGGTGAACAAAAATGGTACCCATTATCACAAAATAAAAAGAGAACCAATAGAATTAAACCAGTTGATGGTCAACAACAACAACAACAGGGAAATCCAGATGAAAATGCCAAAGAAAAACAAGACCCACAATCTGGATCAGAAGAGAATAACAATAGTGAGCAATCTGAAGGTCGTGCACGTTCAGTAAGTTTACCAGCAACAGCTGCCACTAAAAAAGCTAAACCACCTGCTGAAGTTTTATTAGAAATTACATTTGTTCTCAATGAACCACCAAAAGAAATACTTAAAGGTATTGTTTTGGACGGTGAATGGAATGAACAAAATAACTTTGGTTCATTAATCAATAACCCACATTGGATTAAATGTTCACAATATCTATTAACTGTTAAAGAAGATCAAGTACCACTTATAATTAAATTAAGACAACCAAAAGGAATTGATCAAAGAGTTAGTTTCTTTGTTATTAATTATGATTGTATGTATTAATCAAAATTAACAACTAATAATTTAATATTTAAATATTAATATTGATATATATTTAAAAGCATTTTATAATGGTAGCAAAAAAGTTATTTTAGATACAACAAATGATATTAAAAAAGTTGATAACTTTACATGTCCAATTCCAGCATCATCAATTGATTGTAGCATTGAATTAGAAAAAGGACAATATATTATAATTCCATATGCAGAGACATTTGGATTCAAAGGTAGTTATAAATTAAATATTGACTCTGAGAAACTTGATCAATTAGAGCTCAATCTATTACCAAAATCTGAAGAATTACAATGGAAAGAAATTACTATTGATGGTTTATGGAAGAGTGAAAATAATGGTGGTGCTGATATCAATGTAGTAACTAATTGGACCAAGAATCCACAATACCTCTTCAATCTATCAAAGAAATCCAGAGCATGTGTATTATTATCTCAAGATGACAATGAAAAATCCATAGGTTTCTATGTTATCAAACAAGTTGATCAAGGTAAACGTGCAATTGAATTCCGTGATACCGTTGGTAAAACTGAATCATTTAAATTTGTATGTTCAGCTGGTTGCACCATGACTTTGGAACAAGGTAATTACATTGTCATTCCAAGTACTTTTGATAGTGGTATCGAAGGCGCATTCCATTTGACATTGTTTACTGACGACAGAGAAGCAACTTTTGCTCCACTCACCAGCGAATGGAAAGAAGTTGAACAAGCAAAAGGTACTTGGGTTGGAAAGAGTGCTGGTGGTGCTCCAAATAATGGTGAGAAATTCTTCCACAATCCACAATTCCATCTCAAAGTTGAACCATCCTCTGAGGAGCAAACTTTAGTCATTCAATTAATTCAAGACTCTACCATTGCTGATGAGTCTATTGGTTTTGTTGTATTGACTCGTGAAGATCACTCTAAACCACAATCTGCTGATACTTTCCAAAATGAGATGATTTTTGTAAAGACAAATTCTTGGGAACAAAGAAATGATATTTCATGTAAATTAATTGTAAAACCAGATCAATCAAGAGATTTCACTATCATTCCTTCTACTTTTAAAGAAGGTGTAAATAGATCATTTAGAATTCAAGTATTTTCTGAAATTTCAGTTAACTTGGATGAAATTGAAACTTCAGATTCAAGTGAAGATGAAAATTAATTTGAAGCAAAAAAAAAAAACAAAAAACATAAAATCAATCCTCCTAATTTAATAAATTATTTAATTTTACAATATTACCAAAACATAAAACAGATTCTGAACCTGAACAATTAATATTTTTTTTTTCATCACCAAAATCTAGATTTTTAAAAATTAGGTGATTTTTTTTTTATTTTAAATTGAATGAATAACTTCTTTTTAATTAGTAATATTGTTAGTCATTTAAACAATGATAGAGATATTATCAGTTTATTATCAAGTGAAAAGTGTTTATATAGCAATTTTAGAGGTAAAATTAGATATAAAAGTTTTCCTACACATAGATTTTTACAACAAATTGTTAAAAATGACAATTCTATAGTATTACCACCAAGATTTAAAATGATTATGATAGCAACAGAATATTTATTTAATATTATTAATAAGCATTTAGAAAGATTTAATATATTACATGTTAGATTATCATTTTATTTTAAATCACCAATAGTAGTTGGTGACTTGTCATCATTTAACTTTATGAAATCACTAAGATTATTTATATCACATCCTATTGATGTGGGATTGTTACCAGAATCACTTTTATATCTAGATTTAAGATATTATGGCTATGAGGCTCTAAATGAAAATGTATTACCAAAATATTTAGAAACACTGGAAATTGGTTATGTGGAGAAATATATTCAATCACATCTTATATATCCAGAATCACTAACTTCTCTATCATTTGTAAATCAATTTAATCACGAATCCTTATTGGTTACAGATAATAGTGGACTTGAATGGACATCAATACTACCTAGAAATTTAACTACTCTAAATTTAGGAAATAGATTTGAAGATGATCTGCTTTGTAATTTTTTACCACCTCAATTAAAACATTTAACTTTTGGTGATAAATTTAATAGCCAATTAAAATTTTTACCTAATAGCCTGGTATCCCTATCTTTTGGTAGACTATTTAATCAAGAAATATACCAAGATCAACTTCCTAAAACTTTAGAAAATTTAATATTCGGAAGTGTATTTGATAAAGATATTAAAATTGGAGTATGTACATACATTATGTTACAAACATATTTTAATCAAATTATTACTAACCTATTTTAATTAGGTTTTACCAAAAAATTTAAAAATATTAAAACTTGGATATCATTGGAATAAAGATATAGAGGTTGGAGTTCTTCCAGAGAGTTTAACAAAATTAAAACTCTCTTATAGTTTCAATAAGAAATTAAAAATTGGCAGCATTCCAGCTCAATTAAAATCTCTTAGATTTGGTCGTATTTATGATTTTCCAATAACAGAAGAAATTTTACCCAATAGTTTAAAAAAACTAATTCTACCAATGAATTATAACACTAGATTATCTATATGCTTACCATTGTTTATTGAAAATCTAAGACTACCTAGAACATTTTCATTGAAACAAATTGAACATAAATTACCACCCACATGTAAATATTTAACATTTGGTAATGAGTTTAATCAAGTAATTGAAAGGGGTTTTTTCCCTAATCGTTTAGAATCATTGACTTTTGGTGATTTCTTCAATAGGGATATACTTCCAATGATATTTGGTGACTCTTTAAAACATCTACAATTTGGAAGAACATTCAATTCACAATTATTTCCAGGATCACTACCAAAATCACTTGAAATCTTAAAATTTGGAGATCAATTCAACCAACCTCTTTTGGAGGATGTATTACCACCAAACCTACAGAGACTAGAATTTGGTAAATTTTTTAATCAATCACCTGAGAATCTAAAATTACCAAACACACTCCGATATCTAAAGATAAAAATGAATGTAATATCAAATCATGCAGATAAAAATAAAATAATTCATATTGAAAATTTTTAATATATTTATATGGTGTACAGTAATTTATTTTGTAACCTTTTTTTTCTTTTTAAATAATGATATAGAACCATCATCAAAATCATTATTTGTTGTAGTTTCTAAAATTCTTTTTTTACTATTATTATTATTATTATTATTATTATTATTATTATTATTATTATTATTATTACTTTCTTTTTCAATATTTTTTGTTAAAGATACTGATTTTTGTACAATTTTATCCTTTTTAAAATTATTTTGTTGTTGTTCATTTTTTTGAGATTTTAAGTCATTTTGTAATTTATTTCTTTCATCTCTTCTTTCTTTTTGTTTAACACCAAATTCAATATCATCCAAATGCTAATTTGATTGATAATTTATAAAGTTAGTAATTGTTTTACAAAATAAACAGCAGCGGATCTACATACAATTTCAACAATTTTTCTGGCAGTTGAAGATTCTTTGAGATGTCTAAATACTTCATCATCATCAGTTTTATAAAGTTCCATTTGTTTACCTATAGCAGTTTCAATATTTTTTACCAAAGAAACATCGTGTGGGGTGATAAATGAGATGGCACGACCAGCTCTACCAAATCTAGCAGTTCTACCAACACGATGTATATAGTCTTTTGATGAATTTGAAAGTTTATAGTTTATGACCATTTGTACATCTGGAATATCTAAACCTCTACTAGCAACATCAGTTGCAATCAATACTTTAATTTTACCAGATTTGAATAGTTTCAGTGCATCTAAACGTGCTTTTTGATCTAGAAATGAATGTAGTGATACACTTGGTACATCAAGTTTATTCAACATTCCCTTTACAGCCTCTACTGTATAACAATTATTAACAAAAACAATAACACTTTGACCAATATGTTTCTTTAGTACATATACTAAATAACAATCTTTAGTCTGTGCTGGCATATAGATATACTCTTGTTTAAGTGTGTCTACTGTATCATATTTTGAGTTATCCTCAAATATAAATGGATCTTTTAATGGTAACATTGATAGTTTCTCTAATTTGTTTGTCATTGTTGCTGAAAATAATAATGTTTGTCTATTCTCTGCTTTTGGTAAGAATTCCAAAATATTCTAATATAATAAAATTTATAAATATTAACATTTGAAATGTTCAATCTTGAATATTTACTATCAATTATCATAATACAAACAGCAATTTCCAATTCAAAATCAGGACCTAGTAATCTATCAGCTTCATCTAGTACAAGAAATTTACAAAATTTCAAAGCCACTTTGAGACCATTGGTTAAATGTGATGATAATCTACCAGGAGTAGCAACTATAATATGTGGCCTTTTTTCAAGAATTATAGATTGTTTAACTTGATCAATACCACCAATAACAACAGCACAATTTACATTTAAAGGTGAACCAATGGCATTAAATTGCTCACCAATTTGTACTGCAAGTTCTCTAGTTGGTGTTAATACAACTGCAAAAACACCATATGGGTCCTCTGATAGCTGTGATAGTATAGGTATGGCAAATGACGCAGTTTTACCAGAACCAGTCTTTGCACTTGCTATCAAATCTCTACCTTTTAAAATCTCTGGTATTGTATTATATTGAATATTTGATGGTGATTTAAATCCTAATTGTTTAAAACTACTATACATCCATGATGCTAAATTTAAATCTTCAAATTTTCTTTCCTCCATTATATAGTAGGGAAAAATATATATATTGAGCCGAATGTATTTAGAAAATGAAAATCGAGTCGTTTTTTTTTTTTTTTTGATAAATTTTTTTGATTATCAAGAACAAAATGAATGTATCTAGAATTTTAATAAAAAGTAGAAGGATAATATCTATCAACTCCAAACCTACATGTGTAAATTCAATAACTTTGACCAGTAATAAATATCAAATTTCAACAATTTTATCGACATTAAATAGTAATACAAGTTTAAAGTAATATTTTTAATTAATTATAGTATAAAATGTTTGTAGTTGTTTATTTTTGATCATTAATAATGATATCATTTTATACTATAGTAATAATACAGAAACAAATAATTCAATAAGTGGTAGTGGAAATGGAACAAAAAATAGAAATATTTTAAAAAATGATAAAGATTTAAATAGTAACAATAATTTTAAATTAGCATTTTTAAATACATTATATCAACAAGATGATGATGGTACATAATTTGGAAAATTTAGGTGTTGTATAATAAAATTTAAAGGTATATAATTGTCTAAACATTACAGCAGCAGCAGCAGCAGTAACAGATTTATTATAATATTTGGTATTGTTGATATAATAATTCTCTTATTGAATAATATTCATCTGATATGATACCATCCATACTGATAATAGAGTTACCTTGTTGATCCTCATCTCTCCAAATATATACCAAACCATTACAATTTAATACACCTTGTTCAAATTGTATTTGATAACCTTTATCCATCAGAATTTGTTTAAATTCTGATAATTTGATATCACCAATAAATGATGGGTTATGTGAATAATTGGATACATTTGGCACTATATCTAATATTGGTACATTATTATTATTTGTTTGTTGTTGTTGTTGTTGAGTTTGAGGTGTTGTTGTTGTTGTTATTGTTGATGTTATATCCATTGAAACTATAGTAGGTGTATAATTAATTTTAGCTTGTATAAATGAAATTTCATAATCCATAATTTTTGAAAATTTAATAGAATTATAGAAAGAATCTTTCAAAATAACCTTATAAACATTGGTATCTGAAGTGAGATTAAGTTTCTCATCAACTTGAGGACAATGTACACCTTTGAGTCTAATATTTTCTTTTACAAATTGTAACATATTCTGAGAAGCCTCTGGTTTACCTCTAATAAGCACTAATTGATTTGGTGAAATTTTTTGAATAATTGATTTTATAGATCTACCATCAGCACAACCCTCAAAATCAATATATTGAATTTTACAATTGACTTTAATGTGATATTGAACTTGAATGGTTTTAGTTGGAGTTACATCATGTTCAGTTGTCTCCTCAACAGGGTACATTTCCTGATCCACAATTTTCTGAGACTCTATATTTCTCTGAATAAAGTCATCATCTTCCTCACCATAGTCTCCCATTGTCAAATGTTTCTCAAAAAATGGAAACATTGGAACGAAACCTTCCTGTTGAAACTGATCTTTGGTCATGTCAAATCTCGATTGAAATGGATTTTTAAGATCATACAATCTATCATCAATTTCATTTTCGTCAGTCAAATCAGATATCTGGTCCATAATCTTTTGAAGCTCCTCCTCTTCTTTTTTCTTTTTTTCAGCTAATTTTTGTTCTTCTTTTAATTGTTGTTGTTTGATTTCATACTGTACCAATTCATCACCAACCAAAGCCACACGTCTACCTTGATGTAATTCAATAGCTCTCTCCAATACATGTGGTGACTCTATAGAAGACAATAAAAATGAACCCAAAGTATTCTCATCTACATAATCAGTAAAGAGTAATAGATTCTTTGAATCTTGTGCCCATTCTATAAATAGATCTCTTGCAAAACCAGTTTCAATATCCTTACTAGATGCCAAAACCACTTTTGGATTGGTAGTCCCTTGAAGTTCCTCCAATGAATGACATAATTTAATATTTCTAAATGAGAAAATCTCATTCTTTTGTTCAAATTGCTTACTGGCACTCGAAGACATAAACTCCAATTGACTCTTGGCAAATTCACAAATATGATAAGTTTCATGATTTAAAAATACCACATTGTAATTGTGTGTTAATTTACCCCAATGATTTTCAATGGAAAACAGTAGTTCAAGTACACGACCAGCAGTGTCAATAGGTAACAAAACATTACCACCTAATCTAAGTGTCTGTTTCATTGTTTCCAGCAACTGTTTATCTCTATCCATTTTCTTTAGTGATGCAGGTCTAAGTGCATTTCTACTATCAGTAATGAGTAATGACGGTTTAATTAGATCATTTGTCAGATTTATGCCATCAAGATGACCTTCCTTTTTGTGATTATAATTAATTGCATAGATAACTGTATCTGATTCCTTTTGAATCTTCCAAATTGCGCCACCAATCATATGACCTGCATTATATGGTGTAATAGAAATACCTTTACCCTTACCCTGCAATGAATAGTGCTGTGAAAATGATAATTCTTTAAAACGTTTCTTATCAAAACAGACATCAACATCATCCAAATCAAATTTATCAAATTCCTCTTGTTCCATCTTATTCTGATAGAGATCATATAAAAACATTTGACCCATCTTATAAATTGGTGTTGTACCATAAATGACACCAGTCATACCTAATTTACTTACTGCCCATGGTAGTGCCCCCATGTGTGTTAAATCTGGATATGATATCAATATAGCATCAATTTGATTTGCAACCCTAATTTATGTTTAAACTTTATTAATAATCAAAAAATCAAATTTAAAATGAGATGATAGTCATTGAATGATTATAAATAGATGGATATGTACTTTTTTAAACCTTCTAATAAGGTGAAATCTAAATGTGAATTTAAACCACAATCTAATAATATACAAAAATCATCAATTTCCAAGAGATAACATGGTGGATCTTCATTTTGTGCTCCGGATATTGCTCTAAAATTTATCAATGAAGACATGGTCAGCTACCTCTAATGTAAATGTTTTGTAATAATTAAATTTGTTGAAAATGATTTCTAAAAAGAAAATTTTTATTTTTTTTTGTTCACTCATTCATTGTAAAAATGTACGTAAAAGCAAAATTAAGAGTAAAATTTTAAAGTATATATAGAATATTTAATGATGAGAAACAGAGACCTGAACCTAATTTCTTTAAGGACAAAAATCTTGTGGTTATATTTTCTGATATTCATTATTCTATAAAATACTTTTAATTTTATAATAATTCTCATTCTTACAATATACTAATATCTATTTCTATAAACTTACAGTATCTTTACTATTTAAAATTAATAAAATAAATGTATTATTATAATATTGATCAAAATTATCAATTATTGTTTATTCTTTTTTTGATCATCATATATAAATCTTTTAAATATTAATTTAAAAGACATGCTTGGTTTTAATGAAGAAACACCATCCTGAATATAAATTTTAACTTTACCAGATTGTCCGAAACTACCTTCTAATACACCTTGAATTTGATTTTCAAACTCAACCTTCATACCTATAAAACTTGACATGTCCGTTTCTTTTTGAAATAAATTCTTTCCAATTACAGTATTTTCATTATGTATCTATAATAGAAGTAGAGTTGGAATTATTAATAATAATTAGATATATTTAAAGATTATGATTATACAAACTCTTTCAATTTGACCTTGTTTTGATTTTAATTTATAAATTTTTAATTTCTCATATAGTTTATCTCTTTGTGGGTTATTATCAACAGCACTACTAGTAGTAGTGGTGGTGGTGGTAACTACAGAATCTAAAAGAATACCATGAAAAGCTAATCTACAAGTAGATGTTTCTAATGCAGTATCTAATTTAGATCCAATGATTATACTTTTTGATGGACATAGTATTGGATGATCAAGTTTAATGAATGCAAATTGTGAACCTGAAGGATAGTACTCTGATGTTGATTGAAGTTCATCTAGATATTCATAGTTCTTTGTTGATTGAAATTGACCAAGATTTGATTTTGATCTATCAACAAAGAATATTGCGGTAGCAATTACAGTACTATGACCAATTGTAATGTGAAACTGTGATTTTGATTTAACTGGTAATTTAAAGAATCTAACTTTTTCTAGTGATACAATTAGAGAGTTTAAGAGTGGTACTGAGTTACCAGAACATACTAAACCCCTTTCCAATAAATCAGAATTCAATTGAGTAACACACATACCAATACGGTCACCTTGAATAGCTCTTTTAACAGGTTTATGAAACATTTGCATAGATTTAATTTTTTTCTCAACATTTAAGTGTGGTATCTGAACATTTTGATTTACAGATACAGAACCTCTCAAAACGGTACCAGTTAAAACAGTACCTTGACCTTTAATTTGAAAACAATGATCAAACTCAAATAGTAAATCACCAGAATCATCACGTTTAGGTATTTCAATAAAAGTACTTAATTGAGCCATAAGTTTATCAATACCTAGATTAAGTGTTGCTGATACCGGTATAATTGGAGAATCTCTAAAACATATAGTTTTCTCTAAAACCTTTGATAACTTCTCACTAACAGATTTAATTTTAGCCTCTCTTTGATCAGGGTCAATCTTATCAATCTTATTTAAGATTACAATAGCCCTCTTGCATGTAATCTCACCAATAACTATACATTCTGCAGTTTGAGTTTGTATACCTTTTTGAATATCAATAACAAGAAACATCATATCAATAATTTGAGAACCACCTATAATTGTCTTTATCAAAGATGCATGTCCAGGACAATCAACCAATGTCATTTGAATTCTATTGTTAACATTATCTAATTTTTCAATTTGAAATGATGAAAATCCCAAATCCAAAGTGATACCTCTCTCTTGACTAGTAGGACTCTTATCCAATGCTGCTGTTGATAAATTGGTACTTAATATCTTTGCAAGTGATGTTTTACCACTATCAACGTGTCCCATAATTCCAATATTTATATTTATAATTTTATCGTTATCACCATTAATATTATTATTATTATTATTATTATTATTATTATTATTATTATTATTATTATTATTATTATTATTATTATTATTATTGTTATTCTCTGTAGTAGTTGTGGTTGTAGAATCCATTTGATACAAATAAAAAAAAAATTAAAAAAAAAATTGAAATTGATAACTTGTTGAACTAATGATTTGATTAAAATAGTTGTGATAGATGTTGAAAAGGTCTAATTAATAGGTATCCTATTTTAAATATATTCTATGATTATAGAGTTATATAAAGTTGAAAGTATTATGATTAATGTGGTATGTTGGTTATATATATATATATATATATATAAAATAATCAATATTTATTGATAATTATTATTATAACCATATTTTTGATTTTACAATTATTCTATGTTTGTGTGTTTGTTTGGTATTTCAAATAAAAAGTCTATAATGCTTTTTAGTTTAATGATTTCTATCGATGTTGTTTAGTATTGGTTGGATTGAATGTATAGGGTTTAGTAACCTATACCTATTAAATATATTATAATTTGATTTTAAAAAGCTATTTACATGTCTGGAGATGATTTTCCAGTGAAAATAAAATCTAATTGATAGAATATAAATATGATTAATAGACTATAACAACTAACTTGAAAATCAAATCTAAAACTTACTAGCTTCACCTTTAACTTTTCTATCTGTTAATGCATTACGAATTGGGTGGAAAATGATTGGTAAGAAAATAGCTAAATATATGGTTGAGGTTTATATTAATAACTGTGTAATAAGGTATTTTATTTCTCTATCTCGCTACTACTAACCTGGTACTCCAAAAATAATACTGATAGAGTATGCACTTTCAGTTTTCATCCATTTATAACAGTTATCTCTAAAAGTACCAAATCTTGCAAATATTGAATTCATTTTTAGATGACAATAAACAATTTGAAATGATGTCTTGTGTCTATGATTTTTGTCGAGAAAATGAAATAAAAAAATTAAAAAAAAAATTTTTTATGAATTTTTGATATTTTTAGTGATCATCAAACACATTTATATACAAAATGAACAATATATTTGAAAAATTTACAACTGAATTAGAAGAAGAATATCAAACTAGACAAAATATAAAAACTATAACTCAACAAATTGATTCTGTTGAAAGAAAGCTAACACTTTACATTCAAAACTATCACCAACAACAACCTCAATCACAAGATAAACCAAACTATCAGCAATTACTAAAGGAATTAGAACCAATTAAAGAACATTTTGGTCAATTAAAAACATTAATCAAGCCAATTCATTATTATAAGTATGTAAATAGTTATTAGATATAAATAGTGTAAAAAATGCACATATTTGAAGACTAACAATATTAATAATATTACTTATAGATATAGAGATCATTGGAAACAACATCTTTCACAAATTGTATTTTGTTTAACATTTTCAAATTGGATTGATAACAAAACCTTATTAAAAATTGATGAAATTCAAACATTATTAAATTGTATGTTTATTTTTATAAACAACTTTATTTTTATTGCAAATAGTCTCCCATTCCTAACATTCTTTACATTTATCATAATTTAGTGGATAAACCAGGTGCTGGTCAATTATCAATTGAATTGGAAGATTATTTACTTGGATTATGTAATTTATCAAATGAAATGGTAGGTACTCTCTATGAACACTTTGATTATCATTTATAATATTAACAATACAATAACAAAATAACAGAGTAGATATTGTGTAAATTGTGTTATTAGACAAGATTATGATACACCATTGAAAATATCATTATTTGTCTCTGATTTGTTCTCTGGATTCAGATTATTAAATTTAAAGAATGATATCATCAGAAAGAGATATGATTCAATGAAATATGATCTCAAAAGAATTGAAGAAGTTGTTTATGATATCTCCGTTAGAAATTTACATAATAATACCAGTACTAGTAATAATAACAATACCAGCACTACAAATACTGAAAATAAAATGGTAGAATAAAAAATTAATAATACTATTTTAAAATTTAAAGTTCTTTTTGGAAGGATTAAAATAAATTAAATTATTTATTTAGCACCGAGGGTAGTTAAGATATCAGAATCACCAGCATCGGTAATGGATAAAACAGAGACTCTGAAATGTTTACCACATG
The DNA here is from genome assembly GCA_001606155.1 of Tieghemostelium lacteum. Classification (NCBI taxonomy): domain Eukaryota; phylum Evosea; class Eumycetozoa; order Dictyosteliales; family Raperosteliaceae; genus Tieghemostelium; species Tieghemostelium lacteum. Next base: position 1,436,925 of record LODT01000004.1, on the reverse strand, counting down.
AGGTACCCAAATCAATGTTGTTACCGTTGAAAAGATGGACGGTAGTTTTTGACAACATAGCGTAATATTCAATTTCGGATTTACGGAGAGCTGGACAGTTGTTGGAAATCAAAATCAATTTGGATTTACCTGATCTGAGAGTTTTGATGGTTGATTTGTAACCCAATTGTGATTTACCTGATTTCATGACGAGGGCCAATTTTTGACCGAGGTTTTCGGTGGTCTTCTTCTACAATAATCATAAACAAATGGTATTAATATACATGTTGTCATATTGTATCCAACCCCTTCTATCCTAACCTAATGAATAGAAAAAATTTTGAGAGATAAGGTTAAAGAATAAAAGTTTGAATTTCTACTATATTATCCTAAAACTTGTTCTCTTTTTACTTTCATCATTTAGGATAGAGATAAGTGAAGTGTTAATCTTTTATATAAATGTGATACTATACAATCTTTTTGCTAACCATTTTGTGCTGTGTCTAACTGTCTGGTGAGATAATCTACAAAAGAAAATCGATTAAAATTTTTTAAAAAACATCTCGTTCCAAAAAATTCAATAAAAAATCAAAAAAAATCAAATTTCATTTGTTACGTTCATTTTGATGGAATTGTGGAGGGTTATTTTGTTTACAATATTTTTTATTATTCTATAAATAATTTATTATTATTATTATTTCAATATATATAAGTTTCCGCTAAAAAAAAAATCAAACAAATAATTGGTTTTTAATCTTCAATATCAAATTCTCTGTGCATATATTCAGAGGTTGCAGTTTTTGTTTTCATTCTCTCTTGGATATTTCTTTGTGTTCTTATATACCAACGATAAGTTTGCCAAGCCAATAATAAGACTAGTATTAAAATTACCAAATAGACAGCAGCATTCATTAGTCTTCTCTGAAGAGGAGAATACTTTTTCATTTTTTCATCGTGTTTTTGTTTTCTCTTTTCATCCAATTTAGCTTTTCTCTCAATATCCTTTTTCTTTTTTCTTTCCTCTTTCTCCTCTTCTATACGTTCTTGAGTCTTGTAATCTGTATCATCAAAAAAGAAAACAATCAAATTTGGAATCATGGTGAGAGTACACCACACATAAAGTACCTCTTGACGAAGGTCAACTTGTTGTATCATTTTTGGTATATCCAACACTATAAATACACCCAATGAAAATATAAGCCATATAAGATTCTGATTAACAAAACTACTTATAGACAATAGTTTTCTCTTGAGATATACAATGCCAAAGAGTATCACTAAAAATACAGACCAGATATAGATTAAAACCAATCTATTCTGACTGACAATTTCACCAGCTTTCTTTAATATAAATGGTACTGAATATATAACTGGTACAATTAAAAATAGTAATATAAAATTGATAATCTTTTTTTTGGTTGACATTGTTGCTTTTTTATTAGCACCACTACCGCCATGTGAATGTCCATGTCCTTTATGTTTTCTCTCTTTTTTGTTTTCTACTTCTTCACCACCACCATCTTCATCTGAATTTTGATTCTTTTTCAAATCAACATTATCATCATCATCATCTACTTTTTCTTTGTTTCCTTTCATCATAGACCACACCAATTATAAAGAAAAATTTAAAAAATTTTTAAAAATAGTTGATTGGATTGTTGATGTGTTTGTGGGAAGGTTTGTTCAGAGTCCAAAATTGAAAAATTAAAAAAAACAAAAAAAAAAAAAGTTTACATAACATCAAGTGAAGATCTAATCTTACTTCCAATATTAATGTCTACGTTAGATATATTTTTATTGAGTTTTTGATTTTGGTTTTCTTGCACCACCACCACTAAGATAAGCCTTGGCATAGAACATTCCAAACAACACCAACATACTAATCATATAGGCAATGAGGGCATATTGCATCCAATTAATAAAATCACATTGATAATAAATTGTAAAGCCAGCAGCAATCATTACAACAAAGAATTGAGTCAATTGTAATTGTGTCAAATATTTCTTCCACCAAACATCATATTTCAAAGCAGCCAATAAATAATAACCATACATTATAACATGTACAAATGAATTAATTAATGCTGAAAAGTATGCATCACCACCTGCTGCAAAATTTAATCCACTATAGTGTTTAGATATTAGTATTGATCAATTCTGTAGTTTAAATAATAATAATGATGATAATGATAATGATGATTTAATATACATACATCCACCATAAGAATAACATTGTACTATGATGATAAACATGTAAAAACTATTACAATATTAATATTATGATTAATTACTGATATTATTGAAATATATATACATACAGTAACTTGATTTAATTTGCCTCTTAGAATCATAAAGGCAGTATCACCAAATTCAATTGCTTTAGAGAAAAAGAAAACATATAATACTCTTGCCATACCTAAACCTTTTTGACCATAATCTACTGGATTACAAAATAGTGAATAATCATTGGTAATTGCTTGATAGGCTATATCAATAGTCATATAAAGACTGATGAGTAGTAGTATTAAATTGTGAAAAATCAAAGGATACTGTAATTCTAACCCCTTTTTGTTTTTCATTATTCTCTTGCCAATGTATACCATTATTAGATATCCAAATACTAATGATAACATTTCATGTGGTCTATTTAAAAGTGGCCAATATTGTGTTCTTTCATCTGTTTCAACATTATCATCATAATTCTCATTAAAATATATTCAACATTTTTTAAAGCTTATTTCAATTTCATACCTCTTCTGGTCATATAGTATTCATATCTAGTAACTAGATAGTTAAATTGTTCAATTATTGGATTCATATTTTCTGTGTACATTAAAATTAAAAAAAAAAACAGAATGATGCTTTCAGATTTTAATATTAAATTTTTTTGATTGTAATTGAATCCCAGTTGTTGGAAAATAAACACTTTCGTTTTTTTTAAACTGTGAGTTTAAAAATAAAAATAGGGGATTTCCTGGTGAAGCATTGCCCTATAATATATCCAAAATAAGTAAAATATAATATTATATTTTATTGCTTCTATGAAATTGAAATATTTGATAAAACCTAGTGATAAAATATTTATTATTATTATAAATAATTTCTAGAAAATATTATTGACGATATTGAGATTGTGATTGATATTGAAGCTTCTTATTTTGTATAGTTGTTAATTCATCTTTTAGAACCTCAATATCTTTGTTTGCCAGTTCCAAATCACAAGCCATAGTATCAATTGACTTATTCATTTGTTTAAATAACAAATAGAGAGACTCTAGGGAAGCTTTATCAAATTGAATATTTTCTTGTTCTCTCTGAGTTGATATTTTCATTTGATTTGCAATCTCATCAATCTTTGAACGTATTGAATTACTTTGATTGAATTCCTCATTTAGTAATTTAATTCTTTTTCCCAGTTGATCTTCACCAGATGTAAACATTTTTCCTTTTGATCTATACAATTCCAAATTACACCAAACCTCGGTGTATCTATGCATCAGTTCAGTTTGTCTCTTTTTCATTGTTTCTAAATTCACTCTAATATTATAGTTCAGATAGTTTTGCATATCTCTCATTGATATCAATGCCTCCTTAACATTGTTTTTCAATTGTTCTAATATTTCTCTTTGTTTTTCTTTTCTATCTAAAAGTTCTTTAAATGATTTTATTGCTACTGGTAGATACCTAAATTAATATATATTAATATTCTTATAATATATACATATATATATAATGAAAAAATTTGTATTTTTAAACATACATTGTAGGATATTGATTATTTTGAATAGCTAAATTCCATTGTTCTTGTGTAACATTTTGAGGTTTTGGTACACTATTTATATTTAAATTATTACTATAATTATAAAACCAATATAAAAATTTGGAATTTGGATTATTTGGATCAATTGATTGTATATATTCGTATAATTTTGCTTCTAATGGATTTCTTTGTTGTTGCTGTAGTGGTTGTTGCTGTTGCTGTTGCTGTTGCTGTTGTTGCTGTAATTGTTGTTGTTGTGGTTGATTGAATAGTGAAGTTGTTGGTGTATTAAATAGTGATGATGTACCACTAGGTGTTGTTGTAGGTCCAAAAAATGATCCTGATGTACTAGTAGGTTGCACTGTACCTCCAAATAATGATGTAGGTGTTGTTGAAGGTCCAAATAATGATGATCCTGCTGTACTGGTAGGTTGTGTTGAAGTTCCAAATAGAGATGGTGTTGCAGTTGATGGTGCACTAGCTGGATTACCAAATAGTGATGTAGATGTATTACCTGCTTGTGTAGTTCCAAATGGTGCTGTAGTAGTTGGTGTAGTAGAGCCAAATAGAGTTGATGTAGCTGTAGAAGGTGTTGTAGTACCACCAAATAAATTGGGTGTTGTGGTTGATGGTGCACTAGCTGGATTACCAAATAGTGATGTAGAAGTGCTACCACTTGGTTGAGTTGAGCCAAACAATGATGTTGTAGGTTGTGTCTGTCCAAACATAGATGAAGATGCAGTGCCTCCAAACAAACTCATATTTAGATTTTAGATTTTCAAAAAACAAAAATATTACAAAAAAAATAAAAAAAATAAAATTAATTTATGAAACATCATTTCACATCATTATTTAAATAATTAATTCAATGAAAAATTAATATTATAGATCTATAAAAGATTTTTGGTGTCAAACTAAATTTCGTGAAAGTCTGAAGTAGACCCTTTTAAGAATAAAAGTGTGAAGGGAAAGAATTTATTTTTTTTTTTTTTAATTTTAAATTAAACCGAGATCTCTTCAGCTCTAGTGATAAATAACAACCCAATAAAATGTTACAAGAAATAGTTGATACACCACCCAATAGTAATAGTATCAGAAACAGTACTTCTTCGATGGGTGCAAGTGGTGATATTAATTGTTCACGAGAAAATATCAATGTTGTTGTTCACAGTGAGAATAACAACACTGGTGAAACCAAATACAATATTCCAAGAGGAGAAAGAGATATTATTTGTTACCAAAGAGTTGGTGCAAATTATGACCCATCTATTCCACCAATTGTAACTTATCATGATTTGGGATTAAATCGTATGTAACCAATATAATTTTAGACAGATTTCTTTTTTTTTTTTTTGTACACTTTTGACATTTTTATTAATAAAAATTTTTTTAATGTAAATATAAAACATCTATAGATACAACATGCTTTGGACCATTTTTTGATCATCCAAAGATGAAAACTATTCTTCCATATTTGAATATTATTCAAATTGAAGCCCCAGGACACGAATTAAATGCAGCAACTATTGCAACATCAGATTACCCAAGTATTCAAGAAATGTCAGAAGATGTTCAATTTGTATTGGAATACTTTAAGATTAAGAATGGTATAATTGGTATTGGTGCTGGCGCAGGTGGATGTGTATTGACAAGTTATGCTATTACACATCAAAAGAACATTGTTGGACTTGTTCTCATTGGATCAGTTATCAAATCATTCAGTTGGTTAGACTGGGTAAAATCTTGGATTGAACTATCAACTTTACCATCTCTAAAGAATAGTACCGGTGTAAGAAATTATTTATTAAACCACTACTATGCCGATAATTTAGAGGAAACAAATCCTCAACTTTTGGATTCAATCAAAAAAGAAATGTTAATGATCAATCAAGAGAATCTTCATCATTATGTTCATGCTTTTGTAAAGTTGGTATAATTATTATTATTTAAAATTCTATTAATTAACATTTTATTTATTAAAATTAATTATAGGAGAGAAGATGTTAAATCTGAAAAAATTAAAGAATTATCATTTAAGATATTATTGATTGTAGGAAAAGATACATCTTATAAAGAAGATATTATGGATTTATTTTCACATTTTAATCCAAGAAATTCAACTATTGTTCAAGTACCTGATTGTGGTATATTGGTAACTGCCGAGAAACCAAATTACCTAATTGAACCATTTAAACTCTATATGCAAGGTCTTGGTTATCTTTTGGATTATTATCAAAGTATAAATGATGGTCAAGAATGACATTGAATGATTTCAATTTAAAATAATATATAGAGATAATAATAATAGTAATAATAATATCAAACAACACAAAAGGCAACAATAAATTTGTAATAAGAAAATACTTACAATTGTACAAAAGAATATATTTTAAAAAAGTTTGTTCAACAAGTAGTTTATACTTTATAAAATATTAGATTATTGGTAATTAAACTTTTTATAAAGTTTTAATTTTATCACTAATTTGATTTGGATTATAAATTGGTGGTAAACAACCAGTACTATTACACAAGTATAGTGTTGGTTGATTATAGAGTTGTTTTGAAAATTGCACAGTTTGATTTTCAGTGGCTGTCTTAAAGTAATCGATTGTATTTTGATCATTTTCAGCATGTACTAAAATGGCCTTGTTTGGTAAATAACGACTATGAATAATATTTAATAGTTCTTTGGTAGAGTTCAAATCATTTCCTACCAATATGAAGGTATTAAAATTATTTAAATACATGGATAAACCAACAACCATTTGTGGGAATATAATTGGAACCTTTTCCAAATAGAGTGAATTGGATTCCAATGTTTTCTTTGCATTATCTTCATATTTTTTCAATTTTGTAATGTTGTACAGTCTAACTAGATTACATACTGTAACTGATTGAGCTGATGGTTCAGCGCCATCATGATCCTCCTTCATTCTACTGATTAGTGATTGATCTAATCCATCAGTACTGAAATAACCACCATTAGTTTCATCCCAAAATAGACTATCCAATGTATTTTGTAATTCAATAGCCCATTGAAGATATTCCAATTTAAATGTACTTTCATACAAATCTAATAGTGCTTGAATTAGGAATGCATAGTCATCAGCAAATGCGTGGATATTAGATGGTCCTTCTCTATAGTTTCTAATTAGTGTCTTGGTAATTGGATCATATAGATTCTTTTTAATGAATGCAAGTGCTCTTTCAGCACTATCAAGATAACTTTGATCTTTCATACCAAATACAACATAGGCTTTAGCAAAGGCACTAATCATTAATCCATTCCATGCTGTTATAATCTTATCATCTAAATGTGGTCTAGCTCTATTTTTAGATCTATGTTCAAAGAGTTTTCTCTCTGCACTTTTAAGAGTTGCTTCCAACTCTTTTTGAGGTTTTTTAAATTTCTTTTCAGCATCTTGAAGAGATTCAAAACGCATAACAATATTCTTTCCTGTGAATTCATTATGTGGATCATCAGATGGATCTACATTACCAGTTCTAGTTTGACCATAGATAAATATGAATAACTCCAATTCATCGTTGGAGAGTAAATTTACAAGTTCATCATATCCCCAAATATAGAATGCACCTTCAGATTTCTCATTGGTTTCTGTGTTTAAACTGTCAGCATCTTCAGCAGAATAGAAACCACCTAGATCCTTATGAGTAAGATCCCTTTGAACATATTCTAAAATACCTCTAGCAACAGATTCAAAGAGTTTATTGCCACTCTGTTGAAAAGCATCTAAATAGACATTGGCAATTTGACCTTGATCATAGAGCATCTTTTCAAAATGTGGTACTTTCCAATCAGCAGTTACAGAATATCTATGAAAGCCACCACCAAGATGATCATAAATTCCTCCATTTGCCATCTTTTCCAAAGTGAAATGTAACTTTTTCAAAGTATCTACATTATGATTAGCCGATACATAATGTAAAAAGTTATAGATACTTGTTCTTGGAAATTTGGGTGCTCCTGAAAATCCACCTTGTTCTTCATCAAATTGTGCTATAATCTTTTGAAGACATTTATCAATGCTGGCTTGAGATAGAGCATTCTCATGATTACCTTTTGGTTTCTCCTCTTTCAGAAATTCACTAAAAGAATTTGCTCTATCCAAAACCATATTTTTATCAGTTTTCCAGGCTTCATTAATCTTCTCACAAATCACTGGAAATCCAGGTCTACCATATTTTGCAGTTGGAGCATAATAAGTACCACCAGTGATTGGTTCCAATTGTGGAGTTAACCAAACAGATAGTGGCCAACCACCACTTCCAGTAATCTCTGTTACATAGGTCATATAGATCTTGTCAATATCTGGACGTTCTTCTCTATCCACTTTTATATTAACAAATAGATCATTCATAACTTTTGCAATCTCTGGTGAATCAAATGATTCATGTGCCATTACATGACACCAATGACATGTGCTATATCCAATAGATAGAAATATCAATTTATTCTGTTCTCTAGCTTTCTTAAATGCATCTTCACCCCATGCAAACCATTCCACTGGTTGATGTGCATGTTGTAATAAATATGGTGATTTTTCATTTATTAATCTATTGGTATATTTTTCAACACTACTAGTAGTATTCTTTTCCATATCTTTTGACATTTCTTTAAAATTCTTAAATAATTGTTCTAATATTTCTTTATTATTATTATTATTATTATTAATAGTTGAAAAAAATCTATTATAACTATTACTATTATTATTTTTAATTAATCCTGTAAATAATTTGATCATAAGAAAATAAAAAAAAAACTTTTTGATATTTATATTAATTTAATATCATTCCAATGGAATCATGGAATATTAAAAAAAAGGGTATGTGTATATTAACGAAAACAAAAAAAAAATTTTTAATTAAAAATTTCAAGTTCAATTTTTTGTTTTTTTTATTTTTTTTTTTTTGAAGTCATCACAAAAATTTTTTTTTTCTTCTACATTATTTAATATAAAAAATTTTGATTTGAAAATGGGAGCTAATCAATCAAATCAAGGAGATAAAGGTGAAAAGAAAGAACAACCAAAATATCAACCACCACCACCACCAACACAATTTGGAAAAAAGAAAAAGAAGAGAGGAGCCGAGACAGCAAATAAATTACCAGCAGTTACACCACATACCAAATGTAAATTAAAATTATTAAAATTAGAGAGACTGAAGGATTATCTCTTAATGGAACAAGAATTTTTACAGAATTATGATCTAAATCAACCAAAGACAGATGAGAACAGCAAAGAGGTTAGTGATGAGAAAGTCATTGAAGAGATTAGAGGTGATCCATTGACTGTTGGTTCTTTAGAAGAGATTATAGATGATAACCATGCTATTGTAAGTTCAACTGTTGGACCAGAACATTACGTACGTATCATGTCATTTGTCGATAAATCAAAATTATTTTTGGGCGCAACTGTCTTGTTGCATAATAAGACTCTGAGTATTGTTGGTGTCATTGATGGTGAAGTTGATCCAATGGTTAGTGTTATGAAAGTTGAAAAGGCACCAACTGAAACCTATTCTGATATTGGTGGTTTAGAAACTCAAGTTCAAGAGATGAAAGAAGCTATTGAATTACCACTTACACATCCAGAACTCTACGAGGAAATTGGTATTAAACCACCAAAGGGTGTCATTCTCTATGGTGAACCAGGTACTGGAAAGACACTACTTGCCAAAGCAGTTGCAAATCAAACTTCAGCTACTTTTCTTCGTGTTGTAGGTTCAGAACTCATTCAAAAATACCTTGGTGATGGTCCAAAACTTGTAAGAGAATTATTTAGAGTTGCTGAAGAATGTTCACCATCTATTGTATTCATTGATGAAATTGATGCTGTAGGTACCAAGAGATATGATTCACAAAGTGGTGGTGAGAGAGAAATTCAAAGAACCATGTTAGAGTTACTCAATCAATTGGATGGTTTTGATGCACGTGCTGATGTAAAAGTAATTATGGCAACTAATAGAATTGAAACACTAGATCCTGCTCTTATTAGACCTGGTCGTATTGATAGAAAAATTGAATTCCCTCTTCCAGATATCAAAACCAAGAGAAGAATCTTTGAGATTCACACCAGTAAAATGAATCTCTCTGAAGATGTAAATCTGGAGGAATTTGTAATGTCAAAAGATGATCTTTCAGGTGCTGATATTAAAGCTATTTGCACTGAATCTGGTCTATTAGCCCTGAGAGAAAGAAGAATGAGAGTTACTCATACTGATTTCAAAAAGGCAAAAGAAAAGGTATTATATAGAAAGACTCAAGGTGCTCCAGAAGGTTTATATATGTAAAAAATCACAAAAAAAATAACAAACTCTTCAGAGGTATAATAATAATATTTCATTTGACATACTATATTTCTACATACATAAATAAAAAATTTAATAATTCCACAACTCATGATAATATTGTTTTCCTTTTTTTTTTTTTTTTTTCTTCAAAATAACATATGTATAATTATTTTCTAGTATTAGAAATTTGTTTAAATTTAAAATCTAATAGAGATATAATATCATTTTTAAGAACATGTAAGAGTTTTTATTCAAATCGAGATAAAATAAGGTATAGAGATTTTCCAATTAGATTCCAAGGTTTTAATGAAAATGAAATTAAAAATCTACCTAGACAATTTCAATATGTTAATATTCAAAATAAGATGGCATTAACAATATTTAAAGAAAAATATAATAATAGAATTGAATTTGAGAAAATTCGTATTGGTGGTGATATGAAATTACTTCCTGATTGGTTTCCAATGAGCAACATGAATACTGTTAGAAAATTGGTTTTTGGAAATGCTTTTAGATCAGAGGCTTTATATATACCTACCAGTATAAAATCTTTGGAATTTGGTGATAAATATTATTTTAGTCTTAAACCTGATACATTACCTCCCTTTTTAGAAAAATTGAAATTTGGTAAAGGTTGGGATAAAGAATTACAATTGAATTCATTTCCAAATACTTTAAAATCTTTGGAATTTGGTCATAATTTTGTTAGATCTATTGCTGGTGTTTTACCTAACTCTTTAGAAAGATTAATTATGGGGCATGTATTTAATAGATCATTTACTGTTGATGATAAATTACCATCTTCTTTAAAGACCCTAATTTATGGATACAGTTATAATCAAAAAATTATTCAAAATTCATTACCACAGTCTATAGTACATTTAGAATTTGGACATTGTTTCAATCAAAATGATGATTTATTTGTTTCATCATTACCATCAAAATTATTAAAATTAAAATTTGGTTATTCCTTTAATAGACTGTTAAATTGGCTACCAACATCACTAAAACATTTAGAATTTGGTAGTTCATTTAATCAATCAATTGAATTTCTAAAAGATTGCACATCTTTAGAAAGTTTAATTATTTTAAATGAAAATTTTGAATATCCATTACAATCATTACCAAACTCTGTAATATCACTTAAAATATCGAAAAACTATAATCAAATAATAGCAAATACTGTTAAATACATTGAAAGATTCTAAATTATTGAATTTTATTTTTATTAATTGTTGATTTTGAAGATACAAAATTCTTTTGATTTAATTCTTTTTGTAGATTTAAAGTGAATTGTCTACCAGCTTCTTTTATCCAAACTCTTTTATATCTTTGAGGTTTACTTTCCGAAATGAATAAATAGGAATGTGATAATATAATTAATATAGATACAGTTGATATCAAATAAGATACAATTAGAATAAATGACATTGATATTTCATTACGAATAGAGTAGGTGATTGTAAATGGAAGGTTATAGATTATAACTGGTATTACTAAAAGTCTAAGAATTTCATAAATTACAGAATTTGGTGATCTATCAGTACAAGTGCCAAATGAAATTAATGAAAACATTACAAAACTAAATAAAACCAATAGGAAAATGGTTGAAAATATTTGGTAATTTAACATTGTATAGACTGCTAATGTTAAGGTTGGAAGGAACCATAGGACTATATATCCAGTTAAAAATGTTGGTAATTGTGAATCATATTTATCTGCTGAATATGGATGTGTATCTTCAAGTGGATATTCACTGTTATCAATTGGATTCCAACCTGGAGGCATTAGAAAACATAGTATCTTATCTGACCATTTTTTACAAGTTTTGGTTTTTTCAATAATTTTAGACCAAACTGATAATTGTGCATTTAGTGGGTTCCAACTATCAAATGGATGTACATGTCCAAATACAATAGGATCATCTTCTTCCTGATGAGTACCAAACATTCTATCCCATATAGAAAGCATTTCACCATAGTTTTTATCAATATACTTTGAAGGTGCACCAGCATGATGAACTCTATGTGAACTAGGAGTTACAAAGAAATATCCAAAAATTGGTACAGATGCTTTAGCAACTAATGAAGTATGTGTAAAGAAACCATAAATTTTCTCCATTGGGAATATTATAGTATACAATTCAGGTGGACAAAATAAAGCTAAAGGTGCATAGAATAGTGCACTAGTTAGTCTTTGTATACCACCTTGACATAGATTAACATGATAACTAAATGCATTTGGTAGATGATGTACACCATGAACAGCCCACATGAATGCACATCTATGTGCAGCTCTGTGGAACCAATAATATCCAAAATCTCTTGCAAAAAACATAAATACAAAACCTTGCCAATTACCTTCCAGTGATCTTGTTAAACCATAGTTTTCGTATATCCATCTATATGGAATAGCAGTTATCATTGCCAAACCAAACCATTCGCCTAGAATAGTTGTCCACATTTCAATCATTTGTTGTACAATACCATTACTCAAAGAAGCAATAGTATCAGCAGCTCTATAATTTTCTTTTTCTCCAATAATCAAACATATCAACCACTCTATAGCAATAGATATTAAAAACAATGGTATTCCAATTTTTACAATAGAAGTCTCTGGTAATTTTGGAATTGATTTTATATTGTCACCAACCGACTCTATATCAATTCTAGTAGGATCATAGTGATATTGGTACCATTGAATATATTTACTATAGGCCCAATAAAACCACCCTAGGAAAGATATTATTTGTACTACTGTAAATAAAGTTGCTCCCAATGTTGGTTTACTAAGAGGATTATCAACCTCATTAGCTTTAGCTTTACTTAAAATTTCTAATTTTGTATTATTTATATTCATATTTGATTCTACTAATACTAATACTACTACTAATATTACATATCCATTATAAAATAAAAATTTTAAAATCAGAAGGTTTGAATACTCATAATCATTTATAATATATCCAAAATATCGTCATTATTTTTAAATTTAGAGTGAAAGATATTTTTTTATTTCATATCATTTTTTTTTTCTTCTTCTGCCTCTTATTTGCACTTTTAAAATAATTTTATTTTCAATTTGGATAATATGTTGCTTGAATACCGTCCCTAAATTTCATTCCCGAGAAACTAAAATCGCCATTTTTATTAACAATTGGACCTAAATCTATAACCAATCATTTTGTTTTTTTTTTTTTGCTAATTATTTCCTCACAATCAGAGATCTATAATGTTATTATTAATAGACTAAAAACAATATTTAAATTTACATTATTTAGTCCTAAAAACAAATAGAATCCTACCCCCCTATTTTCACACACAATTTAGATAACTATCTATTTTTGTATTAATACCCCGAAGCAGAATGCAATCAAAATGTTTATCTTTATAGTTAACTATTTTATCAAATTACACCAATTATTTTTATTACAGTCATAATAAATGTATAAAATAATATACTTTTTCATATTCGTTTTAGTAAATATTCAGTGTTTTATTAAAATCAACATTAGTGCTGCTGAAACACCCAATATATTATCAGTTAGTCAACTAATTACCTTTAATGGTAATAGTCAGTTATTAGTAAAATATGATGGTATAATTAATAATTTTAGTAGGGCAACAATTAATTTTAATGGAATTAAAACTATAGTACCTATTGACGACAATAACAGCATGATAGTACCTATATCAGATCATTTTATGAATGATTATATCTATTTTGAACTACCAGCAAACACTACATCAAATAGATATATTGTTCAATTAACACCATTTATAAGTAATATAAATGGTGAGTCATTCAATGATAAGGGTGGTCCAATTACAATTCAAGGTCAATTTCTAAATAGAATGAGATATAATGATACATTTACAGATTTATCAATTAAAAATCATTTAAATAATACAATTTGTGATTCTATTGTCTTTTCTGATAATAGTATAATATGTGATCACTTTCCAATAGAACTACCAGGTAATTTAACAGTTATTGTAACTATTGATTCTAAAGAATCCAATGTATACAGCAACAAGGTAAAATTTATAACTTTTGATAAATCTCAAGAAAAAGAAAATAGAAAATGGATTATACCTTTAATCGTACTATCTTGTACTTTTATTATAATTTGGATATTTTTTAGTGATAATTTATTTATTTTAATTGTTAAGAAATTTTCAAAAAATGTTCATGATAATGATGATTTGGAATCTGATCTCAATTTAAAAACTCAACAACAACAACAAGTAAATCAATATATATTGGATTTAATAACACCTCATCCTTCAAATTCAAATTTATCACTACATTTGCAAAAATCACAATCTGAAAATATAACTATCCCAGAAAATCAATTATCAACATGTTAATAATAATGATTACAATAAAAACATATGTTGGTCTTATTAAATTAGAGGCACCTCTAATTTTTTTTTATTAAATATTTTTTAGAGTTTATTAAAAGATGATATTGATTGCAAAGGATAATAAAGTTATAAATGTTGAATAAGTTATGAATGGAGAATTAGAGAGATCTTCAGAACTTGTGTCTTTTAATTGTGAACAATTATCAGAGGTGTATTCTGCTTCACAAGTACATTTACCAGCAATTAAATCACAACTTCCATGATTTGAACAGTTATCTGGACAAGGTTTTTCATAATTAATAATTGAATTATGACCTTGAATATCATCAACAGTAACACTGATTTTAACTGGATTTGTAACTGTTGTTGGATCTGATTGTGGAATTAGATTACAAAGGAATGATTCTGGAAATTCATTTCCAGTAACTGTGCAATTCTCACCATTGATTGTAACATATAAGCCAACATTTGCAAAGTTACTTCCAGTAATTGTAAATGTTGTGTTGATACCTTTTTTATATGATGTTGGTGTAACTTGATCAATGGTTGGAGCATGGAAATTGCTTTCAAATTGATGGCTTTTAAGTACATTTCCAACTTCACATGCAACATTGATAGAGAATGTTCCTGTACCTGCAATAGATTGACAATAGGCAAATGATTGGTAATTACTTCCATTGGAGAATGAACAATCTAAATCATCACCATTTCCAATTGAAGTACTAATAGTTGTACCAAATAAATATCTTCCTTTAATTGTTATAATATCTGAACCATCGATGTTTGGTAGTGGTGATATTTCAGAGATAAATGGTGGTAATGCAAATTCTAATTTATTACCATCAGCATCATCAACTGTAACTGTTAATTCTCCATATTGAGCTGTATCTGGAATTGAAAATACTATTTTACTTTGTTCAACAGTTTGAACAGTAGCTGAATAAATATCTAATGGATGATGTGATGGAGTAACTGAAATTTCAACAAGAGATTCTTCATATCCAAAATTAACACCACTGATTGTGAAAACATTTGGGACTGCTCCTTGAGTGTAATTGCTATCAACTTGAGGTGCTTGGTAAACAAGTGGTATGGAATTTGATATCTTTGTACCATTGATATAGATACTAACTGAGTTGTCAAGTTTAATACCATCAGGTAGAACAACAACTAAACCTTCAGCAACAGTGCTATATGTTAATGATTCACCACCAACATTAATTGAGGTATGTTGTGGAACAAGATCTGAAAAGTATTGACCTTGAATTGTGATGGTAGATGATAATGTTGGAATTGGAGTGGTTGGGAGATATCCTGATATATATGGAGTCACTGAAATTTCTCCATTAAATATATCTTCGGTTGTATAGTTATTAAGAATTATTAAAATACCAGATCCTTGAGTTGGAAGTAGAGGACAGCTATATTGAGTGTTATTAGATATAATATCACATGTCAAATAATTACCAGCCCATGAAAATTCAAGATATTTTAATGGAACTGCATATTTTGTATCAAAAACTAAATAATTAGTTTGATAGATATGAGTAATCTCAGTTTTACCCCAGAAATTTTGAATGCTTCCATCTCTAGTGATACTACTATCACTTGTAAACTCCATATACCAAGAAGCATCATAAAATGGTGCTGCATTAGAATCGTATTGTATAACACATGAGGCTGAATCTGGACTGATATATTGAATATCTACACAGTTATAATTATCAATTTGAATTATGTAATCAGAAGTATTAGAGAATGGGTTTCCATAGAGTGTAATACGAGCACCATTTTGTTGGATAACATCATAGTATGACACATTTAATGGATAATCTTCAGATAGAAAAGGTAAAGAACTTGCACATGTATCACCAATATAATATTCATTACAAGAACATTGATAATAAGGGGCAAGGAGTATAGATTGACAATTTCCAGCTAAAAATCCATTACAATTGTCTGTACAAAATGAAGAGTAATTGAAACTAAGAATATCAGTTGACCCTGAAAAACCCATAAATACAGATGTAGAATAGATATCAGGTTCAAAAGCAGGGTAAAATAAACCATTAGTTGGAGTAGGGTTTAATACATTTACATTAAATCCGAGTGAACCAATGAGTGCTGGTTGTGAATTATAAGGTGACAGATATAGGAAATTGACACCACCCAAGGAATTTTTGACCATGATAATGAGTTGATATTGATTATAGTCATAGTATCCACCAATACATCTACTAAATTGAATGGTTGAGCTACCATTATATGTAATTGGGTGGATGTCGGGTCCTGGGATGGTTTCCAATGACCAGTCTCCATTAGATGATTGTAAGCATGAAAATACAGCACCGAATGTTTGGAATGTATCACGGAGTGTGTAACCACTGGGTAATTCATAAGTGGACATTAAAGCATTACCTTGGAAAAACCATGCGGCTGGATAAAATGTTCTTATAGTTCCATCAGCAGTAGTAATTACTACCTGGCCTAGATTTCCATCAAATTTTGAAAATCTTACTGGAGATGTAGATTGGAAACTAAATACACGTCTAATAATTAGGGTATTGTCCAATTCAGCTGCTATTAGCAAAACATTACCATTGTCACTATCAATGGCAGAATAGATGAGAAAGGATCCAGTACTACCATATCTTGTATATAGTACTTGGTTTGTAAGTTCAGTTACATATGATCCAGGATAGGGTTTAACAGAAGAAGTAGGAGCGCCACCATCAATTGGAAATGTAATAAATACAAGATGAGTGGGAGTTGAGAATGAACAACCTAAACCATCAGGAAATACATTCTGAATGGATAGATTAACACTTGGGAAGTTTTGGCTATTTAATGTTACAAAATTATTTAAAATTATACTGGTATTGGAGGTCATTGTTAAATCCTCGATAAATGTTCTGTATATTTTAACATCTTGAGTGGTAGTACCAATTAAACACATGTATTTTCCATCAATTTGACCCATATCAAATCGTACTGTCGAATTTGTTGTTCCATCTATTAATTGTTGAGTTTTAAAATTATAAAAGAAATCTGTTTGTCCTTTTACAATAAGGACAATGGATAAAATAATTAGCAAAATACTTTGTTTAATCATTCTTTTCTATCTGTTTGATGTAAAATAAAAAAAATTTTAAAAGAATCAAACAATATTACCTAATTTCAAGTAAATTTATTAATATCTTTCTGATATCGAAGAGCTTTTAGGGTCCCTGTTCATCGAAATTAAAAAATTCAATGATTTTGTAATTTTTTTCAAAATATTTGCTATTTGTAAAGAAAACCAAAATAACTCAACTTACACCAAAAATATATTTGAATAATGTTTCATCATAATGTACTACCTTATTTTATTTTTACTTTTTGAGATAGAAGAAGATATCTTTAACCACAAGAGGGGAAGATATTAAAAAAATGATAAACTTCATCTTCATCATAGACACCTACTTGAGTATCACAAATTTCACAGTAAACAGGATGATAATATTCAATTAATTCTTTACCATTTTCATCTTGATCTTTAAAAGTAAATCTCTTTTCTATCACAACAGTACAGTTTTTAACAAACATTGCCCTATATTGATTCTTAAATCTATCATGTCTCTGACAATCTATACATAATAATGTGAAACATGCTGGACAACTTAAATAGGTATTATTCTTTTTAACTGTTTTATTATTACTATAATCACTGTTATTGTTATTATTAGAATTTGTAATTGAAATATTTGAAAAGTTTTCTCTTATCCAATTATCATTATCTTCATCTTCGTCAGTATCAAATAATAATTCATCTTTTTCATTTTCAGTTAATTTTTTAAACATTTCATCATTATCATCTTCAACATAGTTTTCACTTTCATAACTGCCTGAACTTTCATTGTCAGACATTCATGAAACGTTTCTAAATGTTTAAAGTGTAGGCCGAATCAGGACTATGAAAAATGATAAAAAAAAATGTGAAAATTTCCGAAAATTAAATTAATATTTTTTTAATTTTTTAATTTTTCACTTCAAATGAATTGTGTAGTGCCACATGAAAATAGACTATTCATTTAAAGCAAATGTCACAGTTAAATATTTAAATGATAAAATAGAATCTTTTAATAAGTTTACAATTGGATTAAATGGTAAGATTATTAGAAAGTTGTATCATTTGACTAAATCAAAATTCTAATAACATATTTTCAATAGAAAATAAAGATGTGTGTCTTTATTTTGATTCAGTTAAAGATGCAGTAGAGTTACAAAATAATATAAAAGAGATTGATAATACACAGAGTGATCATATTATCATTCATCCTATAAAACAAAAACAAATCACTATAAAGAAAACATCATTTATCTCGAGAGATTCTTGGCAGAATTTATTAAATGTATTGAAAAAGATAAAAGATGATGAAATTTCTGATTTACAATTTCAAGAATATACTAAACAGTTTAGTGTATCTTCACTTTCATCAACATCTACTCCACTGAATTCTTTTTCATCACTATCAATGGCAAAGAGTAAAACCAGTACAGTAGTAAATTCTTATAGCAATAGTAGTAGTAATAATAATAATAATAATAGAGAATTGGTAGAATCTATAGAATCATCACCTGATGATATTCCTCAACAACAACAACAACAACAACCAAAGAAAACATTATTAGGTGACAAATATAAACATTTAAATGAACAATCAATAGCACCCATGCAAATTAGTAATAAATTCTATGTAGCTCCAAAACTAAAAAGTAATGGAATTAAATTTGGAGATTATCCTTATAAAACCAAACCACCACCTCTATCACTTAAACCACCACAACCTATAATAGTACCACCAAAACCAAAACCAGAGGAAAAGAAAGATAGTGAGCAAGAAGTAGAACCTGTGAAAAAGAAAATTAAAGCAACAGTTGATATGGAATCTGTTCATGAAAAATTTGCAAAATTAAAAACACCAGAAGTTCAACAAAGAATCTTAGAGAAAAGATCTTTGAATTCTAATGATACTAATACGATTAGTAAAGTATTAGCTCAGGAAATTGATGAATCACCATCACCTCCTCCTCCAATTCCTTTTAGTAATATTACCACTACTTATAAGGCTTCTGCAACTAAAGAGAAACCTGATCTACCTAAGGATGCTATTGATTTTGATAATATTGGATTTGATATATATGCTGAAGAAGAAAGAGATTTTCAAAAGGCTTTAGAAAATAGTGCAAAAGAATATAAAGCCAAACAAGAGGAGGAAGAAGATTTTAGTTGGTTGACTGAGTCTGAAAAAGATGATCAGAAGGTATTAATTGAATCTTCAACTTCCAAGAGAAAGTACAATGATATTAGTAATAGTAGTAAATATAGTCCACCAATAACATCATATTTCCCAGTTGTATCAACAGGTAGTAAATATCAACAATATGATTTCACGGTGGATACTGAAAATGGTAAATACATTCATAAAGGATTAAAGAATCTTGGTAATACCTGCTATATGAATGCTATATTACAGTCTATACTTGGTATTGATGATTTAATTGAAATGATGAGATCAAAGGATATTCAGAAATATCTTTACAAAACTGGTGTTTTGTATCAGACATTGATGGATATCAGTGTAAATATTCATAAACCTGATAGTCCTGGTAGTAGTTCATTGGTATTAAATGAGAGAAAAGATTGTGATGCTAAAAAGTTTAAAGAGGTATTTGATACCAAAAATCCTTATTTTAAAGGATATCAACAACATGATTCACATGAATTCTTAGTATCACTATTAGACATTCTCGAAAGAGAATTGAAATTTCAGTTAGATAAAGAGAATCAATTACGAAAACAACAGATTTTAGAAAAACAAAAGAATACAACAGCTGAGCAACAACAAGAAGAAGAACTACAAGATAAAGAGATTCTAGATCTTATAAAAAGAGAATCAAATGATCCTCATCTACTGAACCTCATCAAAAAGGAAGAGAGAAAAGTTAATTTACAAAACAAAACTAATGGTAAAAAACCATCACCACCACCCCAACCATCTATTAACATCAATGGTAATGGTAATGGTATTCATTCTACTTCTGATGAGGATAAAGTTGAAAATGAAGACATTGAATTGATTAATGTTGATGAATTCCTACAACAGAAATGTCCAATTGAAAAGTTTAAATCGACATTAAACATTGCTATTAAATGTTGTGATTGTAAATATACTACCTATAATAAGGAAATATTTACAAATATCTCTTTAAATTTACCAAAAAAACAATTGTAAGTTTAACATAATTATAAACATACACGCCTGAATACTAACAAAAAATTCATAGGATATCATTAAAAACTTCAGATTTACAAGAACTAATTGATAACTTCTTCAAAGAAGAAGAGATTATTGAGAGAAAATGCGAAAAATGTAATCATGGTAAATCAGTTATTACCAAATCACTTCAAAAACCCCCTCCTATTTTAATTTTACACTTAAAACGATTTCAATTTGGCCAAATATCATATAGGAAAGATAATACACCAATTAAACCACTTCATGAACTAAATTTATCAAACTATTTAAAAGATATACCAATTGAAAATAATAATAACAATAATAATAGTAATATCGATCAAAAAATTACAACTACAATAACAACTAATAATAATGTTAATCACATCAATGGTAATGGGGTTGGTAAAAAAGTTAAAATTTATACACTTCACAGTATTGTACAACATATGGGTAGTATAGACTCTGGACATTATACTTGCTATATGAATGTAAAAAATCATTGGAAACTTTTCGATGATTCTTATGTTAGAAATGTAACAAGAGAAGATGTTTTCAATATCAAAAGTGGTTATTTGTTTTTCTATTTAATAAATGATGTAATCTCAACTTGATATTCTAATTTGTATATACATAGTAAAATAATCCAATTATAATTTATATATAAAAAATATACTATTTAATATTAATATTATTGCTGATTCAATAAAATAAACTAATTGGTAAATATTTCTTTCTAAATATTGTCTCGTAAAAAGATTTTTGATACTTTATTATCTTTCAATCGTTTCAAAATAATATATATCATCAATTACAAATTTATTCGTTCCCCATTGCCAGCCGACATTATAATGTTGACAAGTCCATATAATTTCATTCTTAAAATCTATTCTAAAAGAATCAAATAGTACATCTCCAAATGGTTTTGGTGTAAGGGCAATAATTTGAAAATCGGTAAATGAAGTACTAGGTTTCACACAATCGGAATCATTTACAATACAATTAACTGTAGTATCTGTATTACCTGCACTAGTAGTTGAATATCCTAAAAATTCATTTAAAATTAATTAATATTTATTCTGAGTCAACTAGAATTTAAAATATATACCAAATAATCTATAAAACATTTTAATTTTTTATCAGATTGATTGATTTAATACAATGTTTAATTTATATATATATAGTGAATTTAATTGAGAATTTGAGATATTTATTAAAATAAATAAAGGTGGTGAGGTGAGTTGGATTTGGGTGTGTGGTGTGGAAAAAGTAATGTTTTATTACCCCCTTTCAAGGTTATATATTTTAAAATAAATAGATAATTTATAAAATAAAAAAAAATATTTTAGACTAAAATTTTTACTAGACAGTATTCTGCGGTTTGTTATTTCAAGGTCAGTTTCTTATTTTATATTTTAAATTTGAGTTTTTGCAAATAAATTAAAAAAAAAAAACAAAATTTGTAAAAATAAGACCATTGGAGTACAATTAGATAATGTATCATCTATCAAATCATAATTTACAATTTATTTGTAATTAAAATGTTTTGTTTTATTTTTTTGTTTGTTTTTTTTTATTAATAGATTTGGTGGAGAGGGAAAAGGGTATTGTGACAATGAGTGTGGTTTATGCTTTTTGGTAAAAACTATAAAAAATATATATATTTGAGAATAATTGAGGGATTTAAATGAAGGAATAGATTGTTTTAATAATCCATAGATTTTGATTTTGAATCACAAGAATATATACTAATGATTGAATCTTGAGCACCAGCACCCAAGAGTAAAGAGTAAGGGTGGAAAGCTAAACAAGATACAGGACCAATTCTCTGTCCAAGGAAACCCTCATGATAACGAATTGTACAAACTTCATCGCCAGCAAAATTCAAAATTCTAATTCTCTGATTTGGACTACCACTGGCAATCAGAGGAGCATAATCATGAACTGAAAATGAACTAATGAGATCATTATGGAAAATGGTATTACTTGAACATTCATAGCCGTGTTGCCAAAATTTAATTTCACCAGTACTGGAACCAGAGACAACAGTCTTTCCACCTAAACTTGATGGCATGGATAAATTAACAATCCATGATTTATGTTCAGTCAGAGTTGATACACAACTGTATTTAGCAGGTATACGTTGATCAAATAGTTTAACTTGACCATCTGTGAAACCAGCTGCAAATAATGGACCACCCTTTTCATTAGTAATACAGGTGACAAAAGATTCAGTTCCAATGAGAAGATCTTGAATACCAAGTTCTCTCTCAACATCCCAAATACGTATCTTAGGACCACCAGGAGTCTCACCACTGATTAGACATTGTCCTGAATCTGATTTCCAATCGAGTACTAATCTACCACTGATTGGCTCTAATCCAGTAGTTGCAAATTCAGGGAATGATCTCCAACTACTAACCAGTTTAAGAGAATCAATAGATTCATAACCTCTCCAAAGTCTAACTACACCATCATCAGCAGCAGTTAGAATCATTGATGGATCTTGATCATTAACCAGACGTAAACTTGTAATTCTAGTACCAGGTAAATTACAATTACTAAAAACATTTATTCTCTGACTGTCCTCATAGTTCCAAACTGAAATGGAATCAGAACCATCAGTACAAACTAAATGATTCTCAAAAGGATGAAATTGTAGTAACTGTACTGGTTGTCCAGAATTCTCTGTAAAAATACCAATTTGTGATAGTGATTTTGGTAGTTGTTGAATTACATTCTGAACTGAATCTTTAGAATCTTGAATAATCTGTTCGTTTCTCTGTTGTTTCCATTTCTTTTCAATGGATTCAGGTGACTCCAGATCCTCTGGACTCTGCATCATTGGTTTGGAAAATGATGAACATGACCATTCGTAAAAATCAGAATACAATTCATCTTCATCTAATGATAATGGATCATGACCCATTTGACCTGCATTTCCTGAACCTAATAAATCATTAGGTAGTGATTGACCAAGTTTCATTGACTTGAAAGATTGATTGAGGTTATTAAACTGTTGTTGCTGTTGTTGTGATCCTGATGATGCTTGATTGGCACTATTAATACCACTATTTGATGCCCCCAATATTGGTGAAGATCTCTGTGCACCCAATTTTGTTTTACTTGGTGATCTTGGGTCACCTCTATTGGTAATTCTTGAAATATTTACAATTGTATTTTTAATGGTATTTGTTGCTGAATTTCCACCAGAACTCTGATTATTACCAAGTCCAGAGAAACTATTTGACAAATTATTATTATTACTGCTATTGCTATTGTTTTGCTGTTGTTGTTGTTGCTGTTGTTGTTGTTGTTGTTGCTGCTGTAACTGTAGTGACTGGGATAGCATTTGATTGTTACTACTATTGTTACTCTGTAGATTATTTTGAAAGATACCAAGTTTCTGGAAATTATATTGTATCAATTCTTCGTGCATGAACTTTGATGTAATTCTTCTAATGATAGATTGTGATCTTACAGCAACCTGATCAAAAGGATCATTACATAGATTCAATAAAATCTTCCAAAGACAATCATAGATTGATCCAGTACCATTAAGATTACTACTGTTAGAACTATTATATTCATCAGCTTGGAATTCAGCAGTACTAGATTTACTTCCACCCAATGGTTTCTTTTTTGATTTCTTCAATTCCTCTTGTCTCTTTGCCTCCATTATAGCTCTCATTCTTTCATCTTTTGCAATCTCTTGAGCAACTTGAATAAAATTAGCCTCATAAGAACTAACAATTCTTGATAAACTAATAACCAATTCCTTTCTAACCATTGGAGAGCAATCAGCAGTCACAACAGCCAAAGTAATACTCAAATTCAATTCGATATTAGTTCGCTGTTCAGAACCTTCAGCACCACCAATAAGTTCACCAATAGCATATACAGCAGCAGATCTAACTTCTGGTGAAGGATCAGTAATCAATAAACACAATTTCTCAGGAGCCTGTTCTTTAATAGCAGCCCATTTTGCCTCTTCAAAATTCTCCCACATTTTTGCAACGCACAAAACCATCCAACGTCTAACCATTGGATCGGGATCGGATAACTGACTAAGACATATAGGTAAAAGGTTACCATTCAAACATGCATTCTGACCAGGTCTGCTATTATTACAGATGGTCGATAGAACAAATGCCGACATTGTTCTCTGATCAGCAGGTACTTGGGGACTTGATAGTACACTTATAAAATAAGCATGACCATTCTCCTTTACCAAATCCAATTGACATGATTTATCAAGTGCTAGAATCTTTGCCCAAATGAATACTAAAATATGTCGAAGTTCACCGGCAGGTGATTGAAGTAATTTCAAAACATAAGGAAATATACCAACACACAATGCCAAATTTACAGCCCATGGTCCTAAATCCAAGAATTTACCTAAAAGTACTAGAGCACGATGTCTATGTGCTTGACTTAAAAGTACTTGTAATACAATTGGTAATTGTGCTGGTGGATCTTTGAATTCAGATCCAAATTCCAACCAAACCTCAAAAGCAGTTAACTGCTCTGTAAAGAATGGTGATGATTTAAATTCGGCATTTGGGTCTGCTAAAAGTGTTGGTAGTTGACTAATCACCAAATCAGCTGCCAAATCCCATGCTTGCCACATTGGATGTTGATAAGTTGGTGGAAGCTTTGGACATGATATAGGGGTACAATTTGCAGATCTCATAATTCTCTCTGCCAATAAATAGTTTCTAAAAAGACTGGCAACTAGTAAATCTTGACGAAAGAGTTTCTGGAACAAGTGTCTTGGAAGTACATTCCATGCAATGGTATCTGTTACAGCTGTAAATATCCAATTTAGCTCACCTAGTGGTGATCTTCTACTTGATAGTCCACCTGGAATTCTGTCGAGCATATCATAGGTAATACCAGTCAGAATAGAATGTGAACAAAACCATCTGAGTGCAATTCGAATTGGTGTGGTAAGACATGCTGTAAACATATCTGCTGGAAAATCTGGGTTCATTGGTAATATCTCATTAGGTCCACAAGATGCCAATAAAATACAATCCCTCAAATGTGATTGATTAGCACTTCCATTAGAGGAACTTGATCCATTTTGGCTCGATTGTTGTGGTGTACCTGGAGTACTAGACTGTTGTGATTGTGATTGAGGTGTTTGTGGTGTTGATCCTCCATTTCCACCTTGTTGTCCACTATTTCCGCCTTGTTGCTGTTGCTGTCCATTTGCAAATCTTTCCAATTCCTTATCGCGTTGTTCAGCAAATTGATTAAACCAATTAACTATAAGTCCAGCAGCAGAACAATCAAAAACATAGATTGAAGGTGTTCCCATCCAAGTCTGAAGTTCATAAATAGACAATGGAATATATTGAGTATAATTTCTATTAAATACCCAAATCTCACCATTTGTAGTTGGTTTTGGTACACCATGACCATTGTAGTGAAATAGAACTCTTTCATCTTTAGCATTTCTTCTCAATGATAGACAAAGTTTCTTTACCTCCTCTACAGTAGGATCTAAACTCTGTTTATATCTTGCCTTACTCTGCCACTTTTCATATTGAATCTGTAATGTCTTTCCAATGAGATCCAATGATTTTTGTGGTGGTTGTGATGATGGATCTATCCAACACTCCATTCTCGCACATGGATATGTTTTTATAACATCAGGTGGATCAACACCTATATTTAAACAAAGTACTAATGCAACACTAACTGTTTTCATCTATAATATATTTAAAATAAATTAGTATATTTAACTATCTTCTATATATATTGTTTTTTTTTTCTAAACAAAAAAAAACATACTCTTTCTCTCATTCTCCATTTTGCAATTTTTGTTCTTTGTAAATCTGGGGTTGCATTATCTTTATGTCTTTCATCGTTGAAATAACTTAAAGATTTGTTATTTTGATTCTGACTATCTCTATTTTGTTTTTCTCTCTTTTTTTGATTCTTTTCACTTGTAGTACTACTACCATTTGTAGATTTATTATTATTATTGATATTGCTATTACTAGTGTTATGATTATTATTGTTATTATTATTATTGTTATTATTAGTTAAATTATTATTACTACCACTATTATTAATAGTAATAGTAGATGAAATGCCACTACTATTGAAATTATAATTTGAACTCATTATAATATCATTTCAATTGTATATTTAATATCAATGTTATCTATTCTTTTTTGATTGTATAAAAAAAGGTAAAAGACAATGGTTATACAATGTAATAATAAGATGGTGTGAGGTGAGTGATAAAATTGAAAAAATCTAAAGAGTCGAAAATTTTTATAAAAAAAAAAAAAAAAAAAATAATATTTTTCTAGTTCAGGATACAGGAATTAACCAGTTCAACAATAATGAGCCATAGTACTACAACTACAACTACAAGTAGTAATATTAAAATTGGTGCTGGTATATGTTGTATATGCTCAAGAACTGAAAAATATATAAATATCAGTTCAGGACAAGAACAATTTAATCAATTTGAAAGTTGTACAAAATGTCAACAATTGGTTCATACCATTGGTTGCAGTAGAAAATGGAGATTAAAATTGGTTATTTGTAATAATTGTGATAGTAGAACTTCTGTAATTATTATTTTTTAATTGTTATCATTATGATCCTTATTGTTGTTTTGGTGGCTTTTGAGATTAATTATGAATTATTTTTCATGGAATATTATAGAGATCTGAAAGTCATCAAACTAGTAGTTTAAAGATTTTAAAAACATTTTTAACAGATAAAAGAGATACTGGTATCTCAAGTAGGAATGATTTTTGGAATTGGTCAAGTGCAAATGATAAGTCTGGTGACTATGAATCTTCGGATCAGGATAGTGATGAAGATGAACAAGATGGTACTACTCTACTTGATAAACTTAGAAATAAGGATAAAAGTGGTAGTGGTTATAGTGGTGGTACTTCAGGTACAATGTCTAATAAATTTATTAGAAAACTACCTAATCTAAAGAACAATCTTCAGAGTTCTGATAAGATTAATGCTGATTTTGTTAGTAGATATAAAAGTGATTCTGGTGAATTGGATTTGGTTACAGAGAGTAGATATCAGGCATTTGATAATCATTGGTCTTATATTGAATCTCTTATTGATAAACCAGCATTGACACTACATACTGATTTGACAGATCCTATCAGTGAATTTATAGCTACTGCCTATAAACCTATATCTAATAGACAATTAGAGTCTATAGTATCTGATGAACCTATTCATTCAGAGATTGATATGAATGATCCTTTACCTTTAGTTATATTATATACAGGGTTAAATGATATTGATCAATTACTAGGTTCTATATCAGGTGGTGTTTTAACAAGACTAAAGATTAAACAACCTGGTATTGATTATGAATTCCAGAATCCACCTTTTATCTCATTGTCTACTGATGATTGTACAACTTTTAAATCTTCTATAAAATCAATTTGTAGACAGTTATTTAAGATTAATAATATTAATCCTGATCAATCATTTTTTGAAAACAAACAAGTTGGTAATAATATTGAAGAGATATCTAATTGGTATATTGAAAATTATATATTTCCAACTATAGAACTACTTGAAAAGAGGTATCAACAAAATTTAAAAACTACCACACCACCATTAAAATCTTCCAATTCCAATAATAATAATAATTTCATTGAAAATCTAAAGATTTTTAGAACCCCAGTGATAGTATATATTGAAAACTTTGAAGCTTGGGAAAAGAATGTCATTAAAGATCTCATCTATCTTTGTAATAGCTATCGTCTGAAAATTCCATTTGTATTGGTTATCTCTATATCTACATCACCAGATCTCATTCACAATACCCTTCCACATGATATCCTGACCATACTCAATACCAAATCATTTTATCTTCACAGTCAAATGGAAATCTTTGAAAAACTAATTAAAGAGTTATTCTTAACTGATAGTGTTCTAATGTTAGGTCCCAAAGTCTACACATTTCTCTATGAGGATTTCATGTTAAACCATCTCTCCATTAGCCATTTCAAAAGACAATTGAAATACGTTATCAACCAACACTTTTATCACCAACCTCTAAGTTTCCTTTGTAACAGTAACTTTGATCAACTCTTCTCAAGAGA
This sequence comes from Tieghemostelium lacteum, assembly GCA_001606155.1. Taxonomy (NCBI): domain Eukaryota; phylum Evosea; class Eumycetozoa; order Dictyosteliales; family Raperosteliaceae; genus Tieghemostelium; species Tieghemostelium lacteum. Next base: position 1,408,121 of record LODT01000004.1, on the reverse strand, counting down.
TCATCTAAATATCCTATCCTCAAATCAAAATAGAGATTTCAATTCAAGTGATCCAAAGAAATCTGATTTAACAACTACTCCAACAACTTTAAATAATAATAATAATAATAATAATAATAATAATAGTAAATCTACTCCAACTACTCCAAAACCAACAAAATCACCAAATATTTTTGTTCAAAGTGCATTAGAAAAGAAATCAGATTTCTTTAGTAATAATTTCCATCATGATAAACATATAGATGATGATTCAAAGAGTAAATCAGATGTATCATATAGTCATGATGAGAAATTATCAGATTCTCTTAGAAATACTGATACTGATAGAGATTTTAATATGACTGCAAGAAAACCTACATTTGGCACTGATGAGTCTGAATCTCCTGATACACAATCTGAATCTGATGAAGATTTTAGTGATGATACTGTAAGTCGTACAGCAAATACTCCATTCCAAACATCAAAAGATTTTATCAATAGAACTATAAAACATACTCAACTATTTAATGAGAATAATATTAATAATAATAATAATAATAATAATAATAATAATAATAACCAATCTCCAAATATTAAAAATAATTCAAATAATAGTAGTAATAATAATACAAATAATAACAATAGCCCTAATATAAAATTACCCGATATAACTGCAAACAATATAAATAATATAAATAATAGTAATAATACCAATAACGTTAATATTAACAACAATAATAATATTAAAGAATTAAATCATCACCCACATAGAATTCAAATTGGTTATTATCATTTAAGAGAGAGTGATTTAACTAAACTTTATGCTTTACCATCCATTAGATTATGGTTACAAAAAGATAAAGAGAACTTACAAAAATTACAAGAAAGTAATCAATATCGTAAATTGATTCCTCAATGGTTACAAAGTATATTCTATTTTAAATCAATTAAACTGGTATTAATATCATTTTACTATAATCTATTAATTTCATTTATACCACATTTGAAATTCAATCAAGTAATATACCACATTTCCATTAAAGATTTTAAATATTTTACAAAATTAAAACAAGTTCTAAAGTATGTAAATTTTAAACCCTTTTCTATTCTAATAATACTAATATCAATAAACAAAAACAGTAATGAAACTAATAAAAAAATTATAGATACATTTGGAGAATTCAAAGAATTTTTTGTTCAAAAGCTAAATGAAGATTCTGGATCATTTGCAATACATAATATGATACCTGGTGTAAGAGATAAATTATCATTATCATTTATTGTAGATATAGTTGGTGAAATTACAGAAGTTGTAAATCTATTAAAATCACCAGATACCAATGCATTTATTGAAGTTGAAAAGAATCAAAAGGAATCACCTACCAAGATTAGTAAACATTGGTCAGTTCAAAAGAAGAGACAATTTCTCTTACAGAATGCAATCAAGGAATCAAAAAAGAAGACCATCAGAGATGCAGCCATTGAAAAACTTGTTGTCATTCTAACTGATATTGTAAATAACTATGTCTATAGAGATTTAGATGAAAACTTCCCACTGTATGAGATTTACTGTATCAATAACTCAGATAGACTATCTCAGACATTTAATTGTAGATATTATTATGATATTAAAAATCAACTATCCAACAGTTGTTCAGTACTTTCTTGTAAATGTTGTCGTCCAAAGATTGCAAATTCATCTCAAGAAGATATTACATTAGTTTATAATATCTATTTAGAATGTGGTAAACTCATCAATATCTATGACTGGTTTACTTCATATTGTATGTGCTTTAACAAAACTGGTGAACATAACCCCGAATTACAGTATGTATTTACCCCACTTTTCTTAAAAAAAAAACACAACTCGTTTAATTAGATTTTTCAAATAACACTAACATGAATTAATTAATTACTGTGCCATCCGTTGAAATTTGCTCTAATTTTTTTTCATTGATTTTTCACTGCACGGTTATAAAATATGCTAATTTTAGAGCCAGGTTTTCCTCATCTATTGATATTTTGCAAATGTTAGGGTTTATACAAAAAACCAATAGAAGAGTTGACCATGTTGAAAAATTACATGGATACTAAATGAATAAAGTTAAAGAGAAGATGAATCTCCTTAATAATAATAATAATGAAAATTTTAAATTAAATTAATTAATATAATATAAATTTTATTAAATATATTGTATATCTATTTTTAAAATATGTTATTTGAAAAGTCATGTTTACAACAATTCATATTTCTTCATCATAAAATATAAAAATAAAAAGTAGTGGGTTTTTGTGGTTAAAAATAACACACAATCAGTTTGTTTTTTTTTTTTTTTGATTTATTGATTTTTTTATTTTGATTGGAAGGAATACATTTAACTAAAGAGTTACTCTGTTTTCTGTCTTTAAGAATCGTATTTGTACATTTATTATCTCTTTTTTTTTTTTAAAATTATATCACTACAATTTAAGTAATATTACACAAACACATCATCATCAAATGGAACCAACAACAAGCAACACCATTGAAATTGTACACCAAGGTATTTTAGATTACACCAAAAAACAATCACTTATTGGTCTAAAATGGAAGAATAGATATGTTAGATTAGTTAATGGTGGAATTTATATTTACAACAATGAAAAAGTAAATTTTAATCTATTAATACTGCAAATATTTCTTAAAAAAAAAAAAAACAAATTGTAATAACATAAATTGATATATTAATATAATAAAATTTTTTCCAAATATAGGATCCAAAATATAAATTATTGGATATTGAATTTGCAGTATTGATACCAACATCAGAAGGTATTACAAGACCCAATTCCTTTTCAATTAGAGATGCTAATAATAAATTAGTATACTTCTCATGTAACACAACATCAGATCATCAAAAATGGTGTGAATTAGTAAAGAAATGTATAGGTCAAAAGAATGCAGGAGAACCACAATTTGATCAGACAGTTGTAAAGAGAGAAGGTAGAAATGATGTTTTATTCAGAGCCAAAAAGAACATCTCCGGAAAGATTGCATCGTCAGGTGTAGGAAAGAGTGGATTGAAAAAACTCATTCCCGAGGAAGGAAGAGAACTGATTAACGGTTTCAAAAAGATTGTAAAAAGAACTACCAATGATGATAAGGCTAATGAGATGGAAAAGAATCTCATTAAGATTCTAGTTAAAGTCTTTTTCCAATTGGATAACAAATCTGTACAGGTTCAAGATGTAGTTGGTATTGATAAACATCTTCGTGATGGTTTCAATCTACTCGATAAGGCATTTAGATTTTATGGTGTCAAGAGAGGTTCTGAATTGTCCCCTATTCTTGAAAAGGCTGCAAATGCTCTAAAAGAGGCTGAAAATGAAACTTGTAAGGTTTTCGCACCATATCTCCGTCCTCACAATTTACAAAAGATCAGAAATACCTATGCACTTTTGGCATCTCAAGACTTTTTAGTTAAAGTTTGGGATGATCCTGAAATTGAAGATGAACTATTTTTATTAATTAGTGCTCTGAATAAATATACTCAAATCGAATTAAGTTATTAAAAGAGGCCATCAAAAAAAAAACAAATATTTGCACACCACTCAAATTTAAACTGAAAAATATATATAGGAATAGTATTTAGTAAAATAAATCAAAATAATCAACTTCACCCCCACTTTAAAAATAAAATCAATCAAAAAACTGTAATTAAAATAACACACCAATAATTAAAAATTAATAAATTTATTAAATAATTGTATTTTTAGAAATTTATTTGTTTAACATATTAAAATGTCCTTAAATTCTAAATTTAATAGAAATGAAATTAAAAAGAATAATTGTTAGTATTTTTAAAATAATAAAATATTTCTGTTTTTTCTTTTTAAAAGAAATTTCTTTGTATATTGGGTGGTGTTTAAGAACACCCTTGTATAATGATTTATCACTGTACATTTTTGTATTTTGTTTGGGGAAGCGTTTAAGAACGTTCACCTCTAATTCTTCTGGCTAATTGAACATCTTTAACCATGATGGTAACTCTCTTGGCATGGATAGCACAAAGATTGGTATCTTCGAAAAGACCAACCAAGTAAGCTTCTGAGGCTTCTTGTAGAGCTTGGATGGCAGTGGCTTGGAAACGAAGATCAGTTTTGAATTCTTGAGCAATTTCCCTTACCAATCTTTGGAATGGAAGTTTTTTAATCAAGAGATCAGATGATTTTTGGTATTTACGGATTTCTCTGAGAGCAACAGTTCCTGGTTTGAATCTGTGAGTTTTCTTGAGACCAGCACCTGCTGGGTGTTTTTGAGAGGATTTGGAACCCAAGTGTTTTCTTGGGACTTTAGCACCAGTGGATTTACGAGCTGTTTGTTTTGTACGAGCCATTGTTAATTTGAAGAGTTGTTTTAGTTGAAAATAATACTAGAATGATAAAAAAAAGTTTTTTGCTTTTGTAATAAAGTGATAAGATCACAGATGATTGTTTTTTAGAATATGAATTAAAAAAAAAATTTTAATTTTTATTTATTGATTGATTTTTACATATTAATTTTTGCGCTCAAATTTTTTTAACCAAAAATCCGTATTTTTTGAATTTCACAGTTTGAAAAAGTGTGATTTAAAAATTTGAATAAGTTTAACAGCTAATTTTTTCAAATTTTTACCATTTTTAGAAAATCTATTTGAATTATATTAATGATTATTAAAACAAATTCTATTAAATAAATATCTTCTTTTTCCTATATTTATATTTTTAATTCTAATTTATCTCTTTTGTTTATAACATTTTGAAAATATTTTACAGTTAAAAATAACCCTCCAAAATTTCTTAAAAATTTGAAAATCAAAAAATTTAATTGCATTCGATAAATACACAAAACACTAATAATAATAAAAATGGATGGATATGAAATTCTTGGACCATTAGGTAAAGGGTCATTTGGATCAGTTTCAAAAATCAAAAGAAAATCAGATGGAAAAGTAAATATTGAAATGATTAATATAAATGAATACAATATTGATAACTACGATTTTGATGATGATGATGATGATGATGATGATGATGATTATATTTATTTAGATATTAGTTTGGAAAGAGATATGTTATGCACATATGGAAGAAAAAGAAAAACAATTATTAGTTAATGAAGTTAATATTTTACAAAAATTAAAACATGCAAATATTGTTAGATGTTATGATAGAATCATTGAGAAATCAACTTCAAAGATTTATATTGTAATGGAATTCTGTTCTGGTGGTGACCTTTCACAACTAATTAGAAAATGTAGACATGATCAACAGTATATCGATGAAGAGGTAATTTGGAGAACTCTTATTCAGATTCTAGGTGCACTCTCCGAGATTCACAATAGAAAAGATGGTATCATTCTTCATCGTGATATTAAGCCTGGTAATTTATTCTTGGATGAGAATAGAAATGTAAAATTGGGTGATTTTGGTTTGGCAAAGATTCTCGATGGTTCTGCTTATGCACATACTTTTGTAGGTACACCATACTACATGTCTCCTGAACAAATTAATGGTCAAGCATATAACGATCGTTCTGATGTCTGGTCTGTTGGTTGTCTAGTCTATGAAATGGCAAGTCTTGTACCACCATTTTCTGCTCAAACTCCACAAGTTCTCAGTCAAAAGATTCAAGCTGGTAGATTCTCACCAATTCCACCACACTTTTCTTCTGATTTATCAAAAATCATTAATATGATGATTAATGTTGATGTATGTATATCCTCAATCCTATACCCTTCAAATACTTTATATTAACTATTTATGCATATATTTAGCCAACTAGAAGACCATCAGTTGATGAACTCTTAAATTTACCTTTCCTCTCTGTTAGAGTTAGAGAGAGAAAAGTTAATATGTACTACCAAAATCTTAAACAAATGGAAGAGGATATAAAAATTAGAGAAAAACAGTGTCAAGAAAAAGAAAAACAATTGCAATTAAAAGAACAACAACTGATTCAAAGAGAGAAGTTATTAATGGAAAAAGAGAATATCGATCAATCAAATAATAATAATATTTTACAATCAAATCAAAATATTAAATTACAACAACAACCAATATATAATACTGTTCCAACACCATTGTATACACAAAATACTCAACCATTATTTGCTCCACAAGTACATCAACCACTGAGAAGACAAAATACAACTCCAATTTTTAAGTAAATACGGAGTGAAACTCCCTGTAGTTAAAATAAAAAAAAAATATAATTATTTTGTAGATTTTTAAGTTATTTAATTATAATTACAATTGTATATCTATATTAATATCTAACGAGTGGAGTAACAATTTTTTTGAAATTTTAATTTTTTTGATTTTTTTTTCAATTTTTAGATTTTTCTTTTTTTTTTTTTGTCGCACATCGAAATAACTGTTGATACACTATACATATACAATGTCCAGCAAAATTTATTCTAAAGGTGTTGTTTTAGGTTACAGAAGGTACATATTGGATGATTAGGATTAGGTGTAAAGGATTAGCGCTAATACATAAAATATTGGAAAATCTACATAATATTATAGATCACAAGCCACCCAATACCCAAATATTTCTTTAATCAGAATTGAAGGTGTTGTTAACCGTGAAGACTCTAGATTTTACTTGGGTAAAAAAGTATGTTTAGTCAGTCGTGTTCTTAAATCAAAATCCAACCCAACTGGTTTAAAAGTTACCTGGGGTAAAGTTTGCAAAGCTCACGGTTCATCCGGTGTTGTCCAAGCCCGTTTCACCAGAAACCTCCCACCAAAGGCTATGGGTGCTCCAGTTAGAGTCATGTTATACCCATCAAACATCTAAATAAATAACTCTAGACTAAAGTAATATATATAGAAAACACTCCTCCCAACCTTCAATCACCCCCACACCACACACGACAGTAAATAGAGAAAACGAATAGATATTTTTTGGTGGAATAAATATAGGAATATACATTTTTATTTACAATAGAGAAAATTGGTCGATATCAAGAATGATTGTCATTTTCATCATCATGAGCGAATTGGATTTCACTTTCAATAGTATTATTATTACTACTACTACTACCATTATTATCAGATAATTTGATAGTAGATTTTAATTCTTTAGAATTTCTATTGTTGGTTTGTTGGTTTTCATGTTGTTTAATTAATATATTATGTTGATAGAGATCATCAATTGATGGCCTACTTTCTACAAGTGAATTTAATTTGTTTATAGTTTGATTAATGTTTGAGTTTGTATTTACATTAGAGTTGGTATCCATGTGAATACCATTGAGGAGATCATAATGAACTAATCTCTTTTCTAGATTGTTACTAATTGTGATCTTTTGAAATTTTAATTGATTTTGAGTTGCCTGTATTGAAGGTGCAATATCTCTACTTTTTAAGATTCCATTCTGTATCAACAGTTCCTTGTTAATTCTATTTTGAAGTTTTGAATTTAATATCTTTACAGTCTCATCAAAACTGTTACTACCCAATGTACGTTGACTACGTTGTTGTTGATGAAACAAATCTGATGCTGATAGAAATGATATTGATGAACTATAAGATGATAATGATGATGATATAGAAGAGGAGCTTGATAGACTATCACTATCATCATTATTATTTGAATCATCTAATGTATTATTATTACTTTCAAATAAAAAGTTATCATAAATTGAACTATTATTACTTTTTAGTGATTGAGATGATGGTAGCTCTAGAGATTCAATAAGATCACTATTATCATCAAACTGATTTTTTAATATAGTTGATAGAATCATCTGAGATGGTGTAGGTCTATTATCTAGTTTTTGTAAGAGTTGTGATTGAGTTTGAAGGAATTCTAAATACTTTTTCTTTGAATGTAGTGATGGTGCAATATAATTGGAGAGTAATGGTGAATTTTCAATAATATGGTGATCAAATAGATCATTAATCGATGGTCTATTTTCAAGTTTTCTATCTAGTGTTGATGTAGTCTTTTGAAATTTTAATTGACTAGATACTAGTTGTATACCTGGTGATACTACATTATGATGATTCTTTAATATGCCTTTATTCAGTAGCTCTTCATATTTATTCTCTCTATTATCTAGCTGTTTATTAACTAATTTACAAATTTGTGAAAATTCATTGTTACTTTTTATAACATCGTGATTATTTGACATTTCCATTAGATAAAAATATCCATGTGTTATAAAATAAAAAAAAAAAAAAAAATGTAAATTCAAAATAATGGAGATATTTATCGAGACAATGAATTATTTTATTATTCCTATAACTTATCATTTAATTTTTCAATTAAATCTATTAATGTTTGAACAATTTTTAATTTGTTTACTTGAATTTGATTTTCAGAATCCATGTCAATATTCATATTATCTCTATTTGAATAGTTATTACTATTCAATAGTTTCATATATTGATGATATTTGTCAGTTACCAGAATTAACTGATTTTGTAGATTTAAATATAAGAATTGACTTATTAAATCCCCATCTAAAATACCGGTAGTTTTCTCTAACTCTGACCTGTATACCGAGTGATCATTGAGTAAAAGTGGACGTGTGAGACTAAATTGTGATAATTGAATTTGTAATGTCAACAGTGAATCATAGTGTATCTTTAGTGTTAAAGTTGATAGAATAACCAAGCTACCCAATACACCAGCCATTAAGAAAGTTTTATTACCATTATTCTGATCATAGGGTAATATTTTCATAAATGCTTCTTTATAACTAAAATTCCCAATTGAATCTAATAGAATCAATGATGCTTCTTCATCTTGAATAATATCATGTTCACTATAATCTTTAATATTCATATTACCAAATCTATCTAAAGATGCCCATCTATCATTATTCAAAAATATAGATTCCATTAAATTAGATGTCATTGTTCTTTCTTCTCTTTTCAATATCAATAAACTATTATTATTATTATTAATATTTTGTAGATTTTGATTTTGATCTACAATCATTACATCTTCATCATTGTCTTCATCATTATTATTATTATTGATATTTTGATTTTGTTGTTGTTGTTGTTGTTGTTGTGGAGATTGTTGTTTGTATTGATATATTTCAATACCTTTATTCCAAGAACCTAATAGAATACGATCACTTGATTTTCTCATTAGGATTATTGGAGCTGATAATTGATTTACTTGGTTGATGAGTGGTGTACTTTGACTGTCTTTTAAATTCAATAACTTGATTTCACGTAATGTAGATAATAGTATATAATTTGAGCCTATAGTTATAAAACTATATATCTTACTCTGTAAATGTATTATTTGTTCCTCTTTTAGCAACTCACTATTATTTTCATCCAAATGGAATGAATAAATCAATAATAAACCTCTATCAGTATTTCTACAATCATTTCCAGAGAGAATAATTAAATTTCTCTCTTCCCAGAAATATATACTAATAGCTTTTGCAAATTTAGGCAGCTCTAAACAATTAAGCTTCTGCAGTGTCTTTGGGTCAACTATTGTCAAATATTTTTCAAATAAAATCAATAGTAAATTCATAGATTCAATATTTAGAATTTTAATTGGTGATATTAATCTCTATTAAAAATAGTATATGATTAGTAATAATGTTAAAATGAATGAATGAATGAATGAGTATACATAAAATACTTACAGAATCCATAGATTTAATCAATTGTGGTGAGACATTTATCTTTTTTGAAAAATCTAATTTTACAATAGAAAGACCTATAGTGGGACCAATAAATAGAAATGTTGGTTTAATGTGATTTTTAGATGATAATAATGAAGAATGAGTGATATTGGATGGCAGATCTGATATTTTAGTTAGAATAGTGTGAGCTTTTCTTGAGGTTAGATAATAGACTTTCTCAGGACTTATAACAATGATACCTTGTTGATTAGATGCCACTAACTGAATTTGTGAATTGGATATTCTCTTTTGATATGGTATTGATATGAGTGTGAATTCATTATCACTTATTAATTGTGACAATGATATATCCCATTTCAATAGATAGCCATCTCTTTGTGCTACAATGAGATGGTACATTTGATCACCACTATCAATATGACTATTAGATAGCTGATTTAGAATGATACTGTGTGGTATAGATGATAGTTTACTGTAACGACTGATAATCTTCATTGCACGATAGTTTATAATTAGAATCTCATGTTGATAGGTACCAATAATGACTACATGTTCAAGTGATGCAATGGGAGATACATAGATACTTGATATCTCAGTGTTCAGTGGATAACTGGATTTTTCAATCAATTTTTGATTTTCAATTTCAAAATACAAAAAATGATTGGGTTTTGAAAGACTAACTAGTAACTGACTATTGGATGAACTGGTAGCTGATACTATAACTGAATTGGATGATACTGACCATTGATCAGTTATCTTATTATCTTTTAAGACTATAATCTTATTAGGAGTGACTTGAACTATTATTCCATAATTTTGGAATATACATGCATAAACTGTATAGATATTCAAAATGAATGGGGAATTTTCAGAAATATCTAACCAATCATCTTGATGTCGTAGTCTATAGATTTTTGTTGAGTTTAGACAACTTATTACAATTAGTTTCTCAGTCGCACAATCCAAAGTCCACAGTAAATTTGTATTATTTACTTGAATCTGATCCAACAGTTCAATTGAAATACTCTTTTCAATCAACTTTAAAGAGTCTTCTTTTATCAAAGAACTGTTACAACAACATAGAATCTGAGTATTAATATCATTTTTTAATACTTCAAAATCAGTGATACAAGAGTAATTACTATTTACAATGACTGGTTGGAAACTATCATCACTATTATATCTAATAATAATAGAATCGCTAAGATCACCAATTAGATAATAGTAGTAATGTCCTAAATTGAGTATCATTGATAGAGGTAACATTGGTAATCCATTATTTTTATCATAGGCTTTTATAGCTAATGATCTACTATCAATTCTATAGATATTACCTCTATCATTTGATAGTAATATCTGTTCAGAATTATCAGTTACCAAATAACTTGTTAGAAATGCTCCATAACCAACTGAAGTATAAATCTTCTCTATAATCTCTAATGTATCATTTTTTACTAAAATTATTTCTGATAGATTTGTTGATACCATTAAACTAGTTGTTGATGTTTTTTTACTACTATTATTATTATTATTATTAAATTGAATGATATCATATTGTTTTTCAAATTGGTAGTTGTGTAATTGAAATTCTAAAGTATTGGTAGATAGTGAATATTGAAATTTTACTAAACCAAACTTTTTAGTAGAATTATTTTGAAAATGTATCAATAGGTATATTATATCATTATTATTGGGTTGGTAACTAAAGGCTACAGAAAGAATTAATACATCCTTTGGAGTTATTTTATCTACAGTTTCTTTGATATTGATTGTTGTTCTATTATTTAATAATTTACTATTTACTCTATTAGTTGATGTTGTAAATAATAATAGATTATTTAATATTGCTGATACTACTACTAATCTATTACAAGGTGAAATATATATCTTCTCACCAATATATTTAAAATTACTACCACTAGGTGATATCTGTTCAAAATGTACAGATAGAAATTGATGTTTTACATTTGACCATGATAATACTGATAATACTCCCGAATCTGATGTAACAACTAGCAAATCCTTTTGAAGATAATCACTATCTATATATGGCCTATGGTCTAGTACTTCTTTACTTAATATCTCATTTGTAGTTGTTGTAGTTGTTGTATTTTCAAATGATTTTAAAGATAATGTTTTTATGTCTTTTACAATAGAAAACAATGGAAATTGATCAACTGATTCAAATGAATTATCATTTTCATCAATAGCATCAACATCTATAATATCAGCACTAACACAATTTGTTTCATTTAAATCTACAACTCTATTGAATTTAAGTAGCTCCAAGTAGTGTTGCTTTATCAAAACAATATCATTACAATTGACCTTTCTAAAATTACCACAAACACCTTTAGTTATTTGTGATGGTGGTACAATAGTTTTACTGTAGTATTGCGTTTTACTTTGGTTTGAAATCTTATTGTTGGTGTAGTTCATCATTTGATTTCAAAAACATAATGAAAAAAAAGGAAAAAAAAAAATAAAATAGTTATAAATGATATAAATAGTTGAATAATGAATATATTTATTAGTATACTCCTAATATATTTTTACATTTATCCACATTTTTGTGTAAGTTGTTAATAGAATATTTTTAGGATGATTTCATTTACAGTATCTGAAAAAATGGAAGATTTTTAAAGAATTTCAAAGATTTAAACATTTCAGATTGTTAAGGGGCAATTATACAGTGGGTTTATTTGAAATTAAACATCAAACTACTATATGATGTTTTTTAAATTTTATTATTAATAATTTTAAAAATAAAACAAGTAAAATAATGAAAGTTAGTTATTTGTTAATTGTAATCATTGCATTGATTTCAAGTGTTAATGCATCAAATGATATGTTTTATAATTTCACTCTTCAAAAATTTGTAGAAGCATCAACACAAACCGAAGTATTATTTCAATTTGGTCAAGATTCATTGTTTTCATTATGCTTTATTGGTACTGCCAATGGAGAAAATAAAATTTACTTTCTAAAATTGGATAAATTAACTACAACTGTTGGTGATATACAATTGTACAATTACACAGCCATAAATAATCAAAATTTTCCAACAGTAAGCAATATTACAGTACAGGCTATATACCCTACATCTAGTGGCTGTTTGGTTACTACTGCTAGTAATATAATTACCACTATATATGATGGAGCAAATCCAATTGTAAATGCTCAAGCTTACCCACAATCATATATAACTGAAATACCCAACCAAGTACTAGCCTGTTCAGTTGGTTCCTTTGCATCATATATTGCATTTACAGCCATTGATGGTAATAATGACGTTGTCTTACTTTTGGTTGATTTTTCAGGAAGTTTAGCTTTGAAACGATATCTAAGTTTCTTAAGTCCATCACCTGTTGTATTCTCAACATTTGATCTCACTTCATTTAAATTAGTCATTACAACAGCTGATGGAACAGTTAGAACCATATCAACTGACTCATTCTATACCCAAAATAACCCCAATCTGGTACAAAGTGAACTACCAAGTGGTTATACAACTCGTAATACATTTTTAGGAAAGTCTGATAGAGTGTTTTCATGTTTACAATCAACTAATGGAGGTTGGGCATTAGAGACACTTGGAGGAAATATCAATCCAATTACATTCAATAATACCAATGGACCACCATATAAATTCAATAGATGTCTTAGTGGATATTTTGATTACAACCAAAATCAATTTATAATCATGGTTAATAATAATGATAATGGAAATTTAGATTTCCTTTATCTATCACCGCTAAACTCAGAACCAACAATAGCTGGATCATTCCCATATACTATAAGTATTGCTAATCCAAATACCAAAACTAGTATATACTATCCCGCATTTGGACCATCTAGTTACTCTCCTCTTGTATTTGTTGGTATTTCTAGTAGTAGTCAACCAAATGGAATAGTAAGTTTCAGTTATTCCTCATTATGTCCTGAGGATTGTAATGGATTTTTATCTGGTACTTGTGTAACTCAGAGTGCATCACCATACTATGTATGTGATTGTAATGATTATTTCTCAGGTGAAACATGTGCAAGTTCATTAGCATACCTCTCTGAAACTATTTACTACAATGTCTCATTTTATGATGTTACTCAAACAGGTGGTAGTCGTATTACACTCTATGGGAATCCATTCTCCAATACCTCTGATTACCTTTACCAAATTAATGATGAAATTTGTGAAAATATAGTATTTGTCGATAAGGAATCCATTACATGTCACATTGAATATACCCAATCTATAGATCCTTTTGGCAGTGTTGGTTGGTACACTGAATTCAGTACTGATGGTCAATCGAGAAGTGGAGATATTACTAATTTCTGGGGTATTACTCAGATTACTCATATCTATCAAACTAATTATTTAGTTTTTGATACAAAATATGCAGTTCCATTAAAATATCTTGAATTTTCATGGGCTGGTAATTCATTGACATGTGATATTATATCTAATAACACTCAATATAGCTGTCCTCTACTTCCAACTCAAGTATCTGGTACTTTAATAATTCATAACAACTTTACAGCTAAAGATATTTTTAATGGAGAACTTTCAGTGACCCCATATATATCAGGATATCTCCCAACCACTCCAATTCCAACATTATCATCTACCATCACAATTCAAGGTCAATACTTTTCAGATCTTGTTCCACAACATACCTCAATTAATGTTGGTGGTGAATCATTAACATATAGCACTGTTGCTGAAGGTTTAGTTGTTGTTCTACCTGATGGTATTAAACTTGACAACTCAGTTAGTATCTATATCAATGGTACAAAGATATCAAATTCCATACCACTTGTTTACCAAACACCTCAGGTTGATAGCAATTACACTCAAGGAGCAGTCCCAAATGTTTTCACAATCAGTGGTGTTAATTTTGGATATGAAGAATCTCTTGTTGAAATTTCAGTTACTCCATCACATCATCCATTAGATATTTATTCAGCTACTGTTCAAACTGTTGAACAAAGTAAAATAGTATTTTCAATTCCAGATACAGCTCAATATGGAGAATTAACAGTTACAGTTGATGATGCTGATAGTAATAAATTAGAATTTGCATTACCACCATTTATCTCTGAAATATCACCACTACCAAACATCGATGGTTCAGATATTATAACAATTAAAGGAAGATATTTATTTGGTACAACTATTAGTACTTCAATTGGAAATGGTGATGATTTAGATTGTTCATTCTCCAATGGAAGTAATTACCAATCATTCGCCTATTGTCAATCTATTGCAGGTACAGGAACATTCTCTATCAATGTTGCATGTGAAGTTGGAAATGTAATTAAAAGCCATCAATTTGAAAGCAATTTCCATGCTCCAACCATTGATCAAGTTACACCAACATCATATAAAAAAGGTATCAACACAACATTTACAATTACTGGAAGTAACTTTGCAAATGTTGGCCTATATGTTACAATCAATGGTGAGAATTGCACAGTTACTGGAAATGAATTCCCAGAATCATTCCTTTGTAATCTAATTCCACAATCAGATCCAACAACAGTTACAAATCCAGTTAAAATCAGTGTTACTGTTGATGGTATTCAAGGTCATAATTCAATTATTAATTATGAAAAACCTTGTCCAGATAACTGTTCAAATCATGGAAGTTGTGATTTAATTGCTGGTAAATGTACTTGTGAAGCAGAATACACCTCTGATAATTGTTCACAATTAAAAGACACAAGTTCTGAAGATCTCTCTAATTCTCCATTCTTAACTTATTCAACATTTATAACTTTATTATCCTTTGTTATCAATATTATCTTTTAATTAATTTATCATTTAAATTAAATAAAACCAACCTAATTTTCAAAATTGGGTAAATCATTTTTAGAATTATCCACACCAATTTTTTTTTTAGATTTTTAATTTGATCAAACCACACCCCTTCTTTATCATGTCAGAAATAAATTTTAATACTATTGGATATGATAAAGTTATTCAAACAATTTTAGATGGAATAAATAGTAATGAAACAAGTAATCACAATAGATTAATTACATTAATGAAATCCTATGTTTTAGTTAAGCCATGGTTTTTTAGAACTGCAGGAATATCAAAGTTATTAATTGATGGTGTCATTAATAATCTTAATATATCATTAGATTCCACATTAAAAATACTAGATATTTTAGTTACACTACAACAATCTCAATTACCACTTCATAATCTTGATTTAATAGTTACACTATTAAAGAGATATGTATGTTTATACTAGTTTATACTTAATTAAACTATATTTTTAGTACTAATAACAATAATCTAATAGGAGGATATAATACTATCAAATTCCAATTCATTAGATTTAATATTAGATTGGATAATAAAAAAATTACAAAGACCTGATAGAATTGCAGTATTGAAAGATTTAATATCATTAGGTCTATTAGAATACATTATAAATAACAATCAGGAGATTAGTAAAAAGTTAGGACAGTGGGTTATGGAAAAGTTGTGGTATAGTCAAAGTGCTATCAGTATTTCAAGTTGTATTGGTGAATTACCAGTTGGATCAAAGGTTTTAGATTATATAATTAATGAAAGGACAATGAATATTTTAGATACTCTAAATCCTAAGAACTCATTAGTATATTTATTGGTACATTTTGATGTTATTCATAAGAAATTTGATTTAATAGATAGAATGCCAGCAATGATTTTAAAACTTTTATCTAGTAATCAAATTCAACAATTATCATCTGATGACTGTTATAGATTGGCATTGAAATTAAATGGGATTTCTATTGATGAATCATCAACTATAAAAACATTTTTAGTGTGTCTTGGAGGTGTGGAAAAAGAAAAATTGAATAATTTTAAAGATAAAATTTTAGAGTGCATTGGTAAACCTAATAGTCCATTAAAATGTGAATCATTGCTATTGTCAAAGTATCTCTATGAAATTGATCATAAATCACTATTGCAAAGGTTAAAAGACAATAGTATATCTGTGGAAATTGGGAATATTCTATCGGTATTGGAAGTTGTAGTTCCATGGTACAAAGAAACTAAATATCCTGAATATCTTGATTTGATAAAAACACTCTTGATAAAGAGTTCTGCAAGTAACACTGTAGCAATATCATTACTAAAGTATCTAAGCAAAGAATTTACTGGTGATTTTAAACATGATCTAATGAAATTTATAAGTTGCCTAACTGGTGTGGTTTCACCATTCTCTACAAAGAGTTTGTACTATGAATTGATAATGTATATATATCAAGAGAGTCCTTGGAAAGATAACCCACATGATCTCACTGGTTTACCAAAAGGTAATATAATGTCAAGACCCTACCACAACATTAGACAACTATCAGCATTATCTCTAATGAATACATCTGATATTCTTGAGAATATAACAGATATTGATCATTACACTGAAAAAGATACCCTTGATCCTATTCTTACATCTCTAAAAATACTATCTTATCAAAAACAAGATAAAATAGCACAATCTTTGAAAGTGTCTATACACATGAACAGAAATATTGTAATGATACTGGATCTCATTGAATACTTTTACAAGTCAAATGGTAATATAGAAAACTATGAATATCTAATATCATGTGTTATATCTAAACACATTCCAAAAACTGGTGAACTAGGTAACATTAAACAAATCAACCAATTCATCAACAAATCAAATGAAAGCAGTACCAAGTATTTTGAACTATTTCAAAAATATCCAAAAATTCTCAGACATTTACAAGACAATAATATTACATTCAATTTAGCAACTGATAGTAATAGCAATATAGAAGTACCTACACATCCTATATTCATTAACAATGTGATTCTATTGAAAATTCTATCCTATTTCATTGATGATAAAAGAATTAAAGTTGAATGTATAGTAAATTTATCAAGAGTAAATTGGAGATTCTTTGGAATGATATCTAATCTTTTGACCAATAGAGCTATTCCAAAAATGAAATTATTTAGATTTCAGCCACCAAATTTTGGAAATAAGTATTGTCTATTGAAAAGTGTACCTTTACATATGGATTACTGGAATTTGGCATTAATTATTCCGTATACTATGGTTATTGAATCACTGAATAGATTGGAATCTTTGAATATAACTACAGAGGATAATATACTGGTTGGTGATGATTACTATAAAGCTAACTATCCATCTAAAACTATGGATAATGGATATGTTCAAAATAGATTATTATATTTCTCACCTGGATCATTACCATCGCTTAGAAGGGTTAAAGTTAAAGGGTACATTGGAATGAGTGGTAATTTTACTTTATCTTTAGATTCTAAGAAAATATCACCATATTCCTATCTTATAAATCAATTGATTACTGTAAGCACACCTCCAGAGACTATTGAAAGATTCTCAATACTCTTTACTCTACATAACACTTATAATGTTATTCGAGAATTTAACAATGAGATCTTTTATCCACTATTACAAAGACATTCCAAATCATTGAAATTGTTAAAGATTAAAGTTTACAATGCATCAGTTCAGAAAGAGTTTCTAGTAAACTTCCTATACCCACTCTACGACCTACTTCTAAAAGACTATTCAAATATTAAATTTGTACTTGACCTACCATTCATTCCATTACCAGAACCAGAAATTGTTAGATTTGATATCTTAAAATGTATACCAATAGTTCAAATCACACCATCTAATTTTCCAAAATATATAGAGGCATTTGATAAGATTCAACTTATACAAATAACCAATATGAAAATTCAAAATTATGGGGTTCCACCATCAAGTTACCCACTACCCAGTTCATTAGTTAAAATATTAATCAATCTAGATAACCCAACATCTAAAGAATTCATTGACTCTATTCAATTTAGTAATTGTCCTAATCTAAAATCAGTTTCATTAAATTTTAGAGACACCATTTCAGTTGATGTTATTAATAGAGTACTGGGAATATTAGATAGCCTTCAAAATGTGAAATCACTGAAGGTTTATTCTACTTCTGCATCTACTTGTCCAGTAGCCAGAATTTCACCATCTTATATCAACCTACTAAAGAGATACAGATTCAATAATATTGAATACAAAATTGATAAATTAATTTTCATTGAAAATAATAAAATTTAATTATATTTCTGTAATATATCGATATTCATGTAATTTGTTTTTTTTCCAAAGTTGACAATAACATTTGAAAAAATATTTGGTGTTTTCATATTGGCAGTTATTGTTTAGTATTTAGGAAATATAAAATCTGTAACTGTTTTCCAAAATTAAATATTGAAAATAAATTTTAAAACTTAGACTTTAATAGAGGATGGTAATTTATTTTCCAGTTAAAAATCTATAGAGTTTCTTACCAATTAAAAATCCCCAATAGATATTAAGAAAAACAATTAAGGAACCATTAAATAGTAAAATTATTGATTTATAATGTTGTTCAACTTTTGATAAATGGTACATACTAATTATAACAATTGGTACTATTATTAAATTTCTTACAATTAAAAATGATAATGCAAATAGTAACGAAACTACTTGGTTCATTTTCGAATTTGGATCTATGGTATACTGAAAGAATTTTAAATTAAAAAATATTGTTGTTATTTCTGTTAGAAACATTAAAGCAACAAAAGACATAAATAATGGTCTACCAAATGGTGACTATTAAAAAAATATATGTTAGATACCTATATCTAAATTTATTCTATAGAATGTACATACTATTATATTTAAAGTTGATGTAATACCTAAAATTGCATGCAACAGCATAGGAAAACTTTTTTGTTTGATATTTTTTATACAAAATACAAAATCCCATAAAAAGTAACTAGTTCCAATAGATAAAATCAAGAGAGAAGTTCTAGTTTCATCTATATAATTCCCAATGTCTTTAAATGGAAGATTAATAATATCAAAATACAATTTTGTAGCTACTGGTGTTGTTAATAGAGAGTTAACTAAAGATACTGTGCATCCATCCCATTCTTCTTTTAATTTCGGACTTAATTTATTATATGTATTTTGAAGATTTAATATATGAGCTATAGTTTTGGAATAATTTTGAATATAAAAATAAAATGTTGTAAAGAATACCACTAGAATTAAAAAAGAATTTTGTGGAAATGAGTCAACAACTCCATAGAAATCATAATAAGGTTTCATTTGGATATTTAACAAATTATAAATGTTAATTCAAAGTTAATTTTTGTTTAGTATTATAATTCTATCCCTTTTATACCTTCTAGATTTTTATACAAAAATACGTGTTTTTAGATAAATTTCAAAAAATGACTATAATAAATGATCTAATTTTAAGTCATATACATAATAACAATATCTAGTTTAATTTGGTTTTTATTAGATGTTTATAAAGTTTTTTAACAATTAACCAACCCCAATAACTATTTAATCCGATAATTAGAATTGCATGAAATAATAATAATATAGTTTTATAAAATTCTATCGGATTTAACATGAGATTGATAGCAGCTACAATAACCAATGGAACAATAATAATATTTCTAAAAACTATAAATAATATTGCAAATATTAACGAATACTGTTCATTTCTCTTTGATACTGAATCTATATGATATTGAAAAAACTTTAAATTTAATGGGATTGTGGATATCTCTGTTACAAACATTAATGCTACAAATGTTTGAAACATTGGTCGGTCATTTGGAACCTTGATTTTTTAACATTTTATCAGTATATCATTTCTACTTTTTTTTTTAACTTTTCTATAAAATACGTACAACAACATTGATAATAGAACTTAAACCTAATATTGCATGAAGTAAATTTGCAATTCCAGAGTGCTTAAATTTTAGAATACATATATAGAAATCCCATATAAAATATGCACCTCCAATGGCTAAAATGATATGTGTAAGAGACATATTGGATTGATATGCACCAATTTCAGAATATGGTATATATTTTGTATCCCAATACACTTTTAAAGATAATGGTGCTACAATAAGTGCATGTACCATAGACACAATTTTTTGTTTCCATTCTTCTTGCTGTTGTGAAGATAGTTTATCAAAGATAGCTTCATATCTAAAAAAACTAGTGATTACTCTATTTCTTGAATATATTTTAAAAAATAAAAATGTGAAAGCAAGTGTAACTAAAATATATTCACTCTCTGGAAAATCATCATTTTTAGAGTATGGATTTTTTATAAAACTTAAAATATTTGTTGTATTAAATTCAATTACCCCACTAACCATTATAATAATGAAAATAAAAATTTTTTAAAATAAGTTCCTCATTTATAATGATTATTTTTAGTGGTGATTAATTAAAATTGGGAAGAGTGTCAACCTACTTTTTTTTTTTTTTTTTCATTTTAGAAAGGGTTTGAGGGTATCTTAATCCAATTATATGAAATAAACATATTGTCAATAAAGCCCCACATATAAATGAGGATATATTATGAAAAACTGTTTTTAACATAGTCAGTATCGGCTAATAATAGTTAAAATAAAATCTATTGGATTATTTCATTTTTTTTCAACAACATCTTTTATTTACTTTTTATTATTAGAACTATTATTATTATTATTCTTTTGGTCATTTAATAAATCTAATTTTAATTCCAAAAGTTTAATGAGATTTTCTAGTTGATCTCTATCTTTTGCAGAACGTAACCAACCTTTACAAGCTATAGATAATTGTTTAGATTTTTTTGAAACGGATTCAACTTCTTTTATAGCCTCAGCAAGATTTCCCTTTCTTAAATGTTCTTCGGCTCTTCCTAAAGTGGGATCAGTATCACTTCCTTCACCAGTCTCTGGAACTATAAAACTAACAGCAACTTTAGATAACACTTTACCCAACAATGAATCGTCGTTAGGTAACAATGTTATTCTTCTACACTCTTTAGCAACCTCTGAAAAATCATTCTTTAGGTTATTTAAATCCTTTATACCGACATTTTGAATTCCTTTAGGTAACTGTCTAACTAGTGTTTTTATCATCTCATCATATTTTGATAATTCCATTAACTCTTGAAACTGTTTAGTGAATTGTAATGGTTCGTCACTGTCTTTTCTATCCCACATTATCTTTCTCAATTCCAAGAGATTCTTGGATAGAAGACTAATGAGTTTCTTTTCCAATTCACTTTGTCTAATAGAATTTGCTTGCTGTTCAAAAAGTCCAATAAGATTTTGTTTCTGTTTAGTTAGAGTATTTTCAAGTGTAGAGTAATTCTCTTGAACTTGTTTTCTAACATATCCATCCAACTCTTCCAATTTTCCAGACAACTCTTTATTCAATTGACTGACAGCCATAGTTAATTTCTCTTTATATCTATCTCTTTGTTCCTTTTCAGTACTCTCTAGAAACTCTTGATTTTTCTCTTTTAATAAATCCAATTCTTTCTTTAACTCAATTTTCTCTTCTAATAATGCTTCAATTCTATCAAGATACTGTTTTTCAACTAGTTTCCAAACATTTTCATTTGGAACTTGAACCTCTTCAGTACTCTTACTATCACCACCAATAACAGCAACAGCATGTTCACTTGTATTTCTAATGATATCATTGGTAAGTTCATCTACAATCTCTGTAATCAATTCAGTATTAATTTGACTATTATCCCCTTCATTATTACTAATAGTAATTTCTTCTAATTTCTCTAAATTCAATAACTGTCTTTCCATTTCCTCTTGATATTGTTGTTTAAAATACTTTTCCAATTCATCTACAATCTTTACAGGATTATCTTGTTCTTCAACTACTTTAATTGCATCATTAGTTTCTTTTTCTTCTTTAGTTGGTGGTTTAGTAACTGGTAATTCATCGTCATCCACTTCATCTTGATTAATTTCATCAACTACTCTCTTTACTGGTGTGCTAACAGTTTCCAAAGTACTATCATCTTCCTTCACTACTTCTGGTTTTGGTACAACAGTATCATGTTGTACTTCAACTCTATCCTTTTCAAAATCATTTGGTTTCTCTGTAATCTTTTCAGATAATTCAGTAGTACTTGGTGTTGTAGTTGTCTTTAAATCCGAAATTACTGAATTTTCTATACTATTTTGTTTTGTATCTTGAGATATTTCTTTTTCTTGTTCCTCTTTTTGTTGTTGTTGTTGTTGTTGTTGTTGTTGTTTTAATTTATAATTCTCTTTAATTGTTTTTAGAGATTCTAAAGATTCCTTAGAAACATTACTAATTCCACTAGAGAACATGTAATCTCTATTGTCTAAATATTGAAAATAAAAATAACTAGCACCAATAACACCAGTAGCTGCTAATGTTAAATATGCATTTCTCTTAAAGTTACTCTTTTTCTTATCACCTCCATTATTATTATTGTTATTATTATTATTATTTAAATTTGGTAAATTTTTGCTATTTAATGTAGAATAACATCGTTTTACATTTAATTGTTTTATATTATTATAATTTATTGATTTTAATTTAAATAATTGGTTCATTCTATTGCCAAATCAATAAAAAAAATATAAAAAAAAAAAATTAAATCTACATGTGAAGATATTTCTCAATCTAATTTTGATGTGTCATATGAATAGCTTTGATTTGGGCTTGCAGTTTAATTATAAATTCTCATACACTATATTCTTCTATTAACATCTATATTTATTTGTAGTTCTTCATTTAAAATGTAAATTATTGAATTTTAATGATATCAAAGCAGAAAATCAACAAATAAAACTCTTTTTTTTTAAAAATTTTTTTTTTTGAATTTATGATAACAATGATATTGGTTAGTACCTACTTTTTTTTTAGTCTTTTACATTTATTTTTGATATCATACTAACTATATATAATGATGATTATATAGATTTATAGCGAAATATAATAAATCAACAATCAACATACATAAGAGAATATACCAATAATACACATAAATTTTTTATATATATAATTATACACTACATTTACATTAAAATATTCCCTTTATATCATAACATACACCAACACACTACACCTCACAAATAACATCACACACAAATACATAAAAATACATATAGACGTCGAAAAAAAGTAAAGATATTTGTACAAATATGAGTAGTACAACAACAGAGCAAGAAGGTGGTAGTAAGAAAGGTAGAAAATCAATTGCTAGAAGAGCTCTACCAAAGAATATATTAGAATCGCCTACTATAACATCAGAATCACTGGTAACATCTAGTACAACTAGTAATCTAAATGGAAATGGGGCAGTATCTTTTAATGGTCCAGAACTGAAATTAAGTAACTCTGTGAATGCAAGTAGCGGTGTATTAGCTGGTAGCTCTAGTGCCAGTGGTACTCAGAGTTTAGCATCTTCTACAACTTCTTCCCTACCCACCTCTTCTACAGGTAATAATAGTGGTAACAGCAGTGGAACTAGCTCAATTGCAGGAGGTGTACAACAACCACAGCAACCACAACAACAACCACAACAACAGAGTAATACACCACTATTTAAACCATTGGATTTTGCAAATTTATTTACTAAACTAGATACCTCTACTATCATGTCACCACACCATTTACATCACCAGAATAATCCAGTAATGGCATCACCAACCATCTCACCTAGTCTTCCTGCTAGTTTATTACCATCGTCTCTTAGTAAACCATCAACACCATTACACACTTCAATAGTCACCAAACAACAACAGGCCATCTTAGAATCACAACCTCCTCCAAAAATTTCATTAATGGAGGTTGATCAACTACCAAATCGTCTGCATTCAGATTTAAAATCCAATTCCACATCAACACTAAAAGAGATTAAAGAGGAACCTCATTCGACAAGTACAACTACAACTACTACTTCTACAACTACCACAAAAGATTCAGTAAAAGATCAACCACCACTTACACCCAAAAAACCAATACCTCTAAGTAAATCCAAATCGAAATCCAATCAGAAAAAAGTTATTACTCCAACACCTTCAAGCACACCCTCATCCAAAGAAAAAGAAAAAGAAAAACACGAACAAAAAGAAAAAGAAGAGGTTTCAAAAAATAGTAAAAAGAAAGTGCAACAACAGGTTATATCTGAATCAGATTCGGAATCAGATTCTGATTCAGATGACTCGGATAAGAATAATGAATCTGTAATTAGATGTATTTGTACAAATAATATAGATCAAGGACTGATGATTCAGTGTGAGACTTGCGATGTTTGGCAACATTCAATATGTTTTGGTATCAAGGATAAGAATGTACCTAAACATTTCTATTGTGAGAAATGTCAGCCTAGAACTATGGATTGTCCATGCCAGAGAAAAGAGTGTTCTGGTAGAATTATTCAATGTGTAATGTGCCTGAATTGGAATCATTTGGATTGTGTTAAATCTAAATTAAACATTAGCGATGCAAAGATTACCAATAGTAAAGGTCACGATCATCATCTTCCAGATAGCTACATTTGTCACAGTTGTGAGAAATTAGATAACCTTGAGAATAATATAGAGGATTCTGCAACTAGTAGTAAATCTAAAAAGGGTAGAGGTAAAGGTGGAACTGGTACACAGAGTAGTACAACAGGAAATAGAAGAAAGAAATCAACTACACCTACCTCTGGAAGTGCTCCAAATTCAGCACCATCTTCTACAGTAATTACCTCAGCTAATAGTACAAAGAAATCAACATCACCACAATCTCTTACATCACCATTATTATCATCATCACCATTAGTTTCAAATGAGGATTCCTCTTCTTTAAAATTAAAAGATTCAACAATTTCTTCACCTCACACTTCTAGTAGTGATCCAATGTCAGTAGAGGAAAAGTCAACTACTACCACAACAACCACAACCACCACTTCAACCACAACTCCAATTGAAATTAAAAATGAATTCCCAACTACTATTGAGTTACCAACTGAAGATATCCCACAAAACCTCATTTTAAAACAAGTTGAGGAATTAGAACTACAACAACAACAGCAACCAATTAAGTTCCTAGAAGATGAAATCTCAGATGAACAACTACAACTGACATTTCAAAAGATTCAATCACCAAAAGAATCATCACTCTTTAACAGTACTCTACAACTATTTTCATTTATCGAATCTATAATTTTAAGATTTCAGTTTGTTGTATGTATCCTTTATATTATATGCAATGATAGTTACTAATTTTAATATTTTTAATAATAATAGGATGATTATTGTAAGAGAAATGATAATAGTAAACCATCAGAACAATCTGAACAGAAAAAATGTATAAATAATTTGAATTTAATTGATAATTTAATATTTCAAAAATATTGTTTAATATTTCTAGAGGTACCAATATCACAAAAGAATGAAGTGAAAAAGGCTATTGGTTTGATACTGAATCTCGATGTGGATATAGTCAATAGATATATGATTGAATTTGCCAATGAACTATCGAAACAAATTAATAATAATTTTTATAACTATTATAATCAACAGCAAATTCAAGATTTGGAAGAAAGATTTAGTAGCACCACATCATCATCATCAACTTCTTCTTCACCTACAACTGATAATATAATGGCAGTTGACGATAAATATCAATTAGAATGGACAGGAAATGAATATTCTATATCTAGTAATCAGACATTGTCATCGGTTATCAAAGATATTCAGATTTCTAAAGAATATTGTTTTGAGAAGGACCAAATTGTGGATTCATCTATTAGTGCTAAATCATGTCAACAAGTTAGAGTTAATACTGTTAAATCTTTGAATAACGGTCAATTAACATCACCATCTTCAACACCAGCACAAGAATATAAACTAATTAGTAGATATACATTGGATGCCAATAAGTACATTGAGGAATGTCGTGGTGTCTTTAAATTCAAACAACAGGATCAAAACTCAATTAAATCGGAATGGATTGACAGTAACCATTACCTATTGAATCCTATACCAGTTCAGATGATTTACAGTCAAGAATGTGACCTCATTATAGATTCTAGAAAACCATCAGCAAATGCCTCAACAGTTTGTAGATATATACGTAGATCATGTTCTCCTAATACCTCTATTAGATATCTACTGGATCAACAAGATAATATCTTTAAAGCAGCACTGTTTAGTCAAAGTCAGATTAAAGAGAGTCAAGAAATTACCATTGCCTTTGATTACCCCTACAAATCACTAAGAAATCCAATTTATTGTCCATGTGGTATCTCAACTTGTTTGGTATCAGGTTGGTTTAATGAACGTGCCAATATAGGTATGAAAATGCTCGAACAACTAGGTGAAAAAGTAGATCCACTACTACTAAAACAACAATTAGCTCAACAACAAAAACAAATACAACAATATCAACAAATGTCAAAGAAAAGATCACATGAATTCATGTCATCTAGGAGTCCGAAATCTAAATCTTCAAATTATAATAATAATAATAATAACAATACATCACCAAATAGTACATCACCATCATCCAATTCAACTAAAGAACCATCATTAAAGAAAACAAAGAGAAAGAGTAACAAATTGTCACTTATGGATATGGATCCTCAGTTTTTACAGTCTACTGAAAACTCTACAAGAGAAGAAAGAAAACTTCAAGCAATCATTCAAAATTATGAACAAATGGAAAGAAAACAAAAAGAAAAAGGTATTAATAACAATAATAATAATAATAATAATAATAGTACAACAACAATAACACCATTAAAACATTCTCCAAAATTAAAATCTAAAAAAGAGGGAGATATTAGTGGTGATAATGATATTGAAATGAAAATTACATCCACTACAACTACAAGTGTTAGTAGTAGTTCGATGATGGAGGATATGGATTCACATAAGCAATCTAAATTTGGAAAGAAGGCTTGGTTAGCTGAATTTAAACAGAAAGAGAAGAAGGATGATTTCCCAATGAGTGGTGGCTCACCATCTCCAACTTCAGTTTTACCTTCTATTAAAGAGAGAGGTGATGATGATCATAATGCATATCATATGAATAATCATCATTTACATCATCAACAACAACAACAACAACAACAGCAGCATCATTATCAACATTTTCAACAACAGCAGATGGATGATAGAATGTCTATTGATAGTAAACATACTGACGAAGAAGGTTCTTTACCATCAGAAGGTCCTTCAATTATTTATAAACAACAACAGCAACAACAAATTCACAATCAACAACAATATAGAGGTGAAAATGGTAATTTATCACCAAATAAAAAAGATTTTAGTTCTCAACACCAACAGTATCATCAACAAGCACCTCCACCACCACCACAGTCACCTTATCAACAACAACAACCACAACCACAACAACAACCACAACAACAACAACAACAACAACAACAACCACAATCACCATACCATTATCAACAACATTATCCACAGGATCAAGTACCTCCTAAATACTATTTAGATAGAGAAGGTCTATCGAGATCACATAATAGTTCACCAATGCAATCACCTTCAATGAAAGGTCAATTATCACAATCTATGAGCGGTGGATTCAGAGATACTATTGATCAATCTTATAGATTGAGTAGAGAAAGAAATGATGATAGAGATCAATGGGATAATAGAAATAGACAAAACCAATTTATAGATCAAAGAGACAATTGGAATCAGTATCCTCAGGATAATGATAATGGTGGTAGTTATGATAGAATGCCACCATTACCACAACACAGAGGTGGTTATAATAGATATAAAGATAACCAAGATACACCATATTGGGAAAAGAAATCAAATTGGGATAATTATAGTAATAGAAATGGTCCTCCTCCTCCTCCACCACCGCAAGGAAACAGAAATTTCAACCCAGACTACCAAAAGAGTGGTTGGGATAGAAAACCATTAAATTCCAGTGGAAACTACAGAAATGGTTACAGTTCACCACCATTACATTCATCCAATTCCTATTTGGACAATGATCATCATCACCAATACAATAACAATAATGAGCCATTGGAAAATGGTATGTCACCTAACCACAAACCTCTTGGTAACAGTAGTAATAAATCACCTCAACTTTTAAACTCATCAGACAATATCAGTATCAACAATAACCCACAACAAGCACCACCAAACAATTACAACAAACAACAACAGTACCAACAACAAAATAACCAAAACTTTTATAACAATAATCATCAAGGAGGCGGTGGTCCACCACCAAGAGGTTATCAAAATATGAAATATCAACAATCTCCAACTCTGCCACCTCATCCACAAGATGAACCCTATGATTTTCATTCAAGAAAACCTTATTTCAATAAAAGGAGATAATCATCATCATCATCAATAATTAATTACAACTATATTATACGTATATTATAAGATTTTACAAAATTTATAAAATAGAATCTTCCATTTACTGATTGCAACATCATCAGTTAGAAATTTCAGACTTTCCCTCAAAACCACCCCCAACTTTTTTTTTTATTTTTTTTTAATTTTTTTTAAATTCAACTGAAAATCACTTCTGATCACAAAAAATTAATTTTTCTTTTGAATTTTTAATGATTTCATTGTTTAATAAAAATCTTTATAACTATAAATCATCATTAAAATTCACTAGTAATACTTTACCAAATCTAAAAGTAAGTGTAATTCAATTCTATTTTCGTTTTCTATTTAATGTCACAATTTAAAATATAAAATTGATTTCTAGTATTAGATTAATAACATTTGTTACCCACTTTTTTTTTGTATAAAATTTTAATTTTACAATTCAATAAGATTATTAATTTTCAAATATGAAACCTGAAAACATTAAAATTCTTGCTATTGCAGGTATATTAGGTGTATCAATAAGTGTTGCATCTTTATTGTACCAAAGTTATTTCTCAACTAGTAACAATAACAATAATAGCAATAATAATAATAATAATAATAATAATGCATTAGAACCATTTGATACCAATTCACAAAATTTAACACCAAAAGGACCTTCCTCAAATAACAACAACATTAATAATAATAACAATAATAATAATAATATTTTAAAAAATGAAATTGTTGATATTGAAGAATTGAATAAGAAATGTGGATTTTGTAGACCAGAGTTAATTGCTACTGATAGAAAACCAACAAGCCAATCTATTCATAGTTATGATAGACACTTTTTCTTGTGTACTGGTATAGAATATGACCAATGGCAAGATAAATACTTTAATACACATCCATTTTTGGAAAAGATTCAAAGTGTTATAAAGAGTCATAAATTACAATTTATTTTCAATGGTATTGATATGAAATCTACATGTCAATTGAAGAATAGCAATGATAGTGTTGTTGCTATGGATTCTATTGATATTTTAGTATTTCCAGAACAAATTAAAATTATTGGTGTGACTCCTGATACTTTGGATGTATTATTGAATTTCTATCAAAATTCACCAAATGCATCTTGGGAGCAGTACCCTGACAATTTCAAAATTGAAATGTTACAGAGTAAATATATATTTGTTTGTGCTCATAAGGCTAAAGATGAGAGATGTGGTTATTGTGGTCCTATTCTAGTGGATCAATTGAAAAAGGAGATTCATTTGAAATCTTTGAGTCAGGATATTCAAGTGTTTTCAAGTACCCATGTTGGTGGTCATAAATATGCTGGAAATGCTTTAGTATTCCCACCTGGACATTGGTATGGTTATGTTACACCTTCTGATGTCAATGCAATCATTGATTCGGCTCAAACTGGTCAAGTGCATCATCCATTACACAGAGGTACAATGGGTGAGAAATATGATGAATCTGAAAAGAAAGATAATCATAAAGGTCATCACAAAAAAGATCACAAATCAAAAAATAAAGAAGGACAACAACAATAATTAATATTAAATAAAATTAAAATTAAGAGAAATATGCAAATGAATCATTCTCATGAAGCACACCACACATATACCCCATTTTTAATTTAATTTACAAATTGAAATTTACCACCAGAAGTTAAAAAATTTGTCTTTTGTGTGAAATCATTGTGGTAAATTTAAAAAAAAAAAAATATATATTGATGTTCAAAACCATAGTCTAAAAATAAAAAAAATTTTTAACTATCTCTTTAGATGTTACAGCATCGGTAATTGAGATATATAACTGCTATTATAATAAAAATCTATTTTTTCTTGTTGATAAGTTTAGTGGCAGGTGTAAATGCAATAAAAAAGCAAAAAAAATCTGTACACTAACCCATTTATTATTTGGAAAAAAAAAGTGGGTGTTAATGATAAAAAAATCTTTGGATGAAAAAATATTTTTTCATTTTATAATCATTTCTAATTCTTTAACACCAAATATTCAATTTGTATTTTTTACCTTTGTACTTATAACTATATAACATAATGGCCAACGTCTCAAACCCAGAATTATCTGCTGCCTACCAAGAAGTCTTGAAAGACGCATTTGACACCAACTGGTAAGTTTCAGGAAAATAAGGCAAATTCTTCAGAACAAATAGACAGATATCTTTTAGATTTGAAAATATTGTGTTAAAATTAGAGGGAATGAATTATTAATATCTGTATTTCATAATTATAGGTGTGTATTTGGTTATGAAGGTGCCCAAAACATCGTCCTCCAAGGAAAAGGTAATGGTGGTCTCGAAGAATTGAAAGCTCAATTACATGACGATCAATGTCAATTTGCTTACTTGAGAGTTATTGCTGGTGACAGTGAATCAAAGAGAGCTAAATTCGTCTTTATCTCATGGTGTGGTGATCATGTTGGTGCCTTAAAGAGAGCTAAAATGTCAGTCCACAAAGCCTCCGTTAAAACCGTCATTACTAACTTTGCCATTGAAATCCATGCTACCAAACAAGAGGAACTCGTTGAAGAAGATATCATGACTAAAGTCATCAAGAGTGGTGGTGCTAACTACTCTGGTAACACCAGTACCAACTAAATTAAAAATAGTTGCTACAAGTTTCAAAGTATATATACTAAATAAATAAATAATACATAGCCCACTCAAAAAAAAAAAAACAACCTATATATTTATCTTATATAATACCCCCACCAATCACTCATTTCACTTATTGTTTTTTAAAATACTATTTTTTTAATGATGATCATTTTTTTTGTAAAATGATCTAGATTCGTATTTTATTATAAATTTTACAAAGTTTGGGTTGTTGGGTGGGTATTTATTGTGATTGGTATTGGTTTTTCCAGGATCATGCCATTTTTTTTTCGTTGATTGTTAAAGAGTTATAATGATTCTTTACAACTTTATTAATAACATCAATAGCTAGTTGTGTAGTATTCGATTTGGTTTGTTTAAT
The DNA here is from genome assembly GCA_001606155.1 of Tieghemostelium lacteum. NCBI lineage: Eukaryota > Evosea > Eumycetozoa > Dictyosteliales > Raperosteliaceae > Tieghemostelium > Tieghemostelium lacteum. Next base: position 1,376,283 of record LODT01000004.1, on the reverse strand, counting down.
TTTCTCAGAGATTAACAGAGCCTTGTCATGATAGGATTTAGTATATAGTATATCTTTAATTGCTTTTAGAAGAGATTCTTTTGTAATATCGTGAAGTTTCATACTCTTACCGATACCCAACTGTTCAATTCGATATCCCCAGTAGGGTTGATCAAAGTACATCCAAGTGACAATAGAAGGTACACCAGAATGTAAAACAGCAGCAGTGCTTCCAACACCACCATGATGAATGACCAATGAACACTGTTTAAATAGCCAACAATGATCAACATCATTTAATATTATAAATTGCTCTGCATACTTTTTATAAACAGTCTCACAAATTTTAAAATTTGACCAATTGTTTAGTATAATTAATCTCTGTGACAGATGCTTACAACATACTTTAATAAGTATATTTAAAATACGTCTAGTTGTCTGTTCATCTACTGGCATACTTCCTAATCCAAATGTTATTGGAGGTGTTGGTGACTCTCTTAGAAATTTTAATAATCTATCTTCAATAGGAAGATAATCGGTCTCGTTTGGAAATAGAAATCCAATAACATTCCAATTCTTTTCATAATCATCAGGTACTTTTTCACCTGGTAATATAACTTCATCAAATGCTAATATAATCTCTTGATTTCTATTCACATAATATTCTCTTATATAATCCGATGAAAATGGTTCCAATTCTAAATTTTTAGTTCTCCAATCACCAATTCTTTCAATTTCACTATTTATTTATATATTATATATTTTAGTATTTTAAAAAAATTTATGATAAAAATATATATATAATTTACTTACTGTTTTGTTAAATAATCAATTACAATCGAATGTGTAAGGCCATTTAAATATTTAAAATATAAATTATATTTTGTAAAAAATAGATTTGGGAAAGAAGTTGTTGGTAGAGTTGGTAATAAAAGTAAAAGCATCATTGGTATGTTTAGCTTTTCACTAATACAAATGCCTTCAGACAATGTTAGAGCATTTGCAATAATTAAATCCATACCAATAGCACCTTCTAAGAAACCATCTAATCTACCACTAACTGAGAGATCAATTTTCTTTTTTTCAATCATTAGTTGTTCTAGTGATAGTTGGTTAAGCCATTTTTGATTATCTGTATCAAAGAGTACTGAGCAACTATCTCCATTGATTTCCCAGAATTCTAAATGATATTGATCGACTATATATTTTAATCTCTTTTCTGTTATGACTCTAACTTGGTGTCCTAAATTCTTTAGTTCTCTTCCAAGCACACAAGATGGTTGAATATCTCCTCTTGTGCCCACACACATCATCACAATCTTCATTTGTTTGCAAACTATATCAGTATATACCCGAGTGATTATTTAAAGTTTTTTTATCTAAATTTAGAAATTTTTTTTTGTTGTTGTTTTTTTTAAAATTAATTAAAAAAGTTTTATAATTATAAAAATCAAATAAATTAAAATCAATAAATAAATAGATATAGCTATTGGTATTGTATTATATATTTTTTTTTTTTTATTTTGGTTTTTATTTAGTTGTTTTCATTCTTAATCAAAATATATCTCTCCTCTTTAATTGTGTTTTTCCTATCTCTTTTTTAGTGTTTGTTTTTCATTTTTTTTTTTTTACATTCTTTGAAGAAATATGATATTTATGTGATTTTAAATGATGGATAACGCTCTTTAATTTAATTTATAATGTTGGAGATTAAATAAATATTTAATACTGAAGACAAGATAGAAAAAATCAAAACAAAATACGATTACAAAACTCTTTTTGAGTGTGTGTGGTGTTTGAGTTGTTAAATTGTGTTTAAAAATATTAATTATAAATTGTTAGGAGTGATTGTGTTATGATGTAATCTATTTTCATCTATTAAAGAATTATTAAGAATAAAAATAATTTTTTTCTTTTTATTTTTTATTACTATATCAAGATATTCATGATTTCGCTACAAATTTTATTGGTAATTAAAAATTAATTAAACAATATTAAAAGTAGAAGTTGTACTAGATTACATTGCAAAGTATTTTTAAATTAATCTCATGGTTGGACCAGTGTGTGAGATTTTAAAAATTTGAATCCAATTACAATGTAATTTTGTTTATAGTAATATGTGTCTTCTATCGCACAATTAATAACGATTTGATCAAAAATCAACACTGAAATCTAAAATTGGAAAATTACTAAAAATGGTAAAAAAAATTGTAAAGCAAAAATTTTTTGAAATATACAAATTTTTAAAATAAATAGTATATAAATTATATATTTTCATTCAACATGTATATAAATACATCAACTTGTTACATGATTACTACTGCTACTTTTGATATTTACTAAACTTTTAACTAATCTTCTTGATAGTTTTTTCTTTGCACTTCCTCCTCCACTATTATTAATGATATTAGTAGACTGTTGTTGTTGCTGTTGTTGTTGGTGATGTTGTAAACTTGAAGAAGATTTCTCATCCCAATTTGATTCAATTAACTTTTGCATTAGATGAATAATGGTTTGATTGTGTGCTTTGGAAGGGGGGTAAAATGTCCATCTTCTACCACCCATTCCAATTTCCAGTAGAGTAAAGAAATGTTTATCCACACCTGACACAACACCATGTATCAGAATGGATTCGAGTGGAATGGATAGAATCAGTTTGAAACCTCCGCCCTTTTGTTTGGTAAACAAAAATAAATCATTAAAAAGGAAATAAAATCCTTTCTTGTATCTTAAAGTCGATGATGATTTCTTTTCTGGAGTTATAGTAGTTTCTTGTGATGATTGTGATGATGATGATGATGATGATGATGATGATGATGAATGACTTTGATTATTATAATTAAAACCCTCTACTAATTGAAGAGGACCTTCAGACATTAAATGTCTATTCTGAGCCAGTAACTGTAGATTTTCAGCTCCTTTCAAAGACTGAATAATCTGCATTGTTCGCTTCCAAGTCTCATTTTCTTTTTTCTCATTATTTATAGTATTTACAATTTTTTCAATTTTCTCCACTGCCAGTATGAGTTGTCTGTAATCAGAGTGGTCTTCTGGTGTGGCTTTTAAAAGTTCTTTTAAAAGTAATGGATATTTACAGATTCTTTGTATAGGTTTAATAAGGAACGAGTGCAATCCCATTCCCCTTAGAGTCTCTTGACGAGAGTTATCAATATCCAGAAACAAATTTTCAATTTGTTCCTGTTTCAATAGAGTATTCAAACATTCCAGTGACTTTTGATGATAATTACAATAGACTGAATAGACATCTAAACTGTCACTTACACTCCAAAATACCTGACCGATTGTAAAGGATGGTGAGATTAGTTTTTCATAGAGTCCTATATTAACCTTTTGAATCTCTAGAATATTACTAAAGATACTAACAGATTCCTCCATTGTAATCATTTCTGATAGAGGTCGATAGAAAACCTCAATGATAGTCTCTAGATCTGAGACGTAATCTTTCTCAGTTTGGATAATTTCATTGATTAGGTTGTTTCTGTGGTTGAGTTTGGATGTTGGTGATATAGGACCACTAGTATTTCCTGCTGTTATAGGTGCTAGTACGCTATGACTTTGAGGTGAGGTCATTGGTGAACTAGGTCCTCTTGATGTCGCATTAAAAGGCAATGAAATATGGTGATCTGTAAGTAGATTATTTGAACTGGTATTTGCACTTGATTGCCCACTGGATGAGGATGATGTTGAGCTACTCTTTTTCTTTGATAAACTACTGTTTTTACCAACACTATTGTTCAGTGATGATGCTGGTGAAGGTGTTGTTATAACAGTTGGAGGTGTTGGAAATGCCTCCATAATCTCAGAGAATGAGTCAATACCATTAAATGATCTTCTCTTTTTCATTGAACCGTCTGGATTCAGTGAAGAGAGTGATGATGATGATATTGTACTGGTACTTGATGAAATGGTATCAAATGGTGATGTAGGTGCATTTACATTGGTACTACTAGGTGTAGTTGAATTACTACTATTCCCATTATTGGCACCATTTAATAGTGAAGTTGGTGACAATAGTGATGTTGTTGTAGTTGTAGTTGTAGTTGTTGTTGTAGTTGTAATATCCTCAATTAAGAGAATAGGTGATGTAGATTCAAGTACTGGTGACTCAAGTGTAGGTGACTGTTGAAATAGATTATATTTAGCTTGTGTATATTTTAATTGAGGTTTAATAGTTGCACCATCTAACGCACTACTATTATTATTATTATTATTCATACTATTTGTAGTTGGTGATACCAATGCCGATAATGAAGAAACTGAAGAAGAATCAGCTAAAAATTGAGATAAATCATTATTACTATCAGTTAAGATTGAATTTATACCTTTAGTATCCTCTTTAATCTCATCAATAGAGGCAGGTGTCAAAGGTTTATCTTCATAATCCAATTCATCTTCAGATGAGTTATCTTCAGATTTGTTTTCATAAATTGGTTGTAAAGGTACTACTAACAATTGATTATTCCTACTATTACTAGTTGAAGAGGCTCCACTGGGTGGTGTTAAATTAATTGATTTTCTATAAGATTTTTGATGGCTTTGTCTTTTTATAGTTGCATAAATGCTGGTACTAGTTGTGCTGGTACTAGTTGATGAAGTGTGAATTGAGGTATTACTACTACTACTACTACTATTTCTATTGTTAATATCCTGAATAATTTTTTTAATTGGTTGAATGGAATTAGTGTCTGTGCCATCTGAGTTTATTTGAATTCTGGTAGATGTGTTGGGTGTGCTGTGGTTTTTAAAACTTGGTATTTCTAAAATGGATTCTTTGGTTGGCATTGAAAGTTGATGTAGTTTAACATTACATCTAAAACAAAATTTAGAGTTGATTTTACCAAGATAATTACATCGCCAACACCTTTCACCTAGTTCAGTACTACAAAGGTGACAGACTTTATTAGCTTTAAATGTTTCACCAAGACAGTGTTTACATTGAACCAAACCTTCCATACTTCCTCCACAACCAATAACAATTTTTGGAATTATATTAATATTGTTATTAGAATTTGAATTTATATTATTATTATTGTTATTATTTTGGATATTCTTATTTCTAAAAAAGGATCAATTTAAAAAAAAAGATTTATAAAATTAGAATCTAAATTATAATAATTTATTCTCTATAGTAAAAAGTTTTTTTTTCTTATTGTTGGTGTAGTTGTTGGTGTTTTTGTTGTTGTGATTAATTGTATAAATTGATGTATAAAAGAGAGTACTCTTTTTGTTTTTATTTTTAGGTTTTTATTTTTAGGGGGTAAATACAGAGTTTAATATAATAAAAATGATACATAATATTCAATAAGAGGGGGTAGAGAGTAGGGTTTATATTTATATATATAAAACTACCTTATCAATTATCAATAATTGTTTTGGTGATGATGTAAATTTACCAATAAATACACAAAATTTTAAAATTAAATTTCACACACTATCTAACCACTATCACCCCCACCACAACCTCTTCTATAAATAAAATCAATTAGTTAAATAAAAAGTGTACTCTCTCTAGTATAGAGTAGTATTTAGGTTATACAATCATCAAACACACTCTAGAGACAAAAAACTAATCCAAATAGAATATTCATTCGAGTATTTATATCTAAAACATGTAAATAAGAATCTCTAGTTTAGATCAGGACTATAATAGTTCCTGCATTATTATATCTTTACCCAATATATACAAAATATATTAAATAAATCACAAGTCATAGATGATTCTACAATTTTTTTTTTTTTTTGTATATTATCAAAATATCTATTATGATGGACTGTATCCCCCTACTATTTTTTTTTGGTGTCCAAATAATAAAAGACCGAAAACAATACACAACAGTTTATATGGTGTAGTGAGAATAGTGTAGAATCTAAAAGTGTGAAGGAGAGGGGAGTTCTATAAAGTAGCTATCTTTGCTATTTTGTTTTTAAAAAACATACATTTGGTTATTATTATTAATGTCATCATCCAATTGATCTATACTAGTTGTAGTTGTTATTGGTAACTCATTTTCTTTAAGATCCATAACTCAATCAATTGGTGTGTCTTTTATTGGTTCTATTAATAATTAGAATTTAATTTAACCTTGTGATTATTGTAAAAAGAATAAAAACAATGAAAAAAAAATAAAAAAAATAAAAACATTATTTCACCGATTTATTAATAATCACATAAATTTGCAAAGATCTTATATTCTGATAAAAAAATTCCCATTTTTTAAATGATCTTTATAATAAAGTTAAATTCAGATGGCGATAACTTCTTTTTAACATTTATTAGTCAAACCTGTAGCTTTATTAAAATGTAATAATAGGTTGATATAAGTTAAAACTAAATGATTGACTTCATTGTCCAACCAAATCCTAACACACAAAAAGATTATAATAAAGTGACTTTTTAAACTTACGAATATGATTAAGTTAAACGTAATATTACACAAAGAGTCAATATATTTTAATTGTTATAAAAACTATTTCAGGAAATAAGTTTTCAGAGAAAGATTATAATAATTGGCGCAATCATTTAATATTATTCATATATATTTTTTTTAATTTGATCATATAATTTATTTTTTTTTTTTTTTTTGATGTTCAATGAGTGTTGTTTTACAAAATGAACAAAGATAAAAAAACAAACACCAATAAGACATCATTTGAATCAATGTTTAGGTTCAAGTACAATGATAGAGTAGCTTTATTGTTGATCCCATCTATTGCCATTCTATTGTTTATAAAAGGAAAACTATCTGTCTATACAACAATAGTATTTGCAATCATTAGTTTTTTATTGGACTTTTTTAATTTACCTGAATTGTAGGTATTATAGGAAATATATATATATATATATTTTATTTGTTAATATAGTGGTAAATAGTTATATAGGTAGTATTTGGATTGGTCTATTTTGTGTAGATGTAACAGTGGTTATTGGAGGATTGCATTTAGTTCAACACTCACTAATCAATGGTGTACTATTACTCAATACAGCAATGGTTTTGATGTTAGTTGGAGTTTGGATAACATTACAGATGAAATGGATATCAGGGTTATATCCACAGTTTGCAACCGTATTAGAGAAAGTTTTGATCAGTTCCATATCATACCCCACAACAGTACTTTTTACATGGGTATATATAGCAATCAATGGAATTGATAATAGTCATCTATTTTTATCATTTCTATTATACCTTTGTTACTATCTCTTTGGTCTACCAATGAGATCATTTAAAATCCGACCTTCTAGACCAGTTTCTTCACACAATGATTTGATTTTAGGTAGATTCGAATCAGCAATGATAACACTTTCAGTATCATTCTTCCCAGCTTTATTTTACCTATCTATATATCACAGACTATTTTGGCAATCTACAATCTATCCAGTAGATTTCAGTTTAATCCTATCATTGTCACTCACCTATATATTAGCATTGGTCAATAGAGGATCACTTTGGTGGGTATCACCCAGTACTTGGAATTCACAGCTACAAGGTTCTTCAAAAGAGAATAACAAGGGTATTAGTGTAGGAGGTATAGGTCAGAATGTGATTATAAAAGGATTGAAATTCATTAGTTGGTTGTGTTTAGTATCAGCTTCAACTTACAGAGTATTTTATTATTCATCTACGTTTTATTATGCACTTAATCTATCAAGTAGACTAAATAGTATTCTATTACTATCTATTATATACTCATTAGCAGCATTATTATATATTCTAATTAATATCACCAGTAACAATAGCAAAAATTTAAATAACATCGAACAACTATTTAGTAATACCACAACTACCATTTCCAAGAAATATTTATTATTCATTCAATCTCTTGTTTCCTTATCAGTACTATCACTGTCACTTCTACTATTGCCACTATACACTCTACCCTTATCAATACTCTTTTTAATTTCCATTCTAAGATTTAAATTCAATGAAAATATAGTACGTATACCTAATAGTCACCCCCACTTTTATTTTATATTAACAATCAAACTTTTATAGATTTATTTTATTTTCAGATTGGTATTGATTACAGTTTTATTGTATTGGTTTTTCAAGAATCATTTACTATTCCTCAACTTTGAATTTAAAAATGATTTTATTCACCTGACATTGGATGCATATTGTGTATTGGTTATAATGTATATATTGATATTGATTACAGTACTGTTGAAATGGGAACATAGAGAATATATTCAATTGGTATCAGTAGGTCTTGGAAGTATTTTGGAATTGATTTTACATTTTAGTAATCTCCAATGGTATCCTTCCTATATGCTATTTGCAAGTACATTCCTTCTCTTATTAATCAACCACAAATACGTTTATCCAACATCTAAAAGCAATCTATTAATACTGTGCAATTCATTAGCAATTGCAAAGTATCTAATAATATTCCAAAGTTTCCAAACATTTGCAGAATTATTAAAATTGACTCTATTGGTATTCCTGATATATTCCAACTATTTTATGATAATTATACAATCGACACTCACCACACCCAGTACCACCACAACCAACTATACCAATAATTTCAATTATTTTAAATTGTTTTTAGTAATAATTTGCTCTTTATTCAATCCAGTTGACATTTACAATGATAATTACCACCATTCCCATTCTGTCATTTTATTAAATTCTCTAAAACTTCTAATCTTTTTTATGGCAATTTCATTACCAATATTTATAGAACTAGGTTTCAAAACCTTAGCACTATTTTTATTGTCCAGTGGTGCATTCTTATTCCTCATTATCCCATACCTATCTTCATGGACTGTTGTAAACCTCCTATTGATATTTATGGTACTCTACTTTGCTATCAAGCAACGATCTCTTTTAGTAGCTTCCCAAGCACTAAAAACCACAGGATCTCTGATACTTGCCATTCTCTTTGGTATATTTGTAAATCAGAATTTCTTCCCTGGTATATCCTTAACAAATCAAATACTGGTGGTTTTATATCATTTCATGTTATTTGTCTTGCTGATCTATCTTAAATACCCATCGAATGACAATGGTTATACATTCTGCTATTCTTTATTCTTTATATTCAACATAGCATTGTATTACAATTTACCAAGTCATCAATGGAAATTGAATTCACTTTTACTATTTTCTACCTATTTACTAATTGTTTCACTGTATCTCAAGTTTAAATATCTCAATAGCCCAGCCAATATATCCAAACAACATCAACATCAGTCACAATTAAAACCAGCTCTAGATTCCTCATTAATCACTATAAACAATATATCAATTATTGTGGCATTCCTTATAAACAATTTCATTAACCTCTATTGGCTAAATGGAAATGAATTGGGAATTTTCATCCTATCACCAATGATTTTATTATTTATAGTAGAAAAGAGTTTGGCAAAGAAATATCTAGGAGAATCACACAGATATTTCCTATTGGTTTTCCTCATCTCTTCCATTCTATTCATAATATCACTCTACAAACTATTTATACAAAGTCACTCTATACAATTGACAATAAGTGAATGGTCAAGATTCTTTTCAGTAGGTTCAAGATTCTTTAGATGGTGGTATTATTTCAAAAATGGGTTCTTATTGGCATCCAGTTTACCAGGTGTCTATAAATTGAATATCTATCTACAAAAACTAGAAAAACAAAAACAATTCACATGGTTACTCTTACTCCCAATGTCCATCCTCTCCATGTTATTTTCCAATCTCATAGCAATACAACTTTTAGGTCTACTAGGATTCCTAGGTATAGTATTACAAAAAGTTAAAAACCTCGAATTACAAAAGAAATCCAATCAAATATTATAATATAAAACTACTCTAAACTAATTTTAACTAATCTATCTATCCATTTAAAATAGGTTTTATTTATTTTTAATAATAAATAAAACTAAAACTATACTTTGATAGATAAGTATAAAGTAAATATGATTGTAAATCTGATCGAGATTATTAGTTGGCATAAATATTGAAATGATATTATTAAATATATGAATGAGTATTGGTGACAATAGCGTTTTATCACGATGATAAAACAATGATAAATTAATACCAAACAATACACCAACAACAATCTGAATCAATATATAAACCACTGAGAAATAGTTATAGAAAAAGTTAATTAAATGTAAGATACCAAATAACACCGAAGCCATAATAGCACTGGCCAACAAATGCTTTGGAATTCTATTGGAAATCTTATAAAAAATCAAGCCCCTAAACCAAACTTCTTCTAAAACTGGTGACTTTATAGTCATCATTAATATATTTGAAATATTCCATTGACCATCATCATCCTGTAGATTCTTTAATGAAAAATACCATCTACCACTGAAATACTGTTCTACAACCAATACCAAAAACAACAGTACCTGTACTAACAAAAATGTAATAATATCACTAGATATTCTATTTACTTTAGTTATACCAAACCAATTGGTTTTTCTAATAATTTCCGAGTACCTTAGACCTATATACAATAACAATAGAACATCAGGTAGAAAAGATTGAATAATCTTCAATACTGGTGATATAAATAATCTCATATTATCATCAATAGTACTACTATTATCAAGTTCATTTTGAATAGCTTTAAATGAGACATTAACCAATTGTGTAAATATAAGTATCATTAAAAACACTTCAAATAATACTATTAAACTCTCCATAAAACCAACCAATCCCATAAGTTTAGGTCCAATGGTTTTTCTAGGGATACTATCATTATCATGATTCACATGGTATTGGTGTTGGTGTTGTTGGTGTTGGTGGTCATCTTTGGATGAACATTCACAATGGTGAAGATTTTCATCAACATTATTGTTATTATCCTCTTCGTATAAAACTACTTTATGATTATCATCAAATTTTACTTTTTTTTTTGTATTTTTACTGAAGGTGTTGGTTGTAACATTGATAATATTATTATTATTATTATTATTATTAATAATATTATTATTACTGTTGTTATTGTGATGCTGTTTGTGCTTGTTCATTTCAAAAGGTGTGCGTATTGGGTGTTTGTGGTTGTAGGTTTACTTTGAAAAGGTAGGATAGTGTTAGAGGGTGTGTATGAGTAATTTTATTATAGTGTGGGGTGTGGTCTATGTGGTTAATTAAATGTGGGGAGGGGTTATAAACAAACAAACATCACATCAAGAATTGAAACTTTGTGATTTAAAAAAAAATTAAAAAAAAAATTAAAACATGTATATTTTGACAATTATATGAATTTAACTTTACTGACAAGGATACCCCTTACACCTTATTATTTTAAAGGGGGTAAGTGTTTTATATCTGTAATAAGCAAAAAAAGGGGGGTAAATAATAAATGAAAAAACTGAGATGAGAATAAAACTGAAATAAAAATTAAATTAATAGTAAATAGTATAAGAAGGGGGTGTTTATGACTTTATTGAAAACAAAATAATTTTAATTAATTTGAAATCAAAAAAAAAAAAATAATTATAACAAAAGAGAAGAACAAAGTTCGAATCAAAATTTACCAAAAAAGTTATATTGTTTGATTTTTTTGTTGAAGTTTTTAATATTCTCTATCATTTATTAAATTAAATATTCTATAGTTTTTATTCTTTAAATGACAAGGATAAAAGAGTATTGGAAATTTTAAATAAATCGATTTCTTTAACTGTCAGTATATTTAAAATTAATATAGAATAATTAGTTATAGTATAGCTCACAAATACAACTTGTGACTCTTTGACCATTCAACAGAACAAACCAATGAAAAAACAAACAATTTACTAACTTTTTTAAAAACTTTAAAAAATTATTCAAAATAGGTGTTGTTGGAGTTTGTTATTTGCCAAAAAAATTAATATTCTATTTATATTTTTTTTTTTCAAAATTTGTAATTTAATCACATCCAAAATTCATCTAAAATTTTTTTTTTTCATCATAAAGTACCAAAATACCCTCTACATTACAAATAGAGAAATCAACCCTTTAGTGTTCTCTCCCATTGTTGTTTTGTTTTTTTATATATTCATTATATTGTTTATATAACTAATTTTTTGTTTTACTTGTATTTGTTAACCATCTCCTCATTGACAAAATTCCTTCAACCAAACACTCTAGTGTTCCCCTCGACAAAGTAATAAAATAGGAAATTAACAAAATAACCAGTACTAGTAGCGGATAAAAAAAAAACAAAAATATATAACCCTCTCACTCTTTCACTACTCAAATAGAAGAGGTCAAACAGAGTAAAACAATAATCATTCAACAATCTAAACTAAATTCTTTGATCTGGTTTAGTTGCTTTTTTATATTTTTCATATATTATATAATTATTATAATTTCCATTTCCATCCAATATTTATTATTTTTTTTTTTTTTTAGATTAAACAACACTCAGTCACCCCTCAAAGAATTTCTCACATTTTAATTTAGAAATTTTTCCCCAAACCCTCTTTGTCAATTTTTTTTTTTTTTTAATTTTATTATTATTAAATTGGATAGAAATTCTATCTAATCAATAGTGAATAACTTGTAAATATGAATGAAGTTTCAAATCTTTCTATAAACCTTATGGATAGAACATCCAGTACTATCTATGTTAGTAATATAAGACATTCAACTCCGATAAATTCAATTTTTAATATATTTTCAAAGTAATGTATACCCCTCCTTCACACCAAAACACCATTTACATTTCTAGAAAGTACCTATCCAATTCCAGTTTATAAAATAATTCTATAAAGACCAAATTTGGAATAATAGTCCTTTTGAATATCTATATTGTCATCACCCCAATTTTAATGTACACTTGTGCACAATTTAGAGGGACTACAAAAAACACAAAGATTTTTACAAATTTTTATTTTTAAATTTTCAAGAATTATATATTAACTTGTAAAATTGATTTAGATTTGGACCATTAGAAAGATGTGAAATACCAGAGAATAAATTTGGTAAAACTCGAGGCTTTGCATTTATTGAATTCGAAAACAAAATTCATGCATTTAACGCCTTTGAAGAGTTATCCAAACAAGAGATTATGTTGGACGGTAGAATCCTAAAATTAGAGTGGGCAAGAGCTACCAAGTTGTATAAAGAAGATATCCAAAATCTCAGTACTGAATCAAAGGAAAAGATTATGGGTTCCTTTTCGAGAAATCACAACTTTGACTCTAGATTCCATCAAAAGAAAAGAAAAGGTCCAAAAAGATCACCAACGAATTTGAATTCTAATTATGGCTCAACTTCTGTAAATCCAAATAATAACAATAGTAGCAGTAGTAGCAGCAGTAGTGCATTGTCGGTTCAAGTTCAACCTCAACAACAACCATTGACAATGAAACCTTCCTCGATTGTAAATAGTGGTACCAATAGTAATATTAATAACAGTAGTAATGGTATTGGTCAAACGATAAATAGAACTAGTCCATCAGGTTCCGCAAATCAACAGCAGTCTATATTAACATCACCCACACTCACTATTCCAACCACTCCCAGTACCATATTGTCTGGTAGTAGTATTACATCTTTGCCAGGTGGCAATATTAATTTAAATATATTCGATAAATCCAATTCAGTAGTAACATCAGCTACCTCTACAGTAAATGGTGGTATTGGAGGTCTAAATGTAAATACACTTACATCATCTCCAACTTCCACATCGATGAAACCTCTAACAACAACAAATAACATAAACAAGCCAACCATATCCTCACAAAAACCTCAACAACCTATCATCACCCAACAATTTATTCAGAAAAAAGAAATGGATTCTATAAATCTAAACGCACAATCTACAATCAATCTTTTAAATCAACAACAATTAAATAACACCAAAAAATCTGTACAGTCTGTAAATGGTATTAATCAACAACAACAACAACAAAATGGAGGATCGCCATCATTAAATAATTCATTAAATAGTATAATATCTCAACAACAACAACAACAACAAGTTGCAATACCTAACTTATCAAAATCCAATGGATCAATTCCAACACAATTTCAAACTTCTCCTGGTGGGTCAATGTTAAATAAATTCAATCCATCATCAATGTATAGCAATGGTGTTGATACGAATCATCACCATCAACAACCACCTCAACAATCTTCATCGACCTCATCGTCATCACAAAATCTACAACATCCACCTCCACCACTTCATCCTCTATCGTCGAATAATAATGATCCGAATCTTTATTTCTTTGGATTACCAGGTCCTTTTAGTAACGGAGGTGGTAGTCAATCATCATCTATTGACTTTAATTTTATAAACAAAATAGCGTTCGATATCCGTGGTTTAAATATATCAGATCAACAAACCAACGGTCATACTTTATCTTCATCTTCTTCTTCCGGTTCCACAACTTCATCAAATATTTCGATAAATAACAACCAACAACAACAGCAATCACATCAACTTGGTAACAGTTCTTCTAGTGTAAATAATCAATCTGGTGCCTCTGTAAATAGTAATATCTCGGCAAATGGTTCATCAAGTAACAATGGTAGTCCTGTTGGCGTTGGTGGTGTAAACCTAAACTCTAAACAACCAAGTCTTGGAAATGATTGTCTGGCTGGACTTAACAAATCTCTGCGGGATTCTATAGTTCACGACAGTGGTGCTAATTCACAGTTGAATGGAAATGGATTTACAACTCCAAATTTCCTTTTACATCAACAACCCTCACCTTCATCTCATCTTCAGAAACTATCGACAATTGTACAGCAACAGCAACAACAACAACAACAACAACAACAACAACAGCAACAACAGACACCTAACCTTTCGTTACCAAGTCTATCCTCATCTTCTAATAGCTCACCAAATTCGATGCTCTCTGGTGGTGGATTTGTTCCAAGTAAACAAGATCCTATAGTCTTTACTCCAACCACTGGTATTGGTGGCTTTACATTTCCATCAGTAGTACCTCCACCTAGTGCTACTGCCACTACTGCCAATCAGAGCAACTATTCACCAAGTTTTAATAATTTTAATTCATATTTTAATTCATAAGCTTCTTATGACAATTTCCCAATCCCTTCACCCTATCCAAAAATCAACAATGTTATAAATTATAATAAAATTCTTAAATTAAAAAAAAAAAATAAAACCCTAAACAAAAATATCATCAATCTTTTGAAATCACCTCACAATTTAGAAAAAATCTTTGTTAAATTTGGAAAATAGACAATAAATTTGATTTATAATCAATAAATAGAAACCAAAGATGTCAGAGAATATGATCTGAAATATGTTATCAGAATCATTAGATTTATGTATAAAAGTGGCGATCATTTATATCATGTTCCACCAGATCTTAACTCAATGTTATGTCAAAGCAACGCATACCTATTAAGTTAATAATAGTATGGAATATGGAACAAATAAGAATTTTGTAAAATTTTACTAGTTTTATAAACAATTCTTCAAAATATCCTTTTTTTATTTTTAAATTTACAAATCGATTTCTGGAAATTTTAGATGGACTGGTTCCAACTAACGTTTTTAAAACTTTGATTGTTTATTTTTAAAAAAATTTTTTTTCTTTATCATTACATTTGCAGATTTTTATACCTCTCTTTAAAAAGAATAATAAATAGGAAAGACACCAGAGCTCAATATGATGAATTATGGTAAGTCGTCACCACATTCCACATCATAAGATGAGCACGATATTTTTATAACAGTTTTTTTTAAAAAATTTTTTTTAGATTTTTTTACCCTTACTGTTATTTTGAATACCCTATCACTCTATTCTAATATTGTATTAACATTTCATTGGTATGTCATTTTAAAACTATTAAAATGATTGGTGTGTGATGGCATTCTTTTTTGCATTTTGTTTTTGTCTTTTGTGTGGTGTGGCTGTGTGTGAAAAGGTACACATATGGTGTGTGCGTGTGCTTATAAAAAAAATATTATCATATCAAAAAAGAACCTATCACACACTTTCAGTTATTTCTAGATTACACACACACACACACACACTCACACACACACATTTACACACATATCAAATTATTGATTTATAAAATTAAAAAAAAATAATTAGATTCTAAACTCAACCAACCCCAATAACCAACCAACAATAAACAACAACAACAACAACAAATTAAAAAAAATAAATAAATACACATTCACTCACTCTCTCTTTCTAGGTGTAATTACAAATCTCAAATAACAATTACACACACAAATTTTTACAAAGTGTAAAAATAACTAGTAGACAAAGAGTATATACATATCAGATCCAAATCATTAATCATACAATTAATATTCCCCCACTCACATACCCAATCTAACAAAACACAAAAGTAAATAGTAATAACCTAAACACATCTCTAATGACATAAAAACACAACAACAACAACAACAAATATTTATAATTATATAACTTAAAGTCAAAAAAAAAAAAAAAAGAAGTGATTTAATTGTTTACTTGTATACCTTCACAAATTGTAACATTTTCCTTTAGGAATATTTATATATTTATTATTATAATCTTTATTCTCCATTAACATCATCACCATCATCAAACACACTCTCACGCACATTATTGTTATTTTATATTTGCTAAACACACATTTAAAAAAATATCTATCTTCTCTCTTTTGGAATTCCTATAATTATTATATTATATAAAAATAGATTTTAATAAGTTATTAATATTTTTATTTATTTAAAAAAATGGTAAAAAAAGATATGTCAGGAGGATCAGAGTTATCAAGTGGTGAGAAAAAGTTTGTTTTTGATCTAGAAGGTGTCGATCCAGATTTTGTTTTATGGGTCAAAAAAACCAATAAAAAAGATGTAGTTCAAGATCGTCTCTTTGTTTTAACCAAATACAGAGTCTATTCCATCAAAAGAACTAAAGTTGGTGGAAAAAAGAAAGTACAAAGACAAGGTCATCTCTATGACCTAGTTGATATTAGAACAGATGATATTGATAGAGTAAGTCTTTCTCGAGTACAGATAGATATAGATTTAGATATATATGAAAATTAGTACTAATTAGAGCGGGGGAAATGAATTAAATAGGTAGTTTTAAAATTTACAACATTTTCAATTGATATCAGTGGTAGTTCAACAGGTATTACTATACCAAAACTATTGATAAATTCATTTCATAGAATTAGTTTTACATTCTCACAAGCAGCATTACCTAATCTATTGATATTACCAAGTGAGAGATCTCAACCAGAGATTGATCCAGTTGACCCTGGACCTGCACATGGATTCATTGAGGTCTATAAGGCACAATGTAATTACTACGGAACACCAGTCAATAATGATTTGATTGACTATATTACAGATACTGTAAACAAAGGAATAAGAGTATTTTGTCTAGATGACTTTGCAGGTATTGACAAGAACACTGATGGTGCAGTGAACTTGGTTCCAGTACTAGCCGCACTAAGACACAACACATTTTTTGATACTTTTATATGTCATAACAAAACTCGTAAGGAAGTACCTGCATTGTTAGCTGATGTATTTGTACATAATAAGACACTCTATCGTGTAGATTTACAAGGTATAGAGTCAGAGGAAGGGTGGGTTCAGTTTGGTGAAGATCTCAAACAGAATCAATCTAATGCCCTCCAATACCTAAACATTTCAGAGAATGGTGTACACGATCGTGGTATGAATAGTATAGGTCTTGCCATTAGATCTTTTAACAGACAATTCACAGAACTCATTGCCAGTAAAGTTAACCTTGAATCCAAAGGTGCCTCTGTGTTTTTCCGTACACTTCAAGGTAATTTTTCAAGCAGTGGTTCCATAGTAAAAATGGATTTTTCAAAAAATCACATTGACAAGATTGGTTCGGAATCTCTTCATGATTGGTTGATTTTATTAAATTCCTCTATACCAAATCCAAAGAAACCTCTTTGTCATCTTAATTTGGAAGGCACTGATTTGGATACTGCCAAAATCACAACAGCTATTAAACAAGCTAATATTGAGTCACTTATAAGTTTGAACTTATCCAACAACAGAATGACTTCAGAATCAGTTCAGAACCTAAATGCAATCATTGCCAAATCAGATCAACTCAGTCAAATCAAGTTACGTCATTGTCAGTTGATGGGTGAGAATGTTGCATCTATTCTAAATGCATGTAGCTCAGCTGTTGCAGTTCACGAGAGAATGGTTGATTTCTCTAATAACTCACTTGGAAAAGCTGGTGCATTGGCATTGGCACCTTCCATTAAGTCATGTAGTAACATCCACTTTTTGAAATTGTCTCAAAATAACTTTAGAAAGAAGGGTATAACCTATATCGCTCAGGCTATCGAAGAGAATAACACATTATATGCTGTTGACATCTCTTCCAATTTCAAATCCAACAGTGGAGCCGATACCATTGTTGATAAACTTGCCAGGGCATTTAACAGTCATCCTACTATTAGAAAACTGGTATTGGCAGGTAAGGACTCTAGAGGCTATTTCTTGGGCAAGGATTTGTTACCTTTGGCTAAGAGTTTGAATGAGGATTGTAAATTGGAGGATTTGGATGTCTCTGGTAACAATATGGGTGACGATGTATGTCGTGAACTTTTTGAAGCACTAAAGAAAAATACTTCCATCCGTGTACTGAATATTGATAACAATCATCTAGGTATGGCTGGGTTCCAAGCAATGAAGAGAACCTTTACTACCAATAGAACTCTTATTGATATTCCAGTACCCACTAGTGATATCACCAGAATTCTTTCATTAACCAGTCAGAAAGACAAGAAAACTGTGAATGATAAGATTGGTGAGATTCTAGTGGATATCAATACATGTTTGATGAATAACAAGAATGGTGTGGCTTATAGTGATTTACCTTCTAGTACCAAGACTACTGTTGCTATAAGCTCCAGTACTCCATCATTTAGAGCTTCTACTTATGGAAGTACCAATTCACTTGGTGACTCTTATGGCCAAACTCAATCGAATGGGTCATCATCATCAGCTGACCAGTACCAATACCAGTCCTACCAGAATGGTGCTAATAAATATCAGTCAACTTCACAGCCACAACTTAATAAATTTTCACCTCCACCTCCACTATATTCTCCACCTGTATCATTAGAAACTCCACCACCACCTCCACCAATCAACAATGATTACCAATATGATGATCAATCCCAACAACAATACGATCAATCCCAATATGATCAAACTCAATATGATGATCAATCACAACAACAATATGACCAAACTCAATATGACGATCAATCACAACAACAATACGATCAATCCCAATATGACCAATCCCAATACGATCAATCACAATATCAATATGATCAAGAACCTATACAAAATGAATATTCCTATTAATTGAATAATACAAATCCCAAATTTTAAAAATTATATATATCTAAATAAATCAAAACCAAACTCGCACCAATCGTCTATTTTTTTTAATAAATTTGATTTTTACAAATTTTTATTGTTTAACAAGAATTCAAGCACTGCACAGAAAATAATGAAAATACCATTGTTGATAATTGTTGATATTTTTCAATTGGTGATCAATCACCATTTTTTGATTGAAAGAGCACAAAAGAAAATAAAATGTATTAAAAGACTTTTGTGTGGTTGGGTAATGATTAGTAAAGACTTTAAAAGAGGTGTTTTGAGCAGATTGGTTATTAAGGAATTTGACCTCAAAATCAATAAGAATTTTCAGGATTACATAGGAATATCTCAATTAACCAAAGGATTCAAATCAATTTCAGGGGAGGATTCTAGTTATTTTCAAATCCCTGATATTAGTAATGAAATAGAATCTCTATTATCTGAATCTTCTAAAAATACTGATATTAAACTAAAATATCAATGTAATAGAGTATTTCCAAAGTTACCTATAGAAAATATAAGAAATCTTACAGTAATGCATCCTAGAGATTGTCTTTTGGTGTCAACTGAATTACAAAGTATTTGTAGTCAGTTGAAATCACTAAACTATTTAGGTTTACAAGCAATGGATTATGAACCTGTGAATAACCATATTCTAGAGAAGTTATTAAAGTATTTTTATTCACATAAAGATACAATCAAAGAACTTGTTATTGAAAAGTTTACATTTGATTCGGATACTTTATCAATAACACCATTCGATCAGTTGACTAGTTTACAATTATATACAAGAAATGATCAATTCCTTTTAAATCACTCTGGATTATTGAGTTTAATGAAACAAAATCACAGTTTAGAGAAATTAAAGGTACAGTTTCTATACGTTTTCACAGAGATTGATATGTCTGTGTTTCTAGAGGAAGCTAAAGTCAATATAACTTCATTAAAGAGTATTGAATTTAATGGTAGTTTACCATTAAATGAAAAATCAGAGATTCAGTTAATTAGCTATCTGAATAGTACAACAAAGTTACAAACATTTAGATCTAATATGCCATTCAGATTATCAATGACACATCCAAATAGTGACTCATTTAAGATTACCAATAAGAGTATAAAAGAATTAGGAGCATCTGGTAACTTGATATCTTTATGGAAAGATATGAGTTCATTGGAAATACTTCATTTACCTACTACCAGCTCCATAGTTTTAAAGATTGCATTGGAACCCATTGATACATCTACTCTGGTAAATTTACATGAACTTGAAGTAGAGAGAGAATGTGGTGAATTTATATCAAGAATCATTCTTGGAAATCCAAAATTACAAAATGTTTTTATTGATCTCTACCATAATAGGTGTGATTTAAATCATATTCTAGAGGCAGTAATTGCACATCAATCTATACGAGGATTCTTTTTAAATGGTGGATCATTACTTAGTCTATCTGAAATTAACCATAATAGTATGATAAATCTATTTCAATGTCATCACCCTACACTCAGTACTGTTTCCATCTATTACAATTATCTTCCATTATCTATAATTCCAATAATTTTAAATAATAGAAATCTCTCTAGAGTTTCTCTATTTCAATGTTTCAGACAACCTACAAAACATAAAGAATTTAAAGAAATGATAAAATCTTCAAACTCATCAATTTCATTTAAAGTTATTGAAAAACTTCGAAAAGAATAATGAAGCTTTCAGAATATAACTTTATTGTAAAATAAATATAAATTAATTATCATTAACAAGTTGATAGATATCACCATTGGCAACAATGGCGTAGAGACTGTTACCGTTGGTAATAAGCTTTGTAATGGTTGATGTTGGGTTGTATCTAAAACCCCAAGATCCGTTGGTCAATCTCCATATACCAATGGCATTTGGTGAGATACCATAGAAATAGTATTTTGAATGTGAAACCAGGTCCACCTACTTTACTATAAGTTCCAATGGAAGTTGGTGTAGTTGAATAGACATCATTGGATGGTGACACCACTGAATATGCTCTACCTAGACCAGCAGTAAGAGTTGTACCTCCTACTAGATTAGTAGCTGACCATGCTCCATTATATACTTGAGATGTTCCATTAGTTGGGAATAAAACATACAACAAATTCTCAGATGCTGCGTAGATAGCATTGGTTGGATGTGAAGTTGCAATTACATTAAAAGTGTTGTTGGTATTAACATAAACACTTACAGAACCAGCAGCATCCACATGATAGATTGCTGAACCACCACCAACTAATTTACCACCATTCAAAGTACTACCAATAGCATCCCATTGACCTGTTGGTACATTGAATTTATAAACTTGATTACCATACAATTTATAAGCATTAGTTGGGGTACATGCCAATGATTGTCCACCTGCTCCTATAGCATACCATGCACCTGTTGCTGGTTTTCTAAAAGCACCAAAAATCAGAGTTAAAGACTGAAAGGGAGGTGAAAGAATATGATATCTTCATATCTTCAGATACCTCCTTGCAGAATCTTTTTATTTAGATATTTTTGTTTTTTTTTGATTTTACACACTTTGGTTTTAATGATAATTTTATCAAATAATATCTCTTTAAAAACTTAGTAAAAGACATTGATTAAAACTTAATCAGAAGCCACCCTATTTAGATTTTTATAAACGAGCTAGAATTGCTATTAAATTATTTGAAAATAAATTGGTTTGATTTACATATCCACCTCAACAAAAAAATCTAAATAAAATAATTGTCTTTTTAAATAAAGATAAGATTCATACTATTTGCACAATTTAAATTTTTATTGAACCAATGTTATTTTAATTTAAAATAGATTATAGAATCTACATTTGATAGAGGTTTGAGTAGTTTTGATTCCCAATTTGATGGAAGCTTTACTGGATATGAAATGTTATCAATTGTAGAGAAAAACATTAACATTTCAGTTGTGTACTCTGTTAATGATCTATTAATGACAGAGTCTAGATAGAGTCTCTGTCTTTGTCCACTTTCAAGTGGGTTAGTGGTATTATTGTCATTGAGAAATAACATTTTATAAATTAACTGAATTGATTGATAATCTTTCAATGAGTAAATGGTTAATGATTTACTATTGAATAGTGACCGGTAATATTCTGTTACAGTTGGAAACCATTTAAATAAATATTTAGATTTATAATAATCTCTTTGACTGAATTCAAAGAGTTGTTTAGTGATACTTGTTGACTGATATTCTATAGTATTCTGAATGGAAATCAGTGGTTGTACCAATGATTTAAATACTCTTAAATTAAAGAATTTTGGTGATTTAATAAATTGAGCATATAGTGATAGAGGTAATTTAAAATTCCTAGTTAGGTAATCTATCAATTCATAATCATTCAATCTGATGGCATAATCAAATAGTGTAGATTCATTTGGAATAGGTCCACCAACATCTTTATAGAATTCCACCAAATTAACCAATGAACGAGCTGTAATATGAGGTGGATTAATATAAGTTGGATTCGTATTTGCATAGTATAAGAATTCATGCTGCTTCTCATTAACTAGTATTCTAATGGTATCCATATCTATATACTTTTTAACTAAATCTAGTTTTTGAGGATCTTTAGTTGTTAGACAATGGTTAAAAAAATAGTTCTGCTTAGCACCATGGTCTAAAAGGAACTCCATAATCTTAACATTAGTTGTCTTATCTAATGCATATTTTGTTCTATCATTCTTTTGAATTTCAGTAACTTGGGAAATATTATCATAGACCATTCTAAATATTCTATAGTCATTGAAGGCTGCAGCTTCCATTAGAATATTTTTTGGATACTCTTCAATATTTTGAACTTTACCACCAAAAAAATCAGAAGGTTTCTTGAATCCACCATCCAAGAGATACTTTAACAATTTAAATCTACCCATTTTCAATAGAAAACTAAAATCTTGATTTGGAGGTAACATATCAAGTACCCATTTAGTAACCCTATCATCTTGATTCCTTGTAACCAATATTATATATAATTTATCAGATTTAGCTATCTCTTGTGGGCTCATTTTATTTCCTTCATATATAACTTGTAGATATTCTAGAGGTAACTCTAGTTTTATAGCTCTTTTTAAATTTACCATTGAAAAACCACTATTATTGTTATTATAGTGTTTTTTAAAAGCTTCTAAATCAGTGTTGGCAATATCAGATTCATAGAGTTTATCTAACACTTCGTATTTAGTATACATTTGTTTTCTCCAGAGTGGGGGTAGATTTTTTAGATTTTGTAGAATGTGGGTTAGCCGAGATGAAGGTAACATAGTATCTGATACTTTTAAGAGTACATTGAATTTAATGATTGGAATTTCCACACCTAGCTTTACACTAGTTAGAAAAGTTCTTAGTAGATGTACAGTCATGTTATTTACAAGGTATTCAGTGTCATCAATGTCCTGTGCATTGTTGTATTCTTTATGTGTTTTTAGGAGAATTTCAAATACATTTGGTATACTAGGAGTACAATATACCAATTTAATATCCATGTATGGTATTACACAAGGAAATGCAGTAATATAGTATTCTATACACTTGTAACTATCAAATTGAAGACTTTTCAAGAGACAACAGTAATGTAGTGCATTAACATTGCTTATTGATAGATTATAGTCTTGTGATGATACATGAGATGAGTATATATTGAATGGTTGAGAATCACTAGAATACTCTTCCAATAGATACTTTAACAAATCGGCATTATCTCTAGTTATAACATGATCTAGTATCTTTGTTGGTCCTTTTTTATGAAATTGTAAAAGTCTATTGATTATCATTTTATCTGAACTTGGATTCAAATAAGATAGAATATATTCAGATAATATATCAACTTCCATTTCAGTATCAATATTTATAAATTCTAATAAATCCAATAACATTGGTTTCAGATAATTTAGTTTCTCTGCATCTTTCGTCCAATTAGATAATGAGTTACAATGATTTAGTTGTTCTCTAGTAAAAAATATATCATAGTGTTTTATAAGTTCTTTTACACTCTGCATATTTTCACCATTGGTTTCATAAATGAATTGAAATAGATGATCAATAGTGAATTGGTCTATATTAGTTAACTTCTTTTTACTTCTAACCATATCAATCAATAGATTCCAATGTCTATTCATTGATATCCATTTTAAATCACTAACATATCTTTGTGAAATACTATTTTCATTTGGCAAATATGAAGAGATCAATTTCCAAATATAACTATTATGTAATAAGTATTGAAATTCCATATTATCTCGGGAATATCTAAAAATCAAATAAAAATAAAAATAAAAATTCAAACTATTAATAAAATTTATTTAAAGAACTGTTTAAATATTTATATTAAAGCTCTGTGAGAAAATGTTGATGAAAGAAATTGATCAAGATTATCTTTGTGAAATAGTAATAAATGAATATTGTTGTGATGATTGTTTGATAAATAAATATCAAATGAATGTAATTCTTTTTGTGGATCATCTATTATACCATTTGTAAAATATACTAAAATTACTGATTCATTAGGTTGAATATAAGGCTTACTGAATAAAAGAGATATTAATTTTGTGTACCATTCAACTATATTTGATTGACTAAGATTAACATTTTCTCCATTGACTGGCAAATCAGATTGCTTACAATGTACCAACACCAAAAAATTTCTTTCTACACTAGTTAAATAAAATCTATATTCAACAAGGTCAGCTGTGTACTTATCACATTTAAAAATGTTGGGTTTAGAACAAATGCAAATTGATGAATGAATGTCAAGTATTTTTGTGTGATTGGATAAGATATCAGTTGCGAGTTCAATTAATACCTCTAAGGGACTGGTTAATTGGAATATAGTTTTAGGAATATTATCTATCCCACTAGAACCTCTGAAGATACTTTGTAGAGATATAAACCCATGAAGACTATTTAATGAGTTAATAAGACCAATATGGATATAAGGAAATATAACTACAAAATTTTTCCAAGTCCAGGGGTTTTTAACAGTTGGGATAAATAAATCAACTTTTTGATTTGGGATAACATTAATTTCCTCATTAATCCAATAGAACATCATAAATGGCATATACACTGTATATTTAGATGACACTGGAATTAAATGACCCAACCCAATTCTTCTTAGATCTTCAATTGTATATTTGTTATCATTTTCTTCTAATAGTATATATGACAAATCTATTGGTTCTTGTGTAATAGATAATTGGAATAGTTTATCTAAAATTATGCGTTTATTCCTAAATTCAAGACTACTGTACCAGGAAGTATAATCTTCGCAAATCCTATTAAAAGTATTGAAACTAGATTTATCACTGATAACACCGAAATTACTCAATATTGTTTCTATATCCCCAGGAATATAACCAGTATCTCCAATTAAAATCTTCAAAATATCATATTGATTTTTCAAATCAATTTTATCTATAGTAAGATAATAGTTTAGCATCTCAGAACATACATTCATATTTAAAGGTTCCAATACAATTATTTCTAAAGAGTCTATTTTTGGTGTAGATAATGAAACATCACTAGAAGCAGCTCCAGTAATTACAGGTATTATAAAGACTTTATCTCTATCAATACCATCTCTTTCTTCATCAAAACCTTTCATAAATGCACCAATAGGAGAGAAAAGTTCCATAAATATAGATTTAGCACCATTTAAAGCCTCTTTTCGATTCTCACAATACTTGATCCTATAATAGCATTCTTCGATATAACTCCTAAAGCTATCAAAATGAATGACAATAGGAGTGACCTTTTCTTCTCTCCCTTCTAGAAGCTTTTTAATTACATTTCTAAACTTGTATCTATTAGACAATGGAAGATTTCTAAAATTGATATCAGAATATCTTTCAGCTTGAGAAATAGCAACTCTTACACCAGTTCTAATTTCTGGTGACTCACTACCATCATATTCCTGAAGATCATGTTGAAGACGTATGTAACAGTATATAGGATCTTGCATTGCTTCTACAAACCTATTATCACCATTACTGTATTTAACTAGAAAATCTTTAGGTATAGTAGATATCTCCCTTCCAGATCTAGTTTTACCAATACCAGATGCACCAGATATTAAAATAAATGTGTGTTCCTTATTTGATTTATCTTCAACATTTCTATTTCTATAGTTTCTATAACATATTGGAGTAACTCTATCAAAAAAGGATTCTCTATCAACAAAAGGGCTATCCAACTTCTTTACTTTTTTTGGTCTAATATTTAATTCACTCATTATTCAAGTAATGAAAATAATTTCATTTAAATTGAATTTCAAATAAATAGGTAAAAAGAAACCCTTTACATCCTTATTTAATAAAAAAAAAAAAGATTTTACATAAAAATAAATGATTTATAATCTAATAAGAGATAAATGAAACATATACTTATAAAATATCAAAAAGAAACAATATTTGGGAGAAGTGATGATTTGGTTAGACTTAAAGAAGAAATTAATATATAGATTGTTGGAAATAAAGGGTGATGGTGGTATAGGTAAATCTTCACTTTTGAAAGATTATTTGTATGATCATAAAGATGAATATGATTTTGTTGCCCAAATTACAGATTTTAATTATTCTCTGTCGCTGTTAAATAATTATGTGAAAGAGAATGGATTATGCAAAGTTAATAGCATAAAAGAATTTTTACAATTCACTGAATTGAAATGTTTATTGTATATCAATTCTCTTAGTAACACTAAAAGTGTTTTGCTTTCAGAATTAAAAGAAACTTTACCATTGAATCTATTAAAAACCAGAAAGAATATAACAATAATCTTTGAATGTCATGGTGATAACTTGAATTTATCCAAATTTGGGTTTAAAGAATTTAATCTAACCGAATTGACGTTAAATGACAGCTTAATGATATTCAAAGAAAATATACTCTGTGATATAGATACTCTAGATAAGGAAAGATTATATAAATCAATTGATCACCTATACTGGTACAATTATTATCAAGGTATATTAATGCACATGGTATTAATGAAGCTGTTATTGAGAGAGTCCGTAATGGTGATAAAAATGATCCAAAACTAACAATACCAGATTTGATTTTACAAAAGATTATATGTGATAAAACAATACCTTCAGATTTATTTGGAGTTTGGGTTTATTTTCAGTCGTATCCGGTTTATAGAGAATGGTTGGTTGAAATGAAAAAGTTTCTACCAAGCGACAACCCAATAGAGTCTATTGATAAGATGATAGATATACTGGTTCAGTATGGGCTATTTATTAAATTGAAGGGTAGACCTAATTCCTATATACCACGTCTAAAACTCTTTCGAACATTTTATAAAAAACCTGTGGTTTATCTAAAGAACTTATTATTTTTTCTAATGAATTTAGAAGTGGAGTCTCCAAATGGATCGGAAATTGATATGCATAGAAATAGACATGTATTGCAGTACCTGGATAGTGATATTCTATTCAGTTTAGATCCTGAGATTATAGGAATGACCTATCAATTCTGTGCAGAGGTTTATTGCTCATTCCATAAAAGTCATTTAAAAAGTATAGAATTGTCAAAGAAGGCAATTACCTGGTTTATGGTTGGTGCTAAACAACAAGAATTATTAGCAAAATGTTTGTATTTCATTGGTACAATGTACTGGGAATATGCGAACACTCTGAATGATAAGAATGGTAAAAAGAAAGAGGAAATGGTATTACAAAGTAATATATATATCAAGCAGGTATTGAAAATGCATTATTCGTTGAAATTAGAAGAAGAGATACCTATGATTATTAGATTTATCATTAGTAACTATTTATATTTAGAACAGTATCAAGAGTTGGTAGATTTTGTTGAACCACTGCTGAAACCTACTCCTAGAGGCTATATAATGAAATTTGATGATATGGATAACCTAGTACAAGTTGGACTGGCATTTATGTTGTTAGGTAACCAAACCAAAGCCACTGAGTATCTAGATAGAGTTTTAAACTGCCAATACAATATCTCACCAATTCACCTTATAAAAGCACACTATATACTGGGTGACAAAACTAAAGCTCAAGAAATCCTATCTAAAACCTTAGAGAGCTTTAATGAGAATCAACAAACTGAAATTTTAGAATCTTATGTGATCTTCACTAAAGAAATTGAAATTTACAAAAATTCTCAAAAAGAAAAAGTATTAAAATCCAATTCACTTTACATTCCTATATATTGTTCCATTGTAATAATCTTAGGAATCTATATTTATAAATTCAAAAAATAAAATTTAATATTTTTTTAATAAAAATTAATTTTTTTTTGGGTTGAATGCAAAACAAACAAATAATTTTATAAATATAAAAAATTTTTTTTTTCAATTTTATTATAAAAAACACCTTTCTCTCTCATAGTTTTAATTTTTATCTGTTTCTATTTCTTTTTTTTATTATATATTATTTGGAAATTAATTAAAAAGTAACAGAAAATTTAAAAAAAACCGTATTTACCTGAAATGAGTAATATTGCATATTATTCAAATGAAGTTCAGGCTGGTGGTGCAGGTGGAGAAGAGGAAACAGGTAGAAAAAGATCAAGATCTAGATCGAGATCAAATTCTCCAAAGTCACCTTCATTGAGTGAATCATCTTATTCCTCATCCTCAAGTCGATCAAGATCAAGTTCAAGATCTAGATCAGTTTCACCAAATAACACGAATTACAAAATTCAAAATCAACCATTACAAAACATCACCAACAACAACAACAACTCTAACAATAACAACAACTATACATCTTCCAATACAAATACTAGTCAAAACAATAATTACAATACAAATATACCTTCTCAATTTAATAATAACAATTCATATAGCAGTAGTAAAACTGGTACTAATACTAGTAGAAATGGTTATAAAAGTAGTAGTAATATTCATAATATTAGCAGTAGTGGATCTTCTTCGAGAAGTAGTAGAGGATCATCATCAAGAAGTAATAAATCCATTGACGATATATTATTCAGTGGAAGAAAAAGTTCAACATCACCTTCACAAAAATCTTTATCATTATTTGGTAATGGAAGTAGTAGTAGTAGTAGCAGCAGAAGTGAAAGAAAAAGTAGTTCAAGATCATCAAGTTCTTCAACATCATCACCTTCTTTAAAGTTTAAAAGTAATATCTCTCAAAAAGATAAAGATCACATTATGGATCTACTAAATGAAGATATTGATGATGATATGGATATAATACCATATAAAATGCAATCACAACCTCTACCACAACCACCTCAACAACCTCCACAACAACCAATAGTTCAAAAACCACCATATTTTCAATTACAACCTCAACCCCAACCTCAACAACCACAACAAACTCAGCAACAACTTCAATCTCAGCAACAACCTCAATCTCAACAAACACCAAATTTACCAAATATACAACAAATATCATTACCACCAATTTCAGCATTACAATCAATGTCACCACCTTTAGGTTCCACTCCAACTATTTCTTCGACAAATATTCCACCAATTAAAGATATCTTTAATTATGATAATACTAATAATAATAATAATAATAATAATAATAATAATAATAATAATATGAATATAGATATAGCTATAACACCAACAACAACAACTGGTAGTACTACCGGTGGAACTAGTGTATTAAGTTCAAATAATAATACAGACGATGAAGTTATTACTGATGATTACTATAAGAAAATGTTAAGTGATCATCAACATGAAAAGAATATAAAAAGAAAATCATTAGAAAATGTATGTATTTGAGTAATATAGAGATATATGTTGTTTAATGAAAAAAACATTAACACATTAGTAAAATTTAGAAAATATTTTCAAATGTTGTATTAAGTTCAGATGGTGGTGATGAATTTGAATCCGATGATGAAGTTTTACAGAAGAGAAATAAATTGATGGATAAGATCATTTATGAGATGGATGTAACAAAGAAAGATAAAGAGAAATCGAGAATTAAGAAAAAGAAATTTGATAGTTCAGGTAGAGTGATTGCTGATAAGTCAAGTGTACTATCAACAATTAGAAGAAAGTTGAATGAACAGTTATCACTGTTGAATCAGTCGAGAAGAAGAAGAATTCGTCAGGAATCTGGTGGAAGTGTGAAACCTCTAACAGATGAATTTAGTGGTAGTGATGATGAAGTATTCGAATCGATAAACAGTAGATTACTACAGAATAGATCTTCAAGACACAGATCATCAAGACATAGATCATCAAATAATTCATCAACTTCTAGATCTTCATCACATCGTGAAACAGCATTAGATCGTAGAAAATCAAAAACTGGTAGCACAACATCATCTAGTACCTCTACATCTACGGGTGTCACTAGAAATATACTATTGAATAATTCGACACAATCTACAACTTCAATGACAGGAACTAATGCAATGCCTTTATTGTCATCTGATGACGAAGATGATGAAATTGATATCATGTTATTAGATAGAAAGAAATCTTCATCTAGTGGTGGTAGTAGTAGGAGATCAACAGGAGGAAGTAGATCATCCACTATTGAACAACCATATGAACCTAAAAACCTTCAGGAAAAGTATGGATGTTCTGCAGATTTAGATAGCAATTACCAAATGAAATGGGCAAATATCATTAGAAAAGAGATGCCTAGACAACATCGTAAGATTAATGAACGTAAACAATCTGGATTATCAAAACACAAGAAAATTGCACACATGATGAAATCACATATTAAGAAGACTTTGGCTAATAAGCTACAGTTGCTTAAACCTGTAAAAGATGTACAAGCACGTGCTAGAAGATTGGTGAAAGAAATGGGTGCATATTGGAGAAAATATGAAAAGGATGAAAGAGAAGCAAAGAAACGTGCTGAGAAGGAAGAAGCACAATTGAGAAAACGTGAAGAGGAGGCGAGGGAGGCTAAGAGACAACAGAGAAAATTGAATTTTCTTATTAATCAGTCAGAATTGTACAGTCATTTTATGAGTAAGAAACTTGGTGTTACTAGTAGTGGTGCAACAGCTTCTGCAGCTCAGATTAAAGAGTCTTTAGAGTCTATTGATAAGGAGAGTTCTCACATGAAGGTTGAGAAGAAGGTGGGTGATAATGTGGATTCAAGTGAAGAGGAAGAGGAAGAGGATCAACTAACTGAACAGGAAAAGAGAGAAGAGGAACAACTCAAACAAGAGGCTTTGAAGAAGACTGAAATGGCCATAGAAAAACAGTTGGCAAAAACTCAAAAATTTGATGAAGATTTTAATAAGGCAAAGAATTTGGCAACTACTGAAATGGAGAGTGAAAATCAGACTGTGGAAGCCTCTGGGCAAGATGAAGTTATGGGAGGAGAGGAGGAGAAGATTACTGATTTGGATGGAACGTTGATTCCAACTGGGTTCCCCACAGAAAGCTCACTTAAGCAACCTACTATATTGAATGCACAATTGAAGGGTTATCAATTGAAAGGTATGAGTTGGATTGTGAATCTGTATGATCAAGGTATAAATGGTATTCTAGCTGATGAAATGGGTTTGGGAAAGACTATTCAATCGATTGCAGTTTTGGCAAATTTGGCTGAGGAGAAAGGGATTTGGGGACCATTTTTGATTGTTACACCAAAGAGTACATTACATAATTGGTATCAGGAATTCAAGAGATTTGTACCATCGTTTAAGGTACTTCCTTATTGGGGAAACCAAAAGCAGAGGGAGATATTGAGAAAGTATTGGAACCCTAAGAAACTGTATCAGAAGAATTCACCATTTCATGTGTTGGTTACTAGCTATAATGTTATAGTTTTAGATGAAAAGTATTTTCATAGAGTTCGTTGGCAGTATATGGTATTGGATGAAGCACATTCTATAAAGAGCAGTGCATCGAATCGTTGGAAGACATTAATGTCATTTAACTGTAGAAATAGATTACTTCTAACTGGTACACCAATTCAGAATAATATGGCAGAGTTATGGGCACTTTTACATTTTATCATGCCAACTCTGTTTGATAGTCACGATGAGTTTGCTGAATGGTTTAGTAAGGATATTGAAAACCATGCAAACCAAGGCGGAGGCAGACTAAATGAACATCAACTCAATAGACTACATATGATTCTCAAGCCTTTCATGTTGAGAAGAATGAAAAAAGATGTTGAAAATGAAATGCCTCCAAAAACTGAAATTGAGGTATTCTGTAGTCTTACCATTCGACAAAAGAAGTTGTATCAAGGTATTCGATCAGAGATTACAATATCCGAGTTATTAGGTAACACCTTCTCTGAAGCCTCCATGAAAAATCTAATGAATTTAGTTATGCAGTTTAGAAAGGTTTGTAACCATCCAGAGACTTTTGAGAGATCTGAATGTAAAGCTCCACTTCTCTTTCAAGATCCAATTACAAAAAGTGTCGTTGATTGTACATTTAATAAATGTCCGGCACATTTGAAGGTTCTAAGTTCAAACCCACAAAATCCTGTGAAATATCATGTACCCAAACCACTTTATCGTTCGGATCTATGGCATGATGAAGAAACTACACCAAAACAATTACTCAGAAAAAGATTAATGGATAATCTGTCCATCTTCCAACCTGGTAATATTATCAAGAGTCTAGAGGAAGATCCTCACCAATCTCTATTTTCGTTTAGTAAATTTATTAATGTATCTCCACAGGAATTGAATAGCTATCACAGAGATTATTCATTGATGGATATGTTTATTGATAGTCAATCTAAACAAAGTCAACTCTATCCAATGCTAGACTATTGTTTTTCAGAATATTCATTAGAGATATCAAATAATGTAAAGTATATGTTATTGCAACCAACTTTTCAGTCTAGAGAATCTGTATTGATGAATCATGTGTCTTGTGAGACTACATCTGGAGAGCATTTCATATCGACACCTACTGACAAGTACTATAGTAATATTTCATTGATTCAATCTGTTTATAGTATATGTCCAAAGGTTACAACTCCACCTGTGGATTTAGTTATTTTTGATCAAAGTGCATCAAGAGTTGATGATGAAGAAAGAGTTGATATATCTCTTTCTAAATTAGTGTTACATGGTGTACAAGATAGTTTTACTCCAATGGTTGTAAATGAAAACATGGTTGAATCTGCTGATGAACAGTATCTAGAGTCACTGGAGATTAATGGTGGTTTAATGGGTGGAATTTATAATGTATTTGGATCCTCACAGATTTGGGTACCTTCATTCTCAAAATCGCTGAATGATAGTGGTAAACTACAGGTTTTAGATAGACTTTTGAAACAGCTTAAAGCTCAGGGTCATAGAGTTCTCATTTACTCTCAATTCACCAAAATGATTAATATTCTAGAGGACTTTATGATTTTTAGAAAATACAAGTTCCTTCGTTTGGATGGTAGTTATAAATTGGAAGATCGTAGAGATATGGTGGAAGATTTTCAGACTGATCAGAGTATATTTGCATTCCTTCTCAGTACTAGAGCTTGTGGTATTGGTATTAACTTGACTGCTGCTGATACTGTAATCTTTTATGACTCGGATTGGAATCCAACTGTTGATGAACAGGCTATGGATAGATGTCATAGATTGGGTCAAGTTAGACCTGTTACAGTGTACAGACTTATTACAAAAGGTACTATAGAAGAGAAGATTATCAAAAGAGCCAAACAGAAACATCATATTCAGAGTATAGTTATAGCAGGTGGTAAATTTGAAATTGAATCACAACAGTCTTCAACAGGCGACGACGAAAACTCTCCGGAAAATATAAAAGAATATGTATCGTTTTTATTGGAAGATGAAGAAGTTGAAGAAAAACTCAAACAGTACAATTCAATGAATGCAAATGGTAAAAAGAGAAAGTTGGATGGTGAAGGTGCTCCACAGGATAAACCATTCTCACCATCGGATATCCCAGCTTCCAAGGTTATGAAAGGTAGACCACCTAAAGAAAAGGTTCCTGAAGTGGGTCCAAAACCTCCACCTAAAAAGAAAGGTCCTAAACCTGGTTTCAAAAGAAACAAAACCATTGAAGCACAGCAACAATCCAATGTCTATATAAATCCAACTACTGGTCAAACTGAAGTTATTAACAGTACAACAAACACTACTGATCAGCAAATCAATGGTACATCACCACCACCTCCATTACCAACAATTGCAAAAGGTAAAAAGAAAGGTGCTCCAAAAGCTCCAACTGGTAAACCTAGAGGTAGAAGACCAAATCAACCATCTACTACAACATCACCTCCATAAACACATCAATAAATTTGGTAAAAAAAATTATAATCATAATTCAGGTGAAAACACAAAATTAGATGATTTGAAAATATTTTATATTTTATTTAATATATATCTAATTTATCATAATTTGTTTTGTAGTTGTGGAAAGAGAATTTATCTATACTCAAATTTGTTGCTTCTTTTAAAGGTTTCATTTCATATAATATATTGGTTACTTTATAAATACCTACACTGGGAATAGAATAGCTTTGACTATTTGCATCATAGTAAGTAATATCCCATGCAGAATTCCAAACTTTAATGGATCTCTTCCATCCATTTGAGGCTTCAAACATTAAGGCCCAATTCAATAAAGTTTTAGATCCAAAGACAATTTCATGTGCAGTTTGAATAGTGTTGGAAGGGGAACTAGTAACAAAATCACCCCAAAATTTGTTTGTATTATCATCTTGTTTAACTGTATAATAATGTGTAAGTTGACCATTTCCAATTTTGTAAACAAACTTTTCATAATCTCTAACTAATGTCCCATAGGTTTGTTTGGTAATGGTTTGTATACAACAAATTAATAGGTTACCGTGATTGCCATCACCACTATAATTACCCCAACAATATTTATCAAATGTTCTACCTTCTAGACAATCATTAAAGATATCTTCTTGATCTGATCCACTGTTCCCAAGGTAACGGTCTTGCCAGAATTTAATTGGTAACTTACTGTAGTATCTAGTGTAATGTACTGTTGCATATCCATTGCTATTAGATACAAGTCCCCCAATATTATTTAAAATAACACCTTCACCATTAGCCCATGATATTAACTTTACATCCCCTACAACTGCTGCCATATTATGAAGTGTGAATTTTGGATTGCCTGCAGTACTGTCATGTAATTCAAAGAAATTTGGTGCATTAAAATGAAATACATGTAGAACATTTTCTTTAATTGCGTTAATTTCAGTGTTAAGGTAAGAAAATTTGAAACACCAATGTTTATCTTTTGTATCCCATCCACTGCAAGTAGTCCAATCATCTTCTTCAAGTCCTGGAAATCCATTGAAATTGGTTGTGTCTTCCATGTTTGATGTTCTTCCTTTATAATTCATATTTACTTGTGATTCTCTGTATGTGTTTTGTAATACATCTGCAAACTCAACTATATTTCCATCAGCATCAACAAATATCATTGGAAGTATGATAGTTTCTTTGACAACTTCTCTAACTTGTGATATTGGACTTTTATAAATCCATTCAATATCAAGAATGGGGAGAAACTCTTTATCAACAGCATTGGTATTGAAATTTACATACAAAGAATGAGCAAATTGGTTAGAGTCACCTAACCCACTAGTTCTCATTTTTCTACGATAATATTCAATTTCAGCCTTCTCCCAGAGTTCTAAAACTAACATGGTAGAGTTACCAACTTTCCAATTCTTGTTGATTATACTACGAATAGGTGCTAAATCGTAGTCAACTGGTATAGGTGCAAGGTCGACTCCTTGAGACCATTTTTGGAAATTAGAGTTTTCATATCCACTAGTAGGTCCATAAGCACCTAAAGGTCCACCATATGTAATTACAGTGCTTCTAGTAGATTCATCTTGCATAGTTTGTTGTGAGTTAGTGTCTAAAGTGGAATCTGTAGTCTCACTTACTTCTACACTAGCCTTGAAAACTGGTGCTGAAATGGAAGCTGAAAATGATCTTGCAGTACTTTCTTGCCATGCATCTCTTTCAGATTGTTCAGATGATGTCATAGTGGCAACTGCAACTGTTGATAGTCTACCTCCCATAACAGCCTTTTTATAAAAATGAGTACCATACTTTTCAATCACTAAAATCATCTGATTAATATTTCTAGCTTTACTGAGATTTTCAAGGAACAATGGATGGAAGGAATACTTGTTATCATTAAGTTCAATAACAGAGGTAGTGCAATATAATGAAGTGGTAATAAATGTCTCAGAAACTGATTTTTTCATGGATCTAGCTTTTTCAACAGTTTTTTCGTTTTGGAAAGAAACTGATGCTTCTCCAGATATAAATGCAGTTCCTCCACCTACACTAAGTGCGTATTGTCTAGTTGTTTTCTCTTGCATTTCAGAAGACATGGATTGAGTATCGGAATGGAACTTTGTCTCAGTTGAGAACTTACATTCTGGTAGAGCTTTTCCAAAGAGTTCGTCAGGTAGATCGTAGGTTGAGGCTCTATAGACGTCTTCAACTAGTCTAGTTGCTTTACTGTCACAGTATGAGAAATAGAATAAAGGAGCTTTAGCTTCTTGACCGTCTGTGATATCTATGGCAAATGACATGTGTTCAGACCCTGGAAGATGCCATATAAACTGATTTGCAATAAGGTTTCCCAACATATCATCTTGAGTGTAAAAGAATCCAGGTGACATAAATCCATCGGCAACTTGTCTAGTTGGACATGTTTTAGTGAGTACACTGTAACATTTACTGAAATCCATGTTTGGATCAGAAGATTGGCAAGTTTCTTTGCCAGATTGACCAATGATTTTATTCGAATATTCCTTGTCACTTGGACATGTTAATTCTTCTTCAGAGTCATAGATACCATCACCACAGATATTTCTACTGTAAAAGAATGGTTGAAGTTCTTTAGAAGGGTTACTAGGGAACTTTACAATGACACTCAAAGAGATTGGTCTGGTAAGATCAGATACCACAATTTCAGCATACAGTGTTTGAATTTTATCCTTTTCAAGATAGAATGAGTCAGTACTGTTACTGAATGTTTGTTGGAAATAGCTATTGACTATAATCTGTCTATTCAAAGTCATCTTTACACCAATATTATTACCAATGGTTGTGAATGAGTAGTATCCAGTTTCATCAACTTTCAAATAAGACTTTACTGCACCAGTATAGGTTTTACTATCAAGAATAATATCATTGAAATTTTTAATATTCAATGTTGGATAAACTTCATAATCAACAGTTCCATTGTTATTTGATTGTAAATAAACTCCTGAAAAATAGCCTTTTTAAAAAAAAAAAAAACCAATTAATATACTACAACGAACTATAAATTGGATATTTAAAACTTACAAGATTTACAATCAGCAGGATTGTTTAAACAATTTTCATATAAAGGATTACAAACTCCATCAATGACTACTTTACTAGGACCTGGATTTTCAAATGATGAACAAGTTTGACCTGAATTTGGATCTGTTGGATCAGTACTGTTATTACCATTTCCTCCAGTTGGAAGACATCCAGTGTTGGAAGCAACATTGAAACATAGACTTTTAGAAGGTGAACTAGTTCTATAAACAGAACAGGTCTTTGAACATGTAAATCCGAGATTTTGAATTTGAATGGAATCATCTACTGAAATCTTTGATTTATCACAATAGATTTCATTTCTACCTCCATATGGTCCTGTTAAAGCGTTACATTGGAATTTAGTACCATTCTGGATTTGGACAGTTGCATAATAGGCATATAATGCACCTCCACTTTTAATTGCATAGTTCCCTTTAAATGTACTGGCATTGATTGTAATTTGTTTGGAAGAACTGTAAATAGCACCACCATACATTGCAGAGTTACTTTCAAAATTCATATTCTTCAAAGCTAGAGTGGAATCTTGTGATCTTATAGCACCACCATAAATTGATTTACAATTCTTAATAGTAATACCATCAAATGTAACTTTGGAATTCACTACATAAAATGCAAATGTATTATTTTCACAATCTATAATAGTATTTTGGAATCCATTTGTTGATCTAAATAATTTTGTGGTAGAGTTAAAAACCATTATAATTTCCAATAAATATTTTTCATTCAAAATACATACCTTATAACAAAAGATTTTAGATTCTCAAGAAATATTTCTTTGTTTTCGTATCCTTTATGTGTACCTGGTTTTAATACAATTTCAGGTGTAATATACCAACCCAATTTTGAAGCCTCAACAAGTGCATCTTTAATTGAAGTAAAACAATTAGAAGATGCACAAGCAGGATCAACTGTAAAAGTCTTACTTGTTGATGCTATTTATAAAAAAAATTTATATTAATATATAAAATAATTTCAAAATAAATTATAAATAATCATACTTGATTTAGAAATTTGAATATTAAGTAATAAACATCCTATTAAATATATAAATAAAACTCTATTCATTCTCTTTTATTAATGAAATAATCCTAAAAATTATATTTTTCTATTATTACGAAAATAAAAAATTAAGTTTAGTCTAAACTAAAATATTAGTTTATTTTTTAAGGATGGTGTCAAATGCATGTGGGACAAATTTGCATTGGCCCTAATTTTAGTCTGTTGAAAAATAGAAAAATAAAAAAAAAGATATGAAACGAAAGTCGACAAAAATCAGTATATGAATTTTTATTGGACATCGATGTACTTTTAGTGGTTTTCGCCAATTCTTTTGGTATGTTTTATTTGAATTCAAAACATATCAATTGGAAATTCTGGGCAATAAAACACTTTATCCTATATAATTTCGTTGCGAATTAAAAAACATATTCGTACAATGTGAATTTTAAAGAGTCTACATGAAAAATAAAAAGTTTACCGTGGATATCCTAGGAGTGTTCAAAAGTATCTTTAGAATTATATCTCAAAGTAATCTTAACCCACTTTTGAAACTTTTATTTTAAATACGAAAATATTGTTAACTTAGAATATAGAACCAATTTCTATATCTTTTATTTTCATTTTATTAGAATTTATATTAAGATAATGAATACAAAATTATTAATAATATATATATTCTTCTTATTTAATTGTGTAATCTTAGGTATGTTTAAAAAAGATTAAAATCAAATTTATATATTTTTAACATTAAATTTAATAAATACAATAGCACATAAATCATATGTTGTATATGTAGATTCAAAATCACAATGTAAATGTGACTGTGGATCAAATAAATCACCATTTTCAAATTTAGAAGATGCATTAAATTATGTTTCAAAAAATAACAATGGTTGGGATTTCTTTGATTGGAAATATGATCAATTATATGATGAAGGAATTCCTTTAATTTTAATAAATCCAGGTACATATACTGGTGAAAAGAATAAGAATTTAAATATTGATTTTTCAGTTCAAATTCAGTATGTATTAAATATAAAATTCATACCGATGAAATAATCAAAAATTAATGTAAAGTTAAAACTAGGGGTATTTCAGGTTCTGCAGTAACAGTTTTAGATTGTCAATTATATGGTAATGCTTTATCTGTTAAATCTTCATCATTTTTCAATATTAAAGGTTTGACAATTAAGAGTATGTAACCAAATATAAACAAAATTATAGAGTGGATAATTCTAACATTTGGTTTTTTTTTTATAGATTGTCATTCAAATTTTGGAGGTGCTTTAAATTTGACTTCAACTATTGCAGTTATTGAAGATGTTAATTTTATGTAAATATCTATCTATTAATCTAAATTAAAAGTTTATACTTATATTTTTTTTATAATTTTTTAGTAATAATAATGCAAGTTTTGGAGGTGCAGTATCAATCTATAAAGAAACAACAGTAATAAGAGGATGTAAATTCAGTAGTAATATTGCAACAGAATATGGTGGAGCTCTATCAGTAGATAATAGTGCTATTGTTTATATTGAAAATACACAATTCAATTGTAATTCAAAATATGATATTATTTCAACCAAATCATCAAGTATAACTGTAGAGTCTGATACTGTTCTTACACAAGCTGGTATATATTGTAATTCAAGTGGTACAGTTACTCAAGATGATGTATCAAAGTGTGGTACTACTAGTAAATGTACTCCTGGTTCTGGTAGTACTGTAAATACCACAACTCCAGTAGACACTCTTACCTTTACTTGTAAAGTCGATGGTATATGTGACCTAAGAACTGAAAACTGTCTTAGTTGCCCACAAGATTGCAGTAGTTGTAAATTTGAAGGTTTCAAATTAGTCTCTTACAATGGTCTAGTTAGTGCACTGAATACTGATAACTCTAAATATCAAGTATCAATTCAACAGTTACCAACACCACAAGTTCTAAACTTTATGGATGATAAACCATGTCCTGTCAGTGGTCTTCTCAGTGGTTATATCAAAGTTGTCGATACTGGTTCCTATCAAATCAGAGTAACAGCCTATAATATCGGTATGCGTCTATTCATCAATTCTAGAGTTGAAATTGACCAATTCTTCCAACAAGATGTAATTCAAACTACTAGAACTATAAAAATATCATCTGACTATAGTAATGCATTAGATGTACTATTTTTCTCCACTTCAGCAAATGAAAGAAACCTGACTGTTGAATGGAGAAAATCTATATTTGATGAGTGGGTTCCAGTTAAAGGCTTCTATTCTCTAAATTCCTGTAATGATGGTATTCTAGATCCACAAGAGAAGAATGAAAACTCAACTTTTTACTGTTCATCTGACGTTAATATCTTCTATCCTAAAGGTTACAATCCAGACCAAGTTGTTGAAAAATGTGGTGATGGTATTTGTAATGAAACTCCTGAATCATGTCTTAAAGATTGTTATCAATTAGTCTCTGAAAGCTGTCCTGGAAAAGCACCTGTATATGGAACACCTTACATTAAGAATGTAGATACCATAGGTACACTTCTCAACAACCAGTACCTATACACCCTCCCAGGTCTTCACCATCTCAGACATGGTGTTGATTTCAAAACTGGAAAGCAAAAGACCTCCATGTTATTCTCATTTGACTATTGTGATAACTCCTCATTTTCAATCATTCAGGATTTCTATCGTGGTTTGGTGTATACCATTCCAAAGGAACTTTATGCTACCATTTCACCTCAATGTAACTTTGAAACCTCAACTCAAGTCAGTAGCTCATCAGGTGAATTCTCAGAAGCCATGTCTGAGAAATACGGTATTGATATCAGTGCCAGTATCGGTGGTGGTACAGCTTTTGTACAAGCTTCCGTCTCCATGGCATTCTCAGAAGAAGAAAGTGTTGAGAAATCCAAACAACTATCTCGTGCTGAAACCGGAACACTAGCCAAAACTGATATTCTCTGTCAATCTAGTAAAGTTCATTTCTCTTCTTATAAATTCAGTCAAAATTTTCTAAAGGAGATTTCCACTGCTAATACCGTCGACCAATTCAAGAAACTCATAGAAAAGTATGGTTCATTCTATTACAAGAGTGCAACTCTTGGAGGTTCTCTAACTCAATTGACTGTTATTAAATCTAATTCAGGAAAATCATATTCTTCCGAAGACATTGCTAAACATACTGAAAGATCTGTTGAAGCCTCTGTAAGTTCTAGAGTATTTTCAGTCTCTGCTTCTTATTCTGATTCCTTAGATTCCTCCATCAAAGGTTCTGAACAATCTGAATTTGAAAAAAATTCAAAGAGATCTACACTTGTTATTCGTGGTGGTGCTGCTGGGTCTTTTGCACCTGGTGATATTTCAGGTGACTTTACAGAATGGGCATCTGAAATTGATCTCATCCCGGTTCCCGTTGATTTCAAACTTGGATACATATCAGATATCATCCCTGAAACTTGGATGGCTTTCAACTCCACTGTTACAATTAAACGTTTCTGGGAAGATGCTGAAGACCAACTTCTAAATGCCCTCATTCAAAGATCAAGTCTCCCCAAAAAGAGAGTAGTCTCTAGAAAAAGTACAGACATTCAAGTAACCTTCACACCAAACCCACCTACCACCGGTATTCTTACTATAAAGTACAGTAAAATCATAGAAGGTGAAGTCAAAGAACAAACCATAAATCAATCTATTACCAACTATAGCCTAGAACTTACACTTCCATCCCTAAATGAAATTCTATCTATCGAATGGAACCTACCAAACGCCATATCTACCATTCCCTACTCTGTAGTCATACAAGATTACTCTACTGATAGATTTTACTTTTTCAATGGAGTTCAAGATGAAAAAGGTTCATTTACACCTGAATTCAGCCCCAATACTGTTCTAATTGGTCTATCTCTTGACTATAAACCTCAGAATGGGCATTATCTTGAAATCTCACTTGAAGGTTCTACATCAAATCATAGGGAACTCATCAATTTCAAGGATATCTCTGGACAGAGTGATATTAAAATTCCAATAGTTACTAATGGGTATATTGGTAACATTATCTCTGTTCTTGTTAAATATTGGGGAACTCAAAAACAGTTGTTTACCATTAAAAGAGTTGAAGTTTATCATTCATGTCCTTCACCAAGTGACACGAGTGGATGTACTCCAAGCTCTTTAGTTGACCAAAAGGGTATCTATGTTTCAACTTACCAACCAATCACATCTCAATTCCCCATTAAAAGTTATCAAGAAGTTAGTATTCAATTAGACAAATAAAAATTTAAATATAAAATCAATTATTATAATTACATAAATTTAAATTTAATAATAATATAATGTAATTTAAATGAAAATTACTAAATTTATTAGAATAGTAAATAGAATTGTAAATATGTTAACTATTATATTGGATGCAATGGAAGGTGATTCTGAATCAGTTGGTTTTGGAGTAGAACCTGAAGATG
Organism: Tieghemostelium lacteum; assembly: GCA_001606155.1. Lineage (NCBI taxonomy): Eukaryota > Evosea > Eumycetozoa > Dictyosteliales > Raperosteliaceae > Tieghemostelium > Tieghemostelium lacteum. The sequence goes on along the minus strand of LODT01000004.1, from coordinate 1,333,218 downwards.
ATGTGGTAGATGGTTGTGTATTATCAGGATATTTATTCATAACTTCACCTGAAATTGAGTTTATGATATAACCTTGATATTCTAATGTCTTGTTTCCATATAGACGACAATGTTCAGACAAGAATTGTTTGTTTACAATCAATGGTAAAACCTCTGTAACATTTACTGTTCCAATAAATGGATAGATTTTAACATAAAAGTATCCTGGTTCCCCCTGTATTTAATGTGTTAATATCAAAAGTAGTAAGCTTTTGTTTGTAAATACTTACTGAAAAAGTATAAATATATTCATTGGGAATTGAAAGTTTAGTATTGATTTCATATTGTAAAGTATCCACAAAATAGTTACAATTATGTGTAACATTAAAATCTATGGTATTAGTAATAGGCTTATTATCTGTTGAATAAATGAGAGATGGTGGTTGTGGGTTAATATTGTACAATTTCATATAATAATTATAATTGTAAAAAGACTTACTAACTGCGAATTGGAAATTAGAAGTTTGGGAATAATAGATGGTATTTAAATCAGTTGGTTCAGCAGTGATATTGACGTCAAATAATGGCAGTGGGTAATAGTTAACTAGATTATTATTAGAGTAGTTTGATAAAGGATTTACTTGTGAAAATTCAAAATTATCTCCAGTTTCTTTAGACAATGATGACACATCTAAATTTACAAGATATCTAGAAGCATGATAAATTACCATTTGATCTGAATACACTTGAACACATTCATTTTCCGTTAATGTAGATTTACAATTAAATTTTATAGTTGAATAATATCCAAATTCAACAGGACCTTTAAAATTCAATTTTGTGTAGATCGGAATTTCATAATACCCTTGAAAAACAAATAAATCAGTGCTATCAAAATTATATTGTAAACTATTTGGATTTGAAAAATCACAGGAATCAGCTTCTAAACCATTTATAGTACAATTATTCTTTGCATATACTATAACTATAGATACTAATAATATTACAAATATTTCTTTCATTTCTTTTTGTAACACAAGACGACAATAAAAAATATTAATAATATCTTTAGTGATACTGGGAAATAGACTTAAAAAACCAACATTAGCGGTGATGTTGTCATTCAAATCATTTTAACCAACACAAAATCTTATTTGTCTATTTTAATAGCAACTAAAAATATTCGTTTTCGTCCTTGTACAAATTTGCATATTTTTTAGTTTTCGAAAAATCACAAAAATATCTGGTAAAACCAAAATATTTATACCATCATTTTTTATCTGAAATAAATAGAAATTCTAAATAATTATTATTGCTTTTAGCACCCGGTTTTCTTCTTGTGGTTTTTGTTGTTTTGGGTTTTTCAGGTTCTAAAGTGACATCTGCATTTTCTATATCTTTGTCATTGTCATTATCATTATTTTTACTTTCAGCATCTACCAAACCTAAAGCAATTTCAGTTACTGTGACACAATAGTTAATATATTATAACATTTTTATTTGTATTATAATAAACTTACACTTATAATGCTTATTAAATGCACAATCACTTGAACCATCCTGATAATTCCTTATAGTTACAAAAATAGCGAAAAGCATCTTTGGTGTGGGGTAATCCAGAAGGTTTTACTCTAATTTTCATTGTACAAGGATGTTTGTTTGAAAAACAATATACAATTGAATTAGGATTATTTCTATTGACCATTTCTTGGAAATTGTCATCCTTTGGGTTAAATCTAAGAAGTTCTCTGATGATTTCTTGAGTAATTATGTCCTCCAGTTTGCATAGAACAATTTTATAAGGGCCATTATGTATCTCTGCTCTTAAATGACCCCCTGTAGGAGTTTTACAAGGCTTAAATAATTTTCCATTTGAAAGTTTAAATTCTCTTGCCAGAGCAAATATTAGTATCTTCTTTTACCCAATCCCATGGATTAACTAGAATTTGATCATGAGTGTCTGGGAAAATCCAAGGGGGTAATCTCTTTATATTGTGGATCTTCTTTTTTGACCATAATTCTTTTATTCTCCCTTTCACTAACAATTCTGTAGATGTTTTCATTTTTAGTATTGTTGTTACTATCATTATCAATGAGATTGGTTCAATCATATTTATGTGCATATTGCTACCAAGGCCTTTAGTAGAATAATCTGAAGATGGGGATGTTAATATATTGGGTTCTTATTTATTGATCCACTCTTTTTTTGAAGTTCAAGGGTCTCATTCACAACTTTCAAAATTTCTTTAATATCTTGTGAGATTTCAATGTTTTTGGAATTGGAAGTGGAGTCCTCAAAAATAGATAAATCCAATCCTAAATTTGATAAATATTCAACAATATATAACTTTAAATGACCTTTTAATTCTTTTAAATTGATATCTTCTTGGCAAATTACACATTTAACTATTACAAATACTTCTTTTTTTTCAATTACATTTTCAGTTTTTCAAAAAGAATTTTTACACATTTTTATTTATTTTCTTGATTTGAATTACTATTACCACAACTATAGAAATCATGATTTGTTCATATGGAATTCTATTAAAGTAGGAGATGAGTATATTGTCTAAACATGATTATCTTTCAATTAAACCAGATATAGAAGAATATATGACTTTGGATCTGCACTGGATCATTAGCAGTTAAAATGACACGAATTGGTAAAATATGTCATTAAATCTTCCTGTATCAACAACAACTGGTGCATGTATTGGATCATGGAGTGAACCACAAGAATTATTCCAGCAATTAATGATCTGTGTACTTGTAGTTCTTATAGAGTAGGAACCAATCCTATTTGTCATTTACAATGGCGGTGTACAATATCAAATATACATTCAAACTGTAAATGCCGGTATTTACTAGTATTGTTTCAAGTAATCAACCACGACAAGTAATGACTCACATTTACTTTTCAATCATCATAAATAAAAGATATATTGGTGATATTTTGTTAAAGAATGTTGATAAAGTTTATTTCTGCTGACTAATCTTCCACAATCATATTTGATTCTTTTTTTACTCATGTTTGTGAGAAAATAAATCAAAATTTTTATATTGTTTAATTTAATTCAACAATTAATAAAAAAAATAATATTAATAAAAAAAATAATATTAATAAAAAAAACACAGAAACCATGACTACACCCAGTTCAAGTGGTAATATTAATTTACAACCATCACCAATTACGCAACAGCAACTTGATTTTCGAACATGGACTACAGAAGATGTTTATAAATGGGCTTTGAAATTAGATTTTGGTGATGTAATCGCAAAATTTCTGAAAGATAATGATTTCTCTGGTAAAGACTTAGATATCTTAACAAATTATGAATTAGTCAATACATTCAAATTTAAAGGTGGTCATGCTGCATCTCTTGTATCTGCCATTAAAAAATTAAAAGAAACCCAACAAGGTATGTAAAAAACACTTATCACCAATTACAACACCTTTTGTTCATTACTAGTAATATATTTTTTACATTTACTTTATAAAATTACAACTAAGTGCTTTACCAATTACTTGAAGTTTTAGAGGATAAGGGTACATATGTCTCCCTATCGGATCTCAGTATCACTAAATTTACAAGTTATTTTGCAGATTATGAAATATATCAATTCCCTCCTGCTCCTGTAAATACTACACACACTAAAAAAAAATATCCTTGGACAAAAACTGAAGAACAATCACAAACAGATGATGTTATATCTTGGTTAAAAGTTGAAATACCTCTAAAAAAACCACTCACCTATAAAAATGAATCAAAGAATTCTTATTTGTTGGAGAGAAATACCCCTAAACGTGGTAAATTTAGAGGGAATACTGATATAATAATATCATTAGAGGATAAGAAAGATTTTTGGGTACACATTGAACTTAAAAAAGGTGAATTAACCACAGAAAATTTGGCACAAACCATAGCCCAAAACTATTGCGCAAAATTGCATCCCATTGGCTTTTTGACAAACCTCAGAAATCAATGGATAGTTTGTTGGGTTCATGATCAAACTATCAACTTTTGTGAATTGGAGAGCTTTTATCAATTTACTAGTTGTATTAATAAATACTTGGGCGCTCGTAAAGGTCCAATAAACAATACAAATATTCTAGCCCAAGAACAAATAATACAAGAGAAACCAACCAAAATAGGACAACTCCCAACAATGAAAAGAAAAGATGTCAAGAGTGATGATGATGATGATGAAGATGAAGATTCAGACCAACCTAAAAACAAAAAATCCACACCAATAACTACTCCAAAACAATCAAAACCACCAGCAAAACCTTCATCCAAACAATCAACCAAACAATCGGCAAATAAAACCAATGCACGTAAAAAAACACATCGTAGTGACTATGATGTAGGTTGTCTAGAGGACTTAGAAGCTTTTGAAGGAACATCTCTAGACAGTATGGATATTGTACAATGCCAACAGTATAACAAATATCAAATTCAAGAATATCTTTTTGAATTCTTAAACAACACTTTTAAAAACACACCAAATTTTCTTTTGAATTCCAGTAAGTGAGATCTTGCTAATGTACTTTTGGTGCAATCTCCTACTAAATCATCTCTTCGATTTCTTCCATTTCCAAATAAATATCATTGCATGATTTATTACTCAAAACAATAAAAGATAAAATAGGCTGTTTTTTTAATTTAATTTGGGAATATTTTAAGTTACAATAACACTTTCCTCCACGTGACAAAAAAATCCGCCAAAATTTTATTTTTTTAAAAATTTAATATTTTTTTTTTTTTTAAAAATTTTTTCACAGTTAATTTAATTTAAAAATATCTCGTTGTATATATGATTAATGAAATAGAATTGATCTATAACTAAAGAAATATAGATATAACAGTTTTATTCATACATATTTTTAATTTTTAAATTATTACTATTTTTTAAAAAATAATTTTTTTGTTTTTTTTTTTTGAATTTAATCGTTTGAATAGATAAGGTAAAGTTTGAAACAGTACTAGCAATACTTTTGAATTTTCCTTAAAAACTGCAAACATTATCAATTAAGTTAACAAATTGCAATTACAATAATTAGAGTGTATGTATTACACATAAACAAAGAACACATACAGATAGAGATATACACAATTAAACAAACAGTTAAACAAACAAATATACACAAAAAAAAAAAAAAAAGACAAAGAGAGAAACACCAATACCTTCACCCTAAACAACAATGTATTTCATAGGTTTTATTTACATCTAATCGATTAATCACACCATCTCTCTCTCTACCTTCAAAAAAAAGATACATTACAGAAAATCAACGGTCAAATTTTTTTTATTCAAAAATCAAAAACCCTATTATTCATTTTTCTAAAATTTTTCAAACTAAAATAACTAATATTTGAATTTGAAAAAATAGATAAAGTAAACAACAAACAATTGGCGGACTTTTACAAAGTTGCAACTAAAACTTATATAGGGAGGGCTTTAATTCACTCAGAGACAAAAAGAGAGAACTAATAATTTCCAAAAATAGAAAAAAATTCTTATTCTACTTCCTCCTCACTTATAATAGTTTGAATTGAATAGTATTCTAATCAAAGTATTTATCACCTCATACCCTCCCCCTCACCATCCACTCACACATTTACACTAATCGAAAATATCACAAGTTGGAACCAAGAGAGAAAAGATAAGAACAATACATAAAAAAAAAAAACACAAACATAACAATCCATAATATTATTAAATTCACAGAAATTCACGATTATAAACTCTTTATCAAATTATTTGAAAAAGAGAATAACTTAACTAGAGATAGGATTATTTCAGCCAATTTCAAATATTTTTAAAAATTGTAAGTGGATCCAGGTTAAGATTGATAATGGAATTAGTATAGTGGATATTAATACATTGTATCTAATTATTATAAATTTGGAATGAACTCTGATTTTTAATATTAAATTTTCAAAATTTTTTTTTTTTACCCTTTTAACCAATTCCATGGAATTGTGTGTAAATATAGATATTTTTTATTTAATCAAATCTGATTAATGGCATTCTATGAAATGAATATGAATATGCCACCTGTTAATGATGACGATGAAGAAGATGCTGATTCTAAAAGAATGAAAAGTAAAGGTAATCCTACAACAACTACCACTACTACAAGTACTATATCAACCAATGGTAAAAATACTAGTAATAATAATAATAATAATAATAATAATAATAATAATAATAATAATATCAATGATTCAAACAATGGACCTAATGGTGGATTGAATGGATTAGCACAGTTAATTGAATCGACACAGGAATTACATAGTTCTCAGTCAATGGACGATTTTAGTGATATTTCATCGACAACTTCTACCATTTCATTTGTTGCACCATCAAAACCTAAAAATAAGGGTAAATGGACAAAAGAAGAGGACGACTTACTGGTGAAGGCCGTTTTGGAAAACAATCAAAAGAATTGGAAAAAGATTGCAACCAATTTCACCAATAGAACTGATGTTCAATGTCACCATCGATATCAAAAGGTTTTGCATCCTAATCTGGTTAAAGGTGCCTGGACCAAAGAGGAAGATGATAAAGTTCGAGAATTAGTTGCCAAACACGGTGCAAAGAAGTGGTCTGAGATTGCAGCTCATCTTAATGGTAGAATGGGTAAACAGTGTCGTGAACGTTGGCATAATCATTTGAATCCCAATATTAAAAAGGATGCATGGACAGAAGAAGAAGATAGAATCATTCGAGAACAACATGCCATACACGGTAATAAATGGGCTGAGATTGCTAAGCTCCTACCAGGTAGAACTGATAATGCTATTAAAAATCATTGGAATTCATCAATGAAAAGAGAAAGATCTGATGCAAGTTCTACATCCTCTTCCAGTAGTCATTCCTCTCCAGTTTCCTCACCAACCATCATTCAACAAAAATTAAAATTAAAAAAAGCAGCAGAGAAACTTTGGAAGAAAAAACCAGCTCCAAATTCAAATAATATTGATTCAAATAATAATAATAATAATAATAATAATATTAATAATAATAATAATAATACCACTACAACCACGACTACAAGTACTACTAAAAAATTAACAAAAAAACAGCAATTACAATTACAACAGCAACAACAGCAACAACAGTTACAGCAGCAACAACAACAACAGGGATCACTACATCACCATATTGATGTAGATACATTACATGGATATTTGGTGAATGGATTACCAATTACCAATGTAAATGGAAAGAGACCACTGGGGTCAACAATGAATGCCTCAACTGGGAATATAATGACATCTACTGATCAATATCCATACGAATACTCTATTGAGAATATGATATCACCTGTAAAGTTATTTACCAACTCACCAAATGACCATTTAAAGAAAAAACAAAAACTAGATCAAACACCAACTAAACAACAGTTATCTAGTACCCAGAACACAGTGTTTGAAGGCTACACATCAGAGATTTATGAGTTGGGGTTTTATTCACCTATTGGAAAATCTGATAAGAATACATCATCTTTTCTAAATAGTTCAGAATTGTCACCTTTGAAATCACCTTCTAAAATCATTAATAACAATGCAAATCAACTTCAACAACAGCAACAACAACAAACACAGAATGGTACACCTTGTAAACATTTTTTAGATTCCAATGTTTGTTTTCCATATAGTGGTGGAGGCGGTACTCCAAATGGTCATTACATTAACATTAATTCACCTGTAAAATCCTTTCAATCTCCTTATAAAAACTTTAATAATTTTAATCTAATTCAACAACAACAAATACAACATTTACAAAACCAACAGTTTTTATCACCATTTAAACAGCAGCAACAACAACAGCAACAGCAGTTACTACAACAGCAACAGCAGCAACAACAACAGCAAATTACAACAACTAGCAACAGTTTACCACCAAGATTCAATGGCGAGAATAACAAATCATCAAAATCAATTATTGGTATACACCTGTCTGCATCTGGAATTGATAAGACATCTCTGTCTACAATTAATGCAAAAATGAATGGTTCTTCTACTACTACTGCTGTAGGTAGTGGAAAATCATCAACTGAACATCATCAATCAAATATTTATAGCAATAATGCTATAACTTCTGCAAACAACACAAGTACAAACAACACTATACCATATTCCCCAATTTCTCAAAATGATGGAAGTTTTCAATATCAGTTTCCACTTACACCTGGTACCACAAAGAGTCTTTCTAGGTTTTCTTCTTCTCATTCTATCAGTCCACAAAAACAGTTCCAAAATCATTCTGATAGCTTTGAAGAGGATGATGTAGATGTTCAACAACCACAACCACAACCACAACAGGATAAACAGCAGGAACAAGTAGTTCAACAATCACCTATGGACCCATCAATGATTGCATTGAAATTAATCAAAGATAACAGTAGTAAATCAATATTTAGTAAAGCAAAAAGAATTTTAAATAATTCTGTTTCATCATCACCTGCTACTTCAGTTCCTGGAAAGTTTTCAACACCAATTAGCAGTAGTAACTCTGTAAATATTCAAAATAACCATCATCAACAACAACAACAACAACAACAGCAACAACAACTACAACTACAAAATGGATATTTAGTGCCATCATCAGCAGGAGGTAACAGTAATGGTATGACTGCTGTAAACCAGAGCTTTGGATCCCCAATGAATGGTTATGGTAACAGTTATAATACCCATCAACAACAACAACAACAACAATTATTAAACAATACTACACGTTCAAATGACACCTATTTATTATCACCTGCAACCATTCAACCACAATCACCAACTGCAACCACAACACAATGTAATTCATCTATTTCTTTAAATTCACCAAATTTGCCTGCATCTTTAGTTTTAACAACACCCACCACCACCACCACCAACACTAATATCAATAATAGAGAACCAATTGTTTTTCAATTAAATGCACATTCTTATAAATCACAAAATATCTCAACAACCCCTTCAACACCCACTACCACCACAACAACCAATACTACAACCAATACCACATCATCGCCAACAACTACCGCAAATAACAAAAATGCTTTTTCTTTTAAAGAATCTGATCATGGTATTTTAACCTAAATACTGTACTTGCATCTCATAATTATTTAACAAAACAAAAAAAAAAAAAAGATAAATTACTTATTATTATTAATTTAATTATAATAATGGATTGATAATCAAAAATATATACATATATATATATTAACACACAACCAATGAATAGAAAATTCAAATAAAATTAAAATGAATATTCAATAACATTCTAAAAGCACAACTGAGTTTTCTACTCGCTACCAATTTTATTTTTCCCTTGTTCTTATAATTGTCAAAATATTTTCCTAAAAAGCTCTCATCTTACTTTTTTACCCCTAGTTTTAAAAAATTTTATGAAGATATTTATTTGACAACGCCATCTTAATCTTATAAAAGAACACTAAATTTTTATGATCAATAATTTTGGAATGTTTTTTGTTTAAGATTTTGAATTTAAGGACGGAAAAAATCTATTCGTAAGATTAAGATGAAATTGGTCCTCTAAAGTAATTTTTTTTTTTTTTTTTTATTTTTCATTTCACTTTGAACAGATCTCACTCGAGAAATTTTAAATATATATATTACTAATACTATAACTAATATATTACAATAATATTTTCATAGATTATTTATTTAAACTAAAGATCATTTTATTTTGAAATTGTAAGTTTTTGGAAATTTCCATTTTGTCTATTTTTAAATACATTAATGTTTTTTTGGGGGTAATGTTGTTGTTGAAAACAAACCACACTATAATAATATTAATTTTTTTAATTAAATTGCAATATATGTGTATTATCATTTTTATATTTAATCTATTATGTTAACCACCCCCCTATACTCCTTACACTCTATAACCTCTTTTTTGAATATGTTATTTTACATATACATAAATTAAAATCTCAAACATTTTTTTAAAAAAAAAAAAAAGAAATAATTTTTTTTATAGAACATTTTATTTGTTGACAAATTCATCATCATTTTTATATTTTCGAAAGATTATCAGGACTACATCATCAACTTCCAAAAAAAATCCAATAACAATTCACAAAATTTTAAAATTTTTTTTTTAAAAAATTACATTTGCAATCACCTCTTGTGTCGTTGGGAAATTGAACAGCTCATATATTATAATAAACAGCTTATATTAACAGAAATATAATTATATACCAAATTTAGTATATAATAAATATCAATCATAACACATATCCGATTAATACATCACCACCACACGACACTAAAAACATTTTAATAATATATAATAACAACGAAAAACACATATATACACGATGGATCCATATATTGAAAAAAAGAGTAATGGTAAAGAACACCATAATACACAATTATCAAGTAATGAGTTAATGAAAATGGAAGAAAACTTTGCAGCACATACCTATCATCCCATGCCAGTTGTGTTCAAAAAATCTCAAGGTGTCTATGTTTGGGATGTTGAGGATAAGAGATACTTTGATTTCCTCTCTGCATATAGTGCAGTTAACCAAGGTCATAGTCACCCAAAGATTGTTCAGGCTCTAGTTGAACAAGCTCAGAAATGTGCACTTTCATCCAGGGCTTTCTACAATGAAGTCTTCCCACAATATGCTAAGTTCATTACAGAGTATTTTGGATATGAAATGGTGATTCCAATGAACACCGGTGCAGAAGCTGTCGAAACTGGTATTAAACTAGCTCGTAGATGGGGATATGCAAAGAAGGGAATAGCAGACAACCAAGCTATTGTCGTTAGCTGTCGTGGATGTTTCCATGGAAGAACTATTGGTGTGATTTCCATGAGTGACGATCCATCATCTTATTCAAAATACGGACCTTTGTTAGGAGGGTTACACAAGATTGACTATAACTCACCAGAGCAGTTGGAGGAGTTTCTTAAGGTTAATCATGAGAGAGTTTGTGGGTTTATAGTTGAACCTATTCAAGGTGAGGCTGGTGTCGTTGTACCTGATCAAGGATACCTTGCAAAATGCGCAGAGATTTGCAAGAGATATAACGTCCTGCTGATTTGCGACGAGATTCAAACTGGCTTATGTAGAACTGGTAGATTATTGGCATCCGATTGGGACCAGGTCAAACCAGATATTGTTTTACTTGGTAAGGCAATTTCTGGAGGTCTCTTGCCTATCAGTGCTGTATTGTCAAGTAAAGAGATTACTTTGACTATTCATCCAGGTGAACATGGTTCTACATATGGAGGTTCACCATTAGCATCAGCAGTTGCCATTGCAGCCCTAGAGGTCCTCAAAGAGGAAAACCTTGCTGAGAATGCTCAGAGAATGGGTGAATACTTCCGTGATGAAATTCAAAAGATTCAGAATCCAGCTATTCAATTGGTTCGTGGTAAAGGTCTTTTGAATGCCATTGTCATTGATCCAAATTATCCAGTATCTGCATGGGACATTTGTATTGCTTTTGCCAAAGCTGGTCTTTTAGCTAAACCAACTCATGACAATATCATTCGTTTGGCCCCACCTTTGACCATCACCATAGAACAATTAAAAGAATGTATAGAGATTATTAAAAATGTATTTTCATCACTTAAAGTAAAAAATGATATTCCTGGATCAACTGGAAATTAAAAAACAAATAAAACCATTTTTATATATTTTTTTTTTTCTAAATTTATTTTTATTTTTTTTTTTTTTGATTTTTGTTTTTATCATCTCTCATCTAAAGACACCTCAAAACATAAAATCATCATAAATGATAAAACACAACCAACATGTCAACACACAGAGAAACTCTAACTAAATTTTCATCTCTAAGGATAATGTCCTTAACTCAATTACAAATAATGAAACAAGATTGTAATAATAATTTAACAGGCAATAACAACAATAATAATAATAATAATAATAATAACAATAGTAATGAACAATCTTTTAAAAAAGTTATATCTTATGATCAAGAGTCAAATATACATTCACCTTTAGAGGTAAATTTAAGGTTTTATTCCAAATCCGATGAGGATAGTAGTTTTGAAGTACCATTATCATTTCAATTAAAAATGACAACTGGGGATACAATTCAAACTACAAAAAAGAGAGTTTCTGATGAGTTGTCTATAAATCAATCTTCCATGTCATTTTATCTTGGAGATAAATTGATGATTGATCCACTGTCCTTTAATGATTTTCCACAAATTTCTCAAAAAGATCTGATAAATATTGATGTAAAAGTATGATTTCATTTCATCAATAATTATTGAAACCAACACTAACTTACTTTTTTTAAAAAAAAAATGAAAAAGATTGAAGGATCATTTAATAGAGATCACCTACACAATTTAATTTTAGAAAAAAGAAAAATATTTGATAATTCTACAGCAACAACAAATTCATCTTGTACAAATACTACAGCATCAACATCAACAACAACAACAATAATAACACCTACTATTGTTACTAGTAGTAACATTAATCTATCGGACATTGATAGTTTATTGAGTAGTACATCTTGTAATGGTAGTAACTCAGCGCCATCTTCTGTTGCGTGTTTATCACCAAATTTAGTATCAACTAGTACCACACCAAATGGTATTGGAATATCTCATCAAATCCCACAACACAGTATTAATAGTAGTAGTAGTCATCAGAGTAGTCAAAAACTACAACTGAGAAGACATTCTGTAAATGTAACAGCTTTGGATATTAATAGTAATAACAAAAGTATTAGTTCGGCCAATGGCATCGATGAGGAAAATAAAACATCTTTATCAACCCCAAAGCTTCTCCAATCACTCAACATCTCAACTCCAAATTCTCCATTTATTAATAGTATCAATAATAACAATATTAGTAATAACAAATTTAAACTAAATAGTAATAGTAATAAGAATACCGATTCAACTACTCTCTTAACTTCACCTTTATATTTGATAAATGAGGAGAGTTTTAACAACAACAATAATAATAATAATAATAATGTAAATAGTAATAGTAACAATAGTATTACTAATAATAGTAATATTAATGAAATTGATAAATTTGATTTATCTAATTTACAAATTACACCAACACCACAATCTCCAACAAGTCATTCTATACATAGTCATCATCAACAATTACAACAACAACAACAACAACAAACTTCAAATATACCAACATTATCAGCACTACCACCACTGTCACCAATGTCCACATCGAGTAATAACAGTAGTAGTAGTAGTAGTCATGGTATAAATATAATTGTACCACCAACTACTATAAATACTTCAAATTACTCTCCATCTGCATTCAAGAAAACTCATTTAAGAATAAGTTCTCTATGTGCTGATTTATCTCTGACTAAAAGTCTTGAAAGATCAGCTGAACAGCAAATATCACAACAGCCACACCAACAACAAACCAGTACACCTATTATACAACCTAAAGATACTCAACTATCAAAATAATTATTAGTGTGTAAATGTGTGTGTTAGAGTAATATTCAATAGTATCAATATCTAGATGAATCTGTTAGAGATTCTACTCTTGTTTATAATATTTATTATTGGGTGTTTCTTTGGTGGTTGGAAATGCTGTAGTGAAATTACTTTTTGTTGATTCTACAATTCCATTCATTTCATTGGTTGTGTGTGTTGGGGGATTTGGAATTGACAAGTCCGTATGAAAATAAATTATTTGTAGAATATTTTTACATTAATATATTATATATATATTTATTATATTGTTTGGTTGTGTTGTGTGAGTTATTTTATTGGAATTTAAGGATTAAGTATTTAGTAGATAGTTAAATTAACAGTTTCTAAAAATATACTACCTATTCAATTAATAATACACCCCACTGTATTATATTTAAAAATAATTTAATTTTATAAATAGAGATAGGTATTTATTAACAATAGTCTAAAAATAACATAAAGAGTGAGAAAATAAGGTTTGGTGAGATCATATCAACATCAACTTTGACTTAAATTGTCATTTTTTCCAAATGTGTTAAATGAATCACACAACACCCCTAAATACCATTAAACACAAATTCAAATAGTACTACATTAACTTTTTTTTTTCATTAGTTTTTAAAATAAAAACAATAGCAGTAGTGGGTGATATGTGTGTTTTTAGTTTTTAATGATAGTGTTGATTACATTGATACCCAAACATAAAAAATAAAATTTATATATAACAGATTGAGAAATTTTTAACTTTTTTTTAGGGTGTTAATTTAAACAGAGTTTTATAACAATACATAGCAAAAGGAGCGATAAATCACTTGCATATATACATTGCACTTTATTAATTAAATTTTAAACATTTGAGTTTTATTCTATAATTTTTTCAATTTTATTTTAATTTATTCTCTCCAACTCAACTATCTTTTCATAGATCAACAACCATTTAATAAAACTCCACTATTCTTATATTCTCTCTTGTGACACCTCTATTTTAATTTTTTTTAAAATATTGGTTTGATATTGTGGGAATTTAAGATAATTTGTGTTTAGATATTCCAAATACATCATCATCATCAATTAACTCTTTTTTTAGAATTTTCTTTCATTCCCATTAGTTTTAATTTTTTTATTATAATCATCATTTTTTTTTTGTTTTATTATAATTTATTTATATATCCTTAAACTAAAATTATTTATTTATATATATTCAATCTTTAATAATAAATGTCAAGTATTATTAAAAAATTTATAAACAATGATAAAAAGAATTTATCAAGTAGTCAACAATTAAATCTTAGTAAAAGTCAAAATAATATAGAATATAAACAAAATCAACCACATCAATCACCCAATACTAATAATGAAAAGAAATTAAATTTTAAATTATCAGAATCAACTTTTAAGTTGAAAAAATCATCACCAAAGTATAATTCCACCATTCCAAATATTAATACAGCATCACCATCATTAGATTCCAATTCATTCCAATTTCCACAATCACCATATCAGTCTTGTTACAATTTCAATGAATCACCAAAACAACAATCTATCAATTCCAATAATATCAATTACAATAACCAAAATAATATTTTGAAAAAAAGTCAATCATCCAATTCACATTTAATATCTACCATACAACCAAATACTTCATCCAATGAATCTCCGAACCATTTACAAAATAATCGTAAAATATTATATTCATCAATGGACTCTAATTCTGGTAAATCAAATTTTGAGTTGAAATCCAATTCATCACCAACAGCTGTATATTATCAATCACAACAAAACTCCATGTTAAATCAAAATCAAGTTTCTAGGAAGAAGTCTAATCTATCATTTATAGAAAACTTTGGAAAAAAGAAACAATTGATAAAAGATCAACAAGAGATGATTGAGCAGTTGAAAACTGAGAATCTAAGACTAAATGACAAGTATATACTAGACAAGATAAAGAATGAAATTGAGGTTTCAAAGTTGAATCAAAAAGTTGAGGATTTGGAACAATCTTATAATCTACTGTTTTCACTGTTACAAGACTATCAGCAAGAGAATATGAACATGAAATCAAAGATTCAAGAATTGCATCAGTTTCATAAACAAACTCAAACCAGTGTACAGAATAAGAATATTGAGGATGCTTTGAAATCTTTGGATGATGCATTCAGTTATATAAATCAATTACAAGAACAGAGTATTACATTATCACCTCTAAAAGAAATATATCATAATATACAAATGTTGCCTTCTCCTATAAGTAAATCAATTCCTCAACATAGAGGATATCATTCCAGAGATGAAAATGATGATGTTTCCTCTTTGTGTTCCGATACCATGTCATTATCTAGTGATTACCAAATTGGTGATGATTTAGAAACTATTCTAGCTCAGAATACCGGTTCTGCAGAATATTTAAAATCTCTTGAATCAAGTGGCAATTGTGAATATAAAATGCTATCTAAAGAGTATAGTCTACCTACCTGTTTACAAGAAGATCCATTATCATCACCATCATTCTGTTCTCCACAGCTATTAATAAGTCCAAGTAATCTTTCTGAATGTTGTCTAAATAATGAATTAACATTGGTAAAACCATTTTCCAACACTACAACTACTACAACCAATGGTATATCAACCTATTCATCAGTATCACCACTTACAGGACATTCACTATCGAGTTCTTGTTCATCCGTTACAACAGAAGATGAAGTATCATCATCAAACTTCTCACAAAGTGGCGCAATATGTAGTAAAGATATATCACTAATCGAATCACAATGTATACCAATATTTGTAACCTCCCAACTTAATCGTAATTCCATCAGTATTTCTTCAAGTTCCTCTCCACCACACCTAAACCAATCAACTGAGTCTGTAAATACCACCAACACTACCAACGCCAACAATTCTTCTATAATATCAATGCCAATATCACCTAAACCTCTAACACCAAAATCCACATCCATAGCATCAACCAGTACTCTAACATCATCCTTTGTATTAACCTCACCTAAAAATCACTGTACCACAACTACAAATAATTCAAAACAACCACAAAACACAAGTCCCCAAAAACAAACTGTAGTAACACCAATGATTAATAATCTTACATCTAAATCAGTACCATTTAAATCCAATACCTTAAGATCAGGATCCATATCAAGACCCAATACACCATCATCATTTTTAAATTCACCCGATTCCCAAAGTAGTAATAGTAGTATCATAACAAAATCACAAACACTAACACCAAATTCAAAAATTTATAGACCCCTATCAACTACATCTCGACCAATACTCAAAACACCATCAGTTCCAAACAGCCCACAATTTGATTCTGCTTCAGCTGTTAAAAAACTTGTTGATTTTTTTGAGTCACCAATAAAACCTTTAAAATTATAGTGTCTTCATTTAAAACACTTAATCATTACTTTAAAAAAACATTAATTACCATTTTTTGATTTATAAATATCCTAGAAACATCATCTTTTTCCAAATTGGGGTTCTGACAATAAATAAATTAAAAAAAAAATTAAAATTTTTAATTTTCCCTTATATTTGAACATATTTTTTGTTTTGAAATTCTTCATACCTTTTTCCCACACTTTGCAATATCAAAATGACAAATAACCAAAAAGAAACAATGAATAATAATAGTTCAAATCATTGTGCTAATACTGAAAATAATAATGTTAATAACAATAATAATATAGATAAATCAAATAATACATTTTTAATGACCCAATACCAGTTAGTTGAAAAATATTTAAAAGAGTTTTTTTTGGATGTATCATGTAAATGGATTAGCAAAATGTTACAGATCAAGAGTATTATATCAAACTACTCCAATCCAATGAATTCTATAGACTTTGATATGAGAATTGATTCATTGGATGAAGATGATCTCAGTGGTGTACCTACTTTAAATGATGGTTTACTTCTGAATACATACTCTGTAAAAGATATTCAAAATAGTTTTGAGAAATTTGGTATTATGGAGCAATTAGCACATAGAAATTACAAGAGTTTACATATAACTATAGATAATTCAGATCCTTTTGTTCATAGAGTTCAGATTAGTTCTGCAGAGAATCCACATGATGTAAAGTCATCGAGTAATAATCATTTATTGTTAGTGGATATGTTTATTAGGAGAAAGGAGATATATGTCTCTGAGATTATTCAACAAAAACAACGTGAAAGAGAATCAAAAACACAAAAACAAAATTTAATGCCACAAGGTGTCGATAATAGATATCTACCACATTTTATAGTGACTGGTGAGACTTATGAATGGGGTGATTTGGTGAATAGTGAGAAGATACTAGGACTGATTCAGTTTCCTATTAAAGCTACTGTTATTGAATGGTTATGTCTACAAGATCCTAATAAGACATTTACAAACCAAAGACCACCTCTACCAGGTCAGAGTATGCCAGGTCTTGGTATTGGTAAACAACTTGACGATGTATTTGTAAATGCTGCAACTAAACAAAACAGAGACTGTCTACTAAACTCACCATACCGTTTCTATAATGCCTTCATGTATCAGTCTCAAGAATATTTTTTTATGGATCCTGCTGTACAAGGACTTTTTCAAACTCTACTGGTAGATATGGAACCTTATATAACTAAATTTGGTCTATCCCCTGTCAGCTGGGCATTTGAATTTGGATGTGTACGTGAGAAATCTTCTGATAAAATTGTAAAATGGGAATTCCATTTACAGACAAGACCCATCTCCACCCGAATGAAACTTTATTTTAAATCCAAAGAATATCAACAATGTGTAAAAGAAAATATTAGACCTGTAAATACTTTTTATATCAATTGGTCTGGTCATCCATCACTTAATCATTTTTGTAGTTTAGAAGTTGTTGACAATACTGACAATGCTAGTGATCAAGCTAATGATCAAACCACCTCAACTACTAAAATAAATTAAAACCAACACTTTAATTATGACCAATATCTTATTTAATATTATTTTTAAAGAACTTTCATATTTATTTTTTTTTAAATTGGTGAAGTTAGGGGTTTTCTTTTGAAAATATAAATATAAAAGGTTAATTTTTTAAACTGATGGTTTGAATCTGTTAAATAATATTGAACATTAAATATATTTTTTATTATTGTTAATATTGAATTGTTTGTTTGTGGACATATATTATTAGTTTAGTTAATCTTTTATATATTCTTTTATTTTTAGAGGTAAGAATTTTTTATATATCTTAATCAGTTAGAAAAATGGTGCTAGGAAATCAAGTTGGTGGTAGTAAAACAGAATCGACAGTATACAGCGAAATATTTAATTATTTGGATTTATGGTTATTTGTAGTAGTTTTAGTGTATTCTCTAGTTTGTTGGAATAGAATTCTTAGAGGTAGATGTGAAAAGAGATTACAGGATAAAAATCAGGTTTTGATGAAAGGGATAAGGGATTTAGATTCTAGAGCAAATAAACAAATTGTAAAAATTATTGATATAGCTCTAAAGGATGAACTATTTTTGGTTCTTGATAAATTAGTTGATGATATTGGCAACAGTCATAGGCAGTCTAAAGTACCAAAAGATAAATTGGATAGATGTAAACTTATAGTCCAATTAGTTGATACTGGTAGAACACTGCGTAATCAAGTTTACCAGTACCATTGTGGCTCTATTGCACTTGATTCTGGTATTATAAAATTGAAAAATGATCTGATGGAATTTAATAATATTGATTTGGTTAGTTGTCCCACCAGTCCACTGTACGAAATGTTTTTGAACCAGAGAATAGCGTTTGAGAAAATCAAGAGAGATGAGATTATTTACTCTAATATCACTCAATTGCTAACTGATAAGAATTCTCAAATCAAACAGTTTAGTCTTTTAGAGTTAATTCCAGATAAGTCTAGTGCAACTCCTTATAGTTTCAACTTTATCACTAGTACTAAATCTAAGATACTAACCTTAAAAAAGGAGTTCTCTAGAGACGAACATCCAGATACAGTTGATAACAGTGATGAGGAATTTAGTAATGTTCATCCAACCAGTACCGCCAGTGACAACAGTGAAAACACAAAGAACTCAATTGGATTGTGTAGCCTGATGGTTGTCCTATCACAGATTGATAACCTGGAACATGATAAAAGACAGTGTGTTGATTTAGCTGATAGACAACGAAGACATGCCGAAAACCAAAGACTTGAAGAAGACAAAGCAATTCAAAAAATGAAGAAGAGCCAAAATGAAGCAATGTCAAAATTACTGGATGAAAAAGATTCCATTCTAAAGAGTATCCACAAAGATATGAACTTGAAACAACAAGAAATCAATCACGAAATTCAGAACAACCATTATCAAGCCACCATCAATATTGTATTTTTGATTAATGTTGGTTTTGAACTATTGAGATTGGTCATTCTCCAAAGATGGTTATTTTATGATTCCATTTCAAACTTTTCTGGATCTAATGGCAATACACTCAGTTACTTTAGTATTCTATATTTTGTTGTCTCTAACCCTCTGCAAATCGCCAAAACCATTGCATGTCAAATCAAGTTGGTTGTCTCCATCCTATCTCTTCTTCTTTGTATATTTTTGAAACTATTTAAAGATAAGAGTATATTTTTGGTAATGATTATTCTAGCTATTTCAAGCTCAATATTCTCAGTTCACATTGACGAAAAAATGCTTTGGTTCTGGAGTGTCTTCGTAATATCTGTAAATATCCTTCTAATGGTAGCATTGAAATTGTATATTTACTTTGTCCCAAAATACAAAACTAAATGGGATTACATCTCCATTGTTATTATATTATACAATGTCATCATTAATGTCTATTATATATCCTCAACCTTCTCTGGATTCTTTACCATTACAAAAAAATCCTCTCCTTCAATTTATGAAGCTGATCCACATGCTTACAACTCTTTTTTTGATGATGATTTATAATTATTATTAAAATTCTAATATTAATGTATGTATTTGTATTATAATTGGACCAATCGACAAAATAACATTAAAATAAAAAATTTTAAAAATTGATCACGAGATTTACTTATATATAAATGATAAAGATTATAAATGTGTGTAACATGTGTTGTTGTTTTTGGAATGGTTTTTTAATATTGATTTAAAGTTTATTAATATTGTTTATTGTAAACAAAAGTACCATCATATTTAGCATGAGTTTTATGAGTTTTACCGAATTTACCTAATTTCTTTTCATTTTCCACAGGTGGAACTTCACGTAACTGAACAGTGATATGGCAAAATGGTTTACGTTGAACTGATGCGCTACCTCTAGCTCTGTAATTTACACTCTTTCTATAATATGATCTACCAGTCCAAATTTGTTCGACAACTAGACGATCTGGATTCATGTCATATTGATACTCTGCAACATAACGTGCTTGTGTGACCAAACCCTTGATCTTTCTAGCTGGTCCCAATTTACAAAATGTCAATTGTGCAATGGCTTCTTTGTATGATAGGCCTGTAATAGCTCTGAATAGAGCTGTTAATTTATACTCTGAGTAACCGAGATTACTCAATTTTACTCTAACTGTTTTCTCACCTCCTTTGGTGGTGGCATTCTGTTTCTTTGGACTTTTAATTGTGCTATCAGTTTGTTTATTTAGATCCTCTACAGATTGTGCAAAAATGTTACTACTAGTTGAACTTTGTTTTAATGTATTTGGTATGGTTTGTGTAGAATAGTATAATTGTCCTAAACTATTGTTACTGTTGCTATATATATTTTGTCTATTATCGATACTGTTATTGTTCTTCTGTGATAGTATTATATTCTTATTTAATGAGTTTCCAAAACTCATTGATTGTATATTCTTATATAAATTGACATTTTGTACTTTGTATATGCTATTAACTTGTTTGATATTCCTAAATACGTTATTCATCATCATTTTTCAAGTTATCTGTAACAATCAAATAAAATATGAAAAACACAAAAAAAAAAAATTTTTTATTTCTTTTGATCCAAAGTCTCGTTTTTACTCAAAATGAACTTTATTAGTTATTGGTTTGCTAGAGTTAATTACAAGTCATAACTCAAATGGAGATATCTATTGTTTAAGATGTTTTTGAATATAACTAAACAGGTCACATAAACTAAATTAATAAGAGATGAATATGAATTTGATTGATGTTGATGATCATATTATCCTCATTCATTAAAGTAAACAAATAATAATAAACAAATTGCAAAATAGAAGGGTTATTTTGAGATATATATATTAATATCTACAAGAGATATTTTAATGATAAAATGTGGAACTATTAAATAACCATTATTTCAAATAAATTAAAAAAAATGAATAATAATGAAATCGACAACGATCTCAATTCATAATAAAATTTCATAATAAAAAAAAATGGGTTTAAGTGGGTGGGTAATTTGGTTTATTAAAATATCCATCCATTTTCAAAAAAAAATGAAATCTTTTTTTTTTTTTATTTTTTGATATTATCTTACTTTTAAACTTTAGATTACCTTTTTTCAAAACCTTATATATATACAATGTCTGCTTCAAATAAATGTGCTGTTTGTGCTAAAACTGCCTACCCATTAGAATCCATTGTTGCCTTAGACAAATCCTATCACAAGGGTTGTTTCAAATGTAAGTTTTCATAAAATAACCTCAAAAATGAAAATATGAAAGATGTAAATGTATCTAATATATGATTAAAAAACTCTCCAAATTTAAAAAATTAAAATTTAATAGGCTCTGTTTGTAATGTTACCTTGAATGTTAAAAACTTCAAAGGTCTTGAAGGTAAAATCTATTGTGCTGTACACACTCCAAAACAAACTGCCACTGCTGTCACTGACTCAGTTGCCATTAAGAATGCTTTGAATGCACCAAAGAAATCCGCTGAAGGTTTAGGTAATGCCCAAAAAGGTTCTGGTGACAAACCAAATGTTGGTTTGGACTCAATGGCCACCAAGAATGCTCTTACTGCACCAAAGAAGGTTGCTGAAGGTGCTCGTGGTGTACAAAAAGGTACTGGTGGTAAACCACAAATTGCTGTCTTTGGTGCTACTCCAGGTGCTCAATCTGTTGGTACTCAATACGATCAACAATATGAACAACAAGAACAACAATATGAACAACAAGAAGAGCAACAATATGAACAACAAGAAGAACAACAATATGAACAACAAGAACAACAATATGAAGAACAACAATATGAAGAACAACAATATGAAGAACAACAATACGAAGAACAACAATACGAAGAACAATAAACTATCTCTTAGTTTACATCTACTCCTGTTGTAATTAACAAATCATCCAAATTCAAAAATTCAAAAAAAAATAATGTATCAATGTAATAAATAAATAATTTAATTTATTCAAATTTGTATTCTTAAAATTTCCAAAACAAATATACATAATTTATTTTTAATTTATTTTTTGTAAATACAAACAATATTTATTTTTTTACATAATTTTGATTCATTTATGTAAAATTCAGTTTATACTGAAAAACCAATCATATTTTTTAATCAAAAGTTGATATTTTTTTTTTTATTTTAAAATATATTATTGACGATAGTTTTATAGCATAAATGTAAATATTTCAATCCACAAGAGTTTTTTTGATATTTAAATGATTCAATGATGACCTTTTTATTTGATCTGTGTTTCTGAACTACAACTTGATTACAACCTCTTTCACAAAGACATTTCTGATCTCTTTAAATTCAAAAAAAACTCTTTTAAAACTAAACTATAAAACTAAATTGTAATACTAACTATATTCTATTAAAAATTTCTAGTTTATTAGTAATTGTTATTTAAGAGAATATGAAATTTCAAATAAATAAAAATTATAATAATTTTAATGTTAAAATAATCAATGACTTCTGTTTAATGTGTTCCCGCTCTTTTTTTTTTATATTGATCATTCTATGTTTTACATTTTTGTTCAAAAAAAAAAACATTATTCATTTTCAATGTGCAATGAACAAACATGACGAGTACCTAAGAGATATAAATGAATTTTTAAAATTTCATTTGTATTATAATTTAGAGAATGTAGTTAATCATGAAAAGTTTGATGTTGCATTAAATGGTATTCTTTCTAGATTCAATGTTGGTGAAAGACTTTGGTTATTACATGTAACTGATTCCATGGTTGAACATCTTTCGGAGGAGACATTGGTTACAAGTAGACAGGATATCTATCAGAGTGTATTTGTACTATTTAAACTGTTGATTGGTAATCAACAGTTTATTAAAGATCAAGAACATTTTGATTATACTCAAAGATCTCAGAAGCCAAGTCAATTAAAGAACAGTAGTGAGAGTAATGGTGATGGAGGAAAAGAGGATGATTACTCGCCATTTCAAATTATAAATAATAACGATAAATCCATACTGTTTCCTATAAAGACTAGACTGAAACCAATCTATTCTCTATTGGATAGAGATATAAATTTGACATCTATCAGTTCGGTAAAAGATGATAGAAAGCTATTGAGATTGTTGGTTGGAAAACTAACTAATCTCAAAGAGGAAAACAAGTGCCATATTTTGACACTAAAAGATAATACTGGTGAGATTATAGTTCAATTTGATCAGCAATCAGATGTACCAATTCACTATATGGATTCTATAGTCTTTGTACCTTATTTCAATGTAATATGTCCCGATACCGTTGAAGATGAAGAAAATATTAATCTTAAAGATAGTAGTAATCTTTTATCAAGATTTTCACATTCTCTTCTTCAAATTGAACAACTCAACTATCTCGAAGTTAAAAAACTCTATTCACTATTTAGAGATTCACAACACTACTATGAATGCATCAAAAGAATTGTTAAAAACCATCAACCCAAAACGGATATAGATTCATTCCTACTACAAATGGAACACCAAACACCAATACAAGAGATCCTTGATCTCAATCCAGATACCCATTCCACCAATAACAACAACAATAACAACAACAGCAGTAATAAGCTAGTATCAATAGGTGGTTTTATAAAATCAAAATCAGCAATTATACACTCTAAATTCTTGAGAACTAAAGACTCAGAATTGGATACCTTCTTTTTTATTCAACTGGCACATGATCTTGACCAATCACCATATATTAATGTAATATTTTTCAGAGATACTCTAAGGTATTTTGAATTTATTCGTGTTGGTAACTATTATCTAATGAATAATTTGCTGGTTGGTCACTTTTTTCAAGGTACTCCTCAAACCAAGTCCATTTTGATAACTATGACCAATTCAAAGATATTTAGAATTGAGTCGAAGGAAAAGGAGTTTCCATGTGTAGTTCATCCACAGAATTCTAATGGGTCAGCTAGTAGTCAAAGTCTGTTGGGAAAGACTGTAAACTATCAGTGTAAGATTACATCTGAACTTGATCAACATACAGCTACTATAGAGATTGAAGGTAGTGGTTTATTGTTTTTGTCACATTACAAGAGCTATTTGTACAGAGGTAGGGGATTAAGATATGGAAATACAGTGAAATTAGAGAATGTTCACAGTATCTATGAAAATAATCAGTTGATTGGATTTGGCATGTGTCAGTATAGTTCAGTGACTATAATATCATTTGATAATAGAATTTTAAATAGATTCAGACCACTGGTTCAAGAAGATACTCTAATGGTTGAAGATGACTACAAATACGATTACTCTAAATTGTGGAGTGAATATTCTATCTCTGATAGTTACTATCTCTCAAAGATTCTAAAAAGACTTCAGAAACGATTTCATTTGGATTTTCCAACATTTAAGTCATTCCAAGTACCATTCTCCAATCATTCTATACCCCTCTATCAACATATTGGTAGACTATTTAATATACACAGATTAGTAATCAAAGAGGACTATTATGATAGATATGATCATATACTCTCTCATGACACTAATTGTATACTGAATTGTAACCATCACATTTATCCATCAGGTAGCAGTTCCCATCTTCAAGAGAAACGTGTTATTCCCAAACTGGTATGTGTCAGTAAATTATTGACATTTAATGGATTTTCAGTTAGTTGTGTTGTAGGTAAACTTCAAATCACTACACAGAGATCAGAATATGGTAGGGTTATATTACAAGATGACTCTGGTAGTTTTGATGCATTTATAAGTGATCTCAATCAACACCATCTCTACAAGATTTGGCGTATTAATAACTACATGTTTGTCAAAGAGGAGTATTTGGACCAAACCAATCACTTTCAATCGATAAATTATATGAAATTTTCAATAATGGACTGTGATTTGATATCCCTTCAATATAGACAACCTAGTGATAGTCAATACCCTGTGCTTGATAGCAGTAAACTTGTGTTGACTCCTATTGATCATTTGGGACTTGACAATAATCTAATTATTCAATTGATTAGTAAAACCATTGAAACTGATCAGTTATTGGTACTTAAAGGGATTTTAATTAACGACCCTTCTTTGCCACTAGTAACTGTAAAGACTACACCATTTTTCAAGCATTTCTATCCAGTTTTGCAGTTTATGGATTATTATCATATAAGTCATGCAACATCAGTAGCTACACTTGACGATTCCATTGAATTTCGTCTAAGTATAATATCTATGGTAAAGCGAGTTGATATCAAACCAGTTAATTTTGAAGATAGTATGGTTATAGATACTGATGATTCGATAAGACCTGAAATGCCAATAATTGAAATTAATTATAAACTCTATCAACAGTTGGAATCTACTTCACTACAATACAGAATTGAAAATATTCATGATAGAGTTACAATAGGTCAGTTATATAAAGAAGGTGAGGTACAGGAAGATCACTATAATAACATGGAAAGAACCTTATCTGTAAAGGTATTGGTATATTCCAAATCGATAATATCAATCAAGGGTATATTCTATCTATTATTAATGTGTATAGATCCAAGTTACACCAAAAAGAAGGTATCATTAAGATCAGATACCTCAATTCAACCTATAATTATTATAGTTGATAACTACTATTTTGGTATAGATTTTGGATGTGTAATTGATTTTTATCATTTACAGTATCTCAACTATGTAAACAGTACTTTAGATCCATTATTTAAACCATTACTATTCCAACCAACATCTAAACCACTAATCACGTTAGAGTACAGTAAAAACTCATATTTTGTTGTGGATTCTGATAGTGCTAAAATTGAATTGGGTCTGATATCAAGTCAAACTGAAAAACTTAAACAACTCTCTGATATAACTATATCCTCACCACAACATTTCTACAAAGTAATTTCAGATTTTCATTCTATAAGATCTATCGAATTTAGTTATACGTATGTATTCTCATTTACATTATTTATATAATATATTTACTAATGTTATAAATATGATTGATCATAAATATAGATGTAAGAAATGTAATGGTGATTTAAGTAAATGTGATTGTGAGGAATTGGTATTAGGAGATTTACAATTACATGGTTTTATTGAATGTCAAGTTACAGATCAACAGAATTCCAACTTACAAAAAACCATTATAAATACTAAACCTGCAAATTTAACAACTCTATTGGGTAGAGATATAATGGATGCAATTAAAAAGAATGCATATATGGATAGAAGTTCTTATATATACCAAATATCTGATAGTCCTCAACAAGTTAGTAGTATACAAAATGATGTTTTAGAATCACCAAGGAAACAAATTCCAATTGATAAAGAACAAATATCCAAGATTGAACAGTTACTCAAACACAATTGGAAAAAATTACATTTCATTGTAAGAAAACTGGATTTAAATGCTACTAGACTTTTATGTGAAAGTATATTTATTAATAGATAAATTCAATCCATCAATTGATGTATAAAAAAACAAAAATTATAAAAAAGGATATACTACTAGAATATCTTATATTCCCAGACAACATGATTTTAAAGTAGTTAATAGACTCTATAGTCTATTGTATGGTGATGATTGGATTTCTGATAAAACAGTGCTCTGTAAAATTAATCCATTTGCTGCTTATCATTATTGGTGTGACAGAATTATCTCTCTTCTGAACCAATGAATTTCCATACAAAGTAACGATTACTCCACTAATCCAAGAAAATATAATATCATTATACAAATTCTGTTGTATATTTTAGAGTAGTTTAAAAATATGAACTTGTTTTTTTTATTAATTTGGTTTTTTTTTATTTGGTTCCTAACTTTTTTGGGTTTATTTATATTTGATCTATGATGACAGATTTAGATTTTAGATATTTACTTCACAATAAAGTATTGTGGGGAAATATAAAGAAGTTTATAGGAACTGATGAATCAATTCCAGAGAGATTTATAAATAGTTTATCATGGATTGTACAACATAAACATTGGAATCTATTGGCATACAAGTTAAGAAGAAATGAAAGATTAGTGTGTGTAGATAACTTTCAAATGACACCTCTTTTCAATTTCTTTGATTATCTTGATGGTGATATAGAGTTACTTCAGAAACTTTTAGAAGAATATTCTATTGGTGATTCGTTCCTGGATACTTTATTTCAAGCTGATACCTTCAAGATATACCCAAGAGAGAGATTACAACAAATGAAATTCAAGATTATATCTCTTTTTAAATATCTTCAAAAGTCATTGGGAATCGATATCAGTGTACCTTTAAACTATTTCATTTGTGAAATGGCAATCATTGATGAATGGTCTATTATTGATAATTTGTTAAAAGATGGTTACTATAGTATAGGTAAATCAAATTTACCATATATATGTATTAAAGAGAAAAACCTAAAGTTGTTCAAGTATCTTCATAATCAACACCCCAATTCATTCTTTATGTATAGTATTACTAAAGATAATTATTTATTATCTGATTTAGTTAAATATCATCACCATGTATTTGAACAAAGTGTTATCATGGGAAATGATGAATTTATTCTATATTATCTCAATGAACACTCTAAAGAACCGCTAATTGATGTAAAGTTAATCATGAATTCTGCAAATGACCAGATCTTTGATTTACTCTCACAAAAACTCCGAGAGAAAGATCCAATATCATCTCAACACTATTCTAATGATATTGATTTGATATCTAAAGATATATCAATTACAGAATGTATTAAAATCTTTCAAGCATCCAATAAGTTAATTGAAGGTAGAAGGGCTCAGGTATTCTCTAAACTCATTGGCCAATTACAAAGTCCATATATTACACAAGCCAGTCTTGGCATTGCTGACACCTATGGCCATACGTTTACTGTTAGTGCCAATAAGCAAATTTATGAAGCTTTAGGAAAAGAATTTTTCATTTCCAAATCCCAAATCAGTGATTTGACTAAAGAGGAATTGGAAATGTTCTATGGTGGTAAACACTGGCCTAGAAGAATATCTCTAGTGAATTCAGTTATATATTCAAAGAAAATGATAGTTGAAACCATGCTAAGAGACGAATTGAAAAAGAAACACAGTAGTTATATAACTGAGAATTTAAAGAAATCCCAAGGTTTTATTGTTGCTGCTTGTAGAAGAAAGAATAACACCATTACAGCTTTGGTATTGTCAATGTTAAGATCTGATGTAGATTTCACATTCCTTCTCAAACAAGGTAACCTAAGACACACATCCTATCTAATTTCTAATGGATTTAAATCATTTAATGATTTAATAGATCCAAATTATAAAGGATATGAAGTTTGTAAGATTTTAGAGAATTCTGCAAAATTTGGTCATGTTACATTATTTAAGATGCTCTTTAACTATTTTGGAGGTATGGATAAAAACCATTATGTTAACTATATAGCATTTACTCAAAATCCAAAGATTTTAGATTTTATTGGAAATAATGGTTTAAATTTAAATATACATTTAATATTACCTAATACTATGGACCCTTATCTCTTAGAAGTTATAAAGAAACATTCAACATCATCAAAATTCAAGGAATATCTGATGAATGTAGTTGAACAAAGATGTCTATCTAAAAAGTTTTATAACTATATTAGTCCAAATTATAGCTCTAGACAACCTATCTTTGAAATTTGCAAGGAATATGGAGTTCCACTTTATGATACCATATTAATGGATTGTGTAGAGGATCTGGATTATGAAGGATACCGATACCTTGTCGAGGATCCACGTGGTCCTAAATTATCACAAAATACACCTCTTGAAATATTACTTAAACCATTGAAAGATAAAGGGTTATGTAATGCAATTAACTTGACAAAACTCATTCTTAAAAACGAGGTTCATTTAAAGGTACAAACTATGAAATTATTAGAATACAATGTATTGAATTTCTATCAGTACACTAAATTCATTTCCAAAAACTTTAAAAGTTCATTGAGACCTTATTTAGAAAAACAATATCCATCGATTTCCAAATTGAATGTCTATGGTAGATCTAACTTTACAGTTGTTAATGGACTCTATAGTCTATTTTATGGTGATAATTGGATGTCTGATAACAATATTATCAGTCAAATTAAACCATTTATTCGTTACATTAGTTGGAGTGACCATATTATCCCTCTTCTTACCAATCAATTTCCACAGAAAATACCAATTGATCAACCAATTAATGAAAACCTTTTATCATTGTATACATCTGATTTTGTATATTTCCGAGGTTGTTTAAAATATTAACATCTTTAAATAAATTGTATTTTTATCTTTTTTTTAGTTTTCAACTTTTACAATCCTCAGAATGGTGGCAGAAATAGATTTTAGATATTTACTTCACAATAAAGTATTGTGGACTCATATAAAGAAGTTTATAGCAAAAGGTGAATCAATTCCAGAGAGATTTATAAATAGTTTAACGTGGATTGTACAACATAAACATTGGAATCTATTGGCATACAAGTTAAGAAGAAATGAAAGATTATTGTCTTTGGAATATCTTACAATGACATCAGTTTTCAATTTCTTTGATTATCTTGATGGTGATATAGAGTTACTTCAGAGACTTTTAGAAGAATATTCTATTAATATATATGATATATTTCTACCTGACACATTCAAGAAATACCCAAGAGAGAGATTACAACAAATGAAATTCAAGATTATATCTCTTTTTAAATATCTTCAAAAGTCATTGGAAGTCGATATCAGTGTACCTTTAAACTATTTCATTTGTGAAATGGCAATCATTGATGAATGGTCTATTATTGATAATTTGTTAAAAGATGGTTACTATAGTATAGGTAAATCAAATTTACCATATATATGTATTAAAGAGAAAAACCTAAAATTGTTCAAGTATCTTCATAATCAACACCCCAATTCATTCTTTATGTATAGTACTACTAAAGATGACTGTTTATTTTCTGATTTAGATAAATATCATCATTATATATTTAAACAAAGTGTTATCATGGGAAATGATGAATTTATTCTATATTATCTCAATGAACATTCTAATCTGGTTGAACCACTAATTGATGTAAAGTTAATCATGAGTTCTGCAAATGACCAAGTATTTGATTTACTCTCACAAAAACTCCGAGAGAAAGATCCAATATCATCTCAACACTATTCTAATGATATTGATTTGATATCTAAAGATATATCAATTAAAGAATGTATTAAAGTCTTTTCGAGTCCAGTAAAGGGTAAAAGATTTCATGTATTCTCTAAACTCATTGGTCAATTACAAAATCCACAAGAGAAACAATCAGTATTTACTTATACATATATTAGGAACCGTCATAAGTTTTCAGTAGGAGCCAATAAGCAAATTTATGAGTCTTTTGGAAAAGACTTTGTAATTGCCAAACATCAAATCTATACATTGACTAAAGAAGAAGTTGAAATGTTCTATGGTGGTAAACACTGGCCTAGAAGAGTATCTCTGTTGAATTTTATAATGTATGAAGTTGAGATTGTAGTTGAAAAAATGATAAGAGACAAACTGAGAAAGAATAACAGTAAATACTTAACTGAGAATATAAAGAAATCTCAAGGTTATATTGTTGCTGCTTGTAGAAGAAAGAATAATAGCATTACAACATTGGTATTGTCAATGTTGAGATCTGATATAGATTTCACATTCCTTCTCAAACAAGGTAACCTAAGACACACATCCTATCTAATTTCTAATGGATTTAAATCATTTAATGATTTAATAGATCCAAACTATAAAGGATATAGAGTTCGTGATTTGCTAGAGAATTCTGCAAAATTTGGTCATGTTACATTATTTCAGATGATCTTTAACTATTTTGGAGGTATGGAGAAAGATAAACAAATTGACTACAGTTTGTTAACTCAAAATCCAAAGATTTTAGATTATATTGGAAATAATGGTTTAAATTTCAATGTAGATTCAATATTAAGATCTAAAACTGTAGATCCTTATCTCTTAGAAGTTATACAGAAACACTCATCATCTAAACTCAAGGAATATCTGGTGAATGAACTAGGAAATATGTCATCTAGAAAGTACTATCACCATTATCAAGCTAATGATAAAAAGATGTATTATACAACTAGACAACCTGTATTTGAAATTTGTATGGAATATGGAATACCACTTCCAGATAACCTCTTAATGGATTGTATAGAGGATTTTGATTATGAAGGGTATAGATACCTTGTAGAGGATCCACGTGGTCCTAAATTAAAACGTACTAGACCTCTAGCAAATCTACTACAACCATTAAATGGACACAACTTGTGTAATGCATTCAACTTGACAAAACTCATTCTTAAAAAAGAGGCTCATATACCTATCCAAACCATGATATTTTTAGAAAGCAATGTATTGAAATCCAATCAGTACGCCATTTACATTTCCAATAACTTTAAAAGTTCATTGAAATCTTATTTAGAAATTTATTTTCCAGATATTTCCAAATTGATATCCAGTTCCAATGATTTTAGAGTTGTAAATCGAATCTTTAAGATATTGTATGGTAATGATTGGATGTCTGATGAAACTATTGTCAGTCAAATTCAACCACTAACTCAATATTATGATTGGAGTACACAAATTATCCCTCTTCTTACAAATGAATTTCAATACAAAATTCCAATTACTCCACCAATCAAAGAACACATCGTATCTATAAATACAAATGTTGTTTATTTCCAAAGGTTAAAATAAAAATCTCAGAATGTTAATAAAGTTTATGACTAATGCATTTAATTCTCTTTACAAAACAATAGATAGATTAAATAGATTTTGATTTTTTTTTTTTGTGATTTTATATTTTTAGATAATGGAAAATAAAGAGAATAAATCAGTAACTGGTTTATATATGACAAATATAGATTTTAGATTTATACTTCATAGTAAAGTATTGTGGGGATATGTAAAAAAGTTTATTGGTGTTGATAGATCAGTACCTGAGAGATATATAAATAGTTTATTATGGATTGCAAAGAATTGTCATTGGAGTCTATTGGAATACAAGTTAAAGAGAGATGAAGAGTTGGGTGATATCAGTGGTTTTTCATTCAAAGATCTCTTTGCATGGTTTTATGCAAACAATGGTGATTTAGATACTATTAAACTGCTATTCAAGAGATATGAAATAGAGTTCACTAGAAGTGATTTAATGTATAATCAACCCTATACCTATTGGAAAAAAGAAAAATTTCAAGAACTGAAACCAAAGTTATACCAATTGTTTCAGTTTATTCATAATTATATACTTCCAGAGACTATATTCAATTTTCTAAGTGGCTTATCAGTGACCGAAGATAAAGAGATGGTGGATAGAATTATAGGAGACTACTTAAAAATTGGTAGAACAATGTTACCTTTCAAACTGACAACTAAAGGTAAATCAGAGATTCACAAGTATATTAATGAAAGATATGAAAAGAACTTTTATGTGTATGCTTCGACTGCTGATAAAACAATTTATAGAGACTTTAGTGGGTACATTAAGGAGGGCTTTAATCAATCAATAGCCAGTGCTGATTTAGGATTGGTGCAGTATTATATTGATAGACATTGGGATATTGTAAAAGGTATGGTTACTGTGAAAACCATTTTAATGACTACAACTAGTGATCTATTTGAAAAGTGTATTTCAATCTATAGAAAAGCAAATGAAATTAGTAGTGATGTGGATGACATTGATTTGGTTTCTAAGAATTGTAATGTAAATGATATTAAAGAGGGTTTGAAAACATTTTATGATATATGGGGTTTTGAAAAAAAGAAAGAGATTTTGAGGAGAGTATTATCAGCTTTATCAGATAGAGAAAAGAAATTGGTTCTGTCTTGGTGTAGTGTTGCCAATATCTATTGTAGAATATCAGCATTGAAAGAGGTATATCATGCAGTTGGTGAGAAGTTTAAGTTAAAGAGATCAATGTTTCCAAGATTGACATTGGAGGAGTTAAAAGAATTCTATGGGACTCCAATGTACCCAAAAAGATGTGGTATCAAGAGATATATTAATATAGGGATTGTTGATATGTTACAATTTATAATCTCTGAAAAATTGAAAACTAATAAGTATATTGAAACTGATCCATTGAAAATTCGATCCTATATAGTATTGGCATGTAAACATCGGGATAGTGAAGCTACTTCCTGTGTATTTGATGCACTTCCACCTAATCTTGATTTTTCATTTTTACTAAAACAAATGAAATTCTCAAAAGTTCAGTATCTATTGGACTATGGGTACAAGACAGAGAAGGATTTCATAGATGGTGATAACCTAGACCAATATCCTAAACACATTCTAATTGAAGCTGCAAAATATGCAAATTTATCAGTTTTTAAATTAATTTTTAATAGTGGGCTGGGACTGAAAGGTAAAGAGATTGCCCTGGATATCTCTCCAAAAACTAAGATTATAGAGTTTCTGTTGGAGAATGATGTTAAACCTACCTCTACCAATACTTTTATTTTCAATTGTTTGGTTAGTTGTGATCCTTGGAAATATGATCTACTAAAGAGATATTATAAACAAGAAACAAAAGCTTATATTTTAGGCAATGGATCAGTATTTAGAGGTTTTGGGTTAAAGCTACATTCATACCATTCCAAGAGTTTTCTACCACTCTGGAAGTTATATGTGGAATTTGGGAGACTTCCTAATGAAGATGACATACGATATACCATCATCAACAAGGATTATCAAGGATACCTCTACCTAACTAATGATCCATCAGGACCCAAACTCAAATGTAAGCAACCAGTATCTACTCTCATTGGACTATTTTTTAGTAATAGATGGTCTTATTCGTACTCTCAGGTTGAATACGATTCAAATTATATGGCAAAACTCTTATTAAAACCATATGAGAACAATATACCAAACGATTCGTTTTTAGATGGGGTTTTGCTTGAATTGACCAACTCTTATCCTTTAACTTCTTACCTCATTGCAAAATTCAAACCAGTCATTATCCATTTCTTCAATGACAAAAAAATCTCACAGTTGTTATATTCCAAAATGCAAACTGGACATGACTACAGAATAGTTGAGATACTAATCACAGCTATATTTGGTGACCAGTGGAAAACCAATCAAAAGGCACTCTCTATGATATTTAATACCACATCATCTGATAACGGTGATCTTGAGATAGTCTTAAGAATCTATTCTCAGATTCCTCCATCAATGAAATTCAATTTAGCAAATAGAAATATGTATTCTCAATCATATACATATTATTATACTGAATAAATATGTTTGTCTAATGTATTAGCAATTGTAATTTTAATTATTGTTATCTTAAGATGATTTTCACCTATCATAAATTTAACTAGTTTGTAAGTCTATTTGATTTAAATTTAAAAAACCAATTTTCTCAAAATAGTCTTGATACTTTTTATCTAAAGACCGTAGATAGCATGATGATTTCCTTGCAAATTTCTTTGTATTATTATACAAATAGAGTATGTTGAGATTTGGTTGAAATTTAATTTTTTCAAAATATTTAATGTATAATAAAACCATTTTTTTTAGAGATTTGTTAACTAGATAGTAAAACGAAATTGTTTTTTGAGTATTATCCAGTTTACTAAATAGATAATTAATAATGTTTGGTAAATGTACATTTATGATTGAGAACATTTCAGGACCTCTAACTTGTTTATCTCTAAGGAATTTAAAAATTGGGTTATGTAATACCAGTGGATGTATCATTGTTTCCAAATACCACATTAGTTTATGATGGCCTGACTCATACATTGTATAAATGTCAGTGATATTTAAAAGATTACTTTGTACAGATTTTTTAAATATAATAGATGGATACTCATCAAATAGGTATAGTAAAAGTCTTAAATTGGATCCTGAAATTGCATATTTCATTAACCTAGACACTGTACTCTTTCTATTGGATAAATTCCAATGAGTAACAAGGTTTAACATCTCAGGAGATGCATTTCGACCTATAGTATGAAACCTATTGTGAGTTATAATACTCATCATTGGGGTACCTTGATAGATTAGTATTCGATACGCATTCATGAGAGATATGTCATTGTCTTTAATTGCCTCTAATAGATGAGTTTCCAACTGAAATTCTGATAAACTGTAATTTGGTAGAAATATATTGAATGTTGGAGGTAATAGTGGTATTAGATACAGTTTGGATTTACTAGACTTTAAATTTAATAGATCAGTGTTTTTAATACCATAAATGATTCTATCCATCACAGAGGGTAAGAATACGATTAGATACTGTACAAATTCAGTGTAACCTAGAGACAATGCATTTAGAATATGACTCTTTTTAAGTTGAATTTTAGCAAAATGTGGATGGTCATGGTTTTTAATCAGGTTTACCAAAAGTTCAGCAATTCTCAAGTCACCATGGAACCCTAAAGTAGGTGAATCACCAAATGTGAATAAAAATGATTTGGTAACAGGTAGACCGAAATAGTAATACATAACATGATATGGAGAGTCTACAATATTCTTACAATTTACTGCTAATTCTTTTTCAACTAGATACTGAAGACATTCCAAATTGTTCAGATTATGAATAAATTTATAGTATTCAGTGATGGAATACCCAAATTGTTGGTGTCTTTTAATAAAGTATTGAAATTGGTCCATAGTATTCAAATAGTTTTGTGAGGTGACTAACCATAGGTCATTACTAGCAAATTTCAATTGACTTGGATACAGTTTCTCTAATTTCTCAGCTTTCTTATTGTGACCACTACAGTAGAGTTGATATGTATAACAATATTCATTTTTCCCAAGAAGATAATCAGTGGAAAGAAGGAATTTAGTGGCCTTGTAATTGGAGATATTTATATCATATCCAACTTTATAATAATTATTATTCCCTACAACTAGAAATCTTAAATTACTCCTATCAAGCATCAGAAACTTTAATAATTCTAAATTACCCTTTCTAGCCAATTGAAACAGAGTATGAGTATCAAATATGTTATTAACAAGGAAACTAAATGTATTAGTTTTGATACAATATTCTGCAAATTCCTTATAGGCAACACCATTGTGATAAGGAATATATTTATAATTTTCCAACCATTTTATATCAGTATCTATTATATATCTGATAAGTTTTTGATTGGAACAAAGGAATAAACATTCTCTAAATGAGTTTAATCCTTTAACAGGTTTGATTAGAGATTTAATCAAATCAAAATTCAAATTTAAAATTAAATGACGATCAGATTTTTTCTGATTATAGATGATGGAGATGTAATTCATTAGTTCATCTCTAAACTCTTCTAGATATTCTATAAACAGGTTATCTCTACATTCTTCATTCATTATACTTGTAGGACAAGTTACTAGAAATTTAATAAATGCTGCCATTGCTTGATTATCAAACTGTAATCTATGATCAAAGCTTTCTCTATTTAGTTTGTGCATTTTTATTCTGTCCAATAATATATCACTCCTATTGTTTCTACATAGTACATCTAATGGAATTTGATAGAAATTACATATAGAATACCCATCTACTTTAAAATTATTAAATATAGTTATGAGTAAGACTTTACTTCTAAAAACTCGAAAAAATAAGTCATCCATCTAATCGATTTGTGGTTTTGAAATAAAAAATACAAATCTAGAGGATGTTGGGAAATAAAAAACTCTGTACATATTTTATTTTATTTCTCTTTTTTTCACCTCTCTTGTGTCTTATTTATCTTTGTAATGAGGTATATATTTTTCTACCATTTTATCTTCTTCATCGGTAGTAATACCATCCATGTAATTTATAAATTCGTTTATATACACATTTTCTGCCAATGTCCCTTTGAATTCATGATGTTTGAAGTAGCATTTACATAGCTCTGCATATCTAATCATCTTGTTATATTGTTTTCTCATTAATCTTCTACATTCTTTATTACAATTTTCTGTAATTGGGTAAACTTCTGGACTTAATAAGTCCTCAAAAAGAGTGATACGGTCTCTATATATTCTATGTAAATTACAAGGTTGTAGTGGTTTATCTTCCATTAAATAATATTTTTTTAATACAATAATGTTTTAAATATATATTTAATATTTTATTATACAATTATATTTTTGTGAGTGGTGTTTTTAAATTTGTAAAAAAATTATCTATATCCTCGAGGTATAAATCAATAAAACTAAGAGTTTTTACAGTGGGTTTTTGAAATGAAAAATATCTACATGTGTGTGGGGAGGGTTTTAGTTTTATAGTTTAAATAAATATTTGAGCTGATCCTAAAGTTTGAATAAATGGATACAAGAAAACACTGGAACAATAATAAAATAGTATACCAAGTGCAATGGATATTGGTAGAGCTGGTAAAGCCTTTTTAGCAATTGCCAATAAGAGTAGTGTTGCAAAGAGACCTGTTATAATTGCAACATAACATGTGAATACAGTAGAGATATCAAATAGAGCTGCTCTAGCAATGAGTACTGAATAGAATACAAAGTCACCAAGACCAAGTTTAACACCACCTTTATCTCTGTCAGAATCGTAGACTAGAGCTGGAATCTTTTCTTTTCTTTCCTGTGCTGTCTCTACTAAAACTTTTAGTGGTCCTCTTGGACATAGTACTGCAAAGAGATCATATACAGCTACAACTGCCAATATTGCAAATACAGTCCACTCTGGTAATCTAGTAAATGATATTGCCATCAGTGCACTAATCAATACTAAATAGGCTTGATTTAGAATCTCTGGACTATACCAAAATATAGATACAATTCCACCAACCACTATATTATAAAGTATAAAAAAAAAACTGATATAATCTAGTGCTAAATTTTCAATCTGTAACATATTACTAATGTATGGTTATTTGAATATTTGAATAATATTAGAATTTCAAAATTCTTCTAATTGTTATAGATGTATATAAATGGATATCCAAGTATACATACTAAAATATATATCCACCAACTGAACCTAAAAGTAAACCAACTGAACAGAATAACCATCCAAAAATGATTTTTAAACATCTATATTTATATAATACTACAAATAGTACAGTTGTCAATACAATTACACCTAGAAATATTAAACTGTTTAACATTGCACCTAAGAATTTAGATCCTGTTGAATCTGAAGCTGTTTCATCGTAAGCTAATGTGTAAATAGTAGTACTATAGGGTACACAGTTAGAATCTGAATATGTAAATATATAGTTCATATGAAATAACGTACACATTGGTATAATTTGAAAATGTTGAAAATAGAATTCTAACAGCCCAAACTACAATGATGATGGTTATGGTGACTGGTTTTAAAATCATCATAATCATATCTGCAAAATCTTGTAATTCAACTTCACCATCTTCTTCAATGTACTCTACCTCTTCTGATTGTATTAGATTAGTTGTCTCATCAACACCATTTACATTATCCTTGTTGTTATTTAGTTGAGAATTCACTATACTGCCACCATCAATATCATTGATAGAGTGTAATGTATCTCCATTATCATTGTCCTCAATTGAAAATGGATTTATATCATGATTCTCACTCTTATTAAATTCCTCTAGAGATAATGATTGATATTTATTTGACATTATCACTATCTGTTTGTGGGGGTGTGTTTATTGTAAAAATTAAAAAAAAAAAATTCAATAAAAATCAGACAAAAAAAAAGTTGCAACTTAAATAACTTTAGTCTAATAAAACACATGTTAAAATAAAGTGTAGAATAGATTAAATATTTTAAAAAAAATATAGATATATAGTTTATTGAGATACCTCTGTGTTAGGTGTAGAAGGTGAAGAACTAATCAAATGATTTGTAGAGGAATTATGATTGATTATTCCCTTTTTGAAAATGATTTTTGTTGCAGAAGATTTAACAAAACTATTTTCATTGTTACAGAGGTCAATGATATTGTTAATGTTTGTATTCTCAGAATACTGAATCATTTCAATGTTTCTAGGCACACGCTTAAGAGTGTCTTTGGATTTTTCTTTTTTCTCCAGTACATTAAAATGAGTTCTAAGATAGTTGTTTTTGAATTCCAATTGAATCCATTTGAAATTTCGAGAGGAAGATGAAGTTGATTCGGATTGTGTCAGAGTGTGGTGTTCCTTGTTGGTTGATGATGAAAATTTATTACAAAAGAGTGGTGTGGTTGACTTTTTACAAAATAATAAACTGACTAGTGCTCTCAACATTACATTATGTGATACAATGACTATATGAAAATTATCACTGTTCTGTTGATGATGACTAGTTACTGCTGCGTTAATGTTATTATAGTTGGTGTTATTAGTGTTGGTGAGATTATCGGTTGGTTCGTTGGGGTTGTGTCGAGTTATATATCTGTTAGGCACTTGTTTTAAAATGAATTGAAATGCATCTTTTGCTCTCTTGATTAATTTAGATTTGGATTCAATTTTTAATTCTTTTTGTGGAAGGTGTTTTAATATATTAGATGTTAATGTAAGATTAACTGATGGCGTTATAGATTGTTGTTGTTGTTGCTGCTGTATAAAAGTAGTACTATTTGATGATATTGAACTTGATGTTAGTTTATTCTCAATTTCATCCATAGATGATAATGATGATGTAGATGATGATAGTGATGATGGATTTGAAGATGTAAATTCTTCACTGTTAAATTCTGAAAATACTGATGAAGATGAAGAGGATAGAGAATGTGACAATATAGGTGAATTACCACCTATAGTAGTACTACTATTACTATTGTCATTATTTATCAGTGTATCTTTTGAAATGGTTGTTGAAGGTGTTGTTGAAATTGTATTATTTAAATGTTGACTATGATTATTGCTACTACTAGAAAGATTGGATAATAGAGAACCAAGAGAAAATGATTTTTGAGAGAGTATCTTTTGAATATCAATCATTTGTTTGGTTTGTTCTGTTTGTTCTCTCCAATTGACCAGGTGTTTAAGATCAACACCTTCAAGTTTACCCAGATAACGTTCTCTTAGTAAAGGTGTCTGTATGGATGGTATAAGGTGATCTGATACCATGTGAAGATGCTCCAAGATTATAGAAGCAGTTTCAGTGGCTCTATCAAGATCACTACTAATGACAAGATCTACTGGATACTCCTGAATCTGACTAGAAAGTCGAGTTCCAATGATTGCTGATTCTTCTCTGCCATTTTGGTTGAGGGGAATGTTTAAATGACCTTGAAGTATACCGTTTTTGTTAAAATCTGTTTCTCCGTGTCTATTATTATTGTTGTTGTAGTTATAGTTGATATTGATTTATTAATAATCCATTTTGGTCGATTTTTGTGAAACACTATCTTTTAACCCCTCGCTCTCTTTTTGTGTCTTCTCTTCTATAATCTCTAAATACTATTTAGCTTTAGGAAAATAAAATAACAAGAAATAATATAATTGAATAAAATAATATTTGGATAAGACTATACAAGCTATATTGGGATTATAGTTTGTTTCTATAGTCTATATCAAATTTCCTCGTTGTTATTTAGATCTCTTTTTTTTCTTTGTTTTTGTGTTTGTTTTTTTTTTGTATTTATTTATTTTATAAACAATTAATTATAGGGTGGTATATATTTTTTAAAAGTTTGGTAGTTTTAAAAGAAAAAAATAGAAGAATGAAATAAAAAGAAGAGTTTAACGGTTATAGTATAGTATTATCATTAATCCAAGTATATATAATTTTAATGTTTTAAACTTACCTTATAAAGGTCAATATCACCATATATAAAATAGTTTAAACTATATAATCTAAATATTTAAATTGATTTGGTTTGGTTTGTTGTTTAGTGATGTTTTGTTTTTGTTTTTGTTGTTTTTGTTTTTGTTTTATTATATGTGATATATCAAAATAATAGGTGTAATAATTAAGGTTTTAGTGTATAAGAGATGTGATTAATTGATTATTTTTCTTGTTTAACAGTGTTTGGATTTTAATACTATTTCAAGATTGGAAATTAAAAAAAGGTTATAATTGGTTTTTAAAAAAATAATAATTTATTGAATTAAATAAATGTATATATATAACGACGTTGTAAATAAATATTTGTGTTTGTAACTGGTGTTTTGGTGGGGATTCGAAAAAATAAAAAAAAAAAATTTTACAAAATTTAAATTTTGATTTTAGCGAGGGAATTGCGTGGCGGCATCATTCGGCACCATGGCACCACCTGTACTTTGGTAAAAAGAATTTCAGAAGATCAAAAGATGTTATAAGATCTTTTAAAATAAAATTTTAAAAAAAAAATAAAATAGATTAATATTTTAAGAATTTTCTTTTTAAGGAAAATGTAATCTTTATCTCTACAATATGAACTTTTATTAGAATCTGTTATTATAGTAATTCAAAATTTAAAATTTGCAGATAGTGTGTTAGAAGTGTAAATTAAATATTTACTTGGCAAATAATTTATATTTAAAAGTAACTACACAATGAAACATAGTAAGACAAGTAGCAGTAATAGTAGTAAGAGACGAGTGAATTTAAATAATATCAATTCATTTAAAAATTGGATATTATCAGATGGAAGTATTAAATTTATATCTTATAGTATAATTGTAATCTGTGTCACACAATTTATATTGTACACTTGTTTGTACAGATATCTTGTATTGGATAGATATGAAAGATCCTATCAACTGATACAGAGTCTATTTGTAAGAGGAATTGGTGTAATCTATCTATGTGCATTCTATTCACTTAAAATTCAAGTGTTGGGATTATATGGAAAAGATGGTATATTACCTATCAAGAACTACTTGAAATTCATTAGAAATGAAAATCATTCATTTTTTGAACAACCAACACTCTTTAAATATCTACCATTTCAATTTAAAGATGTCTATCTAACCTCAAGTTGTAATATCGGTTTAATTTTATCCCTATTGGTAATCTTAAATATCAGTACAACACCATGTTTAGTTGCCCTATATTTAATATATTTATCATTTAAAGTAATCTATTAATAATATCTTATAACCATTTTTTCATATTATTAATTATTTTTTAATATAGACAGTAGGAGGTGAATTCTTTCAATTACAATTTGATAATTTACTATTAGATACTGGATTTATATGCATTTTATTACCACCATATAAAATTGCACCATTTCTCAGTTTGAATACAACAGAA
The DNA here is from genome assembly GCA_001606155.1 of Tieghemostelium lacteum. Taxonomy (NCBI): domain Eukaryota; phylum Evosea; class Eumycetozoa; order Dictyosteliales; family Raperosteliaceae; genus Tieghemostelium; species Tieghemostelium lacteum. The sequence goes on along the minus strand of LODT01000004.1, from coordinate 1,290,289 downwards.
TATTATAATGATTGTGTGTGGTGGTTAGTACAATTCTTTAATATCAGATTATTTGTAGCCAGTGGTTTTTGTAAATTGACAAGTGGAGATGACAGTTGGTGGAATGGTACTGCTATGAAATATCATTGGTTTACACAACCAATGCCATTATCAACCAGTTTCTATTTTCAAAAACTACCACTAATTGTAAAACTTGCCTCATGTTGCTTCCAATTCATTGTAGAGATCCTTTGTCCTATTTTAATATTTTGTTGCATATACACTGAAATTAGTATGTATATTCATTATTCTATATTTGTACCTGTTGGCTAACCATTTTGGATATTTCTAGATGTTTTACTGTTGATTAGTTTACAAATTTGTATATTGGCAAGTGGAAATTATGGAATATTCAATTTGAATTCAATATTGATTTGTATGGCATTTTTAAAAGATGATAATGTACCTCATATGATTAGATTTGTTTATGAACCTTTTAGTACAGTGAATAACTTTACAAATTTACAATCAAGTTGGTTTTCAATGGTGTTTGGTATATTCCAAATGGGAATTGGTGAGATGTTTATCATTATATCAGTGTTGGCATCCATAGCACCTTTTGCATATTCTTTCAGATCATTTAATCATTTAAGAATACCATCACTATGTACCAAGTTATCCAGTGCATTAGAGAACTTTGGATTATTTAATTACTATGGTTTGTTTGCAAATATGACAAAGAGTAGAAAAGAAATTCTATTTCAAGGATCAAATGACAAGACTGAATGGTTTGACTATGAATTCAAATATAAGATTGGTAGTATTGATAGAATTCCTACATTTGTTGTAGGACATTTACCAAGACTGGACTGGAGATTATGGTTCTGTCAATTTAGACCATTTTCATTCTACTGTGAGAATTGGTTCCATTTGTTTATCTACAAACTATTAAAAGGTGAAAAACATGTTGTTTCACTTCTCCATTCAGATCCATTCCAAGGAAAACCACCAAAATACATTAGATGCATGATTGCGGAATATCAATTCAATCTCTCACCACAACAAGCTATTCAAGAACAGCAATTGAATACCAATGTAGATAGATACGACTACAATGATGACAATAGTAGCAATAATCTAAAAATGAAGTTTGAGTATGGTCGTTGGTGGAAGAGACAAGTACCACTACAACCTTATTCCCCTATAGCATCCATCAGCGAAAATAAAAAGATGATTTACCACACTGATTAAGGAGCATGTATAAAAAAAAAACAAAAATAAGTGAAGACAGATTCCCGGTAGTTTTTCATAGAATTGGATCATTGATTTTGTGTATAGATTGCTGTAAAGGAACCTCATTTGAATATCCATTCTGGAAAAAAATAAAAAAACGAAAATTTTAGATTTTGCAAAGATATGGGATATTGAGCAAACACAAGAGTATTTTATTATTATTCTCAAAAAATTATAATAATTTTATTGATCTTTTAAGAGATCTTTTGAAGTTAGAATTCTCATAACTGCATCAGAACCTTCTAGGATACGATGTACACGTGTATCACGAAGGAATCTTTCGACAGGATAATCTTTTAGATAACCATATCCACCATGTAATTGGAGTGATTCATCACAGATTTTAAAACAAGTATCGCAAGTAAAGAGTTTAGCCATGGCTACATAGGTATGTGGATTGTTAACTGTAGGATCATCAAGTAAGGCAGCAGCTTGACGTAACATTGAACGTGCTGCATACAATTGAGTTGCCATATCAGCTAATTTGAATTGAATAGCTTGAAAATTACTAAGAGTCTGTTGGAATTGTTTACGATCTTTAACATGATCTCTTGCAAAGATGAGTGCAGATTGAGCACCTCCTAAACTTGCTGCTGCAATATTGATTCTTCCTCCGTTGAGTGCGTTCATTGCTATACTAAATCCTTGACCTTCTACACCAATGAGATTGGCAACGGGAACTCTGCAATCCTCTAGAATTACAGCTCTAGTAGGTTGAGTATTCCACCCTAGTTTTTCTTCCTTTTTACCAAAACTCAAACCTGGAGTGTCTTTCTCAACTAGAATACAACTTATTCCTTTTGGACCTTCTTTACCAGTTCTACACATGATTAGGTAAATCTCAGCATCACCACCTCCACTAATGAATGCTTTACTTCCATTTAAAATATAATGATCACCATCTCTAACTGCTTTGGTACTCAGTGAAGCTGCATCTGAACCAGCACCAGGTTCAGTCAAACAATAACTAGCACAATGTTCCATTGTAACCAATTTTGGTAGATACTTTTTCTTTTGATCTGCATTACCGTATTTATCAATTAAACCAGCACACATGTTATGTATACTAATATAAGCAGCTGTAGATACATCAGCACTTGCCAAGGCTTCAATAATCAATGAAGTATCCATACGTGATAATTGTGTACCTCCATAATCAGAATGAACATATAATCCACCGAATCCCAACTCTGCAGCTTTCTTCATTGCATCTCTTGGGAATATCTCTTCTTTATCCCATTTTGCAGCATTAGGAGCCAACTGTTCACTTGCAAATTCAACAGCTGCACTCTGAAGTGCTTTCTGGTCCTCTGTTAATCCAATACTTGGGTCTGGTACTATATTAAAAAATGTTCTTTTCTGAAGAACTAATGAATTTTGAAATAAACTCTTATTTTTGTAACTTAGGTTTACTGTTGATTTAATTATTCTATTTAACATAATTTTTCTTTGTAGGGTATTATTACAATAATACTCTTAAACCAAATAGTGTAAAAAGAAATTAAAAAAATTTTTATAAAAATATGGAGTTTACATTGAACATCTGTCTTCTATTTATAATAAATTATAAAAAAAAATCTCATTTCTTGGTGATTATAAATCATGTAAAAGTAATGGTTGGTATACCATGTAAAATTCAAGTAACACTGGGGATGTATTGATAAAACCCCGATTTGAGATATCTTGTGGTAAATGAAGGTCTAAAAAAAATTTTTATTTTTGAAATTTCCATGTGATGAAGGTTTCAACAAGTGTGTTGTGGGATTTTAATTTTAAAGTCTTAATTTCCCATTATTGAATTAAACAATTGTATTTACTATTATTATTCAATTTCTCATCTTGTTCATCATTTTCATATTGTAAAACTTGTTTTGAAATTTGATTATTCTGTACAGCAATTAATTCTTCTAGAGATTTTGTCATTTCAGCAGAGATATTAGATTGATCAATGTTTTTGGAAGAAAGTTGTGAAAGAGTTGGACTAGTATAAGTTGGAGTTGTAGGTGGAGTATGTACAGGCACAGGTTTAGAAGCACCAGAAGAAGTACCAGGTTTCAACCAAAAGTTTTCAATCCACAAAAATGTCGAAGTCAAATCGACACTATTGGCAATCTCTTCGAGTAGAGGTAAAAACTTTGGTTGGTCCAAATCAATATTCTTTGTCAGCAAAGGATCAATACGGTGGTAGCTGCCACCTAATAACTGTGCACATTGAAAATCACTAATCTCCACATTGGAATCGAGTAACATGTCAATTAGTGTAGGTGCCCATTGTGCAAGTCCCCAATTACCACTACCATATTGGTCAGGACTGACATATTTACCATCACGACCTGTGGATATCGATAGTACCACAATATTCTTCATTTCAATACCTGTCGAAATGGCAGTTGTAACTGCGCATAGTGAAGGGTTATTAGCATAGACACCACCGTCTACAAACCCTTGATAGATAGGGAAATAAGTAGGTGCAGCACTAGTACGCAATGCAACATCTACAATTAAATGGTCATTAGTTTTGGAGTTTTGTAGATTATGAAAGAATCTAGGTGCCCATCTTCTATGATGAGGAAGAGGAAATGGAGGTGGAGGTGTAATTCCACTGTTTCCATTAGTATCGTCACTACTACTAGGTAAGATTTCAAAATCATAATCATCCAAATCGCAATCTTCAACATTACAATCTCTCTCCGAATCTGTAGTTCCTTCATCTACATTCGATTTCTCTTGACCTAGTACTTGTGGTGGTATAGGTTGAGGTTGTGATTCTTGTTTAACAACAGTAGGTTTAATAACAGGCCCATTATCCGAACTGTGGTTATCCAATTGAAAACTGGGTATTAAAACTTTTTTTGGTAAATCTTTTAGTTTCATATCCCCAAACTGTTTGACCAAAACCTCTTTTAGTTTTTCATTGGTATAAGATGCAGCTATGGCACTGTCAAGACTTGTAAATTCGTGAAACCATGACTTGTGAAATATCTCTCCAGCTATAGTATTAAAAAATTCACAAACTTTATCATTACTTGAACCAGTCGCTAAATCTAATGCTAATATACCACCTGCACTTGCACCTGCAATCAAATCCACACTATCTAAAAAATTTGGATAGACTTGAATTATTCTCTTTAGTATAATAGTTTCTATCATAGCTCTTACACCTCCACCATCTAATGAAAGTATGCAATAAGGTCTACTATCATTGTTATTATTATTATTATTATTATTATTATTATTATTATTATTGTTGTTGTTGTTTCCTGTATTATAAAATGTATTAATACTAATGAATTGGGTATTACTTTGGGGGATATTAAAGGTAGGGAACATACCGCTTGACATCGTTTGTGGTTATTAAATGTATTTTACAAGTTATTTATATGTGAATTGAATAATTGGGATAATGATATGTACTATGAATTGTTGAGGTGTGTTGATATTACAAATGTTTTCTAAATTTTTATAAAAACTTAAACTTTAAAAAATAAACTAAATAAATTTAAAAAAAAACTAAAATTTCCTAAAATGGGTAAAATGTCTAAACGCTGTTATATACAATTGTAGGGTTGAAATTCGAAATTTCCTTTTGTTTTGGTTGTGAATAAAGATCAATAATGCTTGAACTAAGATTTTGAATACTGTAAATCAATGTTAATATAAATCTTAAATATTTGATAAATATAAATTTACATTAATAAATATGAATGGTGAAAACTAAAAATAATAATGAATTAGTTAAATAAGAATAAAATTAATATGAAAAAAATAAAGTGAATGTATGATTGAGTAATATTAGATTGAAAATAAATATATTCAAATTGAATGATTATAACAAAGAGGGATAACCAATAACATGAGATAAAAGTTTTTTTAGTGGTGATATTTGGGAATGGTGTGTATTTTTTTGTTGTAAAACAGATAAATAAGAGGGTTACTTTACTTTTACAAATTTAAAAAAATAAAAAAAAAAAAATAAATTTTAATTTAACGATATACTAGTGTTTCCCAATTTTATGAGAGGACCTATTTTTACATTTGAGTCATTATAATAATAGTGATCTGGAAAAAAAAAAAATTTTTTTAATTTTTATCATTGTATTAATATTTATTTGATTTATATAAATCCGATGAGGAATCTTAATTAACAGATTTAAATGAAGTTTTATAAAGATTATTCAATATTATTTCTGATTTTGAAGATGAGCATCAAAAGTAAATTTTTTTTTTTTTTATGTTCTAGTGTAAATAATGACTCTTTCAAGGTTATTAATTAAAAGGATTATAGAAGATTACATTGATAAAGATGGCAATGATTCAATTCATTTCTATTACTATTTAATTAAAAAACTTAGTCTTGTTTCAAAAGAATGGTCAACATTTGTAGTACCATTAGTTCAATATGGTAATTTAACCACAACTCAAAAGAAACATCACTGTTTATTTTTATTAAAATGTCTAGAAAGAGGTTGTAAATTTAAGTCCATAAAAGGTCTTTATTTTACATCTCAAATGGATCCGTTGATTATTCAAAGATTCTTTAAGGCTATAGATCAGAATACAGCATTTAACCCAACATTACCCCTCGTTGATATAGATCTAGATAAATTAGATAGAAATTTTATGACAGATACATTAACTGTTGCTAGTTATGATAATAACTCTAAAAATTATCAACAAATCATTGATTACATAACCCTGCATATACCACACTTTCGTGAGGGTATAAAAAAACTATGCATTTTAAATGCCAATGAAATTACGATTGCTGGTCAACCTGTAAATGATATAATTGAAAGATACCAAGTTGAGAATATGTATTTTACAGGTGATTGCTTTGGAGGTGATCTCATTGGTAGTCATCTAAAAGTACTACTATTACAAGTTTCTGTTATAGACAGAAAAGACAATCAAGATGATTTCTTTTACCAACTATCAAAGAATCTACCACTAATCGAACAATTTGCTATAAAGATTCTCTATAACTACACAGGTGACACTATTTTGAAAGCATTTGTCGGTCATAAAACTCTAAAAAGTTTGAAAGTGAAATGTATATTCTATAGAGAAAATACAGATAACCTATATCAATTGATAACCACTACACCTATAGAATATCTGTCATTGGATGTTAGAATCAATACATCAGATGGTACAATACACAGTATCAATACCCCATCAGCTCTACAAAATTTCAAAATCACCTCTGATTTTAATCTGGCAAAGAAATGGAGTGTGCAGTCCAATCTCAGAGTTATTAACTGTTCAGAGCTCTCTGAAGGTATTGCAAAATCTGTTCTATCCTATCACAGAAATGTCACTAAATTAAATATAGCTAGATTGGATAGCTATGGTATCAATGGAATCATTAAACTACTATCGAATAGTCAAATTCAATTTATTAAAATGGGATCAATTATCAAAATTTATAGGACACCAGAATCATATAACTATATCCATAACCTTTGTAACGCAATTGAGAGCTCTCAATTGAAATTAGTTACACTGATTGGTCAAATTAAATCTAAATTCACACCAGAGAGTGGTAACTTTTATGTAAGGGATACTGTAAAATACCACGACTCTGAAGATATTGAAAATGATCATCTTAACCTATTCTTAGATACCTCCAAAGTGAGAGATATTTGTTTACTCACACATTTATCATTTGAAGAATTAACAGAATTACTCAGAAAAATATTCTCAAAAACTCATATTAGAGCTATAGAGATTAATAATATTAATTTTTCATTGACTAAACAGCAAATTAAACAACTGAAATCACAAGTTAGACAATACTACTCTCAATCTCAGTACTCTATTCATCCATCACTATTAGTATTAAAATACATTGAAAATGATTTACACTTAGAAAATACAAACATAAAACCAAAATATATCTACAAGCAACTAAAAAATGTTTGGAAATATTTAAAATAAATATAATTTAGAATATTTATTCATTTTATTCTGATGACACATTATTTTGTATTTCATCAGATGAACCATTTCCATTAAAATTATTTGTTGGATTTAAATTTACTCTAATATCCTCTAGATTATGCCCATTGGAGTTACCATTTAAATTTGGACTTTTCTTTTGATTATTGTTATTATTAATATTATTATGATTGTTAATATTGTGATTTTCATTGCCGTTTTTATCTTCCATTTCAATATCATCATTCTCATCATCATCATCATTAGTTGAACCATTATTATTATTTACAATTCCATCTTCATTATGATTATCTTCAACCTCAATATTTTCTTCTTCTTCATCTATTTCATCTACTTCTTGTTCTTCTTCTTCTTCTTCTTCTTCATCTTTTTGATTCTCAAAGCTAGGTAAACCATATTCATTAATTGTTCTTGTTACAACTCGTCTACCAGAACTTGTAAATGTTGGTATATTAGGTGCTTGATTTTGTGCTGCTGATCTTCTTGTTTTAATAGGTCTTATGTCTTCATCTGGTTCTGATTGATCAGATTTATCTGAATGATCAGAATCAGAATCCATTGAGTTCTTATAGTTTGGGAATGAAAGACCTCTAAATGCAGGTCTAGGTCTAAGTCTCATACTACCAAACTGTAATTGACCATCAACCATACCATTATAATTAGATTCGACGTTAGAACGAGTCACTCTCTGTGATCTTTGACTCATTGTTTGTTTTCTCTTTCTGGCAATTAGTTTCTGTAAGACATTTGGTAGAATTTCACCTATATCTGCAGCAAACTGTTTTTCCTCCTTACTCTTTGATTTTGTCATATTTTCATGCAGAGTTTCCCACTCTTCTTTACTGTTGCATAGTAACTCCCATTTTGAGAGTTTCAATGTATTAGGAGGTGGTTCAACTAATTGTTTTGTAGATCTCCTTTTATTAGGTGTAGAAGTTGGTGTATGTGGAGTTTGTGCTACTAATGTCTCTTTATAGAGTCTACACTCTCCAAAATACCAAAAATTTACTGAATCTATGCTTGCCATCGGTTGAAATCGAAGTAATTCAGCTTGATTCGTAGAAACATATTGAGTGTTTATCCACTCTACAATAGTCTTGCTTTTTAATAGATTCCAATCGCAACATGCCTTCAGTAACTGTACTCTGGATTGAACAGGTACATGTGCAAAGTGTTCGTCAATGAATGGGCACTCACCCTGAGGATACAATTCCAAAAATATATTATTTTTCTGCTTTTCAATCTCTAACTTTAGTATTTGTTCCCAATTTTGGGCACTTAAAGCTCCAATCTTTGACTTTACTATATTCTTCATTAAGTGTACAAATATATCCGCCAAAATGCTTGTATGATCATCTGGTTGTACCATAGCACTCTCTAAATCATCCAATGAAATTGACTTTATAACTAAAGGTTCTTTAAAAAAGTTTATATAATGAAAACTTGATGGTAATTCCCACATTCCTCTAATAATTTCAATTTCTATATTTGAATTAACATCTTTAGTCAAGTTTAAAATATTTATTCATAATTACCATTTTTCTCTTGCGGAGGATCTCCAGTATTTCCATTGGATGTAGTGCTTGCAGACATTTCCTCGAGTATAAAAAAAAAATAAAAAAAAAAAAAAATAATAATTAAATGATCAAGGAAAATTAAAAAACAAACATGGAGATTTTGATATATACATATGCAATGGTAAATTTTGATATTTATTTGGAAATGGAAGAAGAGGAGAAGAAAATGAAAAAGAGGTAGAGAAATAAATTGAAGAGGTTGATGATTTAATAGGAGATTGCAACAAAAGTACATTTGCAAATGTAATTCAAAAGAGGAAAATTTGTGTGTTTAAAATTGTTGTTTAAGAATTCAAAGAGATATTCTTGTGGTTCCAGTTGTAGTTTTTTGTTGAATATGATGTGAATGCTTTGAAATTAATGACTGAAGATAACAATACAGTTCTAATCCAAATGCAGGAGATCTCCCTTTGAATTTATCTCTATCATTCAGTGATGTTCTAAAGTCAAATACCATGCCATCCTCATAGGCATTTTTAAAATACTCTAACCAAGCTTTAGTGTGGTCTATAGTCCATTCTTTAGGATTTATATTTTCAAAATCAGACTGATTTTAAAAAAAAATTAAAATTAATAACCTCAAACATAGCTTAAATCACACCAAACACATTACTCTATTTTTTCAAAGAATTAAATACAATATCAAATTGGGTTATAAAACATGAATGAAAAGAAATTCAAATAACAACAAAAGATTCTTTTAGTATTAAAAACAGTGTTTATTGGGAACCTGTAAAATAAATTATTTGAATTCTAAGAAAGAAATCTAATTGTTGATTTTCTGAACGTACCTGAGTTGGCCATTGGGTATTTTGAATAGTTTTCAAATTTAATAAAACTTGTGTTAGATATCCATGAAAATGAGATATCAGTTCACTGTTTAATATTACCTCTTCAATTCTCTTTGATAGCTCACTGTCGGATATCCATCTACCATTTGGATAGACAGTTGACAAAATCAATACCAGTGGTCTTATGTCATTAGAATGTATATAATTTGATATTGATTTACAGTCATTCCAAAACTTACAAACAAGTTCGGGGAAATACTTACAATAGAATTTAGTAAACTGATAGTTCTTTAGAATATCATATATTGATATTTTAATTAGAGTATCAGTATGATCAGATCTACCAATGATTGGTCGTAACAGTACATTTACATATCTAAATGTGTCTAATGGTTTGTTTTTATAAAGATCATTAGAATTGGGAGACAAAGAAACTTGTGCTAACAGATTATCTATGATTTTGATATGATTCAATTTAGGACCTTCTACACAGCTTGTTAAGTACTCTAATAATTGATAGTCTTTTAGTTTTGATGTCAATAAGAGTATCTTTTCATCATCATTTGAAGATGCACCATATTCTTTATATAGTTTGTAAGTGTCCAATAGTGATGGGCATTGGTATGATCTTTTAGGATCCTCTTTATAAAACTCATGAATAATAAATATACTAGTATCATTCAAGAATTGTTTAACTTGATCTGGTAGATGATGTTTTACAATATCAAATAGATAAGGGTTTTTACTACCTATACAATATTGTACCAAATTCTTGCTATCTTTATGTCCATTAGACAATAAGAAATCAATAATCTTTGGATTCATTGCTAAATCTAATGAATTCTCTACCAAATTACTTAAATTGTAATAGATCATCTTAAATATTCTAAAATTACCATGTTTTATAGATTCTCTAAGAATGTGTTTCTTGTAGTCTTTCTTATTATTTAAATCCAAAAAGTCAGCTTCTTTTTTGAATCCATTTTCTAAAAGATATTGAACATGTCCAAACTTCCACTCTTTCAAAAGAAAAGTAAAATCACAAGGTATAAGTGCCTCTAATACCATTGATGTAATTTCATTATTCTTTCCTCTACAAGCAGCTGTAATATACCCTCTAGACTGTCTATCACATAATGTTATATACCCACTAAACTTTGATTTTCTAACTGAAATTAAAAATCTAACTAAACCAGCTTCTCTAAACCTAATTGAGTTTACCATTGAAACTCGTTTTGGAAAATGTTTTGGATAGATTTCAGAAAGGGTATCAAAGTTTATCCTATCATTGAGATTGTATTTGTCCAATCTGACGGTATGGTTAATCTGCGAATCCAGTTTCAGAAGTAATGGTATAGGTACATTTCTATACTTTAGCATATCTATAACTAATTGATCATTATTTTCAATTGATTTTTGAATGACGACTAGGAAAGCCTCCATTTTCTTAGGATGGTATATAGCATCACCGTGTTCAAGGCAAAGCTCTAGAATATTTGATGTCAACCTTTCAATGAGAATTTCGGTATCTGAGAGATTTGAGAGTAGATGAAGTGACTTGTATATACCCATTAACAAATCAAACATTTCTTCACTGGTTGCAGTGCATATCAATACAATATCTATAGAGTTTCTAGCCCATTCATATGTCTCCAAGTAGTATTTAGTGACAGGTATCATGTTATATCTAACAGACCACTTAAACCACTGAATATGAGGTGCAGTGAAATCTCTGTCAATTAAATTTACATCTCTTTTAACTAAAGTATAAAAACAATCTTTATATTTTGAAAGAATATAAACCATCAATTTACTATTCTTTAGAGCAAATAGTGTGTCGATATTTGAAAATACACCCTTTTTGGAATGTATCTGAAACACAGAATCAATCAATTCGCAATCAGTCTCAACTGATAACATGGATAGAAATCTAAATGCACGTCCATATATATTAATATGAGTTTCTTTAACTAGATATTCTAAAAAATCAGCAATCTTGAACTTGAATTGATTGAATTTTTCAGTGGTCCATTGTGTAAAAGGTGCAGTGTTGATATGCTCTAATTGTGATCTATCAAATGATATATGGTATCTCTGAATAAGTGTTTTTATAATATCCAAATCGCCATTAGTGTAATCAAATAGATCCCAAAGATAATCCATAGTGAAACCAATAATATCTTCCAATCTTTCATTTCTCTTCAACTTGTATTCCAATAGATTCCAATGTTTGTTTTTTGATATCCATGTTAAACTATTTATGTATCTCTCTGGTATTGATTCATCAGTTCCAATAAATTTCTTTATATTTCCCCACAATACTTTATTATGAAGAAAATATCTAAAATCTCTATTTGTATAAATGTTCATATTATAAAAAAAAAAAAAATGGGAATATTAAAATAGAACATTTATTTAATTATTTAAATACTGAAACTTTTAAATGCATACAGTGGTATCTGCCTGAAAAAATTTTATCATCCTTTGAAATGGGCTGATTGATTATTCTTTTTATTTCGTCATAACCTATATCCAATTGATTGAAATAGATTATCTCATGTAACTAGTTGGAGCAGGCTTTAATATCTAAATCTTTTTTTAAAGTGTTCAAATACCTCTTCATCAGTAGCTTTATCACCTTTTGATTTCTTTGTGTTCATATCTATTAAATATTTATATATCTCTATTAATATATATAATTACAATAAATTTAAATTGTTTTTGATGAACTTACATCTGTGATGTTCTTTGTGAGTAGTATTATTATAATTATTGGCTTTGTTTGTATATTTATCTTCCATTATTTTTGTTCTTGCCTTTTCAGTCTCTATAATATTTTTAACTTTATAGCTATCAGATAGAGGTACTTCAGCAATACCAGCTACCCAATTAGTTTTATCTGTATCTGATACTTTTATAGAACTGGTAGTTTTTAAATGCTCTGGAGTTTCATAAAGTGAATTCTTTAAATTATCATGATCTACAGTAAGTGAACTATAATCCTTTTCCATTGATGTAGTTGAACTACTACTAGTGGTAGTATTAGTACTAGTACTTGTAATATTACTAATCTGTTGTTGTTGCTGTTTAGATTGTTTTAATTGTTCTTCAATGTATTTCTCTAGATGTAAATTTACTTCTTTTTTCTCTTCTTGAAGAGTAAAAGAGTCATCTAGTTTACTATCAATCTCTCTTAATGAGACTTTATGATGAGGACCTTCAGATAGTATACCAATGTTCACACCCTTTCCTTTTTCTCTCATCTTTTGTTTCTCTTTTGTGAGTTCCAAAATCAACTTTAAATCCTCTTCGTTTGGTTGCTCAGTTGATTGACCATCTGTAACTAATTCATTTAATACCTCATTGGTTCTCTTCCTAATAGGTTTTTTATTTGGATTCTTTTTAAATTTAATCTCTACTTTTTCTTCTTTACTCTCCTGTTGTTGTTGTTGTTGCTCATTGTTTTGGGTAGCAGACGAATCTACCTCTGACATGTGTGAGACCACTTATTGCAAAAAACAAAAAACAAAAAACAAAAATAATTAATATAATTATTATATATTAATTATTTTTGTTTTCACAAACTTAATTCAGAACTTCATTGAATTAATGATAAGATAAAATTCAAATTTTTATAAATTTAAGATTGGGTGATGTGTCAAAATCTTTTAAAAAGCACTAGAAAAATGCAAGATATTTTGGGTTATATTTTTAAATAAATCAAACTTTAAATAAATTTTATTCATTTTATTGAATCAATATGGACCCAAATGAAATTAAAGATATAAAACTTTATATACAAACAGATTGCAAATATTATTCTGATTTAACAGTTAAAAACAATATCACTTTTGATAGTTTTATGGAAAATCACATAAAACCTTTATTAGTATCAAGAGGATTTAAAGAATTGGATTATGTTCCATTTAAAGATGATACAAGAATACTAGATACACACAAGACATTACAAGAACTATCAATAATTGATAACGATCATTTAAATTTCTTACCCAATAGATATAACTTGTCTGGATTAGAACCAACATCACATGTATTCATTAAATTACATAATGATAATCAAGAACCTATTAAGATTGATTGTGCAGTTGGTCATACTGTAAACTATATCATTAAAAAATTCTCAGAGATCACCCAAATACCCACAAATAACATCAGGTTGGTATTTGCTGGTAAAATTCTTGACCCTTATCGTACATTATCCAATTCAGCTATTCAAAAAGGTACTACAATTACCTGCTTTAATCCAAATGCTGTAACAACTAACTCTCAATAAGGAGGTGTCTCTTTTGTACTATTATTATTTTTTGAAAATAAAATATTTTAATAGTAATGTGGAATGTGGCATATTTTTTTCATTACCTATTTATTCAAGTTATCTAAATTATTTCTATTTTTTTCATTTTAATGTAACACCTTTTTATAAAAAATGTTTCATTGAATGTTTTCATTTATTAGTAATATATATAATAGTTATTTCTATCCCGATATGGATCTAAATGAAATTAGAGATATTACATTACATATACAATTATCAAGAAAAGAGTTTTTTGATGTAACTGTTAAAAATAATATAACAGTTGCGAAACTATTATCGGATTATATAAAAGTGAACAGAAATGAAAACTCAATATTTAAAGATGATATAAATATTACAGATTTGCAAAAGACACTTTATCAATGCTCTATAGTTAATAATGATCATTTGAATGTGCTAGAAAATACTTGGGCTGCACTACCTATAAACACTCATGTATTTATATCAACAGTTGGTGATAACCAAGGTTCACCAATGAAGATTGATTGCTCTTATGGTCATACCGTAATGTATATTAAAAAACAATTCTCAGAGAGATCAAAGATACCTTTAGACAAATGTAGATTTGTTTTTGCTGGTAAAATTATGGACTTGTATAGAACTGTATCAAATTCTAGTCTACAGATTGGTTCTAGAATACATTGTGTTATAAATTCTGCACCACAATAAAAGAAATTTTGGTAAATATTAAATGCATATATTGATCCTCTATTTATTAATTTTATTCAAAAGTAATGGAGTAGAGAGAATTTTGTGATTCATTGGTGGAGTGGAATTCTTTTGAATATAAGAGAATCTATCAACATTTTTTCCTGGAAAGGCCTGTGGTGATGGGAATGATTTTGAAGATGAATATGAATGATTTAATTTTGAATTATTGTTGATTGGTGTCACTGGATTCAAATAGGGTATAGTATTGAAATTATTAGTACCACTATTAGACAGCCTATTTGTGGATTGACTAAATTTACTCAATAATGTTTGTGGAGGAATTGGAGATTTAGATACGGGTTTATCTGATGTATTATTTAATTTTAACATATTTTGTTTGTTATTGTTGGTTATAGATGATGGTGTACTACTTTGTTGTTTTGTTGGTAATTTTAATGTATTACTATTAGATATTGTACTTTGGTTGTTAAATTGATTATTCTTTAAACTTATTTCACTACCATTATCAAGCTTGCTTTTAACATTTTCATATAATTCCTCTAATACTCTCTTTTGTCTAGTTTTCTCAGCATATTTATCAGAGAGATCAACAATTTCTCTTTTATCAGACTCAGATTCTTTTTTTAGTGTTTCAATTTGTTTTCTCAAACTATCAATCTTGGATTCATATTGGTTACAAATATCTGAAAATTGGGATTTCATATCATTACATTGATTTTGATAATCTTTGGATTGTTGCACTATATTTTCATTAAATAACTTATTTTGATAATTCCAAAATGTAATAACTTTAACTGTAATATCTAAAATATCTTTTGGGTCC
Source organism: Tieghemostelium lacteum (assembly GCA_001606155.1). NCBI lineage: Eukaryota > Evosea > Eumycetozoa > Dictyosteliales > Raperosteliaceae > Tieghemostelium > Tieghemostelium lacteum. The sequence continues at coordinate 1,274,860 of LODT01000004.1, read as the reverse complement.
AACCCAAATAAATGATACTTGATTTTAATTAATATCTAGATATCTTAAATTACTATATAGACTACAAATATTACACATTTATCATCAGAATTATCAATAGTAATGCAAAATATTGATCCTTTATTGATTAAAGATGATTCACAAACTGTACATATCCTATCATTATTAAAAGTTGAAATTGCACATTGCTCACAAAATACATGATAACAAATTGTTATATAACAAGTATCATTGTGTAATAACTCTTTCCAACATATATTACAGTGTATCATAGTTTTTTAGAATCTAAAAATTAGCTATCTCTTTAAACAATAATACCATGAATTATAAATAAAAATGAATATTTATATTAAAATTCTAATAAATAATTATTTGAATTTAATTATTTGAAATTAACTATTTTATTATAATAGATAGATTCTTTATTTATTAATAATAGATTTTAAATGTGAGTTGATAAGATCCATTGTTGTGTTATAAGAACGTTTTAGTTTTTCATCTTGGCTCATAGAGTTTTGAAGGATCTCTTGTGTTTCTTGTAAAAATTGATCAATGATATTGTAAGGAATGTTAAAAGGAACAGGTCTATTTGTGCTAGTATATGTCTTTGCGGTAGCAAATAGATCTTGAAGTACACCAAAAGCCTCTAAAATACGTGAATGCTTGAAATATAGTTTAAACAAAACATCAGCACGTCCATTTAGGAACCATTGAGCTAACCAATTTGGTAATGAATTTGCACTACCACTAGACAATATTCTATCAGCAACAGCCTCATGGTATCTACTTTGACCTCTCTTACATAGAACCTTACTTGCAATGAACTGGTTCTTATCCAGTGTACCTTCAACTACAAGTTTTGAACCCTCTTCAAAGAACAATGGAACTTTTTTCATAGAGATGACAGTTAGGAGACAATTAGACTCATCATGGATTTGGAATTTGATACCAGTGTTTAGGTCCTCAAGTGTACCTTTACTAACTATACCATAGACTTTGTATCTGTGATCTGGTGTGTTGTTGCTTTTGGTGAGTGATAGGAGTTTAGAGATACTCAGACAATCTAAATCGGTTTCAGGTTGATCGTATCTCTCTAGATAGTTCTTTAGAACCTCCCATGCAATGGTGGAAGGATCTGAAAGATGAAGATAATCAGAACATTCAAAACCTATATTGTTAATGTTAACCAATGTTGATGGTTGTCTAAGTTGTAGACATTTCAGTGCCATAGATTCAAAGATTGCTGATAAATCAAAGTCAAATGCAATTCCAAGAGTTAAAGCACGGTCATAAAGTGAGTTTTGAATGAGACCTTCTAGGAGTTGACCTTCAGTTATAGTGTCGCTAGTCTTAGGATCCACTTGTAAAAGGTATCTATAAGAAAGAAGATAAATGTATTCTCTCTGAATCTCAGTTATCCAAATGATTCTAATGGCTTTGTAATTTGATTTCTTTGAATCTGAATTCAAAGACATCTGATCAAACTCTGAATTTAACTTTCTCTTTTCTTTAGATGTTGATGATGAAGTGCTATTGTCCAATTGAAGATATCTATTGGATGGGTCCAAGAGTTTCAAAGATGCTATAGTAAGAGAAAGTAGTTCTAAACGACCGCTTACAACCATATCAGAGTCAATGTGATTATTAATTACACTGTGTGATTCAGTTAGAATTCTAGTGGCTTTTTCGTAGAGGACTGAGGCAGCACCTTGGTAATTGGCTCTTTGTATATAGAATCCATAGAGGATCATGTAGTAGTCAGGTTTCACATAGATATCTTGTGATTTAGAGAGAGTGATTAAGTGTCTTTCTACAAAGTAAGGTTTAAAAGGTAGAGTATAAAGTTCTTGAATTTTGTTATTCTGACTGAGATGAATAACTAGTTTCTTTAGATACTCTTCAGAACCGGTAGTTGTAGGATTCATATTAGCAGCCTCGAATGCGTATTGGTATTTTCCAGATTCCAAAGCGCATTTAAAGAGTAAGGAACTTAATTGTTCCAAACGTGTCTGAACTAGTTCTTTAGGTTTAATATCCTCAATCTTCTCATAGATAAAGTCTATTGCATGAATAGATAGCTGGATTATATAGTCATTCTGTTGTTTTTGTTCAAATAGTTTAATAGACTTTAGGATGTATTGTAGAGTGAGATATGATTCACTACTGTTTTCTTGGTCTATTGGATGCTCTGTAAAGAGTCTTTCAACTAATGATTCACTGGATAGAGAACATATTCTAATGAGATCTGGTTGATTGAGACCTTCTACACCTCTTAAAAGTGACTTGTAAGCTTGGTCATAGTCACCAAAGTTAACTTGACATATTCCATGGAGGTAATGGTATTTTGCTAGTTCCATGGAAGGTACTCCATTTTGAGTGTGTAAGACCATTGCTAGAAGATGCTGTAACTGTGTGAATTGGTGTTGTTCTACTAGGAATGTAGCGAGTGGGAAGAGGTTCTTATGGGAGCATAAGACTAGAAGTAACTTACTGATATTCAAGTTGATTAGTTCGTGAATTGGTGTCTCTAAGGAATTGGATGAAAACTGACTAATGTGAATCTTTAATAGATGGTAGATGATAGTTTCACTCTGAGACTGTGATTGGCTATTTAGATTGATTTCGTCTAGTGTTAGAGTAGACTCATCAATAACACGATGGTATATTTGAGTAGTTGACCAATTCAATAAGAAATACTGACTTAGTAAAGTCAATGATTGATTGTACAAATGGAAGAATGTCTGATCAATTTGTACATTGATCAATGTAGATTGTAATGATGTACAACATTGTAGAATCAATGTGATGGCAATGAGATTTTGGAATTTTGATTTGATATTAGCTTCAAATGAACTTGAAAGTATATCAATAAATGTGTCACCTGACCAATACTCTGGTCCACCTTGACCAGGTGGAGAACTATTTCCCATTTGTTTACGAATCTGTATACTACTACCATTCTTTGGAATGAACTCAGCCTCCAGTCTAATGAGAATATTCTCAACGATATGAAGTGGTTCGTGTATCTTTCCAAATGAACTCTGGAAACGGTTTATAAAATCTGGACTTTGTAATAGTAAGTTACATTGATTGAGAATAGTTTCACTGACCTTCTCGGTGGATAGCTCTAATTCCAAAGGAGAAAAATCACTGTGATTGTACCCCTGTGCAATCAGCTCAATACAATCTAACATATTCAAGATATCCGGTGAGGTAATTGTCTTATGCAAATCAGTTTTGGAATGAAATTCGTCAACTTGATATAAAGTCTCTAGAGAAGTTGGTTTCATAAGTGATAATTCATTCTTTTTGATCAAAAAGATTAAAGAGTTGTTATTGGTTGTATTTGAGTTTACTTCTTGATCAGTGTGAATGAATATACCAGTACCTTGTAGTTCTTCAAGTTGATTTCTAACACATAATGAGTAGAACTCCTCCCATTCACCCTGACGAATAGCCGATGCATTTGAACCTGGGTTAGATTGAATGATATTTGATATCTTATCATTTAGACTGTCCAAAGTCTGAACTTCCAAACTCAAATCAGGGTCATAGTTGAAATTAGTCTTGTAGATCCTCAGAGCCTCTACAATTGAATTTCCAGTAAACTGTGATCTCTGGAAAAGTCTCTCTAGAAAGTAATCTTTAATCTCTTCTTCCTCCAATGGCGTAGCTACCAGAGATCTAATAAGAGGTGGACTCATAAAAGCCTCATAAAACTGATTCATTTCCATATTATCCTGATCTGATAATGTCCAATTAAGGTACTTGTAAGACAATTGATTTCCAGTCTCTTTGAAATCCTCGCTCTCACTATTATTCCATAATGTATGTAACTGATTATTATGTAACTGAAAATCAGTTAGATGTACCTGCTTACTAAATGACAGTTTCTCTAATTGCCAACTAAAATCATTAGAGGCACCTGTTGGGTCATTTAGAGTATAAAATGAGAATATAGATTCATCGACCAGTTCTATATAGAATACAAATAGGTAGTGATTGTCACCCAATGTCTTGACTTTCATCTTACAATCTCTAACCTGTTCGAGTGTCACTGAATGTCCTTTCCAAGACTCAAAATCCAAAGTCAAATCCCTATATTGAGTTCTGTCACGACTTGACAGAATCTTCAAATGGCAATCACCAGTGAGAATAAATAAAAGATAGTTATTAGCATCCAGTGCCTGACTGTTACTAATTTGTAAATCTATAACCTGTTCATGTTTAGATTTAAAAAAACTTGAAAAGAAACTGGATTTTGATACCTCTGATCTCTGTCTACAAGATAGTTCACCACTACATCTAAAATCACTTAACTCTATCCAATAGGTACCTGAATCTGTTGATCCAATTGCCATATAATTACCCTGCCAGAATCTAATAGAAGTGATTGTAAATTGATCTGGTACTATATTTCTAATCTTTGAATAACTATTATCCAAATCTGACAGTGAAATACTACTAAATATTGATTTTAATGAATCGCTATCATTCTTTCTTTTAATTCCAACTTTCTGTATTAAAATTTATAAAATTAGAAATTAAAGTTATGAATGTATCCCTATCTATCAAGTCTACATACAAGTACATTTTCATTTGGATGTGGAAATAGGAATCTATAAAATGTTTTATTGGATGTGATCAATGAAACTACTAGATATTGTGAAGTTTCAAAGAACCCAATTTCAGAGGACTTTATAAGTGTATTTTGGAAATTTAATCTAATTGAATTCTCAGTTAGAGTTTGAGTTAATTGATACTCTGATAACTCTAGAGAACTTCCATTGATTCTCCATAGTATATATCTATTCTTATTTTGTTTGTAACTGTATCCACCTGATTTGAAATATGGTTCCTCTTGTGTTTCTCTAGAATTTGAATAATAAGAGGAAGAAGGAATAGTAAACTCCTTATAAATTGGACTATTTCCACTAAAAGATTTCAATGGTATTTCACATAACTTTATATTTAAATTATTAAGTGTTGTGTCTACATTTTGTTGTTCATTCTGTTGTTGTAAAGGTTCATCTATATTCATTGTTTATATGTCTATTGATCTTTCACCCTTATTTACCTTCACGAAATCACAAAAACAATGAAAATCAAAAAAAAAATTTAAAAAATTTTAAATTAATTATATAGAAATTCAATTCATATAATTAGATCAAATTAAATGAATATTTATTTTTAATTATTATAGATTATTTGATATTAGAAATTCAGGTAGGTTAAAAAAATATCTGTATTTTTTATTTTTTTTTTTTTTTTTTTTAAAATTTTTATTCTACAAAACAGCAAACAGAAGTAGAGTTATGGTTGAAAATTCCACAACTAATGTGGCCAGTGGCAGCGGGACTGCCAATGGTGCTAATAGTGTGAGACCAAAACAAAAAAGATATCTACACAATTTCGGTAGATATTCTAGTACTTATACCAATCCACTTGCATTGTGGGCTGAGAAATGGTACAGAAGAGCTATTAGTATGACAATGATAACAATAGTATTTGTATTACTATCACTTTTATTCCCAGCATTGGCAATTGTTGCATTGGGATTCGATATGATGATGTACAGTAAAAGAGGAGGTCTTAATTATGTAAGAGTACTGTCTTTCTTTGAAGTTTATCTACTAATTGAAATCATTGCAATGGTGTGTTCATTTATCATTTGGGTTGTCTATATGGTCTCATTGGTAATTGACTTTGATCGTGATGGTTCAAGATTCCAACGTTGGGCTTACTGGTACCAAGATTGGTGGGGTGGTACAATGTTATTTGGATGGTCAACCAAAGCAATGGGACTTCAAGTAGAAGTCGAATTGGAAGGTGAAAACGGTTTCAAAGCAATGTTTAACCATGATATCAAAAAGAAACTTGCATTGGCATTAGGTATCAATCCAAAATTGGTATTCTTAAGACATGCTAGTTTTGCAGATACCTTAGTACCTCAGTATGTATAAGTAGTGTATAAAACTCTCGAGAAAATGTTTAGTACTAATGTTATAATTGTCTATATGTGTAGAGGAATATTTTCATACTTTTTCCATATGAGATATATTGTTAAAAAGGAATTGTTATGGGATCCAGGTCTTGATATCTCAGGATCTAGAACACCAAACTTCTTCTTGTTTAGAGATGCAGGAACAGAAGGTATGGATGTTGAAATGGAAGCTGTAAAGGCATTGGTAACAGACTTTAAACCAAAAGGTAACGATGTTACTTGTATTTGGCCAGAAGGTACCCGTTTCTCTAAAGGCAAGAGAGAAAAGGTTTTGGAGAGTTTCAAGAAAAAGAATGATACCAAATCCTTTGATATGGCATCCAAACTAAAACACACTCTTTTACCAAGAGTAGGAGGTTTCTTGGCAATGTTAGATGCCAATCCATGTGGTGATGTCATATTTTGCTCTCACTATGGTTTAGAGGCCTCAAGTAACTTTGCACAAATGATGAAAGGTGAACTCTGTAACAGAATTGTAAAGATCAAATTCACTCAAGTCAAATACAAAGATATCCCCAAAACCAAAGCAGAACGTGTAGATTGGCTTAACAACCAATGGTTAGCCATTGACAAATGGGTTGGTGACCAAGAAGCAGAGTTTCTAAAAGAGAAATCAAAGAAATTAAAACTCAACTAAACCCCCATCCCTATCCCCTTTTCCCAAAACAACATGAAAAAATAAAAAAAATCCCTTCATAAAGACTCTTTGTAAACCCAAAATCAAACGTCCATAACCAGACGCACAAGTGTGATAGCAGATAGTTCTTTCTATCTTTTTTTTTCCGAGTGTCTCTTTAAATTTAATATACAATAGAAGAGTCAAAATTAAAAAAACAGACATTAGGATATCCTTATCTGATTTTCTTGTTGGGAGGTAGATCATCAGGATCGCAAATATTAGCAAGAAATTTCTCCAGTAGGTTAGATATTTATTGTTTTTGTAGATATTTTAAATTTGAATTAATTTTAATTTTTTTAAATAGATGTAAAGTATTATGTGGTCACCCCAATTTTCATTGCGAAAAAATTTTTTTAAAAAAAAAAGAGTATTCAGCAAATCTAATGATCACGATTGAATTTGATGACAATCTAGATTAAAAATCTTTATGACTTAATTGAGAGAAATTTTTAAACTGGGTGATTCATTTGTCAAAATTGTCTTTACTTTCTCTTATCTCTTTACTACATCTACAATTATATTTCTATCTATATATTTACATATAAAAAAAAAAGACTCTAACTCCTCATTTCAAAAAAGGATTACCACATTTTCACACTCACCCACACACCCTTTTTTTTCAATTAACCATAGATAGAAATTAGATTTAGTTTTTTTTTTTTTACCTTACAACAAAGTATAAGAAGTTTATATATATATACTCTTATCTTTTCATAACTAGAAGTTTATATGTTTGATACTATCAACCATAGTTCAAGTCAAGTGATGCCTAATGTATATCAACAACAAAATGAAGAGTTACTGACCCAGGACGAACACAGGGAACAAAGTAGACTCTACATGAAAAAGTATAGAAGTAAACCAGAGAATAGAGAGAAAATAAGACAACAGAACGCAGAGTACAGAAAGAGAAAGAAACAGGAATCTATCAGACAAGTCTCAGAGATTGGTACACTGGAACAAGAAATTGATTACCAAAGATGTCGAATCACTCTTCTAGAGAATGAACTCCGTCAAGCAAAATTCAAAATTGATGTGCTTGAAAAAGAAATTCAAATTCCACAAAATCATCTAAATGTCATTCAACAATTACAAATCCAATTAGATAAACAAAATCAATTAATTTTACAATTTCAACAATCTCAACAACAACAACAAATTCAACAATCAATTCAATTACATAACAATAACAATAACAATAATAATCAATCAACTAGCACTAGTACAACTAGTGCTATTAATAGCACCAAATCCTCACCTAGAGGACACCAACTTCAATCATCACCACCATCTAGTCCATCTTTACATTATATACCAAACTCACCAAATACACCAACATTACCAAGTAGTCCATTTAGTTTATCACCAACACCAACACAATCGATTTTACAAAGTTCACCATCACCAAATTTACCTCCACCACCACAACTATTGAGATCCAATTCATCATCATCAGAGCAAATTTTAAACTTTTCATTACCAACATCAACATGCTCTTCAACCTCAACATCTTTTTCATCTTTACAACAATTCTCATTAGTTCCGGAAGTTTCACAACAGCCACAACAACAACAACAACAACAAACACCAAAACCATCTTCATCATCGGCTAATATAACACCAATTTTAAAATCATCTACCTCTACAACAACTAGTAGTAGTAATTTGGATCTGCTTTGTGATGTTTTGCAAAATGAACTATATTATAATACCACTGATTCAGTAGTCTCTGCTTTACCTACTAGTAACATGGACTCAAAGACCAGTATCAATTTTGTATTAAATTTACAAAAATTACAACAAATTAAAGAACAACAACAGCAACAACAACAACAACAACAGCAATTCATCCAGATTCACCATTAATATGATTCAACTTTTGATTTGAAAACAAAACAAAAAAAAAGAAAGAGAAACTATCTATGTTGTTAATAATATCATAGAATGAAGTATCTTTTCTTTTCATATAATTTCATTTAAAAGTATTTAAATAAGCAATTTTTAAACATACCAATTACCTTTTTAATAAAAATAACTTTTGGTTTGAAACAACTTTTTTTTTTAAAATTTAAATGATCATTTATTGTTGTTGATTTAGTAAAACTCTATATACACATTTTCATAATTATAAAAACAAATACTACTCTGATGATTAATGATTATTTTTTTCTTTTTTTTTTCCTATATATGGTAAATAAACTTTACTCCCATTATACCTTAAAATTATTATTTTGGTGCGAGTGTCGTTGTTGTAGATGGCGAAGTTTATATTAATTTCATTTTGAACAAACTTCGGTAGTAGTATTTCTCAGTTGAATAATTAAACCAATTAAAATGAGACATAACAAAAACATCCCATTTCTAAAATTAATTAATGCACAATTATATTAGTATTTCCATCATCATTTCTATAAAATATCTCAGATCAAATACATACTTTAATTCAGAGTGAAAACCTTTAACTAAAAGTTCAGTTATATCAATTGGTTCAGTGATATTAAATATGGATGGTGTTCCACGGTTCTTATTTAAACTATTAATGAATAGCTGTGTTGGTGTGTTGGCTACAATTTTAGAGGAAGAGTCATCTCTTACCTGACTTCTTTTTACTCTTTTTATAACTTTACTATTATTCTTGTTATTATTAATATTATCATTTACAGTTGGTAAAACAGGTTTAGGTGTTTCAATATATGTTGGTGTTGGATTTTCAATAACAGCATTTGAGACTTTGGGTGAAGTCTCTATTGCAACTGCAGCTGTTGTAACTGGTACTTCTAAATTTTCATTTTCATTTTTGTTCAAATTATTATTATCATCATATACATTTGAGATTGTTGGTGGAGTAGTTGTTTCATCTAAAAGAATCTCTTCTTCCTCTTGATTATTATCCTCTTGAGGTTTACTATTTTCGGCTTGGATTATTTTAGATACTACAGAGTCACTACCACTATTATTATTATTATTATTATTATTATTATTATTATTATTATTATCATTATTATTATTATTATTTAAATTTGAAGAATCTCTATCAAAATTATCCAATAAATCTAATAGAGATTTATTTGATAAACTGTTAGTATTGTTATTGTTGTTACTATTGTTGCTGTAAGTTGAAAAACTATTACTGAGATCTTGATAGGATTCACCATTTAGAATTTTATTTGCAATATTGTTAATTTGCAAAAATGAATGACGAATCTTATTGAGAATGTGGTCATCTTGGATAGTCTTTCGAATATCCTCTTCTTGAATCAACAGTGAGTTGATTCTCTGTAGAATTCTAGTGGTAATAGTCTCCATAGTATAAGAGATAAATGTGTAGATATTCGATGTCGATGGTAACTGTTCAGCAATTTGATAGAAACCAGTGTCCTTATGAATCACCTTCTTTCGATTGATTAAATCCATAGTAACTTTATAAACCAAATCAATAGGAAAGTTTAAAGAAACAATAGAAGAACTGTTACTATAGACACTACCGCTCATCTCCGACAAGTTATTGTTGTTGTTATTGTTATTACTATTTCCACCTTTTTTATCGTCTCTTGGTATAATTTCAAAACCATCTTCATCCTGATCCATTTCATCATCACTGCTATTTCTACTATTTGTACTACTAGTAGCTGACAATGCACTGTTAGAAGAGCTCTTTAATGACAACTGTATTCTTCCTTTAGACTGATTGATAATATGGTCAGCAATCTCATTAGGGAATATCTTTCGAACACAATTCTCAATATCATCACTTTGAATACTCTTATGATACTGTTGGTTGGCATTATTAATAGATTCAACTAGAATGGCATTATGTAAGTCAACCAAAAAGTTATTAAGATAACTTATACCACTGTTACTAATCTCTGATTGAGATTTTTGAAATACACTAATCTTTTGAATGGATGGTGAATAACTTTCCATTCTCTCTGTTGTTGTTGTTATTGTTATTATATTATTTTTTTTTTTTTCTTCTTTCTCCTATTTTCTCTTTCTGATAAATTAATGCTGTTAAAATTCTCTTTCTTAAATTTTCGCGAGAAACCAAACACACAAAATGCTATTTAATTAAAATAAAAAAAAATTATATTAAATATAAATATATATATAATAGTTGGAGAATATAACTATAGTTTTTAATAATAAAGACGTGGAAATTTGAATAAATGAAAAAAAAAAAAATTAAAAAGGTTTCAATTTTTTGAGATTATTTTATTTATTTTTTTAAGTGTGTGAATAATATTTTTACTACATTTTTGGTATATTTATAAACCCCAATATAACGTGCATATGCGAAAATTATTTATATCTTTTTTTTTGTTTTACATTACAGGTTATATGTATCAAAAAATACCACTGAACATAAAATAGATTAGATCAAATACGCTTGTATCATATCAAAAATTAATATCTTATTTTTGATATTTTTTTTTTTTAATATTAAATTTAATATCAAAATACTATCAATATTTTATAAATTCCAATAATATTAAATTATATAATTTTATCCTATAATTTTTGTACTTGATTTATTTTATTTTTTTTTTTTAAATTCAAATAAACAAACTGATCATTAGTTTTTTCAATGGAACTTCTAGATTTTAGAACACGAAAACTTTGCATATTTTAATCCTTTTAAATATTTAAGAAACTATCTCACTATTAACACAACCAAAAATGATATTGGAGAGCCTGAGTAAAGTTTAGGAAATTATTTGTTACAATCTAAGAATTCAAAAAATGTAAAGGTGAGAGGGATGTGGGTTGTGTAAAGGGTTTTTTAATTAATTAAACATGGTGTAAATGAAATCTGATTTATTTTTAAGAAAGTTTATAAAATTATTTCAAAGTAAATGTCCCTGAGTCTATAAAAATAAACAAAAGCCTTAAAATTTTTGATTGGCCAAATGAATCTGTTTTCTCCTAACGGTTGCAAAGCGATCAAATTTCATTTTTTATTTTTTTTATTTTTTTCTTTTTTTCCCTAACTGTAAAACTTTTTTTAATTGTAATAATAATTATACGCTTTTTTTCTCTCCTCACTCTCTTTTATTTCTATATTTGAATATAAAAACAACGCTATTAATATCTTTATGTAAGTTCACTGATTTGATAATACCTTTCCGAAATTTTCTAGAACAATCACACACACACCACACACTATTTTTGTGTTTTTTTTTAAAATAGATCAATCAAAAAAAAAAAAAAAAAAAATTATAATTATAGATTAATTAGACACATGTGATTAGACCTTTTGTTTATCATTAAAATAGCAAGATTGACATGGATATAAGAGATAACAGTTAAGAATCTCTATTTGCCTCCAATGAAAGAAACCTCCCACAGATCATTCAATTAATCAATGAAATCATTCATCATCAATGGCATTGATTTAGTGGGGGTTTGTGTTACACATACACACGATTTAGAGAGAGGAAAAATGGAAGCTAATTAGGTTTTTATTATGTCTTTTCATTCTACTTTTTGAATAATAATAAACATAATAATTTTTTTTTTCTCCTCCTTCTTCTATTTAGTTCATCATCATCTCCACTTGTGTACAATTATATATTTGTAATATTAGTAGTAAATTAAAATTCAAGTAAAGTAATTAATCACCATTTATAATCAAAATTTAATAAAAAAAAAAAAAACAACCAAAAAATCTCTATCTCTTTTTCAAATCAAATTTTAAATTAATTATAATGTTTGTGTTCTTGTTAATTCAATTGATTTTGTAATATCTTTTATCATTAATTATTGTAAAATTAAATTTGTACTTGACAAATCAAATTCTAAAAGTTTTGAAAATCTAATAAAAATCACAAAGAAACAATAAAATATAAATACACAATAGTATGTTTGGAAATCAAATCAAGTAATCTATGTATAAAACAAAAAAAAAAAAAAAAAACACATAACCCACACTGCCACCACACTCTAATTTTAATATATATTTGTATTTAAAATTCTCCACTTGATAGTAGTAGTATTAGTATTTGTCTTTCTTTTAATTCTTTTTTCTAAACACATTTAAATATTTTTCAACACATTAAACCAAAAACCTTTATATTAATAATTTTTTTATTCTAACATTTCTTTAAACACTATATTTAGTTTTTTAGTTAATAATTATATTTTTAGTCTTTTTACGTCATATAAACACATATAAATAATAGTAATAATAGTAATATAATCATATATTTGTAAATAATAGTAATAGTAATAATAATAAATTAATAATATAAGAGATGGGTAATATTTGTTCAGCTCAAGGTGAAGGTTCTAAAACCAATCATAATATAGAAGTTCAAATTGAAAAAGAGAGAAAGAAAAAGCACAATGAAGTTAAATTGTTGCTTTTGGGTGCTGGTGAATCTGGTAAATCAACTATAAGTAAACAGATGAAGATTATTCATCAAGCTGGATATAGTGCAGATGAAAGAAAGGAAGTCAAACCAACTATTACCTCTAATATATTGGATAATATGAAAATCCTTTTGGAGAGTATGGGTAGATTGGGAATGACAATTGACCCATCCAATGCAGAAGCAGCATCAATGATTAAGGAATTAACCTCATTACACGCCTCTGTTACCTCTGATCACTGGAATGATTTAACAGAGGAACAAGGTAAGAAGATTAAAGATCTCTGGCAAGATCCTTCTGTTAAATTGGCAATGAAGAGAGCATCAGAGTTCAGTACATTGCCAGACAGTGCTCCATACTTTTTTGATAATATTGATCGTATGACTGCACCTGGATACGTTCCAACTGATCAAGATATCTTACATACTCGTGTCATGACCAGAGGTGTCCATGAGACTATTTTTGAGGTTGGTAAAATCAAGTTCCGTCTAGTAGATGTAGGTGGTCAACGTTCTGAGAGAAAGAAGTGGTTGTCATGTTTTGAAGATGTAACCGCCGTAGTATTTTGTGTGGCTCTTAGTGAATACGATCTATTGCTCTTTGAGGATAACTCTACCAATCGTATGTTAGAGTCTCTCAAAGTCTTTAGTGATGTTTGTAATAGTTGGTTTGTAAATACTCCAATCATTCTGTTTTTGAATAAATCCGATCTCTTTAGAGAGAAGATCAAGACTGTTGATCTCTCTGAAACTTTCCCAGAGTATCGTGGTGGAAAGGACTTTGATAAGGCTTCTAGTTATATCAAAGAAAGATTCTGGCAGATTAACAAAAACGAAAACAAATCTATTTATTCTCATATTACTTGCGCAACTGATACAAATAATATACGTGTAGTATTTGAAGCTGTTAAAGATATTATTTTCACACAATGTATTATGAAAGCTGGTTTATATTCTTAATACCAATATCACAACTCCCCCTCCACCTTCTTCTTCTTCTTACTTACTTCCTCTAACCATATACATATCATCTCCACCACTACCACTACCACTACCACCTTATTTTATTATTAGTCTCAATTAGATTGAATTTAAAAAAGTCCTAAAAGGACTATAAACAATAACTCAATCAAATGTTTTTAAAAAAAAAAAAATATATCCATATATATTTTACTTGTGCAATTGTATAGTTGTCAGCCACATTCTAAAGATCATCCTCAAAATTGGTCCCTTCACACCCACAATAATATTCTTTTTTTTTTTATAAAATTATAATTTAATTTAACTTATATAGAACTACATTTTTTAATTAAAAATAAAAACAATCAAAATAATATATTTATAATTTTTAAATACACTGATAGAGTAAACATTGTCAACCTTTTTCTTATGTTGGTCTGAAATAATCAAATAATCCACACATTTTTATTTTTAGTTTTTAATTTTTTTAATGATGGTGTGGGGTGGTGAAAAATTAATGACATGTCAAACTAAATTAATTTAAGATATCTTCAGTCATCTGTGATTATTAATCATAATGGTCAGACATTTTGTCAGTGGATATAAATTCAAAATGATAATTAGTTGAGTGATTGCATTTGTACAACCAAAAATATCAAAAACTATGAAGCTTATTTTAGTATCTATAGTATTACTGTCATTGTTGGTACACTTAAGTTACCAACATACCGAATCTTCCAGTAGCAGTGCAAAATGTATTTTGGTAAAGGGTAAATCATCAGTATGTCCAAGTCTACCTACTAGAGTCTGTGTCTATCCTCAAAATGAACTAAACGGAGGTGTAAATGTAAAGACTACCGATATGATAAATGCAACAACTTTTTTTACTAAAGACAACTATTTGGATGCTAGAAAAGCATGGAATGCTACTAAACAATGTCCTAGAAACCATAGGTTAAAATTCAAGACTCAAAAGGAATATTGTGGGTTCTACCAACCTTGCGACAGTGATGAAGACTGTTTACCTATTTGTTATGCATATTGCTACCAGTGTAATGAGCATAAGGTTTGTCAGTCAAAGGTTAACGCTGGTGTCTATGCTAGTAAGTATATAGACAGTTGTTTCAATCCTGGCTCAACCAGACCTCCTCCAGTTCCAGTTGAGGATTCTAAAGAAGTTGAAGAGAAACCTTCTAAAGGCACTTCAAATTCCACTACTGTATCTTCAAGTGAAGCTTCATCGACTTCTTTAGAAGAAGGGGAAGTTGAGGAAACTGAAGTTATAGAAGTTAGTGATGATTCAGTTACAGAGGATTCAGGATCACGTGTAGAAGTCTCAGAGGAATCTGAGGATATTACCCCAACTAAAAAACCAAATGGCACTATAAAACCAGAACAAATTCCAATGGGTGACAGTGAAGCTGCTCCCGAATCTGATTTCTATCATAGTTCAAATTCAACTGCTGAATCTAGTAATTCGACAACCATCACCAAAACATCCAAGGAAATTGTCTATCTTATTCTTCAAAGTGGTTTAATATTCTTTATTTTCTTTTTTAATTAAATTTAAAATATAAATATAAATAAAACCCCTATTCAATGAAATAGAATAACACTGGCTAAAATATAAAATTAAAAATGAAATATATATTTATTAATCAAATAATTAATAAAAAGATTGATTTTTGAATGTTTAGCAATGGTAGTATGGGTAACATGGGTATGTGTATGGATAGCAACCATGGTAGTATCCTGGGTAGTAATAATCAACCCAAACATCACCAGCAACTACATTGGAACCTTGTTGACCGTTCATCAAACTATTTGAACTAACAGTTGATTTATTGGTATCTTTCAAAGAGAAAGAGGAACCCATTGATTGTAAAGCCTCTGCATAAAACATATTTAGAGTTAGATATCATTTTCAAAATATATTCAAATATACATATATATTACTTACTAATTAAAGTCATTTTTAGATATTTAGTATTAGTTTTCTAATTTATTAAAACAAAAGAAGTTGATATTGAAAATTGAATTGAAATTTCAAGGTATTTATAGGATTTTCATTGTATGAGAAATGTTTTTTAAATTATTGTAGACAATGTAAATGTTGTAGTTTGAATTGTAAAATCTAGATTTTAAATTTCAAAGTCAAATCCAACATCCATCATCCAACATCCAACATCCAAATTTTTCCAATTTTATATAAAAACAAATTTATATAAAAGTATTATTTTCACGTGTTATTTCAATAGTGGGTTCTAATTCCATTTCCAATCACACTACACACTCTATTTTTTTTTAATATTTTTATTCATTGTATTAATGTGGTAATTTTTATAGGTGTTGTTTAATATCATACCCCAAACCATTGATATAAATATCAAGTTTGGTTAAAATATAAAGTTATCAATACGGTTAAAGTTATTTTAATTAGTTCCAATAATTGAATAAAAACTCATGTTAACAACATGAATTTACCCGCCCACGCTACTAGCTCAATCCATTAATTATACTTAATATATATAAACTATATATGTACTGGTTTTCTAAATTTCCCAATAAATTAGTAGTTGATATATATATATATATATATATATATATTATAAATAATATTTCCTAATATAATCAAAAGAGAACGACAATATGATTATTTACAACCAAATTGAATCATATGAAAAAATATGAATAATGAAAGTTGATTTAATAATAAAAGTTTTTAAAGATAATCTAAATATCAAAATAAAAATTATAAAGAAATCATAAAACTATTTTGAGGGGGTGAAGTTTTGAATAAAATCTAATTTTTTTTTTTTTATTATATTTAAAGTTTGTAACATTTCGTCATCATATAAAACAAAAGTTTAGAGATGTCTAAACAAAAGTATAATATCAATGAATTTAATGATTCTGATGACTTGTTGTTGAACATTAACAAATTTGTTAAAGATAATGGTAAAATGTCAACAGTACTTGATAAACCAGGATGAAATTTAGAACATTGATTATTTACATTTACAATTTATATTTAAACAGAAAAAGACCTTTCAAATGGTAGCAAATATTTGATATTAAACCCAATATGTTTAGAGTACCTGAACTTGTATTTGACAGGAAAGAGAGTTTCATTTCAGTTGAAAAAGAATGAGATTTTGGATCTTAAGTTTATAGTATCTTTAATACAGCATTTAAAAGTAAGACATTTAGTAGATTGAGAACAGAATGAATTGTAATCTAATTTAATAATATTATCATTATAATAGTTTAATCCAAATTTACCTGAACTTTTGGAAAAGGTTAAACCTATTGATTTGACAGCATTTGAAAAGGTTAATAGGTTAGAGATGACATTTATCAAACCAGCATTGATTACCAATCTATTTCAAATATCTAGAAATTTGGTATCTATTTCAGTCCACAATGCTCTCTATTCATTAGATGAGTTATTAATTGTCGAAGATGAAATATCTCTACCATTTTACAGCGAATCTTCAAGAGAAACTATTCAAGATGTAACTGATCCTCTAGAAACACAATTCAAAAGACTACAACTACTCTACAAAAAGAATCAAATTTGGTCAAAATTAAAGAAATTAGATTGTTCTTTTAATTTTATACCAAAGATTGATACCTCAACTGTATGTAACAGATTTTATAATTTACAAATATATAACAATAACTACTAATACATACTATTAGTATTCATTATTAAATTTAGAGGAATTAAATTTAGAGAATAATTTAATTACAAATATTGAGAATCTACATGAATGTTTGTATTTACAGTCACTTAATTTGTCAAATAACAGAGTAAAGAATCTAGAGAGAGCCAATGAACTGTTGGGTATGATCACAAGATTGTATCTAAAGGGTAATGAAATTGAATCAATTGAAGGTTTACAGAAACTTTATGCTTTGGAGATTTTGGATGTCTCTCAAAACAAAATCAAGGATATTGAGGAGATTTTTAAGTTAAAGAATCTACCACATCTATCTAACCTATCAGTTCAAGATAACCCATTTTGTGAATTAAAATACTACAAGCAATTAATTTTAAATTCATTTTTTGAAAATGTAAGATATGTTTAAGATGGCGCATTATATAGATATCTAAGATTTCTAACATACACTTTTATTTATATTGGAAAATTTAGGATTTTGAAATTTTAAATATCAAAACATTCTATTTGAATGATAAATTAATAAGTAGTGTGGATTTGAAAAAGAATATTGAAGTTCTAAAGAATAATAATTCATCATCATATTCTGGTAGCTCTAGTGTGGTTAAGAAGATTAAACCAATGAAAGATGATTCTACTACCAGTTTGTTGATTGCTCCAAGTGCAAAGATTGAGAACTCTGGTGGCTCTAAACCATCTTCATATAAGGCTAATGCACCATCAATGAATAGCCATAGAATTGTTGATTTAGAACACACTCCAACTACTCAAACTATATTTGAAGAGGAGGAAGCTAATCAACAACACCAAAAAGAAGATAAATTCATTGAAGAAAAGAATCTTAGAAAACAATTGGATGATATCAGATCTGAGGGTGGTAGTTCTTGGCTTTTGATTCTTAATGAATCTGATAAAGTTTCAACTCCTACTGCATCCTCTTTTGAAGATAAATCACTTGTAAATAATATTAATAATAACAACAATAACAATAATAATAATAATAATAACAATAACAATAATGGTAATGGAACAACTGGAGAAAAGAAGATTATAAAAACTACTAGAAAATTAAAGATCAAAAAGAAGATTGCTCAACCTACACCTCAACCTCAACAACCTCAACATGATATAACCAATGGTAACAATACAAGTAATATTACAAATAATAGACACTCAATGTACGTTCAACCAAGTAGTAATAGTACAACTACACCTAATACTACCAATAATAGACACTCCATGTATGTTAATTCAACAAGTAACAAAAATAATATGTAAGTATACTCAAATGTCACACAACTATCAGTAATAGAAAGAAACAAAAAAAATTTTAAATAATAGTAATACTAGTAATAATAAATTTCATCACATCATCATCATCATCGCTTATTATAATGTTTAGATAAACTGATATTAAAACAAATATTTTTTTTTTTTTTTATTCTCTCCATTCTTATTTAATTATTAAATGTCCTATAGGTATCCATCATTTATTGTTAAAAAGTATAAACAGATTCAAGAGATCTATTTAGAGATTTCACCTGAAAATCTTACTGAGGTTACTCTTAATAATAGTAATGGTGTTGATCAAAAGTTGTATACCATCAAATCAATACTATTTATCAATTTGAATATATCATCACTGGATAATCTTGTGGAGGTTGTATTTGCAAAACACATTGTAGATTCAAAACCTGTTGATTTCTTTACAGTAATTTATAATTTGCAATCAAAAGAACAAGCATCTCAATTGATTTCAATCATCAGACCAATGCTCACTGTCCACCATATGACTTGTATGTCTTGTTCTGAGAGATACCAAGTAAAATCTGAAACTGAGTTCACTAGTTGTGTAAAGTGTTCTAGTGCTGATGTAATGTCAGTTCCATTGTCTACAACTACCAGTACAAATACCAGTGCAAACACCAGTAAGAATACAACTCCTATTGGAAGTACTAATTCATCACCATATATGGGAAGTAACCCATCAACACCGCCTAATACTACCACAACAGATCAACCAACTCAAATGAAAAAACGATCAACTAGTGTGTCAGTGTCACCTATTGTACAAAGTAGTGGTAGTGCATTTATAAAAGGTACATTAGGTCTAACTGATGATACCTCAAAAGAAATAGCCTACAATGATGAAGAATACAATCAAAGTATTCTCAATGATCAAAAACTACAATTGTATTTCAGAATGAATCTCTTTAAAGATGGTAGTAAAGAAACCTATGTATATTTTATGAAATCTAATTATCTGAGATATAACACTCAAGAAGATGAAAAAACAGTATATTTACTATTGTCCTCTACTGCAATCTATCTCCTACACAAGAAAGAATCAGGACCATTAGGTTCAAGATCATTTAAATCATTGAATTTAGGTGGTATTGGAGGATCAGCACAATCTGATGACAGCAGTGGTTTCACACTATACCAATCCTACAGACTCTCTGAAATTCGTAGACTCTCCATATCACTATGCTACCAATTTTTTAGATTAGAATTGGATGA
Source organism: Tieghemostelium lacteum (assembly GCA_001606155.1). Taxonomy (NCBI): domain Eukaryota; phylum Evosea; class Eumycetozoa; order Dictyosteliales; family Raperosteliaceae; genus Tieghemostelium; species Tieghemostelium lacteum. The sequence continues at coordinate 1,254,646 of LODT01000004.1, read as the reverse complement.
TGTGTGTTATGTCATTCTAAAGAGATCCAGAGAATCCAATGAACAATTCCTTCGATTGTTTTTTGAAACTACCAAAAAACTTGGTCTTGCTCTTGAACCCTACAATAGATCACAAGATACTCTTCAAAATCTCTCTGTGGTTTTGGATCAAACCGATGAATTCCAAAACTATTCCATGTTACACCACAGAATCACAGGAAGAAATATTCAACCTAGATCATTGATAATCTCAAAAAACAAGGTCTTCCTCTGTCAGGAAAACTTTATTCAATACCCATTACTCAGTAAAAACATAAAGACCTCATCTGCACAATTCATTCTGGAGAGATACCAAAAGATCACTGATATCCAATCCATTAATTATTCACCTGATAAACCTAATAACCTTACTATTCTATTTGAATTGGAAGGAAGCGACCAATCGAAATCCAAATGGACATTGTTAACATCCAACAGTTTTGAAGCTCAGAATATCATTCAAATCTTATCTAATCTGTGGAAATCCAAGTTCCAAAACACACTTCCAATTACTAAAATTGATAATATTTAATAAATATAATAATTGTTTAATCATTTTTATTTGGCGCATTTAGTTATAGTAACTAAATAAGGTATTTTCCGTGTCCAGTGGTATTGCAGAAGTTATTTTTCTTGGCCATGTTATAATCTCCACTGGATATTCTGAAATCAAAGTAGATAAAACTACCAAGTAATCACTATGAAGTGAAAAGTGGATATTATCAAAGATAAATTTTAATACCTTATCCAATGCTTTTTTGTCAGATTTCCATTCACGATTAGGATACAAGACATTGAGTGCATTAATGAGTGTATGGGGATCACATGTGAATCTATTGTTGGTTTCAATGTATTTTTTCAATAGATTTGGAAAATGTTTGAAAAGGAAGTGAGCTAATTGAGGATCTGTCAAAATTTTGGGCATCAATGTGACAATAAAATGAGTTGGGCTTAGTTTTTGGACTTGACTCTTACCAATCCATGGGCTGATCAGCAATTTTATAATTCTGAAGAAAGAAGGAGAGGTACCCTTGTTTTTTGTGTTTTCTAAAAAAGCTGTGATGTCATGTAGAGTTGGTAGATAAGATTTTTCATTGATCATATATTCAACCAAATGAAAATCGAATGCTTGAGCAGCCAATGTAATTATGTTTAAATTAGAGCTTATTGGGTGCTCGAGTGTTCTTTCAATAGTTTGAAAAACTGTCAAACTTGAGTCAAAGAAAATGTTATTTTTTGATTGATAACCACCATATCTATTTTTAATAATATCCTCTACTTTGAGGGTATTAAAATACTGAGTAACCTGGGTGGGTATGTATTTGAGTAAAATATCAATTGCATGTGGATCTCCACCTGATACACATTTGGAGATGAAGAATTGTGAGTACCCGCAGCCCTCATTAAGAAGGAACTCCATAATTTTGTTATTCGAAGTTTTGCAGAGTGCATGTTGTTGATACTTATGATATTTAGCCACTCTATCAGTTTTTGAAATTTGATTATAAACCATTTTAAAAATTGTAAAATCACCAAAATAAGCAGCTTCCAATAATATATTGTCAGGATATTTAACTGATTTATCCAAAAAGCTATCCAGTGTTTTGAAACCACCATTTACAAGATATTTAACACTGCCAAATGCCATTCCTTCGAGGAGAAACCCAAAATTAGTTTTTGGTGGAAGAGCATCTAAAATCAGTTTTGTCACTTTATCTTCCTTTCTTCTGCAAACCATAATGATTAAACCTTTAATCTGTTTGGTAGTACCAGATAAATAGGTGGCACCTTTTAGTCTTACAGAAAGAAAATATTCTATAAATTCAAAGTGCAGAAGCTTGATAGCCGTTTGCAAAGTTATCTTTGTAAAATGCTTCTGTTTTTGTATGGCTTTATATTCATCAACTGTAAAATGTTCAAATGATTCAAAAGTATATTTATGCGGATGATGACCCAGTAATGGAGAAACCTCATGGCGATGTTTTTTCAAATTATGTAGATGATGTAACCATTTAGATGTTTCTTTATAATTTGTGATGAGGGGTATTGCTTTTTTTAAAGCTTCAACTTGATGGAGTATAGATCTAGGGTGGTAATGGTAGGTAAGCAAAAAATCTGTGATTATTTGTGGTGATTCTACTAGTTTGTTAACAATATAACTCATGGTGTCATATGATTGGGGAATTTTATGAATGTCTTTGTATACAGAGATCAAAAATTCAAAAATCTCTTCAGTAGAGGAATTGATCATTATAAACGGTAAGTCAATAGCCGAGGATACACTATCCATATGGTTGACAACCAAGTACTTTACAATAGGGAATTGGCGACATTTCAATGCTTTCAATAACCATTTTCTGTAGAGATTGTCCATATTTTTAAATAGTTTTCTCCTTTCACCAGTAGTAGTTAAATTGTAGAATTTTCCATGGAATTTACTGTCCAAATACATTAACAAATCAAAATTTCCTATTTCTATAGTTGGTTCTACAACATCTCCACGGCCATTTAAAATAACACCATTGTTTAGCATACGATCAATAAAATCTGAATCTGAGAGGGAGAGATGAGATAACAAGCAATATGCTGTAGCTGATATACCGTCCATTCCCATATTATTTTGCAGAAATTCCATTAAATCCAGTACCTTATACTTTAGTTGTTGTAATTTATCTTTATCCCAATCCTTAAATGGATCATTTGAAATTGATTTTCTATAGAATAAATCATATCTCTCTACTAACAGTTTAACCATTTCTAAATCACCAGTTTCATAGAGTATCTTGTAAATTGTATCTATACTCCACACTGCGCTAAAATCATGCAATCTCTCTCCTTTCTTTAGTTTATAAACTAAAAGACTCCAATGTTTATTATTAACTATCCATGTTATACTATTTATATATCTCTCAGGTGTAGATATATCAGTAGCTATATACTTCTTTATATTATTCCATAACACTTGATTTTTTAAGAAATATCTAAAATCGATATCCATTGTCAGTTATGGTTTCTAAAAGATATTGTTCAAAATTACTGAAATATTCTTTTTATATCTCATTAATTTAAAAGAAAAAAATAAGAATGATTTCATAAATTGTTTTAGTTTAAACATTAAAAAAGAAGGTAAGAGATTGATATATATATATAGATTTAATAATATAACATAATAAACTAAACTAATTGTTTATTTTGGTACACCAGCAACAACATCACTTTCAATACCACATTCATTTTTACCTCTCAAGATCATGAAGGTACCTTGGTCACCCCAATAAGTAGTCCAAGAGTTAGCAGCCAACCAGTATGGAGTACCGTTGAGTTCACCATAACCCATAATTTTAATGCAGTGACCACCTAAGAATTTACCGGTAGTGTGTTGGTAGACACCAGATTTGTAACCAAGGAAATCTTCATAGACATTGAAACAAGCTTCGAATGGACCATTGTTAACTAATTCAGTTTGCATAGAGGTCAAAGAGGAGACAGAGTAAGTCTTGTCAACAAAATGTAAATCATCTTGGAAGGAACCAGTGTAATTGCTTTGACATTTTTCAACACATTTTGGAGTGTTGACAAAGTTCAAACATGGTTGTTGAGCTGGTGGACAAGTTGGGATGGTGTATGGTGAACAAGCAGCAGTAACCAAACCTTTCTTTTGGACGTATGAGTAGGCAGAGTAAGCATCACCACCTTGACAACCATCATCATTACCATCACAAGTAACTAAATCTTGGAATGACAATTGGACAGTTTCATTCTTCATGGTACAGAAACGATCACTGATAGATTCAACAGCACCAAAAGCCCAACATGAACCACAACGAGCTTGATTTTGGATGGTAGCAATGGTGGAACAGTTTGGCCAGTTTTGTCTAGCATCAAAATTGGTTGGTAAGGCATTGGAGTCACCTGGCATATTGTAAATTTCAAAATCTTCTGGACGTTTGGCTTTGTTCCAACCCAAAAGTGAACCTACTTTAACATCTCTGAAGAGATCGTTCTTTTCTTCGATCCAAGTTTCATGTTCAATAACTTTGTGAACAGTTCTGTCAATGTTAATCTTTACAGATAAAGCAACTGTTAAAAACAGAGCAAATACTAAAATTGATTTCAACATTCTATTATAATAAATCTATACAATTAAATAAATATATAAAATGGATGAATAAAAAAAAAAATTAATTTTATTTTAACCAAACACAAATTTTAAAAATCTCATGATCGACAGTTTTTGATTCGTTATAAAAATTTTTAAGTGGTGAAAATTTCAATTGATTTTTCCAATATTGTAAATTTCTCTTTGGATTCTGAAAATATCCTTCGAACACTCTGTTTTCGTTGAGAAGAAATTTCAAATGATGTCACAATCATTTTTAAAATACCAACATGAAACACATGTTTTAGGGATAGGACTTATCAACAACACACTTAAGGATTTATTATTTTAACATTGGTTGTAGTCCACTGATCCGTTTCGATATTATATCTAAATAGTGAGTTTTGGTATGGAGGTGTTGGATAAATAAATGAGATGGTATTGATTTGGTCAAAGAATAGTTTGAAGATGGATATTAGGGCGTTATTGGGGTTCTCAATAGGTGGAGGAGACTGAAGTGTAGTACTACTTTGTGTCTTTAATGAGTATCGTAGGAAACCTATTGGTTGTGTATCTGTAACCATATAAAAACAACTATTGTGCCTATTGAAAATACCATTGACTAATGGTTTATCAAGAGTAACAACAGTCTCTGATTGACCAGTTTGCAAATTGAATTGATCAATTTTATTGACATTTTGAAGGTTATTAAAACCACCAATCATATAGATGATACTTGGGTTTGCACCCAGTGCCATAGAATGCAGTGTCAATGGTTGCAATAGTTGACCAATTTTCTTGGATTTTAATGATTTTAAATCAAAACTGTAGATATCGGATAGGTCACCTTCAATGGTGAATCCACCACTTATATAAACAGTACTGTCACCATCATATATCGTAGAATAACTTCCAGCATGTGGATTCAATTGACATTGACCTTGAATCCATTCTGAAGATTCATAAGGATCAATGGATATTCTAAAATAGTAGTTTTGATCAAAATAATAAACCCATTGATCACAAATAGTTTGATCAAAACCCGTTCCTACATTAGCACCCATAAACAGCTCTTGTGTATTTTTCTTGTCTCGTATAATTAGTGATTCACCAGTTTCCACATTTATTCTCTCAAAGTCACGATCTTTTGGTGTCTTGTAAATGTACTTGTTCATTGCATTTGTCTTTGTAAGACACAATAATTCACTACTCTGCTCGATGGTATTGTATAACTCAGGATTCACCCGATACTGCCAATAATGTGGTCTATGTTTGCGTTTAGTTTGCATAAGATCACTCATCGCCGAGTGGCCTATTATAAATGAATATTTACTCTTATTGTTAATATCAACTGCCATGGATTGATCATTGTCTTCTTCCTCTTCCATTTCGCCAGCCATTTGATGATAATGGTCATCAGCAGTGTTAATATTATTTAGCATCTCTTGACACTGGTTGCTAAATGACATGGATTTTGCAATTTTGATCTTCCAATTCCGATATCAGTGTGGTATAATGTTCCAAACTGTCATCATAGTAAGATTTTAACTCTTTTTTCAATTCGACTTCTTTGACATGTAAAGTGTCGTGTAATTGACGAAATAACTGAGATATTAGATTAATCTGTCCATCATAGTGTTGTTGAACGTCTTGTTGAAAGATCAGTTCGTTAATGTGTTTCTCTCGTTGTTGGTATTGCTTCCAATCCAACATTCCCGTAGTGAAGGTTGACAATGTCTTTAGTATCTCTTGATAGACATTATCAAGTTTATCAATAAAATGATCTCTATGCTGTTTCTTTTTACATGATGAACATACTAGTACTTTACAACTGTGACAATAGAAATTGTCATTCTTTTGATGTTGATCAATCTGACATTGCTTCTTTTCAATTTTAATCTTATTATTATCTAAAAAACTACTGCTTCTACTACTCATTTGCATTACTACTATCAATTGATTATAGGATAGGAGAGAATGAGTTTTGTTATTTTTTTATTTGATAAATTCTATAATTGATATAGTCTCGCTTATTGCATAAAAATTTACTCTTCCACCCCTTTTTTTGTTTGGAATATTGTGCTTTGTGGATGGGTGAATATATAAAAAAAAAAATTACCCACAAGAACACACACCGTTAAATATCTTTTTAATTAATTATTTTTATCACAAGTAAAAAAAAAATAAAAAAAAATCAATAAATATGAGTAGATCTATGAAAAATAAGAAAACAATTTATACATTGAGAATTTAGATCTTCCTTTCCTTTTTTATCAAAATTAAACATAGATGTAAAATACACAATAGTTTCAAATCAAATTCATTAAATTTGAGATTATTATAGATTTTTTTTAATTTTTTTTTTTTAATGTTTGGGTTTTGATTGAGTGACACAGTGTTTTCCCCCTACCCCTCTTAAACAAAAAAAACTAAAAGGATATCACCACTTATTGTGACATAACCATTCAAAGTAGTAGAATTGGGATGGATCATATCTTTTTTGGTGTTTTTAGAAATTGTTACCTAAACAAAAAGATATTTTATTTTGTGAATGGTAAAGACACTGAAGATTACCAGAATCATTTGTCATTTTATAAGTTACCAGTTAAGACTATTTTCCAACGAACTGCAATTCTTAATGAAAAATTAAAAGTTCACAACTACTACAAACAAGGAAGTGATAAGGTTATTAAAGTGGAACATTGCACACAAGAACAAATAATAATAGTAGCTGACAGTGCCTATTACCTGAATTGTAGTACAGAGTTTATAAGATCACTTTTATCTATATTAAACTATCGGTCAAAGTTTGAAGGTTTGGAAACTGTTAAAGATCGTTTAGCATTCTTTATACCAATCTATCAGACATTTACACCAGAGTTCAATGCATTCATTGCTAAAGATGAAATCGAAAACAAAAAGCTACTAGCTCAATTAGATTTAGAGATATTCTCTATACTCATACCTAAAATCTCTACACCAATTGGTGACTTTACAAGATACATAACACCACTTTCGGAAACTGATAATATAGCAGTACTGGAATACTGCCATAACCAATACAATATGTTTAATATTGATCCAAACCTAATCAGTCTCAGTACGATAGAAAATGATGCACTTTTCTTTTGGATATTTGAAAAAGCACAACAAGAACATGCACCTCTATTCAACTTGTTCTACAACAAATTTCATTTCCAACAACTAGTCCATCGTGGTAATGCAGAAAGACTTAAATTCCTTATTGAAACTCATTCATCAGTTTACAATGGCGATTTAGAGGTTATCAAAACCCTAATTCCACAGCCTTGGACACTAGTCAGCAAAAAAAATTATCCCGCTATTAGGTATCTAGCCTCTTTGGGTCAGGTTATTAGAGGTAATATTAAATTTAATATAAATGGACTAATAGAGAAATTCCATATACAAGAAGCAGATGATATTGCAGCAAACTTTGAAATTGAGAAAATTAGTAGCCTTCTCATTTACAAAGAGTGTGATGCAACCTACGACAATCTATTATATATCATGAATAATAAGAAAAGACTGAACCAAAAAAAGAGTACTGTCTATAATATGTTCCAATGTTCATCAGATTATAGGGTTATTAAATATCTAATTGAAGATGGTTTTAGGTATATTCAAAATATTGCCACTTTTGATTTTGAATTCTTAGATTATATGCTAAGACAGCAGAGTATATGTACCACATTTTTCTTTGGTCCCAGTGGATATTTTAAAGGCTTCCATAATGATATGAGAATTGCTGATTTACTAGTAAAAGTAATTGGTGATCCTACCTATAGATTTCAGGGTAGAGTTAAATTACATCGTAGTCATTTTATATCGATACTGTCTCATGGATATTTGGATATCTATAAGACTCTCATTCAAGGTCTACCATTAAGTATGCACCCTATCCTACCATTTACTATCGAGGATTTGGTATTGATAAAATCTAGAGAGGGTTTGGTATATGCCATCTCTCAGTGTATGTATGGAATTCCACAAACTCATTCTGAAAATACAATGTACACTCTATTGAATTCCATAGTTGAGGGGAACTATATTGATGTACTTTTACTATTGGGCTCAAAGATGAAGTATTCATACATTTCAGCTAATCTAATGAATTATATTACAGCTCATTCAATGTTTAGTAGCTTGACACCGGAAATGTATGAAACGATGGTAACTATAACTGGGGTTACTGATCGTAGTATACCAAACCACTATCTACCACAATGTATACTCTCTAGTAACTACACAATGATTGATTATATCTATAAAGTAAATCCACAATATAAACGGAAAAAATACTCCATCTCTGAAATCTTAAACTACAATACTATTTTACAGATATGGAAGAAAGGTGATTTTAAAGTATTATGGATACTTTACCAATACAATCCTCATCCACTATTCTTACATAACAGCATGTTCCAAAAACTATTAGAAAACAAAATTGAACAAAATTTTAATCAAAATACACCATACCACTATACCAAGTATATTCTGACACGTCTCTCCAATCAACTGGCTACACTACACTTTTATTATCTAGTCAGAAAATCACTAATCAAACAAAAATCATTTTATATATCTATATTTAGAGATTTAAATTTTCAACCAGACTTTGAAATCTTTAAAAGTAATTCATTAACAATTCCTAAAAAAACCTCATATATCCATAAACTATCAAAAGTAAACCAGGATTATCTTATACAAATAGGTTATTTAAATTACTTTAAAATAAATATAATTGAAAATTAATAATGTCATATTCATTAAAACATCAATTATCTACGTATATAAATACAACATCAAAAATGCAGAAAAGAATTAAAACTTTTCTTGTTTTTTTAAGATATTTTATATTGACATCACCATTTACGATTTCAAATTGGTAATTAATTTTTTTTTTTTTAATTTTTAGTTTTAGATTTATACATAGGAGATGGAAGATAATAGTAATAATAAAAGTAATAAACATTTAATTGTAATGCAACATGGTTTACATGGCGTACCAAATGATTTTTATTATATAAAAGAAGAATTTATAAAAGAGTTTACAAAATTAGGTGTAATGGATAGATATGAATTGTTATTGGGTGATAGTAACCATTATTTCCTTGCTACTCACGAGGGTATTGATGCATGTGGAAAGAGATTAGCTAAAGAGATTGTAGATTTAGATGATAAGTTTCACTTTTCAAAGATTTCATTAATTGGACATAGTTTAGGTGGTTTGATAATTCGAAGTACCATTGGTGAACTTTATAAACTGAATTTCTTTACCCACTGCGAGGCTGATCAATTTATAACATTGTCTTCACCACACTTGGGCAGCAGAAGACCTGGTACTACTTTTTTTAACAAAATTGCAAATACATTTGTAACTCATCTCATATCGACTACTGGTAGACAATTGGCTTTTGAAGATGATCCCGAGAGACCATTTTTACTACAATTGACACAGAATGAATATTTACAAGGTCTACAGTTATTCAAAACCAGAACTCTCTATTCAAATATTCTAAATGACATTCAAGTCACTTTTTGTACCTCTGATATTTCACATAGTAACCCTTACACTAAAATTGACCAAAATTTGTGGGAATTTTCGACACAATATCCACACCTAATCAAAGAGCCAATAGCATTCTCAAAATTTGAAAAGGAATCACAATCGTTACTTAAAGATGAAAAAGGACATTTCATAAGAGATGCTCTATATAATCTACAAACTTTAGAATTTAAAAGATATCATGCATATTATCCCAATCCTCTTTCCCACACAAACGTTGTTGTAAAAAGAAAATCTATAAATGCTGCTGGTGTAGGATTAATTTCACATCTAATTGATAATTTCAATAAAGATTGAAAAAAAACAAGTCGCCTCTAATATTTTAAGTTATTTATAATTAAATAATTAATTTCCTTATCCTTGAATATATTGTAAGGTAAAAGAATTGGGTTTATTAATTTGAATATATTGCGTTGAAATAGAAGTTTTGGAGTGTCTCTGGAACTATATTAGTTTGAGCAGTTGCACTCTTGATATTATATGGAACAACGCTCAATGTATTCTTAAATTTACTATTTTGATTAGTTTCACCTACTAAAACTATATATTCTTCAGATGGATCCACAAATACAGGTACACCAGTACCAGCATAGAAGTTTTCGACAGTGTATAAGGTAGTGTAATTAGCAGTTAGAGAAGGGTTATCAAGATACATTTGACAAATTACAGCTGTGAAATTTTTGAGATCAGCATAGACCAAGTAGTAACTTTCCCCAATTACAATGGGATAGACAACTTGTTGATCTGGAACTGGTGGATAGAAATCCAAAATTTCAAATTGTTCAGATACACCATCAGACAAATCAGAAACTAATAAAGAGGCATTGATACTAGTGTCATAGTAGAAAGTGTACATTAAATTTGAGTTTACAGTGGAACTAACTGGTGTATTGGAAATACCTTGGAATCCATATGGGAATAATTGGGATGTATTATTCTTTAGATTATGTGAGAAAACGCTAATGTAACCATATTCAGGATCAATCATGGAAAATGAAAAAGTCTGACTGTAACTATCATAAGTTGAAGTCTGTGGTGAGACTGTATAATTTGAAAATTCTGGAACAAAATCAAAATTTGCATAAGTTTCAGATAGAGGAGAAATGGATTCATTGGCATAATAGAATCTACCAACTACATATTGGTTAATTTGGGTATCTGCATATATAATATCAATCTATAATTAAAATCAATATTAGAATATACCATTTTTTTAAAAGTGACTTATGAATCATTAATTTAAATTTAAAGAAAATACCTACAAAATCGGAGGTTTGTTGAATTACAGCTTGTACATTTGCAAATTGGTTTGGAAAATTTATAGTTTTGAGAACTTGGTTAGCTATATTGATTTCAGCAATATATGGTGGATTAGAATTGATGGCATATATATTATCAATTTGTGCATTTAAGCATAAAAAGAAATTTATTAAAGCAAGTGTAATCAAAGTTATTTTAAACATTTTTTGTAAATTTGAAATATGACGAAAAATTTTTGATTTTTTTCCACCTTTTTAAACGACTCAACGAAAAATAAATATCTTTTAGGTCATCTATCTTTCATGCTTTGAGGAAGAGAATGCCGTGGAATGGAATGCCTTCCACTCTATACTGATTTTTCTTGATGAGACATGTTTTAAAAATATTTTGTCTTTTAAATTTAAAAGAAAATTTCTTATAAGTAGAATTTTTAAGATGAAAAAATAAGATGAGAAACCTTTTTTGATATTTTATTAAGAATGATTTTAATAATTATTATTCTAAATTCATTAGTCTAAAATTTTTGAATAACAATGTATATTGTACAATTATACATTGTTATTCAAAAAAAATCATTGTACAATGAAAACATTGTCGTTTTCTTTCGAGCACTTTCTTCTAATATCTTGGCTCTGTCTCTCATCTCCTCTTCTTTTAATGCCATCTTGGGATTTTTAAATTTTTAAATAAAAATTTATTCAAAATAGACTGTCAACTTCTCAAAAAACGTCTCATGTCTAATCACAATGATCATTTCCAAATCATTTTTAATAATAGTTTGATAAGATTGAAGATATTAATGGAATTGATAGAGTTATAGATTTACTAGATGAAGAACATAATGAAGACAGTGAAAATAAATTATTCCTACACCAAAATGGTGTCATTTTAACCATTCTTTAGATTCAAAAAAAAAAAGATAACCTAAGTTTATGTAAATTTTTCTGTTAAAATTTACATAAGCTAAGTTAAATTTAAATGTATAACATCAAATATCGATCCAAAGAAATATTCACTTACCTTTTGGCAAACAAAAGAATCAATTATATCTGATATTGATCAAAACAATTCCAACGAAATGAATTTGAATTCAATTATTTCAACCTAATTGGATTTAATTTTAATATTTAATGTTCTATAGGTTTTTAATTATAGCCCCTTCTGCAATAATACCACAACCATTCTATGCAAATTTGTTCCATTGTTCAGCTTTTTTCTCTTTATACTTTAGAATTCTACATTTTGACAAAAAAGGACAGTACGATTTTCAAAAATAATTCAATATGAACACAATTAATAAAGTAATAGTATATTTTAAAGAAACCTCAGTAACCATAAATATAAATGGTCAACAATTTATATCAGATATTAAAAAAGCACTTAGAAAAGAAGAAGATTTTAGAGGCATATGTACACCCAACAATGAATTAGTTTTATTAGATCTTTTTAATAAAACAGGTGATTTATTGTCACCGGATACAGACGTTGAAGACTTACCAAAAGAGAATGGATTATTAAGGATTTATACAAAAGTCACACCTGTTCAACAAACAACTACTACAACTAATAGTACTTGTATGTATAATTAAACCTATCACTAATCCAAACACCTTTTGTGCATTGATACTAACATCTTTTGTGACATAACCTTCAATACAATTTAAACACCTGTTGAAAATTCAACCACACAGTAGCTACACTGATTAATTTCCCTATAAATTCTTCAAAAATAAATGAAATTAATCAAACACTTTTACCTCCAAAGGGCTGGTCTGAATTATTATTCGCTAAAAGTTCTAATCTAGATGAGATTATAATCATTAGAGAATGCTATAAAACCATTACAACAATAGTTAAAAACTTTATGAATTTGTATCCAACATCAAATCAGTTAGTAACAGGAAATCCAGGTATAGGAAAGAGCTATTATTTGATATATTTATTGTTCTCTCTTATTGAAGAAAAAAAAGATATTATTTTTCATTCAATGTACAAGGATTCTATTATTATCTTTAAGTTCCACCATGATAAAGATAAATATATTATGACTTCTCTCCCCAATTATGGGTATTGTATAAATTATAGTTTGGAATTAGAAAAACTCCAAATGACCAGAGATAAAACAATATACCTCGTTGATAGTATAGATTTTAAAGACTTTCTTGAATATAAATGTCATACGATTATGGTATCTTCACCAAACACAGAGAAATACAAAGAATTCATGAAAGTAAGATATATTTATAGATGATAATATTTTAGTGAACAAAATTTGACTTAAAATTAAATAGACAAAACCTAAATATTCACAACAACTCTGGATGGGGCCTTGGTCTAAAGAAGAAATTGATATTTTAATTAAGGTAACAGAATTGGATAAGAATACTGCTGAGAAACTATATTCTTTTTGGGGAGGTATACCCAGAAGATTATATCGAGAAAATACTATAACGGATCTTGATAAAGCTATAAAGGAATGCAAACCTGACCACGTCTTTAAATTTGTTGGAGAAGTTTCTAGTCCTACCAACCAATCGTTATCACATAAGATTCTTCATGTTATTCCTTTAGATGAAAATTTTGAAAAAACATTTATAGAATTTGGATCAAATTATATTGCACAGAAAATAACAACCAAATTCTATGAAGAACAAAGACAAGAGGTTATAAATAATATGAATGTGGCCATATTTCGCCATTCAAGCCTTGGTGGTAACGTATTTGAACAATTAGCACACATTGAGCTTTGTGAAACAAATTCTTTCCAAATTAGACCTCTTCATACCCAACAATCAGATTTAGTTGTAGAAATAATAATCGATAATAATAGCAAATTAACAAGTAAAATAGCTCAAAATGGTTCTTTTCAATTCAATAATCTATCTCTAAATCAAGAATATACAGTAATTCTTCCTAGCCATAACATGACTACAAAAATTCAATCCACACCAACATCTTCATCTAGTAGAAAATTTCAGGTAACAGGGAATATTAGATTATTTTCTTCAATTTTTTACAGTAAAAAGATGAACAGAAAATACTTTGATACTATTGCAAACCTTGACAAAGGAACTTATTGGATTCCAAAATCCAAAAACTATAATGCAATAGATTCACTTATCAATAATGAAAATGTCTCCCTTTTTTTCCAAATTACAGTGTCAGAAACTCATAGGGATAATTTTCATCAATTAATCAAGGAAGGTTCATTTCAACATATCTTCCTTTATTTTGTAGTCCCAGAGGATAGATATAACAGTTTCTCTTATGAAAACAACTATCAACATAAAAATGTTTCTCAATTTTGTTTGCTATTATCATTAAAAAAAAAAAAGAAAATAGATTCTCCTCCTATGGAATTATCTGTTTAATAGTTGATCCAATAGTTGCAGTATTTACCTTCAGTTCCTTTATCAGTTTATTCATCAATTCAACCGTTTATTCAAACAATATATTAGTAGATAAATTTCAGAAAACTAATTTTTAATTATCAAACATTATTTTACAATTTTTTTTTTTCTTATATTTTATTTATGATATAAGATTATATATCTAAATATTTAAACATTTATAAGTATACTTTCAAAAATTTACATATATCTAATGACTTGATATCGATATTCCAGAACTTATAAATAGTCTATTAATTTATAATTTAAACTAGTTCTATAGATAGTTCAGGTTAAGTACTACCATTCCTAAATTCACTACTCAACAGTAACAAAAGAATTTTCATTTGGTATTGTATAAAGTTCAATTCATAGACTTTTTTTGAGAAGTCTCGTATCCAAATAAATTGATGATAATGAATAAATTTAGAAATTGTTGTGGTTAATAAGGAGGGGGTACAGAAATAAGATGGGGTACCATCTTAATTATTATAATTTATTATTTAAATATCTATTGTAAAAATATATATATATTTTAATTTAAAAGTAGTCTGATGGAGCATTTGGGTGAACAAATTCAGCTTCAAAACTTTCAATTAACTGTACTGGTATGGCGAATGAATCTGCAACTTTTAATAAAGCATTAGGATCAATTTGATAACCTAAACGTTTTAAAAATTCAACAGCATCTTCAAATTCTAATGTCATCAGATGTTTTTCATAGCACTTGAGAATGGATAAGCTGAGACGGTGCAAATAAAATCTACCTTCTATAAAAAATACATCTAATAGTCTTTTACTAATCTTTATATCAAAATTGTAGGTAAACAATGTCGATATCCATTCTGAAGCAAATAAAACTGGAGTAATACCAATCTCTTTCTATATTTATAATAATAGATAGATATTAGTAATCAATGAATCTATGAGGGAAAAAATGTGTGTGTACCTACAAGGTGAGAAAATAATTTTGGCATTGTTGTTTCAATCAATCTATCAATTACATAGAGGTATTGTCTGAGAAGACCTAGATCATTAGAGTAGAGTGATGCTAATTTATAGTTTTTCATGATACATGTGAATACCCAAAAGGATTCGAGTTCGTCCATCTCAGACAATAGAACAGCAGCTATAAAGGACATACCCTGTGTGTACCCAATCTCTGGATCCATTATAGAGTAAGCTTTGAGAATATTAAAGAGTGAAGATTGTCCCTCCTCTTTACAGAAATATGGTACATTTGGAAAAGTTCTAGAGATGTCTTTTGAGATTTTATATTCATACTCTTCAGAATTCTTACTGAGGAAATGTTGATAGACTCCTAGATTCTTTTTCTCTAATTCTATAGAACCACTTGACAATCTCCATATATATCCTCTAATACGTTTTGGTATACCTAATTTAACCAGTTTACTGATTTCAATATTATTATTATTATTGTTATATTGTGGATAATTACAATCTACTGATGTACCAATAATATGTAATTGTTCTAACCATTGGTACTCTTTTTTCTTTATTAGTGTGAGTTTAGGTACACCATTGACATGTTCCCTTATATCAGGTGCTTTTGATTTAAAACTAGGTGTCGAATTACCTTGTGTATTCACAATTATATAGTTATGATTATTATTTATATGGTTCTTTTTATGTACATTTGGGTGATTCTCTTTAAAGATATCTTTTGAATCAGAAACTATTTCCTCTCTATTATTATTATTCTTTTGATTATCATTATCTTCATCGTCATCATCAGTTATTGACTTTTTTAAAGTTAAAGTAAATTCTGAAAATAACTTTTTAAACCTACTTATATTACTAATCTGTATATTATTATTACTACTACTATTGTTATTATTGTTTATTATAGGTTTTTCACTAGTGTTACTTATATTGCTACTGATACTACTACTACTATTACTTATATTTGAACTATTATCACTAGGAGTTGATATATTTAATTGTGTTGGTTGTACTAGTGTATCCATCATCTATTTTTCTATTCTTTCTTCTTTATTCCTATTTAGTATGTACAAAAAATGATTAAACTTGTTATAAAAGAGAAAGAATGCATCAAATAGATTGAAATAAATTAATTGGGTTATGTGTGGTGTGGGGAAATAAAAAAGATAAAAGAGGAAAAATTTTTAAGCTCCTCTCGATAAATGATTAAAAATTTTAGATATTTTTTTAAGAATAAAATTTGGAGAAATCTTATCTTAGAAACCTATAAAATATTAAAGTTGAGAAATATTATTATTAAATTGAACATAAATATTTCTTTATCTGTCTATTATGGATCTTTAATTAATTTTTTTTTTTTTTTTAAATTTATAAGTTTTGATGAACCAATTAAAATCAATTTTCAATGAACTTGAGAGTGTAAACAAGAAAGATAGAATTAAAAGTAGCTTAGGTGAAATTAATAATATATACGATTTTTTATATGAATATTTATATTATTTTGAAGAAAGAACATTAAATGTTTGTTTTAATCACATAGAAAATTAATATTATTTGAAACTAACAACATCAATGTGAATATAATAGAAAGATAAAGAATCGTATTGGTTTCTATCATTTATTTTAAAATGTTTATTTGAAAGGTATCATAATGACACAGAATTCAATATTATCCTATCCAATTATTTCTCAAATTTAGATACTACACAGAATCTATTAGTACCACTGTTAGATAATGATATTATAGCATTTTTAGAGATATATTATATAGTATTACAATGTAAATTGTATCAATCAACTACTCAGTTAGATTCCAGTGATTTAACATTTTCATTTCAATCTATAAAGTCAATTATAACAAAATATCATAACAGTTTAAATATTGATATATTAGTATGTAGATTGAGAGAGAGATTAAATATCAAAAAATACCATTTTCTAACATTGAATATATAGAAAATACAATCGGATATATTAATATTGTTGATTAGGAGTAATGTGAAGTTCTATCAAGTTTTTAAAGTCATTTTAACACCATTAGTGAATATCTATATAAGATTTCTATCAAAGATTAGTATATATAGTTGTCAGGTTGAAACAGAGTATAATGCAATTGTTGGTTCTTTTGTAGGTTTTATATTACTGATATGGAATCAAAATAGTCAATTACAGCTGTCATCTATTGAACAGAGTTTAAGAATGACTTTTCAAATGCTTATTGAACATCAACAGCAGAATGATGATAGTATGGATAGTCAGATGATTGTAAATAACAGTCATCAAGATCCACTACAATCTCTATCTAATATGTTTAATAGTGCACCTGTGGAACTGATACCTAGGTTCTTATCCAATATCTACAATGAACAAGTACCTGATTCCACATTGTTTAAAGTGATTATACATTTTACTCAATGGCCTTTAGAGGATACTATTGCAAAATGGATCCTAGACTCCTTCAATGCACTTATCGAAAAGAAGAGAGTTACATTACTAAGTGCACTAGTGGTCAATTGTGCTGAGAAGGTTATTAAACAGATGTTTCAGTTGGAGTTAATGTCAGGTTCATTTGCGATACTTGAGAGAATGTTACTTGGATACCAACACTCTCCTGATACCTTCCATTCAATTATAAAATTGTTCCCAATTGTCATAAAGTTCTTACATACTTACAATCAAAAACTATCCCAGGTTTCAGAGGTTGAATATAAGAATGAATCTATTATCATTCCTTATAGAATACAGTCTAGTGTATATCAACTACAGTATAGAGTAAAGGAAGGTAGAGATTTATTGCTTTTTGCATTAAAGAATGTTCATCAACCACAGAGATTCAAGAGTACTATTGCAGATATTTTATCTAGATTTTGTCAGTTATCATGGATATTGATGTTCCATCACACTGGATACCCTGAACTGTATCTACCTCTACAAGACTCACTGACATCCATTAACAGTCAACCACCTAGTGAATTTGAAATCAAGAGAATTCTACTAGCAAATGCATGGACATCTCTAGATAGTGTAGTTTTTGAGAATCAGGCTCTAGGTCGTGTTTTAAAAGATCGTGGTGGTTTGGTAAATCTTGGAAATACTTGTTATATGAATTCATTCTTACAAGCATTGTATATGACTATACCATTCAGACAGTACCTTTTGAATAACTTGGATTCGAAACTACTGTCATTTTATAGTG
This sequence comes from Tieghemostelium lacteum, assembly GCA_001606155.1. NCBI lineage: Eukaryota > Evosea > Eumycetozoa > Dictyosteliales > Raperosteliaceae > Tieghemostelium > Tieghemostelium lacteum. The sequence continues at coordinate 1,236,134 of LODT01000004.1, read as the reverse complement.
AATATTCTGATCTCTCTCAAGAGGAGTTCTTGGAGTTGTATCAACAAGATCTACTGAAACGTCCCCAGTTTCTCAAACAGTTACAATTGGTTTTTGGTAGTCTAAGACTATCAGTAAAGCAAGCATGTTCGCCAGGCCTATTTCAAAGAACACTTGATATTGAGTATAGATCTGGTCAACAACAAGATTCATTTGAGTTCGGGAAATCACTACTTGACAATCTAGACGAGATACTCAAACAACTGGAACGAAATGAAAATCAATTGGTTTTAAATAAGCAATTGTCAAGTCCTACTTTTGATAATACTAAAGAAAAACGAGATAAACTACAAGAGGACTTGAAATTGAAAAACAGTAAAGTTCAATCTATAGTCACCAAGATGTTTGGTGGAAAGATCTCAACAAGCATCATATGTAGACAATGTAAAACCAACAGTACTAAAATTGAAGATTTTCTAGAGTTACCGTTATCATTTGGTAGCAATCTCCAAACAGATGGCCAAATTGTGGAACTTGAACAAATGATTAAAGATTTCCTCAGTGATGAAGCATTGGAGGGTGACAATAAGTATTTCTGTGATCATTGTAAATCACTACAAGATGCTGATAAATCTATATCTATTATACAGTCACCTCAACATTTGATATTAGTAATCAAAAGATTTTATTTTAGTCGACAATTAAAATCAGTCTCCAAGATATTGAATCCTGTAGACTACCCTTTTGAAATCACATTAAAGTCAGTTATTCCACCAACTCTAGAAGAAAATCAACAAGAACCTAAACCAAATACCAAACCCAAATCAATAGAGGAACTCTATTCATTATATTCAGTTATAATGCATAGTGGTAGATCAGTTAACCATGGACACTATTACAATTATTCCAAGAGTAGTGATAATATTAGTAATAGCAGTGATTGGTGTATGTTTAATGACTCTAGTGTCTCAATAGCAGATCAGAAATCATTTGTAAACATCTCCAAGAGATTCCACACTGATGTACCTTACATTTTATTTTATAGTAAAAAATCAACTAGTGATAACAATAGCAATAATAATAATAATGCTAATGAAGTTACACCTTGGATATCAACTCAAATTGAGAGAGAAAATCAAACTATTCTTTCCAAGTACAATAACACTCGTAAAAATACAAATAATGTAATGTCTTTAACTTCCAAACTCTAATTCGTTAGTGGATCATTGCAATCAATAAAACTAATACCAATTTTTTTTTTTCTCTTTTGATAAAAATAGATTCTAGAGCAGTTTCAATCTTATGACAAAAAATAACCTGAAGGTAAATAATAATATTACTTCCGATATCGGGGAGGGATTATCATATTTGATGGCTTTTTGTAAATTTCCTTTTGGTGCCTTTTTGCGGAAAAGAAATAAATGACATTATATAAATATCGGTATTCATTTATTCTAAAAGATCAAGATTGTTATTGGTATTATTATTTATTTCAATAATTTTTAAGATATTTTAAAAAATTTTCAAATAAAAGTTAGGTCATTTATTTCAGTTATAAAAAAAAAAAAAAAAATTACAAAAGTATTTTTATTTTTGTAACACCACAGTGTTGGAAACAGGAAAAACACACAAAAGCCTGAAATAACCCTATTTCATTAGATATATATTTCAAGTCCTATTGTTGTTTATAAAAAGATATTAGAAAAAAGAATAAAAAAAATTTTTATTTTTTTGTTGCATTGTTAGATTTAATACCATCATTATCAGTATTGCAATAGACCACCTACAGCATCCATCACCACCTCCTCTCACCATTTAGCAATCCCCACCTTATTTATTATACCTATATTTATTTATTTATAACTGGAATCTAAAAAAAAAAGTAATCCCAATCTGTTTAAGAAAATGTTTGGTTTTGGTAAAGACAAAAAAAAAGATGGCAGTGCCAACCCAGTTGTCCCTTCCACTCCAGATCTAAATAATGGTAAACAGATTAAAATTGGAACTGTACCTTCTGGTGCCAGTACTGAACAATTAGATCAAATTGCTGTATGTATATTCTCATTTGATTTTTGATTAGAAATGTGTCATCAACATCATGATCTAACACACCACCATGGTTTTTTACCCCTTTTTTTTTGAAATTGAATTAGGCTAATAAACAAAAGATACCATCACTCTACAGATTATTGGCAGAACATAAATTGACAGAAAAAGATATCTGGGAAGGTGATCCTATATTGTTTTCAATCATCTATCAATTTAAAGAACAATTAAATAGAAGTAAGTTATGACTCAATTTCAATCAAGTTGGATTTGTAAAACTAAAAACTAACATGAAATTTAATCTAAAATTATTCAGCTGAATCACCACCAAATATTATAACATTCCATTTACCATCAATGCCAGAGTTCAATGATATCAAAAAGAAATCATATAAAATCAACAAGAAATTCACCATTGCTCAAACTATAAATTTAATATGTAAGAAACAAAGCATCCCAGATCCAAAGAGATTCTGGATTGGGTCTCTACAAGGTTTCATAATGAATGAAAATGAAACTTTAGCATCCTATGGTCTTGGAACACTATTTGAATCGTGGGAATTAAGATTGTATAGCAAAGAAGAAATTTTATCAAAATCACCAATGAGATGTATGTATATATTCTAATATAAGTACATTTAATTTCAAATGATTTATTAATAGTAATGATGATTATTTGTTTTTAGCTACCAATATTGAGTCATTGGAAAAAGAGTTTATTGTTGTATTTGAATTACCACCATTGGAACAATTCAATGGCTTAAAGAGACATAATGTGAAGGTTGACTCTACAATCACTATTAAGCAGGCAATTAGTAATATCTGTAAAAAGTATAGAGTAGAACAACCAGAGAGATTCTCTGCAATGACTATGGATGACAATCCATTGGTTGAATTTGTTCTGTTTGGAGGTGCACAATTCAAACATTATGGTTTGGGTTACAAGTTTAGAAAATGGGATTTGAAGATTGTCTTTAATGACCTTATTCCACCATTTGTACATAGACATACTGTCATTCCAATGCATGGTTGGACTCAGGTGTCTCCAGGTCAATTGGACCCTTTCACTGCCAGAGGTATTATCAATGAACTCGAGGAAAAATGTACAGAATATCAGTGTGAGATCACTCGTCTACAACAGGAGATTGAAGGTGGAAACGAAGTGAATGCAACTCACATTAAGGAAATTGAAAGACTTCGTGAGGAATTGGAGAAACTACAAAAGACACTCGAAGAGGAACGTGACCAGACCTTTAAACAAAATGAAATCTACGAGAAACGTATAATGGATGCAAACTCGGAAAATGACTCCCAGTCTCAACAGTTGAAGCAAATGAAGGCTCAGTTGGACCAAGTCACTCAAAGTCTCTCTCAACTCAGATTGGCTCATGATGACCAGACTAATGCATTGTCTTTGATGAAGGCTGAGAAAGACGAGCTCCAATCTCAGTTACAAGACTCACAAGCTGAGTTTTACACATTACAAGAGAAAATGTCGTCACTTAAGATGTCCTCTGCCACCACTGAGACTAACCTCCACCAGATGATTGCAACTTTAGAGAAAGAGAAGATTGCAATCAAAGAGGAGTGTAAACTTACCGTTGAGCAACTTTCCACTACTATGGCAACTACTGAGAATGCTAGTAAGACTTTGGTTGCCAACCAAGCTGTGCTTGTTACTCAGTTGCAAGATGATATATCTAACCTCAAGAGAGATAAAGAGATTATGAATTTGAATGTCCAGAAAGCAACATTAGAGAAACAAGAGGCTATTGTAATTGCAGAGAAGGCTGAGAAGAAAGCCTTGGAGGCTCAAACCTCTGTCAAGAGGGTCGAGAGACAATTTGGTGATTTGGAGCGTGAAAGAGATGTCCTTCGTCAACAGGTCCAAATCAAAGTCGACGAGATCCAAGATGTGCAAAAGGACTTGGAATGGTCCAGAGAAACCATCGCAGACTTGGAAAGACGTCTTACCACCCTCTCTGGTGATGCCAAGATGTTCAAAGACATTAAAGACAAGGAATTGGAGAAAGTCAAGAAATCAGGAGCCGAGGAACTCAAGAGCAAGAACGAACTAGAGCAAGAGAAACAACGTTCTCATGCCACTCAAACTCGTCTCAACAAGAGAATTGCAGAACTCGAACAAAACCAAAAGATCCAAGAAGTGGCCCTTAAGAACCAAGAGGCCTCATTCAAGAAACAAGAGACTCAACTAAAGTCTCAAACCGAGGACTATCGTGAAAAGTACGAACAATTGCGTCAAGGTATCATCAATGGAACTGTTAAAGATGCAGCCTCAATTGAAGCACTACCCAGTCTCTATAACATTGCATCATCTCCTGTACTATTAAATGGTAGTAGTGGAGGTTCCATTAAAAATCGTAAATCTGAGTCTTTTGAAGGTCAACCAATCAAGGATTTCACTGTAGTTGCCGATGGTCTATACAATAGTCTTCAATCCAGATTCAAAAAAACCGATACTAATAATGTTGAAGATTTAGAAGAAGATGATAACTAAACCCCACAAACCATATCTCTCACAAAAACTTAATTTAAAAAACCCCCTACTTTGAAATTATAAAATAAAATCACCCTTATTATAATATTAAAATTTATTTATATGATTTCTTTTATTTGATAAGAAAAAAAATCTAAATCGGGACAAATATGACTCTTTACAATGTTGTAAAAAAAAAAAAATATCAAATTTATTCTTATAATTTAATTAATTGTAAATTTAAATACTATAATAACTATAAAAACAATAAATTTTGTTTTTTTGAGAAGATTTGATTAATTAATAAAATCAAACGTTCATCCAGATTTAAGGATTTTATTTAAAAATCTACAATTGAGAGCTTTACGTTTATTGAATAATATTATAATATCTAAAAAAAAATTTTTAAAAAGTTTTTTTATTTTTTGATCAATCAATCAATTGTGGGAAACACGTTTAGTGTAGTTATATTAGGTATGCCTCATATATACCTGATTCATATAATGATGATAGTTTAGTTTAGTTGATAGCTAGGTTTTATAAATTTAGAATAAACAGTTTTATCCTGTCCCTCTCTTACACTTCTTTAACTATAACCTACCCACCATCATTAAATTGTGTAAACCCTCTTATACACTCTATAAATTTACAAACATTAAAAGAAAGAGTAGACAAAATCTATGTAATCATACATATTTTAAACAATGACGATTTACTATTATCTCTATTGATAGAGTATATTGTAAATCTCTTGCTTCCATCTACACCGTCATCAATCACTTGCAGTAAAATCATCTTTTTTAGCTTTAGATTTAGGGAATTGGGTATAAACAATACCTACACCCCTACAATTCACATTTTGGTAATTTAGGAGAGATGGATCAAGAGTATAGGTGAACAACCACACTAATTTGGTGGTTTTTTAAAAAAAAAACCCAAACACACACTGTTTACCCCCATCACCACACACCTTAACTATAAAAAAAAAACTGTAGTGAGGGGGTGGGTGGAAACTAATAGAGAGTGTGTGATATATTGTTTTATATATAACACTCATCTATCAACTCCTACTAATATTCATTCTAATAGGAGGAAAAAAAAAAAAAAGTTTTTATAGTACAGTGATTAATATAATCAGATATATATCAACCATACCAATATTTATACTCTTTTTTTTTTATTTGTTTTATGTGTTTTTGGTGTGTATTGGTATTCTTTTAAAACACATTAAAGTACAGTTAAAGAATAAAGAGAGGGGACTATTTTTAATTTTTATTTCAACAATAACAGCAACAACAACAACAACTTCATCAAAATAATAATAATAATAATATTAACTTTCAAATTTTTATTTCACAAATCTTCTTTTTAGGTGTTAAGAGTTTGATTAAGAGTTAATCACAAAATCAAGGAAAAAATCAGATATTTTAGTTTTTTTATATGAAAATAATTATTTTTAACCATTAGCTTGCAGCATGCAATTGTAAGAATCTTTCTAGAAACCAATAGTAATAATAGATAAATATCTCCTTTGGAGGGTACCCAAACTCAAAAAGATAGAGACTCTTTATATTTAAAACAAAAAAAAAAACTTGTAAAAAAAAACAAAAGAGATTCTATTCTGATGGGGTTTGACATTTAATTTTTATCATCATCATCAAATCATCAGAATACTAACTATATTCAATTTTAGTTATAAAAAAGAAGTTCTTTAATAAGCAGTAGAATAACTATATAAACATTGAACAAAACACACACACACACATAAGTCTAGATTGAATATTACATTTCTTCCCTCCCTCTTTTAGCCAATCTCAATAATAGAGAATATAAAAATAACCATCTAGAGAGAAAGAGAGAAATGGAAGAGCCTACAAGTAGTAGCAATACAGGTGACATAGGAGGTGATTTCACCACAAACGTAGTGAATTCTCAAGAAAACAATGAAGATAATCATATTATAAAGAGTCAAGATATATTCTCAATTTTAGACTCTATAACCAATTCCTATATAGGACCAACTATTCCACTTCAAAGTAATCATACTACACCTCCACCATCTACAACATCTATAACAACCACCACAGAGAATACTCTATCAAATAGTAACAACAACAACAACAACAATAATTGTAATATTAGATCTAGTACTGATAGTTTAAGTAATTCTAATAGTAATATAAATATACAACAACAAAATCATTTATCACCTGTAAAGACCAAACATAAACCCAATTTATATATAAACACTAAAAATATATTTGAACCCAATGTACCTATTATAAACACAACAGAACAAAATAGTCCAACTTCATCAACATCTTCTTCATCTGGCATTCTTGATCAATTACCTATAAGTGACACTAATAGTAATTGTTCAACTAACAGTAGTAGTAATACTAGTAATGGTAACACTAATAGTAATACAACTAGTTCAAACTCATCTTCACCTCTTTTTACATCAACAGTATCATCACCATTATCATCACCATTATCAGAGAGTTGCAGTTCCGTACTAAATATAGATGATCCTAACTGCTCTAAATCTACAAATACCCAACTACAACAATCCTCTCAAAACCTGTCAAATAATAACAACAATAGCAATAATACATCACCTACAACACCACCATCTAATTCTAATATTCAAAAACCTACAACTCCAGTAAATAATCCAAATAATAATCCAAATAATCCAAATAATAATAACAATAATAATCCAAATAATACATCACCAAAATCCTCTATGCAAAGTAGTGGGGGTGGAAGTGGTTTAATTAATCACAAAAAATATGATGAACGTGAATATATGCAACCATCATTCTTTTTGAGTACTGCTAGTATTGGTTTGAATAGACTAAAGAAATCAGGTAGTGGATACAGTTTAAATGGGTCAACTGGTGTTGAGAAATCACAGTTTACTGCTAGTAAAGATGGAAAAGATGAAGTTCAACCCAATACACCTCCAAGTGATTTCTCAGAGATGACATTGATTGCTAATATTGATAACCCATTTAGTTCGATACCTAACCAATTGAAAGGATTTGATAAACGCGGAGCAACTATTGCCAATCCTCAACAGTTGACCACACTACTTCGAACTGTAAACACTGCAAAATTGCAAAAGTTTTTTGGTTTGGCAAAAGAGGATATTTTGGCAATTAATCTTTTGAATTCCAGTAACCAGATTGCAAGTAAACAGCTGCCATCAGAGAAAGAGAATTCTATAACCAATAGTAACAGTTCAAGTAGTAACAGTATAATAATACCAAATAATAATAATAATACTGATTCATCAAATTCATCATCGCCTACACAATCACCACCTCAATCACCACCACAGTCTCCACCATCGTCACCTACATTGTCACCATCATGGATATCAGGTACATCACCAGCTAGAAAACTTCGTGGACGTGCATCGACTACCACCTCAATGACAGATAGTCTTTCTAGAAGCTCAATTCTACCGAATCTCTCTTCTAATCAATATAATAGTACTCCAACACCTATATCTTCAAGTTCCGATCAATTAAAAGCCAAAGACTCACCAAAAGACCACCCAAGACACAAAAACAAATTTATTATCATTTCTAAACTATTAAAGAACCAAGGTGGTAGTAGTTCTAGTACTCATATTAATAATAATAATAGTTCATCATCACCAGAAATTAGTAGTAAACATTCACATCATCATCATAGTTCCAGTACCAGTAATAATAGTTCATCATCACCACATAGTCAATCTCATAATAACAGTCCAAATTTGAATCATAGCCTTATGAGTAACAAAAATGAGATTTTTCAAAATTTGGAAAATAATTTTGTGCTGTCTCAGAGTTCTAGGGAATCTTTGCAATCATTACAAAAAGATAAACAAGCCTATGAACTATTTAAAGTGTTTTGTCAGAGAGAAAACACTCTATGTAATCTACTGTTTCTAGAGGACATTGACCATCTGAAGCAGTGTAACTATACAAATAATGATCAAATTCAAGAGGAAGTAGAACGCCTTTTCAATAGATACATTGTAACTGAATCTGAATATGATATAAACATTGAAAAAAGATTAAATTACCAGATTCATCAAGCTATTCGAGATAAGTCATCATTGCCACAGGTCTACAAGACTGTGTTTGATAAGGCATATAAGATCATCAAAGAAGAGGTTTCACAAGACAGTTTTAAGAGATTCTGCCAGTTTTATTCCAATGCTAGTCATACTATTGTTACATCTGCACCTACACATTCTAATGTTCAAGGTTTCTCAGTTCCACATTTATCGAGTTCCTCTTGGAATGGAATGTCAACTACCCCACTATTTAATAACAGTCATTTACCATTTAATTCACCTTCACCATCATCTTCACCACCTTCTAATGGTGACCATCACCATCATAATCACCAGCATCAACAATTACCTCCACCAATACTTTTTAATGGTTCACCAACATCACCGCCATTGTCACCTAGAAATATGATGAATAGTCATTTTGATCAGATGAAATCTAGTGATCATCCAACTCAATCACCTAGACAATCACCTCCACTTTCACCAAGATTATCAATGATTAGACCACACTTCCTTAAGGATCCAAAATCCAATGTATCACCAATAATCACAACCAGTCCACCAGATCAAGATTTACTAACTCAGACACTGGATGATATGGTACCTTATGGGGTGGCATTTGGTGTAAAGAGAGGCAGTTGCAAGGCACCTTGTGACTGTCAAGTATACCAATCTGAATCTGATAAAGGTGGAATATGTCTCAATTGTGGTCACTATCCAGCAGCACATAAAAACCTAGGAAAGATATCCAACTATCATGATCTCTCTGTAAATAGCAGTCCAATGATGGGTAATAGTTACAGTAGCTCTACCTCAACTATTGGCACACCAACCAGTGGAAGTATATCAAGTCTCAACCCAATCTTTGGTACACCTAACAGTAACTTTTTCACTCAAGATGACACACAATTTCAGTTGTCATCTACAAACACCTCTACTATTCCATCACATATCAATAACATTAATAACAATATTATCAACCAAAACTTTATAAATAACAATTCACTGCTGCAGAGTGACTCTCCATTGCCATCTCCTAAAAAACTACCAAATTTCCCTTCACCTTCCATTCAGTCAGATAACAGAAACAGATCAGGTTCTGACAGCATAACTGTACTTCAAAAACTAATTAGTGGAGGTACACTTAGATTGAACCTTAATAATATAAATCTTCCATTTAAAGATTCAAAAGATATTGAAGATTCTTCTGACCAAACCAGTGCCATTGAAAATTTAGATGACCAATCATCTATAGCTCAATCTGATAATAACAACAATAACAACAAAAACAAGGATGAAGAAGAACTTGATGGAAAGATTTTAATGAATTTTAATAATTGGACCATTGATGGCGAGGAAATTGTGTTTTTGAACAAGTTAGGTGAAGGTACCTCTGCAAAAGTATATAAAGCCACTTGGAGAAACCAAGAGGTTGCTGTTAAGATTCTCAAGAGTGAAATTGAAACTCAAAAACTACAGGATTTCCTAAAGGAATTGGAAATTATGAGCTCACTCCGTTCACCACATGTTGTCTATTTCTATGGCATGATTTTGGAGCCAAAGATTTGTATCATTATGGAATACTGTTCTAATCAGACACTATATCATCTGATGCATCTGCAAATGGATTTCACTTGGGATTGGGTATTTAAATTCTCCATTGAAATGGTACGTGGAATCAATTGTTTGCATAGTTGGAAACCTATTATTGTTCACAGAGATTTGAAATCACTCAATTTGCTAGTCAGTGATAATTGGACTATAAAAGTTGCAGATTTTGGTCTATCGAGATTTGCCAATGCCAAGACTCTCTCTATGCGAAAAACTCGTGGAACCTATGCCTATTCGGCACCTGAAGTATTTTATGGAACTTATACACCTAAAGGTGATATCTACTCGATGGCTATTATTCTTTGGGAGATGGCTGTTCGTTGCATGAAAGGAAAATATGAAAAACCATTTTCTGAATACAAGCAAATTCAATTTGATTTCCAGATTCTAGTTCAGACTTCCAAGAACAAACTGAGACCTACCATACCTGCTAATTGCCCTGAGGGATTTGCAAATCTGATTACCCAATGTTGGGATGCCGATTATCAACGTAGACCTTCTTGTCCAGAGATTTTAGATACTCTATTGGACCTAGAGAAAAAATATCAAGAAAACAAAAAGAAATGGGATAGAGTTAGAGATAAACCAAAGAAATCTTAAAAAACAATCCATCACAATAAAACCATATACATTTTTATTTATTCAAAAAAAAAAAAACCCCAATATTCTTTAATATGTATTATGTTTAATTTAACAAGTATGTATTAAAGCTAAAATTACTTTATTTTGTTTCTATTACTTTTGATAGTTTGTTATGTATATGTTGGTATAATTAAAAATATTTTAATTAAATGGTATTTCAATTGAAATAATGAAATTAAATTAAAATCCATTAAATTACATTATTAAAGTTCGAAAATTTATATATATATATCTGGTAATATTATTATTATGTGGTTGTAGTTGTTGGAGTATTAATGGCAGATTGGTGATTTTTAATTATATTGTTAATAATATTTAAACTCTCTGTATATCTTGATTTCTTTTTTTTGAAATTCTCTCTAAATGACTTTCTAATATCTTTAAATGATTCCAAATGACTTTTAAATAATGTTTCTGTACTTGAACTATTTTGGTCTCTTATTAATTTCTATATTTGAAATATTAAATTAATAAAATAATTCTTTTAAAGCATATTTAGAAATAATATTATACTAACATCAAACTCTTCTTTACTATGAGGACTCCTTAGTTCTGGTTTAAATGGTAAGCTATCTAAAGGTTCAATTTCTAATGGTGGTGGTAATTGTGTTGTATTTTCTTCATTCTGGAAATTTAAATAATATAATTAATAAATTATTATAATTAAAATTAAATTTGATACATACATAAATATTTTCAGTAGTAGGTTCATGTATATAAATTCTTAAAAGTTTATATAAACTAGTCTGTTGTATAGTGCTATCAATTACATTGTTGGTATTATTATTACTATTATTTTGTTGTTGTATATTATTATTAATTTGTTGACTTGAAGATTTAATTAATTTTGTTAGATCCAGTGAGAAATCTAAAATTGGTAATAAATAATCATTGGTATAGTGTTGGTGGTTATTGGAATTAGGATCAATTGTATTGGTATTCGATAATGAGCTGGGATCTAAATATTGGCTATGATGTGTATGTGAAAACTCATCAGAATCAATAAAATTATTGTGTGTTTGAGTGTGGTGTACTAAATTTGGTGTATTAAATGTTAACGGATAATCAAATGGTGTTTGTGGATCCAAAATTAGATTTTCCTGAGGTTGATGATGTATTTGGTTTGCAGATGGTGTTGTAGTGATATTGAAGTTCAATGGAGAAATCAATTGAAATGATGGAAATATATTTCCACCACCTCCACTTCCACTATTTCCACCTCCACGTGACGGAGAAGGTGTATATAACACCTTTCCATTTACATTATTTGATTTTACCAGTGATCCACCAATACTACTACTATTATAAGATGTTGGTGGTGTTTTGGTCTGTTGATTATGATGATACAGTGGAGCATGATGGTTATGGTGAAATAGTTTAGAAGGTGAATTACCACTACTTTCTAAAGATATCAAATAAGATTCTGGTAAGGAATCGGATGAAAATGGGTCCATTTTTACTCTATATCCAAAGTGAAGTTATTGTATTGATTTTTTTTTTATTTTTATTACAAAGATGACTTTTATAGATTGATTATTTTCCTCTGATAATATGTACAATGTTATTAATGAGTACTGAACCTCATTAAATGACTATAATCAAACTACTATTTTGAAAATAAAGAGAGAAAGAAAAAAATTTTTTACTTTAATTTTTTAAATATTAATTTCAAAATTTAGGCGCAATTGATTGATTTCTATTCAAATCAAACTTTTTAATTTTAGAATTTATAAATTATTATAATTATATATTATAAATTTACTTGTTTTATTATGAAATTGTAATACAAATTAGTGTAATTAATTTGAAAATTTAAATTTTTTAACGGTAAAAACCAATGGCGCCCATTTTTTTACTCGTTTGAAACGAATGATTTTACAAATTTATTTTAGATTTCTTTATTTCTTGGGTAGATGTGTCTAGTAATGTTGGTTCTTTATCAGTTAATGTTGATGTTTCAATATTTCTTTTTTTACTTTGGTTATTATTCTCATCTACTGTTGTAATGTTTTTTACATTTAATTCTGTAGTTGTTTTTGATGTAGTGTGTTTAGTTGTTGATTTTATGGATTTCTTTTTATGTACAGGTAATTTTAACTTCATTTGTTCCAGTTCATCTGGATTTGGATTAATGATAATGATATCCTCATCTTTGTATTCTTTTGAACATAAAAGACATTGTTTAGATGAGGTTTCTTGTTTTTGAGAAGCAGAGTTGTCACTCTCTTTGATTTGAAACAACTTTACAGATAAAACATGTCCACATGATTTATTGAAATTAAAACGTTGATGAGTTCCAATTTCTAAACCTGTAATGGGACAATACCAAGGTGAAATTGTATTTTCATTGTCTTGTCCAACTTTTGACAAACTTGATTCTTGTTCTTTTTTATAGGCTGGATTGGCAGAGAAATGTACAGGATATACACATCTACTAGATCTAATGTGTGGATAGTTCTTTTTTAAATTACCATTCAATAGAGATTCTAAAATAACTTCTTTGTTGAACAGGTTACCGAAATCATCCAATACAATGGGATCTGATAAATTACATTGTGATAACTTGCATAGGAACCATTTGGAATGTTCGATTTCACTTCTACCTGCTTTCTCATGTCTTTTCTTTAACTTTACTAAATCATCTCTAGACAATACTGATCCTCCATCATTTCCCATATTTTTCAATACTTTATTTAATGAGAAATCTTCAAGTTCTCACTTCTAAATTTTAAGAAAAATGAAAAAATTTTTTTATTATTGTATTTTAGATAAATTTCATAACCCTTACATTTTGAAAAGATTACTCTTAAATTTTGTATTACTATGTCAACTGAACCAGAATCACCTAAACTCTTAATTATAAGAGTTATAAAATCAATGGAATACAGAACAATAAAAAATCTGATACTAAAAGACATTGATTTAAATATAAAAGTTTCGGAATTAAAAGATATAATAACAAAGAGTTCGTTATATCAATTCATTTTTTCAACACAAGAAATATTGAGAATATTAATAATTTGATATTATAGCATTACAAACAGCACCAGGATTCGCACCGTTTAGAACCAAACCTTTCGATACACTTAAAATATTCTTTATACCACACAAACAAAAACCAAATAATCTCACTATAAATTTAGATAATGATCACTACTTTTTAAAAGATGATGCTACATTGGCTGAATCTGGAGTTGGTAAGTGTTTTAGTAGTTAAATGCTTTGATGAAATATAACTAATTTTTAAATCATTTGGATTATAGTTTATGAAACAGAGATATCCTATTTTATAATGAGTGAATATGAAACTTATAAACAGAATCCTCAAGTTAAATGGTGAATAAATAACATAGTGGTAATTAAATACAGATATTTATTTTGTGTAATAGTTAGGTATACAATTAATATAGATTTGTCTAATTTTATCGTATTGAAGTTCTAGAGTATTGATCCTGTCTACCATTTTGTAGGTGTATTGTGGATCTGTATCGGTTTGTACGCATTTTTCCAGATACATACTATAGATATTACCTTCAGCGCATGATTTATCTTGTGAATAGGCTTGATTAAAGAATGCCATTGCAATGCTACTGTTCTGAGTGACATACTCTCCACGAAGATACATAAGACCCGCTCCAATGTATCCTCTAGAGTACCCACATCTACCAGCTTTCTCAAAAAGTTTTAATGCCATTTCCAAATCAACTTTACAACCGTATCCGTGGTAGTAACAAGTTGCTAGATACAATAGAGAGTCTGTTACATATTTGTACTCTTCAATTGACTTTTGATGAAACTGTACAGATTCCTCCCATTTAAATGTCAAAGATGCCAAGACACCAAGCCATCTATACACAACTCTCTTGGTATCCATATCATCAACTAATTCAAGGTACTTATTCAACCATATCTTTGCTTCAACGAAGTTATGTAAATCTTCAGTTAGTACACAACCTACTATAAGCATAGACCTTGAGTACCCGTATTTTGTACCTTTCTTTGCCCAGTATAATGCAATCTTTGGATCTGAGTACTGATAGTGTTTGGCAAGTTCATAACAAGCTCTTCCATTTTGATCTAAAGCAGCTAGTTTGAGAATCTCTATACCCTTAGATTGCTTACTTTTAATTTGTATATACAAATAACCTGCATATGCAATAGCACCATTATGACCAGCTTTAAAGAGATGTTTACATGACTCTATAGCCTCAGGAATAGTCTGAGTAGGGTGTGCTTCAATACACTTATCCAATGCTGAGTCCATACTGGCGTTCTCTAATATGGTATTTTGAAGATAAAACGAACCGTCTTTCATTTTTATCTTGGATTCTGGAATGGGATGTTCAAATTTAAGTACCTCTGCTTTTGGAGTAGTAGGTAACATGGCAGAGCTTTGTCGGAGGAGTTTTGAAGGTTTGTATTTCAACTTTAGTTTAGAGAGTCTAGGTGTTAAAGTTGAGTATACAGATGATTCGTGATCAGGTCTTCTATAACTCAATTCATAGGCACTCTTGGATGGTGTAGATAGAGTTGGAATATGTTTACTTTTAGTCTGGCCTAGTTTATGTGTGGCTACAAATGGTGATCTTTGGAACTGGGGTATAGGTGATCTTTTGGTAACCTTCCAATTTGATAAACCAGGTGATGTTGAAGAATGTGATTTTTGAATTTCAATAGGTTCATCATTGGCAACTGATGGAATTAAATACGAATGCAATGGTGAGTTCTTTTGGGGACTGTTGGAAGTCGATGTGAAATATACAGGTGAACTTGCACAGCTTGGTGGAGGTGTAGTTGTTGATGGTTGACTATTGAGGAATGCATTAATGTCATTAGAGGTTGGTGATACTGGGATGGTTGGTGCTTTAATATTGGTAATGGAGTCAATTAGAATCTGTCTTTCGCTGTCCAGAAGATTACTTGAATATATTTTAAATTCCTCTATAAAAGGTGTGGTTTTATGAAGTGGTTTTTGATCTTTAATATTGGCAATTTGGAGATTTACAACGGCGTCTTTTACATCAAATTGACTGGCTTTACAAAAATATAGTCTTGAAATAGCTATACAAAGCTTTTGGTCTTTTATAAAGTGTCTTGGAGCAGTTTGATTGAGGTACATTTCACCTATGGAATTGATAGAAACTGGGTAAACTGGAGACGATTTTAAATAGCATTCAAAAGCCTTTGAATAGTTTGGATTTGGATTGAATCTGTAACAGTTACCTAAATCATGGTAGGCTCTAGTATAAGAACAATCAGCTGACATTGTAAACCATTGTATAGCTTCTACACTATTCTTTACAGTTGACATGTAGTATTGACCCAAGGCATATGCGCATTGGTCCTGTCCTTCCTTTGCCCCTTTTCTCAGTAGTTCCAGTGACCGATCCATATTATATTCCACACCACCAGTGCCACGTGAGTAATATATAGCCATTTTAAATATAGCATCTTTATCACCTCCTTCACCGTCTAGATGAATATTACCACTTCTAAAAAACCAGTGTGATGCACTTGAGAGATCTGGTAAAAGTACATTTGGAATACCTTTTTCTAATATACAAGCTAAATGGTACTGTGCACGTTGATTACCTTTCTCAGCAGCATGTAGATACCAACCATACGATTGCTCAACCATTCCCAATTTGGAATAGGCACGAGCAACATTAAATGAACAATCAACATCACCTCTTTCTGCTTCTTTAATATTATCATTAATAATCTTCTCAAGATTCTTAATTAACATTTTTTGATGAATCTCTTCAGCTGTCAGCTCCTTTAACTCTGATTTAGTCTCACTATTCTGAATATTCACAATTTGGTTGTGATTTGACTTCTTTGGAGTTTTTATTGTTGGAATAGGAACCTTTAAGAAATTGTCATTACTGGGAACTGGTGAAACATGATTGATTGCGCATTGTTCTGGAATACTTTCAGTACATTTAATTTTAATTTCATTGTCATTGATAACCGTAGTTTCAATTGACATACTTGAATTTGTACCACCACTAAATAATGGTGGTTTATTATTGGTTATGGTATGTATTGGAATTTGCATTACACCAGGTTGTTGAAGAGATCGTCTCTTTAACGTACTGTTCTTTCCAGGAACTCCAAATGATATAGTAGACATGGCCTTTGATTTCTTTTGTATAGGTCCATAATTATGTGTAAAATGTTCCAGATCAATGCAATCAGCACACTGAATCATCAAACAACTCCAACAAACCATATCCAATGGTTTTCTATGCAATGAACAACTTAGATTTTCATATTCCCTCAATCCAATTTGTGAGTGACCTCTATGTGTAGAAACTACACATTTCATACACGATATAGTTTTACAATCTACACAACCTGATATATATTTTTCATTGTGTACTATACATCTCTTTTTATAATTATCCATATTGTTTTTTTGTATTTGAATTGTGCGTAAATATATATAAAATTGTTTATAATAATAATCGAATATTATTTAATGTACATTAATCATTGAGTTTTGTAATTATAATAAATAAATAAATAAATAAATAAAAATGAAATTGAAAGGTTTAAAAATCAAAGTCAACCATTTTTTTTCAAATTTTATTGTAAAATCAACCCTCCTCTAATAAAACTGTGATCAAGAAAAACATGTGTGAAATGTGCATGTTGTGGGAAGTGTGTTGTGTATTTTTGCAGACAAAACCTAATTTTATAATGATGTTGATCATTTGTCATTATCTCATTTTGTATTGCATTTTTTAATTTTCAAAAAAACAAATTGAAGATTATCATAATTGATTCAATGAACACTTTTTTTTTTTTTGAAATAACCACATTAACCACATTTTATTTTTAGAAAATTGAAAAAAGTACCTTAATCTTTTCTTACAAGTTACATCGAATCACAAAGACTGATTTGTCATTTCCTGTATTAATGTTAAATTATTAAAAAGGTTATGTATAGTGACCTATGTAATTCCAAAGTTGTGTGGATAATATCTTTCAAATGTGTTTATGCTTATCACAATTGTTTATCGAGATATTTTTTTTCTAAGATTTTTTATCAAACTGATTGATGGTTTTTTTAGTTTTGGCACAAAAATACTCGATAATTTTGACATCAGAATTAGTTAGCTTGTTAATTAATTATATCCCCATGAAGCAAGTGATATTTTTCATTATATTATTACTTTTATGTAATACTTGTTTTTGTAGGTTTTATTTAATATTTATAAATGATGATCTTTATGATTATTAATATCAAGATTATGTAGATGGATATACAATAGTTCCATATACCCAACCTGAAGAGAATAATTATTATGCTACAAATAACGATATTTGTCCATTTCAGTTTTTTGTAAAGGTTATTGATAGTAATCAAGGTGAACCATTATTGTCAACAACTCCAAATAATATTGGTTATACAATATCTGTAAATGGATCAGCGTACTATTATAGAATTAAATGGGAATTTGGATTGGGTCCTTTAACTATTAAGTTAAATTTAAAGGATTCAAATGGAGTAACAGAGACATCCACATTACAGAATTTTACTTGTACTTCCTTACCAAATTTGAGTGACTCTACTCCAAGCACCAATGCATGGTTTAAGACATCACCAAACAATGCCAATTGGATTTATAAAGCTGATTTTAATAATCTTTTACAAAAAGTGAGACCTGAAAGTTTATTGATTTCAAGTTCACCTTCAGTACTGTGTGAATACAGGTTTTTCAAATACAGATATATGATGATCTATTGTAAAGCTCAAGGTGCTGTTTTGTTACCTGACAATATAACTGTGATATTGACTTATTATGACAGTAGAGAATTTAATATCACTAGACCTTTAGATAAATTTAATGGTACTTTTGTTAGTACACCAGCATCAGAACAATTCTATATGTTCACTAAAGCTATTGTACCTTATCAGTATACCCTGGTACTGAAGTTTACCGATACCATTCCATTTGCATTCCGTTCTATAATCAATGATAAAACATCCTATAACTTTGTATTTGCAACTTCAAATCCATTAACAGTTTATTGCCCCATTGCATACGATCCATTGGTTGTCAATAACCTAGGTGGTTATTATCAGACACCTGATGGTGTGTTAATCCAAACTGCTACTCAGAGTCTTGTAGCTGTATCATCATCTCTGATTACATCATCATCTCTAACTACAACTGAAGACGGGTTCTCTCCATCAACTCTATTCATTCATTTTAGAGGTACTTATATAAACCCTATAATGAAGAGTCTAACCAGCTATCCAATGAAATTCAAAACTATGGTATTTACCTTTTACCCTGAACTTCCATTTGGACTGGTTGGTGGAAATGCTCAAAGTTTTCAATTAGGAGTCTCTATGATCTATTCAACAAGTTTCCAAGGATCATATCAATTTGGTTCTTTTTCATATCTATTTGATACCGCATTAAATGGTATGGTTGATACCACAATACCCAATATTATATCTATCAATTTCATACCATTACTTGATTTGGCAATGCTGGTTCAAATCAGAGTTACTGATACTATATCAGGCGTATATTCTATATCATCAGACTATTTCCAGATTATGTATTCTGATTTGGTATCTGGTACTCTAAACGATGGTTATTTTGAAAAAGTTGTTCAATTCAGTTATGATATAGCTGTAACTTTACCTGTTACAGAGTACATGTGCTGTGATTTTGCTGGAAACTGTCAAAATCAAGGTTTACTACCTACTGTAGGTTTGTACCAAATCATTCCACAATATAGTGTGCTGATTGATGGATCGACTATACCTACCTTTTTGTATTATTCATTCTCTGAAAACAATATAACTTTGACATCAGGAGGCAAGGATATTGTTTTAACCATCAAACTAAACGAAAATGAAAATAGTCCTTTTACAAGTCTGTTCTTTGTTCCACTTTATGACAACCAGCCACGTCTCGAAAATGTTGTAAAAGCAACCTATGACCAACTTAATGAGAGATTTATATTTAATATTCATCTACCTCAAGGTCTATTAGAGGGTGCTCTACAATACTATATTATATACCCAACACTAAAACTTTCCTATATTGAACTTTTGCAATATGTAGGACCCAATGCAACATTAACCATCTCACAATCTACACTAGATAGAATGCCTCCAACTGTAAAGGACTCACCAACCATATCTTTTCAAGACCTCGGAAATGGCACCTATATTGTTATATTCGAGGTTACTATAACTGACGATACCAATGGTCTTGTATACTACCGATTTGAATTCAAAAATGAATTAGACTACATCCCATGGATCATCGAAAGGAACTTTTCAACACCTTTAGTTGGAACATTTACACACACTCTTCAATATACCATTCAAAAGGACTATCATTGTATATCTAAATTTATGGTTACCTATGTAGAACTCATAGATGCAGGAGGTGCAAAATCAGTATATAACTACACTTACACCTCTGATGAATATATAAATCCATTTTATACAGTAGGTGCACTTACTAGTACATCCTTTTTATGTCCTAGTTCATCTATACACACTAGTCCTTTAATAATTTTACTAGGATTCAGTGTAGACAAAACAGCTATAGATGTAGGATCTAATGATAGATCATTTTTGGTTTCATTCAGAGTAGCTAGTTCGAATGTAAATCTACCATTTTCATTCAAACATTTACCTTGGTGCTATATAGCTGCTGCCAATGGAGAGTTTATTAAATTCCAAGCAGATCTACCAAAGAATAATCCAATAGATGAACAAGAATTTTATTGTAGTTGTACTCTACCTCTAGGTTTTGGTATGATGGTTAATAATACTGGGTTTGTTGGTATTTCGATATATGGTATCGCTGCTGAGTTGTATGGGTTTGGTGGGTTTTCATCTAAGGATATTCTAGATACTATACCACTTTCTCAACCATACCTGAATATTACCTATTCAGAAGTTACTCCTAATCTTGAAAAAGCATCTATTGTACCTTTTAATAGACCAACTTTATTGACTGTCTATGGAAGAAAATTCACTCCAAATTCCATGATTCTTATTAACGACATTCAACAATATAACATTAAATACATTTCACCTAGTATCATCTATGCATCTATAAATGCTCAACCATTGTCACCTATTACCATTAGAGTTTTGACACCAACAGCCTCTAATGCAATTACTGTGAATTTAGATAATAGCAGTATACCACCACAGTCACCTACTCCAAATCCTGTTTCATGTCCTGGTACTCCACCTTGTGGTGGATCTTCAAATGGTGATTGTGTGAATTCAATTTGTATTTGTAAAAATGAATGGAGAGGAAATGATTGTTTATCTAGAACTGTAATCAATCCAGAACCTTTCATTAACACAACCAATCCCACAATTGACAATGGATTTAATACAACATCTCCTGATGGTGATGATGTACAATTGAATGCATTAATTTCAATTGTAGCACTTCAGGAGTTCTCATTCAACAATACACTTCTTCACCATTACCCCTTAGTAAACTGGAATTTTACAAATATCACAACATCTGCAAATTCAGGTTTCTATAACGAGTATCTGTATCAGTCTATAGTAAATACCACAACAAGCAGTACATTGATAAAGGTATATATTCAATGGTTTAAACAAGAATACACAGTTGAGTTTGCCAATCAACAATTGGTAATGTATCCATCAACTTTGAAATACAGAATTGAACTCTCACCATACCAGTTCGAAAGTGAACTCAACCATCTGGAGGTTATATTCTCTGCATCATTTGAAAATGATAAAGAGGATTCATGCGCAATTAAAGAGTCAGGAAGTACAACTTCAGAATCAGATTTCTTGAAACTTCAATTGAATTCACATTCACTCTATGGAAGATTCATTAAACGTGCTGTAATAGATGGAAGAACTAGAGAAATTGGAAACAAATTCAACGAAGATTCAACAAATACCGGTTCAACAACTACGAAACTAACTGAATCTATATCCATTATCGTCCCTAACTACAAAGAAGGTGTATCAATGGATCCTGATTTCTCTTTACTTTTAGATTCAAACACTGCTGATGAAAAAGAAGGTTCAGTATGCACCACTTCCAATTCATCCAAAAGTAAATTAACAAGAAACCAATTAATAGGTATTATCATTGGCTCAGTTATTGGTGGTATTATATTTTTAACATTGATAACCTATTTCATTTTGAAAAACAGTCGAAATGAAAAAGCCATCAAAATTGCAATGAAAATGAGAAATATTGGTAAATCATAAACACCATTTATGTAATATAATATACAATTATTTTATTCCTAATTCTCTTTTAATTTATTTTTTACAAATTTTTATAAATAAATATCTTGTCAAGCATACACTGGTTAGTAGATTCATTTAAAAAATTTCTTAAAGCTAAGAAATTTACACCTTAAATAAATATCTATAGAAATATCTATAATTAATTTTAGGACATTTGTTTTTTTTTCGATTTGATTTTGATTGATTGCACAAACTCTTTTTTTTGTCTTAACTTGAACAACATGAACATATATTTAAATTTACTTTTGGTGTTATTTTGTATATTAAATAATTTTAAAGTTTGTATGTATTTTTACAAAATTGAACTTAGTAAAAAAAGGTAATGATGGGGTAAGGACTAATATTTTTGTAAAATCAAGATGGACAAGTATATCATGTTGAAAAAATAACAACAAATGATTATAATAATTATTATTCTTTAATGAATGGTACTTGTATTTTTGATTTTTTGGTAAAGATTACAGATATAAATGGGGTAGTTCCTACAGCTCCAAATGTAATTTTATCTCCTAATGTTATTGGAAAAATATCTGAGAGACAGAATAATACCTATCTATTTTCAATTCATTGGGAGGAAATTGTACTTGGAGAAACAAGATTTACCATTAAAGTAGAAGATGATCCTGAAATTGTTTTAGAGATATTCACTTGTGAGCCTATACCAAATTTACAGAATAGTAATATTCAAATCAATATGTTAGGTACTTTGACTAGTAGATATTGGGTATCACAAGCAACTTTCAGTAACCTCCAAAGAAAAGTTCATCCACAGTCTCTAACACTACAATCATCATTGCCATTTCAATGTCAATACACAATTTATCAATTGAAATCAATGTTCATTTATTGTACATTTCCAGTCAATACCAATGTAACTGATCTTCCAATATCAGTAACTATTGTATTAAGTACCTATCTATCATTATACACTATTGAATATAAATTTCCATATATGAAAACAAGCTCTGATTTGGCAAAATCCTATTATATCTTTTATCCATTCAGTAACCAACTTCCCACTAATGTACTATACCAACAATATGAGGTTTCTGATAATTCTTTGCCACCAGTTTTCAGATTAACAGGTAATGGTGAAATCAACAGTAACTTTATGTATGTCTATGACAACCCATTGACTATATTTGGTCTGTTTGGGTACCACCCAAACATCTCTTTTGAATATGGATACTGTTTTGTCAATAGTGGTCAATTTTTCTTAGAAACTGATAGAACATTTGCAGATCTAATTCTAGTAAACTCACCAATATTTGCATACGATGGAGAAGTATCTAGTAATGTTATAAATTTAGATGGTAAATATAATTATCAAGTTCAATCACCATATACCTATTATGCCATAAGATTCAACCAAATACGTAAGTCATTTTCTTTGCCCCTTCCTTATGGTTTTGGTGCTGATATTTCACTATTACAATATCAATTCTCAAACTCATTCATTGTATCGACATTCTTTGGTAGCCAAATTGAGATATCAACAGGAGATATTATAGATATTCCATCCACTGCAATGAAGGAGGATGTTGATCCACCTAGTGTTAATGGTCTTACACTTATTCCTCTCCCTGATCTGTCATTGTTAGTTCGTATAAACTTCTACGACGAAACCTCCGGTTTATATTCTATCAAATGCAGTCTTTTTGAACTTAAATACTGGGACTTGTCTGTAGGGGACCTTAATCAAGGTACCTTGGAAAAGGTATTTCAGTTGGGGTATGACACTCTTTTTGAACTTCCTCTATTAACTCTCACTGCTTGTGACCAAGCTGGAAATTGTGCTGCTAAAGAGCTGGAATTGAACAAATACCCTACATTCCCAGAATACAAGTCACTAGTAACACCATCAACAATACCAACAATAGAATATATGTTTTTTTCAGAAAATGCAATAACTCTACCTGCTTTAGGAAAAAATATAGTTCTCTATATAAAATTCACAGATTCTTCCAATAGTGCAATGACAAGTCTATTCTTTACACCTATATATGATAATGTCGCTAAAAGATCTGATGTTGTAAAGGCAAAGTTTGATAGAGTTAATCAGGTCTTTTATTTTAATATACATCTTCCAGGTGGTCTATTTACAGGTCCTTTACAATATAGTATAACCTATCCACCTCTGAATCTAACCAATATAGAGTTATATTCATTTGTAGGCTCCAATGCTACACTTAGTATCCAACAATCGTCAGTTGATAGAATGCCTCCTATCATCACCCAACTTGACCCAATATCACGATATGACTCAACTAAAGCCAAAGTGATCATAGGATTCTTAGCCTATATATTAGAGTCTGGAAGTGGAATTGCCCAATACACCTTCCATCTGCAAAATGAAAATGATTATCAACCCTATATAATCACAAGTCCCAAAAGTAAAATACAAACACCATCAGATATTTCAATATCCATTAACCCTACTTTTGGTTGCTATGGAAAGTTTTATATTACCTATATTGAACTTGTTGATAAAAATGGTGCAGTTTCAATCTATAATAGATCTGAAAATAGTCTTGTCTACATAAATCCACTTTATCAACTAGATTATGATGTACCTCTCGGTGTTGAATGTCCGTCTGATTATAATCAGCCTGTACAATCACCATCGCCAGTTCTAAAGGAATTTACAGTGAATCCAACAACCATTGACATTTCAAGTAACAATAGAACTTTTGTTGTTGATTTTAAAGTTGAATCTGCAAATATAAAACCAATATCAACAAGACATATTCCAAAATGTTATGTTACCGCATTGAATGGCGATATTCTTTCTTTCAATGCAGTACCAGCCACTAATACACAAGTTACAGAACTAACATATTCTTGTAATTGTACATTACCATATGGGTTTGGGTTGATGGTTCCAGAAGGTAAAGTTATTATTACTATTCATGGAGTGGCTTCTGAGTTATATGGTTTTGCTGGATATACCTCAAAACAAATAACCTCCATGGGATTTAATAATCAAGTAGCAATTCAGTTCAATTCACAAGAACCTGTAATAGAAGCTGTTTCACCAGTACCTTTCAATCAAAGTGCTGTTATTACCATTTTTGGAAGAAAATTGACTAATCCTGCAAAAGTTAATTTAAGTTCTGGTAATGGATACATGTCACCAATTTCAATGTCACCATCCGCTCTGATTGTAACTATATCACCTCAGACTATATCACCTCTTAGTATATCGGTTTTCAATTCATTTAACCTCACTTCGAATTACTTTGATGTATATTTGGTGAATGAGCAATTTCCAACAATTCCACCACAGTCACCTACTCCAACTCCTGTTGCATGTCCTGGTACTCCACCTTGTGGTGGATCTTCAAATGGTGATTGTGTGAATTCAATTTGTATTTGTAAAAATGAATGGAGAGGAAATGATTGTTTATCTAGAACTGTAATCAATCCAGAACCTTTCATTAACACAACCAATCCCACAATTGACAATGGATTTAATACAACATCTCCTGATGGTGATGATGTACAACTGAATGCATTAATTGCAATTGTAGCACTTCAAGAGTTCTCATTCAACAGTACACTTCTTCACCACTACCCTTTAGTAAACTGGACATTTACCAATATAACATCACAGGTAAACTCTGCTATTTATAATGAGTATCTATACGAGACTACTATAAATCCAATAACAAGTGTATATAACACTTCTATAAAGGTTTATATTCAATGGTTTAAACAAGAATACACAGTTGAATTTGCTAATCAACAATTGGTAATGTATCCATCAACTTTGAAATACAGAATTGAACTCTCACCATACCAATTCGAAAGTGAACTCAATCATCTGGAGGTTATATTCTCTGCATCATTTGAAAATGATAAAGAGGACTCATGCGCAATTAAAGAGTCAGGAAGTACAACTTCAGAATCAGATTTCTTGAAACTTCAATTGAATTCACATTCACTCTATGGAAGATTCATTAAACGTGCTGTAATAGATGGAAGAACTAGAGAAATTGGAAACAAATTCAACGAAGATTCAACAAACACCGGTTCAACTACTAAACTAACTGAATCCGTATCCATCATCATTCCTCATTACACTAATAGTGTATCAATGGATCCTGATTTCTCATTACTTTTAGATTCAAACACTGCAGTTGACAAAGAAGGTTCTTGCAATTCATCCAATTCCAAAAGAAAACTAACTAAAAACCAATTGATTGGTATAATCATTGGGTCGGTTGTAGGTGGCATTATATTTTTAACATTGATAACCTATATCATTTTGAAAAACAGTCGAAATGAAAAAGCCATCAAAATTGCAATGAAAATGAGAAGTCTAGGTGGAAAGAAGAATAATCATTAAACTACCTCCCCACTCCCTGCAATCTATATAATGTAAATAAATTTATCTCTAACTTTTCCTGAACAAAAAATATAGAAATAATTTTAAAAACTGTTGCTAATAGTAACATGAATGTACACCAATTCAATTTGAAAATAATCTGGAAACATATCACTGAGTGAAAGGATTTTACAGTTTCTATTTCAGAAAATCAATCTAAAATAAACAAAAATAATATTGAATCGTGGGAATAAGTTGAGAATTGTTATATTTGCTAAAAAAAAAAATTAAAAAAAAAAAAAACTAGTAAAAAAATTTCATTTTGGTCAAAGATATTTTGATAAAAGAAAATATGGCAGATACTCTGAATTTAGAGACTTTATCTATTAAGGATAATAATACTACACCACCACAACAATCACCACCATTACAATCATCACCTTCTGGTAATGGGGGTGGAAAGAAAGCAGCAGTACCCTCACATGGTCTCACTGAGGATCAACTAAAGAAAGCAGCTACCCTTTTGAAATCACAAGTTAAGGACATCAATGCACAGGTTACAACAGACGGTATGAATGGACACCAAGTCACTGTTGTCTCTAACAAGGAAAGCGATTTTGTGATTGCTGCCATTGGAGGCGTCGAACTCGCAGAGTATCAATTGATACACGCCGTTCCTAAACTAGTTAAATTGGAAACCAATGGAAAGACTGTGAATAAGGGTTTGGAAGATTTGAAATTTAAGAAATACTATCTATCACAAAAATGGAATGGAATGAATATTCAAATTTTCAAGTATAAAGATCAACACGGTCAAACTTGGATCTCTGCAAAACCAAGAGCCACAGCATTCGTTCAGAATGATCAGAAGGGATGTATTATAGATAATGTCAAACAGGTACTTTCAGCCAAACCAGAACTCATCAGTCAACTGAAGGATGATAAATCTGATATCCAATCAGTGGTTTTTGAGCTATGCGGTTCAAAGGTACCTCATATTGTAAAATATGATTTTGAATTGGACTTGAAACCAGTGTTTACCATCAGATCAAATACAGGTGAGATTACACCTGTCGTTGCAGAGGGTACTGATATAGTGACTTCGGATTCTGAAATCCCAATATCAACACTCTTGAAAGACATGGAAGCTATCAAAGTCGAATTGTACTCTAAAAACAAAGAATTTAGAAAAGTGAACGGACTTAGAGAGAACATGTTCTGGTTCAACCATTTTGCAGAGGAGGGACGTGTGTTGTATATTCTCAATGACCAAGGAACCTTGTTGCAACCTAAACTCATTTACTCAGTCAAACCACAAGATACCGAAAAGGCACACTGGGAGCAATTCGATACCGAATTGCAATCAAAAATCCTATTAATTGTACATGAATTACAAGAAAAGGGCATGCCAGTTAACAAAGACACTCTGGCTAAAGAAATGGATCTTGACGAGTACTCCTGGAACAGACATTCAGCTGATATCTTAGATCTTGCTATTTTACCTAACCCCAACGACATTTCCACCACTCCAACCTCCAATGCCAACAATAAAAAAGGAAATAATCAAAAATCAACAACAGATGCAAAACCAAAGAAACAGTCAAAGATTTTGATTACATGTGGTTTTCCAGCTAGTGGAAAGAGTTACTTTTCACAGAAGCTCGCAGAGTCTCCAGAAGGATGGAAGAGAATAAATCAAGATGATTTAGGGACTAGAAAGAAATGTGAGGATTTGTTTAAACAGTATCTAAAGACTGGTGATAACATTATAGTCGATCGTTGTAACCAAGATATTCTTCAGAGAAGAAACTGGTTGAAGATGGCTCGTCTTGCAGGTGTCTCAGATGTACATTTACTGTGGTTCAAAATTGACCAACAAATCTGTAAAGATCGTATAGTAGTTCGTGAGAATCATCCAACCATTCCAAAAGGTGAAGAAGGTATTCAAATTATTGATAAATTCCAAAACATGTTTACAGAGCCCTCTCCACTTGAAGGTTTCGCCTCACTAACCATTATTCAATCTGAAGCTGATTCCAATGAATTAATTGTAAAATATACTAGTTCACCATCATCCACAACTACTACTACTGTAGCTGTAAACTCAACTGACTCCTCTTCTTCACAATAAAAATGAATAATCCCGATAACCCCTTTTGGTTAATTTTAAAAAAAAAAAACACACAAAGTCCATATTCATTGAAATTTTATTGCTGCAATCTCTTACTAAATTTGTATTTTAACTAAAAAATCAAAAACTGATTTATAATCCCAACCCAAAAAGGTAATACAAAGCTGATATTATTTATTTGATTTTATCTATATTTCATCTGTAGAGACTGTATCCTAAAAGTACCTGCCTACGTCCCCTACTGATACTACTACCCTGCACTATCACCTAGTGATACATCAAATGTTACATCGACATGTAGAATGTCAGTCTAACTCATGAACCTATCTACGAACTTAAAGATGTCACTAGTACACCTAAACTCATAGAAATCGTTCAATAATTGGTCTAAGACCTGCTGCTAAACCTATGACAGATGACCTTTTTTAGTGTACTGGCTAAAATAACGTTTACTATTTATATATAAAACTGATTTTATGATAATAACGAACTGATTCTATCCTTCAATTGCTAAAAATTTTTTTTTTTTTTTTTTTGCTGTTTTTGTTATTGTCTTTTCATCTCACAACCTGTATTAATTTATTATTTTTTTTATTTTTTATTTAATTTGGATAAACATTAGTTTGTTGTCTTTAAATTAATTATAGAGAAGAGATTGTAAAATATTTCATTACACTTGTAACTCGCTATATAAGAATAGTAAGTATTTTGCATATTGTTTGTTTATCTCCTTTTTCCTTAGACTGTATAGTCAGTCCATACATGACACAAGATATGGAGATATTTTTTTTTGATAAAAATTTTTTTTTTAAAGTGTTACAAGTATAACAACAAATATTTCGATGATTTTATTATCTCTCCATTATAATATATTGTGTGAGTGTGTGTGTAATTATTAATATTAATGAAATCCATCAAAACACAAATTGAAAGGTGTTTTTTTACCCACAACCCCACCCCAATCCAAAAGTTTTTTAGTTAAAATTTTTTTTTTCCTTTTGTGTGTTTTTGGTGGTCAATTAATTAGACATTTTTAAATTGTTTTGTTGTGTTTGTTTGGCAGTGACTTTTGACTCTATTTTTTATTTATCTAACTAAAATTGATATTTATCTATTTTCATTGTTTACCCAACTAATCGACATACTAAATTTTCATTTTCATTTAAAAAATTTAAAGTATATATTTGAATCTCCTCGTTTCTAGAAAACATAAGTTACTTTGTATTATATTGGTAGCCACACGCATAACAGCAACATTGCTACCCCACCCACAAATCAAATTTCACATTATATAAATAATATTTATCAAGAGAAGATATGTCCACACAATTTTCCCCAATGTATATGGAGCATCACAGCTATCACCACCATCCCCATCACCACAACCACCACCAACACCACCACCAACACCAACACCATAGTGGAAGTTCACCAGAACTGACTTCACAAGATTTACATATACATCAAATTAGTTATCCACAATTCCACCATCACCAGGCACCTCTCTCTCATGATGAGAGATTGTCATTTGCATCCTATGCTAATACTAGTGGGGCCTATAGCAGTCCTTCTACACCTTTACCATCGGGATCAGCTAACACCTCTTCCCCAACATCTTCTACACATATACCATCTCACGCTACACAATTAAGTAGTTCTCCGATAAAGATGAACCACAGTATTACCAGTCCACCTGGGTCCTTGTTGATGATACCCAGTGTCGGCGGAGGTCTTACACCATCAACTCCTACATCAACTTCATCACCTCTGACACCCAACACATTTAGTAATGCCTCATCGTCATCGGGTGATGACGAACCCATCTATGTAAACAGTAAGCAATATGCTAGAATTATCAAAAGACGTACTGCCAGAGCTAATGAACTGATAACTCTTTCAAGACAGGCAAAGAAACCATATCAACATGAAAGTAGACATCAACACGCCATCAAAAGAGCCAGAGGTTCTGGTGGTAGATTCCTTACAAAGGAAAAGAATGCAGAATTGCAAGCTTCTCTAAATAACACAAGTAGTAACGAAACATCTCCAAAAGATTCATCAACTCCAACCTCACCTCTATCTAGTACCAACACCTCATATTCACCATCATCTTCGACCACCAAAATTCCAAAAACAAAAACCAACAATAATTCATCAAAAAAATCTCAAACCATACCTTTTATACCATCATCGCAACCAAATCTTTAAATTGATACAACAACAACAACATCATCCTACACAGTAAAAGATGATGGAGTCATTTCATTCATATAACAACTATATTATTAATAATTACATATATTCAAAATAATAATAATCTTACGATATTGACAATGTCAATAGCATGCATATATATATATATAAACTTTAAATCATAAAATGTACAATTGTCAACCATATATAAAAACATAATGTTCCACATCAACACTATATATAGAAATTTTGTGTGAAATAAAAAAACCCCCCCCTCCATTATAATTCAAACTAAACCTAACAAAGTCTTTCGTACCTTTCTTTACAAGTTATTGATCTACTGTAGTTGCAAAAGAGATCTCTTTCATTGTAATTATTAATTTATTTACTGGTTTTCTTTAGTTCTCTTTTTACATTTGTTATTGATTGGTATACCTGTGTGAAAAGTAATATACATATGTTTTTTTTATGTTTTTGTTTTTGTTATTGAGAGTTCTATAATTCATTATTACTATTACTAATTAACGTCTATTATATATATGTGATTGTGTAATTGGTGGGAGAGGAGTGCATTTATGTAAAATAAAAATGTATCTAAATGTATATATATTTAAATATTCGTTTATCAATCTTCGAGTATATCAAAACTATCATAAACACCATTTGAAATTATTAAAGAATTGTCATTTGAAAATACCAATGTTGAATCTTTTACACCATTCTCTACTAGATATCTCAGTGCAAAGTCTATAGTAACTGGTTGTTTAAATTTATGTTGTTTTGATGTTGATACTAAATTACTACCTTTTGAAATGAATGCATATATAATTAATTGTCCCGCTATTAGTTTCTGAATATCCTCTGGTATTGTATCTCGTAGTTCTTTCTCTAGTTTAATAATCTGTTCCTCACTAAGTGCAAGGTTACTGCCATTACCAGTTGTACTGTTTCTTCTAGATTTTAATTCTATAACATGTGTTATAACCAGTTAGTATTAGTTGAATGGTGTGCAATGAGAGAGGTACGGGAATGTATAGTGATAGGGGAGATATACAATACTATTTACTGTTAATTTATTATCTGACGATTCCGATTTTGTTTTACAATTATTACATGAAGGTTTTTCGATTGCACTACCAGTACATTTACAATTATTAATTTCAGTATCGTCACTGAATTTAATTGCTCTATCTGTCATTTTTATTTGTTGATTTCTATTAGATTTATAAAAAAAAAAACTACTAAAACTATTTTTGATATTTTATAGAAAATCGCTTCGAGCAAAGAAAAATATATCTCCCAGATTGACATCCATAGTTACATACTGTTTATTTGAATTAATTCTAAAAACTCACTACACAATTATGTTTTAGCGATTTAATTTATTTTATAACACCAATTTATATAACTATTTTGATCTATTTTACAACTTTAAATGAAAAAAAAAATCTGAATTTTTTTAAATATTTATCTCTTTCCAATTAGAGACAGTGTGTGGTGATCATCAAAAAAAAAAACAAAATTTTCAAAACTTACAATCACTACTGTTGTTGACCTAGAGGTATTTTAAAATCATGTTAAGAAATAGTAAAAAGAAATCAACAGCAACAACTAGTGTAAAGAAAGATGATAAACCTTTAAAAGTTGAGGTTGCTTATCAATCTTATAAATCATGGAGTGATAGACACTATTTGACAGCATTTGTATTATTTGTTGTCATTTTGGTGTGTTATTTGAATAATGGGGAGATGACAATAGGTGGAGACTCTACTGCTAATACATTGTTAACTTTGAAGTTAGTTAGACCTGGTGCACTCCGTAGTCAGTCTTTGGCAGAGGTACTGTCGTTTTCACCTTTAGAGAACCCTTGTTTGTTTCAGTGGAGATATACACCAGATTTGAATTCAGTTCCACAACGTGGACTTAATTTACAGCATTGGAATTTAACAGCACCTGTTATTCTAGCTTCTGGTGAGAAGGTAATGAAATCAGCATGGGATTTATATGAATTAAAGAGACTGGTATTAGAGGGTCCTAACTATTACCTTGTAGACACAAAGTCTCATCCAAATAACAGATGGGCAAATACATTTGGTATTGGAACTGCACTGGTTAGTGCACCTCTGTTCTTCCTCTACACTACCTTTATCACACCTATTCGTCACAAAGATGTCTGTCAATATCCACGTGCTGATTTATTAACCATATCAAAATTCACAGCATCGTTTTTCACCACACTTTCATGTGTGGTAATGTATTTTATAGCAGTAAGAATTTTGAGATCTCTCAATGACGGAAGTGGGGACCAGAGAGTTATACAAAAGAGAAACTATTATCTAGCTATAATCTCTACCCTCTTCTATGGTCTTGGTACCTCACTATTCAGTATCAATGCACAAGCTCTTTGGCAACATGCCCCTAACACACTATTTATAACCATAGGAATACATCAGTTTTTCAAATTACATCAAGACTATATGGGTAAATCTAGTGCTGTTGATGAATTTGGGTTAGCTATCACCAGTGTTCTTTGTTGTGTCTCACTATGTTTGGCAGTCTTTTGTAGACCTACATCAGCTATATACGCATTGGTTGTTATCCTACATCTCATTACAGAAGTCTTGCAATTCACTATCTCAAAATCTAGTGATAATCGTCAATCGAATGCACTGAAATCTCTACTTATTCAAGGTGTAGTCGGACTTGTCTTTGGTGGTTTGTTCCTCTACCATAACAAGTTCTTTTTCCACGACCCTCTCACAACAGGTCAGACCTTGGCAGCTGATATTATATCTAAAGGTAAATCAACAGTACCTGGAACTTGGACAGCACCTTTCCTCGACGGTGCCTACATGCTCCTGGTCTCACCCAGTCGTGGTCTACTCGTCCATTCGCCATATCTAGTCTTCTCTATATTCGCCATCTTATATCTAATGATGAAGTTCTCAAGTCAACAGTTCTATGCAGCTCAAAGTCTCAGAGCATTTATGTTTGGAATGATTGGACTCTTTTATGCCGCATCCATATTCTTTGATTACTGGGGTGGTTGGTGTTGGAGTTCTCGTCCATTGACTGACATAACTCCAATTTTGGGAAGTCTTATTGTACTACTATTACCAACTATATACCGACACAAACCACTCTTTTATATCTTTATTACATTAGGCCTCTTATCGATTGCAATTCACACTGTTGGAGTGTATCTTTATGACCCTATGATATGGAACTATCAAATGTCAGTAAAGAACTCCAAAACTGGTGAATTTGAAGCCATAACTGATTTTGAGGTTCTCTCTGGAAACAAACACATCTCTGGTACTGTACCATTGAATATCGATCAACCTGAATACAGATATCGTCTCTATTCATGGAAAGACTCTCAAATTTCATATTTATTAAACAACCTCTCCCTAGCCAGAAAAATTAAACAACACACTGTAAAATCTTGGATTGAAGGTAGATTATCTTAAAAATATAAAATAAATAACATTGATGGGAAATCAGTATGAAAATATCTAAATTGTGTTCCCAATGTGTGTTCAATTTTTAAATTTTTTTTGATTTTTCATAATTTTGATAAAATTGATCGATGTTAGAATGGAATCGATTTCAATTGTTTTGAGATCACTACGATCTTCAAATAATTCTATAGATTTAAAAAAAATATTTAAAGATGATTTATTAGATTGTAGAATATCTTTAAATTCAGAATATATTGTATTTAGATCAAAAGAGAATCGATGTTTTTTTGTATATCTTTGTGGGAAGAGTAGTGGAGGTACAGCATCTTCAATATCGATAACAACAGATATAGTTAATAGTAATAATAATACAGTAGTTCAACAACATCAGTCATTGTTATCTGCAAGTTTAACGCCATTACTTGCTCAACAACAGCAAACATCTACACAGAATACAGGTGGAAGTACTACACCAACGAGTTCAACTCAGATTTATAATAGAGAGTATTTGGATCAGGATTTAATAGTTTTAGAATGGGATTATAGTGAGGGTGGTAAGAGTAGTGGCTTATACTTTCAAATGGTACCAGAAGAGATATGTCAGATGGAGTGGGTGTCGCCTTTGATTATCAGGAATACTGTACAGTTGTATAGTGATTCTTATAGATCTGTTAGTGTACCTAGCCATCTATGCATATTAGATACCAAAAAAACATTACATCTATTGACATTGTTCAATAATCAGAATATTCAAAAGAAACCTGATAATGATGATCTACAACTACAGGATATAAAATTAAAAAAGAAACTTTGCATTATACCTCTGTATAAAGATTCTGTAGTTGACCAAAGTAAATGTACATTAATTCAGACTAGTGGTACTAATGATACATGCCACTATCTACACCACTATTCCATTGAATATGATCATTTGATTCAAATGTTGGATCTATCAAAGGTTTCTAGTGGAGGTACTGAATTAGAGATTATCAATAACATTGGTGATGGAAATGGTAATATAATACTATTATTCAACAGATGCACTATAGTACATTTGAAAATCAAACAAATTGATTCCTATCACTACATCTTTTTTGTACAAAGAAAGTTTCAATTATCTAATAACCAAATGACAAAAGAGATTATTACCCATATCAAAATTTCAAGACAGAGCTCATCAGGTGACCATTTAATAAAGTTAATTGATAAATGGTTATTTGTATTCAATTTGAAATCATGTCAAATTGAATTATGGAATCTCAATGGAAAGAAACGTGGTATCATATACCTCATAGACTATTTTTCGAAAAATAATATAACTATAGGTATGTTATTAACATTATATAATTGAATATTTAAACTAATTATGAAATATGGGATTTATGAATATATAATAGAATCAAATGAATTTTTAGATTTTGCAATTTCAACAGACTTATTGACTATATCTATATTGGATAGTCAGGGTAATATCTATGTTTTGGCAATTGATGACTATTTTCAACAATCACAACCATTGTTATTACATTCTGTTGGTATTGTAAATTATTGTATTGTTAATAAGACTGATGATGATTGTGATATCTATGCATCTTCACAGGAATTGGATGATGAGGAAGAAAATGATATATCTGCTGATGAGGATGATGATGGTATGCATTCTAGTGATCATCATGAAGAGACAGAATCTGATCAAGATGAAGTTTTGACCAATGACCAAGACGAAGATTTTGAAGCTGACGAGAAATTGAATAATAAGAGTGGTAATCATTATGTAAAGATTGAAGATATAAATAATCGTAATGATATATTCCTATTTCATTGGTATGAAACTGACGAATCATTGTTAACATTGAACGAGTCTCAAAAGGAATTTGATTCTATGATTCATTGGTTACCTCGTAAACCTCTTCACAAGTATTCTAATAATGGTTTTAATGTGAATTCTAGTGGTTTTATGATGGGATCTGGTAATAGTGCGTCAATGATGATGAGTGGATTACAAACTGTGTCTCCTACAATGTCACGTGAGAATTCATTTATGAATCTAATGAAGAGATCTACAAGTATTGATTTTCATCAGCATCTAAAGATATCGAATAACAATGCTTTTAGTCAGTCTAGACAGTTACCTACCTATGACATTAATTCATGTTATAAAGTGACTTTACCATTAGAAAGTAGAATTAGTAGTAGCTCTAAATTCTCATTCTTTCTCACACCAAAATTGATCATGTTACTGGACCAGTCTTCATCAGATAGCCATTTCTACTATTTTGACAGATATGATAGTTCAAGTAAATCCGAGAGAATTGTACAGGAAAAAGTAATGCTAATGTTAATGAATGATCAGTCATTTTATTTCTTTACAGAGTGTGGAATCAATGCACTTTTAATTGACCAAAACCAACAGCAGATTCTCAATAATCTCATTATGTTTGAGGGTTCAGTAAGTGCTAATCATCTATGTGCATTGAATAACTGGAATAAAAGAGACTTGAAGATTCATGCACTTCACTTGGGTCTAAAGTACCGTCAACTGGATGTTGTTGAACCTGCTCTCAAGAGTCTTGATCTAGATCAACAATTAATAGGATCTCAGCTACTAGTTACCACAATTCTAGAGAACTCTGCCAACGCACAAAATGCCAATGTTCACAATGAAACATTTACATTGGAACTTTTGCATATTGGTATGAATTTCATTGGTCTTATTATTAGAGATCGTGCAAGTCTTGTTCATCAGTCACTTAGTAAACTTAATCAGTCAATGACGGAAATCAACTGGACTGAGACTTTGACAACACCACTTCATGAGAATAATCAGAATCTGTCTTTAGCATCTTTAAATGACTATTTTAGTGCGAATACATATAGTTCAACTCCATCTTCGTTACATAATAGTCAAGAGAATATATCAAGTCAACAGTCAACACCTATTCAAGATCTTTTAAATTTTACAACTATTCTAGAGTCTTTAAGAATGTTTCAAAAACAACAACAAAAGTCACCTGATATATTGCAACCTCCACCACCAACCCAACAACCTCTTCCTCAGTCTATCATTATACAATCTACTCCTGTATCTTTACAATCTTCAACATCATCACAGTCATCAGGTAATAGAAGTAGATCAACATCACTTATTCCACCTTCTCAACAACAACTACAACAAGCATCTCAACAACAACAACAGCCAATTGATATGTCAAATTGGTTTAATCCAGGGTTACTAGAAAGATGGGATAGAATGGAGGAGTTGGAGATTATAAAAGAGTCATTAATGAGCAGTACCATTTCATCTGCCATTGCTTATATCAATTGGAGAAGAGAAAAGAAACAATCTGGAAGTGGTGCAAGTAGTACCAATGTTGACATTGATACTAGTAATCTACCAAAGTTTATTCCATCAGTAGGACCATTGACATTAGACCACATTAAAAAGATATCATCTTGTTTCATCTATCAAGCTGTTTCACAAGAACAGTTGGATCAAGCTATCAAGTTACTTACAACAGTTGGTATTCCATTAATACCCAATCTCAGACAATTGGCATTCTCAACATCTAGAAGAAATATAAGAAATCTACTCATTGGTCAACTAGCAAACCATCCACAGACTAAAGAGACCTTATTTACGATTGAAATGAGTCAACTTTTAGAGTTCTCAAGTAGACTTGAGAAATTGTATCCTGGTATATCCTTCCATAGAGAATTCTCAAAATTATCTTTTAAATGGCGTCCATTTGCAGAATCTAAACCACCATTACTAATTCAACAACAACAACAATTACAACAGTATTTATTGCAACAACAACAACAACCACAAGACCAAAATAATAATCAGCAACAACAATTACAACTATATAATAATATTAATGATGAAGATATTAAATTACTCTGTCAGGAGGTTGATGATGTGTTACCTGATACTGAACATTATTATGGATTCCAAATTGTAACTCATGGTAGTGCAGTGTCAACTGGTCAGCAGACGAATGTATATAGTAGTGGGTTTTTAAGAGGTACAAATTCAATGGCACAACATCATCAACAGGTACAGGTTACGGGTAGTCATAATTTAGGTAGAAATAGAATTATATTATACCCACCAATTACACACCAGAATGGTGGTGAAGGTGATGGTTACTCTCATTATTCTCTGAATGATCTCATGTCTTGGCAACCAAGTACCAAAGAACGTGTACTGATTGAGAAGAAATATGAACTTCTTGAAAGAGATTTAATTGCGTTGCTTAACTATCATATTGCACATAACCAATTTCAAGCTATTGCTGAATGGATTAGAATGTTGTCCACTCAACAACTTGAATACCTTCAGTCACTTTCTAATGGTACTGTACAACCTGATAACCAACATTCTCTACTATACAATGCCATCATTCAAGCACTTTGTAATGCAACTCCAACTATGAGAGATCTATTTTTAAATCACCTTGCGAGTCAGAGAATATTCTTGGTGGAGGCTGAAACTCTACCTCTATTCCATCTAGATAACAATGCACCATCATCTAAAGACAAGAACTCACTTCTCCTTAAACGTCTGGCAAAGAATCAACTACTCTATCCAGATTCTTCAAAACCCACTCAATATCCACTAACTTTGGAATTCCATAAATTCTTTTTGAAATTCTGTATTGAACAGAAACTCTATCCACTGTTATCAAGTTATATTCAAGCATATGATATTCAACTGGATAGTGAAGAGTCTAGAGTCAAATATGGAATTGAATTACACCAGTTAGCACCACAAGCTCAACTACTA
This sequence comes from Tieghemostelium lacteum, assembly GCA_001606155.1. NCBI lineage: Eukaryota > Evosea > Eumycetozoa > Dictyosteliales > Raperosteliaceae > Tieghemostelium > Tieghemostelium lacteum. The sequence goes on along the minus strand of LODT01000004.1, from coordinate 1,197,096 downwards.
TTCTTATTGAAATCCAAATCTTCAAAAATTGATAGATTAAAGGCAAATATTATAAATTTGTTACCATTGTTGAATGGTGATCAGGAAACTGATCAATTCTTAGACCTTAGAATAATGGATAATAATAATGTTCGTGCAGAGATATCAGTTTACTTTAGTGTCATTAATAAGGTTTTAGAGAAATATCCACAAAGACCACTACTGGTACTGTCATCGCTAATGTATTCGCCATGTAAACTTAAAAACCTTTTACTTCACCAAACATCAACTGGTCAGAAATTACAAAGTTCTATTCTACTAGACTCTATAAAAGTGCAATATCCAACATTACATTCAATAACCAATAGAATATTAAATGGAGGTAATGTAAGCTCACCTCGAACTAATATATCAAATGGAACTAGAGATATTAGTACTGCTAAAGGTGACATTACTCTATCTGAACTCTTGGATGCCAACTCATTATTCAATCTCTCCAATCTCTTTGTAAACCAAGACCCTCTACAGAAACTTGTCATTCCAGATCTCACTAAACAAAACTTTAAAGAGGGTTATATAGATAACTTGGACATGTTCTATTTCTTGGAAAAAGGTAGACCAATTCAGGCTCGTTCAGTTCTGGGTGATGGTGTATTAAGTAGTGACCAAAAAGATCTACTTGGATGGTTATTGAGAATATGGACTCTCAGACATATACATCAAGAGAAATCTGTATCTTCAGCATTGGTATTATTAGATCTACTGGATATGCCTCAACATAATCTCATGTTGAAAGTAGATATTAGTATTGCCAAAAGAATATTGACTAAAAAGCAAATTTCCTCTCCATTATCACAGAGTACGGAAATATCATCTCCATTAATGCTGTCTTCTAATTCCATTGGATACCCTCAATCTCCAAATAGTCCATCATCTAGTAACTCCTCTACAAATTCAGAACTAAAAGATGATTGTAAATTGACAAATGAAACAGTATTCACAGTATTTCAAATTGAAACTTTGAATCTGTTTATTCAAATGTACCCTACACCAGATGACATGCAACAACAGATCAATAACAGTGACACTAATGTTCAACCATTACCACCACCTGATAGACCAATTCATAGAATAATTACACGTTTTGAAAGCACCATTTCATTGGATTGTCCAATTGAGGATTTCAATTCAAAATGGTACCTTTTATCACGGTTCTGTCAAGTTCATGGTATTTGTAAAATCACTAAACGTTTAGAATATCTGGCTATGAATAATCAATGGTTAGAGTTCTTGTATGAATCTCAGATTCAAGAATTCCCATTATCACAAATCAAAGATATCTTGAGAAAGTTCACTAACAGTGGTATTAGAAACCACTTGTTATTGGTTATTGAAAAACTTTCAAATGAAAGAAAGAGACAGTATATAGTAGATGAAAATGATGATAATACTACAGAAACTAATAGATCATCAGAGTTATTGAATCTATCTAAACAATACTTTTCATTAGAGGAGTCTACACTCAGTGGTGATATCATTGCTTATGTACTCTCAGCATTCAGATCAAATGATCCTGCAAGCTATCTATTGTACAATGCCACTAAAGATAAAAGACCATTACTTGCTGTTGTCGCAAATTGTGTTGGTCAATCACAGGTTACAACTATAGAGTGTCTGGTTACTTGGTTATGTGTAAACATAACAAATCTTTCAAAATTCTTGACTGGTCATCAACACTCAAACATTAACACTACATCTGCCAATGTAGATGATAGTTTTGATTTTGATTTGGATGCATTGGATATTTCATTAGATCATCATGTGGCACCTAATATTAAGAAATACAATTACGATGATTTGACACATGCCATACAATATATAATTCAAAATAGAAAGTCTTTTCTATTGCTTGAAGGTTTCAAGATATTCATTCCAGAGAATATTTTATTGAACTATTTGGTATTCATTAACCAGTTTCATCAGTATCGATTTGAGGAGTCTCAAGAATCTCTTAACTTATTCATTAAAGATATGGAGAATTATAAAGTACCAAATGAACATAAAGATGTCCCTTACTTTAATTCACGTGATTCTATTAGATCTCTAGTAGTCACCATCAGTGAAAATCTAGTTGATCTATTATCAAGTTATGAACGTGAACATTTCCTATCTATTCTACATCAGTCATCATTGTCACCTGTATTCTCCACATTACACAGTACACTGAATCTACTAAAAAGAACTCAACTGGGGGACAAAAACATTAGAATGGATCCTAAGGTTATCATCAAACATCTATTGGAGAAAGGTTTGTTTGTAGAGGCTAGAACATACTCTGTTGAGAATTCACTGGATAATGATATAATCACTCTGGCTGAAGTCGAGTCTCTAGTAAACCACTATAAACACGGGTGTCTATGGGACATGGAACAAGAGAGAACTAACCTCTGGAAAAAGTCACAACAGTACTTTATTCAGCATCAGTGTAGACCATCAGTTGCAGGAGAATTCTTTTTCAATAAGTCTCATTTAGTATCCCCAAGCAAAGAAAAGATTCTATTGTTGAACTTGGCTGTTGAATGGTTTGAAAAACAACCAAATATCTCAAAAGAGAGAAGAGAGTTTATCGACGATCTCAAGAATCAACAATTACTCATATCCGTTGGGTTGTCAATTGAAGATGAAAATCAAAAACCTCAATTCCACTTTGATACCACTAATCCATCATCTGGAACTTATAATGATGACATGGAAGATTACAGTGATGATGAGGGAGGCTATCAACGTATTAATTCATATTTCACATCACCTATTCATTCACCGCCAGATTCACTATCTTCATCACCCGAATTAGACAGTCCAATGAAAGACTATCAAAAACACAGAGCTTTAGAAACTCAAAGTAACAATAGTTATCTACAATCACATCCAATTTCAGCATTGAGAACATCATATGATACCCAACAACCTACACAACTTGCAACAATGACAGGTACAGGAGATATCACTATTGATACCAAAGGTTTGGATATTGTTATTGCCAAACTATTAAATTGCTCCAACTTCTACCAAGCCGATCAAATTTGTCAACAATTTAGTTTTAAGTCTTATGATTACGAATTAATCAATGCCATGTTAAAGATTGTTAATAGACAAATTCCACCTAACCCCAAACAGTTCCCTGCAGAGTTGGTAATGGCACTTATGCAAAATCACAAATCAATGAAATGGATAAAATCTGTACAATCATATGACCAAACTACAGATAACATTCTACAGGCACTAGAAACACTTTCTTCAGTAAGTCTACTTGCCAAACCAGCTGCCAAAACTATCATATGTAAATTTAATGTTTCTGAAAAGTTGAAAATGACCTACCAAGAAATGCAATCTCAAAACCCATACCAAATTGTAAGTCTACTGCTGAAACATGGTCGTGAATCATTCCGTCTTCTGAAATCATTTATATCATGTTGTCATTTAGATCACCATCTAATCAATGAACAATTAGCCGACCAATTCTCGTCAGCTGTGATATCTTATTATTCCAATACACAAACAACATTAAATAATAGTGCCGAGTTACTTGAAGAAACTCCAACATCACCTTCATCTAATACCACAAAGAAAGAATCCATTGATCCACATTGGACCAGTGAAGAGTTTCATGAATTTATTAGAATTGGAAAGGATCCTTATTCCTTTGGCATGATGTTAATTGAGAAATCTGGTGTCGATATGACATCTCTGCAATCTCAAACTCAATTTGATTCACCATTGTCAAGTGTCAATCTATCAACACCTTCACCAACAACCTCACCCAACAACAACCAACTTAAAATCAATAGTCTACTATCAATGGAAGCTGAATCTGAACTATTCGTTCGTGCACACTTTTGTTTTGTAATTTCATGTAGTGTCGATGGAACCATTCTGGTTTTAAATATTGTAAAATCACGTATTCATCATTATGCACAAGCTGGTAAATATAAATTACTGGTACGTTTGATTACTGGTATGCAATGCTATAATGAACTACAAGCAATATTTGATATACTACTTGAACATGACAGATTCGAATTACTACTCCGAAAGAAAATTCATCAACATGAAGATCAAAATGGTTTGAAATTGGCATTAAATAGTTATCTATTGAAAAAGCAGCCATTGTATTCTGAGAAACTGTCTATGCTCTACTTGAGATTCAACATGTTTAAAGAGATTGCACAGAACCATGAACAAAAAGCAAGATCAAGATTGGAAGGTCTATCAAGAGAGAAATCTCAAAATTTGGCAGCATTCAATAAGGAACTTTTGGAGATTATGAAAGAGTTATTGGACGCAGCTGATAGTTATAGTAAAGAGAGATCTAATCGTACTGCTCAACAGTGTATTTCCCTAGGTGCACTATTGGCATTACAAATCAAGACTCCAGATCAGAAACTAATTAATCTACGTCCTGCAGATGCCAAGTTAATGTTTATTGGTAGAACCCAATTTAAAGAGTCTTTGATTGTTGCAAATGCCTACTCACTGAATAACCATTCCGATTGGATTAGTGCTTTGTTTCAACAGGTTTTAGTACAAGGTAATTTCCAATTTCTACACGAATACATTCAATATTTTTCACAAAACAATCTCGTCTTTATCGATTTGATAAAGAAATACAAGAGTGAACCTAAACTTCAAAAACCTCAGAATGTAAAATCATTGATACTCTCAGTTGTAACTGATAAGAACTTAAAATTGGAGTTTGCAAAAGAATTACAATTTGAAGATATACTTAAAGATTTGAAAAACAAATAAATATAGTATATATTAATCTAGAATACAAAATGTGTTTAACCTAATGTTTATTATATCTAAAGAACTCTATAAAAATCTTTCATTGAATTATTATCATAGGGTTTAAAATGGTAAGTGTCAATATCTGACCAATCGTAAAGTAAAGATGATTTACTACAACTTTCTAGGATTAGGTGATCTATTGATGTGTTGTTACTAAGGAGTTTAAATATTTGATTTACTTTGTTGATAATGGTGGAATAAGAGAATACTATTTCTCCTGTAAATCTAATATCTTTAATTGATAAAGTTTTAATGAACTTATTAAAACATAGAGTCTCTAAAAGAGGTATTTGGTTATCCCATTTATAACCATTTATATCAATGTTTAATATTACCAATGTTGGTGATGTTTTAATGAAATTGAGAATTTGATGTGTATATAACTGTATATCAACCTTTAAATCCAATCTCTTTAACTTTTTAAATATATCCATTTCACTTGGACAACAGCTACCTAAAATCTGAAGTTTTTTAATATTACCTAATATTTCGTTGTAAAAGGTTTCTATTGGTTTATCAACTACACAATTAAAATGATGTCTAAACCTAATTAAATTGAGTTCTATAATATTAAATTGGGTTTGGAGTATTCCTGTGTCTCTGAAATAATTTAAATTAATTACAAATTTTGGTAAAATTTCTAAATTATTATACAAAGTATGTGGTAGATCGGAAATTAGAAAATCCAAATTACTAGATTTTATACAATTAATCCAACTCCATTCTATAGAATCAGGATCACCATATCCCTTGTTTAAGTCCAAACTAAACCAATATCCTTTTTCTGCTATTAGATTATAAGGTGCTGAAAGTGTCTTGTGGTATGGAATTTTTATACTCTCCAACTGTTTTGTTCCAACTGTGAATAACTTTTTTGAGATGGTGCAGAGGCCAACTTTATATTTTAAACTTGTACCTCTATAATACATTAGTTTTTTAATAATTTCTATTGCACACAAGAGTGGAAGTTTAGAAAATACAGTGACATCGATTTCCTCTTTTCTAGGGGTTGAGGATAATGATTTTAGAAACTCATTCTCTAACTGTGGGACTATATTTTTGTAACTGAATTCTATATTATGATATACAAAGTAATAAATCATTGACTTTAAAATGAAATTGTATAGCTGTGGAATTGTATTACTGGAATTTAGAAGAATTGTTAAGGTATCTATCGAAGTTTTGGAAACATTGTCTTGCTGAATTTCCAAATAGTTGTGAATGTATAAATTTAAATCCTGATTTTTATGTTGGAGAATATAAAAATGAAGTGTAACAAATTTACTAGATTCTGCTTGCATATTAGATTTTGGAATAGAACTTCTAATATATTCTATTAGTGATTGATCATAATTCTCTATTGTCATAGCTAGTTTTTTAAGATCTACTAATCTATCAATATACTGATCCATAGTATATATTAAATTTTTGTTTTTTTCCAATTTTGTAACAGTATTATAAAATTTAGTGAAAAACTCAATATCATTATTTAGATATTTACTAAAATGTACTAAAATAAACTCTAGTATTTTAGGAGTTACTTGAAATGATAATAAATTTGATATAGCTGATTGAAAGAGATCTCTATAACTATCACCCATTTTCAAAATAAATTTGAAAATAGGTTTTAGATTATCACCAAGTAGAATTCCCTTATTGGCAATTGATACAACAAACTCTACCAGAATGTTTTTTAAAGGGACCCCATCATTTAAATAATCCAAAACCTCTACTATAAAATCTAATAATTTCTTTAAAATTGAAACTATATTTTTATCAAGTGTATCATACTTTAAAATCAGATCAAAATTTTCACCAAAATATTCAATAATCTAAAGATGTACAATTTCCATTAGCTGTTTCTGAAAAATTCTATTATAGGAACAAGCAACTTACCATATTTTTATCTATTCTAGATGACTTCATATATTTTGATAAAACTTTAAAGTATCTATTTTTGAATAAATATGGAATTAATTTTGGTAACATTCTATTGGTTTGAATATATTTTGATAGTTTTTTCATATGGTATTCAATGAACGCTCCAACACCAAAATGATTTTCATTATCACTATTTAAAAATGGTATTAAAAGATCTGAATAATACAGTCTGAATAATTCATCATTAACCATTATAAAGCTAAACCAATCTTTAATCTTCATTAACATTTTACCTTGCTTTCTTATACCAACATTAAAAAATAACTAATTTAAATTTATTTAAGTATTTTAATATATAACAATCATATATAGGCTAATCTTACTGTAATAACTCTTTCAAAATTTACTTCACTTAGAATTCCAAATTTGAAATCTCGATCACCAAAGAAAATATCAACAGCAGTTGTTAATACATTTTCATCAGTCTCCACTGCTAGATTGTTCAGAATATCATCAAATAGATCTTTTTTACTACAAGTGTGAGATTTAATAAGAATGTAATAGGCTCTTCTTTTCAGAGCTTTTGAAGAACGCACGAAACCGCGAAATTCATCGTATTTAATTTTTTTGGATTTAAGAAAACTTAAATCCTCGTTTCCTGTACTAAGAAAGGATATTCTTTTTAATTTTTGCATACCTAGTAGTGCATATAACTAGGAAGATAATTATGAATATAAAATGTATAAATACAATATTTTTTTTTTGAATAATCTTTTAACCATTTTTATTCGTTTTAGGTATTTCTATTATAGTTTTTATTTTGGTTAAAGAATATGGTTGAAGAGTTTATAGTAATAAGATCTCTATGATTCCATTTTAATATTTTACTAATTTGATTGACCAGTAAAAAATTGATCGAAAAAAAAAAACTAATCAATATGATTTATTTTTTTTTTTTTTTTTAAATTTTACAACTCACAAATAATATCACGTTTTAATGTTTTATTTATAGATTATAATTAGATCAGATATTTATTTTTTCGTTAGTTGATATATATAAATGTCAAAGAAATTATTTGATCAATTTCTATTGGTCTCTTTGAAGGAAGGTTAGTAGTTACAAAAGTAGTTTGTTGGGATTTAGATGTACTAATAAAGTATATTTAAAGAAAAAGATGGAGCAAATGGAATAGTACCATTTGTAAAGGATGTGTATCCACCAGATCAGGTGGATCCTAATGTACCATTATTTTGTTTTCCAGAAGAGATTGATAAGACATATACAAACTATAGCGATACTAAACAACTCTCAGATGAGATGTTTACATTTGTATTAACAGATAGAGAAGGGAGACAACAATTTGGATTCACAAAGAGAATATTGACACCATACAGTAAAATGGAACCACAGAGAAAGATGGTTGAGACATTATGTATCATATCACACTATGCATGGTCGAGTACATTCTCATCCATGCTATCTATTGTAGAGACTAGATATCGTGTTTCTATAGATGAGATTCATAACTTTTTAGCATCATCACTTCTCTCTGTAATTCCAGCACCTGGTGATCCATTTACAGTTTATATATACGATAACCCCTTTACCAATCCAAACCCCTCACCTTCACAACTACCAAATTCATATGTATTACAAAGACCACTTTCAACAGATAAATCATCACTTCATGATGTGTGTATTCCCTTTTCACAATCTGTAACCCCTAACTTGTGAAATACTAATACATCTCCTAATTTTACGAATATAGGGTACTTTAAAACCACTTATTGATTCATTAAGTTCACAAAAGATATTATATCTTTTCATATCATTACTCTTTGAGAGAAGAGTGATAATCTATTCAGATAACATTACAAAAGTCAGTAAATTTATTAATGCCATTGTATCATTACTTGATCCAATGTCATGGCAACACATTTTCATCCCTATTCTACCAAGAACTCTATTGGACTATTGCACAGCACCAATGCCATTTATCATTGGTATACATTCATCACTATTTCCACCTATTCGTAGAAAACCACTAAATGAAATTATTTTTGTAGATTTGGATAAAGATCAAGTATTACCATTACCTGAAGATATAGCAATATTCCCATCAGTATTTTTACAACCTCTAAAACAATGTTTAGATTTACAAATTCTCGATTGGAAAAGTAAGACCTTTATAGTTTTTCAACAGTTACAGGAATATATACCTAACACCTCCTTTTTTGAACTCTACAGAAAACAAGCATTATGATAATAAGATGATAGTAGATACATTTAGAAAATTTTTTGTACAGGTTTTAGGTACCTACAGAAGATTCTTTTTGAAGGATATGGATAAGAAAAAGATGATATTCGATAAGGTGTCTTTTATAGATTCACAATTGGTCACACCTAATAAGTTTTTTACGGTATTTTGTTCAAGTCAGATGTTTGAGAGATTTATAGCAGAGAGAGAGGAGTACTATTTTAAAGGTATAACTCCACCTGGTATCTTTGAGAAAGAGGTTATTATCTTTGATCTCAAAAATCCAGTAACACAATCGATAAACAATACACTTAAAATCAAAGAAAAAGAAAAAGTAAAAGAAAAGGAAAAGGAAAAACCAGTTAGTATTAATAATAATAATAATAGATTGACTCCTACACCTTTGAGATCTAGTCATCAGCAACAAAGTAGCACTACTTCTACACCAGATGTTAAGAAAACACCAGTTTCTACATTACAAGTAAATTCAGTAAAACAAAATGGAAACAGTGTAGATAGATCTTTCCTCAGTTCACTTATTGGTAATGCTACTTCTAATGTTGTACTACCAATTCCTAAATCTATGCAAACACAAAACACCATTCCAGAACGACCTTCTAACCCCAACCCTAGAGACAACAATAACAAATCTAAAACCATGACAGCACAGGATTTGGCATCACTATCATCATCCAACTCCCAATCATCTGTAAATTTAATGCCACCTCCTAGTAGTAGTATCAACAGTAACGCCAATAATAACAGCTTAAAAGCAAATAGTATACAAAAATCAACATCTACATCATTTACAATGGGATCACCAACATTAGGTCCAATATCAGCACTAAAATCATCTGTTTCACATCACAAATCCCTGTCTGATTTGGCTAGTGATTTATTAGAGGTTGCACATATTCCTCACCATATTAAAGGTGCATCTAAGGAAAAAGATCCACTACCAAATAACAGTAATAGTGTTGGTATAGGTCTGTCTAGAGTACCATCAGTACTGATTAATACACTGACTCCCAAACGAGACAGATCATCATCTACAACCAATGCACCTACACATCAACAATTACATGTTGTAGGACCACCTCAACATCACAGTCAGATGTCACATAGTGTTACATTAAGTTCATTGTCAACACTTTCCAATAGCACGCCTAATGCCAATCAATTGTCAAGTAAACAGATGATACCTCCACCTCCACTCATCAAACCGTTGAGAAAATATTTCCCAATGCGATCCATTCCATTTGTACTTCTGCACACTAAATTCTCACCAGAAGATGCCACCAGACTCTCAATTGAGGATATACATGAATTCCTATTTCCACCTCCTCAACAGGTTCAAAAACTACCATCACCTACTATACCACACATTATCAAAACCTCACCAGAACCAACTAGAAGACAAGCCAATGATTTCAATGATGCAACTTATATAGTAAAGAAATCAATTAACCCTCAAATGAGTCAATCTATTGACAAGAATACTTTTAAAATTCCAGAAGTTCCCCAAAATTTTGCCATTCCTTTACCATTTAAAAAGTCTTTAACTGGAAGTGGTAGTTCTGCAACTGGCAGTGGCAGTGGTACTCTGACGTCGAGTACCTCATCAACTAATATTGTATCATTGACTAATAGTGGTAGTGGTCTGGTAACAGGAAATATATTACCCCCACCACCAACTACCATCAAAAAGGGTCATCATAGATCACAATCAACATACAATCCACCAACAAAATCAGCCAATCTCTTGTCATCTCAAGATCACTATGAACTACCACCTAATTTCACCTTTAACAGTACTACCACTAACCCCAATATAACCCACTCTTCATCCAACCTGGCACAACTAAATCAACAACCATATGTACCACCAGTAAACAATATTCCACCAATTCAAGAGAAATCTGAAGTTTTAATAAATCAACAACAACCACAACCACAACCACAACCACAAACATCATTACACAGAACCAGTTCAACTAGTAATATAATGGAACAAGTACCTCAACTAAAGACTACACCATCACAATCAAATTTCTTTTCAACTAATCCTTTGGAGACACACATTGAGTCTGATATACCAAGTAGTTTGAGTCTTAGTGGTCAATCTCAGAATGCTAATGAAAATAGTAAATTCTTTTCAGAAGGTTGGCCACTTGGTAAACCAACCTCTACACCACAGATTGGCGATAGTGGTAATAATACAACTGCAAATCCTGTAATATTAGGAATTAATCAATCAGGTTCTGATTTCTTTTCAGCATTTGTGTCACCTTCTAATAATGGTTTAGCAACATCAACACCATCCACAATTACAACATCAACATCATCATTCCCATCACTGAGTATCAATAGTGGTGGTGTTAATAACAATAATAATAATAATTTAGTTACAAGTGGTGGTATTACAAATAATAATGTTAATAGTAATAATGCGAATATCTATTCAAGTACTGGTTGTACTAATTCATCGATATTACCACCATTGTTGGTTAGTACTGGAGGAGCTGTACTACCACAGGCATCATTCCATTCATCTAATTTCTATGACCAATCACCATTGTCACAGTCATCTTCTTTTAATGATTTTGGACCACCCACACCATCTGTATATCCACTCTCTAGTGCAACCTCAAATGCAGGTACACCAACACCATCACTAAATAATAGTACCAATATCTCAAATAATAATAATAATAATAATAATAATAATAGTAATGCAATTACTAATTTACATGCCATGTCTCTACCATTGGTTCAAAATAACAATAATAATCTTAATCCATTACCACCACTAAATAATTACAGTACACCCCCACCCACACACACACAAACCATCAACACTTCTACAACAACTTCAACACCAACACCAACAACTTCTGAAAATCACATGGATGAATTTGATTTGTTTTTATCAATGAGAAACATTAAGAAATAAACTTTTAATTTAAATGTTATTTATATATATATTTACTAAAAGACATTTTTGTATTATTTATTTATCGCCCACATTCTAAATTTCAAGATATTAAAGGTTGGGTATATTTTTTTTATTTAATTTGATGTCATAGACAATATTCTAAATAAAACCACCACATATTGTTTAAATTTCAGAATAAATCTCATTTTTTATATGTTGAAAATATTGATAGTAATCCCCTATGATCATCAAATAAAAAAACAACACAAAACAACACAACCCAACCAACTAGAACTGTATTTTATTAATAAAATACCACTGCCACACACTACCATTTTCTGAATTTATAACAGTAAAGCAATGATAGTATATTCTAAATTTCTTTTTTTTCTTTTGTATATTAGTTTTATATATAGTAATAGTAGTTGAAAAGTATAGTACATATGGATACATTTATAAATTATTCAAATTTAACTATAGAACAATTAAAATATGAACTTGGTAAAAGAGGTCAAACATTTACTACATTAAAAGACAATTTGATCAACTTTATAAAGTATATAGATGATAGGGAAAGAGAAAGAGCAACTGTTGAACAAGTAAATATTTATCAAGGTTCATCAGTTGGTTCTACACCTCCTATTTCCAGTACCAATATCAAAAAGAGAGCATTATCTGATGGTAATGATAATCATTCCGGTTGCTGTACAACTACAACAACACCACTAAAGAAATACAATGCAGATTATGATACAATGGTAATGGATAGAGATCAAATGATTTATTCATTACAAATGGAATTAAAAAACAATCAAGACCTTGTTCATCACTACGAAAAGAGATATCAAGAGTCTGTTAATATTGTAATATCATTAAAAAATCAAATTAAAGCTCAGTATAGAATATTGAATGAGAATAATCTATTAGTTGATTCATTAAAGAAACCAGAGGATAATGCTGAATCTATTGAATTAAAACTATTGGCACAATATGATTACTCTCCAATTTTACAAGAACTAATTATAAAATGTCCACCTCTACAAGGTGTTTTGGGTATTCATTTGGTTAGTATTTATTTCATTTTTATTTAAACAAATAGTTTTATATAATTATATATAGTTTTCATGTTAATTATAGACCTTAACAACACAAACACCACAATTTGACACACAAAAACTCTAACTCACCCCCATTTTTTTATTTTAATAAATAGGTTAGAGAATATAATAGATTTATAACTTTGAAAATTGTAGAAAATGATTATGAAGGTTCAATGTTATATCCATCTACTCTAATAGGACAGATTTGGTATCACCATATATTAAATACTAAAAAGTATGAAGAGTTTTGTAAGATTATTGGTATGCATCTACATCATAATTCCAAGAGTGAATTTGATGATCCACAAGATAAGAGAAATAGATATTTGAATACTCTTAAACTGTATAAAAAACATTTTACTGTCATTAGTAATGACTACATATGGCCACATTTAGATTGGATGAATTTACCACATCATACATCAACACCTATTCAAAATCAACAACATTTAAATAATACAGTTATTTCATTGTCAGATGAAGAGAGTGCTGATGAAAGAAATTCTAATTCCTCAGACACTACAAAGTATTGTGAAAATGTAGAACCTGAAACTATTAGTGATAGCAACCAACAAAACAAAACTATTTTTCTAAATATTATCAATCCTGATAGTTTACAAACTAGAATTGCTATATCTGCTAATGAATCTATGGAGAAACTATTGAACACTTACTGTCAGAGAAATGATTTACCAATAGAAAAAATCAAAATTAAACACAATAATAGATTTATCCCAATTGGTTCTTCACACACACCAAACTCACTAGGAATTAAAGATTCTGATAGTATCACTATTTATAATAATTAAATAAAATATAATTCTAAAGTACTTTAAAATATTTTTGGGATGATCAGTTTTTAAATACCATTTTTGTAAACACACATCATATTTTTTATTTTTAGGTCCCTCTAGTCTTTGCGTTAATTTATTGGCAAAAATTGATAATGTCTACTGTAGACTATTCTAAATATACTATTCCTCAACTCAAAAAAATACTCGATGAGAGAGGTAAGAGTATTCAAACTAAAGAGTTTATAGTATCATATTTAGCATCATTGGATACTCAAGCTGCTGCTGGTATCTCTGATATCACATTTCCTAATGTACCAACAAAAGAAGCTAAAAAGAGAAGTTTAGAACAGGTTCATGAAACAGATACGGAAAAAGAACAATCATCATTAATCAGTAAAAAGTTACAATTAGATCTATCTGAAAAAACAAGAGAAATAGAGATACTTCAGCATGAGTTAGAAACTTATAGAAAAAATATATTGGCTAGCATTAAAACACCTCAGGATACTGTAGAGACTGTCGAAATTAAGTTACTTACTGGGTTTAATTATACAGTCATTCTAGAGGATCTAAAGAAACTGAATGTAACATTAAAGGAACCTATGGGTATACAGTTACTCAAAGAATATAATAGATTCATTACCATGAAAGTAATAGAAAATGATGTGGATTCTGAGATTTTGTATCCATCACCACTGATTAAAATGATGTGGTCTCATCATGTACTGAATACCAAGAAATACGATGAACTTTCAAATTTAATTGGATTTAAACTTCATTACGATACACATATAACTCTAGATGACTGTGAAAAAAAGAAAAGATATCAACATACTTTGGATGTTTATAAAAATCATTTTTTACATTCACCTAATGAATCTATATGGCCTTCATCTTATGAGGCAACGTCGTCACTTTCAACACCAACTTTCAATCAAATTACAAGTCTCCCAATGACTACTACTACCACAACTACTACTGCAACATCACCTCCTACACCCTCATCACCATCTGTTAAAACACCTTCAAAAACTTCAAATAACGGTTTAAAGATTACTCTATCTCCTATGGGACTTGTGAATGGTGGTCCATCTAAAACCTCTCCTCACACTACTCCGACTAGAAACTCTAAAATCTCACCATTGAAAACACATGAAGATGATTCTAATCTATCAGTATTGGATATCGGTTCTCAAAAGAATATGGATGGTGGATTCTGTAGTGATAATATTTTATTCTGGATTGAGTCTAAAACAAAACCCCACAGGTGTAAGGTTAGAATGTCAAAATACCAAACACTCGACAATCTAATCAATGCCTATACCACTAAACACGGTTATAAAAAGTCACCAAAATTCGTCTTTAATCAAAAAACTATAACAAATCAACAAACTCCAAAATCATTGGGAATGAAAGATTCTGATATCATAACTGTCATTTAAATATCTTGTAAAATATCTTTGTTGTTTCCTGTTATTAGAATAATAAATTTTTTTTTTTTCCAAGACAAGTCACTTGTATTTATTTGAAATGTCATTTTGTTGGAAATTACCAAAACTATTATTAAAGCATATATTAAACAGTCTATTAGAATTATATAAGAAGGAATCTTCAATTGATTTCTATAAATACTTTGTTGGGTTGTTTTCATTGATTTCTAAAGATGTTTATCAGATTCTAAAGGAATTACAATACAATGTTATTGATGTATCTCCAATTGATAATAAACAAATTGAATATATAACATACCTTCACAATAGAGGTTTTGTTTTCAATAGATATAACTATATAAAAACCATTAGACCAACAATGGATCAGCAACCACCATTATTATCAATACTAGAGTACCAAAACAATAGTAGATGCACAGATTCTAAAGATAACTTAAATATATCCAAAGAAGTAGTATCAAATTTTGATGTATATTCATCACTTTTAACTGATTCTAAAACTTTGAAATTACAAATTGGTCCAAAAACTACTGATTCACTTCCATTATTGGATTTTGTAGAGACTGTCTATAGGCTTTTCAATCTTCAAGTCAGAAATAAGGGTGTTATAAATGATATGGATATCACACATTATAGTCAACCTGTACCACCTTCCATCATTGATATCATACCATTACTAATGAAATATCAGGTAAAATCATTGTATTGGTTAATAACTGATCATGGTAAAAGAGTGCAGAGAGCCAACCCTTTATCAAATGTACTAGATCAAGTGTACAAAAGCTCATTGGTTTCATTGGATATGGACTCATCAGTACCATTTGGAGCTCTGGAATTTCAATTAATACTAAAATGGAATCCGCTATTAGAGAGACTAAAGATCTTTCACACTGGTTTTGTAGGCAGTGATCTACATTCAATCTTTATAGAGGAACTTGAACAACACCAGTCACTTACTGACATTAGAATTGGATATGACAGTGACATAAATGGATTATTTGATTATTTGTCTAGAAACTCTGTCGTAAAAAAACTATATTTAACTGGTCAAATGTCATATTATGAAACGAAAGAGATTATTAATAACACTTTAGAGTCACTAGATATCCAGTCTGTTGCCAATGAAAATATTTTGGCTGCGTGGAAATGTCCATCTGCAATCACCAAATTGAAAGCATATACTGATGCAAAAGTAACTATGCAATCACTGGTAGAAAGTAATCACAAAAATATCAGATCATTTATCTATCTATACTATGGAAATGAGTATCTTGATCATCTCTGTGAAATGCTTTCTCATCTACCTTCTCTGACTAAACTAACATTAAGATCCTTCCAAATTGAAGGTGCCCATTCCATCACTAATTTCATGAATATTCCAATGAATATATTCTCCTCCATGACATCACTATCAAAGGTGAAGATATTGGCAAGTTCAACACTTGACCTATCATTAGTTGTTACTCTACTTAATCTACAACATCCAACTATAAAAGTATTCAAAATCACAACACGTTATAATGATTATGAACCATCATTCTTTGAGGCTATCAATGGTAACACAACTGTGGAACATATACAACTAAGTGTTCTCAGAAACCCTACAAAATCAAATGTAACAGATACCATTCATGCTGTTCTCTCTAAACCTAATATCAAATCATTTCAATACTATTTAGATAATTTAGATGATCTTAATGAATTAATAATACACATGACTAACACTTTCAAGTTGTATTATAACTCTACAACATCTCCAATAATGCCTGATAATTTCCAAATACGACCTAATATTGATATTTGGAAGATTTACTATAACTCCATAAATCAAAAACAATTACTGTAATTTTTTCTAGTTAACTCAAAAGAGAATTTCTTCTTTCTTCCTCTACCACCCGAACTATTGTTATTACCTTAAAGTAATGACCAATCCTTTTGATGATTATCTCGATTTACGTAATTCTTGTATGTTTGAACATTCACGAATGTGGGTTACTGAATTAACAATATTTATTGCTTCATCACAAATAATGCAAATATTTTATTTATATTTATCTTCTAGATGAGCTTCTATTTCTTCTATTGGTTTTTTTGGGAGTGGACATTAATATTTGATCAATAAATAATAATAATAAATTTTCTTTGAATGTTCAATAAGTTTAAAAAAAGTGGAAAAAGTTTAAAATTTGGAAGAATTTATGTGTGAAAATATTTTTCAGTTTAATTTTTTAGAAAATATTATGATCATAGAGATATTAAATTAAATTTAAATTGGGAATGGACAAGTTAATAAATGAGAAAGTAATAGATAAAGTGAATGTAGTATTTAATAAAACCAATAATATTAGAAATATTGCATTTATTGCTCATGTTGATCATGGTAAATCAACCATTATAGATCATTTAACTTCTAGATTGTCAGATATATCTTTGAAACCTTCAGAATCCTCCATTCAAATACAATCAGCGCTCTTTCCTATTCTATATGAATTGAGTGATACTGAATTAGCCAAAGATTTAAGTTCTATTGGCAATAACAATAATAATAATGAAGATGAAAATAGAGAATATCTAATCAATTTAATTGATATTCCAAGGAATTTAGATTTAAATGTATTGACACATTGCACACTGAAGATGGTTGATTCTACAATGATTATAGTTGATTGTATTGAAGGTGTTTGTATAGGCACTGATAATCAAATTAAACATTCAATAGCCAATGGAATAACCAATCACACTTTATTTCTAAATAAAATGGATAGATTGATATTGGAGCTTCAATTGACACCAGATGAACTCTATCAATGTTTAGTCAGAACTATAGAGTCAACTAACATATGCATAGCTACTTGCACTGGAATAGAAGAGGATTTATTGTCACCAACTGTAGGAAACATTGCATTTGGTTCTGGGTTATGTGGATTTGGTTTTCGTCTATCAAACTTTGCATCAATGTATGCTTCAAAATTTGGTATTGAAAAACACAAGTTAGTCCAGAAATTCTGGGGTGACCACTACTTTTCTCCAGAATCTAAAAAGTGGGTTACAATTAATACAACAGACACAGGTGAAACATTAACCAGAGCATTTTGCCAATTTATATTGCAACCATTGTACCAAATCATTAATGCAGCTATGGAAAGTGATATTGAGAAATTGACTCACATGATGAGAAGTTTATGTATTGTTTTGGATTCTAATGATCTTCAACTAAGAGGTAAACCATTATTTAGAAGTATAATGAAAAAGTTTTTACCATTAAATGATTGTATTCTACCTGTTATTATTCAACATTGTCCCTCTCCAAATGAGGCAATGCCTAAAAGATTGCCATTTTTGTATACTGGTCCTATGAAGGGTGAGACTGCTGAAAGTATGAGAACTAATGATCCAAATGGTCCAATGATTTTCTATATCTCCAAACTGATACCAACAAGTGTTAATGGCAACTATATGGCTTTGGGTAGAGTGTTTTCAGGTACATTAAAAGTGGATCAAAAAGTGCGTATAATAGTTAAAGGTGCTGAAATACGTACTCAAACTATTAAAGGTATACATTTTTTGAATGGTCGTATTGCAGAGAAGATAAATGAAGCTCCTGCAGGATGTATTGTTGCAATATCTGGTTCACATCACCTTGTTAATAAAGTTGCAACTCTAACAACCTCTGAAGAAAACTATGTAATTAGATCACCCATTCCCCAAAATATTTGTGCCATAAAAGTTTGTATTGAACCAAAGAATCCACAAGATCTACCCAAGTTGATAGAGTGTATTAAAATGCTAGATAAAACACAGTCTCTTGTGAGAGCTTATATGGATGAAAATACTGGTGAGATCTATGTAGAAGCATCCAACGAAGCTAATTTAGATATTGGTCTCAATGAACTAATTTATATTCATTCTGAATTGGAGTTAAAAGTTTCTGATCCAATAATAACAATGAGAGAAACTGTTACTGTGGAATCAACTCAACTGTGTCTATCCAAATCAGCAAACAAACATAATAGAATATATTGTAAAGCTGAACCACTTCCATTGGACATTGTACAGGATATTGAAAACAATTTTACTCCTACTGAATCCAGTCCAGTTGAATTATCTCATTATCTATTTGATAAATTTGCAGTTCCAAAACTAGAGTCTAGGAAAATATGGTCTTTTGGACCTGAAAGATGTGGACCTAATATTCTAGTAGACAGTACCACAGGTGTTCAATATCTTAGCGAAATTAAAGATGCAATTATAACTGGATTCAATTGGGCAACTCTAGAAGGTGCACTGTGTGAAGAAAGAGTACGTGGTGTAAAATATAAAATAATGGATGTTACCTTAATGACTGATGCAATTAGACGTGGTGGTGGACAAATCATACCTACCGCACGTAGAGTATTATATGCGTCTCAATTGACAGCAAATCCAACACTTTTACAACCAGTCTATTTAATTGATATAAAAACACCACAAAATAATATACCTTCCGTATATACCGTATTGGGAAATCGTGGTGCTGTAATAATATCAGAAGAATATTCACCAAATAATCCACTTTGTACAATTAAAGCAAATTTACCAGTACTAGATTCATTTTCATTGAAACGTGAACTTTCTGCCAATACTCATGGTCAAGCATATCCAACATTTACTTTTGATTTTTGGGCTCCACTAGACCCAATACAATATAATTCACAAAAAGTTTTAGATGCAATTCAACAAATTAGACAGAGAAAAGGTCTCAATCCAGTAATAGATTTAAACAATTTCTTGGATAGATTATAAATCTAATCCATTTAATATCATCTAATTATACATGTAGTAGTGAAATTACCAAATAACCATTAACAGTCATCCAACGAAATTAAGGGGTATGAATGAAATTTTATGATTGGTAAATTATATTCATTGTAATTACTAAATCCATGTTTACAACAGAACTTTCCAAAAAAGTAATATAAATAAGATACAAAATGTTAAGATTAACAGATTTTGATATAGCACTATAATATCAAATAGGGAAATTTCATTATACCCCCATTGAAATCACATTTTATATAAGTTAACGGTTGTGTTATACTATTTCATCTCAACTAAAAAAATGGGGTTAGATTAACTATTTTTTTAAAATAATGATAAAATTAACCCCTATTTGAAATTTGATTTTGTGTGTTGATGATAATTGTAGGGTTAAATATAATTATAAACCAACCCCATTTTAAATTATTTTTAACCAAATATATATAAAATCATCAAAGTTGGATTGAGTATTTCGTTGGTTATATCAAGTAAGTGTGTTAAATTCATTATTGATGTTGTTTTAAAATCTAGATGTATTTATAACTACCTATTTTGAAATTTACATTTTTTAATTTACAAGTTCACACAATTCCAATATGAATTTCACTATAAAAAGTTAAATTTCTCAACTCTAAATTTCATTAACAACTTGTTCTTCTTCTTTACTAAATAATTAACTAAATCCTATACAAAAATGACTTTATTAAGTAAGTAACTTTAAATTCTTAAACTTTGTAATATTTAGATATTAATTAATTCAATAATTAATTATGAAAATTAAATAGAAGCTTTATCTTCAATGGGTTCATCTTTCTCCCTCAAGGGTTCTGATAAATCAATGGTATCATCTGTTGGTGGTGGATCTGGTTCACAAGGTGGTAATCAAGTTGCTAATGAAGTATGGAAATACTATGGTCCAGGTTGTGACCCATACCCATGCTACCCATACTACAATGGTTGCTATCCATACCCATCCTGCTACCCATACTACCCACGTTGCTAAGCGATGGTGTAAAGTAGTAGCTAACCAAAAAAAACCAAAAAACCAAAATCCAAACCAACACTTCTTTAAATATACACTGTTAATAAATTTCTTTAACTGTTTGTTTTTAATATTTCTTAAAAAAATCTTTTATTTGATTGAGTTTAATGTTTTATTTTTAAACCAATATATTATTTGTTTGTTTTGTTTATATTTTTTGTTAAAATTTAATAATATTTTATATGTTTATCTATCTTAATGATGATATGGTTAATGGTGATTTAATAAGTTTTGGTGATGATGAACCTTGAGTTTGTTTTCCTTTTGGTGTTATAGATTTTGGAGATTGATTAGTAATATCTTTGAATACATTTTTAATTAATGGTGATGGTGTGGTGGTAGTTGAGGTTGTAGTGGTAGTAGTTGTTGAATTAGTATTAATAGTGGCATTAGAACCAGTTATCAAGATTGATGCAGGTGAAACATTTTCATTCTGTACAGGGGTTGATGGTGATTTTGTTACTGATAATTTCTTTATAGATCTAATTGGTGAACCTTTAAATGGTGAACGTTTGGCAGGTGATCTTGAAGCTGACAGTGGAACAGTCTTTCTTAATTTAATACTACTAAGATCAGCAACGGAAATGGAAAATTGTGGAACTGCAGAGGTTTTCTTTGGTACCAAATTAGAGATGGTAGTGGATTTAGCAACTGAACTCTGGAGATTTTTTATATTATTTAATGGAAGAGGGGGTGGAGGTGGTGGAGGTGGAGGTGGAACGGATACCATTGGAAGTGTCTGTTGTAAAGGTCCCATTTTCTGTATGGATTCAGCAGCTTTGATAATTTGTTTCAATAGCTCATTATATTGGTTCATATTCTGTTTGTGTACTTGAGACTGTTCATTTTTAATTCTGTTTATCTCTCTCTCCAAATCTATAATCTTTCTCTCCAAAATCATAATCTTTAATTGTTCCTCTGATCTATTTGATTCCTGAATGATTATATTTGGTGAAACTATTTTTTCTCCAATTTGTTGTGATGGATGATTATCAATTGCAATTGGAATAATTGCACTTTCATTTTTGATAATAGATTTGAAATAATTAAATAACTAATTTTCAAAAAGTATTAATATAATACATCAATATATAAATAATTTTTGAGACTCACCAAATCAAATTTAGAAATGGAAAATAAAAAAGAGTTTTGTAATATATTGTAACATTGTTGAATGATTAAATTAATACTATTTGGTGATGAATTATTATTGAAAGTTTCTGGGTGTGCATTTATATTATGATTATTATTATGTACATTGGGATCTATTATTATATGCTGTGATGAATGAATAAACTTTTTCTTTTTATTTTGCTTTAACTTTCTATTTCTTCTCCTTTTATCAGCCATTTTGGTATTAATAACTTATATAATAAAATAAAAAAATTTAAAATGTAAGTTTTGATCAAATATATAACTGTAGAAAATTTTTTTTTTTATTTTAAATTATTTAAAAAAAAGCGCAAATCAATTATTGATTTTTTAAAACCTAAAGACAACTAATCTATCTTCATTGATTTAGGTATAAATCTAAAAGCTTTTTTGAACCCACAAAGAATGATACAATGGAAATAAAGATATTTTATTTGATAAAAATTGAACAGATTTCGAATAGTTCCAGGCATTGAATTAGGTATGGGTTGCAAAAAGGTAATCTTGCCATACAATAAAATTGGAAAATAAGATTATATTAAAAACTGAAACAGATTTCAAATTGTATTTTCAGAATTATTAACAGTTTAATTGGATTATGAGGTGCTGTAAGGAAATCTTACTTAAGTAAATAAAATTTAAAGAAATTAAACATTCCAATGGTTTTTGATAATAAAAAATTATGGTAGAAATTCAACAATTTGATTGTAGATAAATAATCATTTTATTTCAGTGAGGATACACAGTGGGGGAGGTTGAAGCAGAATTACTATTATTAGTTTCATTTAGATTTGCAAATTTTGGAATTCTTGGAGACAATGGAGGAGGTACGGGTGGATTGCTGGAAACTGATATTAGTGATGCTGATCTACTCATTCTCTTGGTTACTGTAAAGTGTATGGGTAATACCGATATTCTGTCTGGATACTTTGGAGATATATTCAAATAGGATAGTCTGTGGTATGATTTTGTTAGTTTCTTTTGGAAATCATCTATATTAAAAGTATTACTGTTACTATTGTTGTTATTTTGGTGAATAAGATTTTCATGATGAATCATAGATATCATGTAGACATAGGGCCATTCTTTTCTATTTAAAATTCTGTTGTTATTGTAGTTTGGGTTACCTTGATTATTGTATTGTTGTTGTTGCTGTTGTTGTTGTTGTTGCTGTTGCTGTTGTTGTTGGTTCTGTTGTGATTGTGGGTGATGTGGATTCTGTGGTGTAGGTGCTTGATTGATATTCATTGACGATGTTACAATAAATGAGGTTGCTAAAGGTATTGGGAATGTATTTTGTTGTTGTTGTTGCTGTGGTGTTGAGATATTTACATTTTGTACATTATCATCCATAGATGAGAGGTGATATGGATAGATAAAGGTACTTTTTGGGAATATTGCAAATGACTGACCATTCAGAGATTGTGATGACTTTATGAGATGATCTTGTAGTTTTTGATCATAGATAAACTCATTGACAAAACATTTCATTTGTGGGTTAAATGTCAAGTTTACTAGAACTACAGTGTCAATATTGTAAGTTGAAAGTGTTTGTTCAGGTACAAATGATGGATTTTGTGATGCTGTAGTTGCAGATGATGTTGCACTATTAGTGTTAGAGTAGTTATTTGTTGGTAGAGTTACAATAGAATTTAAACTACTGATATAATCTTGTTGGTACTTTCTAATTAAATACTTCCACTCTGACAACTCTTGTCGACTTAAAAGTCCAAATTTACCAATTACCAACTGACATGTGTTATTTAGAATTACTAATCCTATAACCTGTGTGATAAAGAACCATAAATGTTGGAATGACTCTCTCCAGCAATAGTCACCAGCCACCTCAGAATAAGACAATGGAATCAATTTATTCTCCATTAGTTCACCTCTGTCATCAGTTAATGTAGCTGCTATCCATTTTCCATCATCAGATAGCATATAGCTCACATGAATCATTGGTAGTTGTGATATTATAGGTTGCTGAAGTTGTTGTTGCTGTTGTTGTTGAGGTTGCTGTAATGGTGATGGTTGTTGACTATTCGCACTTGTCAATATTGGTGATGATGAGTTTTGATTGAGATTTCCTAATCCACTACCAGTAGTGCCATTAGAGAGGATGAATAAAGGTTCGTAAATCTTCTCTGCAAATTTATAGTACCAATTCTCTATTGAATTTTGGTGTTGTTTGGTCTGTTGATTTCTATAGATTTGACCAGCACCATTATAGATAGGTGATATAGTTGAAATTCTACGACATTTACTAAAGATAGAGAATGCAATTTCTCTAGTAACTGGTACCAATGAACTTGAATCATCAATAAATACCTGTTCAATTGGAATAACCTGTACGGTGATATTCAAAGTATCATGTAATGCTGTATCCTTGAGAATAGATTGAAAACAGTTACTGATAAATTGAAATGTGTTACGGAGATGATTGATATTATCGCTACTCTTCTGATTGACATTCGATCCATTACCACCACCACCAGTTGTACTAGTAGTTTTATTTTCCTGATTCATTTTAACCTGGGATAAATCAGTGAATGGATTGACAATATAGATGATAAAACAGTTGTTTTCAGTATACCGACAACTAATCTCTTTGAGATAATCAGATAACTTGAAACATGTCAATACAAAACTATTGATGTACTGTTGTGGGTTAAATTCACAGTTTACAATGGATGGTATGTAGTATACGCCATTTGGTGTATTAGGTTTCATTCCACCTGGTGTCTGCTGAGGTGGTGGTTGTTGTGGAGGTTGTTGCATTGGTATTGGGTGAGGTACATGGTTTCCAAGATGATTAACTTCATAGACACAACTGAGATCAGAGAAAAAGGATGGAATATGAATTTTCATAATAGGTGAATCCGGTGCAATTACAAAATAGGATATATTCTTTTTAGGAGAATAAGGTTCCAATTGAGCTTTATCCCAGAATCTAATAGCTGTTACTGGTACTTCTGACCATTCTTCCTTGTATCCTACAATCAGTTTGGGAATTGGTAACCACTGAAACACATCACTAGGTGGAGTGTTACTAGTACTACTATTATTATTATTATTATTGTTATTGTTAATTGGTGGTTGAAATGTAGACATTGACAGTGGTGTAGGTGAGGCATTTGGAAATACATTTCTAATGATTTTCTGGTTAACAGAATATATAGTTTTAACTGTGGATTCCAAAGAGGCACTGATAGTTAAAGGGTCCATTGATATCTCCAATGCATCTGATACTACTTCTTCAGTCATATTGAATATCTGTTGATGTCCAATACAATTAAAAATCTTTCCAGTTTGACTGAAAATTCTAAACCAACTGTCTAGATAAAAGTCAATAGACTCCTTTATAAGTGGTGAGTTGTCAACAGAGTATCCAAATGTAGAGTCATAGTTGGTCAAAGACTGTTGTTGAACAATATAAGCAAGTTCCAAACTATCCTCATAGGTGATAGTGTTGGTTGCTCCACTGTACATTGGTTGTTGGTATAATTGTAACTGTTGCAAAAGTCTTCTTTCATATTGAAAATTAATAGAATCATTTTCAAAAAATGATAGTAAAGAGCTACTTGTAGAACTGGCAATTAAAGGTGATGCTATGGATTGAAGTGTAGGTGACTGTTGTTTAACTGATTTAGTGTCACTTAATAGTGACTGAGGAGGTGTGATTTTACTTTCATTTGATTTAGTCTGTGGTTTTTGAGTGGAGGATACAGATGTGCTCTCCAAACTAGTTCTCAATCTAGGTGACATTGGTGGTGTGTGAATGGATGTTGCAATACTTTGGTTAGTTGTATTTGATATAGTAGATGATGGTAATAAAGGTTGCTGTTGTTGCTGTTGTTGGGCAGTTGGATTGCTCTGTTGATGCATCATTATAGATTTAGTAGGTGATTGGGAATAAGGTGAATACTTTGGAGCTTGAGTGATGGGTTTACTAAGTGGTGTGTAAGAGTACTCAAATTTAGGTTGATGTGGGAGAGATAGTGGTTTATATGAAGGTGCACAATAGTAAGGTGTATTCTGTTTTGATGATTTGTTTACAGAACTGTCAGTGGAGTTTGTGGGTCTTGAAAGAGTTAAGTTTCTATAGACAGTCTCTAAACCATCGATAGAATAATCTTGGCCGCCACTAGTCGACAACTGATGTGTAGACCCTTGTCCTGCAATGGCATTTAGTGAAGGTATTGTAGTTGTATTAGAACTTCCAGCACCACCACTACCACCCAACTGAATATTCCCACTTGACAAACTCTTTGGAAGTAAGGTAGGAGTAGGTAAAGGTTGAATTTGATCGGCAGTCAATACAGGCGTATTACCACTATTGGATCCAGTAGATGCTGTATTTAAATTAGTAACTGTTGTAACAGTAGCTGTTGGGCTATGCATTGGACCAATATGTGATGCATAGTGATAAGATGATGTATGATGAGGTGTTTGTATTAAATGGTGGTCAGTTGGTGAATAGTGTTGACTTGAACTACCAGTAGTACCTTGTGATCCCAACCCAGAGTCCTCTCTAATCAAGTGACCTGGTGTATTCAATTGTAACTGTAAATCAGGTGGAGGTATATCAGAATGAATAGGTAGCTGATTTTGACTTAGTGATGGTGCTCTATAAGGAACTGGATGAAGAAACTGTGCATCCAATTGTAAGACACCATTATTTAAAACATTACCTTGTGTGATATTACCACTTGTAGTTTGTGGAATTACAGAGTTGTTTGTTACAGTTGTGGTATTTGGAACTTGAGGAACAACAGTTTCGTCTTTAACCTTTGGTGGAGGTGGTTGAATGGTGTGAGCTTGTTGAGGTAAAATAGGTTGAGGTGGTTGAATGGTTTTATATGGATTATTAAAATGATCATTATCATTTGGTACTTGTTGTTGTTGTTGAAATGCAGATGTTGTAGTTGTGGTAGTTGTAGTAGGTTGAGGATTTACAGTAGTTGTTGGATGATTCGTCCACATGTCAATATCAATATCGGTATCTGAAAGATGCATAAGATCATCATCTTTTTTCATTGCATTATCAAATGCATCAGACCCAAACAAGTCAATGGATGAATTAAAGTTTACCATAGATGTAGGGTGTTGATGAGAAGGTACTTGTTGTAAGGTATCACTTACAGGCATCGAGGTAGTAGTTGTAGTCGTTGTGGTGGTCGTTGTAGTTGGTTGTGGATGTACAATAGGAGCAGAGATAGATGATGGAATAGTAGACATATTCACAGTTGCAGAAGGTTCATTATCCTCTTTTCTTTTCTTTGTAGATCTACCTTTTTTCTGTACTTTAGAAGATCTCTTTTTACTATCACTACCAGACTGATCCGAAGGTACAGTCAGATAATCAGTAGACTGTGGTAGTTGTTGATGATGACCATGGTGTTGGTGACTGTCATGATCAGGTGTAGTGTTATTAGGTGAAGTTGGATTCTGTGTAAAATTGGGAGATTTTGGTGAATTTGAAGTGTAGACTGATGGTGATAGTGCATGTTGTCCACTTGGTAATATCTGTCCTTGAGGTGATGAAGGTGACGAATGACTAGTTCCAGGTGATTGCAATGATGCACCTGCTTTATTCAAATGTGATGTTGCTATACTATGCTGTTGTTGTTGCTGTTGTTGATATAATTTCTCAGATTCCTTTGAAAATATGATAGGTACTGAGTAATTCCAAAAATCTATATATCTAGGTTTAGTGTTGATTTGGTGTTGTAGTTGGTATTGATAGTGTTGAGGAATATTTAAACCCCTTTCCAATATGGAAAATGAACTTTTATCCTCTACAATCAGACCCAATTCCACTAATTTGTCATTGTATATCATGTTATGTGGATCTGATAACAGAGGTAGAAATTTATATAGTAATTCAGTTGGAAAGAATAAATTCATTGGAAGTGAATTACCTATACTGACTTTAAGTGATTTTGGAATTTCGTTGAATTTACTAGTACCTATATTATTGCTATTTGAAGTTACTGCTGCATGTTGTAATTGTTGTTTTTTACCACCTCCTATATTACTACTATTACTATTACCACTACTATTATTACTGTTTAATAGTAGAGGTGATTTATTGGATAAATTGATGGTAAATAATTGTTTCCATTGTTGTGCTGATAAAAGAAAGTTTGAATTTTCTTCTTCTTTTTTCTTTTTGTGTATTCCGTTGGTGTTGGTGGTTGATGTTGATAGATTCAAGAGATTATTGGTACCGTTTTGGTGATTGTTATTGTATGTAGTAGTAAGAAAAGAGTTGGGTGAAGAGAGTATAGTGGAAAATGGGTACTCTATTCTTGGTATCTCTTGAATGGGTTTCAATCTCTTTCTGTCGACATTTAAGTGAAAATATACATTGGTATTATAAATAAAAAATGAAAATGAACATGATAATAAACTATTATCTTCTATATATAATTGTGATGGTGATGACATTGGTGGTGATGATGGTGATGTTAATGAATGTTTATCAAATTTCTTCCTACTACTACTAGAAGTACTATTTGTAACATTAATATTATTCTGAAAACTATTAACTGTTGTACTTTTATGATTTGACTTTATAAATGATGATCCAATTCTAATAAAATGATTGGAAATCATAGTATATTCCATATGGTTATAGAGTGCCTTAAAAAACAGTTGTATTATATATTGCTGTTGTTGTGATTGTTGTAATTGTTGATAAAATTCCTCATTACCACTCTGAAATGTTAATTTACCTGTTTCAATCTCTAAATATTATATATTGTTAATATATCTTAAATTTTGAGATATATTATACATCTTGAGATTACATACGTATTAGGTTTGTCAAGATTGGTGATGCTTGATTATCCATTCTAGAAAGAATATTATTTATATCAAATACCCATAGTTCATATTGATAGGTCGGTTGTTGTTGTTGCTGTTGTTGTAGGTTGATGGGTGTTTGTTGTGTTGGAGGTTGATGTGATGTTGAGGTTTGGAATGGAGTTGGGTTAGGGTTAGGGTTATTAGTTGGTAGAGTGCCACTTGTACTACTATTGAGATTAAGTGGGTCTAATGGAGAGGATTGTGAGGATGATGAATTAAAGATATTCGAAGCTGAGATATTGAGTGGTTGTAGTGAGGTTTGTGCTTGCATTGGAGGTGTTTGAGGTGATGATAGATTGCCATTAGTTACCATTGGCGAATGAGAAGGCGATAGTATAGGAGATGTTGTAGTTGTAGTTCTAAGTGAAGGTGTTTTGGTACTACTATCTGTACTGGACCCAGTTGAAATGGGTGACTTTTTACTGAATATATTGTTTTGGTGAACAACTGGTGGTGGAACCAATCTATTCTTTCTCCAAACACAAGGTATACCATATTCTATCACCTTTATATAACTCTGTAGTATCTGGTCGTTAATCAGTATATTATGATTATTCGAATTTAAATTATTGTTGGTAGATCCCAATGATGCCTGTGTAGACTTAAATCGATACCATTGTGTATCTTGTATACCCTGTGCATTCAAAATTGCCTTGTTAACAATAGATATTCTACAATTTCCAGTATTCCCATTTTAAAACTTACTGTTGAAAAAATATTTGAAAACACTGAATTGGAATTCAAAGTTATCGATTGAATATTCGAGTTATTCAACCTTTGCTGTTGCTGTTGTTGTTGATTATTTAATGGAGGTGTTTTTATTTGACCTCCAATCATCTTCTAAACAAAGTACTAAATAAAAAAAATAAATTAAATAAATAAAAAAATTTTTGTGGTGTTTTTTCAGTTTGATGATCTTCCCTATTTTTGTTTTATTTATTTTTGACTTTAGTTTACTGTATCTTGATGGACCTTCCATAGGTTTATTGGGAATACTATTAATGTGAAATTATTAAAGAGTTTTTGATACAAATGAATAGCATATCTTTGCAGGATTAAGATACTGTTTAGAAAGCTCTTCTAATAACTGACAAAATGAAATACCAGTTTATAACAAATGTTACATAGAACTATGGAGTTTAAGTACACATTTATAATAATGTATCTTTTTTTTTTTTTTAAATCATTTTTTTTTAAATATCCTTGAATGTTGTTACCACAATCGATTATTATAAATATATTGAATGAATATGTAGGATCATTCAGAGAAAAGAGTGTAGATTTTTATAAATATATAATATTTCAGATAAGAAGAGTATCAATAGAATGGAATAGACTGATTAGTAAAATCAAATTCGGAGAATTAGAACTCACTTTTTCTGATTTGGATTTCTTATTGATTTGCATTGATAAGAGAATAATATTTGAAAGTGTAGTATTCACTTCTTATTCAATAGCAATTTTTAAGAATATAAATGAAACTCTATTTGAAAAAAGAATAGATAAACTAAAACGAATTATTGAATACCTAAATATTAACATTTATGGTGACATTGATTTTAAAGTTACAGACATTCACCATTTTGGAAAACACTGGAGATTCATAGTACCTACTCTATTGGATAGACTAATACTTTCTCCACAACAACTAGAATCACATTTCTGTACAACAGTAGAATGTAAAAACCCAGAAGAATTAATGGAGATTGCAAGCAAATACAATAGTATCTATAAGTTAGATGCTGGTAAAAATAGAGAATTAAGTTTAAATGCTTTTTATGATAGACCCATTCCTGTAGAATCAGCAGTGAATTGTATTAATAGATTCAACCTGGCATATTTTGTTTTAGAAGAAGCAAATTGGGATGAAATGCTCTTAATTCAGTCAAATTCACTTAGACGATTAGAAATTGTGAATTTAATTAATATTCAACAGAAAGAATACAATAGCTTGCTAGATAATAATGCCAATCTTGAGATATTCTTATTGAGTTCTATAGCTCTTGGTTCTTATGATTTGGTTCTTTTATCAGAATCACTTGTGAATCACACATCACTTCAAAAGATTACAATAGAGGTACCCACCTGTACAGCTTCACTTGAACAGTTGGCTCATTACTTGAATAGAAACTCCATAATCAAGTATATCAACTTATTTATACGAAATATTATAAATGGTGGTGATAATCATGGTATAAAAAACATAACATTAGAGACTTTGAAGTTAGGATCTAAATATAACGATACCTCTACTATAATTGAATCTCAGTGGAATTCAATATCCAATTTAAAGAGAATTAAACTCTATTCTCTAAAACAAGAAGGTATATTAATGAACAGTATCATTAACTTTCATACTTCTGTTAAAAAAATTACATTGTATATAGATTACCATTGTAGGGATTTCAATATGGCAATTGAAAAGTTGATTTCAATGAATATCCTGACATTGACCAGCTTTAAACTGGTTTATGAACCTTATACCCTTCTACCTGAATTTGTCGATGCAATAATAGAAGCATTGAAAGTAAACAATACCTTGACTAATCTATATAGTCCATCTGATATTGCTAAACAATTCATTAAATTAAATCACCCATCCATTAAAAGTTTAATTGTTCAGGCAAGAGACTTTTATTATGATGAGTTTCTAGTTGATAACACCTCATTGGAACATGTCGAAATTCGTTCCCAATTACACTCACTTGATTCTGCAGCTCAGTCATTTTTCAAAGTAATTCAATCAAATACACACTTGAAATCATATAAATATAACAAAAATAGTATAAAAACCAATAGACAGAGTGATTATGAAAAAGCACAGTTAACCAACTACTACAAAACACACCCAAACCCTATACTGCCACACAATTTGAAGTTTTATAATAACTGGGGATTTAATATATGGTCATTAATTAAACAATAAAATTGTTTAAATATTTACTAATTTATTTTACTAGTGGTAATTACCAATAAAAAATTGGTCGAGAATTGGATGTAATGCCATATTAGAATACAATGATGTTTTCATAATGGTCTTGTTTTTAGTAAATAGTTCGCAAAGTTGTTTGTTTATCAATGTTAGATCTTTAGGTAACTGTTCATAGTCTTTTGGTAGTCCAAGTACTTTTAATGTGTGATTGGTTTGGAGGATATTTATAATTGTATTTAAATGACTGTAATCTGATACTAGATAATAAGAGTCCAAAATAAAATAGGTGAGATTGGTATTAGATTTCAATGAATCTACAAAAGCATTAGTTACCAAATTAGCTTGTATAGTAAAATAACTGACATGTATTCTATCTAGAGTCCTGATGTTCAGTAATGTTATAACATTTTCTATAGAGAATGTACCAAGTGTGTCGCTAACCGTTAGACTTGTGAGTGTCTCTGAAAAGTGTTTGAGATTAGTCCATAGATAATCCGGTATACATTTCAACTTTTTTAACTTTGATTTTAGAGGTTTTGTGAAAATTTTGGAATTTGAATTTAAACTCTCTAGATTTTCATAGTTATCAATATAGTCATGAATATTATAGTCTGCACGAAATATTAGTTTTTTTATAGATGAGCTTAACTTGATGGTCTCTACATGTGTATCTGGTGCTACTTCATCAAGATATATCTCTACCAATTCGGATTTGACATTTTCAAGTATATATACTAAGACACTTTCAAACATTATAGGCTCGTTTATATATAAAACTTTAAGTGTCCATGGAATAGTGGCAATGAACATGTCCCTAAATAATAGAGTATACTGTTCTGCATTAAAATTGAAATCCAATTCCAATTCCTCTAACAAAGGTGACTGATTTAATAATAATTTCAATTGAGGTATATCCATTCCAACTGAACATAAAGCTAGCCTCTTGATTCTATTTTTACTTGAAATTTTACTGATTTTAAACTCAATTGTACAATTGAACAAACTGATATCTGAAAATTGAATGAAATCATTAATGTCAAATACTATGCTACCAGAGTCATGACTCCCACTATAATCTAATTGAAAATCAATGGTATCAGAATACTGTGATATCTTAAATGTCTCTAAAAATGTTATTGGTATTTTTCGAGTGTGTGTGATAAAGACTTTAGACAAATTGGGATAGAGTTGAGTATTCATTAAACTATCAACTAAAAGCTCGTTAGTGGATATAGATTTAATATGTACACCGAAATTGGAATTTATAAAATCTTTTAAAATTGATTGACTTCTATTGTTATACAATAGATATTTTGGTCCATATTTCTTTAAGAGGTTCAATTTAGAAGTGATTTCGAAATCAGGTGTAAATGGTATAATCTCTATACACTGCTCTATAGTTAAGGTACTTATTAATTTATATGTCCAATGTTTACAAACTAGTGTGTATGCTTTTAAAAATTGAACATAATTTATATTTATAAGATATTCTAGTATTAACTTTACTAAATAATCTGAAATCATGTTGTTCAAGTAATGCTAAAAATAAAAATAAATTTGAAAATTTTATTGTGAACCAATGAAACTACCTTCGCTATTAAAAAAATACATTATTAGACTTTATCTAAATAGTTATGATAATAATAAATTTAATGTATATTTTTATAGGTACTTAATTTGTCAAATAGGACTCATTTCCAAAGAATGGTTGGTGTTGATAACAAAATTCTACCATGATGTGGTTCATTTGGGAAATGTAAATGAAGTATCACTACTGTTGAGACTCAAGAATATAGGATTTAAATTCCAATCAATACAAATAAGTGATAAGATTATAAAAGCCTATGTAGGTGATAGTGATAGAGCCTTTTGGATGGAACCTAATATGCTTCAACAACTGAACAATGAAATGATATCTTTGGTTGAATATAGAAATAGTTGTTACTTAGGTGCACCCTTTAAAGTTCAGAATAGAGATGACTTGATTAGGAATAGGAGTTCTATATTATCAAGTTTCAATGGTATATTTCATAGGGATCTGACAACACAAAATCTCTCCTATGTTATCAGTTCAAGTTTACATTTCAACTCCACTCTCATTGACAATATCCAAAATAGTATCATTGAGTTTAATACCTACATGATGACTATTGACTATATTACCGAAATTCAAGAGTCACTAAAACACTATAACATCTTTAAACTGAAAATCTTACACCTTGATTTCCAAAAACAAGACCATCATCTAAACTCTCAATTAACTAGTCTGTCACTTATAAATGCAATAATCAATCAGGATACATATAATTCATTGCTCAGGTGTAATATGAAATTACAAGAATTCAAAATTTTCACAGACTCAGGTTTAAAATTTTTTTCAGAGGATCTTACCAAACACCCCAATCTCATTTCAGTATCTATTAATACAAAAACTCCCCAAAAACATGATCATATAATCAGCTATCTCAACAACAACTCATTAGTTAAAACTCTTGAAATTATGTTTCCATTTATTCATATAGATTCGGAGCTTACAATTACCAACCAAACACTAACTTCACTGCTTGCTACTTATGATTCGTTACTCAGATTCTGGGGATCTCAACACTCTATTAAGACACTTTTAATCTATAAAACCACTCCATTTACCTCCATACCTCTATCTATATTGAAAAATATTGAATCTCTGGAGATTAATGAAAGTAGTATATATGAGATCTGTCGGATTATTCAATTGAATTCCCCAAGTCTAACCAGTATAAATATCAATTCTTATAGCGTTGTAGGTCATGAACAAATAGTAGATGCTTTGGAGAAAAACAATCATATTATTAAATTGAATTTGAGTGGAAATTTTGTAAATCATGCCATCAGATTGAAACACCCCACTCTTAGACATCTTTCTTGTTCAAGAATAGATGTCATTGATTTTCATAGTGTGGGTAATAACACCACACTTGAGAGTATAGAAATCTATTTCAATGAATATAGTAGAGATAAAAATGAAAAAGAGTTGTTCTCTGCTTTGCTTAAGAATGTAACTTTAAAATCAATCAATTCAAATTTGTATTCATGTGGGGATGATAAAGTAAAAATATCAAGAAATTTGATTAAAAACTATTATCTTCATCATTCCAACCCAATACCACCAGATAAACTCAATCTATATTCACCCATTTCCCCAATTTCTTCATGGTCATGTTGCATGTAAATGTAATAAATAATTTATTTAAATAGAATAAAGTACCAGATTAAAGTACATTGTGTAGAGTAGATTAGTATTTAGAGACAAATACCATTTAAGACACCACCAACAGTACCTACAACAGTACCAACAACTGGTAATACAACACCACCTACAACAACACCAACTAGACCTACTGTGGTACCCAATAGTCCACCAATAAGGTTACCATTACAACCACCACAAGCAACAGAGTTACTTGATTGCATAGATGACATAGCTGATCCAGAACTGATTTTAGCAGAACTTGAGCTCATTGGTTTAACATTACCCATAGATGAAAGAGAAGCTATTTTCATTTCCATATTAATATCATTTAATAAACAATTGTGAATTGAATATATTAAATTCTATATTTACCTAAGATTGTCATTTTTAGTTGTTTTGAAAGTTAATTGATTTAATTGATTTAATGATTTAAAATAATTAAAATCGAGTTCTATTTATACTAAAATTTTAGAATAACAGTTTTAACTCTTTTTAGAAAAAGGAATAGATGTGAATTCATATAATACTGATTTAACTCTTTTTAAACAATTCAAAGATATCTTTCATATATATTTGTGTAAACCCACATTTTTTTACCTAAATCAATCACCCCCATTATTCACTAAAATTTTCTAATAGATCTTAAAAATAAACCACCTATTATAATAATCTGTTTTTTTTATTGTGAAAAGGGAAGTTTGATAAAACATTTGAATTACTGCATATTGGCGCTCCAAAATGTTTAATAGTACTATATCAGTGTTTAATAAACAACTTAAATATCATGTTAACTATGCTAGTGATTATAATAAAAATCTAATACAATATATGATCAATATATGCATTAATGTGAAGAAATAAAATTTATAAAGATTTGTTCTTAGAAAGATGTGAAATTTTAAAAACAGATTATTGAACCGCCAAAATTTTAAAAAATTTTCATTTTTCATAGAATCCCTTCTCATTTTTAGTTAAAAGTTTTCAAAAGATGGATGATATCATGTCATTTGACGAATTTGATGAAATTGAATTTGATAATGAAGATTCAACCAATAGTAGTTCAACATCAACACCACCTAACCAAAACACTCAAACACAGAGTTCACCATTAAAGAATAAACTAAATCTTAAAAACGTTACACCTACTAAAACCACACCATATACACAACCACAAGCTAGTAGTAATAGCAGTACTACCACCACCACTAGTAGTAGTACCCAAACTCAAAAGCTAGCATTAAAACCCACTATAACAACTAATACACCTCTAAGTAAAGAGAATACAGCAGCTACACATAAATCGCAACCTCTTTCATTGAGACTTTTAAAAACCTCACCTCAAAAGAAAGCACAACAGCCACAGATTACTAATTTTTTTACTGTTGAAAAAGAACCTCAACAGAGTCTATTTGATAGATTTAAAAATGAAGATACACCAAAGAAACCAACAACTGCTGCAACCCCTGTAGTTAAAACTCCAATTTCAAAACCAAAACCAACAATATTCACTGCAAAAACACCAGATCCTATTGTAATAGATAGTGCGTCTGATGATAATAATAATAATAATAATAATAACAATGTACATAAGAATAATATTAGTAGTAGTTCTACTACAGCAGTTATTAGTAGAAAGAGAAAAGAAATGAGTGAACAATCTCTATTTGATGATATTGATTTTAATGAGGAAGAAGAGGTAAAAGAAGTTAAACCACCAATTACACCTGTTAAAAAGGTACCTGCAACACCAACAAAATCACCACTAAAGAAAACACCAGCAAAGAAGAAACCTGCTGCTAAAAAGAAATCTGAAGATTCTGATTATGAATCTAATGAAGAAGTGTCAGAAGATGATGGTAGTGATGATTATCAATCAGAAGAAGAGACTAAACCAAAGACTAATAATAGAAAGAAATTGACAAGGTCTTCACAGTCATCTTCATCTTCATCTTCACAGACTAAGGAAACTCCTACTAAAAAAGGTGCTTTTGGAAAGACATTAAATAAGGAGAAACTAGAGGAGAGATATCAGTTTCTTGTTAATATTCAAGATGCAAATCAACGTGGTATGGATCACCCAGATTATGATCCAAGAACATTGTATATACCTCCAAAGTACCTCAGTAATTTCTCACCTTTTGAAAGACAGTTTTGGGAGATCAAAAGCAAGTACTATGACACTATAGTGTTTTTCAAGAAGGGCAAGTTCTATGAACTTTATGAAAGTGATGCTCAGATTGGTCATCAATTGTTAGGTTTGAAAATGACAGATCGTGTCAATATGAAGATGGTGGGTGTTCCAGAGGCTTCTTTTACAACTTGGGCTGCAAAGTTGATTAAGGAAGGGTACAAGGTTACAAAAGTAGATCAAATGGAGTCTGCAATTGGTCAGAAGAAGAGACTTACTGCACAAGGTGGTGGTGGTAAGACAGATTCTATTATCAAAAGAGAAGTTTCTTCTATTCTGACACCTGGTACATTACTTGATGAGTCTTTGATAACGGACTTGTCTTCGACATTTTTAATGGCAATTAAAGAGGAGGAGTCAACTAGAGAATACGGTATTTGTCTTGTTGATACTTCTATAGGAGAATTTCATTTGACTACTTTTAAGGACGATGAAGCTCGTATGCAGTTTGAAACGGTACTGTTACAGACAATGCCAAAGGAGATTATATACGAGAGAAATGCTACCTCTACAGCTACATTATCTATTGTAAAGAGAGTATTGGCAAGTGTCAGACCTATTCTAAATGCTAGAAATTCATTGACTGAGTACTGGGATCCTGAAGAGACTCTCAATAAGATTAAAGAAAACAGACCTGATAAAGAACTTCCAGAGACTCTTTTACAACACAAGAATGAAGTATTTACTATGTGTGCTTTGGGTGCTTGTGTATCTTATCTCTTTGAAATTAAGATTGGTGAGGAACTATGTCAACAAGGTAGATTCCAGAAATTCAGTCCACTTGATATTGGAAATACTATGATTCTAGATGCACAATGTCTAGTAAATCTAGAGATTTTTAATAATACCACCGATGGTAGTACTGAAGGTACTCTTTTGAAACTTATGGATCGTTGTCAAACTGCATTTGGAAAGAGACTACTAAGACAGTGGATATGTAGACCTTTGGCAAACTTGGAGAAGATTAAAGATCGTCAGAGAGCTATTGAATATTTCCACAATAATCATGTAACATTGCAATCTGTTCAGACTCTACTTCAAAAACTACCGGATCTCGAGAGAAAGCTATCGAGAATTCATGCAAAAAGTTCAAAGATTTCAGATATCAATTCGGTATTGAACCATTTTGAGACTATTCACTATCAAATTGGTGCTATTCAAAGTGGGTCACAGGTAGATGATGAAGGTGATGTTACACTACATCAAGAGATAAGCTCTGTACAATTGAGAAATTGTTTGACTTTTGGAAAAGGTTGTTATCCAGATTTGAGACCTGCTATTGATACTGTAAAAAACAGTTTTACACTAGAAGGTGACCAACTACTTCCAACTGAAGGTGCTTTTAAGGAGTTTGATGAATGTAAGGAGAAATTAGATGCACTCGTTCAGAAATTGGAAGAACATATTCAAGAGATTAGAGTGACATTTAAGTGTCCTGAAATTGAATATAAACATATGGGTAAAGAAATTTATCAGATTGAGATACCTCTCAGGGCTCTAACTCGTGCAAAGATTCCTGATAACTATACAAAGTTATCAGAGGCTACTAAGACATGTCAACGTTTTCATTCGCCTTTTATCCTCAAGATTCTTCCACAGCTACTGGAGGAACGTGATACACTGCAAGTACTCTCCAGAGAGTTTTTAAAGAAGGTTCAAGAGATATTCAATGAACATTACAATCTCTTTCAAGATGCTATTCGGTGTCTGGCTAATTTGGATTGTTTGTTGTCTCTATATAAGGTTAGCTGTCAATCTACCATCTCCATGTGTAAACCTGAATTTGTATCTGACAACAAGGCATTCCTATCAGTAAAAGATATGGTGCATCCATGTATCTCTGCAAGAACCGGTGGTGAGGATTTCATACCAAATGATTTGAATCTAAATTGTGAAAACCACCCTTCGACTATGGTAATTACCGGTCCTAATATGGGCGGTAAATCTACAATGTTAAGACAGACATGTCTTGTAGCTGTCATGGCACAATTGGGGTGCTATGTACCAGCAAGTGAATGTAAACTATCTGTAGTAGACAGAATATTCACTCGTCTAGGTGCAAATGATAATATCATGGCTGGTCAAAGTACATTTATGGTGGAATTACAAGAAGCTGGAAATGTGCTAAAATATGCAACACCAAGATCACTGGTAATCATGGATGAACTAGGTCGTGGTACATCAACATTTGATGGTTATTCTATAGCTTACTCTGTATTGAAGTACATTGTACTGAACTTGCACTCCATGTGTCTATTTGCAACACATTACCAGTCACTAGCCAATGAACCTACCATTACCTCACATCTTGCCAAATCTTTCATGAGCTGTAATGTCGATCAAAAAAACAAACGTGTTATATTCTCGTATAAACTCAAAGAAGGTGTATGTCCAAATTCTTATGGTCTACTAGTAGCTGCAATGTCTGGTCTACCAAATGTAGTCACACAATTAGCTGAAGAGAAAGCAATTCAATTTGAAAAGGAATCTACAATATCCACATATATACACGGTACTATTCACAAATCAGAATTGGTTAAAAAGATTCAAACTGCCTATAAAAATAACAGTTTATCCGATTTAAAATTGCTTCAATCCACTTTAAAATAAATATATAATAATTTAATATTAAAACCTATAGGTTGGATAGATTTTATTTTCCAAATTTATATTGATCAAATAGTTGATGAAAATCTGTAATCTTATTAAATGTTGGTAGAGAGGGATCTTGAATTGGTGGATTTCCAGGTCTAATAGAAACTGAAACATTTAAACCAACTTCTTTGGCAGCTTTTGCCTCATGAATTGAATCTGTGACAAAAAGGAAATCTGAAGGTTTAACAGGTGCTTTTAGATTAATTTGGTCAATTATATTTGTATAGGATATAGATTCAAGTTTACTTCCAATGGTTGTATCAAAGTGCCCAGAAAGCATTGGAATCAAATCACCGTGATCTGAATAGTTGAATAATAGTTTTTGTGCCTCAACAGAACCCGATGAGAATATATAAACTGGTATTTGAAGTTGTTTCCATTTTTCCAAACTGACAGGAACATCATCAAATACCACACCCTTTAGAGTACCTTGTTGATAGCCTTGTAACCAAATGTGACCTTGTAACTGTTTTAGTGGTGTTGATTTACGATCTCTATCCATTTGATAGAAAACATTGTCAACTACTGACTGAATCTGTGTTGTGCTATCACTTATATCCTCGGCATCGTATAGAATCTTTGGTGTATCTTTAAATTTATCATCACCACCAGTTCTATCTAATTTATTCTGTTGAAATAGCATTGAAACATCATTTTTGACTATATCACTCTCCCAATGCTGTGTTAGATAACTCTTTAAATTCTGTCTGACATAGGGAAACAATACATCGTATACAAATGAAATTGGTGTAGTTGTACCCTCAATATCCAAAATTACTGATCTAACTATAGGATTTGACATCTTTAATGTAAAAAACTAAAATGAGAGAGAAAAAAAATTTTAAATTGATATTCGTAAAGGGGTGAAGGGAGTATACAAATTCAGATAATGAGATAATGTAGTCTATTTTTGTGTTTCTTTTATATTTATTGTTTTTATTTTTTATTATTAAAATATATAGTATATATTATTATTGATTATTTATTATAACTAGTCAAACAAAGTTTTTTTTTTGCACACACAATAAAAAAAGATGGGAAGGGAATGAGGAAAGAGAGAGGAGAGAGAAAGGGAGTATAAGAAAAGATTAATTTTCACTACCTTCTTCATCTTGTTGTTCTTTTTGTTGTTGTAAGATATTTGGATGAATTGTTAAAACTAAATCTTTACCTGTGATTCTCTTATAAATATCCATGACATCAGCACAAGTGGTTTCAAAGTGAGAGGTGGCATCATAGGATTTAGAGATGAAACATTTATCTTGAGTACCATCAGTGATTGGTTCATAGAAATCAGTAACAGAGACGAATTTCTCGACGATTGGTCCGAGTAAATTGTAAGCTGGTTCCAATTCTTTCTCTGGGTTTTCAGTTTCGACGGTGGTAGAGACAATGGCAATGAATTTACCTTTGGCACAGACGAAATGACTGGAAGAGATGACACCTACGTATATATCATTCTTTCTGTTACCACATTGTTTCTGTGGAAGGATGATTTGGACAGATTCAGAGTTGGAGGTGTTTGGAATTGGGGCATTCAAGATGCAAATGGCACGAATGATACGACCACTCTTCTTGACCTTGTCTGGGAAGTAAGTTGGATCAGCAACAACGTAGTCAGCAGTAGCGGTCTCACCTTCAGAGGTGACATGGACTTTACCATCATTGAAAGTTACCTTTTCAATTGGTTTATTGAGCATATATGTACCACCATAGATTGCAGAGAGACGTGCAAAGGATTGTGGGAGCTCACCAAGACCATATAATGGATAAATGTATGGTGATTTCTTGTATTTCAACATGGATTCAGCATACAATTTCATTCTGTTTACAGTTTCAATGGCTGGTTTCTCGAGGTAGTCGTCATTGAGGTACAAGGAAACAGCGTGACCAATGAAATCAATAGTATCGGCATTGAGACCAAACTTCTTAAAGACATCCTTCATTGGCATCTTTTTCAAATCCATACCATTGTGGGTGGAGGGTTTATCATCTTCATAGTCTTGAACGAAGGCAAAGAATTTCTTGGCTGAGAATTTCTCAAAGAAACCCATCAATGGAGAGGCAAGAGCCTCAGTATCAGTACTTGGGACTTTATGAATCTTGTTACTTTGTTTGACGTATGATCCATCGACTACTTTGAATTCAAGGTATCTTACAACATCAGTGTGCAACAACATCTTTACCAAAAGACCTGATGACAAAATGAATTTTGGAATCAAATCTACACTGTATTCTCTGCTACTGCCAAATGTTGGTGGTGCTTTAGTTCCTTTTCCACGGAATTTCTCAAAGAGTTGATCTAAACTTAAAGAGGCTGATTCACCACCATAATATCCATTTCTATCCATGTGAAGTACTTTTTTACCTTCAACTGATAATAAACCACTAATAATACATTCTTTTAAACCAGTACCTAAAACAATACAATCATAATGTTCATCCATCTTTTGTTGTTGTTTTTTTAGAGATAATAAAAAATATCTATAACTCTAATATAAATAAAAATATTTTGTAACAAAGAAAAAAAAAAAAAAAAATAAAAAAATTTTTTTTTTTTGGGTTCATTTTCAGCTTGAAAAGAGAAATCCAATTAAAATTCATTGAAGATCATTATTTTTTTATTAATTGACAATTATTTATTTGATTTTTTTTATTAGTTAATTAAAATGATGAAATATATTATTCTTTTAAAATTTGAATTTTTAATAATTGTTTTTACCAAAATATCCATATCATCATTAAAATTTCAAATTGAATGCAAATTTCATTGTGAGAAAAGACTGGTTTTATGAATAAATAGGATATATCAAACCATAAAAGGAATTCGAATCGCGATATCAGAATACACAGTTTGTAAAAAAAAAATTTTTATTCAAATTATTTGTTTTTTATTTTCAATTATTTTTGTTTATTTTCAATAACACTCACATTATGTCTTATCTCAATAGAATTGATGTGATTTCAAGTCACTTGAATAAGCAACAGGATGAAGATGAGGAATATTTGATAGATTCACCAACAGGTGCAACCACAAAGTAAATTTAATCAAAAATGAAATTGAATCAATCTCTCATTTTTTGGATAAATCCAAGGAATGAGAGAAACACAATATATTGAATTTTTGCGAATAACACAAAAAACAATTATTTTTTATTATCTATTATTATAATTGTCAAATTATTATAAATTACAATTTATATAGAAAAGAGACAATTACAGTTACAGATAACAGAACAGGTAAATCATATGATTTCAAGATAAAGAATGGAACATTGAATGCCAACCTTTTCAAAGAAGTCTCTGAGACTGCAGATGACAATGGATTGATGATCTACGATCCAGGATTCCAAAACACAGCAGTAGTCACATCATACATTACCTACATTGACGGTGATAAAGGTATACTAAGATACAGGGGTTACCCAATTGAAGAATTAGCAGAGAGATCTAATTTCCTAGAGGTTGCCTATCTGCTCATTAACGGCAATCTTCCCAACAAATCACAACTTGATCAATGGAATAACAAGATTATGACCCACACTTTTCTCCATGAGAATCTCGTGGCAATGATGAAGACCTTTAGATACGACGCACATCCAATGGGTATGGTTATCTCAACTGTCGCTGCACTCGGTACTTTTTACCCAGAGTCCAATCCAGCATTGGCAGGACAAGAGATCTTCAAATCCGAGTCAGTCAGAAACAAGCAAATCTTTAGAATAGTAGGTAAACTACCAACCATTGCTGCAAGTGCTTGGAGACATCGTATCGGTCGTCCCTATAACACACCTGTAAACCATTTGGGATACACTGAGAACTTTTTATATATGCTCGATAAGCTCTCTGAACCTGATTACAAGCCCAACCCTGTTTTATGTCGTGCTTTGGAGATTTTGTTCATTTTACATGCTGATCATGAATTGAATTGCTCCACTGCTGCTATGAGACATATTGCATCGTCGGGTACTGACCCATATACCGCTGTTGCTGGTGCAGCTGGTGCTCTGTACGGTCCACTACACGGTGGTGCCAATGAAGCTGTTTTGGATATGCTTACCCATATAGGAACCAAAGAGAATATTCCACAGTTTATTGCTGATGTTAAAGGAAAGAAGAAGAAGTTGATGGGTTTCGGACACAGAATCTACAAGAACTATGACCCAAGAGCAAAGATTATTCGTAGAGTTGCCTACGAGGTATTTGAATCTCTTGGAAAGGAACCACTAATTGAAGTGGCTACTGAACTTGAGAAACAAGCTCTTTCAGATGAATACTTTGTATCTAGAAAACTCTACCCCAATGTTGATTTTTACTCTGGTCTCATCTACAAGGCTATGGGTTTCCCAACTGATATGTTCCCTGTACTCTTTATGATCCCTCGTGCAGTTGGTTGGCTAGCTCACTGGGTTGAACATCTAGAGGACCCAGAAACTAAAATCTACAGACCCAGACAAGTCTACAAAGGTGAATGGTACCGTAACTATATCCCAATTGAAGGTAGACCACCTGCTAAAGTACGTTCTCAAGATTCTTATTCCTCCTCAACCACTAAAAGATATTCTAAATTATCTCAATAACTATTTTTTATCTCATGTTCCAATTAACAAACAAACAAACAAACTAACAAACAAAATAATTATTTATTTTTTTGAATAAATATATAAATAAAATAAATATGCCTAAAATGTAAT
This sequence comes from Tieghemostelium lacteum, assembly GCA_001606155.1. Classification (NCBI taxonomy): domain Eukaryota; phylum Evosea; class Eumycetozoa; order Dictyosteliales; family Raperosteliaceae; genus Tieghemostelium; species Tieghemostelium lacteum. Next base: position 1,152,288 of record LODT01000004.1, on the reverse strand, counting down.
TTCAAATAATAAGATCATAATTGTTAATGTGGATGTTCTAGATTCTTGTTCCTTTGAAGATCAAAATTGACAAAATTTATTTTTTTTTTGAAATTTAATTTTTTTTTTTTCACCCCCTTAAGTTTTGTAAACAGTGTTGAAGTCACTTCGTAAATTAAATATCTTTCATTGAAAAATGTCAAAAGCAATCTGTGTCTTAAAAGGAGAAAAAGTTTCAGGAGTTGTCAAATTCACACAAGACAACAAAGACTCACCAATCAATGTTGAATATGAAATCAATGGATTGGAAGAAGGAAACCATGGATTCCATGTACATCAATTTGGTGATACCACCAATGGATGTCTTTCAGCAGGTCCACATTTCAACCCATTTGGAAAAACCCACGGTTCCCCAACTGACGAAAACAGACATGTTGGTGACTTGGGTAACATTATTGCCACCAAGGAAGGTAATGCCAAAGGTGTCATTACTGATAAACTCGTTACCCTCTTTGGTGAACACACCATTGTTGGTAGAACCATGATTGTCCATGCCGGTACTGATGATTTGGGTAAAGGTGGAAATGAAGAATCCCTCAAAACTGGTAATGCTGGTGCTCGTTTAAGTTGTGGTGTTATTGGTGTTGCTACTTTCTAAAAGCATAATCTCTTCTCTCCAATATAATAGATAAACACATCATAAACATAACAAATAAAATAGTTTAAAAAAGATTTCAAATCATTTTCATAGTGATTTGGTGTAAAAAAAGGGTGTAAATGCATTTCCATTCTAATTTCAAAAACTTTTTTTTTTAAAATTTTACGTTTCATACTTTTTACACCCCCCTTCAAAAGGAAGAAGCTTCACGCAAAATGGTAAAAGACGAATATTCATTATATACCTCACACGCCAATGGATTTTCAATCAACTATCCAAGTAATTGGACAGTTCAAGAGGATACAGGGTTCTTTTTAGTTGGATTCTTCCCAAAAACCAAAGGACCTGTACCAACCAATATTCACATTATCATTCCAGATCTTTCAAGTAGGTGATATACAAACTATAGTACTGTATAGATGGTCACTCAAACTAATATAACTATAATATCTAAACTTATAAAGTGTTCCCTGAGATTCCTTCTCCTTCAGAGTTTATTGAAATTTCAAAATCACAAATTGAACAACAGGGTGCAAAGAATATTAAGGTACAAGAGACTAAATACGGTGAGTTTAAAGGTCACGCATTCACTTATGTCATCCCATCGAATGAAGGTGAGATTAGATTCAAACAATTTCTATTTTTGATTGGGTCCACAGTCTATGTGATCTCTTATAGCTCACCTTCGGATAAATTCGACAAGTACATACACAACTATGAGGAAGTCGTAGGAACTCTCAAGATATTTAAAGCTAAAGGTTACAAATTCACACAACTTCAAGCAAAAACATATCAACTCTCAGCAGAAGGTAAAGAGGTATTCTATCAGATTTGGCATCCAAAGTCATGGAAATCAGTAGTTAACAATCAAAATCAACAGAGATACAGAGACGATGAATATGATGTTCATTATCATGTAAATGTTGACCCAACAACTGCAGAGACATTGGAGCAATTCAACAACACCGTTGCCAGAGAACGTTTGGCTAAAATAACCAGTAAAAGCGATTACGAAATCAAATCAGCCAAACTGACCAATCACGGTCAGGAAATTACATGTTCACAGGTCCAAGTTGAGAATGAAGACTTGGTAGCCCACAGATTTAACATTTGGTGGTTTATCTATAAAGGTTACGCATTTACACTAACCTTCAAGACACCAGCCGCTGACGGTCAGATCTATGACAATATCCATCAGAGACTATTGGCAAGAATCAGAGTACAAGATTACGCACTCGAGTCACCACACTATGACATTTTTGATAACTTTTCCAGTAGATATTGTTTTTCAATCCCCAAGACATTTTCATTGATTCCTAAACTCGGAGGTGTACCATCTCTGATTTTTGAGGATTCTCAATTCCCAGGACTACCATTATTTGTTATCACTTGTGAGGAGTTGGGTAAACCAGCTTTGTTGAATGAGTATCAAGATCTTATCATTTCTTTCCACATGAAGGGTTTGGAAGGTAACAGTCAACTCATGTCAACTACTGAATCTCACATTGATAAATATCGTGCTACTCAATGTGTAATGAGAGGTACCGATCCAGAGTTACAAACTCCATGTAAATTGCTCTTTAAATGTGCTGTCATTAGAAGATCTAAAGGTTTCCTCCTCAATCTCAGAGTTCCAATTCAATATTTTGACGATTATTATAATAAGACTTTCTTTATTTTTGACAGTGTTTCTTTTTACTAAACAATAACCAACAAAATAAATATACATCAAAATCAATCAAATTATACTTCAAACCCCTCACAAACATCAAAAACCAAATTTTCGAAATTCCTGGGTTGGATTTTTTTTTAATACGAAACACGCCCCAATTTTTAAAATGATTAAACGAAACTTTTCATTTTCAAAAGGAGAAGGAAATATGCACATTAAAACTCTATTTTTAATAATATATATAGTTTTATGTATAAGAAATACATATGGACAGATATTGGGGTTTAAAGATATTAGTTCTGGATATGCAGCAATTTCACAATGCATAATTAATGTATATGTGTTGTTTCCAAGTACCATTATACCCAATCAATCAGAATCCACAATAATATATCAGACCAACAATACTACAATGGCAAAATACATTAAACTCTTTCCATTAGGAGCTAATATGATTTATATATCATTTCAGCAAGAGGGTAATCCTACAACTTTAGCTTTGAAAGAGGCTTTTTGCCAAGGTATGTAATCTGATGGTACCATTTGCAGTGGACTCTCTTAGTTATTAATTAATATTTTCAAAAATTGAAATTCATCTCAATTAGGTATACCTCTAAATTATTTTGAAATGCAGGACTTTTCAGATGATGATATGGAATTTGAAAGAGATTCTTTGATTGATTATTATTACATGTTAAATACAAATTATAATAGTTTAGCTACAATTTTACCAGTTCTAAAGAGTTCACTTTTAACAATAACACCTGGGTATTCAGTATCTTTTGCTAAAATTATTGAAAACAAATACATTGAAATTCAGTTTCAATTATTAGGTGGTGTTGCGAATTATGCGAATAATATTTCATTTAGCATTGCATCACAAGATGGACAATTTTCATCTTCATTCCAAATACCAGCTTTTCAAAATGTATTTAGTGGTAGGTATTTTAACTTTGGATTTAATGTTGTTGGTGTAGATCAAATTTATCTAAAACTTTTCAACATTTATAGGTACCCAAAATAATAATCCAAATGCTATATTTACTCGAGGAATTAGTCCACAGATATATGGTTATGTGAATACTACATCAGAGGATTCGACATTGTATATTATAGGAGACAGCAGTCCTGTATCTAGGAGATTAAAGTGTGTTTATAATATCAGTGGTAGCCAGAGATTATTAGGATACCATCAATTAACTAGTTCCGAAATAATTTCTATCTATGGTATTGGTGTAGATAATATCCATAATTTCCCTCAAGCATTCACTTATGATTCCTATGCACCAAGTATAACTATAAATCTACTGGAAACTCATGTATTATCAAATATACATCTGATAACATTTACATTTAATACACTACTATTTAGTAGAGATCCACCATATGTAAACAATATACAATTCCCGTACCCATTTAGTTTCAATGGTTTCTCTAGTTCTTTTATTCAAGGTTATAAAATGCCAATTGTATTATCAAGATATAGAGATACATATACAGGTACTATATCCAATATAAAGCCATTTCAACTTGATCAGACACCCAATCTTGTAGATAACACTCCACCAAAACTGTTACAAGCTACCATCACCCATGTTAAAGACTATTACTTTGCATTGCGAGTTAAGGTCTCTGATGACATTTCTGGTGTTGACACTATAAACATTATAAATAATGTCATTGGAAGTGCTGATCTAATTGATGGTACATTATTATTAGGTACATTTGAAAAACTAATTACCATCACAGAAATTGATACACCATTGGTATTCTTTGGCATTTTAGTGGTAGATTGTGCAGGAAATGCCTCACCTCTATATCTCCCTGGAGAGGTACTGAGTTTCTCTTTGGATCCAATAGTTTGGTACCAGGTGCCTTCTAATCCACTAAATGATATTAAAAATCAAATTACAAGTATATCATTCCAAAATTCCACCAATGATGTTTCATCAGGACCAGTTACCAATAAGCTCTATGTTGGTGTTAGTAATTTTGGATATTCATCTAAATTCCCATTGATTTTCACTCCAATATTCCAATCAATGGAATCTAATGCTATGGAAGGTGTAGGACCATTCCAAGGGTACTATAATAATGAAGAATCAAGATATATTGTAGAATTTACAATTCCAGGGCAACTGGTTAGTAAGATTGTAAATTATCAAATTAATGTAGCTGGAAATATATACAGTTATGCTCTACTTAAAAAATTGTTTCCAGCCACCAGTACACTACAAGTAACTTCAACTGAAGGTGATGAATATCCTCCTTTAATTACTGATATTTCCTCTTTCACTTCACCAACAACACCCACATCTGCATTATCAGGATACCAAATACAAATAGGTTCCATAGGTTCAGTTCCTTGGAAATATGCTTTTTTTGAAATTAGTGGTGACTTGGATGTCCAACCTATAAAATATGTTAGATACCCAACTGATGTAAATGACCAAGGTTTTATAACTATATCATTTATCAAAGAGTGGGTAGATCCATATATTCGACCATTACAGTATAGTTTAACTTATGCTAAGGTTGTAGATATCAATGGTAATGTTGGAGAATATATAGCCACTGGTGCAGAGTCAAATAAAATCTATAGATTCAACTTGATGCAGACTTTAGCACCAATTCCAAAAATTGATATACAAATCCCAACACCGGGAGCTCCAACAATAACTCCACTACCACCAGTATTATCCTCAATAACATATACCAATTTACCTAATGTTATTGATGTTGGTATAGTCAATAGCTTTAATGTCAAAATTGAGACTTATTCAATAACTGGTATATCAATTAGCCATTCACCAGTATTTACAATACACGATATCAATGGAAGATATATACAATTCCCAATGTCCACATTTTTATATAATGATACCAATGTCTCATTCATAGCTTTTATAACAGTTCCCATAGGTTTCGGAGCTGCAGAGGGTATATATTTTACTGTAAACAATATAGTAGATAACTATTTGAATGTTGCATATTCAATTTTATCACCAGAAGATGCATATAGACCTACTATATACAATATGGCTGCACCTTTCATTCAATCATCAAGCTCTATAACAACTAATGGTGGTATACTTACCCTTTATGGTAATAGATTTGGTTTGGATGCATCAACCACCTCTGTATATGTTAAAGCTATGAATATTCTGACCAAAGTACCCATCTCTTTCTTTACCTCTGTTGCTGTGGCTGTTTATAACATTCCACCAAGTACCTCTCTCTATCAAATCTATGTGGTTGTAAATTCTAAAACTTCAAATACCCTAAATTTAAATCCAATATACGTACAACCAACTCAAACACCAAAACCAGCAACTTGCCCTGGTACCCCAGTTTGTGGTGGTCCTGATAATGGTGTTTGTACTGATTCTGGTGTTTGCCAATGTAAAGGAAGCTGGACTGGACCAAGCTGTCTAAGTCAACAAATCACTATTCCTCAACCAAATGTCTCGACAACTGATCCATCAGCTGAAACAACAGTGAATGGAACTCTTCCAGATGGTTCTCAAATTTCATTCAGAAATCTAATTTCAGTTGTTGAATTGAGAGAATTGAATTTCAAGAATGAAATTCAAAGAAATTTCACATTCACACAATGGTTATTCACAAATACCAGTACTTCTTCAACAACAAGTTATTTATATGCAACATCAATTGATAATAATAGTACCAATGTAACAGTTTCAGTTCAATGGTATCCAACTGAAACCACCATTACATTTGCAAATGAAGAAATTCGAATGTTACCATCAACAATGAAATATACCATTGACATATCTGCATTTGATTTCCAATCATCAACCAATCGACTTCAATTGGTAATGAATGCACAAACCATTTCAGATAACACTGATACAGATAGTTGTGTTACAAGAGCAACCAACAACCAACAAGATTCCGATCTAACCTATGAATATTTCAAACTTCAAATTGATAATCACAGTCTTTATGGAAGATTCATTAAACGAGCATTGGTTGATTTCAGACCAACTGCAATAAGTAACACACCATTGGGATCAACAACCAATGATAACAATAGTGATAAAATTGAATCACAACAACTTATTGGTATCAACATCCCATATTATAGAAACAATGTAGTTATTGATCCTGATTTTTCAGTTCTTGTTGATAATACTCCAATTGATGATTCCAACTGTCCATCTTCCAAAAAAGGTCTTAGTAAAAGTCAACTTGCAGGAATTATCATTGCATCATCCATTTTTGGTATATTTGTAATATTACTCTCTATTTATATAATAATGAAGAAAACCAATTCAGCAGTTCAATTCCGATACAAATTGAGAAAACTGGGCAAATTCTCGGCATAATAAACACTGTTTGAATAACAAAATATTTGAATTTCAATATACATTTAATTTATAGCATTCAAGTATTTTTGTACATTTATTAAAAATTACAGACATCTTTGATCAGGTTTATAAAATTCCATGCCAATAATATCAAATATTTCCTTTTCACTGTCTACCAAAATGTCATCATCAGATTTTTTACCATGAATAACCTTATTGATAGAATATTCACTCAATGTATAACCTTTTTTCAAAGCAACCACTCTCATTTGTCTATTAAATTCATCAGAACCAGTGGCATGCAATAGACCAAAATAATAACTTTCATAAGGTACCAATTTAAAATCTATACGTCTGATAATTGGCTTTTCAATTGCTGCTTTGGTACTCTTTTTGGATTTTACATTTTTACCATCTTCTTCATCAGTATCACCATCTTCTTGTTCCTCTTTAAACTTTTTATATTCCTTTACTTTTGAAGGCTAATTTAATTAAATTAACAAATTGTCTTTAAACGTATTTAAAGTTTATAGATTGTAATACATACCACTATACAACAACCCATATATTTAAATGGACCCAAACTTAAATCTTCTACAATTACCTGATCTTTTCTCAATCTTTCAACTAGTTTTTCAATAATTTTAAATGTTTCTTTCTTATCTTTCATCTCCAATGTATAGTTTGGGTGACTAATTAAAATATCAATATCACCACTAGAAGGTAACCCTCTTCGACTACAGATTTGAATATTAATATTAATTGGATAATTAATAATAATTAAATAAATACATACTAACTACCACAAACTTGTGAGATAATATTTCTGTCAATAGATTGTAAGATTTTTGCAACTACTACTTCAATTTCTTCAATTTCATCTCTTGGAACTCTTTTTTCAAAGTCATCTAAATATTTGAGACCTACCAATTGACTGTGGTTGAGTTTGTCTTTGACTTTTTGTAGATCCTTGACACTGTGCACATCATCTTCAGTAATGAATTTCTTTGCCAATTGTGGACCAATACCATGTACTCTTGTCAAATCATTCAATGAAGTCAGATATTTATCCTCTTTTTGAGTTTGTAGTTTCTTTAGTTTACCAGTATCTAAAATCTCCTGAATCTTTTTTGCAATTTTAGCACCAACACCTTCGAGTTTCTTTGCCTCTGCACCAGATTTTATTACATGTGGATAGGCTTTAATCGAACCTACAGCCTTTTTATAGGCAGTAAATTTGTGAATTAAACCTTTATTCTTTTCATATATACTCAAATCTGTTAGAATATCTGTTAGTTTCTTATTTACATTGTTACTGTTTGGAATTGATAGTTTTGTTAAATGTTTACTACTACTACTACTGTTATCATCATCATCATTGGTGTCACTGATATCGCTATCTTGTTGTTTTGGTTTAGTACTCTTTGCTAAAGTTGGCTTTGTAGTTGAGGTTGTTGTGGTTGTAGTAGTAGTTTGTTTGTTTTTATGATTTTTAGGAGGGGGTTCAGTGTCACTATCACTACTGTCACTATTTGGATTATAAGGTTTAGAAGGTGGTAATACTTTTGGAATTTGTTTTTGTCTTCTATCCTCTTCACTTTCACTACTTTCTATCTTCTTTTTAGGTGGAGCTTTCTTTACTATTTTCTTTTCCACTGGTGGTTCATCCTCACTATCGCTAGATCTTTTAGTTTTTTTACTATTTGCTGGTTTTGTAACATTCGAATGTTTAACCCTTTTTGGTTTTTGTGTAGGTTTCTCCAATACCTTAACTTTTTTTATTGATTTATAACTAGTCACATTATTTAAATCTTCATCAGTACTCTCATCATCTGATGAATAAGTCAACAATCTTTTTTTATTTGACATTCTATTTATCTAATAATGTAAAAAAATCAACTTGAAAAAAAATAATAATAACTGTTAAAAAATTTTTCTAAGAAAATGAAATTATTAATTGTTCACACTCATTATGAAAAATGAATAGCAAAGCCCTAACTGCGTTACAACATTACAATATATATACTGGTAAAACAGATGAGGATAAGAGTAATCTTGTTATCATGATCATACAATGATGTTATATGTTTTATAACTTATATCATAATAACAACTGATGGTATAGGACCTTTTGACTAATAAATCAGTTACCTATCTCATTGATCAGCTTGACTATTTGAATTCAGTTACTGCAGGCTCACCAATTCCATTGTATATAAATGGTCAAATCTATCTATATGCTGCCGCAAGTTATGGATACAACTATCTATTCAAAGTAATTTTGGGTACCGATACTGCCAAAGTTAAATTACTCTACAAGAAAGAGTCATTTGTTACCTTTGCTTCACAAATGTTTATTACTCAAGATCAAAAAAATATTGTATTCATTGGTGGAAAATATGTTACCAGTTCCAAGAGTTCTTTTAAATATTTTTCTAATAAAATTATAATTTTATAGTTAAAATATCCAACAATCAAAACCCTAAAAATTCCAAAAATGGAAATTTTTACCGAGGTTACAAGTCATTAGTTTTTTTCGTTTTAAAATCAGACAATCAATTGAAAATACGACTTTAAAAAAACCTCACAATTATTTAATTAAAATTCATTTTTTATTATTTGATTCATTATACAGAAAAAATATTTTCAATCTTGTATTTCCTTGGTGAGTACAAGGCTATAATTAAAGTGTGTTGTAAAAGAAAATCCACCATTTGGGAGTTACCAATAAAGTTTACAGATAAACTAATGAGAGGAGAACAATGACTAGCTGATGATCTGGTGATATCTTTGATTAGATGTTTAAATGTCTCTGCATATTTCTCTGGGAATCTTAGATTATTAGTATAGTTAAAGTGTAGTAAATTTCTGTTTCTAGAGAGTACCTGTTTAATTAGGTCAAATGAAGCATTATGCCACTCCTGTACAGAGTTACTCAATGACAATGCAGTGAGATTCTTGTTATTACAAATTGGATCAATTAAATCATTTGGGTGAAACTTTTGATTGTCTGGCTGCTGTTCAATTTCCAGTCTGTTTAGAGATATATGACCACTGTTTATCAAGTCTAAAAGATCTTGTAGTTTCACCATATATCTTGTAATTTTCAAACATTGTAAAACCTGGTTTTGTTTAAGTGCTTGAAAGAGAGGTGACACTAAATCAGCCTCACCATCTTCTCTACTAACTGACAGATACACTAACTGAGTTGACAATTGCAACAGTGGTACCAGTAGACCATTTCCAATCATATCTCTATCCAAATGGTCTACAAACTCCAATTCCTTAAGTTTTGAAATGTGGCTCTCCATGATTGCATTCTTGCACTTTTTAGTCCCTTTTTTGAGCTTTAGCACCTCTATACCTGAGTCCTGAGCCAACCAATTTTCTCCAGGCCAATTCATGGAAGAAGCAACACAATTTGAATTCAGGTATCTAAGTGTATTGTTATGAATAGGTGGAGGGTCAGTTCTCAAAGGAGATGCTTCAAATGTCACAAAGGGAATATCCAGTAGCTCCAAAGTAGAGTTTTCATTATACAGGTTAACTAACACATCAATAGTCAAGGTAAACTGTCCATAGAGATGTAACTGCTTTATAGTTGTATTCTGTGACATTAGCTCGAGAGTTGCTCTATACCTCTTTTCGGAGAACCCTGCATTGACATTCATCAATGTCAAACTCTGTAATTGTTGAAATCCATTTAAAAGATCCACCATTTTCTTGTCCACTATCATTGCCTGTTGAATAGTGAGACAAGTCAAATGAGGCAATGAGATAAGAGCTGCTATTAACTCATTGGATGGTTGATATGTTCTGATATTCAAATCTCTAAAGCTTCTAGAACTATTAATAATCTCAACTAGATCTCGTTCCGATGAATCTGAACTTAAATCCAGTGCTTGTAATTTTGTGATTTTTGCAATCTTTGAATCCATATTACCATAGATTCTAAACTGTCTTTTAATAAAATCTATACCCCATTTGGATAAACTGAGACTAGGTACAGTTGTAAATCCCTTGATTTGTCTAATCTTGTTGGAATGGGGTAACTCGTCAAATATCTGCGACAGTAGCTTTATGTAGAATTCCCATAGAGTCTTTTCTCGTTGTGTCCAGACGAGGTCTAACATAAACTCTAGGTTTTGAAAGTATATAGACAGAGAAGTCTGCCAGTAGTACAGATACTTTAGTTTTCGAATATTGTCAACTTTAAAGAATGGGTAGTCTAGTGTTACAATTAACTTTATATTCCACTCTTTACAAACTCTACTAATTGTTGTGATGAGACTTATCAAATACTCGTCCAAATGTAAATCCAATTGATAGATACTTCTCTTACTTGCAATCAATAATAAATTTAGAATATTTTTAAACAACACATTAGGTAGTTTACATTGATGAAGAATCTTTTCTTTTAATATTACATCACTGTTCGATTGTATTGACACACTTCCCACTTCTTTTTCCTTTTTATTATCAAACCTAAAAAACATCTTTTGTTTTGAAATTGGGAAATTTAATTTACAAATCAATTTTTAAAATATATTTTAAAATCTACAAATTTCTATTTAGCACATATTTTATTACCTCACATAGATGTGTATATGTTTAATTATTAATTTTAATATATATGTCAAAAAGAGAAGCTATTCTATCAATTTGATATTATTATAAAAGTTTCTCACTATCAAATCGTCTGCGGATATATTTCTAATTGTTTATAATTGGAAATTATGAAATTTGCATATAAAGTTTCCATATGTGGACAAGTGGTCACCGAAATTTACTCCACATTGAAATTTAAAAAAAAAATTTTTTTATAATTTATAAATTTTATTTATCGATAACTAAACTTTAGTTTTTATTATTTATTATTGATATTTTTTTATTATTTAAATTATTGATCTTTTTTTACTGAATATATATATTTAATTAAAAATAATATAAACATGTATCCAAACGATATTCAAACCAATTCCTATACCACTACATCACAGGGTCAGAATAAATTTCAAACATCTATCCTGTTTTCAATCAACGATTCTATGGGATCATTAAAAGAGTACCTCTCCATCATTTCATCATACAAATTAAATGTAGTTAGAATCGAATCTAAACCATCAAAGTTTGAACATAAAGACTACGATTTCTTTTTGGATTTAGAGTCTGACAATGCATCCATGACTGAGATTGACAATGTCATTAAAGAGTTAAAGAACAAGGGTATAGAGATTACAGTATTGACACAAAAGAACCAAAATAAGGCAACTATTCCATGGTTCCCTAGAAAGATATCCGATTTGGATATCTATGCCAATAAGATTATGGAGATGGGTAGTGAATTGTCAAGTGACCATCCAGGTGCAACTGACCCTGTTTACAGAGAGAGAAGAAAGGAGATTACTAGAATTGCAGCTGAATATAAACACGGTCAAGAGATACCAAGAATTCAGTATACAGATATTGAGGTTGACACCTGGAAGAAAGTCTATAGAAAACTCAAAGAACTGTTTAATACCCATGCTTGTATTCAACATACTAAAATATTCCCATTGTTAGAACAGTACTGTGGATACAGTGAAAATAATATTCCACAACTTCAAGATATAAGTAATTTCTTGTCTGAGTGTACAGGTTTTAGAATTCGTCCTGTTCAAGGTCTACTTTCAAGCAGAGACTTTTTGAATGGGTTGGCATTTAGAGTCTTCCACGCCACTCAATATGTTAGACACCATTCTGTTCCATTCTACACTCCAGAACCTGATGTTTGTCATGAATTGCTTGGTCATGTACCTCTGTTTGCTGATCCTGATTTTGCAGATTTCTCTCAAGAGATTGGTTTGGCATCGATAGGTGCCTCAGATGAAGATATCCTCAAGTTATCTACATGCTATTGGTTTACTGTTGAATTTGGGTTATGTAAAGAAGGTGACAGAATCACTGCTTACGGTGCTGGTTTACTCTCTAGTACTGGTGAGTTGGAATACTGTCTCTCTGACAAGAATGAAAAGAGACCTTTCAATCCATTTGAAACATGTAAACAGTCATACCCAATCACTGAGTTCCAGCCAATCTACTACGTAGCTGAATCATTCCAATCTGCTAAAGAACAAATGAGAAAGTTTGCTGAATCCTTTAAGAAACCATTTGTCATTCATTACAATGCCTATACTCAATCTATTGAAATTTTAGACACTAGAGATAAATTAATCAACTTGTGTAATGCCATCAAAGCTCAAACCAACTCACTTGCTGATGCCATTAAAACTGTTTCCTATTTATAAAGTATTCAATCATTCAATATATAGGTTGATTTAATATATCTTATCTCATTTTTGTACAAAACAATAAAAAACACATTTACTTTATCTCTTTATTTGAAATAAAAACAAATTATATTATCATAAATATCGCAATTGTGTGAGAACTCGTGATTTTTTATAACAGATATTTTAGAAGTTAGGATTTTTATTTTTATTTTTTTTTTGTTTAGATCTTTACTTATTTTAGTGAAAGCAATGGTAAAGTGGTTAATCAGTATTTTAGTTATAATACAATGTTTAGTCATTGGTGAAATGATTTCACCAGATAACGCAAATATTTTATATAGTGGTAGAATTGATAAATCAAATATATCGGATGGATACTATTCATTTTCATGGAGTGGTACACAGATACAACTAACTGTTGTAAATACAACTTCTTTACAAGTTGTTTTAAATTCATCTGGACAGAATCTATTTAATGTATTCATCAATAGTGTTTTAACACTGATTGTGAATGTAACATCAACTACACCAAGTGGATATGGCCTTGTAGACTATGCACTAGACCCACAACAAGAATATATTGTTTTGATAACACATCGTAATGAACCACTATGTGGTATCGTACAATTCTACGGATTGATAGCTGATGATGGTGTTTCAGTATCAGAATACCAGTTTCAACAAAGTAGAAAAATTGAAATTATAGGTGACTCTATTACATGCGGTTATGGTAACCTTGGTGTTAACCCATGTCCTTTTACACCTGCAACTGAAGATAACTACCTAACTTATGGTGTAATGACTGCACAGGCTCTGAATGCTGAATTTTACATTGAGGCCTGGTCAGGTAAAGGAGTTGTAAGAAACTTTGATTACCCAAATATAACATCACCAGATACCCTACCTGACCTATATCCAGCAATAATACCAAATAATTATCCAAATATTTCATTATGGAATTTCCAAAATTATCAACCAGATGTGGTTATTATCAATCTTGGTACTAATGATTGGTCAATGCGTATGTATTTACCATTATCCTCAGAAACAGTACCAGTATACTAACTTTGTATATATATAGCTCCATATCCAGACCCACAAAACTTTGTAGATACATATATAGATTTTATTGGTTATCTAAAAAACCAATATTCAAATAATCCTCAATTCTTTATACTCTGTGGACCTATGATTAGTAATCCTTGTTGTAACTATGTTGAAATGGTTGCATCAAAAACTAACTCTGTTTACATTCCACTACAAAATATTTTAAATTCTAAAAATATGGGTTGTGGAGGTCATCCAAATTATCAAGCACACCAAATAATGGCTAATATGATTGTACCTATTATCCAAGACACAATGAATTGGTATTAAACTGAACTCACCTATATTCTAATAAATAGTATTTATTTTAGATTTTTTAGTGGTATTGAATGGTTAAGACCACGTAAAAAGTAACCAATTTGTTTCTTTTTTAGTATGATTAAAGTCAATGCGACTATTCCTACTGGACAAACTGTACATATTACTATAATCTTCCACTTGGCAAATGATTCCTTAGTCGCGCACTCTTTGGAATTATCATCTTTTAGTGAAACCAGGGAACTGAAATTTGGATCAATTTCGCAAGAGTCATGGAAATAGTTGACTGGTATAGATGTAAGCACCACATATTCTGATGAGTTTTCCTCTAGTTCATAGAGTGGATCTCCTCCATCTAAATTTACAATTGATGATTTATAGACTCTGGTATCTACAAACATTCTATTTGAGAATTTGGCATTCAATATGGTTCCCTTACCAGTGAGCAACTGTATCCAATTTTGAGTTGTTGTTATATTTTTAATGCTATCAGGATCTCCACAATTATCTAGAGAATTTGGATCAATTTTTGATCTGAATATTACCTCTAAACTATTGAATTGACTCTGAAATGTGAAATTACTTAGTTTTACAATATATTTTACAGAGTTTTTATCCATTGGTATCTTTTCACCTGCAAAATCTACCAATACACTATCTTGATATTGATATAGTGATATTTGTATTACAATAGGATTGTAGGTGAATTTACCTTCGTACAGTGTTTGATTGGATGTTATATTAGTTTGTGTCCATGTTGCATCTTTAAGGTCAATCAAAACTGGGTATTGGCCTTTCACTGGATCATGTTCTCGAATGTACCCTATATTGACTTGGAAGTTGCTAATCTCAGTTGACGCGTTTGGATTGGTTTTAGGAACTTCTGGGTTCTCAGTACTAGAGCAAATCATATCTGACCATCCATCATCACATTGACAGAATCCTGTTGTGTTATGGCAAATACCATGTCCAGAACATGGAAGATTATTGACAGATCCACAAGGAATAATTTGTGAGTACAAGAATACCTTGTTACTCGATTCTAGAGATACTGATTTAATTTTTACTTCGAGAGGATCTCCATTGGATGGAGGTGGTACAGATGCATCAAATTGGCAAATGATATTCTCTGGATCCAATAGAGTGGGGTTGGTGCATAGTACTGACCCAATTTGAACTTTATTATCAGATGCCAATTGGGCAAATGATTTACCATTGATTGTAACATTTCCAGGTTGACCATAAAACAATGGTGATGCGGTTTTAATAGTTGGTGGTTGGTATAGTACTTGGTATGCTTCGCTTGATCTACCACCTTGAGACGTTATTTGTATATTAAATCTATCTATTCCTTGAGGTGGTGTGGGAATTTGGCATATTACTAAATATGGGTATACTGAAGATATATACTGACATTGTGAAAAAATGGATAGATTACTGAGACCAGTTTGGTAAAATATATTTATAGATGTTGTGAATCCAGAGACATCTATTGGACTTAGAAAATCACCTGAAATTGTTATAGAACCTCCTGTGGTTAGAGGTGATGGAGTTATTGTACTGATATTTGGAGTTAGGTGTAAAGAAAGTCCAGTGGTTTCGTAACCTTGGTAACGTAATTTAATTGCACCATTTCTAGATGTTCGAGGAATTTGAAATACTAGTGATGTAGATGAAATTACTTTAGAAATTCCAAAAATACCCATAACTTGATAGTTGATTACACCTGGATATGATGTTGTAGGTTCTCCAAACCCTTGTCCTGTTATAGTAACTTGATCACCTGTTTGAACAAGACCACTAATGATGGGTTGATATACTAGCAGCTTATCAGTATTGGATGTCTCTCCAGTAACTTTTGCATAAATGGTGTAACTACCTCCAACTGAATTTGCAGGTGCTGTACAATAGACTGAAGTTCCATCAGTTGAAATACTTAAACTCGAACATAAAATAGGAGGATTTCCAATATAAACTTGGAAATCCGTAGGGGTGGGATAAGGAAATACACCGCTGAGAGTAGTTTGTCCACCATCCAATGAAACTGATGATACTGAAGTTATTTGTATTGCCCCATTTACCAAACTGTTCTTAAATTCCAATAAAACTGATAAAATAAATAAAAAAAAAGTTATTCTTTTAAGCATGAAAGTAAAGTTTATTTTTAAAAAAAAAATCAGTAGATATTTCAATCACCATTGATTTGGAATACTGCAATTTTTTTTAATTTTTAAATTTTTCTGATAATGCTACCTTCTGTTGTTAACCCAACACCAAAGGACATTAAAAACCCATATTCATGTTTCCAAACTGCATTTGGATTCAATGATTCTTCCAATACAAAAAACACAGAGGAAACAGAGGCATGACCAAACTTTTTATATGCGGTTATGGTGAATCTCAAATCATTCTTTGATTGCTTTGAATTTGCTTCATATACTACTGGTAATCCAGGATGAAGAATATATTCAAAATTGTAAACATCTGTACTTGGAAGAAATACAGGACAGCCATCTACCAACTTTCTTGCAAATGGTAAGAGGTTAGGTGGAACCTTATCTTTCAAACTCTCAGTAGCATTGATTGAGATACTATTATGATGTAATTTTAATCCCAAATAATCTGTGGAGTCTGGGATAATGGTAGTCTTTCCTGGTAAAACTTCTACTAACCCTTTAGATTCCCCATCAAGTTTCTTTTCATTGCTTCCTATAACCAAAGAAGTAAATCCATCAGAAAAATAGAAATGGATACCAACATTATTTCGGTTCATATGCTCTTGGTCTTCAAATTGTGCATGATTCATCAACATGTCTGTCATTACTAACAGTATTCTATTGTTTGGATTTAATCTTGCAAATTGTTCTGCAAGTCTTAGACCAGTTAGGCCGCTATGGAAACTCTGGAATAACATTGGACATCTTTCAACGTCATCTCTCAGACCTAACTGTTTCATTAGCTCTAAAGAGAGGTCTTCAAAGGTAGAGTTGGTAATAAATATAATGTGTGTTATATCTTTTGGATTTCCACCCCAATCCTCTATAGCTTTTCGACTAGTTTTCAAAGACATTTTAAGAGCAGGTTCAATAACGGATTGATTACAATCTTCAATATTGGGAATAATTTCCCTTCTAATCAACTTTTTGAATCTATCAACAGCATTAAATGTGAGATATCTACTTTCCATACCCAATGTATTCAATAATATTTTTCTTAGACCCAACTTGAGAATAATTGGATATTGAACCATCCAAGGTAATGCATTTTTAACTAATGACGTGAACTCTCTGTCATCAAAGAGTTCGAATGACATATTCTTAACATCAGAAGTTGCATTAGCTAGTGAATATATATTTACACATTTATAGTTATTTTTACCTTCTACCATCCTTTTTTTCAATAACACCAACTAATAAATAAATTGTTTAAAAATTATCATATATTTTTGATTAAAACTATCCATACTAAGTATTAGATATCCACAAAACTTTTTTAAATTAACAGATAAAAATAAAAAACCACCACCCAAAATTATAAATAGTAGATAATAGATAACTAAAGATTAAAAACACAGATATACAGGTACTATTATACTTTTAGAATTTGTTTTAAAAAAAGGTAAATATATAATAATTATTTGTAGAAAAGGTATTTATTTTAATATTCCATTGGTGGTTGCATTGGCATTGGAGTTTCAGTCTTTGGTAATTCAACAACCATAGCTTCGGTAGTAGTCATAAGTGAGGCAACAGAAGCAGCATCAACAAGGGCAGTTCTAACAACTTTAGTTGGATCAATGATACCAGCTTGAATCATATTTTCATAGGTACCTTTAGCAGCATTGAAACCGTATTCAAAATCTCTTTTTTGTAATAATTTACCAATGACAACAGAGCCTTCAACACCGGCATTATTTGCAATGGTTTTACATGGTTTAGTGAGGGCATCACGAACAATCTTAACACCAATAGTCTGATCAAAAGTATCCATTTTCAGTTTCTTCAAAGCTAGGGTACTGTAGAGTAAAGCTGTACCACCACCTGGAACAATACCTTCTTCAACAGCAGCACGAGTGGCATTCAAAGCATCGACAATACGATCCTTCTTCTCACCTACTTCAACTTCAGAAGCACCACCAACACGAATGACACCAACACCACCAGCAATCTTTGCCAAACGTTCTTGGAGATTGGTCTTTTCATATTCTGATGTGGATCTGGAAACAGCTTCTCTAATTAATTCGACACGTTCTTGAATGGCTTGTTTATCACCAGCACCATCTAGAATAATGGTATCATCTTGAGTGATAGATACTTTCTTTGCAGTACCCAACATGGATAAATCGATATTCTCCAATTTAGTTCCCAACTCCTCACTAATTACAGTGGTACCTGTGATTATTGCAATATCTTGCAATTGAACTTTACGCATATCACCAAAACCTGGTGCTTTAACTGCACAAACTTGGAGTCCTCTAAGTTTATTGAAAATCAATGCAGTCAATGCATCACCTTCAATTGATTCGGCAATGATTAATAATTTTCTTCTTTGACCGTGAATTGCCTCTAAAATTGGTACCAATGAGTGAACATTGCTAATTTTACCATCTGAAATTAAAATTAAAGGATCATCAAATTCCTAAATTTCACCCATTTTAGTGGAGGTGTTAATTAAATTTTGAGATAACGTTATAAAGAGAGTATACATACACATTTTTGATCTTTAGCATCGGTTATAAAATATCTAGAGATGAAACCTTGATTGAATTTCATACCTTCAATGATTTCTAATTCATCTTTGAGGGTTTTACCGTCTTGTACAGTGATAACACCTTCTTTACCAACCTTTTCCATTGCAGATGCAATAAGGTTACCAATAACCTTGTCACCATTGGCAGAAATGGTAGCAACTTGTGAGATTTCTTCAGTGGTTGTAATGGGTCTTGAGAGTTTCTTCAATTCCTGAATGACAATATCTACGGCAAAGTTAATACCTCTCCACAAGTCCATTGGATTCATACCGGCTGCAACTGCTTTGCAACCCTCTGAAAAAATGGCTTTAGTCAAAACGGTAGCTGTTGTAGTACCATCACCTGCAATATCATTGGTATTGGATGCAACACCCTTAACCAATTGTGCACCGAGATTAATGTGACGATCTTTAAACTCAACGTGTTTGGCGACTGTTACACCATCTTTGGTGATTTTTGGTGCACCAAATGGTTGATCCAAAATGACGTTTCTTCCTTTTGGTCCCAAAGTGACTTCAACTGCAGCTGCAAGTTGTTCAACACCTTGTAACATCAATGCTCTACATTCAGCTCCAAATTTAATGGATTTACCAGTGGAATAGTATCTGTAAACTAATTCCTTGCCGAGACGTTGTTGATTTTTACCTAGAATCTGACGAAACATCTTCAATATCTAAATAAATCAAAAAGGCTAACTTTTGTGTAAAAAATATGAATGACAAAATCAAAAAAAAAAAAAAAAAAAAATTCTCGACTTCTTCGACTAGTGAACAAATCAGTCGTGTCAGATGATCATTCAATTTGAATAAAATTAAATAAGTTGTAAGGAGCTTTATTATTTTAGATTTAAGCCATTTGTTTGACTTGTTGATTTTTTTTTTTAATTTGTGATAACTATGAATTTTGATAAGTATCAAAAATATTATGAGGAATTGGTTGGGTTGAGTTGAGGTTTGTGTTTGTGTGTGTGCAGAAAGTGAGGTATGTTGATATTTTGAAATTACAATTTGAACATGTTGTTGTTGTTGTTGTTGATTAAAGAAGATTTTGAGGTTGGAAGATAACAGAGAGGGGTTTTAGAAAGTTGGTGGAGCTACTAGATAGTCAGAGTAAACACCCCAAATACATAGTGATTTATCATAGCTGGCACTCCAAAGTTCCCATCTAAGTTTTCTGGAATTATAAATTAAAACAGCATCGGTAACGGCATCGGTATGGTAGTCTTCGAGTTGACCAATGAGTTGGAAAGATTTTGAATCCCAAATACGTATGGTATGATCTCTGGAACAAGACCAAACAGTGTTACTTATGGATTTCAAACTGTTGATTAACAACATTTCACCATCACTTATAGTCTTAATGATAGTGTAATCAATAGGATCAATTACAAAAATTTGTTTGTCCTCAGAACCAGCCCAGACATTTCCCTTATCCATATATTTGTGGAATGTCAGACAGGTTATATTTCTACGTGCAGGTGTAGAGATTTTCTTAATCTCAGCACCGGTGGTCTTATCAAAAATATAGATACTGCCATTGAGACCACCGACCCAAACTTGATTCGAGTCACCAAAGATCTCAGTGATTGAGACTATAAATTGTGCAGGAATTTCAATTTCCTGGACCAATTCTAAAGAGCTCGATGAAAATATACTGATTTTCTGGTCAGTACCAGCCCAGATTCTGCACTCACCGTGAGAGTAGACAGCAGTGATAGATGCATACAGTCCAGGGAACTCTTTCACCAGGGTTCCAGAACGATCCCACACAGATACAGATTGTGAACTAGCAATCCAAGCATGGTCTCTAACAGAGGTCATGGTATGTATTCTACCGAGATTGGTATCAAATTCCTTCTCGGGTGCATATGTTGAACTGTTTGTAATCTTTACCAAACCACTGCTGTCGGCAGTCCATATATACTTGTTTTGGTCCGAGTCCTCCAATATGGAGATTCCTTGAATTGTTTTTTTGTAACCCCCCACAATTTTATAGAGGAAGCTAACTTTGATATCCTGACCGATGGTATTTGTTATACAGGATGTAGGAGAGGTGTTGAATATATGTTCCTGTTCCTCAATTAGTAATGTTACAATCAACTTGATCTTTCCAGCACCAGCCATCAACTCCATCATATCGACTGTCGAAACAGCTTTTCCGCCTTTCCACAGAAGATTAGGTCCCCAAACCAACCCAAGATTCTCACAAGTCATCTTGTTGAGATTACTATTGATAGCAACCTTCCCCAAGAAACTAACAAGTTCATGAAGAACCTCCTTGTTCTCTGGTTTCAAATTGCCTACCAACTCTCGAAGTTTCTGAATTTGTGCTAGACGATCCAACGCTAGAATTCCTATAAAATGATCATACTGCTCTGACTGCAATAGACAATCAGGTAGCTCTCTAAAATATATTTTCATGAGATCTGCAAGATCTACGGGATCGACTTTAGTCTGTACAAAGTCAATCTCCTCCCCCTTGTCCAATTGCATCTGTAGTTGTTTGACTTTATCTTTTGTTCCTGCAATTCTGAATATACCTTCAATTCCCAACCCGTGTTTAATTATATACTTGAATCCCTCCAACATAAAAAGTGGTATACTTTTATTGGGATGTGTCTTTTTTTGCAATGTCATCACTTCGACCAGTGACAATCCAAAGAGTTTACCTCTACCGCTTGGTGGGCCTCCATTACCAGAATATAATGTGTTTTTTGACATTCTCTGAGTGTGTCAGACTAAGACTGGGATAATTAAAAATAACCCAAGTTGATTTTGATGAAAAAATAAAAAAAAAAACATAAAAAATTTTTTTCAAAATCATCGATGAAAAAACCCACCAATTTTTAAATCTTTGAATTTTTGAAGGGTAAATTAGAAAATTTTTTATTTCAAAGGTTAGGGTTTTGGGGAGAGGGAGCTTTATATTATTTATACTATATTTAAATATTTATATTGAGAGAATCAAGTACAAGAGAGAGTGAGAGTTTATTGATCACCATTGTGTTCATAGAGTTGAGAACTATTACGACGATCTCTATTTAGATCTTGGGTTCTCTTTTTACTGAGAACAGGCAAGGCGTTTTTAAAGGCTTTAGTTTGGGATTTGGTACGTTCTTTGGTGTGAATTTCAACTTGTAGGATATCTTGTAGATTTTCACTGAACAACCATTGGTTAGTTAAACCAGGACCAACTAGTTTTCTAATGGCTTGTAATTGTATATATTTTCTCCAACCCTTGAATAGGAATTGTTGTCCGTCAATAGTTATGATTTCAACTGGAGTTGATCCAGTCTCTAGAGTATTTACAATTTGTCTAAGTGTATTTCTAGTTACTATTTTCTTTTTACCTTTTTCATTTTCTACTTTAAATATATCTTGAATGACTTGAATTATATGATCGTCAATTTCAACTTCCTCTTCTTCTTCTTCCTCATCATCATAGTCCTCATCATCATCATCACCAGCACTACCTTCATTACTTTCTTCTTCTTCTTCTTCCTCTTCTACTTGTTTTTTATTATTATTATTATAGTTATACTCTTCTTCTTCCTCTTCATCTTCATAGTAATCTTCTTCTTCTTCTTCATCATCATCTTCATCCTTTTCATCTTGAACTTGATATTTAGTTTCATCTACGATAAAGGCAATGGCAATTGCAGAGTTTAATCTCAAATCTGGGAAAGAGGATCTAGAAAAGTCTGTCAATTTAGTGAGGATATCTTGATAGTTTACAATCTTTGAACTATCCAATTTAGAGGCCAACAACATGAATGCAGACAATGCGCTATGTAATACTAATTTCTTTTTACTGGATTCCAAGAGATCTTTAATCATGTTTATAGTATGACTATAAGATTCAGGGTCACTACAACAAAAGAAACAAGAGAGTGAGAGTGCATAGGTAGCCGAACATATAGTATCTACATTTCTATGTTCTTCACCATCAGTCAAAATGGTAGACAAAAGTCCTTTAATCAACTTGAATATATGTTGGTTTGGGCCAATGTGAAGTGCAGCCAACCCAATGACACTACTGGATAATTCCAATTCCTGCTTTTCTGCTGTTGGAATCAGTCCACATAAAACCTCCAAAAGCTTCTCATCCAACATCTCTACATCATTATCTCTCTCTTGAAATGTGAATATATGGTGAAGATTCTTTAGAGCATTAACTCTAATTGAAGTCTTTTTCTCTTTTAACAGAGGTGTAAAATAACCAATAGGTTGAGCCTTCTCATCCAATGTATTAAAAAGGCTTACTTTTGATCTATGATTTGATTTTCTAGTACCTATAACATTAAACCTCATATTAATATACTCTATTCCTCCTAACCTATATAACTATCCTATAAGTTAAACCTACGAATATTCATTCTTGGGAATTGTTTTTTAAAACTATTATTTATTGTTCCTATTTTTTAAATTCTATATAGTATATATTTTATATTTAAGAATTTATTAATAAAACTAAATTACTTGTAAACACCACTATGTCATGTCACAATGTAAAATACAAACAATTTAAGTCTGACTGTTATAAAATTTAAATATTAAAAAAAAAAAATCGATATGTGTGTGGGGTGTTTTGTTTGAAAAAAACAATAATAAAATTTTGAGAAAGAGAAATCTGATATTTTTAACAAATTAAATAAAAAAAATTAATTTATATATATATAAACTCAGAGATCTTCAGAGGAATTCAAATCAATATCCTCTAATCCAAAAAGCTTTAAAAATTTTTTTTTATAATTCCTAAGATTATATGAAAATTGCTAAATTTGGTAAAATGCTACTTTTTTTAAATAAACAAAAAATTTTTTTTCCTTCTCTGTTTTAATATATTACTTTGGTAAATTTAATTAATAATAATGGAATTACTAAAGACATTACGTGCAAATTCACCAGTTTTTCCAAATGATTCTTCACAGATATTCTATGTTAATAAGAGTGACACAATCAATGTTGGATTTAAAGTAGGTTTATAACTTTATTAATTATTTTTTTTAATGTTTATTTGAAAATAAACGATGGATTAATATTAACACCAAAACAATCCCACACTAAACACTAAACAACAAAAAAAAAACAAAATATATATAGAAATTAATTGATAATAATATTTTATCGGTTCCTGTATATGATGAATCTAAAAAGAGATTTACCAGTTATCTGTCAATGACTGATCTGGTTCATGAGATTTTAGATATCACCAATAATATTAATCTTCCAGAAGGTGATATCAATACAGTTTTGAATACACTCACTGAAAAGAACCTATTTAAAAAAGATAAGGTCTCCGATATTGCCGATATGTCCAAAATGGATCCATTCATTACTGTAGAGTCAGAAAAAAGTCTCGACCAAGTCTTGAGACTGATGGTAAAGAATGAGATCTCCAAAGTCGCAGTACTAGACCACAACAATCAGTTGTGTAACGTTATATGTGCCAGTAGAATAGTTGAATGCGTCTCACATCTCTTTGGAATGGACAGTGAATTGACTAAACTCGGTCAACGTCCTGTCAGTGCACTTAACATTATCAAACGAGATGTAATCTCTGTAAAGACTTCAGATAAGGCTTTGAGAGCATTCGAATTGATTGCTCAAATGGGTATCTCTGGTGTTGCTGTTGTGGATGCCAATGATCCTACTAAAATTGTTGGTGTCATTTCCAACAATGATCTTAAACTAATTAAATCACATGCACAATATCTAACTCTTTTGTACCTCCCTGTCAAAGAGTATATTCAAGCTCTAAAGAAATTAGTTGTAACTCCAAAAGATTTGATAACCTGTAAGGAAACCGACCCATTCAGAGAAATTGTTGAAAAGATAACCGGTAACCACATTCATAGAATCTTTGTAGTTGATGATAACCAAAATCTCCGTGGTATCATTACTCTACAATCCATCTTGGAACAAATTGTTCTAACTTCCCAAGCCACTCCATCTTCCCAATAATCCTTATCATATTCCCTAACCTACTCTATCCTCTCCTCTATCAATTTGATCAACACAAATAATAAAAACATTTAAAATACTAAAAATAAGATTTTGATATTCACAAGTTAAAATTTTGTTTTTTTTAAAATCTTCATTAAACCTAGAAAAGCAGTTTGACAGGGCTTACCTAGACAATACCTATTAGGTATTTATTTATTTGAAAAAACCAATACTGCTGTCGAATTCAGATACAACTAACAATGAGCAGGTTACTTTCTTTAAACAGAAATAAATAATAAGGAGTGTATAATTATTCTGAAAAGTGTTTTTCTCAGTTTCAATCCCGATCAACGATTCCAGATTTTTTAATAAAAAAAAATCAAAAGAAAATCAAATCTCTTCATTTTTGATGAGATATTTTTCTCGCCATTACACAAAATTAACAATGATTGTTTATTATTTTTATATTATACCGATACTAGTAAGAGATGAAGTTATTTAGTTATTTATTGCTGTTGACTATATTCACTGCATTCATTACAGTAAATGAATGTCAGTTTTTTGCAATGACAGGATATACTTTAAACCCCGTGAATCCAACTACTCTCAGTACTCTTTGTACTTTTGATATTTTTGTAAAGTTTAATGGTAGTAATGTTACATCTTCACTAGGATATAAAATTTATTCGGATTCTCAATCTACACTATGGAAATATAACTGTATGGCAAATGTTGGACAAGGTCAAACCGGAATAACTGCAAGAGAAAACTCAACTGCTTCTCCAGAAACATTTCAAATTTATTTTAATTGTACAGGTACATATCAATAACTATTTATATTGTATATCCATATATCTATATTTACAAATACATCACTCTTATATACTCTAGATGTAGACCCATCATCACAATTTACATTAAGTCAAATTCAGAATAATACATTAGAGTTTCTACATGATACCATTTATGATAAAATATACATGGTTCCTAATTTATCAGGAATGTCAAATAGAAAAGCAAATCTATTTGCCGATAAAATTGCACCAACTACCACAACAGGTTATGGAGTGTTTTTAAATAGAATTTTAAATAATTACTATTATGAATTTAAAGTGAGAGTTTCACCACCACAATTCATTATAGAATCTCAAATAACAGTAACGCCAATTCCATCAAAGACTACAATTACCATAAATACATTTCCAACTGTATACTCTACAAGTATGTACATTATATATGGAATATATTTGGAATTCAATCCTAATTTTGAAAATCAGATTACTAATTGAATGTATATTGGATGACAGATATTACAGGTGCTACTATACCACAATATACAACTAGAACTGTGAGTGAGATATCACCAAATCTAGTTACTATTTCAGATAGACCTATTCAAGACACTTCATTGTATATAGTTAATGATCAATCGGCAATTGGTATTAGAATGTTTCCATTACTAAGTAATGGTGTGAATGTGTCCAATGTTGGATATTACCCATATACAATGGGTAGTGGAAGTAAAACTGTAGTGGCAAGCCCATTTCCTATGGTAGGGAATAGCAAATATTTAGCTGCAGTATCTCTTCAGGATCCTGTATCTCTACTGAGTCCATCTGGTGTATCAGCACTAGAGGTCACAACTTTTGGAAATGATAAGAAAATCTATAAGCTTGCATTTGACTTTTCAGCATATAATACATTCAGTACACAGGCTCCTTTTGACAATGGGAATACTTACCCCTATTTCTATGGTTTTCAAAAATTTGCTTCTCAAAAGGCAAATTATAAAATATATCTAATGACTACTAAATATTCAAGTAATTTAATACAAGGAAGTATGTTTGGTAAATCTGGCTATAGTTTGTCATTTTCAAGTATTCAGGTGGTAGATGATGTTAAACCTGTCTTGTTAGATCTCCAAATTACACATTTTAATAACTACCAATTTATCGTGAGATTCCGTGCTGCTGATGCCAAATCTGGTGTATTTAAGCTGTTCATGCTTGACCAAATTGTGACTTTAGAGGACTTGGTAGATGGTGATCAGTATGATGGAACCTATGAGAAACTCATTAACATCTATGAAGCTGACCAAATGACATTGAAGGTCATAGTTATTGACAGAGCTCAGAATCAACAGGCTTTTATAAGTGGTGATGTGCTATCATTACAAATGAACAGTTTTCCCGATAACCCAATGAACAATATCATTAATGATGTAACAGCAATATCATTTGACCAGAACCAAGTTGATGTCACTAATGGATTTGTATCCAACCGACTATATCTATCCATAAGTAACTTCACATATTGTTCTAAATTCCCAGTGATGTTCAAACCTAAATTCCAGTACTTTGATAGTAACCCATTGGCAGACACTCCAATTCTATTCACAGGCCTATATAATAACCAAAAGAGTCGATATGAAGTTGATTTCCAAATTCCAGGTAAATTAATGAGAAAAGTTGTTCAATACGAATTACTAGTTGCTGGTGTTGTTTATACAAGTGAATTGCTTAGCCAACTATTCCCAACCACTAGTGTACTCTCAGTAGTCTCTCAAGTATCTGACGAAGTACCACCATTCATACAATCTATTGAAGTCCAACAATTACCAGGAAACTCATCATTTATAACTCTTGGATATAAGTTGTTGATTAGTTATGACTCAATTCAATGGAAATCAGCAGAGATATCCATTGCTTCATCTATTGATCCCTATCCTAGAGTTTTCTCAAAGAAATTTTCAGATACTGATGCTGATGGACATCTCTATATACTATTCCCATACGAAATTGCTTCTTGTGTACAACACACATTTAAACTGATATCTGTAAGAATTGTGGATGATTCAGGACATGCAAGTTACTATGAAACTTATGGTCTTGTTAATCCACCTTACAGATTCCCTGCATTTATTCCACCTGCTATAACCATAGATTCTATAACACCTAATTGTGTGCCAGGTCCACCTTCTGTACCACCCGTACTGGTGTCTTATGCCATCACCAATAAACAACCTAACGAGATTCTAGATGTCAGTATTGCAAACAAACTAATATTCAAATTAGTAGTCACTAAAATCAATGGCGATATCCCACCTATTAGTACAAGAAACACACCTCAATTGTTCTTAGCAGATATACAGGCTAATATAATTCAAGTTCCTCTACCTACTTTCACCAATGGGTCTCAACCAGGTGAGATTGCATTCACTGGTGAAACTACACTTCCAATAGGGTTTGGAATGGAAGGTATCTTAGTATCCATTTCCAATGTAGCTGATACACAATCTAACTTTGCTTATTTTTCACCAGAAGATTTACCAAATGGATCTGGATACATTTCAACAGTATTTAGTAATGGTAAACCAACTATCTATTCAACAACCACCATCACAACTAATGGTGGGGTTCTTACAATCTATGGAACTAGATTCGGTTTAGATCAATCTAAAACTAAAGTAATTGCTCAAATTCCAGGGTCTCCAAGCTTTGAATTGCCATTAGTCTCATTCAGTTCCATTGCTATTGTAGTCTATAATGTACCAGCAACCAATCAAAACATATCGATATATGTAGTAGTCGACAGTGTACAATCAAATATAAAAACCCTTGTCCCTACATACCAACCACCTTTAACACCTTCTCCAGTCCAACAACAGTGTCCTGGTAACCCAGTTTGTGGTGGTCCTGATAATGGTGTTTGTACTGATTCTGGTGTTTGCCAATGTAAAGGAAGCTGGACTGGACCAAGCTGTCTAAGTCAACAAATCACTATTCCTCAACCAAATGTCTCGACAACTGATCCATCAGCTGAAACCACAGTGAATGGAACTCTTCCTGATGGTTCTCAAATTTCATTCAGAAATCTAATTTCAGTTGTTGAATTGAGAGAATTGAATTTCAAGAATGAAATTCAAAGAAATTTCACATTCACACAATGGTTATTCACAAATACCAGTACTTCTTCAACAACAAGCTATTTATATGCAACATCAATTGATAATAATAGTACCAATGTAACAGTTTCAGTTCAATGGTATCCAACTGAAACCACCATTACATTTGCAAATGAAGAAATTCGAATGTTACCATCAACAATGAAATATACCATTGAAATATCATCATTTGATTTCCAATCATCAACCAATCGACTTCAATTGGTAATGAATGCACAAACCATTTCAGATAACACTGATAAAGATAGTTGTGTTACAAGAACAACAAACAACCAACAAGATTCCGATCTAACCTATGAATATTTCAAACTTCAAATTGATAATCACAGTCTCTATGGAAGATTCATTAAACGAGCATTGGTTGATTTCAGACCAACTGCAATCAGTAACACTCCATTAAATTCAACAACTCAAGATAATGGATTATTAGAAGCCCAACAACTTATTGGTATCAACATTCCATATTTCAAAAACAAAGTCATTATTGATCCTGACTTTTCTGTTCTTGTTGAAAACAATCCTATTGATGATTCCAACTGTCCATCATCTTCTAAAGGACTCACCAAATCCCAATTGGCAGGTATAATCATTGCATCATCCGTTGTTGGTTTATTTGTAATATTACTCTCTATTTATATAATAATGAAGAAAACCAACACTGCTGTCGAATTCAGATACAAATTAAGAAAACTTGGTAAAATCTCAGCTTAATAATAAACAATATAAATTAAAATTCTGTTTTGTTTAAGAATGGCCTTCTCTTCTTACTTGATTTTTTTATTTGTAAAAATTGTAAAAAAAAACAATAAGTATCTTAAATATCTTTGAATTTTAAGACAAAAATGTTTTAAAAAACAATTTATATAGATCCCAAACCATCATAAAATGTCATCAAAACTCTTTATCTGTTTGTTTATATTTTATTTAGGTTTTCAAATTGAAAAAAGTAGAGGTTATTTAAATGTTGAATCTACTATAAAAACATTATCCCCATATGCAATAAATTCAGAATGCCTAATAGACATTTTCGTAAAATTTAATGCTAGTAATGTTATACCACAACCAGGACAAGCTTTTAAAAAGATTGATAATTCAATATACTATTCTTTATTTAAATTTTCATATAATGTGCAACAAGGAGATAATCAGATATCCATCTGGTATCAACAAGATTCAACTTCACTAATGGAAGCTTACATTTTAAATTACAATTGTCAAGGTATTCATCTGATTTTATAAATAATTATAAACTTAATTAGTACTTACTAATAGTTATTGTACAGAACTTTTTCAATATTCATTACAGGATCTACCAAACTCTAATAATGTCATTTTAGAGTTTAATCACGATGCTATAAATGATTATTACTATGTTTCAAGTAACATTGCAAGTAATTCAAAAACTTCATTTGCAATGATTGCAAATTTACAAATATCTTCAATCCCTGGATATAATGTCAATGCTATTAGAGTTGTTAATAACAAATACTTTGAATTATATATTCAACTATCCACATTTACCAAAACAACTATTGAAAGCTCAATATCTCTGGTATCTAATTCCAAAACATTTAATTTAAATACATTTGAAAAATTTAAAAATAGTGGGTATGGTTAATTATAAGTAACATACATAGATATTAACATTTGATTTAAAACAGGCACATATGTAGGACCACTCCCAACATATATTAAAAGAGGTGTTTATCCAGATGCACCTAATGTGTATATTAAATTTTTAGCTAATATTCAAGATGAATCTTTATACATTGTAAATAATATTGCTAATGGTTATAGATGTTTTCCAGTTTTAACAAATGGAACTGAAGACCAAACTTATATAGGATACTTTCCTTACCAATTAGGTACCTCACCTTTAATTGACATGGATGCGTCTACTAAAGCAGGTACTTTTGCTGAAACTCTTTCAACTGGTACTGTATATCCACCTTCTTTATCACTTACAAGTTTTACAGCTCAATTAATACACACATTCGGAACTGATAGGAAAATATATTATCTTTTAATTAATTATGTTCCTATAGCCTTTAGTTTCAGTACTGTTTATACCTCTAAATATACCCTCCCTTATTTATATGGTTTCCAAAAATTAGATGCAACACACCACTTCTATGATATCTATATTCTAAACTCTCCATTTTCAGCAAATACTGAATCAAACTCTTTAATGGGTTCTCATTTTTTTAGTATAAATTTCCCATCAACTGCTACTCAAGACACTATCCCACCATCTATAAAATCATTGACTTTAACTCATTTTAAAGGGTACCAATTCATAGTCAGTATACATGCTACTGATAATATGTCAGGTATATTTAATATTGTAATTTTGGGTCAAACCATCAGTTATGTTGACTTGTATTTTGGTAGCATCCAAGATGGGTTCTATGAAAAGTTGATTACCATTCAACAAGTGGATAACCGTCCAGGTGACTTCTTTGCAACTGTTAATGATAGAGCTGGTAATATTGATACTTTTTACAGTGGTGATATTCTCAGTGTTGATATGAATCCATTCCCTGAAAATCCTTTAAATGATATCATAAATGATATAACTGGAGTTTCATTTGAAAATTCAATGGTAAATCTCAGTGGAAACTTTCCAGTATCAAACAAACTTTATATCACTATCAGTAATTTCAGTGCATGTTCACAATATCCTGTGATATTTAAACCTACATTCCAGTCAATAGAAGCCCATCCTCTGCTTTTAAAGATTACTGAATTTGAAGGATACTATGTAAACAGTGAGGGTAGATATGTTGTAGAGTTCTCTATACCATCTAGATTAGTTGATAAATATGTGAACTATGAACTCACAGTTGCAGGTGTTATCTACACTAGTACTCTACTGAAACAGCTATTCCCAAATACAAGTCAACTGTATATATACTCTGACGCAGGTGATGAATTACCTCCTTATATATCTTCACTTATCGGGTATATTTCTGCCACCAATGCAAGTTACCCTACCATTGGTTTTCAAGTTAAGATCAATTATCAAATAGTTCCATGGAAAACTGCAGAGTTTTCAATTATTACTAATTTTGATCCCTACCCTAGAAATATCACAAAAACATTCAGTGATATAAATCCATCTGGTTCTATTAAAGTTGAATTTATTGAAAACAATGGATTATATTGTCTAGCATCTCAAACCTACAAAATAGTGTATATAAGAATTGTGGATGAATCTGGACATGCTTCATTTTTCAAGACTCTAGGTGACCCTGTAATGCCATACCAATTCAGTGTTTTTGGTAATGAATCATTCCCACTTAGTATAGATTATTTATGTCAATCAACTTCATCCTCTGTATCATCTCCCCAATTAGATTCTTTTGAAATTGTAAATTATAATCCTGGAACAGTTCTTAATATTGGGGTTACAAACACACTACAGTTTATTCTATCTGTAAAATCAACTACATTATCACCAATAGATGAACGACATGTTCCTCTGTTATTCTTAACTGATATCCAAGCAAATATTATTCAAACTTCACTATCCACCATTATAGATAAAAGTGTAACTACAATGAAATTTGGAGGACAAATTACAATTCCAATTGGGTTTGGAATGGATGGTTTATTGGTTTCCATTTCAAATGTTGCCGATTCATTTTTGAATTTTGCAACATTTACTCCTGATGATTTAACTACTTTAGGGTACATCCCAACATCATTCACAATTGGTGGGCCATTTATAACCTCAACATCCACAATTAGATCACTTGGTGATACTCTCACAATATATGGAAGAGGTTTTGGTGTTGATGGCTCTAATACTAAAGTATTCATTGAGGGTACTAATTTTCAATTATCAATCCTCACTGCTCACACTGTTGCATTGGTTGTCTATAATGTACCCGCCGCACTACAAGCTCCCTTTAAAATATTTGTTACTGTAAATTCAGTACAATCCAATATATATACTGTCCCTATTGCAATCCCACCCACTCAAACACCAGTTCAACAAACTTGTCCTGGAAGCCCAGTTTGTGGTGGTCCTGATAATGGTGTTTGTGATGGTTCTGGTGTTTGTCAATGTAAAGGAAGCTGGACTGGTAAAGCATGTCTGAGTCAACAAATCAATATTCCTCAACCAAATGTCTCGACAACTGATCCATCAGCTGAAACAACAGTGAATGGAACTCTTCCTGATGGTTCTCAAATTTCATTCAGAAATCTAATCTCAGTTGTTGAATTGAGAGAATTGAATTTCAAGAATGAGATTCAAAGAAATTTCACATTCACACAATGGTTATTCACAAATACTAGTACTTCTTCAACAACAAGTTACTTATATGCAACATCAATTGATAATAATAGTACCAATGTAACAGTTTCAGTTCAATGGTATCCAACTGAAACCACCATTACATTTGCAAATGAAGAAATTCGAATGTTACCATCAACAATGAAATATACCATTGAAATATCTGCATTTGATTTCCAATCATCAACCAATCGACTTCAATTGGTAATGAATGCACAAACCATTTCAGATAACACTGGCACATGTGTTACTAGAACACCTGAAAATCAACAAGATTCTGATCTGATTTATGAATATTTCAAACTTCAAATTGATAACCACAGTCTTTATGGAAGATTCATTAAACGAGCATTGGTTGATTTCAGACCAACTGCAATCAGTAACACCCTTTTACAATCAACAACACAAAATACCTCTTCACTTGAGTCACAACAACTTATTGGTATCAACATTCCATATTTCAACAACAAAGTCATTATTGATCCTGACTTTTCAGTTCTTGTTGATAATACTCCAATTGATGATTCCAATTGTCCATCATCCTCTAAAGGACTCACCAAATCCCAATTGGCAGGTATAATCATTGCATCATCCTTTGCAGGTATATTTTTAATATCCCTAATGATCTATTTTATAATGAAGAAAACCAATACTGCTGTCGAATTCAGATACAAACTGAGAAAACTTGGTAAAATGTCTCCATAACCATTCTGTCAAAATAAATCAAGTAACACTTTTTTTTCTTTAAAGATTTTTAAAATATCTACAAGATATGATTGTTTTTTTCAAGAAATGGGTTTCAATCAGTTGATTCTCTTTTCATTAAGAAGAGTGTAATATGAAATATAAATATTATTTATTAATAATTATAGCAATACTCATTGAACTGAATAAAGGATCAGTTATAATACAAGACTACTATATTTATTCAGCATTACCTTATACTCCATCAACAGAATGTAGTTTGGATATCTTTGTAAAGTTTAATAGTAGTAGTGTAATAGCAATACAAGGCACAGCAATCAGGACAAAATTAATTGATATTGATGGTGCCAGTTCCTGTGTATATAGATACGCCTATACTGTATCTTTGGGAAATGGCTCAGTATTTGTATCATATAAAGCTGATTCAGGATCACCAGAAATGGAATCCGAGATCCTATACACTTGTACAAGTAAGATTAGTTAAATTTCAATGTGAAATGGTCAATTGGTATAATAACACTTATTGTAATCTCTTAAGGTTTAGATAATCTTCAACTTCAATATGAACGTTTAACACCAACTCAAGTTAACAGTTTAGATTTCTTACATGATGATATTCATGACTTTTTCTATATAAATGTTAGTGCAAATAATAGAAGAATCACCAATAGGATCGCTTATACAATTCCACTCGATTTAACCCCAATTCCAAATATGGGATATAAGTGTGAAATATTTAGACTTATAAATAACAAGTATGTTGAAATCAGAGTTGAAATGTCTGAATTCTCAAAATTATATGTCAGTGACAGTATAACAATAAACTTAGCTGGATTATCAAAATCATTCATAATTAGAACATTTACAAGTTTAACTAATAGTATGTACTATATACAAATAGTAATTTCAATGGTCACACAAAATACTAATTTAAAATCTAAAAAGGTAACTATTCAGCTACAACTCCAACATTTATTAAAAGAGGTGTAGGTGTAAATACTCCAAATCTAATTTCAATGTTTACAACTGATGTTGACGATCCTTCATTTTATAATTTGCATAATACACCGGATGGCTACAGATATTATCCTGTATTTACAAATAGTACAAAGAAGACAATGTTTTCCTATTTCCCTTACCAACTAGGTAGTGGCTCACAAATCATTAAAGCTGAAACCATTTCACCTTTAAATGGTATTACAACAGATTTAGATACAGCTTTACTTGCCAAACCAACTTTTATCTTCACTTCATGTGTAGGTACACAAGTAACTGTCTTTGGTACCAACAGAAAAATATATCATCTAAAATTGTCTTATTCACCTTACTCCTATAGCACTACACCAGTGTTTACTCGACTTTATAATCTACCCTATCTCTACGGGTTCCAAAGTATAGTAAGCACATACCAATACAAAATCTATTTTATAGATTCAAAGTATGCAACCAACACATTTGATGATTTTGCATTTGATATTCAACAATACACAGTTGCCTACACCCCTCCATCAGCTGTGGATATTCTACCTCCATTTATTAAATCAGTTACAGTTACTCCCTTTAAAGGGTACCAATATGTAGTTAGAATACGAGCTACTGATGAAAGTTCAGGCGTGCACTATATCTCAATGCTAGACCAGATAATCGGTTATCCTGACTTGGTATCAGGCAACTTTATGGATGGTATCTATGAGAAGTTGATAACCATAAACCAAGCCACAACCTATATCAACCAATTCAGAGCTCTTGCCTATGATAGAGCTGGAAATGTAGGGGTATTTAACAGTGGTGAGATACTAAGCGTCAATATGAACACATTCCCTGAAAATCCTTTGGATAGTATCATAAATGATATCACTGGAGTTTCATTCCAAAATGCAATGGTAAACCTCAGTGCAAGTACACCTGTATCAAACAAAATGTATATCACCATCAGTAACTTTTCAGCTTGTTCACAGTTTCCTGTCATTTTCAAACCAACATTCCAATCAATAGAAGCCAATCCACTAGTTTTAAAGAACATTGAATTCCAAGGTACCTATGTAAACAGTGAAAGTAGATATGTTGTAGATTTTACAATACCAGGTAAATTGATGAACAAGTTTGTGTATTATGAAGTAAATGTAGCAGGAGTTGTATATACTAGTACTCTATTGAAAGAGTTGTTCCCAACTACAAGTCAACTCTTTATCTTTTCTGATGAACCTGATGAATTTCCTCCTACTGTTTCAGCATGTACTGGGTATTATAACGCATCAGGTTCCTTGTACACAATTGGTTTTAAAGTGAAAATTGATTACCATTTAGTTCCATGGAAAAATGCTCAATTCTCTATAGTTTCAAGTCGTGATCCCTACCCAAGAATCATTTCTAAAGACTTTAGTGATCTCTCAAATGATGGTTTTTTATATATAGAATTTGAATTTGATACTACCTATAATGGAATTTCAACTAGTTTTATTGTGGTTTCAATGACTATAGTTGATGATTCTGGACATGCTTCATATTATAATAATTATGGTAACCCTGTTTCACCATACAAGTTTAGTAGTTTTATAACTAATGTTAATATAGATCCTGTAACGATTACTGGAACAACAGCACCAAGCTCTCTACCTGTATTAGACTATATTACCATCACTAATCTTCCTCTTGGTAATACACTTAATATTGGTGTGGTTAATAGTTTGGATTTTAAAATTAAAGTTAAATCAACTACAAATGCACCAATAGATCTTAGACATATTCCACAGTTATATCTCACTGATATCAAAGCCAATATCATTCATGTATCTTTAGATACAATATTCAACTCAACTAGTAATTCTGCTGATTTTGGAGGACAAGCTCTAGTTCCAATTGGGTTTGGATTGGATGGTATCTTGGTATCCATCTCCAATGTTGCTGATATGTATATGAATTTTGCCTATTTTTCACCTGAAGACTTACCAGGTGCCTATGGATTAATCCCTACCTCATTTACACTTGGGGGACCGACTATTACCTCAACATCCAACATTAAATCGCTTGGTGAAACACTTACAATATATGGAAAAGGTTTTGGTGTTAATAGTGCTAATACCAAAGTCTTCATTGAAAATACTACTTCGAATATTCAGTTACCAATAGCCACCTTCCATTCCATTGCACTGGTCGTCTATAATGTACCAGCAACAACCCAAGCATTTGATATCTTTGTAACTGTAAATTCTGCTGAATCAAATAAATTTAGAGTGCAAGTTCAGATTCCACCTACCCAATCACCAATTCAGCAACAGTGTCCTGGAAACCCAGTTTGTGGTGGTCCTGATCACGGTGATTGTTCTGTTTCTGGTGATTGCCAATGTAAAGGAAATTGGATTGGAAAAGACTGTCTGAGTCAACAAATCAATATTCCTCAACCAAATGTCTCGACAACTGATCCATCAGCTGAAACAACAGTGAATGGAACTCTTCCAGATGGTTCTCAAATTTCATTCAGAAATCTAATCTCAGTTGTTGAATTGAGAGAATTGAATTTCAAGAATGAAATTCAAAGAAATTTCACATTCACACAATGGTTATTCACAAATACCAGTACTTCTTCAACAACAAGCTATTTATATGCAACATCAATTGATAATAATAGTACCAATGTAACAGTTTCAGTTCAATGGTATCCAACTGAAACCACCATTACATTTGCAAATGAAGAAATTCGAATGTTACCATCAACAATGAAATATACCATTGAAATATCATCATTTGATTTCCAGTCATCAACCAATCGACTTCAATTGGTAATGAATGCACAAACCATTTCAGATAACACTGATACATGTGTTACTAGAACACCTGAAAATCAACAAGATTCTGATCTGATTTATGAATATTTCAAACTTCAAATTGATAACCACAGTCTTTATGGAAGATTCATTAAACGAGCATTAGTTGATTTCAGACCAACTGCAATCAGTAACACCCTTTTACAATCAACAACACAAAATACCTCAACATCAGGATCTACCCTTGAAGCCCAACAACTTATTGGTATCAATATTCCATATTATAGCAATAATGTCATTATTGATCCTGACTTTTCAGTTCTTGTTGAAAGCAATCCTATTGATGATTCCAACTGTCCATCATCCTCTAAAGGACTCACCAAATCCCAATTGGCAGGTATAATCATTGCATCATCCGTTGCTGGTTTATTTGTAATATTACTATCTGTATATTTTATAATGAAGAAAACCAATACTGCTGTCGAATTCAGATACAAACTGAGAAAACTTGGTAAAATGTCTCCATAAACAATTAATCTTTAATAAATAATTTAAAAAATTGTAATTTATAAATAGGTTTTTAATTGTTTATCCTATTATTTTAAGAAAATTTTGTTGAATAGAATTGGGTGAAAACAGGATAAAATGTACTTCTTTATATATATATTTTACATTTTGGTAATATAAAAGATAAATTGATCTAAGTGTAATTTACATTTCTGTTTTTTTTTTTATTTTTTTATTAAATGGAATTAGAATTATTTAGACTGATATTTAACAATAAATATATCTCAAACTATATATATAAGTGTATTGAAGAACACAATAATAATCTATATTATACAAGATTGATTAGAAAGAAACCAAAGAGATACAATGAATTAAGAAATGTTGAATCTTTATTGAAAAAGAATCAATTGAACCTCTTTCTTGATAAATGTAAAAGAATTATAGCACACGGATTGGATATTCACCAAGAATTGTATTTTAGACCAGATGCAGTGAAATTGATTTGTCTATTGGTAAATGATATGACAATCTTTACATTTCTCTACCAACAACTATACTTTCTATTTGAAGGTCAAATACTGGTAAAAGTCAAGCCATTACCAATAAAGGAACCATTTCAGGGGATATGTTCTGGTAAATCACCTTACACAGTTGACAGTAGCAACATATTCTCTAAATGTTGTGAATCAGGGTCATTAGAGAAATGTAAATTCATTTGGAATGAATTAAACCAATCTAAATTGGAGTCACCAGAGACAATTGATGTAGTATATTGTTTTCAGAGATCACTGGAATCAGGTAGTAGAGATGTTGTAGATTGGTTTATTGCAACATTCCAAACCAAATTGAACTCAATTAAAGATTTACCTTGGAGATTGATACTACCACATCTAGTAAAATATAAATGGATGGATATTTTCTCTAAATTTGGAACTCCAGCAGCCAAAATATATTTTAGTGAACTAAATGAATTCAAAATCTCAGTTTCAGTTGACACTATAAACATTCCACTTCTAAAAACTATCATTTCCAAACCAGAAAATTGTACAACAAAAACCATCAGAGAACTCACTTCATCTGTATGTGCTATTAAAGTATGTGAATTAGAAGATATTGTCAGAAATGGTATTGTAGAACAACAAATTGAATTGATAAATCTTCTACTACCATTGATTAAGAAGTATAAACTAGAAATTGATACATTCGAATTCCTACAAAAACTAGTGCACCTTAATAACTTTTCATTGTTTAAGCACATTGATGAAAACTTTCCACCAATTGGTAGCTTAAGCTATGGTACTCTGCTAGAGTATATATGCGAACACTCTCAAATGGATTTTTTGAGATATATAACAGAAGTAAAAAAAATTTATATGCAAAATGGTAATAGTTCACTACTAAGTTTGGTGTATCCAATGGAGGTCATTAAATATCTTCATGACCAATACAAGAATATCTATTTTCTCCATTTCTCAATATCCAGAATGTCCAAAGAAAAGATAGAATTTGTGGGTACCCACACAAGACTAGTTGATGATTTTTTGTTAAAGAATGCCACAGCAATATCGAGTAAATTGCAACTTGGGTTGTATGTAGAATCTGGGTCCATTGAGACTTTGTTAAATAATTCCACACCAATATCGAGTAAATCACAATATAGGTGGTATGTAGAACCTGCGTCTATTGAGACCCTAAAGATATGCATGCAAAAATGTAAAAGCTATGATATACCATTTATGCCAAGAGTATCTTATAACCTTCTAGCCCAAGAGAGAAAGATTACCAGTTCCGATCTACAATGGATTCTTGATCAAGAATCACTTAAACCTGAATTTATAAACAGTTTATCATATTTTATTAACTATGGTAGAGTAGAATGTGTAGAGTATCTATTAGCTAGACACTTTGAAGAGTGTCCTGAGTTAACACTAGAACAAGTTAAAAATGCAATGAAAAGTAATTCATTGGAAATGGTTAAACTCATTTTACGATACTATCCTCATTGTTCAGTAGCAGATAGAATTGTAATTGATAAAACAACATTTGAGCATGGTGTTCCAGTTAATATCAATATCTACAAGCATATTGCCAGTAACTCTAAAATTACCTTTTTATTTAGACAACCTATAATCAAAAAACAAATCAAGAAAGAAAATCTACCATTAATTCAGTTTATAAGTGAAACCAACCTCCAACAAAGTATATTCAACCAAGATCTTATGCAATGTGCCATGTCAAGTCTATCCATATTTAAATGGCTCTACGAAAACAGAAGTGAAGGAGGAGACTATAAATCTCTCATGGCATTGGCACAACTGAGTAAAGAATTAACCAAACCATTAATAATCAAGTACCTCAACTCCATGAAATTGTACATTAGAAAAACTGTTGTAAAATAACATTTTTGTAAAGTGTATATATACAATAAAAATACTGATTGACTATATATTTATTATTCATTACTATAATCTTTTTTATATAATTGTTTAATGGTGATTTAAATTTAAAAGAAAATTTAAAATATCACTGAGTGATAAGATACCTTCGACTTTTCTATTATGGTCAACACAAACCAATCTGTGAACTCTTTTCTTTATACATTTTTCAATAACCTCACCCAATTTATCTTGTTTAGAACAACTGTAGATTTGTTCAGGTCTCTGCCACAGTTTGGTAAAGGTTAAGAGTACTTGGTGAACAGGTAGATTGAGATCATTTGGTGAGAGTACACCTTGTTTAGCCATCAATGTAACATCACCTTTTGAATAGACATCTACAATCTTTCCAGTCTCACTGTCAATAATAGGAACAGCAGATATCTTCTTAATGGACAATAACTCTAAAACCTGTGCCAAAGGTGTAGTTGTAAAAACAGTTTCAACACAACCAAAAGTACCAATGCCCAGAGACTCTATGGGAATGGAAAGTAGGTTATCGGGTAACTCTGGCATTGATTTCATTAAAAATGCCAAAATTCTAGAGTGTGTCAGAATATGCAAAATGGAATTGGTGTCTTTCTTGTCGAGTACTGGTAGACGATGAATTTTGTATTTCAATAGTAGAGATGCAGCCTCGTAGAGATTGGTCTCTGGTTCTGTATAGATTAGAGATTTTGAAGGTCTTTCACAACTGATTTCTCTCCAAAAAGTTTCTATTCTGTGTATACCCATATCCTGAAAGATATTATCTGATTTTGGTTTTTTATAATAGTACAGCAGGATATCAATGAAATCACTCACTGTTATCATACCTGTGAAATCTTGTAATTCTGAACTCCAAAGTGGTGCTGATTTGATACCATTTTCCTCCAGTGCATAAAATGCAGATTTTACAACTAATCTAGTATCTAAGACCACAACTTTACCACTTATAGGTATGACATCATAACATTGATGTCGTTTTAAAAAATTACAAAATATCTCTTTACCTTCTTTTATCCATGTTTTGGCTTCATCAGATAACTGTGAAATCTGATTTTGTTGATGTTGTTCTAATGTTATTGGAGGTGGTACTGTAACTATATCTTCACTGGTATTGAGTATGGATTGATTCAGTCTCAGTGGATTGGGATTCAATAAACCACTATCTAATTGATCAGAACTCTGTACCAACGGCGAAGATAAGAAACTTGGTAGTTTACCAAGCTCCTCAGATGTGCTAGAATCTATCAGTAAATCATTATCTGTAGATGTTATAATTGTATTTCTATTAAAACTATTATTGTTATTATTGTTACTAGTAATAGATTGAGGTAGTTGATGTGGTAAAGTTGTTTGAGGTGGTTGTGGTTGGTCAGTTTCTAATGTAAATACAGTGTCTTGACTGGCAGACATAAATGAAGGTGAGGGTGATGGTGAAGGTGATGGTGAAGGGGATGTAGATAGAGGTAATTTAATTTCATCATCTGTCGAAGATGCTATAATTCGAGAATTACTTTTATTCATATTTGATTTATCACTCGTTGAGTTTATAGTATTATTATTAGTAAAATTTAAAGTCGTATTAATTATTGATGGGGTTTCTTGCTGTTGTTGTTTTGAATTTATATAATCAGTTTCTTTTTGCTCAATTTTATCAAGTACTACTGCAATATCTTCATCGTCGTCTGTATACCACATAAACTAGTTTAGCTCTTTTGAAAAAAAAAGTTTCTTTCTTGAGAAGTGTCTTTAAATCCAAAAGAAAATATCAAAAATGTATTAAAAAAAAACTTTTTCTTTCATTTTCATCCCCTTTTGTCGTCAATTTAATGAATAATGCAAAACATTTTATCCAACTACAAAGAATTGTCAACACAATGGAATACATATAGAGACAAAGGAACCAAAATAGCAAATACATTAATTAATAAACATTTAGAGATTGTCTATCTTGATGCGCATACAGTAACACCAAGTCTATGTAACAATCTTCATTTAAAATATCAACTTGAAAAAAATTTGTTTCAAACACTTGTGGATCTCTATCAAAAACTTTATAGTTGTTATAGTGAATTAGTATTTATCATCATTTGTGTTATAGATTGCCATGTCAATGTTGCTAACATATTCATTTCAATTTAGAAAATAATTAGTGAGAGGTTATCGTTAAATAAAGAAAAACTGATTCAAATCAAAGAAAAAGAAAAATTAAACTCTACAAATTTAAATTATAATCAAAGAGTTTTGTTAAATTTTGGTAAGATTATTGTATAGAATAAAAATATAGTTTCAATCGGATACCACTGACACTGACAATAATGATAGTAAATTACTTTTTAGAGATATTTTTAATGTATGAAAAATCATTAGAAAATAAGGAAGTAATTTTAAATAATATTCTATCAATTCAAGATAGAGAAGAACTAGTAGTACTAATTTCAAGTTGGTCCCATGATATACATATAAACTATACCACAATAGATCAAATTGAAGAGATGTTTAATATAACTTCTTATGGTTGATGTATAGATTAGATGAAAATAAAAAAAGAAGGTGTATATAGGGTAATGTTAGGTTTGTGGTTTTTGGGTTTTGTTTTATATATAATATTGTACTGTGAGGAGTGAAGGGGGGTGAGGGATTATTTAATAATTTATAATTGTGCAATGATGGCTTCAAGTTCCTCCTTGTTATAGATTTTAAATTTCTTTTGATCTCTTGATACAATAGCTACTTCAACATTGGTGGTTGTGATAGCTTCCTCCATAACCTGTTTTAATGTTGATAATGCTAATTTTTGACATTCTAAAAGATTTAGTGTTTTTGAGTATTTCTCTTGTAATGTAGATTGTGCACCTTCTGAACCTGCTCCTATAGCTTTAGCACTATATTGTGTATAT
The DNA here is from genome assembly GCA_001606155.1 of Tieghemostelium lacteum. Lineage (NCBI taxonomy): Eukaryota > Evosea > Eumycetozoa > Dictyosteliales > Raperosteliaceae > Tieghemostelium > Tieghemostelium lacteum. The sequence goes on along the minus strand of LODT01000004.1, from coordinate 1,108,753 downwards.
GTACCTGATGGATCTGAATGATATCTATACATTATCTCACTATTAATATCAAAATAATAAACCTTATTCAATATTACAAAATACCTACAATGATGGTCCTTTTTCATCAACACCTGCAATCAAAAGTGCAACACCAAATGGTCTACTCTATAATATAGATAAATAAAGATATTGTTAACACATTTAAATTATAAAATACTGATTTGATCTATTAAACTATATACAAACCATCTTTTCATCACCACCAGATCTATTTTCACCAAAACGTAAGGCTAAATCGCAAATTGATTGTACACAAGCTTCAATACCCATTGGTTCGTTATAATTAAATCTGTGGTTCTATATTTTCAAATAATAACTATTAGATTCAGTGAAAAAGAGTGGAATAGTAGTATGTTAACTTACTTGAGTTTCGATTCTGGCATGATCGATAATAGTTCTGGAATCGGCAGTTAAACCTGACAATGCACAACATAAGTGACTGTCAATTTCTACTACTTTTTGAATTGAAGATGGTTCTAATAGAGGAGAGGTAAGACGTTTCTCAACTACCAATACAACACCTTCATCACATTGAACTCCAATAGCAGTACTACCCAATTTAATTGCTTCAAGTGCATATTCAACCTGAAACAATCTACCTTCTGGTGAAAATGTATTTACACCACGGTCATATTCAGATCTTGTTAAAAACATTCTATAAATCTATCTAATAATCTATGTACAATAAAAAATTTAATTTAAAAAAAAAAAAAAAAATAAAAATTGATGATCATCACTTTGTGAAAAAAAAAAGTTATAAAAAACGTTGTGAGTCAAGTTCAAACAAATCCACCAATTTATTATTTGTAGTACTTTTAAAATCTCTAATTTAACGAATTTATTAATTTGGGTAATTTGTTTTGAAATTTGGTTGTATTGACATACTTTAGCTTTGGATGCAGAAACAGATGTAGAAAAGACACCTGTTTTAAAAGAAGCTCTTTTATATCTGATTTCATCAAAATGGTTGCCACCATCGACAGTTAAAGTTGGTACAGGTACAGCGCTACTTAGTTTCATTTAATTATAATAATTGATTTAATATATAAAATACCTTTAAAATTTTTTTTTACCCTTAAGATTCCTCAATTCAATTCTCAAAATCCATTTTCCGACCTTGTTAGTCCCTCCAAAAAAAAAAATTTCTAAACAGATACAATTGTGGGTGATTGATTAGTTTTAGAGAAAAAGTATTTACATTTATTTTCGAGTTGTATTCTTTTTATATACACACTAATTCTGTTGGTTTTAAAATATAAATATTAAAAGTATTTGAGTTTGGTTTTAAGATGAGTAGATAATTTCATGATTTAAATTAGAATAAATATTGTTGTTGTATTGGTGATAGTATGAGATGTTATCAGTTTGATATGTTGTTGCATTATTGTGTAGTTTGTTGATTGCAAAGTCATCGCAATCTTTAACGAATTTACAAGTACAGATATCAAGGTTGCTGCACGACAGGAATCTAGGGAGTTTGCATGCCATCCAAATGACACCGACCATACCCATTGTGCCAACACCGTATAATAAAAAGCCAAAGAAAGGCAGCCATTTTCCTTTCATTTTTCTCCATGCTCTATCGAGGGGGAGTTTAATGTAACGTTCGTTAATGTACAGTGTCAGGAAATCAAAAACAAATGCAAAACCTAATTGAATGGCTACATTTATAGTAGCCTCGCCCAGAGTGAATGGAACATCTACACCATCTTGTGAAGGGTATGGGAAGAAGAACAGACCTCTTACATTATAATAAGCCCACATTGTAAAAGCACTAGCTGGTATACTGGCATTTTCCATAATCATTTCAGTGTACAATCCAACAGCCCTCACAAACTTTTTGGTTTCTTTTTGTTTGGCACCTGTTACTTTGTTGATTACAATACCAGCTGCACGATCTCTGAAATGAACTGACGAACGGAATGCCAATTTTCCAATATTTAAAAGTAACACTGAGACAATAGTAAGAGTGTATTCGTTGATGGTTGAAATCATCATACGTCCAAGGGTTGAGATATGAGCCTGTGCATGAACGACTGCGAGTGTATGCATAATGTTTACTCCCTTTTTCTCCATTTGTCTGGTTACAAGCATTCTTACGGGGATCATCATGAGGATTTCAAAGTAGATGGGATGGACTATGAGACGCCATGCAATTTTAGCAGTGTTAGAGAACTGACTGTAGAGTTGAATGAGAAACATACCATAGACCAACGCAGTGGCACTCACAAGTACCTCGGTACCGAGGAATGCCAAACCATTGTTTCTTCTCTCACGAAGAGTTTGGTAGCTTTTTCCTACCCAACCCATAACAAAACAGAGTCCAGTGTATCCAATGAGTAGAAGTATAATGTCACCTAACCAGAACCAGAATGGTTCGCCTCCAGACCACATGGTGAAAGGGACGACTAAAAAGAGACCAATGACACCAAATACCCATAGATAGAACTTAGTTACTAACATTCTCTTAATTCCATATACAGATATAAATTGAATAAATGTGAATAAAGCCAAGCCCATAATGAAGAAGAATGATATCAGGAATGTCACAGTTTTGGTGTTAAAGTAGTCAACAGTACCGTTATTCTTTAATATCCAATCTGGAGTGGAAAAAGCGTAGGCTAGAATCATACAAAATATAGCTCCAAGTAATGCTATAAACAGTGATTGACTGTAATCCACTAGTATTTCTAAAAGATGTTTGTTATATGGTAGACTATTTCTTCGTTTATCCATTTCCTTGTTGTGTTGACGCTCTTTATCAATAGTTATCTTGTCGAGTGAGAGCTCACGCATTTCAATCCCAACTTTTTCTTCATCAGAGCTTTTACTGACAACTTCATCGTCGGAGTCATCATCGGAACCGTAGTCGTCCATTTCATCCATTTGAATGAACTTACTTGTAGTTCTTTGTATGGCTTGAGATACATTACTTAATGTGCTAATAGTACGAGGAACATGTTTACTCTGTGGGGACAATTGATCTGGTGATGTGTTTTTACTTGATTGATCATCACTAATGGAACTTGTAATATTATCTGATTTTGGATCAAGGTTTCCAGTTTGTCCAGTGAGATCTGGTGAATTCTTTTCTGATTCAATCTCTGAATCCGAACTGCTACTAGTTGATATAGAGTCTCCTGATTCATCCATTTCATATTGTAAAGGTGATGAAACTATTGTATTTGCACCTCTTTGAATTATATCTCCACTAGAACTCAATTGGCCTCTAGGTGTATTTCCTCTAGATCCATTATTATTATTATTATTATTGTTATTAAAATTATTATTTGGTATACCTCCACTATTACTTAATGGATTACCACTATTCCTTGGAGAACTATTTCTTGGTGAATTTCCTCCTCTAGGTGAATTATAACTATTACTTCTTGATCTCTAAAAATAGCAACCACATTTTACATCATTAAAAAAAAAAAATATATTTGAATGAAAAGTGTTAGAGATATTTTCTTACATTGAGGTAATGTTGAGTTATAGAATAAGGATGATTTAATATACATACAATAGTGTGAATATGTATTGGATCAATAATTATATTATTATTTTCCATTTTTATCTTGTAATTGAGTTTATTAATATTTGTTGAGCTCTAAAATGAATGATGGTGCTTTAAATTAATTATTTTTTCTCTTTAAATTGATGAACAACAATGAGTAGAATCGATGTTTTTCTGTTGAGCCTCCGGCACTCAGATAAAACAAATTTGTGGGGGTACGTGTTTTTGTGTTTTTTTAAATTACAGAATACAAATGAGATTGTGTGTATATTGGCTTTTGGGGTTAATTTTAAACAATATTCTATATTATAATTTTATAAATTACTGATCTTAGAATCGATCTATAATGTGGATGAATGAGTGCTGTTCGTATTATATTTTAATAAATTAAGACACACAATGCAAAAACAAGAGGCACACCTATTAATAATATTTAAAAATATATTTAAATTCGTATTTTGGATATTTAAATAAATAAACTAAAAAAAATAAAGTTTGTTATTATAAACTCTTTAAGGGTGGTCCAGACTCTTTGAATAAGACTTATTGTAAAAATAGTTTTAAACCATTCATGTTTCAAAATAGTATTTGATTGTTGCATTATAAAAAAAACGTAACCTCAAAGACACCACAAATGCACATTTTCTGTTATTATTTTTTTTTGAAAATTTTTTTTAAGTTGTGTGGGTCCTCATCTGTGTTGTCAACAGAATATTTTCCGAATTTTTATTTTTCGATATTTTGGATATTTATTTTAATGTTTGCAACATACTTTAAAATTGATCAACTTTCTGCGGGTTGTATTCTGTTTGCGGGCCATATGGAACAGAACTGAATCTAAATAATATGCTAAATATAAATTTCAAGTTAAGATATGTATATACCCTGGTTGAGAGGGGAGGGGGTTATATTAAGAGGTATCCATATTATAGATTCAACTTTCCGCATTAAATTTACAAATTTTAAAACACAAAAAAGATCTTACTTCTGATATTTTTTTGTAGTCAAAATACCCTTCACCATTTTTTTGAAAAATTTTTTGGCATTTCGTAAAATATCATCAGAATTCTTTTAATGCATGAAAAATGTGGTCCAAAAACCAATTAATTAATAAACCCACTAGATTAATTAGATATTTTTGTACATTAAATAAAGAGCAAGTTAGTCGGTTACACAAAAAACATGAAATACAAAGAATCTTGGATATTGTGAAATCTAGTAAAACCTATCAATCTGATTTATCAAGATTTCAATTCATGTCCCTGCATAATAAAGTGACATTAGATAGCTCTAAAAATAGTGATATAAAACATCTAAAAGAATTGAATAAGTTACGACATTCCATTGAGTTGGTTCACCAAATAGACAAAGAATTTAATGATTTTTTGGAATTAAATGATCTTATAAAAAATAGTAATGATCATATTGATAAATGGGAATTAGAATCAAATGAACTTATAGATAGACTTTACCAATCCTCTATAGAAATTGAATTAAAATCTTTAATGTAAGTTACCAAAATATAATTTGATTTGTTGAATATAAACTAATATTTTGGTGAAAAAGGAATGGAGAATCTGATTATAACAACTGTTATTTAGAAATACATGCTGGAGCTGGTGGTGATGATAGTATGGATTGGACAGAGATTTTGATGGGAATGTATAATAAATTCTGTGATAGAAGAGAGTTTAAATGCACTATAGTTGATAGTGTGGCTGGTGATATGGTTGGTTTGAGAAAGTGTATTTTAAAGATTGAGGGTAGTTATGCATATGGGTGGCTGAGAACTGAAATGGGTATTCATAGGTTAATCAGAATTTCACCGTTTGATCCTACTAATAAAAGACATACTTCATTTGCCAGTGTGTTAGTGTACCCTGCCCCTAGTGAAGAGGGCAATGAAAATAGCCAATTAAATAGCAAGGATCTAAAGATTGAAACTTTCAGATCCAGTGGTGCTGGTGGTCAACATGTGAACAAAACGGAATCAGCAGTTAGAATTACACATTTACCAACTGGTATCAGTGTATCTATATCAGAACAGAGATCTCAACATCAGAATAAATCTATTGCAATGGACCTTATTCAATCAAAATTAATTCAGAGAGACATGAAGCTCAAAGCTGAAAAAGAACAACAGTTTAGAAATGAGTTGGGTACCAACGGATTCGCTAGTGATAATGTGGTTAGAAACTACACAATGCACCCTCAAGAAAGAGTTAAAGATCAGAGAACTCAAACTGAAACATCACAACTACAAAAGATATTATCTGGTGAAGAGGAATTAGACAACTTTATTAAAATAGCACTTTCTAAGTAGGCACTATGTTTGGGACCAACTAACCAAACAATTCAAACTGAATAACAACTGTTGTTTTTTGGATTCAAGTGTGGTATAGGAGGTGGTGCGCAGGACTACAAGAATTCTACAATTGTTCTAATTGGGGTTACTATTTGGTGTAGATGTAGATTTTAATTGTTTATTGTAGATCTTTGGGCTCTAGATTTACCAGATTGTTTTAGTCTTGATAGATAATGTTTCATTAATGTGTATTTATTTAGACCTAGACTATAAAGATACCTCCATGAATAGATACCAGTCTCATGAAGATCATCATAGACTATTCTAATTGCATAATTTCCAACATATTCAATTTTGATGATAGAAACATCTCTTCTACCTGCTATTAATGACCCTTTTTCGGCAGATGGTGATTCAATACGAAGAAATTCTGAAGGAAATGAAAAAACCCTTTGTCCATCGGGATAATAAATATTTAATCTCCTGCCTTTTTCCAATAGTTTAATTTCATTTGGTGTCACAATAGTAGGGATAGATTTATTCAAATGTTTTTCAAATACAAATAAAATTTTATTCAATTTAAAAAACATTAAATTGGTGTATTTGATAAGCAATGAATGGTAGCTAAAATGAAAAAAATTAAAAAAAATAATCACATAAATAATTTATTACTTTATATTTCAAATTAATAAATTTATTAAATATTTGGTTATTTTTTGCTTTTGTGTTAAAAAGTCACATTTACTAAACCATTAATTAATTTTTGGGAACACACAATTCCCAATTATCCGAAATATAAGATTGATGGCAACTTATTTTTTTTTTAAAAAATTTTAATACCAGGATTTTAATTATTTAATTGAATCTTATTTCTACACAATCTATTTGGAAAAAAGAAGTTTTTTTTGAATAGGGGAGATGAAATAGAAATGGTTCATTGTGAAATTTCATTATCTGTTTCGCAGAGAATTTTTATTGCCTATGGCAGTATGATAACATCTGCTCTGTCCATTATAGGCAGTATAGGTGTTATTGCAATGATTATGATATCTTTAAATAAGAATAGAATGAAAAAGAGACAAAACCTATTGGATGTAAATTCAACACAATTTCAACAACAACAGCAACAACAACAAACATTACCAAAATCAACATCATTGACAATGATAACTCAAACTCCTATACCACATAGTGAAAGTTCACATTCACTATTGTCATCCAATAACTCATCTTATTACAACACTATCAGCAGTCAAAGTAGTTTTAGTCATATAGGCTTAGCAGGTACAAACACCACTAGTTTAAATAGTGGTGTAGCAGGAAAGAAACAAGGAACTAAATTGTCATACTTTGTAATCAATTTATCCATTGCAGATCTATTAGCATCTCTATTTATATGTTTATCAAGAATAATGATGACAAAATCTAATTCAAAATTTATAAAATCTCCTCTAACCAGTAGAGACCTATCACTGTGTACTATCAGTAATGGATTAGTAGCATTTGCATTCTTGTCTTCCTTTATATGGACAGGTTGCATTGCCACTCACATTTACAGACAATTTAATCAATCTTCCTATATAAAAAACAAAAAAAAGTGGTATACAAGACACATGACTTTAATCTACTATGTCTGTGGTTGGGTACTACCTTTTGCATTGGGTATTGGTATCATGTCAAGTAGTTACATTGAACAAGGTGATGGTATGCCATTTTGTCAAATCAATACATGGTCCCTACTATTTCTCTACTATGTTCCAATGCTATTCTCATTGGTGTCCTCATTGGTAATGACTATCCTCGTAAAAAGAAGATTCAAGCAAATATCAGCACAACATCTCAGTTTTAACATGACATCTCTCAGACAAAAAGTAGTATCAAGACTTAACTCATTTGTATGGGTATTCATTATTTGTTGGTCACCTAGTGTCCTGACTTTCTTTATTCGTCTCATTGGCAACGGTTGCCAAATTGATTTCATTGAATTCATTTCCAATATATCCTCTCCTTTACAAGGTTTCCTCAATTTTATATGTTTTATTTTTTCCAATTCCGCACTTACTCGAAACTTTCAATTCCCATCACTATTTAATAGATTTAAATCACAAATTCCAAATTCAACCAGCAATAATAATCTAAGCGAAGAGACCAATACTGCATTTTTTTATACCAATAGTAATACTACAAACAACTAAATATAATATTTTAAATTAAAATATATTTATTTTTAATTGAATTTAGTGGTTTTATTTATTTTATGCATTTACCACATAATTTCTATAAAGTTCTTTAAGAGCTTTTCTATCGAGTTTATAATTGATATTGGTTGTAATATATTCGTTAAATAGATCATCTTTACCAGTTTGTTCGTTTTCTTTGTATAGGTATTTGGTGGCGGTTGGTATTCTGAGTGATTTACATTCATTGGAGAAGTATATGATATCAGGTCTGGCATGGAGTAGTACTAATAGGAAAGGGCTAGTTGGACAAGTGTAAACATGGTTTCCTTTAGCTTTAAATTGAGGGCATTCATGGTGATGACAAATGACATCACCACAAACTAGACATATACCAGTAGCAGGTCTCTTACAGTGTTTACAAGATCTCTTCAAAACTGATCTAACATGATCTATATGTAGCTCTGGAAGACTTGTTAGAGATGGTAGTGACTTGTATGATTCAGGTGCTGGATAGATACCATAGAATGGTGTGCCTTTTGGAGTGGAATTAGTGGCAGAATAATCAGCTAACATTCCACTGAAATCCAATTCTGCCAATGCTTTTTCTAAATTAAATTTCAATTTCTGAGCAACCCAATCAAAATTTGAATAATCCTGCAACAAGGCAATGAAATTTCGTTTGTACGAGGTAATATCCAATAACAATGCTGACTTTCTGAGATATGGGAATATTTGATCTTTTAGAGTATTCAATATTGCTTGATCAAATTTCAAACGTTTATAATGAGCACTCATCTCACGTAATGAAACCTTTTGGTTCATCAAATGATATAATACCAATTTAAAAAGTTCCAATTGAACACCTTTTTCAAGGAATGGTTCTAGTGGTGTCTTTTCAATATAATGGCAATAAGAGGCACTGGTGAATACGTCTTTCATGAATATCATTGGGTCAGAAAGTGGAGATATCTCACCATTAGATAGAACCTCACACTCTTGAATAGCTCTATAAGTTGCCTGTATTAATAACATTTGATTATCAAATTCCTTCTGATCAATTGGATAGTACCCATCAATGTCAGAGTCATCACCAATTGCTAGGTTATGTGTTAATCTACTTTTGAGTTCTAGACCTTCCACACCCTGTGCAATAAACTTCCACAAATGTCTATCCAAAGCACCAAAATTCTTGTCTTCCAAAAATGCAGAGAAATCAACTTCACACATATCTTCATAGAATAGTCCTAGTTCTTGTTCAATTGTTTTCTCAGGTAGACTCCAATCAATGAGTGGTACTAACATATTAGACTGTTGCTTACAAACACCACAATGAAAATATCCAGTAGTTTCATCGTGGCTTTCACAGCATTCCAAATGAACCTTGTGCATACAGGATTTCAAACGATTTGGTGGTGTTCTATTGTATATATACAATGAATACAATGTAAAGTAGTCATTCTTGTATGGTAGATATTCAATCGGTATATCAATTTCATCTCTGAGGAATGCACTTAGGAATTTCTTATAATTTGGATCAACAGATTCATCATTTAGCACTCTATTTACATTTTGATTTCTATTCTGATGAATGAAGCCATAGGTCATTACATTGGCAACATAACCAACGCAAGACTCTTCGATAACCACACCACAAACCTGACATAAATGTTCTTCTTCCTCCTCTTCCTCCTCTTCTTCCAATACTTGTTCATCCTCTGTCTTTATAAGATTTAAAAATAGTTCTTTCAATTCTTCAGTTTCTTTTTCTTGATCATCTTCATCTTCATCTTCATTTTCACTGTCTAAACCTACTTTTTTGAAACTGGTTTCGTCCAATGTTTCTACTTTTTCTTCTTCCTTCTCTTCTTCTTCCTTCTCTTCTTCTTCCCCTTCTTCCTCTTCAGCTTTAACTTGTTTAGATTGTTTCTTTGATTTGGATTTCGAGGATGATTTTACTGATTTCTTTGATTTGTTAGAGTACAATGGAGGAGTTGGCTGCTGAGTTTTGTTTAGTGATAGAGTGTAGCCAACTAATTTAAGGAATGTTTCATTATCAAGTGTTTGAACAATGGCAGATTTGATAAAATCTAAATGTTCTTTGTAGAGGAATACACCATCAAAAGGTAACTTTAACAACAAGGATAAGATAGATTCTCTATTTCTATCGTCATTGAATGAAATGGGTCTAATGAGATTGTATATTATAGAAGTGTCTTCTGGCAGTTCATCAATTTCACCAGAGAGGAATTGTTCAACAGTTTGGTTAATTTGTTTTTTCAATTCCAAATCTTGGTTAAAGTGCTGTTGTTGAACATTAGATGCTAAACTACAAAAGAACAAACACTCCTTACTGAGAAATGAAAGTGATTCAACATCCCTTGAAAACTGTTGGAAAATCTCTAAAATGAGAGAATCCTCATACTCTATTGTAGGATACAGGTTCAGAGAGGACAACAATATGAAAAACATCATATTTGAGAATTCAGTATTCAACAATATATCATATACACCTCTAGCTTCAGGTTGAATCAATTCAATGGTGGGAATTTGGTAGTCAACTGGTAGTTTCTTTCCATGTACATGATCATAAAATTCATCTAGTCCATCAGAGGCATAGTGTCGGCATGCAAATGCATAGAATGGATAATAGACATCAAATCTATCGTAATACTCTAATCGTAATGATTTCAAATTGTCAGTGACAACTTCTTGAAGTATAGCTTTCTTTTCATCAAAATTTGATAGATTGAAAAGAGATTCGTAAGCAACTTTTATCATATAGTAGTTCTGAATGTTCTTACTGAGTATCCATTGTGTGAGATGATATTTAATTTCATTATCGGTGGGTACCAGTCTATAGACACCCTTAATTATTAAGAGGAGATAGTAAAACTGTTCAGAGAGGGATAGGACGGTATTACTAGTTTTGAGACCTGACAAGATGCTAAAGTAATTGCCTAAAAAGACTTTAGGTGTCAATGCTATAATCAAGAATTGGTAGAGGAATAGATCGATATTCAACGTGTAGTCAGAGGTGAATGGAGGAATATCAGCGTCTGCTACCTCATCATAGAGATTATAAATTGATCTAAAAGTGTGAAGAGTCATCATCATATCAATGAGATGCTTCTCCTTTAGTTTCTCCTTGACTGTTTTGATGTACTGTGGAGAGTCCATCATAATGACACCAAGCACACGAAAGAGTGGATAGTGAATGCCAACCTTATGAAATTCAATTTTATCAAAAGGTTTTTCAAATGGGGTATTTACACCTTCGGTGATTTCAAAAATTGGCATATCAGAGAGAGATATGATCTCCTCAGTACAATAGGTAATCAACATCTCCATATACTGTGATTTCTTTTCTGGGAAGTGTTTATCGATAGTTTGTATCAACTGTTGTACAAAAAGTACAATAGCCTTCTCTAAACGATACACAAACTTGTAGGTATTGGATTGGAAGTCTAATGATGTATCAGTACGGAAATTATGCAAGAACATGCCAATTCTAAAGAACTTGGGTAAGAGGTGAGGTTTTACTTCTAGTAAATACTCTGCATATTCCTTCTCTTTAACAAGATGAGGAAACACATAGAGGTCGTGTTGAAGTGTTATATCCTCAGTCTCTTCATCAGTCTCCAAATAGAATTGAGCAAGTCTTGGTACACCATCGAGATTACAATTCAGAATCAGTTCAGTCAGACATTTGTCCTTGTTGGTGTACAATGGTAAAAGAGGTCGTAGTGGTATATCCTCATTAAAGAGCTCTCTCATTGCAATCATCAATTGCACTGACATTTGGTCTCTGGGTTGATAGATATTTTCATAGTTTTCAAAATAGATATTCAAAATGTCCAGTTTAAACTGATCATTAGTATTCAATGCTAATACTTTCACCAGATCTACAATAGGTCTAACCAACTCATGACTAAACAGTACCTGAACAGTGTGGTACCAAAACTTGGTTTCGAAAATCTCTAAACTTGCAGCCATACAAAATATTGCTGATTTCTGACACTGTTCTGATATCCATTCCAAAGTTATTTTAACTACATCTTGATTCAAGTCTGCCTCATAAAGATGCTTTGTAAGCTGACATATAAATCTAAAGACATTATGAATAAACATTCTTAAATCACTCTTTACAAATGCAGGTATAGTTTGATAGAGTTCCTTTCTACTCACTTCTTGTGACTTTGAGTGTAATTTACAGCTACAATCTAATAAATCAGTTCCACAGTCACATGAAGCCTCTGTATCAAAGAAATCCATATAAAATGAATGACCTTTCTCTATATGTCCACCATTGAAAAAACATTTTGTACACTGTATATAGTTTTCAGATTTCGACATACACTCATTACAATGAAAGAACCAATGAGGTTCACTCGAATCTGTTTATCATATTATTAGATAATTATGTGAGGTTTGTTATATTAGAGTTTATAGGCCATACCTGTATTACAATTTAAATATTCAGAAGACTTGAATTTATTATTGAAATCTGATACTTTTAATAGACAGAATTTCTCAAATAGAGCATCTAAATAAGTTTCATCGAATTCGTCTGAAATTATTAACTTTTTAATATCAGAATAGATTTCATCGAATTTTGGTTGTGATGCAATAGAGAATTGCTCTAAATTATTATTATTAATATCTCTGCTTGGTTGATTTCCCATCTTATATGTTGGCGCCTTTTCAAGCTAGATATCTTAAAAAAAAATTAAAAAAATCTTTTACATTTTTTTGATAAAAACTACAGAATGTACTTGGAAATCTTTCGTCATGACCTTATACTAAAAATACGTTCAAATTATATTATATTATAAAATTGTTTTATTTCAACTCTAATGGTGTCTGTTATGTGGAGATCCTCCTCTTTCACGAATATGGTTGTCCTATAATTATTTTTAAGTTAGTACTAATAGTTTAAGAAAATTTTATATTTATAATAATAACTTACCTGTATAATCACATAAATTGCGTGAATTATTCCTGGAACCCAACCCAAAATCCATAAGATAACATTCAACCAGAATGATCCAGAGCAACCTCTTTCTATAAAGACTGCTAATGGTGGCAACAAGATGGCTAAGATTTTTTAATTTATAAGTATATTGAATTAGATTGTTATTTAATTAAATTTACTTACCCACAATGATCATGGCAATTGTTCTACAAGTTCTATCGTCAGACATTTTTTTTAACTTTTTAAGTGTGTATATATATATTTAAACTGGAAATAAAATGAAATGTAAAGTAAGAAAGTTCACTTTTATACCATTGAAAATATTGTAAAATCTTTAAAAAAAAAGTGGTATTACCTAAAATGGACAAGTGTAAAGAAAAAAAAATTAAAGAAAATGTAAATTGGTGTTTTGAAAAAATCTATAATTTTTATTCATTATATTTTCATTAGATCAAGAATCTAATAACTGTTTTTATACATTCTATTAGCAATGATGTTAAGAATTACATAAAATCGTTAAATTACTGTAAGGGGAATATTTTAAAAGAATAATCTGTACAAAGGGGGATTCCTCAAGGAATTGTTTTTATTGTAATAAATAGTATTATTAATATTGTTTTTTTGGTTTTATGTCAACTGAATTGAGAATCTATTTTTTCTTTTTGAAACTGTTGGTGATTGTAAACTAGGTGAAGATGTTAATTGTATAGAATGTCTGCTATTGTTAGTTGATGTTGTGGATAAGTTATTATTATTGTTATTGTTATTATTGATAGTGTGTCTTGGTAATGTTGGTGATGGTGGAGGTGTAATTGAACTTAAAAGATCGTTAATAGCACCAAACCATTTATCACGAGACTCAGTAGACTGTGCAACAAATGTGTAAACCTTCTTACTGGTTACCACTTGGAATGTGTCTTTAAAGTTCTTTAGCACAGACACTGCCTTAATCTCCGAGAACAAAATCTTCTTAAACAGTGACTTATTTCTAATGGTATTATGTACACTACCACTATTACTATTATTCCCACTGGCACTAGGTGACCCTTGACTTGAACTTGTAGTTGTGGAATTTGTCAACCCAATCAAACTACTACTTCTAACATTACTACCATTGTTACTACTCTGAGATAACATAGGACTGCTACAATTACTATTCTGACCGCTACTGTTATTACTATGGCTGTTATTACTACTATGATTATGACTATTGAATTTCAATGAAGATGATTTTAGTTTATGTGGTGAGATGTTCTCAGTACATAGTATAAACTCTTTAAATAAATATATAAATAAATCTTTTTTGGTGGATGCAACTACACCCTTAAGAAGGAATAAGTTACCCTCCATTATAAATTTACATTGGTTTGGAAGGATAGTGTTATCCAAACCTCCTTCTATAGACTGTTTAATCTCTTGAATCTTCTCATCGTTAGAGAACTGACGTTTAGACTCGTTAAGGAACAATGTGAGATCACGAAGCTGAACAAGAGCTAATGAAACCTGATTTAAATCTGGGTGACCTTGAGGAGTTTGCTTCTCAATCTCTGAGAGCAGTACTATATATCTAGGTATTCTCTGCACGGGAATCACCAAAAAACTACCAATATCTAAAGATCGGCATCTGTTATCGCATTCCTTCTGATGGATGGATTTCAGTACATCGTTATACTGTGGATTGGCTTTTATATAACGAGTGAATGCAAATGCCTTCTCGTAGTTATTGATATATACTTCATAGAGTTTCTGAAATGAACCCATAAAAGGTAGGAAAAGTTCACCTACTGTTGATTTCTCGTTATCCCAACCAATGAGAATTCTCTTTTCTAGTGATTCTAAAAATGTTTGGTGTACACCTCTGATTTCTTCAATATTACAGAATAAAGTATACAAGTACTCTTTTGGGAAACACTCTTCACTTTTGAATGGGTGATAGAATACATCTATAAGAGTATTCATATCAGTCACATAAGATCTTTCGACCTTTAGTAACTCATCAATGGTTCTCTTTCTCATTGTGGTTGGTGTACTAGGGCTATGTGATGATGATGTTGATGTTGATAATGAACCTGGTTGCTGCTGCTGCTGTTGTTGTTGTTGGTTATGATTATGATGATGTGATTCAGCAGATAGTAATGATCCGCTAGACAACGATCCAGACATTGATATAGAGGATGACATGGATGATGATCTAGATGTTGAAAATGGTGTTGCCTCTCCTGTTGAAACTACATTTGCAGGTGCATTTGTAGTGGTACTAGAAGAAGGTAAACTAACTGCTGTACTCAAAATATTCTTAATTTCTGTAATCTTTTCTTTTTCTTTCTCCTGTTCTTTAATATCAGTATTCAAATCCAAATTTGATATAGTCAATTTAATTTGTTCCTTATTATCTATTTGTATTATAATTTCCTTTTCCTCTTGTTTTTGTTGATCATTTTTCTCCTGTTCAATTTCTTTTTGGTCCTGTTGTTGTGGTTGTGGTTGAGGTTGTTGTTGAATTTGAAATGATATAGTTATAATCTCTGGTGAAGTTGTTGAAGAAAGTGGTAAAATTGGTACTATTAAACTATTATGATTTTTTAAAGCTAACTCTTTTTCAGCTTTTAATTTCTTTAATAATCTTATTGCTAGCCATCTTCTAGCTATACTCTGTACTTTTATAATACACCAATTTCTATGTGAATTTTTAGATACAATGCTATACCACAACCAAATTAGAAATCAAAGTTTATAGTGATATGTAAAAACTGATGCGCTGCTACTGATAAACTTACCCATTATTCTTCTTGATAGTTGATACAGGTCTTCTGCTTAAGGTGTTATTTACAGTTAAACTTTTCATCATTTTGTTTTATCTATAAACTGTAGGAATAATGCGCCCTATAAATCCAACAAACTCTCTCTCTGTTTTGTTGTGTGTGTGAGTGTTTTTATAACTGATAATGTGAAATGGCAGGTTATACACAAAAGTATTAATTTTTTTTTTAAATTTTTTTTATCCAGTGGATCTTTCTAAAAGTTTCTTTATTTGAATATTTGGGGAAATTTTTTTTAAAATCCTTAATCACTCAACTTTTTAGAATGTTATAAATTAAAAAGATGATACAATACAACTTTAGCGAAAAAAAAAAAAAAAAAAAATAATAATACAATTACTATCTTTTGTATTGTTGATATATATTCTATATTATAATTTTATAAAATATAAATATTATTATATTATTATTTTTTTTTTTGATAGTGTATTCAAAAACAATAGTTGGTGTGTAGTGGTGTGTAACTGTTTTTTACAATTACCCACACCAAATCACACCCCTCACACATTCTCTCTCTCTCTCTTTCTTTCATTTTTATAAATAACTTGACAAGTGAAGAAGTAAATAATTATTTATAAATTGTTTTTTTTGATTGTTGATTCATTGAATGGGTATTTATTGATTTGGAAAACCATTGAATGTGTGGTGTATTTATTTTTGGTACAAATTAATTCCAACTATACAACTACAACAGCTATAACTACCATCCAAATGTAATTAACAGTTATATTTAGTCTTTCATTTCAACATCTTGAGAATCACTTTCATTGTTATTGTTATTATTATCAATATCATTTTCATTATTGTTATTTGATTCTCTTTTACTTTCAAAATGATCCAATTCTTCTTGAAAGAATTTATTCAGAAGGAAACCTAAAGACATACCAGGAGTTTTAGAAGTAGATGTGATATGATCTGCAATGATATTTACAAGTTGTCTGTTATTTTGAACTTGTTGATCTCTGTGTAGAATATCTAATTTAATACCCTGATTCAAAAGGAAGCAAAACTCCTCTAACATATCCAAATTGATGATATAGTCAAAGAACCTAGGGAAAAAGAATCCTTTTTGTAAATCCTTTTTAGAGAGATTACTTAGAGGTATAAGTGAACTGAGATTACTATTGTTATTATCTACATTTTGTTGATTGCTGTTAATGTTACTTTGTAGCCTAATTTCATTTATAATCTGGTGGAATCTAGGCTTGTAAAACTCCCAATAAGATTGATAGAGTACAATCATTTCACCAACCATTCCCATACGTTCGTAGCATGCTGAAAGTGCGTTTATTGCCCAGAATAGAATCTCGTCTTCAGAGTAGACAGTGAGGAATGGTTTCATAGTTTGGTAGGTATATTGCGATGTAACCAGTCTGTCAGGTATAGGTACTGACAGTAAGATATCAAGTAGATATACAATAGATTCTTCAATCTCCGAGTGATTTGTCATACCAATCATCAGAAACAGTCTGTTTATCCATACATCGTCTTTGGGGTTAAACAGTAGTTTTTTATTCTCAAAAATTGGAATAAGAGTCTGACTGTGGTAGTTTGTGGAGAGTTTGGATTTTACCTGTTTGTAGAGTTTCAGTGCTTGAGAGTAACTCTCGTAGTAGTAGTTACCGTCAGCGACACTATTGAGCATCCAATAGAAATTGGGAGATGCGAACCAAAGGTTATCGAGGATCTCTGTGAATGCGTTTACCCAAGGTTCTTGGTTGAGGTCATTGTAACAGTCCATGCACAGTGTGAGGTACTTTATAGCCTCCTTCTGTAACGGTGTTTTTGGGATGGATTTAGCCTCGTCTTTGAACTGTGTTTCGTCTTCGACGTTACTGTATAGCAGGACCTGATGTGTGATCATGTAGGTCTTCTGAGACTTGACTTCACATAAACGACTGGATATAACATTTTCTTTGTCTGTAAAGACACTTAGTGTTGCTAGAGTCACTGGAGAGCTTCCACTTGAGGTCTGGGAGTAGTATGGCATGGAAGTGGTATTGAGTTGAATTTCAGGACTTCCTGTAACAAGGAATTTAAAGTACCTCCATGAACATATATAAAAGAGACTTGAGAGTAGGTATATACCCAATTGCATTTCAAAGAGATAGTGGTCGTCACTCTGTTCCTCCTCTTGAGATGAATCTTGGTTTCTGTCAAAATAGTCGTTTCTGATGGCCTCGAGATCTCCATTCATTAGATCAATATGGAATCTTTTAGGGGCATTAGTGAATGTCAATGACTGATCGACGAATCCTTGTAAGAAACCTTGAAGTTCCCTAACAGTTTGATTGGATATATCCGATGTCTGGCAGACTAAGAATTTCCAAGAGAACTTAATCAAGTCGTCTTTTGACCATTTTGTAAATAGATTGTCCTCCTTTTGATGTTGCTGTATACCAAAGAGAAAGGGTATGGATAGTCTATTCATAGGCATCAGGAATAGCTGATGATTGGTATCCATTTGAAATTGAGTTGATAGTTGGTCTAGTGTTGCAATGGAATGTGACCAATAGGATCGGTGGGTTGTGTCACTGGGTTTGAGGTATTTACAAGATTGTAGATATAGAAGTAATGTGTATTGGTGTTGGTGATGTTCAGTTAGATACTGACATGTGAATTCCCAAATCTCCAATAACTGATCGGATGCAGTTGAACTTGATTGTTGATGTTTATGTAACCATTCTATAGGATGGAATTTTGTACTGAGTCTAGTGAGTTCCTGTAGATTCTCTTTATCTAATTTTGAACACTTATCCAATAAACTCTGTAGTATATGTGACAATTCATTTTGATCTTGAAATATCTTTGTAAAATTCTCTTGATAATTCAATTTCATAAATTTGTAATATTCCAATTCATCCAATTGTCTCTCAAGTAATATCAATACATTATATATTATAAATTCTCTAAATTTATCTTTCTTGAATCTATTAATTTAGATAAATAATCACTAATTAGATATATGATCAATGAAATTTATATATCTAGATCTCTTTCTCCCCACACTTACATATACCAAAATAATTCAATTGATTTTTGAAAATCATTTTCAATAATTGATATAATATATTGTTGAATCTGTTTGATATTGGTTGTTAGCATGATCATCCTAACTTTAATTTTAATATCTAAAGTATACATACCAATAATAAACCATTATCTTTAAATAAAGTTGATATAACTAAACAAAAACTTTTTGCCTCATTTATATCTGATTTACTTTTAATTTCATAGATTAAATTTTCGACATTATAATCTGCCTGGTCAACATTCATTTATTTAAATAAACAAAATGAAATTAAAAAAAAATTAAAAAAATTTTTATTAAATTCTATATATTTCTTTTTTCATTGAAATATCCAATTCATAAATATGATAGATATTTTTATTTCTTTGTAAAATGATTAAATACGATAAAGTTGTGGAATTCCCTCAACGGCTAAATAATTTTTTTTTTTTTCTACATTTCTTTTTTTTTTTTTTTTTTTTTTTTACTTTTTCATTTTCTCTTCTCTCTATCTTCCATTACTATTATTATTATTTTTTTTTTTTGATTTCAAATGTATTAAGAGAAAATGGAACAAGTCGCAACTAAACAACCAATGGGTATTGGAATGCCAAATATGAACAATAACAATTTCAATTTTCAACAAACCAATATTGATGAAAAACATATAGGCGTCATAGTCTCTGAATTTTCTAGTATATTAAATTCATTAACCTACAATGACGCCAATATTATAAAAACTCTTACACAATACGCATCTATACACATTAAAGCCGCCAGTGAAATTGTTTCCATTGTCGAACAAAAAATCAATGATGTAGGTATTTACAGAACATTAACAACTAAACTACTCTTCAACAACAAAGAAAACTTAAAAAACAAAAATATTTTGAGTGAAAATAATAAAACTTCAACAAACAACAAACAAGCAAACCAAACAAAAGAACCAATGATTTTAATTCTCATTTCTCATATTTTCTTTCTTATTATGATTAATATTATTATTACTACTTGATTTGAAATTCAATAATAACAACAATAATAATAATAATACTATTTTGAATGTAATACTAAATTCTTGTATGATATGTATATACAAAAGACTGTAAATCCAAAACAAAAGTTACCTATTATTTATTTGTTGGATTCTATCATAAAGAATGTCAAGAGAGATTATATAGATTTATTTAGCAAAAATATTGTTAAAACCTTTGTAAATAGTTTTCAGTCAGTAGATGACATTACCAAAGCCTCTTTGTTAGGTCTCTATAAGATATGGAAAGAACGTAATATGGTCAGTCAAAATCTTTTAGATGAGATTCTCAAAAGTCTAGATAATGAATTTAAAAGAGTTTCTCATATTCAGAGACCAACTTCATCGACTCAACAACAACAGCAACAACAAATCCAACAACAACAACAACAAAATAGAATGAATATGAATATGGGTATGAACATGAACATGAACCCAATGCAAAATGGTCAACAAATGTTTATGAATAATAAAATGTTCAATAACAATCCCAATCCAATGATGATGAATAATATGAATATGAATATGAATCCAATGCCAATGATGAATAATATAAATTATTCAGTAAGTATACATTTCAAACAAATACATTATAAAAAAAACACACACTAATTTATTTTTAAATTTTTTTAAAAATGTGTTACAAAAGATGGACCCAAGATTTAAAGGAAATGTTCAACCAAATATGAATAATAATCAGAACCAAATGATGATGAATAATAATTTTAATAGTATGGGTATGAATATGAATTTTAATAATAAAAGTGGTATGATGAATAACAACATGAATCCAATGAATAATATGATGGTTCCTGGAAATACAATGCCAATGATGAACAATAATAATAATACTAATAATGGCCAACCAATGAATATGAACATGAATTTTAATAATATGGGAATGATGAATAACAACATGAACAATATGAATATGAATATGAACATGATGTTTAAACAACAAGATCAAAATATTCTCATGTCAATGGTTGAAAAAATGATGAGTTTCTCTAGTAATAATAAAGATATTTTAAATAATCAGGAGATTAAATTATTCATTGATGAATCTAAGATGGCTATGTACAATCAGCCATATAATCCACAACAATTCCAACTACTGAAACAGAGATTCCTAATGTTAAGTTCAAAATATATGCTTGATGGTAGTAATACTTTTGGTGGCGGTAGTGGTGGTGGTAATAGTCCATCATCTACATCATCATCAACAACAACCAATCAAGGCGATAGCCCTCAACAAACATTACAATCATCTTCGGCACTGTCAATTAAATCTGGTGAATCTCCTAAAAATGATTCTCCAACTACCTCATCATCTGCTGATCAAGGTAAACCATTATCATCTGAATACGGTGCAACAGAGTCATCTGGCACCTCAGTTGATAATAAAAAGTACGATATTTATTTTCCAATTCAAAATAGGATATATGCACACCATCTCCAACTAAAGATACACCAACACTCTAGAGATTATTATCATCTCGTCTTCTATCTATTTGAGGGTTTAGAAATAGAAGATTCATTGGTGTACAAAGTTAATATATATATTCTATACCTACACCCAACCACACATTACAGATTTTCTAACTTTTTTTTTTTTATATTTTATCTATATTTTTATTTGAATTGATATTGAATATTATAATAGAGATTATGATCCATATGAACAACTGTACATCAACTATCCAATGCATTGTAATAGTTGTGCTCTCAGATTTAAAGACTCTGCCAAAATGGATACCCACATGGACTGGCATTGGAAATTAAACAAATTACAAAAAAAGAGATCAAAACAGTCAATGTCCAGATCTTATTTTTTAGATCCAGAACACTGGATAGACTATAAACCAGATTATACTGTAAATATATCTGAACAACCTTGTATGTATACATATTATCATGATTTTATATTTTTAATAATAATAATTATTAATACCATGTTATTTTAATTTCTAATTTCAAATAATATTAATATATTTTCACAATTGTGGGATGTGATATTTTATTTATAATAAACTATTTTAATACTGAATATTTCTTGATTATACCAATACTACTATAATAAATGGAATGACTAAAAAAAAATAGCCATACCATTCTTTAATGATAACTCCAGTAAAGTTAAAAAAGAAGAATCTTCCAAACCTCTACCAAATCTAATTGCAGATGACTCACAACCCAGTTGTTTTATTTGCAGAGAGAAATTTGATAGATTTTGGGATGAGGAATCAGAGGAATGGATGTACAAGGCAGTAGATATTGATAATAAAACAAATAAAATTATTCACGTAAAATGTCAGAAAGAAAACTCCTCTAGCCCTACCAGCTCATCGGCTGCCACTTTCAAATCCAATCCGCAAGCATCACTGAAAAAAGAAAGGTCTCAAGAACAACTATTGGATTTAGAAAATGAAGAACAATCTTTTAGAAAAAAAATAAAAACAGAGGATGGAACATCCAATTGAGAAGGAGACATACAAAAACAACCTAAAAAAAAAAAAATATTATATTTCCTTCTCCATTCTACATCTATCAATCCCCAGTCACCACTCAATAAATCTTTTAAAATTGATTTCAAACAAGCCTTTTTTAGTGCATTGAAAATTTCCCCCTACTTGTCTAAGATATTCTTATAATGTATACTAATATATATCAAAAAATATAGATCTCATAGAAATTGTATCTATTGTACCCAATATGGTAAATAAAAAATCCAAAGGGCAAAAAAAAGAAAATTTTTTTATTTTTTTTTTTATATATTTTTCAAAATAATTGTATATTTAAATAGGAAAATTCCTTTAATTCTTTAAATATATAAACATTTTATATAGATTTTTGTGCTAATTTAACAACTTGAAATTATTATTACCTTTTTGTTTTATTAAATATATATTCTATATCACTATATATAAATTAATTATAATAATTTTTATAT
The DNA here is from genome assembly GCA_001606155.1 of Tieghemostelium lacteum. Classification (NCBI taxonomy): domain Eukaryota; phylum Evosea; class Eumycetozoa; order Dictyosteliales; family Raperosteliaceae; genus Tieghemostelium; species Tieghemostelium lacteum. Next base: position 1,085,925 of record LODT01000004.1, on the reverse strand, counting down.
TTGCAAATCCCAATTCCAATAATATCAGACAGATAGAGAGTGTCGTTTGGGACCTATATATATAATTTTTATCCTCCTGTATATTTGTCAAATACATTCAAAACTAAGATAATGTAAGTGGATTTCATGCGTGAAAAATTTAAAGATATTTTTGTTTTAAGTGAAGGCCAAATGATCTAAATTTATCCACACACTTTCATTTTCCTTTTTTTTTTTTTTTAGCATTTTTTATCTGTTTTTTTTTTTTAAATATTCATTTCAATTTCCACATTCTTAGATATAAATATTTTATTACTTTTTTTAAATTTAATTTCATTACAAAACAGAAAAGAGGATACAGTCAAATTCAAAAGAATTAAACCCCCACCCCCACAACATATATTAAATTTGTATGTTTTTAATTTATATTCAGATATATTGCGGTAAAAACAGTGGGAATTTTTATGTAATTGTGGTTGTAAAAGTTGGATGGATAACCAATCATTGTGTTGTAAAAATTTTAATGTGTGTATATAATGTTAAATATCAATTGATCGATAGGTAAATTCCATAGAAATAGAGGGTGTAGTGGTATGTGGTGTGTGATGCTAAGTAAAAAAAACCAAAAAAAAACCAACACACACACTTTAGACAGTGAATTTATTCAATAATAATCGGAGGTAGATTCACTGATAATAATAATAGCACCCCTTCCACATTCCTCAACAATATATTATTGAAAAAAAACATAATTCATTCAACACCCACACCCACACATTTTCAACCAATGTAGAGATCACCAACAGTTACACCTTTAAACACCAAAAACAAATTTAATTTTAAAAAATTATCATTTTCCATATTTATAATTGTTAATGTTTTTGTGGAAAAAGACCGAGTACTTTTTATTATTATTCATTTATTTGTTATAATAATCTTTCATATCTATATTATAGTAAAAACAAGCATCAATTGTACCATTATTACACATAGAGTGTCTCTCCAACAATTATATTTATTTTTTTTTTTTAAACCAATAACAACAACACTTCACTTTTTTTTCCTACTTCCCTCTTCCTACCATTCTTTCTCTGTGTTTATAATGATTTAGTTTTTTTCATTGTTTTTATCAAGTTTTTTTTATTCTCACCTCTCTCTTTATACACTATTAATTTTTTTGTATTATAAAGTTTTTAATATACATTACGCAATTGCACACTGTTTTATAGTACTACCAATATATACCAACAATACATATATATATACAATATACTTATATATTAATACCATTATACAATGGACTATTCAAATAGATTTTTCTTTACAATGACAGATGTTTTAAGTAAATCTGAAAGTCCTATTCAGCCAAACACTTTTCCAGGTATCGATTTTGACACCAATAAGAAACATTCAAATACAGCTGAAGAAAATGATAAAAAACAAAAATTAGTTTATACATCAGGTTTGTTATTAGTTGTTGGAATATAGGAACTAAGGTACGAAGTAACATATTCTAATATTTATACTCTATGTACACAGACTTTTTAAGAAAATTTGATAAGAACAAACCAAACAACGATAAAGATTCAACTTCATTATTTCATTCTACACAAAATTACCCACCTATAGGACCACCTTCAATGATTAGCAATGAGTTTATGTTTTCAGACGGTGAAAAAGACAAACAAATTTCAGATTATAAAAATATAATCCAGAGATTGAAAACATTGATAACCAGTTCCAAAGATGAATCTTTAATTAGCATGATGAAGGGTATCTTGTCAGAGTATCATTATGGTAAATCATTTAGTGGTATGTTTTAAACATTGATATTATTAAGATACACAGTCGAAAGATAGAGAAATTGACTCTAATATTTTATATTTATAATTTTCACAGATGAGTTTAGTGGAATATTTAAAAAGATGGAAAATAATCCAATTCAAAACTTTGTATATTTGGGAGATTTGGGACAAACACCAAGTCCATCAATACCAGTAACACCATTGAATAGTTATTTTATGCCACAGGCAGTACCTACACAAAATCAACAAGCTAGTGCTAATCTCCCACCATTGAGATCACCTAGAAAGATTGAAACATCGAACCCAATTGTCCCACCTTTACCATTACAACAACAGAATAGTACACCACCACCTCAACCACAAGGTGCATCATATAAATCCCCAAGAAAAATATCATCATCCAATGAAAGTAATAGTACCAATAATACCGCTACAACTACAATCAATCCAATTACTCCACCTACTCAACAAACACAACAGATACAACAACAACAACAACAAAGTTTAACCAACAGCGCAAATAAAATGAAAAAATCACCTTCAATGCCTGTAATTGCAGCAAAGAAAGATTTTGATCCAAAACAACAACAACAACAACAACAACAACAGAAATCGAATATACAAAGTAGTAACAATCCAGTTAGTAGTGGAGCTATTCCACCATTGAAGAGTTCTACTAGCACTACACCAACTAAATCCAAAGAGGAACAAACACTTGGATCCGTACCACCTCCACCTTCTAGTGGTACAACTAGAAGACCACTAACCAGCTCAGCATCCCAAACATCATTGGCTGGTATATTGGGAACTAATGGACCATCTATGGGTGGCGGTATGACACCATCCATTTCAAGTTCATCCATTTCCTCACTTTTGGATCACCAACCAAGAAAACCAATGACCAAGTCTGTCAGTATGAGTTCGATCTCAAACGAAAGTAACACTATTAAATGTACATCATTGGAAGAGATTACCGGACAGATTTATCATTTAACCAAGTATCAAGCCGGTTGCAGATTTCTTCAAAAGAAACTGGAAGAGAATCCAGATCCCGATCATGTAACTTTGATCTTTAAGGAGGTATTTGAACATTTAATTGAATTGATGGTTGACCCCTATGGACAGTATCTCATTCCACAATTGATGAAATATTGTGACAATAACCAAAGAAGAATGATTGTCGATAAGATTGCACCTAAAGTTGAGACCTTTGCATGCCACGTCTATGGTATCCATGGTATTCAAAAAGTCTTGCAGTTCTTGTCACCAGATCAGGTTGAATCCATCATTGACTCTATCAGAGGCAAGGTAATTTCACTCTCTAAAGACGCCAAAGGAAATTACCTCATACAATCATTCCTCAAGCAATTTTCACCAGAGACCAACCAATTCATTTGTAACGCAATAATGGACAATGTCGTTGAGATATGTACTCACAAGGTTGGCTGTACTGTTGTCAATCGTTGTATAGATCATTCCAATGCCGTTCAGTTGGAAAGACTTGTAGATAGAATCACAGAATCCTCAATGTTACTGGTCCAGGACCAATATGGAAACTATGTAGTTCAACACTTGTTGTCAAACAACAAATCCTATGCTACCAAACTCATTAAATCACTGTTGGGTCACATTGCTGAACTGTCTGTACAGAAATACAGTTCCAATGTCATTGAAAAGTGTTTACAAGTTGCCAATCATGATACCTATGAATCCATTATCAAGGAGATCACTGAAGCCGATATCCTCAATCTACTTCAAGATAAGTTCGCCAATTTTGTCATTCAAACTGCACTAGATGTAGCCGATGAAAATCAACATGCTAAACTTGTAAAACTAATAGTACCTTATATTCATCAAATTAAAACTCCTTATGTAATACATATTCAAAAGAAAATACTTCAAGTTTAACCTTCTAAATAATATTAATAATAATAATAATAATAACAACATCAATAATATCATCAATAATAATAATAATATTAATAGTCACAAAACACACAACATTGTTAAATATCACAAGGATTTCATCTCACATCACACCTAATCTCAAACACAAAAAAAAAAATCTATATTGCATCTCCAATCATCACTCACCTTTTTTTCTTGTTTAAATACAATTATATAAAAGAAAGAATTTTAACTTACAAATAAATTCTAGAATTTATAATATATAAACTTTTTGAATATTTACATTTGGTGTTTATGTTTTGAATATTTACATTTGGTGTTTATGTTTTTTATCCTATTTTGGTGTTGTTGGATCGTTCCATTTACAAAAATTACAGTACTTGAGATTGGTTTCATTGTTCATTACCATGTATCCTGAACATTTAACCTTTTTGTTTTTACATAGATAGTTTTGAATTACATTCTCAATAGTTTGTAGTGTTTCTGAGGTGGTTGGTAATTTACATCTAGTACATTGACATTCGAAACAATATCCTTCCAATAGAATACTTTTACGTTCATGTTGACTTTGGTTTACAGAGATATAACTTATATTCAATTCTTCATTTTCATCAATAGGTCTTATTGGAAGTATCTTTATAAATGCTCCAAATTGTACTCTACAACAATTTGGATAACATGAGTGATTGAAAAAGGATGAAGAAGGGTACATTGCAAGACCTAGACTCTGTTCAAAATTCTTCCAAATTCCAAAACAATTTCTCTGTGATTTTGCCAGCATTTCCTCTACCACACCATCATCCAACTCATAGTGATACATTTGAAATGATCTTCTGATTATATGTGCCATTTTTTTTATCATTTTTAAATCCTCTTTACTAAATGCATCGGTGTTACCAAATTCACCAATGAGATGCTGTATCTGTTCGTACTGATGCTGAAGATACTCTCTATCGGAATCAGCAGTTATATAAGCCAATTTTGAAAAGAGATTAATCATCATTCTAATTTCAGTAATTTGATGAAATGTAAATGTATTTGCTGGAATTTTGAGATTTCTAAGTGCTAGACATTCCATGTTATTATGTAATTCCAGTGGATGTGCCAATGAATAGTCTCTACATTCCAATGAACAATAGTATACTTGGTCACATTGGTTACAACTATAAGGCAACGATTTAGTAGAACCACTCTTTTTCTTTGATTTAATGTCTTTGCTATTACTATTAGTTTTAGAAGTTTGGTCAAACTCTTTAAAACATGTAATGCAGACTAGTGGTACTAAAAATGGTTGGACACCATAACATATAGGTCTATCTGATTGTAGTATTATATCACCTATATCCTTTTTAACTTTATTTACAACATATTTCCCAAATGGACCACTTTTCAGTTGAATATCTTCACCAAATGAATAGAGTTTTTGTAGATTATCTAATTCAGTCATATATACACATTTATATGATTGATTTTTTCGTATTTCGGTTTCCTACAATTGAAGCTGTTAATTTTTTTTTTAAATTTTTATTATTTCTGTTTAACAAATTAGTCAAAAAATGACAGAAGTCGATCAGTTAGAATTTACTATAACCAACGAGATTGATCAGATTAGATCTGGAAAACTTTCCATTGTAAATAATAAAATTGAAAAAAAATCAATTTTAACACCAACTTGTTTACTCTATACTAAAGAAGGAAACCCAATTAATCTTACAAAAGATCTTTTAGAAGGATTATCAAATAACAAACCTTTAGGTTTACATCTATCATTTTCTGATATGTAAGTGAATATATTATCAATATAAGGAAATACATAGATTGTGAAGTCTAATTCATGAATATAGATATCAATTTTCAAATGTTTTAGAAAAGTTTGGTAAAGGGTCACATAAATTCTTGAGTTTAGAGAATCAAGTTTTATTTTGTATGATTAGAGATGCTAATGGATTTGCAGAGACATTGGAGACTAGTGATCAACATATGATGGTTAATACCAGAAAAGGTAAAACTAAAGTAACAGTTGAAGAGTATCAAAAGATTAGCAATCAATATATACAACCTGATGTGCTTTCTCAGTTCTCTGTTGATATAGCTTGGAATGTATCTAGAAAGAAGGCTATTAAATTAGTTACACAAAATAGTAGTTGGTTAAAGAGTCAGATTAAATTAACACCTTCACAGTATCATTCTAAACTATTTGCAGTTATACAAGGATCTAAATACAAAGATCAAAGAATGCTATCTCTAAAAGAAGCAGTTGCACATCAACAATCTATTGGTGGTTTCATTCTTGGTAGTTTTGGATCTGGTGAATCTCCAAAAGAAAGAGAAGATCTTTTATCTGAACTTTTACCACAATTACCAAAAACCAAACCACGTCTAATCACTGGTATTGGCAGTCCTGAAGAGGTACTGTCACTAGTTGAGTTAGGTATCGATATATTCAGTAACAATTACCCTAATCTTATGACAGAGTGGGGTAATGCTTTGACTTTTAAATTCAAATTTAACAGCAATAACAATAACAATAATAATAATACTCAAAACGAAGTAGAATCAATTATAAACAAAATTAATCTTTGGGATAGTAAATATGTAATTGACAAGAGTCCATTGGTTAGTGATTGCAAATGTTTTACATGTACTCAACATACCAAAGCTTATATTCATCATTTATTAAATACACATGAAATGTTAGCAGAAGTATTGTTAACAATTCACAATACCTATCACTATTTATCATTTTTTGAAGAAATAAGAAATGCAATTATAAGTAATCAATTTAAATCCTATAAAGATACCTTTTTAACACAAAGATTAAAGGAATAAAAAAGTAGATGATGAATTGATATCAATAAATATATGATGTAAATGGTTTATTGGGATCTCAGTTAATTTGATAAAGTTCTATTCCAACTATCGAATACTTCTTTATCTTCATTGATGGACTCTACTAATATAGTATTTTGACTTGGAGTAATAGTGGTTCTGAGAATATGTTGAATCTGACCGTATTTCTCTAGATAGTCATAGTCAATGAGTTTGAGAACTGTATTTACACCCCAAGCACCATCGCCAATATACAAGGTACCTTGAGGATTAGGTTCACCATTCTTCATCAACTTTGTTCTCTTGTAGAGATGATAATGGTTTTCAAAGGCAATAGTTAGGTTATTACTATCGAATATAGGAGGCCAATTCTCTCTAGCAGAGTCTGTAATTTCAGTGTCTAGTGACACCTTAGTGCATGGATATATAGCAATATGGTAGCATGCGATTTTGAATCTCTTTGCCTGATATAATGAGTTACTAAATACAGATTGAATCCATGCGTTTTGGTCTTCAGTTGTCTCGACGACTTCTGAGTCTAAGATCATGATCATGGTATCGTTACCAATGTGATGTGAGTGGAAAAATGGTCTGTTTACAGGTAATGTGCCTTGTAGTCCTAGTTGATAAGGTAGGTAATAGGAATAGAATTGAACATCACTTCTAGAGGTCTTCCAACCTGTAGATTCATGGTTTCCAATAGCTGTCAATAAGGGTACTGTAAAGCCAGATGGTGTGACGAATATCTCGTCGTATTTCTCAAACCATTGGTCCCAGAGTCTATAGCAACATGCCTGACCTGAGTCATAAGCTACATCACCACCTACCATTACAAATAGAGGTTCGGATTCACCAGCAGCTTTGCTTAGTTGGTATCCAGCTTCGGCATGCGACATGTCACCTCCAGAGACAAATGTAAACGATGAGCCATCCGATGGGGCAGTTCTGAATTTTTTCTCACTGCTAAAATAGAGTTTACCTTCAAACTGGTATCCACAGACTACAAAATAAGTAGTAGCTGGCACCAGTGAACTTAGGTCAGCCCAATGCACAAATCTGTCTTCTTCCTTGATATTGGACATTTGGAAAACAGTGGAATTGGATAGGTATGCATAAGGATTTTGGAAATTACCACTGGATAGAGATAAAGAGTCATTAAAGTATGATGAATGGGACTGAACATCATAGAGTACAAATGAAATTGGGTACTGTAAATTGGTCTGATCAGGTGCATCGTTACTGTGGAAATTGACAATAACAGAAGTTGATAGATCTTCTGGAACTGTCAAGAGGAAATTGCAAACTTGTCCCTTTGGGCATGAGGCTCCACCCATTCTTCTCGAGATCTCAGAAGTCACACGGAAAGGGTGAATTCCAACACAGATATTGTAGGTAAAGAATGACAATACCCATGCAACTGCTATAAAAGCCAATGAGATTAACCCCATTTTCAGCATTCCAATACTTTCAAAACCGTCCATGAGACTCTGGAAATAGGAGTTAATGACACCCTTGTATTTTGAGTTGTGGTAGGTAGGTCCGGTTTTAATGATATTCAAAAACCCTGTTATCCATAGAACTGACATGAGAACCCATGCACCTACCCAATGAATTCCATTGAATGCTGTTGAGATCCATATGAACAATGGTGACCCCATCCAAAGTGCTACAAATGCCCACCAGAGTCCATGAAGTGCTGAGTCTCTCTTTGGCAATCCTCTCTTTATAAACTTTACATACATCACTGAGAATGTTATTATACATGCCAGTAAAATGATTGCCAATATGACAATCTCAGCAATCAGATAAAAATAGGTATGAAATGATAATGACATTTTGTAAATCTGAAATAAATCACACTATTTTTTTTTTTTTGTTTTTTATATATATATTACAAATGAGTGTCTTTTATGAATATATGATAAAAGATCTTTTAGTATTAGATAAAGTGTAATGTTACAATACAACAAAAATTAAAAATAAATAATGAGAAGGAAAAAAAAAATAATTTTTATAAAAATCTATGATCAAACTTAGGACAAGATCTTTGTTTTGATTATTTTCAAAAAAAAACGATCACTCTGCAAAAGTCAAAATTGTACATTTTCAACTAAATAATACCCAATCAAGTGTTCAACACAAAATAGTTTTTTTTTAACATTTTTTTTTGAATTTTTTTGAATTTATTGAAATGTATTAACATCAATGAACAACAGTTCACAACAATCACAGATTCGACCTTATTCCTTTCCAGTCAACGTAATTGAGAATACCACCAATCTGAAAGAAATAAAAAACCTTGATTCTGTGAAATTTAAATTAAAAGAAATTAATGATTTAAATAATAATTATTATTCTACTCAACATCATAATAATAATAATAAAAGTAACAGTAAAGACTTTGATAATAATGTAGATAATGGTTTTTGTAATATACCTACTTTTAGTAAGGTTTTTAGAATGCCTATGAATGATGAAAGTCATTTGAAAAGTGTACTTTTCAGTAATCTATATGAAGCATTGTATAATAAACCTTTGAAATCTAAAAAACTACAAAAAGAATTAGAAAAGGTTAAAAAGATAAAGAATTGTTTAATATTTCAAGTATTAGTTAAACATGTGGATAAAGTTAATCAACATCTACAGGTAGAAATCATTAAACTCATTGAAATCTTTACCATTAAAAATAATAGGAAATTAGAAATACCTCATCAGTTGTTAAATGGATCAATGCTGACAATAGGTGTGTCGACATGTTCTATACAAGCTCTTACACCTATAGAATACTATATACCTGGGTACACTTTAAAAGTAATTTTACATTCAATTGACATGATTCAACATCTTTGTCTCTTTACATTAGATTATTCAACTATAAATTCAATCAACAATGATCTTTCTCAATATTTGTATAGAAATCTAGTAACTATTGAATACATCAACGAATCAATGTTAATGAATTCATATATTAATTCCATTACTAAAACAGGGAACTTTTAATCAAAGTGAAAGTGATATAGAGAGTATGGAATTTACAAATCTATTTGATGTATTGTCTAGACAGAGACAGTTTATTAACCCATGGTCAGTCAATTTAATGGCAAACAACCTAGGATTAAATCAGTTGGACTCTTTTATACCATATAAAAAGCTACCCTATTCAGAATTTAATTACAAGAAGTTAAGAGATTATCAGAACTATGAATGGGCTCAAGAATCGTATGTAATCAAAAGGTTTAGTTAATATAGTAATATGAATACTGATATTTAGGTTATAGGGTAATAGAGGGTATCAGAAAAGCAAAGAATGGTAAATTTGAAGAGGCAATTAAGATTTATATTGATGCTTTGGATGTAGATCCTAGAAACAGAGATGCATATGTTGCTTTAGGTGCAGCATATGCAAATACCAATAGACTTGAATTGGCTATTGATAACTTTAAATATGCATTGAAAATCGATCCAAAGGATCCTAATGCCAATAAGTATCTAGAATCTTGTCTTTCCAGATTGCAAGACCAAAAATCCAAAATTTCAACACCCTCTTCTAACAACACCACTTCAGTATTGAAAACTGATAAACTAAAAGACCTATTAAAAAAGGAGTACAAAAAAGATAAACACCTGAAAAAGAAAAAGAAACAAAAAGATAAAGATAAGAAAAAAAAGAAAAAGAAATCAAAAAGTGTTTCAATGGACAATGATAGCGATTCCTCTTCGTTATCTTCCTCTAGTGATACCTCTTCTAGTGACAATGAGTATGAACAGAAATCTACAGAGAAGAAAAGAAAAAGAGAAAATAAATAGTAATTCTCTTTATAAATCAACTCAATTTCACAAACCAATGTATCACGTGACCTAGATTTATTTTGGTTTCAAAACCATTTTACATTTTAGTTAAATTATAAATGGATAAGTTTTAAGTAACAGAATTAGACTATTTTACCTTCCAATTAAATTCTTCGATTATATAGTAGTACTGTTAAATCCTATATTATTTATAAAATATTCCTGTAAATTTAAGAAAGTTTTACATCTTTTAATTAAAGGATAGGATTTTGTTTATTTTCCTTCCGTTATCTTTTCATGCGCCCTACATTATTGTACCAATCGATATATATACAAAAATGGCTGAAAAATCTTGTTTTTCTTTAAATATTTTTTATCCGAATTTTTACCACAAATACGAAGCATCATGATCTATTAAATAGTAGATAACCGAGATCCTTTCAAACAACATAGGTTGTATTTAAAGGAAAACAATCAAGTTTAATTTCATTCATTTTACTTAAAAACAAATAAAGAGTTATAAGCAAAATATGGATTGTGATATTGCAGTTATAGGTATTGGGTGCAGATTCCCAGGAGAATCAAATTCACCAAAAGAGTTTTGGGAGAACCTATTAAACAAAAGGTTAGATATGATTGATGATGTTCCTGAAGAAAGATGGCCAAAGTCATTCCATGAACAAGGAATGATGTATAATAATAGATCTGGTCTAATTGATATGAAACATTGGAAGAACTTTGATTCTCTCTTCTTTGGTGTCTCTTCTAAAGATTCAATGAATATTGATCCACAACAAAGACTTTTGTACACTGTTCTTTGGGAGGCATTTGAAGATGCTCATATCACTCCTTCTCAATACAAAGGTACTGATACCTCTGTTTTTATTGGTTCAATGAATAGAGATTACATCATGCTTAAAGATCCAATTTCAAATTTGGGTGGAAATGGTGTACTCGGATCATCATCAACATTTCTATCAAATGGTTTATCATTTGCATTTGATCTTCGAGGACCATCTATGTCTATCGATTCAGCATGTTCATCATCATTAAATGCTATCTATCTCGGTTGCCAATCAATTATCTCTGGTCAAAGTCAAATGTCAGTTTGTGGAGGTGTAAATGCACTATTTGATCCTGCAATTACAATTGGATTTTCTACACTTGGACTCTTGGGAAAAAGTGGTATTTCAAGACCATTTGATGCAGATGCAGATGGATATGTAAGAAGTGAAGGTGTTGGATTGGTTATTCTCAAAAAACTATCAAAAGCCATCATTGATAAAGATCAGATTTACTGTGTTATCAAAGCAACTAACTCGAATGATGATGGTAGAAATATGAAGAATTACACAACTCAACCATCAGGTCAAGCTCAATTCGAAAATATTGATTACACAATGAAGAAATTTCAAATAAATCCATCTGATATCTTCTTTTTCGAAGCACATGGAACAAGTACTGCAGTTGGAGATCCAATCGAAATTGAAGCAGTTTCAAGAGTTTTCAAAGATCACCATTCAAAAGAGAATCCTCTCTACATTGGAAGTTTGAAATCCAACATTGGACACACTGAAGCAGCTTCAGGAGTTGCAAGTCTCATTAAAATTGCAATGATGATGAAACATCGTAAATTAGTTTCAAATATCAACTTCAACAAACCAAATCCCAAAATTGATTTTGAAGGATGGAACCTTCAAGTTGTCACTGACACAATTGATTTCCCACAGAATAAAACCATTTCAGTTGGAATAAATTCATTTGGATTTGGTGGATCAAATTGTTTCATGGTTATTCAAGAATACAATCAAAAAACTGATCAACAACCATTATTGACTTCAAATTCCTTTGATTTGAAAGATCAATTCGAATATTTGATACCATTCTCAACAAATTCACAAAAATCATTTGATCAATATATTGAAGAAGTTATCAAAAGATCACCAAACACTTATGAATCATTCCTTGATTTTATCAGATACCAATCTCTTTCAAAAGATTTGAATCTACAAAAGAAATTCACTATTTCTTGTAAAGATTGGGATGATTTGAAATCAAAAAGATTTTCTAATAACTCTTCTAGTTTACAAACAACTGATATACCATCAATTGCATTTGTATTTTGTGGACAAGGACCACAATGGAATGAAATGTTAGATTATCTTCACCAATCAAATAGTACATTCAGAAATTCAATCGAGACATGTGATGATATGTTGAAACAATATTTTGGATATTCAATTATTGATAGATTGAAAAGTATACCCAAAGATTCAAATGAAATTCATCACCCAATTATTGCACAACCAAGTTTATTCTTGTTTCAATTTGGAATCATTGAATTTTTGAAAAGTTGGGGAATCCAACCAGATGCTGTTATTGGTCACAGGTATGTATACTATTAATGAATATTCTATTTACATAATAATTCTAATAAAATTCTTTAATAGTTTTGGAGAAGTTGCATCAGCATTATGTTCTGGTATCATCAATCTTGAAACTGCAATCAAGATTGTATACTTCAGATCAACATTACAACAACAAACAATTGGAAGTGGAAGAATGATCTCCATTGGAATTGGATTGAATAAATTCAATGAAATTGTCAATGAATCCACTCAACTTCAATTAATGAAAGATAAAATTGAAATATCATGTTTCAACTCACCAGATTCAATTGTATTGACATCATCTGAAGACAATTTGAAATCTATTCAGACCTATTTACGAGAACAAGGAATATTCAGTGCATTTTTAGGAACACCATGTTCATTCCACTCGAGTAAACAAGATTTGATCCAAGATAAAGTAATCGAATCACTTTCCGATCTTTATCCATCTCAATTACCAACAATTCCATTCTTTTCAACAGTAACTGGAAAACGAATGGAAAATGAATCATTTTACAACAATCACTACATTTTTCAAAATCTTCGAAATCCAGTTAGATTTGAAGAATCAATTCAATCACTTCATCAATATCTTCTTGATAAACAATCACAACAACAATCATCATCAACCATTTACATTGAAATATCACCTCACCCAACACTTTCAATGTATATTCCTCAATGCCTAAACACTTCAAAAATTAACACCACCAACAATAAAATCATAACACTATCAATAATGAACAAAAAGAAATTAATTTCAGAACAAATTCAACAATGTCTATCACAACTTTTCCTCAATGGAGTTCTATTGAATTTTCAAAACCCTCAACACCTTGACAATGATAATTCAATCGAATTCAAACGAAGAACAGATTGGATTCCTAAATATCAATGGGATACTCAAGAATATTGGAATCATCCAAAGATTGTAAGAAGAGAAATGATTCCATCATCCAATTTACTTGGAATAAACAAACAACAAGGAAACATGGTTATTGAAACATTGATTGATTTGAAGAAACCTGCATTCCAATTCTTGAAAGGACACATAATCAAAGGTCAATATATCTTCCCAGGAAGTGGATATGTCGATATCCTATTGAAACAATATCCAAATCAAGATTTAACTATTTATAATCTAAAGTTTGAACAACCATTGGTGATATCAAATGATATACCAGTTATCATTCAAACTGTAATACAACAAACAATGACTCTACATGAATTCCGAGTTGATTTCTATTTCAGAAACATCAATAATGAAAAATGGACCAAATCAAGTCATGGAAGATTTGGATTACATTCACTTGATTACAATTTATCACAATTTGATATTGATAAACTGAAACAAGAATGTTCACTCACTAAATTGAACAAAACTGAAGTTTACAACAGACTTTCACAACTTGGATTACCTTATGGTCCATCATTCCAAAAGGTAAATTCAACTAATGTGGGTCCATCATCAGTTCTCAGTTCACTTGATGCTACCAATATTGATAAATCATTCGAATTGAATGCAGTTACCATAGACACTTCTAGCCACGGATATATAGCAACATTAGAACCTCCTCAAGAATTAGTATTGGATAGTTTTCAAACACTCATATATTACCCATCCAATATCACATTAGATCAACCTGGAACTCTTCTTGTTTACAGTAAAACTATTGAATTTGTTGGAAACAAGTCAAAGTACACCATTGATATCATCAACCCTGTCAATGGAAGGTCAATTATTCATATTGATTCTACAATAACATCTATCACCAGAATCAAGCATAAAACAACCAAAGGAAATATGAATATCAAACATCCATCAAAGGAAATCTTCACATATCATTGGCAACCTAAAGAATCTATTGTTTTCAACCATTTAGATGAATGTTCAATGGAATCAAATCAAATTTATTTGATAAAAAGTCTTATATTCAATAACAATGAGAACCATGATTTGAATACCATTGTTGAAATGATTGAATCACATTTGAAAGAGAAACTCAATATACTCTATGATTTCACTATTATTGATTTGAATCCAAACCAAGTTGAATCTAAACCACAGTTTGAAAATTATTCAAATAATATGAAAATAAGACATAGAACAATACAACATGGAATTGAATCATTTGATCCAAACAAAGAGTTCATTCCAATCTCAAATTATAATATGATTGTTATCTCATCAACATTGTTAGATTCTACAACACAACAATATTCTATTCTGCAACAACTTCACAATCTCTTGATTCCAAAAGGTAGTTTAATGATTATTGATAACAATTCACAAGATAAACTTGAAGATCCTAAAGATAGCTCATTGCACTCACAATTAACTGAAATTGGATTCACCAAACTAAAATATAATATTTATCAAAAAGAATCAATATCTCATTCTAAAAACAATATAGAACTCAATAATATAATAATAATTCCTTCAACTATATCAATACCTTTAAATCAATCATTGAAAAACAGTATTGAAACAATTTTTGAAAACCAAAATTATCAAATCTTGAATTGTAATGATTTCTTAAAACTAGATAATTTCCCAAACAATGGATTGATTTTCTTTTATGGAATTGGAAATGAAATTAAGAAAGAAAATTATATTCAAATTTCAATGGATTTCATCAAAGTTTCAAAAAATCTTCACAAATTAAAATCTCAATCAAAATTGATATTGTTAACTGAACATTCAAACGAGAAAGATACCAACAACAAGAGTTATTTGAATGGATCTTTGATTGGATGTTATAGATATTTGAAAAAAGAAGAATTTTGTGATATTTATTCGATTAATATTGATCAACAAACTTTGAAATCTTCAAAGTTCCATCTGATAACTAAACTCTTGGACCAAAATATCGTTGGACTTGACAGAGAATTCAAAATCAGAAATGGAACAGTACTTGTTCAAAGATTACATCAAGATCAATTGAAATCAAATTCATATGAATCCGATATCAATAATCTCTATTTACATTGTAATCCTAATCTTGAATTGACCTGGTACCCAAAATTGAAAGAATTACCAAACAAACACTATGAAATCAAAGTTATGGCTTCTGGAATCAATTTCAAAGACAATATGTTTTATAGAGGATTGTTACCTCAAGATATGTACCCAAGAGATTGTGATATTTATAACCCTGCATTTGGATTAGAATGTTCTGGAATTGTAACAAGAATTGGACCAGGATGTACAAAATTCAAAATTGGTGATCGAGTTCTTTGTATTGCTCTAAATTCAATAGCCTCACATGTTTTTGAACCTGAAAGTAATTTGGCTCTACTCCCAGACAATATTAGTTTTACTGAATCAGCTTCTTTGGTAACCACATATTTAACTTCTTACTTTTCTCTATTTTCTCTTGTGAAAATTAAAGAATTCGGTTCAATTCTCATTCATACTGCAAGTGGAGGTGTTGGTTTATCTACTCTAAATATTTTGAAATGGAAGAATTATAAAGGTAAAATATTTGTGAGTGTTGGATCAGCTGAGAAAGAAAAGTATTTAAGAGATAACTATGGTGATATGATAACTGATTATTTCAATTCAAGAACTCATTCATACTCATCAAAAATCAAAGAGAAATATGGATCAGTTGATATCATTCTCAACACTCTATCTGGTGATTTTATGTCAAGTAATTTCAATTGTCTCTCAAAAGTTGGAAGAATAATTGACCTTTCAGTCACCCAATTGATTGAAAATGAAACAATGGATCTTGGTCAACTCAAATATTCAAAGGCATTTATTTCATTTGAGTTATGGGTATATAATGAGTGTATGCCTGGTCAATGTGCAAGAAAGATGGAATTATTTTTAGATAATATTTCAAAAGGAAATTTGAAATTGGTTCCTCTAAAAGTATTCCAAAGTAATCAAGTGAAAGAAGCAATTGAAACAATTGGTCAATCAAAACATGTTGGAAAATTTATTGTAAACTTTGAAAATATTAAAGCAGAAGTCATCACATCAATGATTGAACAATACAAAGTAAATCCAACATTATCACCTTTATCAAACAACAAGATCCTCAAAGATCAATATCAATTGACAACAATTCAAGAAACACTGTTAATTACTGGTCAAGCTGGAATTGTCATTCCAATTTTGAAATGGATTCTTCAAAGATCACCAAATCTCAAGAATATTATCATTTTATCAAAATCAACAATGAAATGGGAAATTGAATTGATGATGAATTCTAACAAACAAATTCAATTTATTTTCAAACAATGTGATGTTTCTGATAAAAATGAAATCAAAAGAAATATTGAATTGATTCAGAAACAATATGATGATATTTCAATCAAATCAGTCATTCATCTTGCAACAGTTTATGATTATACAGATTTACATGATATGAACGAATTGAAATTCTCAGAAACTCATAAACCAAAAGCAATTGGAGCAATTAATTTACATGAACTTTCAATTGAATTAAATTGGAATTTAGATAATTTCATTCTATTCTCATCAATTGCAGCATTTTCAGGTTCTGATAAACAATGTCATTACATTTCAGCAAATCTTTTAATGGATCATTTGGCTGATTTCAGAAAATCGATTGGATTATCAGCAACAAGTATAAACTTTGGAGGAATGGAAGGTGGAGGAGTTGTTGCAAACAACAAATCAATTGAAGAATACCTTCAATCTGAAGGAATTAATACAATTACTCTCCCAAAGATACTTGGAGGATTAGATATTGCATTCCAAAGTCATAAGAAACAAATACCTTCAAACTTTCAATTATCCAGCAATGATTTCTTGAAGATTTATTGTAAAAATGAATCACTCAAACCAAAAATTGAACATTTAATTACAAAACCAGATCAAATTTATGAATTCTACAATAATATTTACAGCACCAATAATATCAAAGCAAGTGATGTTGTTCTTGAACAATTGGTTCAAATTGTAACTAAACTTTTATCAATTGAGCTATCCAACTTCAATTCAGATGTTAAATTGAAAGATTATGGATTTGATTCACTGATGACAACACAATTGAAGAATTCAATTGAAGATACTTTTGAAAACACCAAAAATCTCTTCACCTACATTCAATTGATTTCAAATTCCACCAATTCAATTGCAACTAAAATATCAAATGCCCTAAATAAATAACCAATTTAGAATTTATTTTAAATGTTAATATTGATTAACTTCTGTACTTTGGTATATTACATTTTGTGTGGAAATTAGGTTTTCTTTGATTTGATCATATATAATTTACTTTATAGTAATATAGGAAAAATTGAGTTTTGACAGATGAATAGTCTAGTCTGTAGGGACATCAATAAACCACTTAAAGGAGAAGTTCAAGAACTTCAACAACAAATGGAAACTAAAGAAATCTATAGATGTCTATCAGTGGGCTATTTATAAATAACTTTAGACATTGTAATTTACCCTTTCAAAAGACAGATGATAGGTGACAATCAACAGATGTTTTTGTGGAATGTATGATCCACATGGTGTTGCTATGGTAAATAGTGTGTATTCAACTTCAGATTATTGATTTCTGATAGTTGATGATTAGACAAAGAAAATGGATTCAGGGTTTCAATGAATATTGATAAAAAAGAAACTAGGTGATAATTAAATTGTTACTAAGATATTAAAGTACTTAATAGGAAAGAGATTTGATAAAGAAGAAAGCAAGCCTTACAAGGGGTTTCAAGTAAAGAATCAGCAGAAGTTTACAATTAAAAAACCCCTAAGAGAATGATCAAACAGTATCAATATTAACTTTAATACTTATAATATTAAAAAAATTAATACAATTAATAATATGTGTTAAATTTTTTAAATTCAACACACGCAACACTTAGATGGGAACATATATTTTTTTCCTACACTGTATTGCAGCAATGTAATTTTACAATTTAATTTTTTAACACACCCACTATTTAATTTGAAAGAGTAAAAAAATGAGATACTGAAAATAATATTTAATGAGTTATTATAGGTTGATATTTTATTATAGGTATAGCTTATGACAGGTACCATTTTTACTTCAGATGATGAAAAATGTAAGATTTTGCTACTAATTATTAGATTTATAAAAAATATAAACAATATTTTCTTATAATGGGTTTTTATTCAATTTTTCTAATATTTATTACCTGGTACTTGGTAGAAAATTGTGTTTTAGAAAGAAATAAAGATATATTAATATAGATTAAAAATAATCAATCATTTTAGTGTACAATTTTACTTTTCCAATTGAATAAAGTGTACAATCTGATATTTATATATTTATAAAAAAATAAAAGATTGTACACTGTTAAATCTTTTATTTTTTTTATATTAATCCTATTATTTGAGAAAATTTTGAATCTTTTCATTAAAGGATAGGATTCGTAATTTTATATTTTCTTATACGGTATCTTTTCATTTATGTGCCCTACATTATAGTACTAATTGATATATTTAAAAATGAATAGTTACTCTAAATTTAAAAACTAGTACTAGTTTTTTTAAAATAATTTTTATCTTAATTTTTACCACAATTACGAAGCTTCATTATCTATTAAATATAATAGTAGATAAACCGAGATCCTCTAAAACTTTTTTGTATTTAAATACAGTTTTAATTTTAATTCATTTTAATTAAAAACAATTAAATAATTAAAAGTAAAATATGGATTGTGATATTGCAGTTATAGGTATTGGATGCAGATTACCTGGAGAATCAAACTCGCCAAAAGAGTTTTGGGAGAACATATTAAACAAAAGAGATATGGTGGAAGATGTTCCTGAAGAAAGATGGTCAAAGTCATTTCATGAACAAGGAATGATGTCTAATAATAGAGCTGGTCTAATTGATATGAAACATTGGAAGAACTTTGATCCTCTCTTCTTTGGTGTCTCTCCAAAAGAATCAATGAATATTGATCCACAACAAAGACTTTTGTACACTGTTCTTTGGGAGGCATTTGAAGATGCTCATATCACACCTTCTCAATATAAAGGTACTGATACCTCTGTTTTTATTGGTTCAATGAATAGAGACTACACAATGCTTAAAGATCCAAATTCGAATTGGGGTGTACTTGGAACATCATCAACATTTCTATCAAATGGTTTATCATTTGCATTTGATCTTCGAGGACCATCTATGTCTATCGATTCAGCATGTTCATCATCATTAAATGCTATCTATCTCGGTTGCCAATCAATTATCTCTGGTCAAAGTCAAATGTCAGTTTGTGGAGGTGTAAATGCACTATTTGATCCTGCAATTACAATTGGATTTACAACACTAGGAATCTTGGGAAAGTGTGGTATTTCAAGACCATTTGATGCAGATGCAGATGGATATGTAAGAAGTGAAGGTGTTGGATTGGTTATTCTCAAGAAACTATCAAAAGCCATCATTGATAAAGATCAGATTTACTGTGTTATCAAAGCAACAAACTCGAATGAAGATGGTAGAAATATGAAGAATTATCCAACTCAACCATCAGGTCAAGCTCAATTCGAAAATATTGATTATACAATGAAGAAATTTCAAATAAATCCATCTGATATCTTCTATTTCGAAGCACATGGAACAAGTACTGCAGCTGGAGATCCAATCGAAATTGAAGCAGTTTCAAGAGTTTTCAAAGATCACCATTCAAAAGAGAATCCTCTCTACATTGGAAGTTTGAAATCCAACCTTGGACACAGTGAAGCAGCATCAGGAGTTTCAGGTCTCATTAAAGTGGCAATGATGATGAAACATCGTAAATTAGTTTCAAATATCAACTTCAACAAACCAAATCCCAAAATCGATTTTGAAGGATGGAACCTTCAAGTTGTCACTGACACAATTGATTTCCCACAGGATAAAACTATTTCAGTTGGAATAAATTGTTTTGGATTTGGTGGATCTAATTGTTTCATGGTTATTCAAGAATACAATCAAAAAACTGATCAACAACCATTATTGACTTCAAATTCCTTTGATTTGAAAGATCAATTTGAATTTTTGATACCATTCTCAACAAATTCACAAAAATCATTTGATCAATATATTGATGAGGTTATCAAAAGATCACCAAACACTTATGAATCATTCCTTGATTTTATCAGATACCAATCTCAGTCAAAAGATTTGAATCTACAAAAGAAATTCACTATTTCTTGTAAAGATTGGGATGATTTGAAATCAAAAAGACTTTCTAATAACTCTGCTAGTTTACAAACAACTGATATACCATCAATTGCATTTGTATTTTGTGGACAAGGACCACAATGGAATGAAATGTTAGATTATCTTCACCAATCAAATAGTACATTCAGAAATTCAGTTGAGTTATGTGATAATATGTTGAAACAATATTTTGGATATTCAATTATTGATAGATTGAAAAGTATACCCAAAGATTCAAATGAAATTCATCACCCAATAATTGCACAACCAAGTTTATTCTTGTTTCAATTTGGAATCATTGAATTTTTGAAAAGTTGGGGAATCCAACCAGATGCTGTTATTGGTCACAGGTATGTATACTATTAATGAATATTCTATTTACATAATAATTCTAATAAAATACTTTAATAGTTTTGGAGAAGTTGCATCAGCATTATGTTCTGGTATCATCAATCTTGAAACTGCAATCAAGATTGTATACTTCAGATCAACTTTACAACAACAAACAATTGGAAGTGGAAGAATGATTTCCATTGGAATTGGATTGAATAAATTCAATGAAATTGTCAATGAATCCACTCAACTTCAATTAATGAAAGATAAAATTGAAATATCATGTTTCAACTCACCAGATTCAATTGTATTGACATCATCTGAAGAAAATTTGAAATCTATTCAGACCTATTTACGAGAACAAGGAATATTCAGTGCATTTTTAGGAACACCATGTTCATTCCACTCGAGTAAACAAGATTTGATCCAAGATAAAGTAATCGAATCACTTTCCGATCTTTATCCATCTCAATTACCAATAATTCCATTCTTTTCAACAGTAACTGGAAAACAAATGGAAAATGAATCATTTTACAACAATCACTATATTTTTCAAAATCTTCGAAATCCAGTTAGATTTGAAGAATCAATTCAATCACTTCATCAATATCTTCTTGATAAACAATCACAACAACAATCATCAACAACCATTTACATTGAAATATCACCTCACCCAACACTTTCAATGTATATTCCTCAATGCCTAAACACTTCAGCAATTAACAACACCACCAACAATAAAATCATAACACTATCAATAATGAACAAAAAGAAATTAATTTCAGAACAAATTCAACAATGTCTATCACAACTTTTCCTCAATGGAGTTCAATTGAATTTTCAAAACTCTCAACATCTTGAGAATGATAATTCAATCGAATTCAAACGAAGAACAGATTGGATTCCTAAATATCAATGGGATACTCAAGAATATTGGAATCATCC
Source organism: Tieghemostelium lacteum (assembly GCA_001606155.1). NCBI lineage: Eukaryota > Evosea > Eumycetozoa > Dictyosteliales > Raperosteliaceae > Tieghemostelium > Tieghemostelium lacteum. The sequence continues at coordinate 1,063,788 of LODT01000004.1, read as the reverse complement.
AAAGATTGTAAGAAGAGAAATGATTCCATCATCCAATTTACTTGGAATAAACAAACAACAAGGAAATATGGTTATTGAAACATTGATTGATTTGAAGAAACCTGCATTCCAATTCTTGAAAGGACACATAATCAAAGGTCAATATATCTTCCCAGGAAGTGGATATGTCGATATCCTATTGAAACAATATCCAAATCAAGATTTAACAATTTATAATCTAAAGTTTGAACAACCATTGGTGATATCAAATGATATACCAGTTATAGTTCAAACTGTAATACAACAAACAATGACTTTACATGAATTCCGAGTTGATTTCTATTTCAGAAACATCAATAATGAAAAATGGACCAAATCAAGTCATGGAAGATTTGGATTACATTCACTTGATTACAATTTATCACAATTTGATATTGATAAACTGAAACAAGAATGTTCACTCACTAAATTGAACAAAACTGAAGTTTACAAAAAACTTTCACAACTTGGATTACCTTATGGTCCATCATTCCAAAAGGTAAATTCAACTAATGTGGGTCCATCATCAGTTCTCAGTTCACTTGATGTTACCAATATTGATAAATCATTCGAATTGAATGCAGTTACCATAGACACTTCTAACCACGGATATATTGCATTATTAGAACCTCCTCAAGAATTAGTATTGGATAGTTTTCAAACACTCATATATTACCCATCCAATATCACATTAGATCAACCTGGAACTCTTCTTGTTTACAGTAAAACTATTGAATTTGTTGGAAACAAGTCAAAGTATACCATTGATATCATCAACCCTGTCAACGGAAGGTCAATTATTCATATTGATTCTACAATAACATCTATCACCAGAATCAAGCATAAAACAACCAAAGGAAATATGAATATCAAACATCCATCAAAGGAAATCTTCACATATCATTGGCAACCAAAAGAATCTATTGTTTTCAATCATTTAGATGAATGTTCAATGGAATCAAATCAAATTTATTTGATAAAAAGTCTTGTGTTCAATAACAATGAAAAACCTGATCTGAAATTGAATACCATTGTTGAAATGATTGAATCACATTTGAAAGAGAAACTCAATATACTCTATGATTTCACTATTATTGATTTGAATCCAAACCAAGTTGAATCTAAACAACAGTTTGAAAATTATTCAAATAATATGAGAATAAGACATAGAACAATACAACATGGAATTGAATCATTTGATCCAAACAAAGAGTTCATTCCAATATCAAATTATGATATTATTGTTATCTCATCAACATTGTTGGATTCCAAAACACAACAATATTCTATTCTGCAACAACTTCACAATATCTTGATTCCTAAAGGCAGTTTAATGATTATTGATAACTATTCACAAGATAAACTTGAAGATCCTAAAGATAGCTCATTGCACTCACAATTAACTGAAATTGGATTCACCAAACTAAATTTGCATATTTATCAAAAAGAATCAATATCTCATTCTAAAAACAATATAGAACTCAATAACATAATAATCATTCCTTCAACTATATCAATACCTTTAAATCAATCATTGAAAAATAGTATTGAAACAATTTTTGAAAACCAAAATTATCAAATCTTGAATTGTAATGATTTCTTAAATCTAGAAAATTTCCCAAACAATGGATTGATTTTCTTTTATGGAATTGGAAGTGAAATTAACAAAGACAATTATATTCAAATTTCAATGGATTTCATCAAAGTTTCAAAAAATCTTCACAAATTGAAATCTCAATCAAAATTGATATTGTTAACTGAACATTCAAACGAGAAAGATACCAACAACAAGAGTTATTTGAATGGATCTTTGATTGGATGTTATAGATATTTGAAAAAAGAAGAATTTTGTGATATTTATTCGATAAATATTGATCAACAAACTCTGAAATCTTTAAATTGCAATTTGATAGCTAATCTCTTGGACCAAAATATCGTTGGACTTGACAGAGAATTCAAAATCAGAAATGGAACAGTACTTGTTCAAAGATTACATCAAGATCAATTGAAATCAAATTCATATGAATCCGATATCAATAATCTCTATTTACATTGTAATCCTAATCTTGAATTGACATGGTACCCAAAATTGAAAGAATTACCAAACAAACACTATGAAATCAAAGTTATGGCATCTGGAATCAATTTCAAAGACAATATGTTTTATAGAGGATTGTTACCTCAAGATATGTACCCAAGAGATTGTGATATTTATAACCCTGCATTTGGATTAGAATGTTCTGGAATTGTAACAAGAATTGGACCAGGATGTACAAAATTCAAAATTGGTGATCGAGTTCTTTGTATAGCTGTAAATTCTATAGGCTCACATGTTTTTGAACCTGAAAGTAATTTGGCTCTACTCCCAGACAATATTGGTTTTACTGATTCAGCTCCTTTGGTAACCACATATTTAACTTCTTACTTTTCTCTATTTTCTCTTGTGAGAATTAAAGAATTCGGTTCAATTCTCATTCATACTGCAAGTGGAGGTGTTGGTTTATCTACTCTAAATATCTTGAAATGGAAGAATTATAAAGGTAAAATATTTGTGAGTGTTGGATCAGCTGAGAAAGAAAAGTATTTAAGAGATAACTATGGTGATATGATAACTGATTATTTCAATTCAAGAACTCATTCATACTCATCAAAAATCAAAGAGAAATATGGATCAGTTGATATCATTCTCAATACTCTATCTGGTGATTTTATGTCAAGTAATTTCAATTGTCTCTCAAAAGTTGGAAGAATAATTGATCTTTCAGTCACCCAATTGATTGAAAATGAAACAATGGATCTGGGTCAACTCAAATATTCAAAGGCATTTATTTCATTTGAGATATTGATATATAATGGATGTATGCCTGGTCAATGTGCAAGAAAGATGGAATTATTTTTAGATAATATTTCAAAAGGAAATTTGAAATTGGTTCCTCTAAAAGTATTCCAAAGTAATCAAGTGAAAGAAGCAATTGAAACAATTGGTCAATCAAAACATGTTGGAAAATTTGTTATAAACTTTGAAAATGTTGAAGAAGAAGTCATCACACCAATGATTGAACAATACAAAGTAAATCCAACATTATCACCTTTATCAAACCACAAAATCCTCAAAGATCAATATCAATTGACAACAATTCAAGAAACACTTTTAATTACTGGTCAAGCTGGAATTGTCATTCCAATTTTGAAATGGATTCTTCAAAGATCACCAAATATCAAGAATATTATCATTTTATCAAAATCAACAATGAAATGGGAAATTGAATTGATGATGAATTCGAACAAACAAATTCAATTCATTTTCAAACAATGTGATGTTTCTGATAAAAATGAAATCAAAAGAAATATTGAATTGATTCAGAAACAATATGATGATATTTCAATCAAATCAGTCATTCATCTTGCAACAGTTTACGATTATACAGATTTACATGATATGAATGAATTGAAATTCTCAGAAACTCATAAACCAAAAGCAATTGGAGCAATTAATCTACATGAACTTTCAATTGAATTAAATTGGAATTTAGATAATTTCATTCTATTCTCATCAATTGCAGCATTTTCAGGTTCTGATAAACAATGTCATTACATTTCAGCAAATCTTTTAATGGATCATTTGGCTGATTTCAGAAAATCAATTGGATTATCTGCAACAAGTATAAACTTTGGAGGAATGGAAGGTGGAGGAGTTGTTGCAAACAACAAATCAATTGAAGAATACCTTCAATCTGAAGGAATTAATACAATTACTCTCCCAAAGATACTTGGAGGATTAGATATTGCATTCCAAAGTGGCAAACAAATACCTTCAAACTTTCAATTATCCAGCAATGATTTCTTGAAGATTTATTGTAAAAATGAATCACTCAAACCAAAAATTGAACATTTAATTACAAAACCAGATCAAATTTATGAATTCTACAATAATATTTACATCACCAATAATATCAAAGCAAGTGATATTGTTCTTGAACAATTAGTTCAAATTATATCTAAACTTTTATCAATTGAGCTATCCAACTTCAATTCAGATGTTAAATTGAAAGATTATGGATTTGATTCACTTATGACAACACAATTGAAGAATTCTATTGAAGATACTTTTGAAAACACCAAAAATCTCTTCACCTACATTCAATTGATTTCAAATTCCACCAATTCAATTGCAACTAAAATATCAAATGCTCTAAATAAATAACCAATTTAGAATTTATTTTAAATGTTAAAATATTGATTAACTTCGGTGCTTTGGTATATTACATTTTGTGTGGGAATTGGGTTTTCTTTGGATTGATAGTATGTTAATATTTCTTTTTTGGCATTCGATAAAAATTCTAAATCTGAACATTCTCTCAAAGAAAAGAAATCGTTTTCATAGTTTAGATACAATAAACTATTATTTTTGGTTAGGATTTCCATAAAATCTTTAAATGACTTTTCATTACTATGATGATTCACACGTAAGGTTAGACTAGTTATTGTTCTATTATTTTGTATCATTTGAAGTACTTTATCATCTGGTAATTGCACTCTAGCGGTAACTTTAGTCAATGTTGGGTGTTGGTGTTCAAATAGTGCTGTAAGTAAATCAATACTACAGGCAAACACATCAATCTCTTGTAGTGATTTAAGATGATTGAAAATAACAGTACTCTGCACATCACTATCAATGTGGCAAGATATAGTTAAAGATTTCAATGAATGCCCACAATTTTCAAAAAACTGATTAAATCTTTCTGATGATTGTGGTTCCCATATCTCTTTGATTGCTAGTCTAGTAAGGCTTTGGTGACAGTTCTTGATATCCTCTTGGAGTGGTTGAGTTACCTTCTGTACAGATAAACTCTCCAGTGCAGACTTAGAGCTCCATAGTTGAGTTGAATAATTGAAATTTGGACATATCATTGACTTCAAAGTACTGTTGTTCACTTTTACAGGAACATCTGTATCCCTAAATACCAAAGAACCACCCATCATTAAAAATCTAGTTAATGAAGTATTATATGACAAGATCTGTGCCAATTCATCTAAAGACTCTGTTGTTTGTACATTCCTGATTAGGTAAGACCTCAAGCACTTGTGTTTCAAGAGTCCATTAGGGAATAAATTACCACTAGGTCTTGGTAGGAAATTGAACCTAGATAATCCAGTCAAACTAAAAACCTCCAATTGTGGACACCCGATGAATATGGAATTCGATTCATCAGCACTTATAGTAGCATTAGTTAAATAAAGTTCTTTTAGATAACCACTTGTAATGATAGGATGCTGAGAGCTTTTTATATTCAATGAAAATGACTCTACTTTGTATCTCTCGAGAATCTCTGTAATAGCTTCTCTATTTTGGATAAAATATTCTGCCTCTTTTATCTCTAACCTTGGTATATTGTCTTTAAATCTTGGTAGGTACTTTAAAATTGGTTCAAAGATTTTACTTTTAAAATCTGCATCCATTGATACATTAATTCTCAATGTTGTTAGGTTATGATTGAAACTTTCACTAAATACATTGAAAAAGTATAGAAAATCCTTATCATTTTGTGGGTTTTGTGGAAGTTGTACTCTGTTATTTGGTTCATTGTTTTGGTTTAATGCCTCTATCAATTTAATTTTACATTCGTTATCGAAAGTCTCTAGCGAAAAGAATTCTGCATCTTGGATATTAATACCATTGTTTACCCACTTTAATACTGTATTCAACTGTTTTGTATTACAAATATATATTTTTTTGAAGGTTAAACTCTTTAATATACCTTGCCACTCTTTAGACACACAACACAAGTTACTAATAATATTTTGTAAATTATAAAAATTTACTCCTTCTTCACAAACATTATTTAATATTTTTTTTAATATGAACTTGGGCAATACTACCATATTTAAAAATATCAATGTGATGGGAGGGGTGAAATTAAAAAAAAAAAAAAATTTTTTGACAGTTTCATTTCCATGTTGAGATTACACAACCCAATCAAACAACTTCAAAATATAACCATTAGATATTATTCAAGTACTACTTTAGATGTAGGTGTTTTATTGTTGATGATGAAAATTAGTAATGTAATCAAAAAACCATTAATAACAATATATAACTATTCAGTCTGAAGTTCTATTTGAAACCAAAGGAAAATGTTTAAATGTGACCCTTAATAGACCAAAAGCTTTGAATTCATTGAATTCCAATATGGTAAAGATTCTCACTCCTAAATATCTAGAAATGAAAAAATCATTAAAAGATGGTGATATGGTTGTTGTAATGAAAGGTGCGGGTGATAAATCATTCTGTGCCGGTGGTGATATCAGAGCAATCTATGATATAGGTAAACAAACTGACCAGAACACTCCAAAGGAGAGTGATGGTGATTTCTTTAGAGAGGAGTACATGTTAAATCAATTGATTGGTACCAACACTATTCCACAGGTATCTATATACAATGGATTTGCAATGGGTGGTGGCATAGGTGTATCCATTCACGGTAAATTTAGAGTAGCTACTGAGAATACTGTATTTGCAATGCCAGAGACTGGTATTGGTTTCTTTTGTGATGTAGGCGGAAGCTATTTCCTCAGTAGACTGCCTAATCATATGGGTATGTATTTGGCATTAACAGGTGCCAAATTGAAAGGAAAGAACGTTCGTGTTACTGGGGTTGCAACTCACTATGTACCCAATGCACAAGTACCACAACTTCAACAGGAATTGGAAACATTGAGTAATCCAACTGAAGCTAATGTCAAAGCCGTTTTGGATAAGTTCAGTGAAAATGTAGATATCAACGACAAGTCTTTAGATGTAGTTCAGCATCTAGAGACCATAAAGAGATGTTTCTCAAAGTCCTCTGTAGAGGATATCATTGCAAGTTTAGAAAAAGAGGGCACTGATTGGTCTAAACAAACTGTAAACACTCTAAAATCAGTTTCACCAACTTCACTTAAAGTTGTCTATGAACAATTGCAAAGAGGTAAATCTCTGTCTTTGGATGAATGTTTGAAAATGGAATACAGAATGTCACAAGTCTTTGTAAGAAACAATGACTTTTTCGAAGGTGTCAGAGCATTGCTAGTCGACAAGGATAAAAACCCAAAGTGGACACCACCAACACTCTCTGAAGTCTCAAATAACACAGTTCAATCCTATTTCCAACCACTAAATGCTAAAAAAGAATTAAAATTCTTTTAAAGTGTCACCTACATGATATAGATCTATTTTATTTATCCACGGATATTTAACCATGTCCTCAATCCTAATATAAATCTTGAAACCAGGATTGAAATGATGAAATTTTAAAAAAAAAAAAAAAAGTCAATTTTGACCCATTAAAAATGCCTTTTGTGACATTTTCGATTCAGATCGATTTGATTAACGAATTTTTGATTTTTTTTTAAATTTTTTAGTTTTGATTGATTGTGTAGCTTAGAGAGAAAATTTACATATTTTAAAATAGATAATACTCTGTTGCAAAGAGATAAAAAACACCTGTAATATTAAAAAAGAGTAAAATAACAAAAAAAAAACTAGAAAAATCTCAAGTTTTATAAATCTAGATTGCGAGATATTATCAAAATTAAAAAAAAAAATTAAAAAAAACTTTTACACAGTAATTTAAATCATTGTCAACTGAATTCGTCACTACCGAAAAAATTCAATAATATACCATTACATCAAATATACACACATAAATACATATAATATATAATATATAATGAGTAAACCTCAACAACAACCTGTATTTCAATTACCAACTAGTCATGGTGTTGTCTTAAAGACTCCACCACAGGCACCTCCTAGAACATTTAAATCACCTATAATGCATCCTACTAATAATCAAGGACCACCACAACCACCAGTACAACAGCCAATGAACAATAACCCACCTCAAAATAGCACTACACCATCACCTTCACATAGCTCTTCTTCACCTGTAATTAATAGTATTAATAACTCTACATTGCCACCACCATCACCAAAGATGATTAGTAAACTATCACCATCTCCATCACCATCAGGGTCCCCACCAGTACCTAGAAGACCACCTCCTCAACCTGGTCAGCAACTCAGTAATTCAGGGGGATTACCCCCACCTCCACCCAACACAGTCATATTACCACCACCAATAACATCTGTTAATAATCTTCCACCTCCTATAGTACATTTACCACCACCTCCTCCAAGTACAGTAACCTTACCCCCACCACCTATTGTAATTACAAATAACAGCATGCCTCCACCTCCACCTCCAACAATGTTAAATAAACCACCACAACAATCACCAAATTCAACACCTACCACTCCTAAAAGAATGTCAGGTGTACCACCACAATTCAAACCAATTGCCAATAACAACAGTAATAACAATAACTCTCCCCAACCTATAACAATGTTAGGGTCACCTTTGGGCAGTGTACCAGCACTTAAATCTCTTCAACAGCCTCCGGCATTTGTTAAATCCAATTCATTGGACCCTAAGACAATGTCATCTTACACCCATCCACAAAGTGGAGGTGTTTCAGGTCAATTGTCATTCTCAACTAGTGCATCATCACTCTCACCCCCAATGTCAAGTGGTAGTGGAAACACCTCACCACTATCCCACAGCGGTAACAGCACACCACCACCCCCACCAACCAATCTATTAAAAGAGAAGAGAAACTCAAATGGAGGTCTGATATCAGGCAACAATAACAGATTATCTCAGGATTTGAATTCAATGTTCCAAAATAGACTTACCAACGGTTTATCACCCCCTGTATCCACCCCATTCTACGACGAAAAAGTTTTATCATCAGCCTCCAAAGCACAAGAACTCAAAGAAAAGAGAGATAACGAAGAAAAAGAAAGAAGAGAAAGGGAAAAAACAAAAAAGGAAAAAGAAGAACAAGAAAAACGTGACAAAAAAGAGAAAAAGGAAAAAGATGAACAAGAGAAAAAGGAAAAGAAAAAAGAGGAACAAGAGAAAAAGAAAAAAGAAGAACAAGAAAAAAAAGATAAAGACAAGAAGAAGAAAGATGATGACAAGAAAAAGAGTGGTAATAAATTAAAGGGTTCTGGAAATGTAGGTCCAACACCAACCATTTTCAATTCAACCCTCGATCAAATTATGGAAGTCCAGAGAGAAAAGGTAGTTGAATACGCTGATCTGCCTTACCCTGCATTCCTTAAAATTGTAACTGAAGGTATCATCAATTGTAATGGGTGTTCAACTGAAGGTATTTTCCGTGTACCTGGTACAACCTCTGAAGTCAACCGTATAAAGAAACAAATGAATGAATTTGATTTCACTCTGACCAGTGATGACCCACATGTTTTGGCAGGTCTACTCAAACTCTGGCTTAGAGAGCTCACAGATCCAGTCATTCCAACTGAATTGTACTATGATTGCATCAAATCAAAATCACGTGATGAAGTTACTAGACAAGTTCACAATCTACCTCCAATTAACCGTGAGGTTTTGTTTTTCATTCTCAAATTCCTAAAATATGTTGCCAACCCTGCAAATACACCAAAAACTAAAATGGACGCTGATAACATTTCTATGGTCTTTGCCCCTGGTCTTTTGAGATGTCCTCCAAATGATCCAAATATGATGTTAAATACCCAATATGAAAAAGATTTTATAAAAAATCTAATTGATTACCTTGTATAAGGGTCAATACATTACTAATATATATACGTGTGCACAAAAAAGTAAAAGAAAAAAAACAATAACAATCAACAGATTCAAAATTACGTTCAAAATAAAAGTGAATTTATTATTCTCTACTTCCGTTTCTCAATCTTTCTAAGATAAAGTTTCTTTGTCTTTTAAATACTATTTTGTTTCTGAAGTACCATATTGATGCTACAGCAATAGATAAACCAGCAGTTATTGATACAACTAGAATGACTGGTAATTTCCATTTGTTACTTTTAGAATGTGAATCACAATCGTTATTTTCATTGGATTCAGTTGTGAGAAGAACTGAGAAATTAGGATCTAGTGTGCAAAAGTGTCTGAAATAGGGTGTTGAGAGTGATATCAAGATTGAAAGTTCATCTTGTTCTGTGTTGCCGATTTGTTGGTATAGTGGGTCAGATTCAGGTAATTGTGAAATTCGACTTTTCAAAAGTCTGTTATCAACAATCATTCTATCTGAGAATTTAGTTTCAAATAGATCAGATCCTGCTTGAATTTTGTATCCTCGATAATTTTCAATATTATTGGTTGAATTGGTTTTAGTTTCTTCACAATTCAATTCTGAAACTGATGGTGTTGAGCTTTTATAAATCAATTCAAGATGATTGGTTTGTTCTTCAAAATCCCAATCAAAGATACTGATTTGATATTTAATTGAATTGGATGGTTGTTGAATTGGTTCTCCTGCGAAATCAATTGTGGTTTGTGTTGGGTAATAGGTGACATTAAACTAAACTGATACATTATTATCATTAAATACACCTTTGAAAAATGAGGTATTTGGTGGAATTAATTTCTTTTCAATGATATTCATTGTTGTTAGATCAAGAACTTTAACAATTGAATCATCAAATTTCTTTTCTCTGATGAATGCCAATGAGATATTGAAATTAACAGATTGTCCAGGAAGATTTGTGTTTCCATTTCCATCAGTTTTGGGAGGTTCAGGTTTTGTGTTGTTTTTAATTGAACAATCAGAACCAATATAACCAGTATAACATGTACATGTTGATGTTGTTCTATCACAATCTCCATGTCCTGAACAATTCTTTTCACAATCTTTATCAAGAGTGTAGAAGAATACTTGGTTACTTCCAGTTAAGGAATCAACAGTTACTGATACATCAAGTGATTCACCATTTTCAGAAGTTACATTTGCTGAGAAGTGACATACCAATTGATTTATAGACAATATAAAAGGGTTGGTACATGGAATGGATCCAATAGAGACAGTCGGATTTACTTGTGCAAAGTTATCACCAGTGATTGTTACATTACCAGGTTGGTTAAAATAGAGCTCTGTAGACTCTCTGACAATTGGTGATTGGTAACTAAATTGATATATATCACTTTCTGAATTTGGTAGGGTGAGTAAAATACCAAATAAACCAGTACCAGGTGTAAAAGATGCAATAATTTCCCATTTATCAGCTAGTAAAGTGGTGTTTGAGGTTAATGATATATTTTGCAAGTTTTGGGATTGTAGAATAACTTGAGGTGATTCACTATAGGATAAGTAGTAACCTATGATTGTTACCAATCCACCAATCAATGGTGGCCTATTTTTGATTGTTCCAATTACAGGTTTTAAAGTTGTAGGATAAGTTGCCTCTTGATCATTCACAAATAGGGAAAGATAAGTGTTGTATTTGATTACTCTAGTATAAACATTTCCAACAACTGTATTGTTAGTTGATGTAAAGGATATTACTGGCATAATATAACCACCCAGAGACAAATACAAGTTGCTTTGAAGTGAACCCATTTGTGTAGCTATAACAGTAAATGAATATGTATTATTGGATAAAAGAGTTGGAGTAACAGATACAATGGAAGGTGGTAGATAGGAATACTGAACGGAATTGGAGTACATAGATTGGCCAATAAGAACTCTAATTGTGTGATTTTTACCAGTATATTGAGGAACTGAGTAATATATTGTATTATAGCTATTAACAGTTATATTTCCAATATAGTTACTTGGAACTCCAGAGTTGGTTACTCTAATAGGTTCAGACGAGTTATCAAAAAACATACCACTAATTGTCATTATATCTGTTGTAGTTGTATCATATAATGTACCACCGAGGACTGAAATTACAGGTCTTAAATTGACCGCTGCATAATTAGGACCAAATCCACTAGTTACTTTCAATTGTCCATTACCACTAAAAAGCTCTGATCCTGTTAATATACATTCAAACATTGTGTTATTCATACCAGTACATAGGTTGGTAATGTTTAAATAAGGTGGTCCTATCTCTATAGTTAATCCTACAAAGTGAGGTGGTGCTGATATATATCCAAAATTCAGCCCTTCAACTATTATTTTTGTAGATTGTTGGCTTACAACTTCTGGCATAGCAGAATTGTAACTCAAGGTTTCAAGGCTTGATTGAGAAGTTCCAACTTGTATTTGTATAGTGTGGCTACCTCTACCTGGACTGAGTATGCAATGTATCTCTGTGAATGCAACGGGCATTGTACAAGTCAATATAGTTGTTCTATCTAGAGTTACAGTTACTATTGAAATGTCAATATAAAAGTTTAAACCTTTAATTGTTATCTGTCCTCCAGATGGTAGACCTTTACTTATAGAAGACACTAAAGGAATCCAATAGGTAGCTGTTGTAGGTAGGGAATTTTGCGAACTAAGTGTAACAATAATACTTCTAGTGCTTCCTGGTATTCCTGGTCCCATCTCACATGTAAATACCAAATGTTGATCTAAAAACTTAATATTACTACATTGAGAGGTAGTATCAACTGATACTGATAGATAGGTGGGGTCATTTCCAAAACCATTACCGATAATAGTAATAAGACCGGTATCAGATGGTGCTGGACTGATACTTAATATATTTGGTGCAAAGTATGTTATAGAAATAGTTCCATCAATAGGAACACCATTGAGTGTACCAACCACATTACCTGGAGTACCAACACCTGGTGGAATGGTTACTGATATCATAGGCATAATTACATCAGTATTGTATAGTGATGAACTATCGTAACTTATTGTAGACCCCAAAAATGTAAAAACATAAGATCTTGCATAAATAGGTGACCCATAATAAGACATTCTAAAGCTTACTGTAGCACCGGATGTGTATATTGTAATTGATTGTGATAATAAGAGTGGATTATATCCACCATATTCAACCAATAGGCCAGCTTTACTTGTACTTAATTGAGGGTCTACGCTGGATAAGACATTAGCAGCCCAATCTAGATAGAGTCTATTTGAACCTACAAGTTGTCCAGATAGAATTCCATATGAAGGAGTGACGGGCAAACTAGTATCCAAACTTTTAAATATAAAGTTTGTTGAATCATAAAACATATTGTTCCATTGAAGATATGAACCTTCAAGTAAATAAGGATACATTTTAGAGTACCATATTTTTAGTTCACTTGTGGTAATTGACTTTGTTGATTGGAATCCATAAATACCTGGAAGTGATGAATAACCTTGTAAAGAAAAGGAAACTGGGGCATTTGTACCTGAATAAAATAGATCTGTTTCATTCCAATATACATATGATTTATACGATGTATATTGAATGCCATTGACAGATATTGTAACTGGAAGAAGTCTACCTACAGGTGCAGGTAAGATACATGTTATAGCCATTTCATTAACCAATAGAGTTGGGTTGTTACACGCCTGTTGGTTGTCACCAATCCATACCAACAAGTTAGTTGGATCAGATCCAAAATTGTAACCAGCAATTGTTACAGTACCTATAGAATTTGGGGGATATACAATGGATATCCAAGGTGGTCTATAACCCCACCCTTTTACATTTATAGTACGATTACTTGCAGTTTCAATATAGTAAAGATCATAGACCCCAGATCCTAGTGGCAGTGTACATTGTATGTTATTGACTTGTGTTAGGACATAGTTTGTACATTGTATTCCTGTGCTAATTGGTTGCCCGGGAACTGTAAATTTAATTTGCATATTAGAGTAAATCCAGTCTAATGGAAATCCACTATTCCCCTTTACAGTAACTATACCATTTTTAGTAGCACCTGCAGGCATAAAAGGTAATTCTAAACCACCATATTCACAAATAACATATTCAACAGTCAAAGTAGAATCCGCTGTTTTCATATAGAATTTCGATGTGTAATCATTATAGGCCACAGTAACAAAGCTATTGGTATCCAAGTTAGAAGGTTCTGCAAAATGAAATAAAGAATAGTATCTAGATTGATCTAAATTTACAATATACATAACTTCTCCTTTTTCAGGTCCATCACCATATGAATATAGATTGGAATTATCAGCATTAGTTCCACTTATCCAAAACACTTTTGAATTAATATCCAATGGTACATTAAATATATTGTTCTCAAGGAACTTAAATTCGCTTTGAGATGTTATAGTCACCAAATACCTAAATTTTTTTATAAACTATTAATATAATCCATTTTTTTTTTAAATTAATTTAATTAATTATATATACCCTGCTGAATTATTAAAGCCTAAAGTAGAACAAAAACTAACTGCTTGTGCTTGTGTAACTAATAATAATTTATTATATGAATAATAATGCCCATTCTCTGGATTATAAAAATAATTTTGAGCATATGTTATATTAAAAAGTACAAATATGAAAAGCAATCCAACATATTCTACCTTCTTCATTCTTTTTAATGAACTTATAAAATTTTATAAACTTTAATATCTTGAGAAAATCATTTTAAATACGTTATTCACGAAAGATAGATAGATATTTTGATTTTGTGAAAAAAATCATGATTTTTTTTGATCGATTAGATTTTCGTTTTATTTAATATTTCTGCGACATTTAAGAAAAATTATCGCTTATTCTTTTCATTAGTATTTGCTTTTGTCTTTTTAGAATTATTTCTTTTTTCACCAATACAATCACAGCAACAATTATAGATAGACCACCAACTATTGACACAACTAGAATGACTGGTAATTTCCATTTGTTATTTTTGGATGAACATTCATTATCATCGTCATTGGTGGATTCAGTTGTGAGAAGAACTGAGAAATTAGGATCTAATGTACAAAAGTGTCTGAAATATGGAGTTGAGAGTGATATCAAGATTGAAAGTTCATCTTGTTCTGTGTTGCCGATTTGTTGGTATAGTGGGTCAGATTCAGGTAATTGTGAAATTCGACTTTTCAAAAGTCTATTATCAACAATCATTCTATCTGAGAATTTAGTTTCAAATAGATCAGATCCTGCTTGAATTTTGTATCCTCGATAATTATCAATATTATTGGTTGAATTGGTTTGAGTTTCTTCACAATTCAACTCTGAAACTGATGGTGTTGAGCTTTTATAAATCAATTCAAGATGATTGGTTTGTTCGTCAAAATCCCAATCAAAGATACTGATTTGGTATTTGATTGAATTGGATGGTTGTTGAATTGGTTCTCCTGCGAAATCAATTGTGGTTTGTGTTGGGTAATAGGTGACATTAAACTGAACTGATACATTATTATTATTAAATACACCTTTGAAAAATGAGGTATTTGGTTGAATTAATTTCTTTTCAATGATATTCATTGTTGTTAGATCAAGAACTTTAACAATTGAATCATCAAATTTCTTTTCTCTAATGAATGCTAATGAGATATTGAAATTAACAGATTGTCCTGGAAGATTTGTGTTTCCATTTCCATCAGTTTTGGGAGGTTCAGGTTTTGTGTTGTTTTTAATTGAACAATCAGAACCAGTAAAACCAGTATAACATGTGCATGTTGATGTTGTTCTATCACAATCTCCATGTCCTGAACAATTCTTTTCACAATCTTTATCAAGAGTGTAGAAGAATACTTGGTTACTTCCAGTTAAGGAATCAACAGTTACTGATACATCAAGTGATTCACCATTTTCAGAAGTTACATTTGCTGAGAAGTAACATACCAATTTATTTGTTGATAGTACAAATGGATTGGTACATGGCATATATCCAATTGTTACAGTTGGATTTACTTGCCCAAAGTTATCACCAGTGATTGTTACATTCCCAGGTTGGTTAAAGTACAGTTCAGTGGCCTCTCTGATAATTGGTGATTGGTAACTAAATTGGAGAACATCAGATTCTACTGTTTGAATTGAGAGTTTAATTCCAAAAGTTCCAGTACCAGGGGTAACAGTTGCAATAGCTATCCAGCCATCTAATACAGTTGAATAGTTTTTAGTCAATGTAACTGTTGAGTTGTTAGGTGCTATTAAGGTCACTATTGCATTTTCAGAAAAGTAATAACCATGTATAGTGATGTCACCTCCTAATACTGGAGGTTTATTGGTTATTGATACAATCAGAGGTTTCAAAGTTATGTTTTGAGAATTTGCTTGAGTATTCACAACTAACTCTACAATTGCTGAAGAACTATATGATCTGTCAGGAATTGATACAATGACAGAGTTATTAGCTGATGTGAATGAATTGAAAGTTACACCTTTGGTATTGTAAAGTACATTTATATTACTAGATACAGTTCCTAACTGAGTACCAGTTATAGTTAACCAATAGACATTGTTATATAAGTAGTTTGTAATTGATGTTATAGTTGGTGGCTCATAAGAAAACTTGACAACATTACTAGGGAAATTATCTCTGGTTGCTATTCTAAGTGTATGGAGTTTACCAGTGTATTGAGGAACTGGGAAATATAGTGTATTGTAATCATAACTAGTGATATTACCTATCAAGTTACTTGGGATTGTTGGTATTGAAACTGTAATTGGAGTTGAATCATCAAAAAACATACCAGTGATTGTCATAGTAATTGTTGTATCGGTATCAAATAGTGTTTCACTGATCTTAGTAATGTAAGGTCCGAAATTAACATTGAAAACTAAAGTTGGAAAATCACCAATGATTCTCAGACGCCCAGAACCTCTGAAACTGAAAGTATCAGGGATAACACAAGTTATCAATGTATCACTTGCTCCTACACAATAGCTGTTGATTGATGTAAAAGTTGTTACACCAAGTTGAATTGTAAGTGCATAAAATGTGTTACTTACAACACCAAATCCATTTCCATTGATGGTGATTTTGTCAGAAGATTGTGCAATCCCAGTTAAAATAGGATCTATATAATGGGTTATATAGTAATGTGAAACCACATCACCAATTTGTAGAGTTATATTACGAATACCTCTACCCAAACCCATTTCACATGAGACTTTGGTATGTGGTTCAAGCATTTGAAGATTACCACAAGTAGCAGCACCATCAACTAGAACGGTAATGGCTCCTAATTGGTTACCAAAGTTTGCACCAGTTACAGTAATCAGACCTGTTTCTATAACTGCAAAAGTAACATTGGTAATCCATGGAAGATAGTACATAACAGTAGTAGCAGAAGGGATGGAAGCACCATTGATGGTGGCTGAAAGTGTACCATTACCTATACCAGGAGGTATAGTAATATATACCATTTGACTGAGATTGTCAGGGTTATATAACTGAAAGTTTTCAAATGCCAATGAGTTACCTTGGAATTTAAAATCATACAATTGAGAATTGATAGGTGGTCCAAAAAAGACAATTCTAGCTTCAATTACACCTCCAGTTGTATCTACATACAAGGTTATTGGTTCCAGTGATGGAGAGTAGACAGGATTCTCAATTAATAAACCAGCTCTATCTGCTGCCCATTGATCTTGAACACTATTTATAATAGTTTGACCTCCCCACGATAGATAGAAACGTGTTGCAGTTGTAGGAAAAGTTATATTTTCGACTGTATAGTATAAATTTACAGAACTTGAATCGACTAAAGAATAAAAGCCTTCGGTTGTATGAAATACATTCTCCCATTGTGTGTATTCTTCTGTAACTGGTATATTTGGGAACATTGTTAAGTACCAGTCATAGAGTGCGGTAGTAGTTATTGCCTTGTTACCATAGCTTCCATAGAGATTGTTAGGATATGAATATCCATAATAGTTAAATGTACATCTACTATTAATACCAATATAATACTTTTGATTTGTACTCCAATACACTGATGGTTTATAACTTGTATATCCAACGGAATTGGAGACTACACTAACTGGTAGGAATTTTGTAGGAGCTGCATTAAGTGTACATACAATCACAAGTTGATTAACAAATAGATTTTGATTAATACATTGGTCTTGACCAGTACCAATATAAACTGATATATCAGATGCAACAGATCCAAAATTATAACCAGCAATAGTAACTACACTTCCAATGATTGCAGATGGGTAGACTACTGATATCCAAGGTGGTCTGTAGTGCCATCCCTTTACAGCAACAACTCTAGAAGTTGCCTCAACAAAATTAATATCATAGACCCCGTTGCTATTTGGTGTCTGACATTGATAGACATTAGGTGACACCATACTGAGTTGTTGACAATCAACACCTGTATTTAAAGGCTGTCCAGGTCTAGTAAATGTAATGGACATATTTGTAAATACCCAATCAGCAGGGAACCCACTAGTTCCAGAAAATGTTACAGTACCGTCTTTGGTATCGGCTGATGGCACAAAAGGTTTTTCTAAACCTCCAAATTCACAAACATAATTCATAACAGATGCACCTGAAGTACTAGATTCCATATGATACGAATAAAATGAATCATAATTAACAATGACATAGTTATTAGTATCCAAACTATTGGGATGAGCAAACTGAAAATCAGCAAAATAGTGAGTTCTATCTTGATTTACTATATAAAAATTCTGACCTGATTCAGGACCTGTATCATATTTGAAAATATTTGTATTATCTAAATTATTTCCACTGATCCAAAATTGTCGTAAATTTTCAGATGGAAGTTTAAAAATATTATTTTTCAATATCTCATATTCATCTTTGCTGTTAATTGTAACCAAATACCTTTTTTTAAATTTACAAGAATGAAAATATTAATATTAATATTCTTAAAACATTTATTTATAAAACAAACCCTTTGTATCCTTGATAGAGTGGAAGTGAACTACATGCAGTAACTGCATCAGCTCTACTAATAGGAGAAGAACCTAAAACATATGTATAATAATGATCATTTGCAGGGTTGTAAAAAAATGGCTCTGCTTTAATAATAGTACAAATAAGTAGTAATACGAATAAAGATAGGTGATATCCCCTCATCTTTAAAAATATTTTTAACAATGTAATTATCGAAAAAATAGTAAATTCAACTATAAAATTTGTAATCGAAAAAATCTTGGAAACGTTGGTAAAGATTTCTCTTTAAAAAATTTAATTTAAATATCTTTATTTTGGGCAGACATAACCTCACAAAAAAGTTATCTTGAAATTTTTATGTTTTTCTGCAAGAATATTTTCATTTGTCTTTTGAATATTATTTTCTTTTTGATCAATATAATTATTGCAATTATTATTGATAATCCACCAACTACTGTTAAAACTATAATGACTGGTAGTTTCCATTTGTTTTTAGATTCACAATCATTGTCATTGGTTGATTCAGTTGTGAGAAGAACTGAGAAATTAGGATCTAATGTGCAATAATATCTAAAATAGGGAGTTGAGAGTGATATCAGGATTGAAAGTTCATCTTGTTCTGAATCTTGGTTATTGCTGATTTGTTGATATAATGGATCTGATTCAGGTAATTGTGAAATTCGACTTTTCAAAAGTCTGTTATCAACAATCATTCTATCTGAGAATTTAGTTTCAAATAGATCAGATCCTGCTTGAATTTTGTATCCTCGATAATTATCAATATTATTGGTTGAATTGGTTTTAGTTTCTTCACAATTCAATTCTGAAACTGATGGTGTTGAGCTTTTATAAATCAATTCAAGATGATTGGTTTGTTCTTCAAAATCCCAATCAAAGATACTGATTTGATATTTGATTGAATTGGATGGTTGTTGAATTGGTTCTCCTGCGAAATCAATTGTGGTTTGTGTTGGGTAATAGGTGACATTAAACTGAACTGATACATTATTATTATTAAATATACCTTTGAAGAATGAAATGTTTGGTGGAACTAGTTTCTGTTCAATGATATTCATTGTTGTTAGATCAAGAACTTTAACAATTGAATCATCAAATTTCTTTTCTCTGATGAATGCTAATGAGATATTGAAATTAACAGATTGTCCAGGAAGATTTGTGTTTCCATTTCCATCAGTTTTGGGAGGTTCAGGTTTTGTGTTGTTTTTAATTGAACAATCAGAACCAGTAAAACCAGTATAACATGTGCATGTTGATGTTGTTCTATCACAATCTCCATGTCCTGAACAATTCTTTTCACAATCTTTATCAAGAGTGTAGAAGAATACTTGGTTACTTCCAGTTAAGGAATCAACAGTTACTGATACATCAAGTGATTCACCATTTTCAGAAGTTACATTTGCTGAGAAATGACATACCAATATACTTGTTGAAAGTACAAATGGATTGGTACATGGAATGGTTCCAATAGTTACTACAGGGGTGACTTGTGCAAAGTTATCACCAGTGATTGTTACATTACCGGGTTGATTAAAGTATAGTTCAGTTGATCTTCTTATTATTGGTGATTGGTAGGTGGTTGAATAAAAGTCACCTATTGAATTATCCAATACAATACGTAGTTGGAATGAACCAGTACCAGGTGGCACTGCGACTATTGTCTCCCAATGTGTTGATGTATTTTTAGTTACACTAGCAAGATCCACAATTGAACCACTCTGTGACTGAAGTTGTATTTTTGTTTGATTGATGGACATGTATGAACCAATTATAGTTACAGTACCACCTATTACAGGAGCCTTATTGGTAATACTCTGAAATAGTGGTTTTAAAGGTACAGTTGAAACAGAGAGTACATCTTGTGAACTAACGTTTAATAGAACGTGGGATTCATATTCAAAGGATGGATCTACAGATACCACTGCTGTATGCTGGTTTACAGATAACACCTGTAACTGTCTTGAATTTACTACATACAGTGCCTGAACATCACTTACTTGCATACCAAATTGTGATCCAGTGATTGTTAGTTGGTAGATTTCGTTTTGAAGTGTAGAAGCTAATGAAGTGATCACCGGTGGTTTATATGAATATGTCATGATATTGGATATCCTAGTATTACCAATTTTAACTTGAAGCTCTATATCCTTACCAGTATCTTGAGGTATTTTATAGGTTATAGATTGCACACTGTTTACTACTGTACTATCAGATGACAAATCTGCAACACCATCATTTGTTATAACCAATAATGAATTGGAATTATCAAAGAAAAGACCAGAGATATCTATAGTTTGTGTGGTATCTGTGTCAAAGATGGTATTGGATAGTGCAGTTACATATGGATTGAGTGACAATGGATGCAATAGATTGTATCCACTGCTGATAAGAATAGAAAGTGTACCATTACCCGCAAATGTACTAGTTAATGGAAGTGTACATCTTATAACAGTATCATTCAAACCTACACAATAGGACATGATATCGGTTGTAGGGTTGGTATGGGATATCGAAGTGAATCCAACGAAATGTGGTCCATTAACTAAATATCCAAAGTATTGACCTACAATGTCAACCACCACACCATTCTGTGATATAGCATTAACAACAGGATTATAATAGGATGCAGAGGCCAATGAGGATATGATATTAGGATAGGTTGTGACTTCGACTGTAATATCATAACCACCTCTTCCATAAGGAATTGAACATTCTAATGTAGTGTCTAAAGTTAAGAATTGACAATTTAAAACAGTAATTGCAGAATCATACTTTTTAACTATTACCAATGAAAGATTATCATAAAAATTGGATCCTACAATAGTTATATTTCCACCATTTGGTAGAGAATAAGGTGGTATAATCTGTTGAATTGCAGGTGATGCATAGGTGACTGTATATTGATTAGATGGTTGTTCAGCTACTACAACTTGAACTGATTTAGTTGAACCTGGTACACCCTGTCCCATCTCACATGATATGGCTTTATGTGGGATTACCATAGCTTTATTAGGACATTCAGCATTATCAACGAGAATAGATACCATTGTGATATCATTTCCAAAGCTTTCTCCAGAAATAGTTATTAGACCGGTTGCTGAAGGTGCATTGGGAATTCCACTAATATAAGGTGCGGAGAATGTTATACTTACACTTCCTGCAAGAGGTATTTCACTGTGTGTACCTGTGATTAAGTGTGGTCCTCCAACACCAGGGGGTACAACGACTTTAACAGAGTAACTAGTGGGCCAATTATCAGGATTATAGAGACCAGATGTATCAAATTCAATAGGTAAGCCATCATACAAGAATTGATATTGACTTGAACTTAATGGGGATTGGTAGTTGTATAGAGTAACTGAAATTGGTCCTCCCTCAGTACCCATTGAACCATATGAAATTTTAATTTCTGGGTCAAGTGAGCAGTTATATTCCAGTAACAAACCAGCGTATATAATACCATCGTAATCCACTCCGTGTAATGATAGATCATACCAATTGAGATAATATCTCGATGTAAATGTCCAAGGAATTTGTGTGAATGTGTTACGGTATGGTACAACCTGCCCACCATACATTGACACAAAGACAGATGTAGCATCGTTATATTCCATACCTTCCCATTGTGTATATTGATTGTTTTGTAGGAGTACTGGTTGCATTGAAGAATACCAACTGTATAGAGCTTGAGTTTCAACAACAGAGAATCTAGGTGTGTATCCATAGATTGGGTTCATTGCATTCTCTTGTTGGTATTTAAAGGTATTTATAGCATTGGTACCATAGTATATGGAATTTGAGGTATCTCTATAAACTGGTGTTTTATAAGATGAGTATTCAACTCCACCAACACTGACAGTAACAGGAAGGAAGTTGATTATTGGTAAAGTATAAGAACATGTTATCACAGTATCACTTACTACAATAGTAGGACTAGTACATTCTTGTGCAGAACTTCCAACATAGACTTTAACAGCACTAGAGATATTACCAAAGTTGAATCCAGCAATGGTTACAAGTGTCGATTGGGAAGGTGGGTATACTAATGATATCCAAGGTGCTCTATACTGGTACCCTTTAACAGTAACTTGTTGTCTATTTAGAGTATCAGTAAAAACAACATCATAAATACCATATCCAGGAGGCACAAAACCAAAAACCAAAGTAGGTGCCAAAACAGTGATGGTGAAATTCTTTGTCTCTGAAGGAGTCTGGCCACCAGGTCTAATCAACTGGCCTGTCATATTAACAAAATTCCAACCTACTGGGAACTGTGAAGTTACCATTAGATAAGCACCTCCCAAACTGGATGAAAATGCAGGTACAAATGGCAATTTAGCGGAAAACTCACAAAGGTAATTAGTAACTGCACCGTTATCTGGTAAATTGTTCATATGGTATATATTTTTACTGGGATCATAGTGAGTGCTGACGTAATGTTCGGTGTTCAGTAGATTAGGTTCACCAAACTGAAATGCCGAGTAGTAATTAGATCTGTCTTGGTAGACCATGTACATTGACTCTCCTATCTCAGGACCACTGTCATAAACAAAGAGATTATCTTGAGCAATATTCGAACCACTAATCCAAAATTTCCTTTTATTCACATCTGTGGGTTGAGAAAATGCATTTGGAATTAAAAATTTAAATTCCTGATTTGTAGTTATAGTTGCCAGATACCTGTTTTTATTTGAAATTCAACAATTATGTTATTTTAATATTTTTTTTAAAATAATAAATATTAGGTTGTCTATACATACCCAATACCGTGTGTTGGATGTGTGATTTGTGAACATGCTGTAACAGCCTCAGTTCTAGTTATTGTTGTTGTTGATGTATTAAATGTGTAGTAATGGTCATTCTGTGAATTGTAAATAAATGTTTGTCCTAATATACCACTTAAACATAGTGATATAACTATAATCGTAATTAATTGTAATGGAATTTTCATTTGAGGGGAGAATTTAAATAAATATCTAAAAATTTTTAAAAAAAAAATCTGATTTTATTGATTGGTAACGAAAACTTTAAAAAATATACAATCTTATTATTCATTTTTTCATATTATTCGGCCGACCTAAAAAGTTTATTTTTTCTAATAATTATAATTCTAAAAATAATTAATGTTTAAAAGTAAATTAATAAAGTTGATATAAAATTGTTATTTTGACTTGCTATGTGTTTTTTTTTTTTTTTTGATTTCTTTTGGAAAATAAATTTTAGTCAAAAATTTTTTAAAAAAGAAATCAAATCAGCCCCATTTATCACCTTTTTTTATTTTGTAACCTCTATATATTATAATTTAAAAGAATATTAAAATTTAGAATTATTCATTGACAAATTGTTATAGAATAGATTACAATGAATAATAATGTACAGTGAAAACTCTTTTGGATATATTTCCAGAATTTGGAAAATAATAATTATATCTGGGTTGATAGAGAGATTAAGATTGTCAATTCTCAGTGTATTTAGAGGAATGGGTCAAATATTCCTAATGGAAAATTCATTGACAGGTCTATTGTTTTTGATTGCCTGTTGCTTTGATTCTTATAGAATGGCAGCAGTATCACTATTTTGTACAGCTATAGCGACGCTATCTGCCTATTTATTTAGATTTGATAGTCAGAATATAGTTAAAGGACTATACGGTTTCAATGCAGCTCTTATAGGACAAGCCATGATTTTCTATTTTGAAGTCAATGGCTTAGTCATGGTTGGTGCCATCATTGGATCTATTCTATCCGCTTGCATGATGGAGTTTTTTATCAGAAAAAAACTACCCCCTTTTACATTTCCTTTTATTTCCATTACTTGGATTCTATTGGCACTTTTGAAAATTGGAAGTGTGACAACGGATAGGGCACCTGGACCTATTACAGATTGGCATCAGATTGGGTTTAGTGACTTTGCAATACCCGCACATGCATTTGGACAGGTTATATTTCAAGGCCATATTCTAGCTGGAATACTCACTGTATTGGGTATCTATTTGGAGAGTCCAAATTCGGCATTCTATGGAATTATTGCAACTATGGTTAGTGTAGCTATAGCATATAGTGAAGGACAGCCTGAGACTGCCATTCGAGGAGGTCTATCAAGTTTCAATGCAGTACTTTCAGGAATTGCTTGTGCGGGTGACCGTGTAATTGATGGTTTTTATATGGTCATTGCCACTATTGTCTCCACCTATTTCTTTATTTTCCTACTAGGATACAAATTCACAACTCTTACATTTCCATTCGTTGTATCTCTTTGGTTAGTAGTGTCACTTAAGTACCTTGAAAAGCTAATAGTTAAGAAATACAATATAATATTCCACCCCAATACCACTCTGGAAAATGAAAGTACATCACCATTACCAATTAAAATAACAAATGATAAAATTTCAAATACTAGTAACTCAATAACAACACTCTCCAGAACATCTTCTTTTAAAAATATTCAAAATCCATTATCACTATCTAGATCTAATTCTCTTACTATATTTCACACCATTTCCTCTCCGACTCCCCAAACACAAAGCAAACCTATTGAACTTGAAGTTATTAATAGTTTTAATATTGACAGTTCATCATCTGTAGAAATAGACATTAAAAACAACGAGTATTTAATAGAATCCACATTGGATTCTATTAATAATAATAATAAAACACATTCTAGGAATTCCTAAAACTCCCCCCCACTCCCTATACTCACACGCTCTTCACAATCCTTCTTTTGAAGTTTTTTTTTTAAATTTATTTTTATTGTATTTTTCAATCATTTGGATGAATGATAAATGAGTGAGACTACCAATGACAATATAACAGCACTCACAACACCACTTGAATTCTTACAATACCTCTTCCCAACGTTTAACTCAGAAGACATAATATTAACTCTGAAAAAGAATCACTATGATCTATATCAGACACTAAATGATCTAACTGTAACAGAAGATGATGAGGATATTGAAAATAATGAAAATATAACTCAACAACAGCAACCACAACAACAACAGCAACAACAACAACAGCAACAGCAAGCAACTATACCAGTAATTTGTAGATACTATATTAATGGTATATGTCAAGATATCAACTGTAAATTTCTACATCAGACACCAGATGGAAAAGCACCAACTATAGCACCAATTTGTAAATTCTATCTGAATGAGGGTTGTAAAATATATAATTGTCCATATAGACATTCCTCTGAAACTGTATTATGTAAATTTTGGATGATGGGTAGTTGCATTAAAGGACAGGATTGTATATATTCACATCAAATTAATAATACTCTGGAGATTTTTGATAAAAACTCAAATGGAAATAGTAATAGTAATAGTATTACGGTTGCAAATCAAATTGATATTGATAAAAAAGAACAATTTCCATCACTATCACCATCAAAGAAAAGCAATGATTATCCATCGCTTGTTAAAGCTACACCACCACCTTCACAACAAATACCCACTGTTTTTAATGTAAAGACGAAGAAGAAGAAAGCTAAAGCTACTACACAGGTTACTACTACACCTCCACCTTCTAGTAAACCAAATATTAATACAATTTCACAAAGTAGTAAAGTAACTACTACACCAGACCAGAGTACAAGTAAAGATATTGACAATGATCCATTTCCTACATTATCTAATGCTAAGAAGGTTAGACAGAATAGAAATTCTCCTACTTCTGTTACTATAGGTCAAGGATCGGATATGTCTTATATGGTACAACTCAAACATTTAGAAGAGTCATTCAAACATGTAAACATTAATGATATCACTAGGGAATTTAATAGTAATAATAAAGATGTAAAACAAACTACATCTTCACTGACTACCAAATATGGTGCTCCTAGAGTTTCAGCACCAACACCTACAAGCTCAAGTAGCATAGGTGTTAGTGGACACTCAAGAACACCAATTACAAACAGTAAACACATTAATTGGGTTGAAACAGGTAAAGATATCAGTAATCTCTATGAAAAACACAGAAAAGAAGCTATATTACATGCAAGAGAAAGAAATCTGTGTTTTAATTTAGCAGCCAAAGCATTCTTGTCAGGTGACCCATCTTCTGCTAAACGTTTATCTGCAAAGGGTCATGAACATGATCGTATTATGAAAGAACTACATGCTCAGGCAAAAGAATTGATTTTCAACGAAAGAAACATGAACTTTGAATCGGATACATTGGATCTTCATGGTCTGCACGTTAAAGAGGCTATTGAAATACTACAAGATAGATTAGCCTACAACTCTGAACCATTGTATATAATCATTGGTACAGGTCACCATACTACAACTAGCAGCGCTAGACTACCAACTAAAATCAAGGAATTCCTGCATACCAACAATTACAGATACAAAGATTGTAGTACTGATAAAAGAGAAGGATTACTTATGGTTTATAAATAACAATATCCCTAGCTCAATAAAAAATAATTTATTATGTAATTAATTCTATCAAATCTGAAAATTTTAGTCCCAATATGTCCAAATCTTATCCAAAGATATTTTTCTGATCAGATTTGAAATAAAATCTTTTTTTTTTGTTTTTTTTTTAAATTTTTTTATTTATTTTATCTTTTTATTTTTGTATAACTAAAATTTTTTTTTAGTGTGTGTTTGGTATTGGGTAAGGTTGGATTATGTCTGAATACCTATGATTTTATTTTACTAATTTTAAATTCATTTATTATAAATATATAAATATTTATTTGGGTAAAATTAGATAAATATCTCGATAACGATATTTTTTCTTTTTTTTTTTTTATTCCAAAACAGATTTTTTTTTCAAACCAAGTCCTATTCAGAGTTACGTATATAAATATCACAACACACCACATACATACAATAATCATATAGATTAAATTATATGTTATTGAAATGATTGATGTTATAAATGAAAAACAACAATTAGAAAATACCACCCCACCACAGGAAACACTCCCCCTCCAACCAACAACAACAACTACTACCAGTACAATAATTATTGATAATAATAATATTGAAATTATTCAAGAACAACAACAACAAACTCAACAACAAGAACAATTACCTCAACAACTAGAAAATAGAGTTGTTGTAAATAGTAGTAACAATAGTATTGATATACAACTAGCAGTAGTTAAACAGGAAGAACAACCTCAACCTCAACCACAACCACAACAAGTTCAACCACAACCATCTTTAACTAGTATTAATAGTAGTAGTGGTGAAATTAAAATAGAACAAGCTACTAGTGGAAAACTACAGTGTAGTATGCACAGAAAGAGTTATGTAATGACACAATTGGGAGGTCAGATTCAGAAAGATAAAACACAATCACAGTTGTTGGATGAGACTGACCCTGACACTGGAATGGGTTTTAAAGTTCCAGGTCCACAGGGTTTCCTTTCCTATACCAGTGAACAAGATATTCAAAAGATTAAACAGTCTAGTTTAAATAGTTTAAGTTCATCTTCAATATCAACACACCAACAACAGCAACTACCTGTAAATTCATCACCACTCAGTGATAGAAAGGTAAAGTTATCCAATTCTTCATCTAATGTTGATAATATAAAAGGTGGTGATAAAGGCTCTGGTAGCGGAACTATAGGAGGTTCAGGTACTAATAAGAGAAAATCTACACATTCAAGACCACTGAGCAGAATGCAAAAGAATGAGGAAGAGAGAAGAAAGAGAAAAGATCAAAAGAGACAAAGAGCCAGAGACAAACCAATGTTTGTCTCTACACTTCAGGAATTACCCCCAGAATGCCTAAAAATGATAAAAAAAAGTAGAATTTCTGAAGATAAGCTTGTCCAACACTTTAATATACTCATTCCAATTTTAAGATTTAGAACTGGTTTCAATCTCCGTCCTGCCCCTTTGAGAACCAGTACTGCTAATGGTGCCAATACCTCGAGGGATAACCTCAGTTCGTCAACTGGTGGTACTGCCATCTCACCTGACAATGCAACTGGTGATGTAAATCAACCTCTACCAAGTCAGACTTCAACAACTACAACTACTACAACTACTACCACAACAACCACAACAGTCACTACAAATACCCCCACCAATAACAACAACAATAGCAACTATGAAGAAGTTGAAGTTGACGACTATGACGATGGATCTAGACTTGAGAATGCAATTGTACCAAAAGGTACAACAGAACTCTTTGACAAAACACTGGATGTCAAAAAAGTCTATAAAAATCTAAAACAAATTGGCAGCGGTGGTTTTGGAAGTGTATTTTTGGCAAAATCCACTGTGGACAAGTGTGAAATTGCAATCAAAAAGATTGCGCATCACTCTGGAAAAGCACAGAGAACTAACCTCAATGAAATTGGTTACCTTAATTTTTGTAAACATCCCAATATTGTAAATTATCTTCGTAGTCATTTGGTGGATGATCATGTGTGGATAGCGATGGAATACATGCATGGTGGTACACTTACTGAGGCTGCTGCTGGTCATACCTTTAACGAATCCTGCATTGCTTTTGTTGGTAAAGGTATGCTTGAAGGTCTAAACTACTTGCATTCACATCAATTAGTTCATAGAGATATCAAATCGGGTAACATTATGATGACTATTGAAGGTAAAATTAAAATTGTCGATTTTGGATTGTGTGTAGACTCAAGTGAGAGAAAACTCTGTCATATGGCTGGATCACCATTCTGGATGTCTCCAGAGATGATTAGAGGTGACGGATACAGTTGTCCTTCAGATATATGGTCATTTGGCATTTGTCTATTAGAGTTGGCTAATGGTGAACCTCCCAACAGAAAGTCTTCTCTGAATGCCATGTTTACTATTGCCACTCAGGGTATTGGTTCTAATGGTTTTGATAAACCTGAGAGATGGTCCGATAATTTTAAAAACTTTATAAAGTTGTGTTTGGAAATGGATCCACTCAAGAGATCAACTGCCGAACAATTACTCAAACATCCTTGGCTTGCTATTGCTGAACATCCAGAGACAATGAAGAAGATTTTAGCTCAGATATTTATTGCCAATGTAATGAATCATCTTGATCCAATTTAAAATATACATAATCCTCCTGTGTACTCCTTCCTTTCCCTCCTACTATATATGCAAACCCTAATCTTCAACCATAACAAAAGAGGTAGTAAACAAGAACATCAAAAAGGGTCTAATTAAATTATTATTCACAATCAATATCATATATCTTAAAAACTAATAAAAAAATAATTGTAATGTATTACTAGTAATATTATATATAATGTGATAAATGAAGGTATTTTTAATTTATTGTTATGTAGTCTGTATACATTACATTTCTTTCTGTTTTGGTTGGAAATGATAGTACAATTGATTGAACCCATGTTCCAGAGATAATACTATATTTTAGTATCTTGTCAGTTTGATTATTTAAAATTAAGTAAATGTGATCTTTGAGATAGACCATCTTTCCAAAACTTGCAAAACCATTGAGATTATCGTCTATAGGTTGAGGTAACTTGACTGTTACTTTAGTTTCCAGATTATATGAATAAAATATAAAATTTTGGGTGAAGTAGTATAATAAACCTCTAGTGAAATCTACAGAACCACATACAACCCCACTACCGTAGTTATTAGCCACTGGTATTATATTATCACAAGTACCACTAGTGAGATTAAATCTATCAACTTTACCACCAATGACATACAATTGATCACCACTCAAACTGAGATTGCTGTCATTGAATGCTTCTGGCAATTCACCAATTTTATGAAATGTTTTATCGTTGATATTGAATCTTAATATATATTTTACTTTCATTCTTTTTGGTGTGCCAACTAAATATATATTATCACCACCATCATATAATGCCGAGAAATGAGTTATTTGATTAGGGTTTTCTATAACACCCATAACTGGTGGATAGTCTGGTTCATTTAAGTCTTTAATAAAGTATTCATTTTCATAAAAGTAGTAAACATATTGTTTCTTAACTACAGTATTTTGATTTAAATATCTTTCTTCTCTTTTAGTTGAAATGCATTCAAAACTTTGAACCTTTTCAGTTATTTCACTTTGATTTGAAACATTGCAACCACTTAAATAGATACAAGGTTGGTTTTCCATTATTAACTATCAAACACACTATATTAAATATTTCGAAAATTTGATTTTTGTAGTCGAAAATTTGAATAGAAAATAAATAGAATATTTCTTAAATATTTAAATTTGGCGCTAATTGTATTTATGCATATAAAGGATATTCAATGAAAACTAAATTCAAATAATGAATTTATTATTTATATATTTTCATTCATACAATAAACTTTACAATGGTTTTCTAAAACTAGTTTAAACTCGATAATAAATATTTAATTAATATTTGATAATACTAAAAACTTTTCACCCAACTCTGCTAATTTATCATAGGCATTGGATAGTAGTGAAAAAGAATCTGATAGCTTTTTAAATGATACTCTTGCTTCTATGTGATCAGTGACAGTAATTAATTGGTTACTTCCAGATTTGCTGGTTTGGAATGGTCTTTTGATGTAATCTGGAGTGGAATGTGTTTGTTCAGATTCAGTTGGTGATAATAAGACTGAACTTGTTGGAATACCATGTAAAATAGAATTGGTTGTAAATCCTGAATATGTGTTTCTTTGTTGTTGTTGCTGTTGTTGTAATTGTTGTTGTTGTACTAACATTTGATGTAAACTGTTACTTGAATGTGACTGAGGGATAGATGACTGTGGAGTTGACATAGCTCCTAGCTCCTCTGATTTCTGTCTGTGCGAAGACAATGAAGTTGACAATGGCGATATTGGTGCTATACCATTAGAGCTTCCATTCAAAGACCCTGAACTTGATCTTATTGAACCTGAACTCTTTGATAACTGTTTACCAGGTGAATTCAAACCACTGCTTGTAGACTCTGATATTATAGAGAGTTCATGAAAACTCAGTACAATCTCACAGTTAGACACTGTAATATCTACATTAATTTCAAATGGTAAATGAGGTTGTAAGACATTTGGTTGATAGAGTGTGCTTGGAAACACACTCTTACTAGGTAGCAACAGTTCATCTTTAGCCATTGCCAAAGACTCGCTTATAGATCTTATATTTTCCACCAGTGCATATATCTCAGGTAACTGTATAATTTGTTTATTACCTGGTGGTGACACAATTTCATTATTATTATTATTACTACAACTGTTACTATTAACTGCTAAACTATTTGGTAATATTGGTTTATAATTTAAAGAAAAGTTTATAATATTATCAATCTCTGACAGAATAAAACACAGATGGTTATAGACATTCTGTATCTGTTGTATTCTCCATGGTTTGTTCTTTTGTATTGATGTTTTGTAGATTGGTGATGCTTTGTTTACTTTTAAAAATTTAATAATGATTTCCTGTGCATCCAAAAACCAGCCATCCAAAGTAACAATACCTCTACTACCATGTTCACTCTCAAATTTATTAGTATTGATATCGAATTTCTCTTTCTCAGCTTGTGCTTTCTTCTGAGCCACTGTCTGTATCACATTGGCATCTGGTTTCTTCTCTTGACCATCATTTTTATCGTCATCTAACAAATCATCTAAATAATCAAAATCTTTTTGATCCTCTTCCCTATTATTATTATTATTATTACTATTGTTGTTGTTGTTGTTGTTGTTGTTATTCCTACTATCTTTATAATCAGCATCACTATGTATACCATTACTACCATCACCTTTATCTTTTCTATAAGATGTAGGTTGAAGTAATTCTATACATCTTTGTATTATTCTCTTTACTCTCTTGCACACTACTGGTATATCTCTTTGAATTAACCATATAGTTTCATTTTGCTATTGGTTTGAATACTAGTGTAAATAGATAAACATTGAAGATAACTCATATTTCAATAATATACAAACCATTTGAATCAATTCTAAAGATACAGTATCATTATTAATTGTCTCATTTTCCATATCCATCATTTGTTTGTTGATTTTAAAATAGTAAAAAAAAAATTTTTAATTTATTTTTGAAGTGTTAAAATATCTGGGGCAAACAAGGGTAACTGATATTTTCAAGTCAATTGAAAAACATTAATTTAGCCTGGTAACTATTTTAAAATCATATTTCACCAAATTAAAATTATATAATTATTAAAATAACTTGTAAAAATATTCCAAATCTAAAACTACATATAGATTTGTAATAGTTGAGTAAATTATTTATTTATAATAGTTAATAATTGATACATTATAAAATAATTTAAATAGTAATGAATTTTCATTTTGATAAATTGAATAAATGAAAAACGTGACGACTGATTTCTAAATTGAAAAAAAAATCAAAAAAAATAAAATTTTATAATCGATTTTAGCCTTTTTTTTTTGTTTTTGTATACAGTAGAAGAGAACAATGGTAGGTGGATTAACTATTGCAAAATTTTAGGATACACAGATATTATAAGAGAATAGAGGATTAATCGGATAATTTCATTATAGTCATCTAAAGCAGCCACCAAGAATGTTGCCAAGGTAGCAACCAAACCTACCCAAACCAAAAAATCCAAGAAAGATAACCCAATGAGAGCTCTCCGTATCGACAAATTGATCTTAAACATTTGTGTTGGTGAATCTGGTGATAGATTAGTTCGTGCTGCTAAAGTTCTTGAACAACTCACTGGTCAAACTCCAGTTTACTCTAGAGGTATTTATCATCACACCACACCCACACAAAAGATATTTAGAAAAAGAGGATATTAACATATTATACAGCTCGTTACACTGTCAGATCCTTCAGCATTCGTAGAAACGAACAAATCGCTACTCACGTCACTGTCAGAGGTGAAAAAGCTGTTGAAATCTTAGAAAAAGGTTTGAAAGTAAAAGAATTTGAACTCCGTGCCAAGAACTTTGCTCAAAACGGTTCATTTGGTTTTGGTATCCAAGAACACATTGATTTAGGTATTAAATATGATCCATCAATTGGTATCTATGGTATGGATTTCTTTGTTGTCTTATCTCGTCCAGGTTACCGTGTAGCTCAAAAGAAGAGATGTCAAGGTAAAGTTGGTTTCCCACACAAAATCCAAAGAGATGAATCTATTCAATGGTTCAAACAAACCTACGATGGTATTGTCATTGGAAAACAATAAATACATTCTCTGTTGACTCTTTAAATAATAAAACCAATCTCTCCACCTATAAATTAAAAGAAAATCTCTATACACATCACTTATTATCAAAAGTGAATGAATATATACCTATTTTGAGTAAATTTTCAGTCATTAACTGAAACGATCAGGTAAAACCTATCTTTAGGTACTTCAACCCCATCACTCACACATTTCCATAGTTGAAATTAATTTATTTTTTTTTTACAATTTTTTTTAATTAAATTTAATTTCCTTGTTTTGAACATAAATCAAAAGTTACACTATTTAATTGAAACCTATATACAGTAATTATATTTAGAAATGACAACTCCCAATCCTCCATTAGCAAAAGCAGTATTTGTAAAAGTTGATGCACTAAAACCATCTACATCAGGACACAATTTAGTACTAAAGGTTATGAGCACTAAAGTTGTTTTGGATAGAAATGGAAATGATAAAAAAGAAATGATTTCAGAAGCTGTTGTTGGAGATGAAACTGGAACTGTTATATTAACTGTAAAAAATGGTATGCATTTTTAGCATAGATTAGAGTTAATCGTCTATCTATTAATATATTTCTTTCTATATTGTAAAATATGTTTAAATAGAACAAAATGATGTTGTACAACCCGGAAACACAGTTGTCATTAGAAATGGAATTATAAAAGTTTTTAATGGATTTATGAGACTTTATGTTAATATATGGGGTAATATAAAAATGGCACCTCAACCAGCAGATTTCACTGTAAATACAGAAAATGATTTATCTGCTGTTGAATATGAATTAAAATATACTCAATAATACAACAATAACTATAATAATAATATTTATCAATTATAAATCATTTACACTCTCGCTCTCACATTATCCTTATAAATAAAATGTATAATATCACTTCAAACCTCCTATAAATACACAGAGGAAGGTAAATTAAAAGTATATATCCCAAATAGAAAGGTATCAAAAAAGAGGAGAGAACAACCTAACTATTGTTTTTCTTTTATATAAAAATCTACAGCCTTATTGTGACCCTATAGTTTATTGTTTGTTCTTTTTGTCGTGGATTTGTTTGGCAATACGATCTAGATCTCTACGACCAGTTGAGGTGATCTTTCTACCACCTTTGGAGGCATCAACTTCAACGACTTTTAAGTTTTGTAATTGTTTCAAGCAATAACGGATGACACCACCATTGGCAACGTGGAAGTGGTTTGGTCTGACACCTAAATATTAAAAAATACACTATAATGTTAATAATCTAAATTTTGAGAATATCAATGAAATAGAATGAAAAGATATGTACCATCTCTTTGGTTACCACCGAAACATCTACGGTAAGTAGCAACACCATCACCTTGACGTAAGTATACTTTACGGGCGAGGACGGCAATTCTGACAAAAATCCAATCTGGGTTGGTTGGTGGGAGTTCCTTGTGGGTGGCGGTTTTAACAATATCGACCCATTTTGGAATTTGAACTCTACCAGTCTTTTTTAAGAATCTGGCGTAGGTGGCAATGAAATCTGAAGCTGAAACGTCTTTGACAGTAACGGAGGAGGCCATCTATTAAATAAATCAAATATTAATATAAAATCCCTTTTGTCAAAATAACTATTTATATTGATTCGTTTGATTTTTTCATTCCCCCACACACACATTATTATTTTCCTAATCAGTGATTGTTCATGATAATGTTTGTATTTCCATTAAAATAGTATATTCCAATAAATTTGTGAATAATCACCCCCTAGTTGTTAACTATTCTCTCTTGTAATTTGTATATTTTTATAATAAAACTAT
Organism: Tieghemostelium lacteum; assembly: GCA_001606155.1. Classification (NCBI taxonomy): domain Eukaryota; phylum Evosea; class Eumycetozoa; order Dictyosteliales; family Raperosteliaceae; genus Tieghemostelium; species Tieghemostelium lacteum. The sequence continues at coordinate 1,028,215 of LODT01000004.1, read as the reverse complement.
TGTCCTCTATATTTTCAATTAAATGATCATTATTGGTGTTTTTTTTTCTTTATAATTTCTATCTAATTTCCTCTATTCCTTTAATTTATCATTTTGTAATAATGTGTGTTTATATTGTGGGCCATCAAACGAATCAATATAAAATTTGATGTAGTCTCTCTATGTACCTTATGTGTAGTCTAAGTTGAATTCGAAAGAGGAGGAAAAAAAAAAAACCAAAAAAATTTTGCCTATCGAAAAAAAAATGTGATTGTGTTTCGTTTTTTGATTTTATGTAAAAATTTTGTAAATATCAAAATGTTAAAAAATATAATGAAAATAAAAAAAAAATTTTTAAAATAGAAACATTTAATTAATCAAATTATCAGAAATTCTTAATATTAACTAACTTTTTACTTTTTAGAATATGTAATATCCTTTATTGAATTTAAAAATTTGAAGATCCAATTAAAAACTATTTTTAAAAGTGAAAACAAAATGAAATCATAACAGAAATATACACCTTCTCCTTGTAAATGTTTTTTATGTATATACATATTTATATATTTAAATAGAATTTTATTGTTTTTGATTCACTGCGCAAGAATTATGGGATTGAATTACATTTAGTGATTCAGATATATGTTCAGTGCAGTTCAAATGACTTGAACATTTGTGAATAATTTTTTGATTTTGGTCTATTATAAATAAGGTTCTGGTTGGTGTGAAAAGATGAGTTTTAACACCATATTTTTTAGCTAATTTGTGATCGTCATCGACAATTAGAGTAAAAGGTATATTATAGTTTTTGGAAAACTCTTTATGGCTATCTGAACTATCTCCACTTACACCTACAACTACAGCACCGTTTCTAATAAATTGTTCATATTTATCTCTAAACTCCAATGCCTCTTTTATAGATTCACTTGATTTATCATGTGGATAAACTAATTATAAAATATGTAATTAATATATGAATACATTTTGAAATTAAAATTTAGTGATATACATACAATATAATATTAAAATTTTATCTCTAAATTGGTTTAATGTAATTGTATTGCCGTACATATCATGTGATTTAAAGTCTGGTGCGTCATCCAGTTCAACATCAACATAACTGTTATTCTTTTTAATGTGATTTAACATTCTATTTATATATTTCTAATATTTATAAATATTAATTTATAATTGTATAATTTATTTATTGTTCTATTTAATATATTTTCATTTTTTTTTTTTTAATTTAAAATAGTCCGATGGTCAGAACTCTTCATTGAATTCAATGAAAAAAAAAAAAAAAAATCTCACATCAACACATGGAATTGATTCTCTTGCAATTCTATTACCTATTTTTTGATATAGCATCAATTTCTAGAAAAAAAGGTGGTAACATCAATTTTAGAGTTTAAGAATGAGTGATTGTAATTGTAATACAATGACTATTTACTTGATAAAGATGATTTAAAATGTTCAATACATTTAATTTAGAATGCACTTGTTAACAAACACAGAGAAGAATGAAACTATGAATTATAATGATTTAAACTATTAAATATCTAATTGTTTCTATAGTTGAGTTTTCAAAAGTATTGAATATTTAATTTTGTAAATTTAATACTAAATATTTTTTTTTCGTAAAAATTTTGTAATTTTTTAGCTTTGAGTTCGTAAAAACCTATCGTTTTTTTTCAAAAAATTTTTTTTTTTTTTTTTTGATTTTTTTGTATTACAAAGCAAGGTATGAATGACCCATACATTTTTTTTTGATTGATAATATGGAAGTGGAAATAAATGAAAGAATCATATTAGGATATTAAAAAACACAACACAGATGATTGAAGTATTATAGAAAAAGATATTTATTACCACCAAAAAACCGAAATACACAGAAAATCGAATTTTAAAAATTGTGATAGGATTTATTTAGAGATGATAGACATACTTTAATACACTAAAACAGGCATAGATTATCTTATTTTTGGAACAGAATTGGATTATATAATGAAAATGGATTATGATGATCACTATTTATTCCACACTCCATATTATTATCAAAAATTATTGTGATTTCAAAAAAAAAAAACAAAAAGAACGAAAACTTACCAATTTATATGATATTTAAAATATAAAATAGAGATATAAAATGCCACACTCATTCGGTCTCCGTTCACGTACTAGATATTTGTTCTCTCGTGGTTTCCGTAACCATGGTATGTTAAACACTACCACTTACTTAAGAACCTTCCGTCTTGGTGATTACGTAGATATCAAAGCCAACGGTAACATCCACGGAGGTATGCCACACAAATTCTACCATGGTCGTACTGGTCGTGTCTGGAATGTCACCCCAAGATCAGTTGGTGTTGTCATCAACAAGAGAGTTGGTCCAAGAATCATTGCCAAGAAAATCCACGTTAGAATTGAACACGTTAAACCATCCAACTCCATGGCTGCCAACAAGAAACGTATCGAAGATAACAAAAAGAGAATCGCCGAAGCCAAAAAAACCGGTACCTTTGTCCAAACTAAGAGATTACCAACTCAACCAAAATCTGGTTTCTTTGTTAACCCAAGAAAATCAGAAATTGAAACTATTGCTCCATTAAGATATGAACTCTTATTATAAAAAACTCTAGTATATCTTTTTAATAAATGTGTTTAAATTATAATAGGTAAAAAAAAAAAATCAAAAAACAATCTAAAAAAGACCACCCCACTCTACCAAACTCTTTTTCTTTGATGTTGTTTGGCTATCTATCTTTTCCTTTTTCATATTTTTAATGGTTAATGAATCTCATATATAATTTTCTTGTGATTATTTTAATATTTATAAATATTTAATAACTAATGTCAACTCAAATAAATTCAGTTCTCTTGTTTGTTTCTTTTACCTCAACCTAAATATTTAATTGAATAATGAAATATAGTTATATTTTAATTATTTTAATTGTTTTATTCTTTTCTTTAGATAAAATCTATGCAGATTGTTGTATTGGTACAACAATAAAACCAGGGGGAGATTGGTCAATTGGTGAATGCAGAATATACAAAAGAGATAATTTTTTTATAAAATATCGATGTAATGGTATTAATACCTCCATTGGCCAAGTATGTCATTAAAATATGATTAGTTTATAATAAGTATTAATTCTCAAATTTTATAATAGAGCTGTGACAGTTGTTCAAGACAAATAACTCGTGGTGGATTAGCAATTCTAATTATAATTCCATCACTGATAATGTTATCATGTTGCTGTTGCTTTTACATGTGTTGTTGTAGAAATGGTCAGAGATACAGTAGACATAATTTTTTTAAAAAGAACCAATATGAACCAATTAATAGTTAATTAATAAATTTTCTAAATTTATCCTAAAATTTTAAAAAAAACAAGCCATCTGCACAAACTGAGATTTGATATTTTATCTAATCCTTGAAATGTGAGTTTTTTTTTTTGTTAAATACTTAAGCTCTAATTTGATCATCTTTTTTTTCTCATTATTCCATATACTTATACCCCAACATAAAATGAAACAATTAAATATTTTATTATTAATTTTATTATCAACTATATTTATTTCCAATGTAGTAAATGCTGACTGTTGTTTAGGTGCATCTGTTAGCGTTGTTGATATGTCATTAAATGATTGTGATCCACTTTATAAAGATAACTTTTTTATAACATATACTTGTAATGGTTACTCTACATCCGCAGAATCTATTTTCAATGCTCAAGTAAGTAGTAATTTTAAAATTATTTATTCAAAATTTAAATTTAATACTTATTCAATCTTTTTACTATTAAGGTATGTGATAGTTGTTCTACCAATGTCACTAGTGGTGGTATTGCAGTTTTTGTAGTTGTACCAATTGTTTTATTGATGATGTGTTGTTGTTGTATTTATGCCTGTTGTTGCAGACCTGGAAAGAGATACCATCACCACAATATTTTCTATTCTCAACCACAATACGTTCCAGTACCACCTGATAATCACCATCACCATCACCACTCATCCAATGTACCAGTATACCAAACTCAACCACAAGTATTCCAACCACAAGTATACCAACCACAAAGTTACAATATGTAAAATAATAATAAACTATAATTTTGAATACAGATTGCTGTTGATTTAGATTAGGTTTCAATCTCTACATATTCACTAGAGAATGTAGACGTGTGAGAATATTATTTTAATTTTTATTTTCTATATATATTTATATATTTTAAATTGGTGTGAAATATAGTGTATGGCTCTGTGATTGATCTTAGTCATCATACAAAGACATGAGATGAGCAATGGTACATTGTTTCAAAGCGCTGATATTGTAACCACCTTCCAATACGGAAATTATTCTACCTTTTGCCCATCTGTCGGCAACTATACGCAGTTGCTTAGTAATTTCAATATAGTTTTCATCAGTCAAACACAATGAGGCCAAATGGTCATCTTGGTGAGCATCAAAACCACAAGATATCATTAAAAGCTCTGGTTGATAGTCATTTAATCTATCTATAATGATAGAGAATGCTTTGAGAAAAGATACAGCTGATGACTTTGGATCCAATGGGATATTTACAATATTGTTATTAGTACTGATATTGGTATTCAATTGTTGTTGCTGTTGTAATGGTTTACTTTCTTCTTGGTATTCTAAGGTATTTACAGATTGAGAGGCTGCACCTGATCCAGGATAGAAACCCTCCTCAAACATATGTATAGAGCAAAATAGGAAGCCATTGTCATTAGCAACAATTTCTTCAGTTCCATTTCCATGGTGTACGTCAATATCAATAATAGCAATTCTCTCGAGATTATACTTTAGTTGTGCATATTTAGCACCTATACAGACATTATTCAACAGACAGAATCCCTGTGAACTAGTTCCACTGGTTAAACCGTCTCTTCCAGCATGATGACCTGGTGGTCTAGCAGCTACAAATGCAGAAGAAACAGTACCTTTAAATACATGATCTATAGCAGATATAGTAGCACCGGCTGATCTTTTAGCAGCCTTTAATGACAATTTGGAGATAAATGTGTCACCGTCTTCACATTCACCTGTTTGATCTTGGTTAGCGTTGATAGTCAAAGAAGCACCACCAGTTGAACTATTGGCACCATCTGGAGCATTCAAAGCTCTAATTTCATTTAGATCCAATTTCTCAGTAATTTCATCCAATTGTCTGAGATAATCTGGAGAATGTACAGTCAGAATCCACTTATCCTGAGCTTCCTCCGGATCATTCTTTATAACAATTTTCTCAGGGAACTTTTGATAGAGTTCATTGATAGCACTGATAACACTGGACAGACGTTTAGGTGATTCTGGATGTTCATCAGGTACATTATGGTCCAGACATAATGTATGATAGACAGCTAGTACTTTACGTTCTCTCAGTAGTTCTCTAGTTGGAGTGGCGTTAGTTGAACTTCTAGTATCAAACTTTGACAATACCTCATAGAGACTATTAATAAATGGATTATTGGTATCGATTAGACCTTGGTCATCTTCATCTCTCAGTCTCTTTCCGTTAAGACTTGCATTATTACTAATAGTCAATTTCATCTTATTATAGCTATTCGATAATACATCAGCATTATAGAGGGTCTGTTGAATGACATCAACAATATAATTTTGAACTGTTTTACTATGTTTCTCTATAATCAATTGGTGATGTTGTGCATGTATTCCATAGAGTAATTCAACAATACCAAATATCTTTCCAATAAAAATCAAATCCTTTTGAGTTGATCTCAATTTACTTTCCATATGAGATAGAGTAGTTTCTAAAGGTGCCAAAGTATCCAAAACTCTACTGGACTCTGCTTTGGTTTTTTCTAAATTATTTTCATTATTTGGTGTTGATGAACTGTTACTATTTTGATTTGACAAATTGGAATTTTGTTGATTAGAATTATTACTATTACTACTGTTACTATTATTATTCTGACTATTGGCCAAAGTTGATAAACCAGGGTCCATAAGAGTAGATTCAATTTGTTCTCTTTTCTGAATTAGAGATTCACGATAGGATTGAACATCTTGTAAAATAAGTTCAAATATATCTTCAATAGATTTATGATGGTCAAGGAATACTAAAAGTCTATAGATTTCATTTTCATCAAAATAGACTTTGGCGATGGGTTGCATGGGATCTTCCATCATTGAAAGGTGCTTTGAAACCACACTGTACAGTGACTGATAGTGTTTACTAATTTTAAAACAATTGTTATCTAAAGGTGCCAATAGGTTTCTAGCAATCGAATTATTAAACAGAGTTTCAGTTGATGGCATTTGTATATATTGTAAAAAACTATTTAACTTCAATCTATTATCAACGGTATATTCACCGATGAATATAGAGAATGATAGTAAAAGTTTTTTGAAACACTCAACTAGGTTACTGGATGGAGTATATGTGGATATTTGTTGATTGGTGAGATACTGGAAATGTAAGTTACCTTGACTGTGAATGTAGTGGGGATGGTTAGATTGGTGTGGATGATGGTGTGCTTGTTGATGATGGTGTTGTTCGTACATGTAGGGATCAACCATATTAAAAACCTGATCTGATGCAGATGGTGTTGATCTATATTGTTGTGTAGGTTGTGGGGTTGGAGGTGACTGATAATCAGGTACGTTTCTAATGGCAGATGATGAGGATGCATTTGAGCTAGTCGATGAGCTGGTATATAGATTAGGTACTTTAGGCATTGGAGATGATTTACTAGCTTTAATTGTAGATGCGTGTATATGTGGTGGATATTTTGCATTTACAAGTGCATTTGGATTAGTAGCCATATAGTTATTAAACATATTTGCAATTTTTATAGATTTTGGAGAAAGTGGTGGTTGATGTACTAACCCACCTTGTGATGTTTGGCTACTTTGTTTACTACTTCTATTTCCACTTGGAGTAGTTGATCTCTGATTTAAATGAGCAGAATTCAATTGCTGTTGTGACCCTGGTAAAGGTATGGAATTCTGTTGTTGGTTGCTATTTATATTTGTGTTGGAGTTGTTGGTGTTAAAAGGCATGGGTAAAAGTGATGAAGATTTTTGTGTGATCGAACTAGTGCTATTTAGACTGTTATTCAAAGATGGTGTGGCAGATTGTGATGGTGAGGGTGCACCAACTACAACTGGTTTGGTTGTAATATTTTGAGATTTTATTGTTGAGGAATTTCCATGGTTATTTATGGGGGTGTTCCTGGAGATGGATGATGAAGAACTATTGGTGGAAGAAGACCCAATACTACTACTTGTTGGAAGAATAGGAACAAAGTTATTGCTACTTCCAAGACTGTTACTGTTACTGTTACTGAGACTACTTAGAGCTGATATGATACCTTGTTGAGGAGGTTGATTAATCTGTCTACTATTGGGTACTGCTGATGATAACAATCCAGAAAGAGGTGATGGTGATGGTGGTGATGGAATTGGGCTGTGAGAAGGAGATATATTACTACCATAGAGATTGGTTGAAAATGGTGAAGAGATCATTCCATCACCTATACCATTCGAGACAATGGTTCTACTCTTTTTATAGGGTCTAACACCTCGTAAGTCCATTGATATCTCTTCTGGACCATTTCCATAACCTATACTATTTGCCATTGTGTCAGGTACAACAGGTGGAATCAAACTTTGTTTTGACTAGAAAATAATAAATTACCATAATTAGAAATTCAAATAATTTGTATTTTTTTTTTTTTTTTTTGTGTACTTTTGTTGATATACATACAGTCCATTTAGTGCCACAAGCTTTACATCTCCATCTTTGAGCTCCTTTATTGGTTTTTCCTTTTCTCTGTGAGTAAAGAACATCTTCAATTCTTGGACAATGTATAGTGCAATGTCCTCTGGCAGCTGTAATGCAACACTCAGGTTTCTCTAATCTCTGAGGATCAGAAACTGATTGATGTAGTGTCATCATCTTCTAAAAGTGAGATTTTAAAATATTTTATACTCTAAATATATATATTTAAGTAAAAAATCAAAAAGGTATTAGGACTATGAATTTAGGATTATTTTTAGTATAAATGTGCAAGTCTTTTTTTTTTCTTTGTACAATGTGACTTTGAATATATTAATAAAAAAAATAATTAAATATTATTTGAGTTTGTTTGCAAAGTGGACAGAGGTTTTTAGTGGTCCTTTTTGTTTTTTTTCTGAAAAAATATTTAACATGTTCTAAAGGGGGTTTTGACACACACACTTGTATACAGATTCACACATTTAAAAAAAAAAACTATTCAATTAATTTGGAACAACAAAAGAGGGGGCTTTTTTAAACAGGAGGTGGTTTTACAAAAAAAATTTTTACAGGGGTTTTTAAATTTAAAATAACAACAATTGTTTTGAACTCCTATAGTTCTTTTAATATAAAAATATTAAAAAACTTTAAAAATTGTTGTTTTTGATTGATTTGAAATAAATTGTATACAAAATTGTTTGGAGGGGTAATTACTTTTTTGGGAGTTTCTGTTTTTCCTTTTAAAAAAAATTAATTTTTTTTTCTAAAGTCTAAAGAGTTCTTAGGTGTGACCTTTTGATTTCCTAATTTGTGATGAAATATATGGCTTTGGAAAATAAATAAATATTATTGTGGTTATTTAAAATTAATATTATAATATTAATAATGGAGTGATGGTAGTGGAATAAATAAATAAAAAATTAAAATGGAGATTGGGAATTCTTGGTTTGAGGTTCTGTTCTATTATCCTCTTGTTTTCTCTGGTTGGCTTTAGGTTTGTGTCTTTTATTTTTTATTATAGAATAAAAATTTATAAATTTAAAACAACACCAAATATTAAAATTCAAAATAAAAAAATAAAACCAAGGTTGGTTGTAGTAGAGCAGTCACTATTTAACTCTCTGATAGATATTTTAGCACACTGTTTTTGGTAGTGTTTAAATATTTAATATATATAAATATATAAAAAAACAACAAATTGAATAAAAAAATATTTGTCAAATTGTGAAATTTGATGCTGTACCCCCTTTCAGTTCAGTAGGCTGATATAAAATTAATAAAAAAGCTATTTTGGCATGTTGAGGGCGAGTTTTATTATTAGGAACACTTCCAGATAGATAATAATTATGAAAAAAAAAACAATTGTTGAACTAATGTGGTGGTGCCACCCTTTTTTTTTTTGTTTTATACAAACTTTAGTTTGAAATTAGTGTTGATGTTTGAAAAACACCCCCTCACCTACATTAAAAACATTTATTACCCACATATAAACACTAACTCCCCTACACACACACACCCACACATTTTCACTTCTCTCCATTCTCCTATATATCTTTTTCTAGAAATCTCCATGCGCATCAATACTAATAATGACAGCACCCTATATAGGAGTAGAATAGTTTTATGTCTATCACTTCTAATTGTATTTCATAACACACTCTAAAAAAAACAACAACAACAACAACAACAACAACAAAAACACTAAATAAACTTTGTAACAACCTATCATTGAATTTATTCTCCTATATCCTCTATTGGTGATGGGTACCTTTTCACTAGTAACTATTTAATGAAATCTAACATGTGGGTTATTGGGTATAGTAGGATAAAGGAGAGAGTGGTGTGAAGGGTTTTTGTACAAAACGATACATCTAGGATTTATTTAATTAATTCTTATCGTTTTATTTAAATAAATCCATTATGATCAAAGTGAGTAGAGAATTTACAAAAAAAACACCCACAAATCAATATATCATCAGAGTTTGATTTTTAGTTTTGGATTTGTATTTTGGTGCCATAATCACTATTGGTGATGTTTAATGTGAAGAGTTAACGAATACTATAGTATTACTTGATAACAAGGTGTTTTTTTTTGTAAATTATTGAAAAATTAAAAAATTATTTAAAAAGCATCACCCATTTTTCCTAATTAGGTAAATCTTTCAATTGGAAATATAAACACTAACAATATCAAACTAAACAATTTAATAAAAAAATGAAAAAAAGATCAATTGGTGTGAAGGTATGTAAATGTTTTTCCAAGATCCTTCTATTTCATTTACCTTTTTAAATTTACAGAGGAGTATTTGAGATTATGATGATTTATAAATAAATTAATATATATGTGTATAGATAATTTATATATGAGTTAAAGAGTCTCTTTGTGATTGATGATTAATGTTATATTGATAAATGAAGATGAAATTATTTTTTTATTTTTTTTATTCATACCCTACCTGTTGTCTTTTTCCTTCACTATAAATTTAAAGAAAGGGATTTTCACACTTGTAAAAGGTGATTAGAACCCACAATCACCCCTATATTAATTAAATTTTTTTGAAAAACTATGACATAATTGCCCCTACAATTTAATATTTCCAGTGTGCCAACTATATAAAAAAGGGGTTTAAAAACAAAGCCCTCTTTTCATCTGACTGGGCTCATGTGAGATTGTTTAGGTGGAAGATGATAAAAAAAAATAAGTTAAAAAAAAATTTTGTAAAACAAAGTAAAAAAATACCTTCATAATCAACTGACTTTTTCAATTTGTAAACAAAACCTACTTTTAAAATAGGCTAAAGCTCATTTCAAAACTTGCATTTTAGGGTATTTATTTGAATTTGGATATGATTTGTCTATTTTTAACGATATGACATGATGAATGTTATAATTGACATTAAAAATAATAGAGAAACATAATTATAATAAAAACAGGTCCTATTATCTTGGATTCAATAGAACCTAGACATGATTCATGAAGCAAAATAAATCTTACCAACTTTAAAATTATAATTGAAAATGTATTTGCATACTTAAAAAGTTTTGCAATTTGCAGAGATTATTATAGAGCAAAGTTGGGAATTATGGAGCTACTGAACTTCACCATCAAATATGGTGCATATTTGGATTTTTATTTAATTCCTTTGAACCCTTTAAGAAGAGATATGCCTTATTTGACACCTCTGAAACTAAATAATCTATCTGACAACTTATTCCATTTTATCAAATTATAACTATTCCTATTATTCATAGTCAATCTTTTAAATCAATCATTTAAGTGATATCTACAACTCTTTGATATCAGTTGTTTGATGTGATTTAAAAATAAAATGATAATCTAGTACTCCCTATGGTGCATATATATGTTTTTGTAAAATTTTGTCACCCACTTTTCAACAAATTTAGTGATTTAAAAATAAAATGATAATCTAGTTACGCCCTATAGCACATATATATATGTTTTTGTAAAATTTTATCACCCATATTTCAAACACTATTCTCTTCAAAAATATTATATATTATATTATTCTCTTTATTAAATATTCATTCTTTCATAAAAGATGTATATATTTATCTTACTAATTTTTATTCTAAAGATATCTATAAATATTGGTTTCCCTACATCAGAGAATTTACTTAATAATACTAATAGTTATGGTTTAGAGCTTTATTCTGAATATAAAACTGGAGGTTTTGATTTTAATGGTGATGGTAAACAAGTAAGTTTTTAAGTTGAAATTTAAAAAGTGATTAAATAAAATCTAAAAAAAATTTAAAATTAGGATTTTATAATTTCAGATAATCAAACCAATAAATTTTATGTATTTTTTGGTGATATCTCAAGATATGGTGGCAAGAGACCTTTAACAGTTTCAATGATCGACGGAATCAATGGTTTCAGTATTGACTATATAAAATTGTATCTTGGGAGTAACTTTTTATGTGGAGATATAAATGATGATGGATATGATGAAATTATATTTCGTTCGGTATACGGTTCATTTAGTATAATTTATGGCCATGCAGGACCATTTAAGAATGATTTTTCAACTTTTGATGGAATTGGTGGATTTGTAATTAAACTCTATCCCTACTTCGGTCCCTATCAAGTTTTATGCGATCATAATGGAGATGGTATAAAAGATTTGATATTTAATACCCTAGATAATGTTTATGTTCTCTATGGACTTGAAAATGGTAAAAAGTTTCAAACCAACTCTGGTTTATTTGATAATAACTTAATATCAAATGGAACAAATGGACATATAATGCAATTGAAAAGATCTATAAAACTTGGTTGTGGAGATTTGAATAATGATGGAATTGATGATTTAGTAATACTTTCGGAAACTGATAATGCTACTGTTAGTTTTGGTTTAAAATTTTATCCAACTATATATAATCCAGTATTAAATGGTACAACTGGTTTTACAATGGAAATCAAGCCTATTTCGTACGAATTTTTATTTCAGATTGGTTTTGGTGACTTTAATGGTGATGGATTACAAGATATGGCTGTAGCTAGTAAGGATTCAAAATCAATTTATATGATTTATGGTAAAAAAGGTGGAATTTGGGAATCTCATTTTGATATCAACAGTGGTAACTCATCTGAAGTTGTTAAATGGGTCAGAGATGTTTCTTCACCTCAAGAATTTTGCCTTTCTATGTATGTTGGTGATATTAATGGAGATGGTATATCTGATTTATCATGTATTGATTATATAAATGGAATTATGTTGGGAGTATATGGAACCACCATGAAATTACCAGCTGTTTATGATTTGAATATCAAAACATCTCCATTATTTGGTGATTGTAGAGGCTTTATAATATTATTCGCGGCACTTACTTTTTCATCTTGGACTGATTTTAATAATGATGGTTTTCAAGATTTAATTTTACAATTTAACAGTAATCATACGAATTATATTTTATTTGGTGAAGAAACTATAATCTCAGCATCGTTGAATATCATTAATACATCTATTCCCTATAACTCTAGTGGTGAATATCATTTCTTAGAATCTAATTTTAATCCAAATTCATCTGGAAATTGTAATGTTCAATTCATTACTTTTAAAGTTTTGGATATTGATGCATCTGATCAATTATCATTTTCATCATCTAACACCACATCATCTGATATTGTTAGTATTTCAAATGGTGAGCTACAAGTATTTAATACAAATAGAGATCCAAAATTTTTACAAAGTCTCTCAAACATCTTGTATAAAACAAATAGAAATTCCTCGATTGCTACAATTTCAATTACATATTTAAATTTAATTAATGATACAATTAGAATATTTACATCTAATCCAACTATAACTACAACATCCACCCAACCAGCTACAACAACAAGTACTACTGCTACAACAAGTACTACTGCTACAACAAGTACTACTGCTACAACAAGTACTACTGCTACAACAAGTACTACTGCTACAACAAGTACTACTGCTACAACAAGCACTACTGCTACACCATCACCAGCCCCACCAGTCACTTCTACTGCAACAACCACGGGTACCAATAACAACACAATTATCAATGATTGCATTTGCGTTATAGGGCAAATATGTTTACCAGATTCTCATATCTGTGTAAATGAATTTGATGTGTATCAAGGTGGATCATGTTTGCAAAATTCATGTGCTTTAGGTTATGTTTGTATAGAAGAGTCAAATCATATCTATAAATGTGTTAAACAAGATTATTGTATGACCTGTGTTGATATAACATGTAAATCCCCTCATCGTTGTATCCTAGTTCTAACCACCTCCCAAAAATGTAAATATCAACCAACTTGTTCAAATTAAATTATAATAAAAAACTTCATAATAAATAAAAATTAAAAAAATTAATTATTTTTTAAATTTACAAAATTTATTATAAAAGAACACTAATAGTGAACTATGGTATGTGTTTAGGATATCTTTTCATTTCTATAAGCTTTATTGTTAATTTTTGTTTTTATGATAAAGGCATCGAGAAAAAATATTCCGCAAGAGGAATGGGAGAAGAAAATTAATAATGTAAATATAACCAAATCAGATTTGAATAAATTAGTAATGAACTACTTGGTCATTGAAGGCTACCAAGAGGCTGCTGAAAAATTTCAACAGGAATCAGGTACACAATCCATGGTTGATCTCAATTCAATAGCGGATCGTATGGCCATTAGATCAGCCATACAGAGTGGTGATGTTGAAAAAGGTATTGAAATTGTTAATGATTTAAACCCTGAGGTATGTTTAGTTTACTTTTAAAACAAATCAAATGCAATACAAAACATAGAATTAACAGTAGAATATTCATCAGATACTAGACAGTAATCCACAATTATATTTTCATCTACAACAACAAAAACTGATAGAACTAATTAGAAAAGGTGATATAAATGAAGCTCTAAAATTTGCACAGGATGAATTAGCACCTCAAGGTGAAGAAAATGTATAGATCAACATGAATAGAGGATTATAGTAATATAGGTAGTTGAAGAGTCATACTAATACACTTCTTTTTATCTTTAGAATAAATTTTTAGAGGAATTAGAAAAGACAATATCATTATTGGCATTTGAGGATACAAGTAAATCACCACTATCAGGTTTATTGGATAATTCACAGAGACAACGTACAGCTTCAGAATTAAATTCAGCTATATTATTAAGTCAATCACAAGACAAAGATCCTAAATTACCTAGTATTTTAAAACTACTTCAGTGGGTACAATCACATTTGGATCAGAAATGTAATTATCCAAGAATATCAAATCTTTTATCAGGTGAATTTGATCAAGATTATTAAATAGCCTTGGAACATTTTAAACGAAATATATTATTTATATAAAATAGTTGGTGTGAAACAACCTCCAACACAACCCCCCAATTTGTACAAATTTAATTTTAAAAAAACCCTTACATATTTTACTCTATACTCTAGAGTAACATTGTTTTTATTTGGTCAGGTTTATATTGAAATAGTGATATAGGATCTTCATATTGGTTGAATGGATCTTGAATGGCAGAGTATAGGGAAGAGTAGGCAGTGGATATCAGATTAGATACAGAACGTTTAGTTGTTGATTTTAGTTTATTATTCACCAGTCTATCACAATCTGTCATTACCAGTGACCCAAAAGATTGTTCTAAACTCTGATCAAATTGTCGAATGGATTGGACGATGGATTGCCTATCCATTCCAGATAATTGTGAAAGGGGTACTTTAGGATCGGCATATGTAAGGATTCTAATCTTACTACCAATACCCATCTGTTCGAGTATCTGTGATGTTTGCTCATCCACTAAAGTTTCTATATGTACCTCTAATTGCGCTGAAATTAACTCCAGATTTTGTTTTGTAAAATCTGAATATTTTAGTAAAATCTCTTCGATGGAGTGCAGACAATTGATCATGAATACCGATATACTAATGAGAGGTAACTTGGATGCACTTGCACTTAGTGTACTGAGATTAATTAATTTCTGAACTATTGATGTAAAGACAGGAGTGTATTCTCTCTCTCTTTCTTCTACAGGTATCAATGAGCTATTAAAAGTCTGAATCAACTCATTTAGTTTCACTACAGAGTCTTTAATCTCAAATGTCGGTGTAAGGTCACTTGTAGGTAGAGTGGGTTGTCTTTCCAATCGATCAAACTGATCTTTAATCATTTGAAAGAAAAGTGAAAGACATTTACTCTTTAGACTCTGAATAATAGCTGTGACCTTCGACTCATTATTCTTTGTAATCTGTTTAGTTATCCTACTGTAAAAGTCCAAAACTGAAATAATCTTATAGATAACCACAATTGAAGGTTTAGATTGCAAAATATGGTCTAGTCTTATGGAAAGAGGTCTATTTACACTCTCAAATGTTGAGTTTAAAACTTTGAATATAGGTTCAATCTTCTCAGTATCAGGTTCATCTTCTTTAATATCATCAGACAGAGGTACTTTTGTAGTAATGTCCTTCAACAGTAGTGACAAAAGTTCATATTCAGATGCAAGTGACTGATGTATCCATGCTAACATGTCACCTAGATACCGCAGAGGGTCATGAGCATTGATCTCAATGGGTCTTGGTACACCATTAGGACCACCCAATGACAATGCAGTTATGAATCCATTAGAAATGGTTTTGTATCTGTATTCTGAGATGTCATGAAGACACAGCTTGAGTAGACGAGGTCTCAAATCCAGTGCCTTTAGAGCAGTTGGTAAGGGACCTTTTGGTGATATCTCTGGAAGTTCTTTAGACAATGTGTTTTTAAATTCCTCTAAAATCCAACTATAGAGTTTTCTATAGGCTTTCTCTTGGTGATCGTTAATCTGCTGTAATATCTCATAAGTTGATTTTAGGTATTGGTTGTTTTGTAGATTGATTTTACATTGTTTTTGTATTTCTGAAAGTCGTTCTAAAGTCTGATAAAATTGTTGGTCAATCTCTTTCTTTTGGTGTAGAGATTCTAATGTTTCTTCAGACAATATAAATTTATCATGAAAATCTTTAATCATTATATCTTGATGGTCAATTTCTTTTCTATATTATTATAATGATATATTATTAGAATATCTATGTATTATTTGAAATTTGAAGAGGGGGTGAAATACATTACAATTCATTGGATAAGACTTGTGATTTACTTAGTAATTCCAATGAACCTTTAGAGGTTGATGATAAATGTTGACATATGTCATTACATGATGACTTTATCTCATTGAAATCATCAACCAGTTCTTCAATTGACTTATTTAACATTTCAAATTGTTGATAAAACTGTTTATTTATATCCAGGTATCTTCTCTCTATATCATTTCTAAGATTTCTTCTTGAAGCAATAGAGTTTTCTGTATAAAAACCAGATAAATCATTTAAAGATTCTGATAATTCCTTTGAATCTAATTTTGTTTCTAAAACTTTTTGTATCTTTCTTTGAAGTGTTACATTCATTTGCACCTTCTGATGATGTGTGTATTTTTACAAAATTAAAAATCAATATTATTTGAAATTTAAGTTCAATTTATACAATGAGTATGAATAATTATAATTTATTTACAAAATATACAATTTTAATTATGGTATCTATTGAATATTAACTTTAAGAGAAACTGGTTCTTTTTTCAATAGTTTAACAGTAAGAATTCCATTTTCAAAAGTAGCATTAATTTTTGTTAAATCCAATTGGTTCTCTTTAATTGATAAAACTTTTTTAAACTTTCCGCTATCAATTTCTTGAACTAGATATCTAGTAGTTTCTTTTGGTTTTTCTGTATTGGAGGTAGTTGAGGTTGTGATATTATTGTTATTTGTTGTTGTGGTACTAGTTTCTAGATCATCTTCAAATTCCTCAATAGATGGTTGATCATTAGATACAATTGGTTTAGCTTCTACTTTAGTTTCCTTAGTCAAAAATGCAGATTTTCTTTTATTCTCACCAGAAATGACAAGAGTAGACTTTTCAATATCAATTTTAATATCTTGCTTATCAACACCAGCTAACTCCAATTCAACGATATAAGCATCCTCTGTATCAATTATATTACTATTTGGTGTATAGAATCTATCTTGATTGGCTAGTTGTTGTTGTTGTTGTTTAACCAATTCATTATATATATGATTGAAATAAAATGGATTTGGTCTATTATAAAATACTTTGCAGGACATTCTTGTTATTTAATTTAATTGCTGATTAATTGTTTGTTTGTTTAATTGTTTGTTGAATGAAATTAATGTTTGCCAAACATTCAATTTATACTCTATTCTTTTGTTCTACATTCTAGAGAATTATAGGTAATTTCAACGATTCATATTAGTACGTTGTAAATCAAAAAAATTTCATATGAATTCCGATGAAAACTAAATTAAAAATGGAAAAAAAAAAAAGTATACTTTTAAATTTTGAGTCAATTACAATCATGAATTGTTGTAAAATTTAAATTATTAAGTAATTTATAATTTATAAATTAAAGACATCCTTGAACTATTTCAGTAGTTGGTGGGGGACATGGTGTAGCAACTGTATTTGATTTTGAACATGCTAATGAAATTGAAGTTTGTGAAGCAGTAAGATCATAAGATTGTTGAATAGTAGCTCCTGAAACATTATTTGAAACCATATTTAAAATTTTAGAAATTGATTCTGTATTCAATTATTAGAATATAAAATTTATGTTAAAATATTTTTAAAGAATACATACTATAAATCATTTTTAATATTAAATTGTTAATAGAAATTGATACACATTTTAATGAAATAATATATAGATTATTCTAAACTTTGTCAATTCGTTTGAGAGTCATATCAAAATTTACTATAATTTGATGACATGATTTTATCTAATTAAATAATTTATTTTTGGAGTGCGTGTGTAATGGTTTTGGTTCTAATGACCAATCAGTCTCATCTAAAAGTGATATTAATGTTGTTTTGCAATTGAGAAACATTTAATTTTCAAAAATGCACATAACTGTTTGACAATGTCCCTAACAAATAAGGAATACTGAATGCTACAATATATTGTAAATATAAACAGTAAAATATATTCTGGTACCAATTCTCTTTGAAGATAGAATGTTAAATTGGAAAATATAGATATTAAAATTAATGGTATAATTGGTTTCTGAATAATAGCATAGCTGTCATGGCACATGTGTGCTATAATTAGTCTACTCTGTGTTTCAATTATAATTATTGGTTAATATATATTATATAATGAATACAAAATTTCCAAACTATATATTAAATATACATACAACTAATTCACCAAAAATGATACCAATTGTATATTGAGTAGTTCTAGGATACTGATGCCATACTGATGATAAATTATAAAATGAAGTTGATGTGTAGTACCATGATAATGAAAATGTGAATACCAATACCCAAACTAGAATATGTTTAATTGCTGGGAATATAGGTTGGTTTTTAGCTCTTAAATGCTTAACAACATTCTGTATACTAATTATATTTATTATTAGTATACACATGTAGGGATTATGTAGTTTGAAAAAATACTTACTTAAAATAACATGTTATTATACATGGAATTGCCAATAGGGAAACTGTAAGTTGATTTAATTGTAATTGTAATAAACCTTGTGGTAAGATCGATATCCACATTGATTCTTGTGATTTTGGTATGAAATAACTTAATTTCTGAACCCAAATATCACCACCAAAATAGGCAGTTACAAAACATGATAAGACAATGATGATAATACCTTCATCAGGACCATTGAATTTACCTAGATGTAATGTACCAGTGTGATATTCCTCCCATGTTGCCATCCAAAATGGTAAAAAGGTGGCAATAAACAATTGTACTAATGCCAATGATCCTGTTCCGTATTGACCTACACTAGCCTGTGAAAGTGACTGAAACATGCAAACTAGAGAATCACAACCATGGTCAAATAGTTGACCGAGTGCTGAACTTGAGTTGGTTCTTCTAGCTTGTTTACCATCTAAATTGTCCATAGTCTGATAGAAAAACAATGATAATCCACAGAGAACATATAACCATGTTGGGAGTGTACCTGTGAGGAATGGTGAATAGTAGGCAACAATTAGAAATGTAACTACTATTGCAATGGTACCTGTTAATGTTACTAGATTAGGTGCGATATTCAGTGGTAGAAATTTCAATGCAAAATTCCAATACTTTTGAAGTACATATTTTGCTAATAGTGAATCATCAATTCCTGAATATTTATGTTTGGATAAATTGAATAATGATTTTTCAGATAACTTCATTTTCTCCCTATGCTGGTATCTTGTTGAAAACTTCAGTTCCCACAAATTAAAAAAAAAAAAAAAAAAATTTAAATGAGATATATTCATATCCAATAAAGAGAATTATAAAATATAAAATTATATCTTTTAAACTATCCCATTAATAATGTTTATAAGGATTTTTTATTTTTTATGGAGATTTGATTTTAATTTTTGTTTATATTAATAGCCAACATTTTTAAAAGTTGACCTCTAAACATATCGATTGTTAGATCTTCTGATGGATTAGGGGAAAGAATCAGTGGATTATAAATAGGTATATTGATGGGTGTAGTAGGTGTAGATGTGACTGTAGGTGAAGTTGAAGTTGATTGAGGTGATATTGGACTCTGACTATTTGCAGATGTAGATGGGGATATAGGTTTTGGAAATTTAACAGGAGTTGTAGAGGTGGAAATTGGTGATTGTTGTTTTGGAGTTGTAGTTGTCGAAGTTGAATTTTGATAGGTTGAAGAAGGTTTCAAAAGTGAGAGTAGATTGAAAACACTAAAATTCTTTGGAATGATTTCCCAACACTGTTTGAGTTTGGTATTATCTTTTTTCTCTACACAGTAGCTGAGAATGATTTCATAGAGTACAAATATTTCCTTGTCGTGATAGTGAGTTTGTTTAATCATTTGAATTGATTTATCCCAACGTCCGGTATTCAATAGGAATCTAAGTGCATTGGGTTTATGTCCGATGGCACAAAGTAATTTGAATCTACAATCAATTCTATACTCTTCAATTTGCCATTGACTGGGTGATATCACTGTTGGAAGATGGAATGGTAGTGCCAATAGACACCGAAGGAAATGGTCCTTTTCTCTAACCTCTAATAATACAGATCCATTTTGTTGATTGTTATTGGATAGTGATTGCTCGATAAGTTTCAACATGGCAGTGTTGTGAACAATTCGAACGAAGGGTATTAGGCATAGAGGTTTCTCGTAATAGTATAATTGACAGAGTGTTTCGAATAATGGGAATTCTGTATACCATTGTTGTTGATTTGATTGCTGATCAGAGACTAAATCTATATTATTATCTTTGTTTGAACCTTGTTTCTGTGTAATGACTTCCTCAGGATGTAAAATTAGTGGGTCAATAGGAGGCATTATATCAGGTACTGTTAGGTCTTGGTACTTGTGATACTCAATTAAATTCAATTGTAAAGCTATTTCTAGTCTATGTAATAACTCCTTTGGATATTTTCTTTTTAGAATATCAATGACACCACTAGAGAGTCCCAAAAGAGATTCATTAGAATTCATCTTTTGATAATACTGGTCCATGGCTAGTGGGTCTGATTCCTGGTCTACTGAAGCACCTGAGGTTATAGCCTCTCCCTGTAATTTCTGATACTCTTTCAATAATGGAATCATTTTTTGATTGAAAGGTGTGTGGAATAAAAATGAGTTTCTAATCTTACTAATTTGTGATTTTTCATCTTCATTTAGGAAATAGTTTCCAGTTTGACGAAGGTTAGTGCCACTGTTGGTCGATACATTGTGATTGTTAATGTTCTCTTGGTAGTCGTATTGTTCAAGGAACTGATTCAACTCATCCAAGATGAACTTACTGCTGGACTCTGACTGAAGGTTAGAGAGAATTGCAATAACTAACGCAGGGTTTTCAAGTCTTGGTAAAAGACTTTTACAAATTTGAATTTTTAATTCTACATCTTGTTCTGAGAGTGCCATGTCTAGAAGATACTTGGCTTCCAGTCTCTTCATATCCAACTGTCTACAAGTTAAAGGTGCACAACCTATAGTATTCTTTGGTAGATTGCTACCATTGCTACTGTAAATGACTTTATGAGTACTGAGATTCTGAATGAGATTGGTAGGTGATAAAGGTCTGATTTCCCACAACCCTTCTGATCTAGACCATATACCACATCCCCACACTATACCAGCAGTACCATTCTCCCAAATTCCTTGACAAGATGATAATGCAATGCAATTGGTGGGTTTGAATTCGATTGGTAGAAGTACTCTTGAGAGATGTTTACCACATTTCAAATCATAGAGATAGGAGTATTTCAAAGTAAACAGTATCAGTGCATTCTGATGCATTACCATTTTTATAATTTTTTGACTTATATTTTCAGGTACCAAATGAATAAGAGATATCAAATTGAGTTTAATCTTATCTGATGTAGTAGGTTCCAATGAAAATAGTCTACCTGAGGGTTCGAGTATCAGTAGTTCTTGACTTGACGGATTTCTACAATACCCCAATACCTGAAATATTACATTTTCAATTGACTTTTTACTGCTGTTACTATCCTCTGTTGATGTTGGTACCTCTGTATTTGTCTGTTCTTTTGTATCGATATCGGATAATAAAGGTGAAGGAGGGTGAATTTCACATGTTGTAATGGTACTGTTATTGATGGAATTTGATTGTTGATTGGATTGATTTTTAAAATAGGTTATATTCCATAACTTTGTTCTTTGTGACCATAGAAGAATGAAGGATTTGGTGATGAACCAGATACCTAGTTTTGTAGATTGAATTTGAGTTGATTCCTGATTGATGGTTTCTAACCACTCTCGTTTGATATCAAATGATTCGACAGCTGATATATTAATGTTTAGTGGAAACATCTCTTCTAGGAGTTTACCAGTGTGGTCACGAATAGGTATTTGCTGTTGATGTATTTGGTCTTTTTTCTTTTGAGAGTATTGATCAAAATTGAAGACTCTAACATTGACTTGACCATCTACCAGCCAACTGACTTGCAGACCTTGTGAAGATCCAATGACAGATGCTGTAACTTTACTTGTTGCAGATGAATACGATTGTTGCTGTTGAATATATTGTTGTGGACCTTGGTAGATAGGGTCGAGGAACTGTGTCATTCTCTGAAATGGTAGATACACTTTAACTATATATTTCCATTTGTAATCCACACTATTCCACTCCCACAAATGAAACATTCCATCCGATTCAAATACATAGAATCTCAAAGGATTGGTGTCTTGTTGTGAAGAAGATGCTGTTTGAGTCTTACTATTTGCCTTATTATGTTGCTGTTGGAGAGGTGTTTGTTGCTGTTGCTGTTGCTGTTGAGAACCTGCTGCTTGAAACTTTTCAAAACCAAACTTTATGATATTAGTCTGGAAAGAACAAGCCAACAGAGGTAATTGAGATGATGTTGGTGACACTAAAGGTAGAGTTTGTTTTGAAAATATTGAATCTTCAATATTCTGTGTAATAGTTTCGCCTAACTGATACTTGGAAGCAGTAGCATCAAATAGTACAATAGATTTAGATTGTTGGTATTTGATTGCAATGTGACCTGAAATTATAGCAATATCATTAACTCCCAAATCTCCTAATACCTCTCGTTTACTACCACCTTTCCCTATCATTATATTATTCAAAATGGATATTCCTCTAATATATCCATATCTTCTGGAGTCAAATGTACTAAATTGAAAGTCCATCAGAACAAGAAAAATACAAAAAGGTTGTGGTGTGTAAAAATCTAAATGAAAAATTAAAATTTTTATTTCTTAATTCTCTATAGAAAATTACTCCCAATGAAATCAAGAAAATATCAACTCTATAGAGTAACGACTAATGTTTTTGATAGATAAACTTTTCATATTTTCTTAGGTATCTTATAAATTATGAAGATTCACTTACTAATGTGTGTTTATATACAATATATATCTACATGGGTTTTCAATTAAATATTTTATTTCTTTCTTTTTCTAGTTTCTTTTCATTATCTATATATTCATGTTCTTTATCTTTAATTTCAGTTCTTAGTTTTTCAATTTCAGATTCCATATGATCATTTTCTACTAATAACAAATGTTTAGTTTCTTTTGATTTCAGCTGTATAAAAATGTCACCTGAATATATCCACATTTTAGATTTAGGTTTACTCTGTTTATTCTGAGAATCTATTATATCAATTGCCTCTATATTTAAATTATTTCTTTGATCTAAATCCAATATCTATAAACTCTAGAGTTAGCATGTAATCTCAAGTATCTACATTAACCTCACTTCTTACTTTTCTTTTATAATCTACTATATCATTTGTTAATTGAACTTTGTTTGAATATAATTGTTCCATTGGATTTATTTTAGAATTGTCATTGTTTTGAGTATTATTAGATTTTTTCATTTGTGTCTCGTTTAATTTCGAAAGAAATGAGATTAAAGAGAAAAATTACTTTTTTAAAAATTAATTGGCCTCAGAGTCAGTCGAGTGTTTATTTAGTATTAATAAAATGAAATCCTTGGTTGAATAGGAATTCTCTTATTGGAATAGTCAATAGATTAAAGTTTAGTCTGATTTTTTTTTGTAATGAAATTCTAGATCTTGATGATAGGTTGGATAGGTATTCTATATACATTTGATTTAATACCTGAGGATTACATTTATAATTTACCACTTGAAATACATTTACAAAGTATCTATGATCCAAGGTTTTAGATAATTGAAGAATACGCAAAAACATACAACAATAGGTTTGTTCTCTAATTTCATTGGAACCTATATTATTACATATCCTTAATATAGCAACTGAACTTAATTTTCTCCAATTTAAGCATAGAGCTATTGGCTTTATATGTCCATGGTCTAAGAGATAAGATATATTTGAGTATTTACCAATTTTAACCAGATTCTTACAACTACTCTCCGTCGTAAGTTTCACCCAACTCACATTGAATATCTTCTCCATTGGTGAATATAGACAAAGACTAAGGTTATCAATCCTTGATATTTTCAATGGTGGTTTAGTTGAGTTGTCAAATCCAGGTTCATCCAACAGTATCTCGAATAGCTTATAGACATTATTCATCAAAAACAAGGTGTTTACCTGGTTTAGTATGATATTAGGTCTTTGTGATACTAGAAATTGTATAAACTGAAATCTACCCTTACAAATAAGATGGTATAGTGTATTCCTTTCATTGGTTGTAAATTCATTCCAGAAACCATTTGGGTCCATGTTATAGATAAACATTTGGATATCTATAGAATTGATGAGCTCTATATGTACATATCCATTTATATCCCAAAATGTGGGTTTGGTAGATAATTTGTTGTATATAAATAACATAGAATCATAGCACTCGTGCTTAATTGCCAATTTTAGGAAATCAATTGTTAATGTATGGTATTTAGCCACCATTTTCAGAGTTTCTATATCACCAACTATAAATTCACTCCTTTTTAAAATTAAATGAAACTTTTGTTTTAGAAAGTATTCTAGAGTCTCTTTATCTCTACAATTGATAAAATCGGTTAA
The DNA here is from genome assembly GCA_001606155.1 of Tieghemostelium lacteum. NCBI lineage: Eukaryota > Evosea > Eumycetozoa > Dictyosteliales > Raperosteliaceae > Tieghemostelium > Tieghemostelium lacteum. The sequence continues at coordinate 1,003,416 of LODT01000004.1, read as the reverse complement.
ATTATTAATTGGTACTCTTTGACATTCAATCAACTGTTTTATATAGTCTAGAGGTACTTGTGAGCTCAGTAGTGATTCTAGAGTGAATTTCATATTGGTACGGTTCATCAGTAGTTCAAATACTGGTAATGACATACTTGTAGACATCTGTGATATTCCTTTATCACTAACACATTGTTGAGCATCTCCATTATAGTATTTATCCAGAAGATACTGAATGGCATCTGAGTTTCTGTAGGTTGCCAAACAAGTGAATTTCACTAGATCCTTATAAGTTCCGTTATCAAATAGCCATTTTATATTTTCAAAATGTTCATCTGATAGAGGTTCTGGAAAATCTATAGGTTTTCTCAGTTGAATAGTAGTAGGACCACCTGGAAACAGAGATTTTAAATCATCTACATTGGCATTGGTTACCAATATTTTTATCGAAGTGTCATAGTATTTGAATGAGTTAGGTTCAAATTGGTTCATTTGAATCAAGAGTTGTAAAAGTATTTTAATATTATCAACTAGGGTTCTGGTAATAGTAGTTATTGAGATAATAATAATAATATGTTCAAGAGTTGACTTCAGATTCTTTAGATTTCCAACTAATTTCTCAGGATGATGTTTAAGTGTATACTGAATCATTTCAACATTACTACGAGATGCCATTGTATAATTGTAATCAAATACATATTTCATATCTAATTTAGCATTTTCAATCATCCATTGAATGTAATTGAATGATCTACTTTCAATCATTTTATAGTGGTGTACTGTGAACAAATTTAGAATTCTTTTACCATACTTTTTAAATATCGATATAAATAGATCCAAATCTGTATTTTTCATTAAAAAATACAGTAAAAGATGATCATCAAAATCAACAGAAACCCAATCTCTGTTCCATTTCTCTTTAATTATATCAAATCTATCTTTGCTAATCAAATATTCCAATGGTAGCCTATTATAAGAATATGATATTCTATTAATAGTTTTACAGTAACTAAATATTAAATTAGAAATGTATTTATTCCTGAATACTAAAAAAAATAAATGATCAGATTCTGTCATGTGCTCCCTTGAAAATAAAATCAAATTAAAAAAAAAAGGAAAATCTTGTTAATAATAATAAATTTAGGTTTTATTTAATTAAACTTTAATCATATCATATAGATATGAAACTCAAGTATCATATATTTTATATGTTTTATTTAAATAAACTGGATGAAAATGCATCTTTTACGGTATTATTACTTAATGATTGTTTATAAAATACCGACGGATCAATGTTAACTTTCTTTTTTATAATTTCTAGAGTTTGTGGTGTAGATAGGGAATTACTATTTAAATCTCTGTTCAGTTTGGTTACAGTTAACACTCTGTTGATCTTTTGTTGTTTATCAATTGTATTTTGTAATTGTTTACCGTGTGCCATGTGGGATTTTGCTTTTTTAATGTCATCCGTGGTTTCTGGTTGCAACAGTATGTGAAAACCTTTACTCTTTGCCACCTCCAATTCTTGTTTTTCCTGATTTTTAGTATGTCTGAATCTTGATCTAAGATTGGAGTTAAGAGCTGCATGATTACTTCTATTCTCTGTTTTGAAATGGTATAGATCCTCTATGGAAGGTGCCTTCTTTTGAGCTATCTCTATATCCTTTTTCTTTACTAATAGTTGAAGAATAGGGTTTTGGCTATCAAGTTTAAAGCTTTCCATCAACTTTAAATGTTCAGTTTCTAAACTATCTAATAAATCTTCGTCAATTTCACTATTTTCAGTATCCACCGTCTTTCTTTTGATTCCAGATATTATTTTAAAGTCTCTATTCTTTGGGTCAGTTTCAATCTCAATAGTACCTCCACACAAATGACATTTCATTGTGAAATGAATGATAGCAGAACTAAAATACATTTTAGTTGATTTCTTCTTTTCTGCATTATATCTAACACCTTTTCCAATATGATTTTGACATGTTGTACAATTTACATTCCAAGGCATTTCAAATCTAACAACTAATATACCTTCACTATACCATTTCTTTGCTCTATCACCATAGGGATGACTGTTTCTATACTGATTAATTGTACCTTTTGAAGGATCCCAATCTGGTGGATAATATTTATTTACAGATTTTCTTTCAGCCATCTGTCTTTATAAATTAATTTACCCTATTTTTGTTGTCATATTCTCCACAATCAAATAAAAAAATAAAAAAAAATAAAACATTTTCAATTTATCATTTTTATATTAGTGTTACAAATTATTATTTGAATTTTGAATTTTATTATTAAAATTAGCAAGGAGTATCGAATTTTCTTTTCTTTTGTATATGAAATAGATAATTACAATAATTGATACAATGAAGAAACCAACAGCACCTATAATGATACCAGCTAGTTGGGATTTTGAAAGCTTTGTAGAATTTTCAGATTGGGCATTACAGATTACTTGATCAGATTCAATAGATGATGTTGTTTTGGTGTCTAAGAGAATAGAGAAATCAGGATCTATAATAACAGAGGATAGATAATTGGGTATATGTATACCGATTAGACTTTGGGATAGACTACCTGTGTTTTCTGATGTTTGGTTAAGAATAGTGTTGGAAACAGACTGAATTCTGTTATCTATAATAGCCCTTTTAATGAATCTTCCGTAGAGTGAGTGGGTATCAATTTGCAATTTAAAATAGTCAGTATTACCAGTAGTCTCACCAGTCTCTTGATAGGAACATGTATTTAATGATTCTGAAGATGACTGAATACTAGCTGACATTACTAATTGGAGAGTATTGGTTCTCAATTTGAATGCATATGGTGATAGTTGTATTCTGTATTTTAAGGTCTGAGGTAACATTTCTAATTTCTGGTTTGCAAATAAAATGGTAGTTAGGTTTTGGTAGTATTGTACTTGAACTTCAACTTGGGTAGTCTGGGAGTTGTAGCTAAATGAAGAAGTGTAAGTGTACTCTTGAATAGATGTGTTATTCACTGATGTTGTATTTGTATATACCCATTGTATAAAGGGAATTTCATTTACAATGGAACCATCTATAGCCAGCTCTTGAAGTGAGACAACACTGATAAGTGTTCTCAATTGTACAGGTTCACCATCAGGAAGTGTTGTATTGAAATCGTTTATGGTTCCAGGACTGGTATTGTTAATTATTGGTGGTTGAGGAATAACAATGATCTGTGATAGACAATCTGCACCACTCCATGGTATAATACATTCACATAATCCAATGGAATTACATTTACCATTGGATAGACCACCACATTCAGGGGTACCTGGACATTTTATAACGACTGGTGGTGTAGATGTTGGAATTGGTCGATTTGTAACAGTAATTTGATTGGAATATTGAGCTGATTTGAAAACTTGAAGTGAAAATATTGGAACATTCTTTATGGATGATATATCAAAGATAATAATTACATTATTTACGTCTATTACAGGTGGTTTCATAGATCCTACACCAGGAATGGTTATATTAGGGATTATATAGGTTGTGTTAAATCCAAGGAAACTACCAAGAACTATGAGTTTATAGTCTGATGTGATTTCCAAAACCTTGTCAAGTAATGGATAGGAATTCACAGGATTAGAGAATAGTAGTGGTACTGTATACATATATAATTTTTGTTGTAGATTTACAATACTTTGACCACCAAAATTATACTTTGAATCAGTGTAACCATGAATGGATAAACCCAGACTAGTCAAAGGATACCCAAACCCAAGTGGAATATTTGTTGAATCATATAAACATTCGTAGTTTGCAACCTTTGGATCTGCAGTGGCAGTGAATATAGCTTTAGTCTTTAAAACTTCATGTTGAATACTGTGAAGATAACAATATGGTGAAATGGTAGCTGATATTGGAGATGCGATATCAGAAACTGTAAAGCTAATTGAGAAGTTTCTATTGGCTTTGAATGTCTCTACATTGAAAATATCAGTTAATTGGATTATTGTAGGTGGTGCTAAATCGGTTTTTACTGGACATGAGGGATCAGCATTGGAGAGGTAATTCATTTGACCTGGAAGACTTGAAAGTGGGTTGATGATATTATCAGAAACTGAACTACGGACATAGAATGGATCGTATATAGATCTATATTCATTGTTATCGAATAGTTCAATCATGGAAATTTGATAATCTTGGTATACTGAACAATTATATTGGTACTCAATGTTGAATGTCTTCATGAACACATTCATTTGACCATTGGATGACAATTGAACTACAGTTGGATTGAATCTGTTGAGACTACCAATTATATATATAGTTCCATTTTTGAATCCATTGATTGGATCTGAAATAGTTAAATTCCAAGACATGATATTGTTGGCAATTGGTGGTCGGTTGATGCTAACTACAATAGGTGGCATTCTATCAGCTACAGTGGATGTAACTTGTAGCTCGTAAGATGACTTTGGTAGACCATACGAGATACTGAATGAAGTACTGTTATATTGGAATCCATAGTAAAATATAGTGTATTGAATTTGACCAGTGAATTGACGAGATGGGATTGAGAAGTCAACTGAAAACATTCCAAATTCTTCATTCCATTTACCTCTGAATACTTTGTTTATATCCATATCGAATACAACTTTAACAGGGAACCCTTTAGAGATCATTGAAAAATTAAAGAAAATAGTGTTTTCACATCCAACCAATGATAGATCAATATTATTTAATGCAAACTCAACATGAGTCAATCTTATCTGATCTTGAATTATAACTATAAATAATATTAGTTTTCAAATGTTGTGGATCTTTACAAATATATAAATTACTTACCTCTACCTAAATCAAATGTGGGATATTGTTGGATAATGGATGTAGTATAGGTAAATATATTAGTAGAAACTAGACCTGATACAGTGTATGTTTGAACTTGGTAGAGAGGAGAATCAAAATAGGTGTAATCTACAACCTTTGAAAGATCACCACTCATAGGCCCACCACTACTTATGTCTCTTGTGTTCAATGAAAAATGAACAGATCCATCAGCACCAAGGAATTTAATTTCATTTAAACCAGAATTACTGTTTGTAACATACGCTGCTATGACTATCATTAGTTTTCTACCAGATTCCAAATTCAATGGTGTAAAGGTCACGTTGAGAAGCATAATACCTTGAGTTTCCACAGGCAGAGCATTATTTACTGCTATTGTTTGTTTTAATGATTTAACAGTTACTGAATATTGAGGTAACAGTATAGATTGCGAATAAGTATTGGTTGACATGGTTTGATCGTTTAAACCATATGGCCACTCAAATCTTTGTTCCTTTTTGTATAGACCAACTTCTAATTGATTTATAAAAGGGAAATAGTTTTTAATGTTTCCAATGAATGCTAAAATAGTAGTAACTGGTGAATCGTAACCTAAAGGTACAATAATAAACTGTTTACCAGAGTCAACATCTATTTTTATGAATTAGTATCTTAAATCAAAAAATTATTAATAATGATAAATACCTATTAATGTGCTGGTAAATTGAGTATTACTAGTTACGTTACCGTTTACTGCATACTGTGTTTTTATATTGGATGTCAGCTGTATAGAAGTTTTATCATAGAATAGCATTTGTCTTTTTAAAGATGTTCCATAGATTGATCTTCCATTCATTATAAAGTTATTACTATATCTGGTGTAATAAAAATAATTGTTGGCACCTACTGAACTTAATGTTAGGTTATCTAGCACATAATAGTAATTTATCCCCATGGTTGATGCATTAAAATAGTACAAATTTGGAGTAGATGATACATAATAATTGGTATCTATTTAAATACTTAATGTTAGTAAAAAACTATTTTAAATAAATTAAAAATTACATACTTGGAAATATAGGATTTAAATCAAAGTTAATAAGATTGGTAGGTGCTTGAAAGAATAGTCTGAGCTCTGTGATTGCATTTGAAACTGGAATTGAACATCTTAGATTTACATAAGCATAACCTTGTTGAGTAAATGTACAAACATATGGTGTTTGAATTGAAAGCGCTGTTTGTAAATTAAAATATTTGGTGAGATTGAATTGAAGAGTAGATGTGAAATTCATTGAGTCTTGGTCAGGGAGCCATTCAGTTTGTGTCATTGTGATGGTAGGTCGAAGAGCTTTACAATCATAATTGGCTAGAAAAAAGGTTTGTCCTCCTGGTGTTAAGGTGACATTTATTGGACCGGAAACATCTATTAGAGGTGATATTTTTACCCTGTACAAATACTTTATAGTAGACTGTGAGATTGAGCCTAACAATTCATATGGCATCCCCAAATCAATACCTAATAAATTTTCATCCCCAGTTTCTTGAAATAATATAAAAATATAATTAAAAACACATTTTATATTATCTAATGAATAAACATTATTATCTACTAATGTTTGATCAACTAAATAATATGAGTGACCTATAAGAATAAATTTATATAGTTATAAAATGTTAATTAGTCAAATTTTGACAGATATTTTCAAATCAAGATTTTTACCAAACCCAAAAAATACTATAAATACAAGAGATAATAATACAATGAATTTAAAATTATAATTCATATTAATAAATAATAATATAGATAGTGTTTAAACATAAGTTAGAATATATTTAAAAAAGGTTTGTTTCGAAAATCCCACATTTCGATAAACAAATCTAGATTTTTTAAAAAATCTATATCCTCACAAATTTGTGAAAATAAAATCAGGAGTAATTTAATTTTTAATATCTTATTCTTTCAATGATTGATGATGTCATGGAAAAATAAATTTCATTTTTACAATGATTATCATTCAAGATTAATCTTTAATTTCATCCATTTGATTTATTCTTCCCACCTCTAATACCGGAATCTATTATTTTTATAATAATGAATATGCAGGAGATTTTCTATTTTTTATTTAATCTTCTATTGTGTTTTTTATATATATTGTCAAGATCTCATTGATAGGGATGAGAAATAGTGGAATTTATTTGAAAAATTACATGAGGGGTTAGATATAGATCTAGATTAAATTGATGAATTTATCTCTATTAATGTCTCTTTGAACACTAGAAGGAGTGTTTTGTGGAGAGATACTAGCAATGGGAGTAACTAGGGTGGGAATATTTACAAGTGATGGGTCATTTTCTAGTCTCAGGTCACAATCAGTATTTACTTTTGCACCTGGGTTCAACCTATTCCAATGACTGGTTGATAGGGTAGATAGGAACTCACTTAAACATTTCTTTGAACAAGTCCTATAGGTATTATTTAATTTCTTATTATACACAAACATTGACATTCCACAATTATTTATACATTTTGGTCTGCAACATTTCTTTTCTGTATAGTAACCGTCACGATCAATATTATCAATTACCAAATAATCTATTATATCTGAGAGTGTAGTAAGAATTGATAAATCCTTTTGATAAAAATGTTTACCAGGTTCACAAAATGAAATTTCTCTTCCTGATATATCAGTTTTATAAAACATATATTAATTTTCAAATATTGGGAGAGGGGAAGAAGGATAGATAGAATCACAGATAACTTACCATTTAACATTAAAAATAAATTATCTTTGTTTTGACCAGTAATTTGTTTTTCACAACCCATACATCGGAGTGTTTTATCATATTTTGAAATAAAGGATTCTGAGATTTTAAGTGGAAGATGAGTATTATTATTTAAACTGTTAGATAGAGAAGTAGAGTGTTGGTTATATTGAATTATATTATTATTTGTGTTGTTATTAGTACTAGGATGTGTAAGTAAAAGTGGTTCATTTCTATTATTATTTAAAAGGTCTTCATCCTCTGAATCACCGTCATTGGAAGTAGTGGTACTATTCTGTTGATTATTACTATTAGTGGTGTTATTATATAAAACAGGTGTAGTCGAAGTACCACTACCACCAACAGGTGTACTATTATTATTGTTATTATTATTCATAAAGTTTAATATATTTCCAACATGATGATGTCCATTAGCACCATTACTGATACTCATATTATTGTTATGCTGTGGTGTTCTTATATTATGATTGGTATCAAATTGGTCTTCAATATCAATGTCATTAGAGACAATGACCTTACGTCTTGTCCTTCTCTCATTTTGCTCTATATAATCATTAATTTGTCTCTTTTTCATTGGTGTTATAATTGATTTGGTCAGAGATATAATAGACTCATGATCAATGTCTAGATACGATAACAATGCATAAGAACATGAAAATATGTGATTTGGTGTTATAAACTTTTCGTTGGTATCGAGGCTCTTTGTCTTACATATTGGACATTCTTCAAAGTTTGGAATCTAAACAATACTCTAAATTAGATTTCAAACTATCTTACTATTAAATTAATAAAACATACTTTAAACTGGTCTTGAAATATTTTTGTACAATAAGTGTAATTCATTTTTTAGTATGATACACCTTGTATGAATGAATCGAAAAAAAATTTTTAATGAAAAATGGGAATTAATTATCCTTTCATCAAATTACACATTTTAGATCGAGATAAATAATTTTACAAAATTCTAAAATACTCTTTTATTCTCTTTTTTTTTATAATTTAGTACCACCTACTTTTTCATATAACACTTTAAAGGTACCCAGATATTCAAAAAATTTAAATTTTATATATGTTTACAGAAAAAAATCAATTCTAATGTTCCATTATCTATGAGTCATTAAATTCATTTATTGTATTTTTAGGATTTGATTCATTACGATCGATGACATTTTTTATTTTGTTTTTTTAATTTGATTTCACAATGAATCAATTTGTAAATGGATCCTCAAGATTGTAAACAAATAGATAAGGATTTAAGTTTATTTAAAAAAGATATAGAATTTGGTGTAATTGTTTATATTAGTCAATCAATTCAGCAACATCCAATCAGATACCAATACTTTTTCAATGAATTAATTAATTGGTTATCACAATATGATAACCCTATACATACTAACCAAATTATTGAATCAATGACATTGAAATTAAGTAATTACATTGCTTTTAATCATATCAATACTATTCATGGTATGTTCTGTAGTATTTATAAAATAGTCAACTTTATTAATTGATAATCATAGATTTTATTGAAAAGATTAGAGATGGGAAATCCACTCTTTTTTACAAAAAGTTTGTTGTTAGCTTATTGGGATACAACAGGATAAAGAAAGAGTTTGTTTTTGTATATATAGAAGATATGTTAAAGAATTCAGATGATAAAGAAATGATAACCTATATTGTAAATAGATTATCCATTTTGTTTAATTATTCTTATTCGTTAGTATACAACTTGTTACCTGTACTATGGCTGAACTACCAAAAAGGTAACATTTTAATTCAATCTATACAGAGTCTGATTGCTCCTTTTCTTTCCAAAGAACCATTTGATAGAAATGCAGTGTTGGCACATCAAACATTTTTATCAGTGACTTTGGAAATCTCCAAATTGGGATTACCAATCATCACCCACTCACTCACCCATTTCCTCAATTTTCTATTAAATATTATGGAAACTTCAACTGCTTTCCCAGTAAGCACTGAATCATGGAGCGAAATTATCAAAGCACTAATTGACAATAATCTATTTAATGTAAATATATATTTCTTTTGTATTACTCTCTTGCATGATGCTAATAACCATGTTTCTCAACCTTTATAGGAAAGAACCTATATATATTATATATTAAACTTTAAGAAACATTTTGAATACTTAATAGATTTAAGTGAAAATGTCTTCTTTGAATATATGAGGGAACATTATTCTACCAAATCACATCTATTCATTCAAGGCTTATTGATAATATGTAAACCTTCATTGATATCTAATCATAGTAATCTTATAAAAGATACCATTATGGTATATCTAAATGACAGAAGCTCAATTAATCATCAGTCACTTAAACTCATTAAAAAGTATAGTAAACATCTTTCATTTTCACATTACAAACAATTACAAAATACTTCAACACCAGAATATAAAATTCAATTTCTCTACAATCTACTAAGAAATTTATCAATGGTATGTAAATATATATCAAACCTTTGAAAAATATTTTCTAATCTATCTTATAGGATGACACTAGTATAGATCCTATTGAATATCTAGAATCACTTGATACTATATTTCAATCAATTTCCAAAGCATCAGGATATATAAAATATTATCTAATATGTTTTGAAATATTAATTAAAAGAATTGAGCAACCTGGTGAATATCCATTAACCAAATACCTATCAGTTTTATCTGCTGATAATTCTCATAAAACCTATATAGAATATGTAGTTTCAGTATATATGTTGACTCAGAATACAGAAATCTTGGTGTACATTAAAGATTGCCATTCAACATTAAATCTATATAATGACCATAATAAGATTTCAGAGCTATTAGAAAACCGTAAAGGTATATTGAAAGGTAAAACCATATCACGTATAAAAACCAAACTGGTAAACATAGCTCAGGATATTTATGCTACGTTAGGTGTCAAACCAAAAAAGTACCTAATGTTCATTCAATGTCTGAAAAACAATCAAATTCTGTTAGAATACTCTGATGAGATACTGAAGGCTATTCAGAGTGAAGAATTTGAGAATTCCATTGATATAGATGCTCATAAATTGGAAAATGGATTGATACTCATTAATAATCTCTTGGAGGTTAAACCAGAGTATATAAATCAATTAGTTACACTAGACAGGATATATATTAACCAAATGACCAATGCTGAAACATTTAAGACCCATGTACCACAATATGGTGAATTTATAAAGCTAACTGTTGATGATAACACTCTAGCTGATAGATATCTAAAACTATTCCAATCAACACTGTTGTTTTCCATATTTAAGAATACCTATCTATTTCAGTTGGATTTAGTTGACTATCTCTTTCAAAAAGATCATCCTGAAGATCACAAAGAAATCATACTCATCCTCCTAAAATCATTATTAATTATATTTAAACAAGACAAAAAGAATGATTTCCTCCTATTTTGTAACTATATTCTACCAAAATACCAACATTATCTAGATGAAAACTATCTAAGAGAAATCTTGAGAATTTCTACAAAAGAAGTAAAATCTATAGAATTTCAAGTTCCTGTCTCCCCAGTTACAACTACAATTCCACCTCTTCCACCAATAATAATTAAAACCATAATCTCCAAACTACTATCTTGTAAAAGAAAAAATATTGATTATAAATGGGTATATAGATCACTAATTAGGGTATCCAAAGACTTTCTAAAATACTCTAAATTGTTATTAGTGAGGTATCCCACTAATGTCATAGCACCTAACCAATCACCCTATTCATTGTCCAATCCAACAGCATTTACATCACTTTCTACATACCATAGCAGTGACCATTCAACTGTATTAACTCTGAATTTACATGACTTTCTCAGACAAGCAGAGTCAATGTATATAATGATGGTTCACCTTGAATATAACCAATTTCTATTACACAATAAGTTAGGTAATCTAAGAAAACTTGTGGTTTATAATTTTGATCCAACTATAATTTCATGTATGAGACTACCAATTTTGGAGACATTTGCAGTGTCGTTTACAAATACTCAAATTAAACCAGAATATATTGATATTCTGAAATCTATGATTTGGAACCACCCAACTCTCAGAAAAGTACATTTCAAAAATATGGCAAACTATGGAAGCTCATTTGAATTATTGGTAGCAATGTCAGACTACATTGAATCCAATCATCCCGGAATTCAATTAGTTATAGATAACACATCTATGGATAGGACTAAACTGGCATCCTATTATCAGTATATTAGAAAATTGACATTTACAACATTTCCTATAACTGGAATAGTATTTAGTACTCCAATACCTTATCTAAAAGGTCTGAGAAAGTTGGTATTTTGTCAATCTGCACTTGCAATTAAAGATCCTATAAATGATGTAAGATCATTACTTTTTGATAATGTATTGGTAAATCTAACTACACTGGTTATTGATGACCACATTAACAGAATTCCAATCTATTTGAACAGTTTTGAAAAGTGTAGAAGTATAACTACTCTATTGATTACAATGGTTCTTGAAAATGATAATGAGAGAGCTATAGCTAATACCTTTAAAGATTTTAGAAAAAATAATTTACAGATTTATCATGAAAATACTGTAACACAAATTCAGAGAATCTTTAATCTACTTCAAAGAAACGATTCTGTTAATTTATTAGAATTAAAGTTAATGTCAACTATAGAGTATTTTCCACTACCTCCAAATGTAAATACATTTAATTTCAAATGTTTCTATGAAGATCCAATAACAATGAAATTCTACTATTGTAATACCTAAATGTAAATAAATATTTAAATTTATTATTTTGTCGATTCCAAATCAGAGTCTTGAGATGGAGTAATTTCCATAAATGCATGGTTGTTGGTTGGTGATAATGAAGATTTTGTGAGAGATTGCAGTATACTAATGAGTGATTGTGAAATATGTAGACATTGTGAAAAATTAATAAACATTTTGGATAATCTTTCTGGACCTAAATTGAGGAAACTCTGAACTGAGACATCAGTGATACCCGTACACCCAGGCGCATACAGAGTCTCAAGATTCAAGTTATCAATCATCGAAAGGACACAGTCATCGTCGACCATTGTCTTACTAAGCAACAGAATTCTCAAATTTTTACATTTTCTTATGACCAAATTGATGGAATAAGATGTGATTTTTTGAATTCTACTGATATTGAATTGGAACAGTTGAGTACATGATTTAGAGATACTAACCAGTACAGAATCATCCGTTTGCATACATCCACTGAGATCAATTGATCCCATTAGTGAACAATTTAAAAATATAGTGGAAAGTGTGTCCGATGTCAGTGATCGGATATTATTTACACTGAATATAACTAGATTGGGAGCATGTGTACCGAGTTCTCGAATACAATGGTCACCCAAAGAACTGAGGTTATTCAATCCTATAGTATGCAACGATTTTGCTTGAGAGCTCTTACTTAGAGCTATAATAGAATCATCATTCATTCCCTGACATTGACCAAGCCCCAAAGCATCAATCAAAGGACAATGATGTATCATTGCACCTATTGAAATCTCACCAACCATTGGCATCTCACCAATAGCCAGTGTCTTTAGTTTAGGAAGATACTGAAATATCTCTGAAAATGCCATATCAGTCATTGTATTTGATTTACATCTTCTCGTCATTAGTTTCTGTAGAGTCTGTGAAAAAGTCTGTACCATCAGTAACAGACTATCCATTTTCAAGTCAGAACAACCACTGAGGTCCAAAACCTCAATTCTATGATGTCTAAAACAAAGTGTTTGGAAAAAGTTTTCTATTCTCTTTTCCAAACGATCTTGTATCTCCTGTTGTATTCTCTTTGCAGTTGATTGCTGTTGAACTATATTCTTTTGAAAAATGGCAGGGTTTATAGAACCACTTCCATTCGCATTCGCCGAAGATGCAGTTGAAGATACCTTATTACTATTGCTATATGAATCGGGATTGGTCACCAAAGGCGGTATAAAGAAACCATTATTGTTCACTAGATTCTGAAATATAGCCTGTAGATAGCCAATCTTATTTTTTTTCACCTTTTGTAGTGATTGTTTGAGTTTACTAGATAAATGTGTAAAATGATGGTGCGATTTCGATAGGTCAATAGTATGCCACAACAGATATATTATCCTATTCCATGATTTTGAAACTCTACATGTAATTGATAACTCTCTCTGATTCAAATACTTTAAAATATTCTCTATAATCTCCATTGGTAATGTTTCTAATAGAGAGTCCCCACTACTTTCATTTTGAATGTTATTGTTATTATTATTACTACTACTAACACTTGTCATTGTTGTTGTAGTTGTATTTGTCGGCATATTTGTAGTTAATATTGATGATGATCTATTCATATCAACTTTAACATTACTAATTAAATATATTATATAAATTAAAAAATAATTAAAAAAAAAAGGTTAAAACTATCAAGTGGGGTAATAATAAAAAAAAATTAAAATTTTTTTTGAGATGTGTTCGATCTTGATTTTTCTGAGTCCAAAGATCGGATTTTGATTTCACCAAATCATAATATTCGAACTATTTCTATTTCCAACTTAAATAAACCCTCCTCTCTTTGATATTATATTTTTTTATCCAATATGGTTGGTTGTCACATAGTGTAGGCTGTTTGTACTTTTAGAATTTAGAGGATATATAGTTTATTTAAGATTTTTGTTCATCATCCTTTTCCATCTTTGCTACTTTTCTAAATTCTTTTAATTTAGTTTTAGGACACTGCATTTGATTCCAACTAATAGGAATCATTGTTGATCCTGCTGAACTCTGAGCAAAAACTACACCTAATTCATTTTTAGCTGTAGATAAATAATAGGACCTAGAGTCACCTAATGATATCTGTGTAATAGATAACATGTGTATTAGAAATCAACCTATTCATGAAACTAGTGTATAAATAATTACAATTTGAGCTAAAACTATATCACCAGGTCTAAATGATTTATAAATTTCAACTTTATCAATTTCAGTTGCCTGTACATCTTGAACTCTAATAATTCCATTAAAAGTCTCTTTTAGAGCTTTAGTACCAACACATAATATGGCAACATTTGCCAATTTTGGATTAATTCTTAGAACTTGTACTGTAACAACACTTCCAATTTCAGGAACTATACTAGGTTCTCTCTCTTTTAAAACTACAACAAAGTCTCTATTATTACTACCACTACTATTATTATTCAATTCTATATTATCGTCATGATCGGTATTCATTGGTTGCACTGTATTCGGTTCTTTTTTTATAGATTCTTCTGTTCTCTTTATTATATGTGAAAATCCTAAAACGGATGAATAAATATAACCTTTATGTACATATGTTCCTTCTGATGATATATAATCGCTTTCTTTATAAAGTCTTTGACCTGGTGTAACTATTTTTTCGATCATTGTTCCTAACAAAGTTTCTGATGTAAAATAAAAAATTTTTTAAATATTTCAATTTACTGTTCGGATTGGGGAAAGAGATAAACTAAATTATTTATTTATATCCAATTTGTTACATTAACATTTTTTATTTAGAAAATATCTAAAAATTAAATCTTGGAATTTTTGAAGTTCTATAGGTAGTGGTGTGATACTTAGGTGTCTTAGATGATTGAGATTGGATAATAGAGTAGATTGAAAATCATTGTAGAGTTGTTTCCATTGTTCAGTTGTAACTTTAGAGTCACTATGTTGAAGATATGAAATCTTACATTCTAATGACTCAATAGTTTGGAATTTTAGTAGAGGTATAAGTGAACTAATGAATTTATAGGGAGAATTTGGGTTGTCATCAAATGACAGGTGTGTCAATGTATTGTTATTTGATAGTATTGGTAATATACTACTCATAAGTGTCATATCCGGACAATTTACACTGATATTCAGAGATTTTAGTGATTGATGATTCAATGATATTAGATCCAAAAATAAATTTTTTGGTAGACCGAAGGCACTAGAAAATGACTCTATAATGCTATTGTTTCGAATAGAGTCCACTAGGTTATTGGACTTTTCAGAATCGACTTTAAATTTTCTAGCATTCATAATCATGACATTTTTTAGATTTGGTGGTTGTTCTGATAGAATTTGAGAGAGTACATTAAAGGTTTCGTTATTATTATGACCAGTAATTTCAGTGAGATTTTGGTGATTGGTAAGATCAAATGTACTGAATTGTTTCAAAGTCTCAGGTAAAACCAATGATTTTAGATATGATGGAGAATCCCAAAAATTAGTGACAATTTCATTAGAATGTAAAAATTGGTCTATTTGCAAACATGGTAATGAAAAATATTCTAGTGTCTGATTTCTAATTTCATGTCTTTCATCGAAATGTGCGTTCATTGTACCCAATCTCAATGTTTTTAATGTTTTGGTTTGGTTTAGACATCGAACTAGAGTACTTAGATGTACCGATGTGACCCCAGATAGAGGTAACAAACTAAATTCTACAAGTGAAGTTGATTGACCTACAGCTCCCATAACAGTATCATATGGGATTAACCTATTATTAGGTTCATCTTCGGATATATTTTCATCCATTATATTAATCCTATCAAGTACCAGTTTAGTCATTTTAGAGTGTTCGATTAGATCTACTATAGCTGTTACATTGATTGTAGCATATGAAAATTGCACGGATTGGATATTAATTAGACAACTGGTATTAGATATTTGGTAGTAGTCATAGAAACATTTGATCTCAATGGATTCTAGCGAAGGACAATCTTTAGTTATTCTACTAATTATATCATCAATGTCGACTTGTGTTCCACTCACATTAATCGATTTTAAATGACTTGGAATTGGAGGTAGGTTTTCAGGTAAACATTTAACTATAAATGTCATGGATTCACTTGCAGTGAAATATTTCATATATTCTAATGAATATGCCAAGTTTACATTTTTGACAAAAGGTATTATCAAATCTATTGAATGTTGATATTGAACAAGGGTCTCTGGATTAATGGAAAGTGAAACATAATCTATAATACCCCTTTCTTTTGATGTCAATGATACTAATGCATTCAATGTAGATTCGTTTAATATTGTTAGTGAATATCTAAATCTTGGTGCTATACTATCTCTACAATCTCTATTTATCAAAGATATAAATTTATAAAGTTTAAATCTAATATTTGAAACATCAGATTGATAACTATTATAAAGATATTCTAATATCTTTATTAATAATATTTTTGGTATTGACATTGTGTGGGTTGAATTTTAAATGAGACTTTTGAAAAGATGAGTTTTTTGGCATTATTTTAAAAATCTTTCAATTTTCAGAAACAGGAAAAAGGAGGACATATTGTGTGACAGCTTGAACTTCTTTTGACAGTTCAGTCGCAAAGGTATTGGTGTTTGTGAGATAATTTTGTTGTTTGAAATCACTATATTGATCTTTAGGTACGACAAAATAGAGATCAACAACATGAGGATTTTTGAGTTGTTCTATAATGTTTGAGAGTTCTTGCATCAAAGTGGGGTGTGTTGGTGAGACTGTGACTTGAAATAATTGATTGGGTTTGATTAAACTGTCAACTACAGAGGGGTTGGAAAAACTTGGAATTAGATAATGTCCATTTGGGGCAAGCTCAATTGAAATGATTGACTTGATAAATGATGAAGATATGGGCTTGTCAATAGTAATAGAATCTTCTATTCCAGTTTGGAGATTTCTTCTTGTAAAGGTACCACCTTTCTGGAGTCTTGTATGAACAATACTTTCAAAAAAAGAACCACCAATTGGAGAATGAAGAAAGTATGGTTTTTCCAACCCTGATATTATTTGCTCCATTCTAAACCCTTGATTAATTTGGGTTACTTTTTGTGCGACATATTTAGAGGAGAAGTGCAATTTCATCATTGAATACTTTTCAAAACCAACTCTTTCATATGGTATTATTTGGAATACATTGTGACTATCTGTTGCTTGCGGATCCTCTTCAAAAACACTTTGGGCACACAAGTTAAAATCTACTGATAAAATTGACCTCTTAATGGAGTGTTGCTTTAGATTGTCATTTGCAATCTCTAAAACAAATCTAGGTATTCCACCCCATTTTGTCCAAAGCTCATCAAGAATTTCCTTCAATGTATTAAATGTTAGTAAGATTAGTTGTTAATTATATCTATATTAATCATACCTGTTTTACATATGGATACAATAAAGGCCTGACAACATCAAGCTCATTCTTATCCCATATTGGCATGTATCTTTTTACAGTGCCTCTGTCCTTCATAAATTCTTTATAGATACTAGGATTTGGATATGAAACTATGATTGTTTTGGCTACCTTGTTTGTAACATCTTTAGAATCAACCAAAAAATATACATCTTTTGTATTTAATAATCCTGAGAATCTACTTAAGTCACCCTCGTCAACAATTGGGTTATCATCTTCATCATAGGCAAAGAGAAAGTAACTACTTGGATCAATAGAATGACAACTGTACACAACAATTGGTGATTTGGTGAGAGAAATTATGTGCATTATATAATAGAGAAACATAGATTTACCAATACCAGGATTTCCTGTTATTAAAAAGGCATTTTTGTTTGTTCCATCGTTGCTATCTTCATATTTTTTAAATCCACCAAATATTTGATCTTTTAATATAGTGTAACTCTCTCTGATGTATAATTTATTACCTTTTACCCCGTTACCTAAAAAAAAAACATCATCTGGAAGTTTAAGTATATTAAAATAATTTACTTTTACTCTATTTAATTCTTCCCAAAACCTTTGAACATCTAAGTTAGTGTAAGTATTTATTTAATTTATTTTGTTTGTGATTATTGTTATTTACCTTTCAGAATATTAGTTTTCTCCAATGATTTATACTTTTTGAAAGATATAAAATCATCGACAAACCTTTTTCTTTTTTGATTTTTATTTGTATTCATTGTTGAATGAAAAAATAAAAATGTATAAATGAGTAAATAAATTAAATATTTTTATTATCCCTTCAAATCCCTTGTTTTGTACTACTAATGGGATTTTTCAGAGAAAATACATCAATGACAATACTAATTGTTAGACATGGTGTTATCCACAGTCTTACAACTAATTATGTAATCTCGATATGATAAAATAATTATAAGAACCCTCACTTCTAGAGATGAGTTATATATGGTACATTGGATAGAAAAGAAGAAAAAGAAGTCATAATCTGGTTGGAACTTGAAATTTTTTGGAATAAATGTTTAGTTTTTTTAAAAATCAGATGATTGAATTCCCAATTTATCTGATAAAACTAATCTTAAAAGATATATTAGATTGTACATTTATTCCTTTAAAATATAAATTGAGTTTAGGTAGAATATCAAAATCAGTATTTAGCTATGTGTCAAGTAAATTAATTTATGCACATATAAATTTAGATGAGTATATATTGATCAAACTTTAAAGTTAAGCGAATGTTATTAATTAATATTTATAGAATATATGAAACCGATATGTTTGATCATATAAAGAAATTACACCAAAAAGAGATTGAAAACATTTATAGTCACTTAACTAATCCATGGTGTATCTTCAAAGAGGTTAAGAAATTGAAAACAGCATACTGTTACCCTGGTTATGTTACAAATGATAAAATCAATAGAATAACAAGATCAATTGAGGAACTACAGTTAAGCACATATAATTCAATGCTAAATGGTTATACTTTCATGACATTCAGTTCTGATACCTATCCCAATGTTAAAAAATGTAGGATCTTACATTTTAATTATAGTCAACATATGAATAATTTGTTTTCAAGTTTTCCAATGATTCACACTCTAGAAATTGATTTAATAGGATCAGCAATTCCTCATTTGATTAAAATTCTAAAGATTATTGAACCTACAATAGAAAATCTATCGATTACTATAGATCAATTCAATTTCTCAAATATTGCTGCACCAGTCTCACATGAACTCGGTGAACTTCTGTCAGCTTATAAACCAAATGGACTGAAAAGCATGTACCTATTACTACAAACACCACAGTATGTCTACAGATCCCTAAGAAATCAGTGTGGATCTCTAACTAATTTGCAATCGAATAGGTATCTATCAGAAACTGAAATTTTAGAACTCATTAAAAATTGTAATCAATTAAAATCAATCACTACCTCTATTCACAACTACCAGATGGTCAACAAATTTGCCAATTTACTAGCTATACATCCTACACTTACTAATTTAAATGTTTTTAGTGGTGGTACACGTGGTGCAAATGTAACACCTTTACTTCAAAAATGGCCTGAAGTTAATTTGGAGACATTATCAATCAGAATCAATAGTAAATTAATGGAACAGTACTTTATGACTGACAGTTCAAAATGTACATTAAAAACACTGATTTTGCAAAACATTTACCAGTATCATGGTGCTTTGGATCAGTTTTTATCGACTAATCATTCACTGACATCCTTGGATATAGAATTCAGGTTCAATACTATTGCAGGCTATTTTGAAAACTTTTCAATGATGTTATCGAATCACCCATCACTGACCTATCTCTCTGTGTGTCCAGAACAGAAAGCCATTGATATACTCAAACATCTTGATAAATCAATGTCTCTGCAGTTTATCGACATTAAAGTATCAAGATTATCAAACAAAAAACAAGCACTAATCAATCTACCTTTTCAATTGGTTCCAGAGCTATCAAAAGAACCTTATAATATAATGTTCTTTAGAAATGGTATTCACTATGACCCTGTTCCAACATCTACTATAATAACTGACTACCTAAAAAAACTAATGAATAGTCTAAATAAATACTATTCAGAATAAACACCCACTATGTATTATACAACAAAGTAAATTAATTAAATGGTGTCTGTTCAACTTATCTTGTCAATCTTTTTGAGAGTGGTGTAATTAATTAATTTTCATTGGGATTTCTTTTGTGGGTTGATGTAAAAAAAAAAAAATTTTTCTAAAAGATTTCAAATTAATAATAACCCAAGTCTGAAAGTGATAAATAGAGATACATAATCACATTTTGTTTTAGGTACCTTTTTTTTTTTAAGTTATATATATTTCTTTTTTTTTATATTATATTATGAAAAGAAAGAGATACCGATATCTTTAGAAAGAAGCAATAAACACTATTTTACACTAATCAAATTATTTATCACTCTTCCCCCCAATTCCCCTCCAACATCATTCATTTACCATTATCTGTAATATAAATAATATAACATTTAAAATGGTTCTTTCCAAATTTCCAAAATTAGCATTAAACCTTCCACTCATTAGCTTGGGTGTTGCCACCTCAGCATTAGGTTTCCAAATATTAGTCCTATATCCATGGCACACTGAAATTGATAAAAGTCATCAAGACCTAATTCACACAGTACAAGGGATCAATAGAGAATTACAACATGTACAGGAAGTTGAAGCACAGTTCATTAAACAAATTAGAAATTTTCCTGGTGTCTTAGATACTCCTACCCCTATTAATCCAATTTCAAAACCATAATTCATCCAAATCACTAATAAACACTACCTCTATATTATACCTCCGGCTTTATGCTAATTTGGAATAATATCATTTTAATCTCCACACCCCTTTCAAGTCTTTAAATTAGAAAAATTATTTTTTTTAAGTAATATATCTTTTTAATTGCGGCAAGTTGTCTTTTTTTTTTTTAAAAAATGAAAAAATTTATTTATTTTTGTGTTTTAATATGGAGTCCAACCAAGTTTTTGAAAGTATCAGATTAACACCAAAGAGCCAGATGAGGAACCTTTATGGTTTTTATTTTTTTTCAATTTCAATACACTTTTATTTTATTTTTTAAAAAACACTTGTTATTCAAACAGAGAATGAACGATAGTAATAATAATAACAGAAAAAACATAGAAAAAAAGGATCTCTCTGATGATGATCTTGAGGAATACTCCGAAGTATTTGTTGCAGAGGAGATTGAGTTCAATGAAAAAATTAAATCCATTAACAATCTTGAGGAGAGAATTCAACAGTTAGAGCAACTCAGTGAAGATTTAGGCGATAGTGTCAAAAACCTCACAGGCCAGGTTGAGGTTCTCAATCTCAAAGAATTAGTACACAACCAACAACTTCTAAACCTAATGAATGAAATAGACAGAAAAGAAAAACAACATGAACATGCACAAAACAAGTTGAACAATGCGAATACAAATCTCAAAAAAGAGATAAACGCGCTGCAGGATGCGAATACATATCTCAAAAAAGAGATAAAGGAGCTGCAGAATGACAAAATAGAACTCAAAAAAGAAAATTCAGAACTAAAAAACATATTAAAGAAGAATACCGATGACATAGAAGATCTCAGAGATATGATCAAGAACAATACAATTATACAGAATGCCGAAGTAGCACGATTCGTATATGCATCTGATCTCTCTAAATTCTACTTGGAATACTATCTGTTCCCACTGATGAAAACAAAAGATCCAAACAAATACACATCATTCAGTCTGTTTAGTACCTCCTACGCAAAAGACATAGACGCAGATGATACAGCATGGAACCAACATAGAGTGGATTTTAAAGAAATGCACGAGCTAAATAGCCGTTGTAACGAAATTGTGCATCCAACAAAACCCTATTCAAAACTCAGTGTAACCGAGACCATAACAAAACTAGAGGAAAATATCGAGGGTTTTACTGAATATCATGACAAAAATATATCAAAAGTGTTATGTAATCTATTGAAAAACTACACACCACGAACTCGTGAATACAGACACTAGCAAGCAGGGACATATTGTTGAATGATTATGAAAGTTGGTGTTTAATGTTGGGTGTCTGATTCTGTTTCAGACAGAGGTATCTTTGTATTCTAGCTCTCCATTAGGGAAATTGTTAGCTTTATATCCATGTGAGATTCTTAATTTTCTGAATAGTTTAGATTATTATTGAAAAATCTCAAAAAACGTATTCAATAACAAATGACTCTTTAATGAACTTTTATTATAAAAATGTAAATAGATCTAAAACAAAAGTTTTAATAAACTTAAACTACGCCAATTTCAATGTAATTTTTTTTATTCTAAATATGTATTGTTATACTCTTCTTGCAACAATAGTATAAAAAATATGAAAAAATGGTCACCAACACAGATATTGTGAATGTGAGGTGTTTACGATTTTTTTTTTGAAAAGTGAAAGTATTTTTCATGAACACACCATCCTTGCCATATTATATCATACAGTTAATAATTAAAGAAATATGGTATTGCAGTTATACACCATTTAAATATAAACTTACTCTTGCCTTGATAAATAAGAATTTATTTAACTACATCTCAAGTAATTTGGCAACTAGATTGGAGAAAAAGTAGGTTGGCACATAATACTGACATATCAATGTAATAACACTTGTATTATATATAGTTTTCCATTAACATCAAAATATGTTGAAATTTGTGCTAATCATTTAGACACAAGTCTGTGTTTATTAAAAAACATTAGAGAATTAGTTTGTGTGAACACGCATGAAACAACACATTGCAATCAAAATATATTATTTAGAGTAACTGAACATGTAGAATCTCTAAAGATTTTATATCAGCAGAGAGATGATAATGTTTTTAGTATAACATCATCACAGTTCCCCAATTTAAAGAAATGTGAGATTTATATTATTGGAAAATTTAATACATCATTTATAGATCAATTTCCAATGGTAGAGTGTCTAGTTTTAAGAATATCTCACCCTAACCAATCTCTAATTGAACTATTAAAAAGAATTGAACCAACAGTAAAACAATTGTCTATTGAATTTAATACTGTAGATTCTTGTTTTAACAACATTTTAAATCCCAGTGAATTGAGTGAATATCTGTCAACTTACAAGACCAATCAACTTGAAACCTGTTTTGTTTATTCCAGTATAGGTATTCAAAGTTACAGTATGTTAATGAACCAAACCCAATCATTAACCTCACTAAATACACGAAACCATGTACAAATAGAACAAGCATTCCATCTCATTCAAGAATGCCATCAGTTAAAATCATTAAAATGTTCTATTACCACCACTGGTGAAATGAAAACTCTAATGAACCTAATCAACTGTAACCCTAACCTAACTCAACTAAATCTATATCTAGTCATTTCCCAAGTGGAAAAACAATATGAAATATACCAACTATATTTCAAGTACATTGAGGATCTATCAGCAACTGGTAACATTGAAATTTTAATACCATATTTCCAAACTGACATCAACAGAAACCAACTAAAGATATTGAGTTTGGATAACCCAGAATTTGGTTATCACAGTAAAAATAATAATTTGTATCCTGCATTTATACAATATCTACAAAATAACCATTCTTTAACAGAGCTGAATATTAGTGTAAAATTCTATAACAATGGTGATTCAGATCACTATGAACAGTTGTCAATGATACTATATAAACACCCATCTTTAAAAATACTATGTTTAAACACATATAAAGGTCATCCAAATATTCTAAAATATCTAGATAAATCAGAAACACTGCAGTTTATCACTTTAGAAATATTAAGTATGTTTACAAGATCCGAGGAACCACTTAAAGATACTGATATTGCCATGATAAAATATCCTTTTAAACTCTATACCACCAATGGCATTTGTAGATATTACAGAAATGGTATAAATTTTGAACCTCTTTCTGCCAAATCAAAATTAATTTCCTATTTTAGAAAAAAATTCAATAACCTCTATAATTATTGGAGTCAAAAATAAACACCTATTCCTCTTTTTCATTTTCATATATCAACTTTTCAGTTTGTTGTAAGTCCACTACAATAAAATGTATTTGTACATAATATTCTTATTTAAAAATTATTTGGTTCTCATTCTATGAAATAATCCTTTTATTAGTTGATTCAATGTCTATTCAGTAACTTTGTAAAATTAGTTCTTTTGCAGTTTATTCATTTGTTAGATTAGTAGATAAATTTCAGAAAATTAATTTTTAAATATAATTTATTTAAAATATTTTTATTTTGCTGAATAAAAATGATTGAAACACAGCAACATCAAAACCAACTTCCACTAGTGGATTCATAATATTTTGTTTTTTTTTTAATATTTATTTTTTGTTACACATGGGGATAGGTAATATAAATATTAATGATGCTTTTGATAGGCTAGGGTTTGATAATGCGTTAGCAGAAGATTTTGATGAAGAGCAAAGGGATTGGTTAGTTAAAAAAATAGAAGATGTGAAAACATATGTTGATACCTATGTATTTTTTTACCAGTCCCTAAAATTTGACAAGGAATTTGGTAGACCCCCTCTATATTTTATTGATTTTTTCAATTACATTGATGAATCTTTAGGAATGAATCGTAACATAGAGCTTGTAGAGAAACATATTATTTTTAAAAAAATAGGAGATGAACTTATACTCAATGAAGATGCAACTGAAGAGCAGTACAACAGAATCCGCAACTGTAAACTAACCATTTTTATGGGGAATGAAAGAATAGTTATGACTGTTAAAAAAAGGGAATCTAGAGAGGTGAAAGAAGAGAAATAAAATAAAATATGTACAGAGTTTTTTATTTCCCTATATTGCTAGCATCTGTATCCACGAGTTTGTGTTGTGCTTTTTTGCGGTGGTGTGTAGCTTTTCAACAGATTACATCTTTGTCTTCCTCTTCCTTCTTATGTAGAGAGAGTACTTGATTTTTTTTTCGAGTTTATTTGTCAAACGTCTTAAAATAGGGTATGAAATGTGTAATATTTAAATCGCATATCAAATCCCATAATTCCTCAGCATCTTCGTTATTTCCATGTTTCATTTGAATTGCTATTTTACACCATTTAAATTAACGCAAGGATTGATTTGTAAACATTTATATAAACATGTTTCAAATCATTTTGATAAATTCAGAGATTCAGCGTTTATATTGAATTGTATATAATATTCATCTTTATTACTGATATTTAAATAGAAAATTTAATTTTACAGTGAATTTTGATGAGATTGTTCATTATATTAGTAGGGAATACTGTCCTATAAAAATTATTAGAAATTTACATGAATACGCTAATATTCACCAATGCACCTTGGATTCATTTTTTAAAAATATCAGAACATGTACAACATCTACATCATTCCTGTGTAAAATATAACATTATAACAGAGTCACAGTTTCCAAATCTAAAGAGTTATAGATTTAGAAATTTCCGTCATTGTAATGTTAATGAGGCAAATGAATTTCCAATGGTTGAAAAACTGGATATTGAAATTGCACATTTTAACATACCTTATCTCAATGGTCTACTGAAGAGAATAGAACATACTCTCAGAGGTCTTAGCATTTTTGTTTTGAGCCACGATGAAATTAATGAAAACATGGCTTTGGAATTAAACCAATTCCTTTCAAAATACAAACCAAATCAACTAGATTCATTACAAATTCAAACAGTTACAGATGATCTTATATTAGATGCTATGATGGGTCAGGCAGAGTCTTTGACAACACTAACCATTACCACTCACCAAACTACACAAGAAGCCTTCTTACTCATTGAGAAATGCGTAAATTTGGTAGATTAAAATGTCAAGTAACCACTAAAACTGAGATGCTAGTTTTAATGGAACTGGTCAATTGTAAACCTAAACTGAAGAGTTTGACAATAACTTGTAAATTACCTACTCCACAGAGTATGACATTACAAGAAAACCAAAATAAGTCATTAGAATTTCATCATGTTAAAAATTTAACAGTTTTAGGTCTGGTTCATCTAATTGAACCATACCTTGCAAGTGAACATTCACAATATCAGTCAACTATAGAAACACTGGTGTTACGTGAAAGTAGTAATGAGAATTTGTTGTTTAAACCTGTTTATACGTTTCTTCAAGCAACAAAACACTAACACACCTAACATTGAATATAACTCTAGACTATAGTACAACTTCATTTCAGTATACTACTACAGACTTGTCAATTACACTCTCTAAATTACCTTCCTTGGTTACACTATGTGTTAATCCATTTAAAAACCATCTGTATATACTGAAACATTTGCACCAGTCAGATTCACTACAGTGTATAATTTTACAAAATTATTCCTATGACAGAGATTTTGACAAAATTAAAGATATGGTTTGTAAAATGATACAAGAACCATTTCAAATGTGCCCTATTGAAATTAATTTACATGCCTATATTTATTTCATTCGAAATGGTATTCATTTGAAAAATCTCTGACATCAAAATTACTAACCTATTTTCAAAAAACTGTAAAAACTTATATTGAATATTACATTGATTGATATGGATTACATATATATTCACTTTTATCAATTTAAATTTATAGTAACGCCATTTTTATTGTCATACAAATGTAACACCATTCTTTTCTTTTTATAAATAACATTAATATCTGTTAAAACATTTTATAGATAAGAAATAAATTTATTTGTAAAATTATATTTATTAAACTCTAACCATTACTCATCATTTATGTATGTAAATTCAAAGAATTATTTTATGGAGTATAAATAGTTGTTCAAATTTAGTTTTTAAATATATCAATTCAATAAACAGTTTAAATAAAACTTGAATAAAAGAATAAATAATTAGAAATGAAATTCATCTTTGCTCTCTTAGTTGCTTGTTTGGCAATTGCTTCTGTCAGTGCTAATTTTGATGTATGTGGTCCACACCAATGTGAAATAGGTCACAGTTGTGTCTGTGATAATGGTCAATACAGATGTGTTTACTATTGTGGTGATGTTATTGTAACTCAAAAGGTAGTTTCAAGATGGTCTGATAACAATGGTCAACAACCATACACTCAAGTTGAAGTCACCATCAGAAATGCCTCCCACAAAAATGTCAAGAATGTTGTATTGGGTACCCAAAACATGAATCTAAAAGACAACAATGCCATCTGGTCAATCACCAGACTCTCCAATGGTAACCTTGTTCTCCCAACCTATGTTACCAAATTATCTCCAGGTCAAACCCACACCTTTGGTTACATCAACAAAGGTAACAACCCAGCTAACATCTATGTTAAATACGTTGATTTATTCTAAACTGCTATTCACAGTACTAAAATCACCAATAAATCATTTCATTTGAAATAATTTTAAATCTAAAGTTGATTATATGGTATTTAGGTTTACCCAGATTATTAAAGTAAGATTGTAATTTGAGACTATTACTGCTACATTATAGGTTTTATATATTTATTATAAATATAATAACCTAAATTCCTGAAAAGGTTTCACTAAATTGAAACCATATATTATCGCCTTCTTCTTCTTCTTCTTCTTTTTCTTGATCTATAGTGTTGTTATTGCTATTGTTGTTATTCTGATTGTTTTCATTAAAGTTATGTATTATTATTTTTGTAGACTGAATATCTAGGAAATTAAATATATATGGGTGTGAAGTGAAATTAAATATTGTTACTTTAGTTGATTTTTGTAGTTTTAATTGAAAGTCTTGATTTGGTATATAACATTCTTCATCTTCATCGTTATCATTCTTACTAATCAATTGAGCACTCCTACTTGTGTATATTGAAAAATACATTTTCAAACCAGATTGTATATCATCAATAAACTTATCTGAATAATCTATAATTAACCTCTTCATAATTTGTCTTGAAATCTCTGCTATATTATGTCTTTTTGGTGACCCTATACTACTACCACTACTACTTGTACTAGTATTACCATTACTACCACTTCTACTACTATTATTATTATTATTATTATTATTACTATTATAATTATTATTATTATTTATACTTATAGATTGATCATAAAAAAATAAATAAATTTCTTTTGGATTCAATGGTGATGATCCCAAATTAAATGATATCAGTAAAGGTAGTTTATTACTGTTATTTGTAAATACAACTTCAAGCGAATTGAATAGTGTATTTATAGCTTCAATAAACTTTTGCGTTTTGAATGATGGTTTATTACTATTATTTTGTGATGGTGTGGTGATCCAAGTATTCTTGAAAATCTCATTAAATGGTTTATCGATTTGTTTCCTTTGGAACAATAGATATTTTATAATTTCGATGAATATATATTGATATTCATCACCTGTCAAAAATTCTGGATTAAAGAGATCTGATAGTTCAATCAGATTTATATCCCTGTTCATCGTGTTTGTTGTTTTTGCCAAAACAAAAAATTTAAAAAAAATTTAACAACTAAATATATTTATTATATAAATTTATATACACCATTATAAATTTATTTATATAATTCAAAATTTATATCTCAATATTTTAATTTAGTCATGTAATATAGGAATTTGTATAATATATAAAACTTTTTTAAAATTATTATTAAAGAAACCGCCAAAATTTTTATCAGTTGAATTTCAAATATAATAAAAGAATATTTTTTTTTGATCAGCCACACTTTTAAATTTTAGAATGTCTCAGCTATCAAAGGTATCTCAAGGAGTTGAAAAGAGGCTATCTAGTGGTGGTAGTCAAGAGTGTGAGTCAACAAATGAATTTAAAACACCATCTAAACAAGCAGATGGACATATGTATTCTAGATTGTTAAAGACACCCAATACCTTTTTTTCACCAGGTACTGGTAAGATGAATACTCACAATAACAAAGAGAATAATGGTACTGTAAATCAAGTAAAGAAACTACCACTTTCCAAAATGGTTAAACAAAAGAAAAGTCAGGTTAAAGATGATGACGGTGATGAAGTTGAAGATATTGATCTATCAGTACTTAATATAAACCTAAATAGTGGAGAAGATTATAAATTCAATATTGACAATAGTATGGGTAGTGCAAGTGGGAAGAATGGACATGTTTTCTTTATTAGTAATAATCAAAATTGTCACTATGCAGTAAAGAGACAATACATATCGTCACCAAAGAATAAGTCTGATCAGTCCTATAGAGAACAAATTATTCTTGATAAACTCAGACAAATGTCTTTGGAGAATAAGTCTTGTAATTTTATTGAGATGGTAAAATGGTACAAGGCAGCTCCAGCCTCAACCTCCAGAGGAGACACTGAAACAACCCACACTAAAGATGGTCACCACCAACTGAAAAACAATCAATATATGCATTTTATATTGGAATATGCTAAATTCAAGTCACTAAGTGACTATAAACAAGATTATGGGTTTTCATTATCCAGGTTAAAGTCACTACTGTTTCAGGTAATCTATGCCATTTCAATAGCTCAAAAGGAACTGGAATTCAATCACAATGATTTACATGCTGGAAATATACTCCTACAGGCTTTTCCAACCGATAAAAAGTATATAGTCTATCAAGATTGGTTCTACAAAGACGAAGATTCTCAAGAGAAGATTTATAAGCATTGGGTGGTATCTGACTTTATTGTAAAGATTTCAGATTTTGGTCTCAGTCGTATCAGAATGCCAGATTCCAACAATATCATTTACAATCACAAGAATCCAAATTCCAAAAACTTTAACCCCTCTGTAGATTTGGCATCTTTTGTCAAATCATTGAGTAGTTTAAAGATCAATGATATCAATGATCCAGTGAATGCTAAAGATAAAAAACTACTTTCCAATCTAAAGAAAAAACTCCAAATGACATTTGCCTATACCATGCTCAATCACCCATTTTTTAGTTCACTCACTAATGCACCTGTTGACTTAACACCACAAAATTCAATTAGAATTTCATCTGATGGTATCATTCCAAAAGAATTTCCAAAACCTTCAGTACCAGTTTCAGTTGAAGTACCATTGAAATCAGATAAAACTCAATCAACTACTACTACCACACCTGTAATATCACTAAATAACAATACAATTTCACAAAATACCTCAACACAAGATGAGGGCGATGTATTACCAATTACACCACTGAAACCAATTATATTAAACCAACACTCAACACCTCTCACTCCAAAGATTGCATTAGAAATCCAATATCCAAAAACACCAAAAGACTACACTCCTTCAAAATTCAGAAATCTATCTGGTCTAAGAAGAAAGAAATCCACTATATCCACTGCCAAATTAGTTCCACCATCTCCTCAGTTAGTAAAAGAAGAAATAAAAGAAATTAAAGTAGAGGAAGAAGAACAAGTAGAGGAAGAGGAAGAAGAGATAGATGAGGAAGTAGAAGAAGATGAAATTGAAGAAGAAGACGAAAACGAAGACGATGAAGATGAAGAACCAAGTAATTTAATTAATGCATTTAGTGAATTATCAATTAAAAAGTCTGAAATTGACTCTTCTCCAAGTACTAATGCTGTTACAGTTTCTTATACTGCTAATGGAAGACCAAAACCTCCACCAAAACCAAGAGCTAAGAGAGTTAGCGGATTGGCATTACTAAACTTACAAAGTCAAGATATTCTTAAAAGAATGTCCTCTAGATAATTATTTAAATATAACTTATCTATTTAATAATATTTTAATTATAAATAATTACTTTTTTTTTTGTTTTTAAATATATTGCAATTTTATTGTAATGATTTACCAATTAACTGGGAAATAGTTTTTATAGAAAAATCCAAAGGTTGGTTGAGAGGTATTCATAGCTTCATAGATAGGATCAAGAGTTCTCGAGGCACCATCTATATCGTCTAGAGGTGGTTGCCAGTCAGTTCCAGATCTATCTTTACATCTTTGTTTGGACTGGAATGTTCTCTCATCGGTAATCCAACCAGTTTCAATTGAGTTCATGTAGATACGATGTTGAGATAACTCAGCAGATGAGGTTCTTGTAAACATATTCTGCGATGCTTTTGCCATATTAGTGTGTGGGTGATTACTAGATTTATAAAATCTAGAGAATTTACCTTCCATAGCACTAACATTCAAAATAAATGCACCAATGGAACCATCTCTATTTGCAGCTCTTTGTACTAATTCAAAGAGATGTGATAACATTATAAATGGTGCAAATGAACTGACTGCATGTGACTCTAGTAATTCCAAAGTACTAGTTTGATACACTTTTTGAGCCCAACTTGTAATTGGTCTTTTATCATTTGGTAGACCATCTTCATCCAAATCATTCAAATCAACATAGTCATTGGGTTTATATATTAAATTCAGATGACTACTATTATTATTATTATTATTATTATTATTATTATTATTATTATTGATATTTGATTGTTGGGTAAGTGGTTTAAAAGTTAATAAATTTTGGGTGAATACTTTATGTTGTTCTTCAAATTGTTCATTGGAATGTTCAGTTGATGTTGTTAGACCGATTAGATTGTTTTTGTTGGTTAGATAGGTGTCTTTGTGGGTTTCAAATTGGTTTAGGACAATTCTAGTTGGTTCAGGTAAGAGATTGAATTCTTTGGATTCTAAGAGATTCAAAGTCTCATAGTATTTTGCAGATCTTTTGATTGTCTGAGCAGCGTTATTTACAATAATATCAATGTACTGGTACTGTTGTTTAATGTGGTTACAAAACAGTTCAAGTGACTTCAAATCCACTAAATTGAGTGAATAGATATGTAGACGATCTTTAAATTGATCATAATCTTGTTCTTGACTATACCGAATAGCAGAGTCTTTTGGGAATCTTGTAGTTGCAATTACAGTACATCCAGATCTGAGAAGTTTCAAACATACCTGATAACCAATCTTTATTCTAGCACCAGTTACAATTGCAACTCTACCTGTTAAATCAGAGTTATTGAATCTCTTTGAATAATTCACTTGACCACATCTCCAACACAATTGATCATAAAAGAAATGTAAATAGTAATATTCACATTTGCAAATATAACATTGTCTAGGTTGTTTCAATCTATATTTAAGTTTCTCGGCATCTTCTTTCTCAGCACCTTCTACATCAACAGTCTCTTTAGAGATACCAGTCTTATCAAGTACGATATCATCGTCATCAGCACCTTCAATTTCAGGTTTTCTAGTATCACCATTATTCACATCATTATTATTTAAACTTGTTTCTTTAATATACTCTAATTTCAATGGTTCACTACCATCATTTTTCAGAGTAAATTCGATAGATTTGGAATAGACATTGACTTTTTGTTTCTTTTCATCACGTCTTTGTCTGATACCACTTTTGTTAACAAGTTGTTGGTCATGACTAACAATAGGTTTGCTAGCTCTTTTCATTGCAAATATACGATACATTGCTTTTGAAAAATCAGGGTAAGCAGTATTAGTTCTAATAGCACCAATAGGATACTTGTCAAATCTCTTTAAAAAGTTTGTGAGATAATTTAGATCCTCTTCAATTGCCCTCTTGGTTTTAGTATCTACAATAACCTCTTCAGTTCCATTCGGTAGAATATTATTTATATTTTTAGGTATTGCCACAAATGCTGGTTTAGTTTCAACTACATCCATTTTAACATTTTCATTTGGTAATTCTATATCATCCTCTTCATTTTCAATATCATTCTCTTTATTATTATTATTACTATTAACAGTACTGTTTAAATGTTTTTCTTTTAATAGCAGTGATTGTAGTTCTAGTAATTGTTGTTGAAGACAATGATTTTCCAATTGTAATGTAAATATTTTTGAATCTGGGGTTGTTGGTTTCACAGATGTGTTGTTATTTGGTGGATTAATTTTAGGTTGATCATATGTGACGCCATTATTCTCAATATTTAACTTTTTATTTGAAAAGTTAAACTTTTTTAATTGTGATGCATCTAGTAGGTCATCATCGCTTATGTCCATTTCATACCAACAATAAACTTAAAAAAAAGATTTTCTAAAAAACATATCAATCAAAACAAAATTAGAAAATCTCAAGAAACTGGTCAACAAACCCAAATCTCGATAAACTTAGAATCTTCAATTAGTATTATAATTCTAGAAATTTTATAGTATTTATCAGTGAATCCAAACAATAATATATTTTTAAGGGCACAGTGCTTAACACTGTCTTAGATATATGCTTAAAGTGACACTAAGAACCCACATTCAGAATAACTAGGTTATGGTGTAAACCCAATAATGTCCTGATACTAAGTCTGAACTTGAGAATTGTATTGTTCTAACGGAAATATATATATTTATTTTGTATTCTTTATAAAGAATTGAAAGATATTAATATATAAAAAAATTGACGAAAAGAGTTACATTCAAAAATGGTGGGAGATAAACATTTATTGTATTGTAAAGAGAATTAAATGTGTATGGCAAAGAAATAATTATAAAAAATCAATTTATATTTCAAATGTTTTTCATTTTTTGGTTTTCGAAATGTATTTTGATTTAAATATAAATGTTGATCGTCACCAAGATGCAGAATCGTTAAAAGAGACATTGATGCTATTGATGAAATTAGGATATGATTCAGTAGCACTCACACATTCAGTAGAGGGAAAGATAACACCAAAGGATATAAATAAGATAAGCAAAGTAACTTTTGATGATATTTTACCAGATCAACAATCACTAGGATCAGGATGGATGAGAATGGGGTCTAGTAACAAATCAATAAAACAATATACAAGATTAGAAGTTATATGTAAAACATCAGCAGATTTAATGTTGATCAATGGCAGTAACCCTGTAGTTGCTAGTTATGATCTCGTAAGTGTAGTCTGTGTAGATCAAGCAATTTTCAACCAAGCATGCAACAGTACTGAAATCGATATCATTACACTCAATTTTATGTGTAAATACCATGTTAAACCAGACAAGGTTCGTCAGTGTATACAAAAAGGTATATTCATTGAACTTATCTATGCATCCATTTTTGAAAGAGAAGCTGAGAGAAACAGTTTCTTTCAGCTGTGTTCAGCATTAGTTAGATCATCATTTGGTAAACAGATTATATTGAGTAGTCATGCCAACTCTTCAAAGAACATTCGTAGTCCTTATGATATCTCTAATATTGGTCATCTCTTTGGAATGACTTTTGATCAAGCTAAAGACACAGTTTCTAAAAATCCACACTCAGCAGTACTTCATGCACTTACTAGAAAAACTAAAGGTGTTGCAATGGTCTTTGATACCAAAGAACTACAAGATTTAGAACTTTGGAAACTTGAAAGACAACAAGATACAACTCCAACTGGACTTACACAACCACACCCCAAACATAAACCTACTGACTCACCTAAACCTATAACAACTACAACTACCACAACCACAACTACACCAACTCCCTCTACCTCAAAACCAAAACCAAAACCCAAACCAAAAGATGATACAAGTATGTCTATAGATACAGACACTGTAAATAACAATAATAATAATAATAATAAAGGACAAGGAAAAGAAAAAAGAAAAAGACCTTGAGATAAAGGGTTCAACAATTAGATTGTTAAAAACTGTGATAATGTAAATCGACACAAATTTGATTACTTTTTCAAAATATCTTCACCAATTTAATTTTTTTTTTTTTTATTATCAAAAATCATATTTCAATTTTATTGATATATATCTTTCAGAGGGTCAGGAATGAATAGTAACGATAAGGATTTTATTAAAGATTTATTTAAAAAATTAGATGTAAACAATGACGGTAGACTCAGTAAAAGTGAAATCAAAGATGGTTTCTTTAAATTAAAAATACCATCAAATGATGAAAGTATAAATAATTTTATTCAAAATGTAGATGATGATAAGGATGGAACTATTAGTTTTAGTGTAAGTGTAATTTCTAGAATCTACTCCTTTTTTAAAGGTATATAGAGACAATATCATATTAATTTTGAAATTTTGGAAATTTGAAATTCAATTTTCTCATGTGGGCCTTATATGTATATTATGACCAATAACAACAACTATATAGGAATTTGAGAAATTTACAAATAATAACTTAATTCAATTGAAAAAAGTATTTAATGAATTGGATAGTGATCATAATGGGTCATTAGATATTCATGAAATTGAAGAATCTATAAAGAAACTAGGATTACCAATGTACTCTGAACAAGAGTTAGCACGTCTATTTCATCGTATAGACACTAACAAGGATAATAAAATTGATTTTAATGAATGGAGAGAACTGTTGATTCTGTTGCCTAACAGTTCATTATCTGCCATTTTAGCATACTGGAAAGATGCTCATATTCTAGATGCAGGTGATGATAATGGTGGTTTTATTCCACCACCACCATCAGTTGGAAAAGCTGAGAAATCATTATCAGCCACTCTAACTTATATGGCAGCTGGTGCCACTGCTGGTGTTGTATCTCGTACACTTACAGCACCAATGGAACGTGTTAAAATAACCTACCAAATCAACACTGGTGCTCCTAAATCACTTATGGACACCTTTAGATCTGTCTACGCAGACGGTGGTTTCCGTGGCCTTTTCCGTGGAAACTTTGCCAATATTCTCAAAGTCTCACCAGAATCTGCTGTAAAATTTGCAACTTTTGAAGCTGTGAAAAAACTTTTTGCAGAGAATGACTCTGAGCTTACAAGTGGTCAGAGATTCACAGCTGGTGCTGTAGCTGGTATTGCAGCTCATACTTCATTGTTCCCATTAGAAGTTGTAAGAACTCGTTTAACTGCCTCTTCAGAGTACAAAGGTATTTTTGATTGTATTGTAAAAACTGCAAAATCCGAGGGGTACATTGTCCCATTCTACAGGGGTTTGACTGCAAGTATCTTGTCCACTATTCCACACTCTGGTATCAATATGATGGTTTACGAGACTTTGAAACATGAAATTATAAGATTAACTAATAACCCCTACCCATCATCATTACAACTTCTCACATGTGCATCTATATCCTCTGTTTGTGGTCAGTTAGTTGGATACCCATTCCATGTCATCAAGACTAGAATTATCACCAAACCAGATAATTATAAAGGTCTATTAGATGGTATCTCACAAACTGTCAAAAAAGAAGGTTTCAAAGGTCTCTATAGAGGTATCATTCCAAATTTTATGAAAAGTATTCCATCACATGGTATCACTTTTGTCACCTATGAATTCATTAAAAAGAATTTTAATATTCATAAAGAAAAGAAACATTAATCATCAATATATAACATTGAAGACGCCCAAATAATGATAATAGAATATAATTAACAAACAAAATTCAAATAAATTCCCACACACCCCCTGTTGTATCAATAACATATAATTATAAAATAGTATTATTTTTGTTAGATGGTTTTATTTTAAAACAAATTTGTTATAATAATATTTAATTAAATTAATCATCACTTGAATCTGAATAATATTGTAAAAAGTGTGATTTTTTGGATGGTGTAAATTCAAAATCATCATCAACTTCACTATTGTCCATTTCGTCATCATCATCTGATGAATCATATTCTGGGATAGTTTTAGATTTTGATTTTGACTTTGTTTTTGATCTGGATTTAGAAGAGGAAGATTTTGATGAATTTAATTGTTTAATTCTTTTGTTTTTGTCTCTTGATCTCTTGTTGGATAACCAATTGGATAATTGATATTTTGATAAATCACAGTAACATGAAATGATAATCTTTAGATTGTAATCAGGATAAGGATGTTCAGCATCACGTTTATAGATTTCCAAAATGTAATTATTCTGATCATCGTTCAGAGTTCTACGAGTTTTTGGAATATCAGGATCAACAGGTTGATTGTATTTCTTATTCTCATAGATGAATTCCATAGCTCTAAGTTTCTGATGAGCAATCATCATAAAGAAGTTTGAGTAGATATACTTGAACTGGTGATGATAATAGGTTGATGATATAGTTGAATGGCTCTTTAGTGTATCATTTTTACCTTGACTGTTCTTTGATGTTGAAGATGTACTAAATTCCATAGGTTCTTTATAAAAGGCATCCAAACATACTGAATGAAATAATTTTAGAATTTGGTCAGATTCATAGTAGATTTTAGTAAGTGAATGAACTTCATTTTCAAAACTGGGTACATATTTCATGTAGTTGTAGTAAACCATTGGAATGGATAGATCTAACTTCTCCAATTTAATATACTCACTAATTGATGGTTGAAAATAGTCATTGGTGTAATCGTGTTTGGTTGTATTGGTTTTCTTTATAAATCTGAGAAATACATCATTTAGAACTACTTTTAATCTCTCTAGTTTATCTTTACCCAAAAGTCTATTGGCTAGCTGTAATTTGTTTTTTATACCTTCAAGTGCTTTATCAATGCTCTTGTAGTAGTCTGGATGAAAGAATGTCTTTTCATTTTGCCTTTGCTGATCAACACTTGTTTTCAAAGGAGATTGAATCTCAATAGGTACACTTTCATCTTCATAATGGTTGGTTTTGCTCTCAATTTCAGAGAATGGACTTTGAGTTACACTCATTTCAACTTCCTTGGATTTATCCTCAACATTTTCTTCTTCATCATCTTCATAATCACTCTGGTCACTGATATAAGAAATATCACTTGAAGATGTAGTACTTAAAGTATCATCACTATGCTGGTCATCTTCAGTTTCAGTGAAAGAATCAGTACTCTCAATATCAGAGCTTTGGTCATCAGAATTCTCATCTGATGACTGATTCTCCTTCTCTTCACAAGGACTGTATTCAGATGGTATCGGAGATGTCAAAGTAGACGAAGGTAACTGTTGATTAGTACTATGAATATACATGGTGCCAGGTGGGATAGCACTTATTGAAAATGGAACTTGTTTATCCTCATCATTGGAATTGAATAGAAAACTTTCATAGTGTAGACTATGACTTGAGTGTATCAAATAGTTCTCTAAACTCCAATCATGATCCAGTTCATCTATATATACATATTAAAATTAGACATATGTTGTGTTTGGGTATATTAATGAAGTAATGATTGATTAGTGATCTTCTATGTTTTTGATTACATACTTGACATTTTTCCAAGACCAAGTAGTGTGTTCAATACAACAAGATATCTTAAATAAACATTTGAAGTATTTATAAAAAAAAAACATTGATTTTTGTTATTCAGAAATGAGGTACCCACACTAAAACCCACAGAAACACTCTTTCTCTATTTTCATGATATCTATTTATATCAAACATATGTTCGAGCTATAGTCAAGATCTTATTTTCCATTTTTAAAATTGACCAATAATAGTGTTGGGGAGAAATCTAAATATTTAGAACTTTCATCCTTTTTGTGCAAATTTTAAATTAATTAATGCAGTAGTAATAGTAGTTTATAAGAAATAATAAAAACAGTAGTTGATGTGTGAGGAGATAATAATTAATTTTTTTTTTTTTTTTTTTTTTATTTTTTGTTTATCACAGAGGATAGTTTATCATTTTTTTTGGATTCAAATGAAAGATTTTAAAAGATCTATTCTTTTTTAACTTATAATCCTTTATTTAAATATATTTATAATAATTTGTAATAGTAATAGTATCATTAGGAAATAATAGTAATTTTTAAAACAAAACTGATAGAAAACAGGGAGGATCAATAATAACAATGATAAATAATCATAATAGTAATGGAAGTACGATTGCAGTAGCAGGAAGTCAATCAAATTCACCAGTATTTTCAAGTTATTCAACTACAACATCGAATGTTTCTACAGATCATGGCAATGAGATTTCAGATATCAATCTCTATGTAAGTCCACCATCATCATCACTGTTGTGTCCACTGCACAATGGTCTATTTAATCAACCATTGATTGCAAAATGTGGACATACATTTTGTAAATATTGTCTACACAAGCAACAAAGCAACAACACAGATAGGAATAAGCAATCACAGTTTGAGTGTCCATTTGATAAGACACTCTTGTCAATGGATGCTGACTTTTTCCCAAATTTAGCATTGTCAACTCAGATTAATGATCTCATGATCTATTGTAAGCATGGAATCAAAAGAAATCATACTGGGGAATGGGTTCAAGATGAACAAGGTTGTCAAATGAAAATACGATTAGGCTCAAGATTTGAACATGACCGTATATGTGATTATGCAACTATTCAATGTCCCTATAATAAAACATGTCCCCCTTTAAAAAGACATCAACTAAAACAACATACACTGTAAGTTTTAACTAGATAAAGGTTTTGTGTATTCAAAAATATTAACCTATAGGTAATACTATCTAGTATTTGTAATCATATAAATTGTCCACATAAATCAGCAGGATGTATGTTTGAAGGTACAAAACAACAATTGGATGAACACTTGTTAGGTTGTGTTTATGAGAGTATAAAAGATTACATATCTAGAAATGAAGAACAGATTACTATACTACGAACACAATTAGATGAAAAACACACTGAAAATGATTTTTTGAAAAAATCTATACTACAGCTCACAGCAAGATTTGATCAGTTGGCTTTGAAACTTGAGGCTAAAACTAATAAATTTGAAGGAACACTTAAACATATACAGGCATCATTAGAGGCTACACAAAGTCAATTGTCAGAGACCACAATGGATTTGGTAATGTTGAAAAAGAATGCAAATTTGGAGGCTATTGAAATTGTAGATCTAAAGATACCTCAACTGAAATGTAAAGGTACTTTTACAGGTCATAACGGTCCCATTTGGTGCATGACAGTTACCAATGGGTTCCTGATTAGTGGTAGTTCAGATCAGATGGTTAAGATATGGGATTTGACAACACTTAAATGCAAGGCAATGTTAGCAGGACACCAAGGTATTGTACATTGCCTTGCTGTTATTGGTAATCGATTGTTTTCAGGAAGTTCTGATCAGACCATACGTGTATGGGATCTAGAGACATTTGAGTGTCTGGAAGTCTTAACTGACCATGACAATACAGTTTGTGCATTGGCAATCGCCGCTGGATATCTCTTTAGTGGAAGTTACCAAATCATCAAAGTCTACGATTTAGAGAGTCTCAAATGTGTAGAGACGCTCAAGGGTAACAACCACTGGGTCAGAGCACTTACAGTCAGTGGTGGCTACCTCTACACTGGTGCACATAATATGGTAAAGATATGGGACTTGGGTAACTTTGAATGTGTACATACTATGACTGGAGGCTCTGGAAGCATCTATTCTCTAGCAGTTGCAGGCAGAAAGCTTCTAGCAGGTACCTATGAGAACTCTATTGTTGCATGGGACCTTGACACATTTGATGTCATTTCAAAACTCGATGGGCACATTGGTGCTGTATATACTCTGGCTGTTTATGGTCAGAGATTCTTTTCTGGAAGCTATGATTCTACAATTAAAGTTTGGAATACAGATTCACTCATTTGTGTCCAAACACTCAATCGTCACACTTCCTCTGTTGAATCTCTTGTTGTACATAGTGGTTGTTTATTTAGTGGTTCTGCTGATAACTCAATTAAAGTTTGGAGATAATTTATAATAAATACTCAAAAATAGTAAATTATTTTCATTATCATAAAAAAGGTCTCTATTTATAGAAACCCCCAGTTCCCAATGTGTTTGGATATTTAAATCGAGAAAAAACACTTCGATCTCATCAAAATTTGATTTTTTTTTTTTTAAAATTTTTCATTATCATAAAAATCTTACCACCAACAAAATCAGTTAGAGAGTTTGTTTGTTTGTGGTGTATAGAATACAACCTTCATTTTTAAAAATTTTTCTAAACATTGTTTAGTGTGTAACATCAAAAACAACAATAACTATTTATTTATTTATTTATATATAAACTCTACTTTAGAAAAATGGGTGACAATAGGAAAACTGTAGAAATATATGACCCAAAAGTTGATGGATATCTAATGTATAAATATATAGTGTGCGAAAATCTATATTCACCAAAATCCATACCTGTACATTTATCAGAACCTTTTAATATTAACGTAGAACATATAAGAATTTCATCCGATTGGATTGATTTGGAATTATTAGATAAACAATTTCAAATAATAGATAAAAGTATGTGTTTTTACACTATTTAAATGAATATTTGATTTCATGGTTTTTTAAAACACCCACACCCACATTTTATTAATGTTTTTTTAACAATAATTACATTTAGTTAAATTAAATACCATAACATCAATTGATTTCAATGTAAATAAAGAAAATTCATTAGCTTCATCCACTTCCTCACTGTCATCATCACAATCAGGAATAACACCAGAAAAACCACCACAACTATTAAGATCCAATTCTATTAGTGGTAAAGCAGGATCACTTTTAGGATTATCACCAGATTTAGGATTAAATTCAGATACACCTCCACCAGTATCCAGTAAGAAAGCAAATATGCTACTGGGTCTTGAAGAAGAACCATCAGGTAATAAATCCCCTCTATCAAAGAAATCAGCACTTACCAATTCCTCTTCAGCATCACCTAAATTTGGACTATTAGCAAGATCAGCTAGTAACACACTTTTGAATGCTAATATTGGAAAGAAAGAAACATCTTCTTCAAATGATATTGTTTCTTCAAGTCCTGGTGGGCAATCATTTTTAATGATGTCATCATCGCCTGGAGGATCTTCTCTGTCTGTCTCTATTGGAGGCAGTGGTGGTGGAAGTAATCTATCATCATCTACATCTTCATTGTCATCTTCTTCTAATTCATTTTTGGGAAGTTCAGTTAGTTCATCAAGTCCTTTGAATAGCAGTGGAATTGGTGCTAGATCTAATAGTCAATCTGATACCTCACTTAATCATTATAACCAAGGATTCCAAATTCAAACTAAATCCTTAAACTATTCATTCAACAGTCGTGATAGAGAGGAACTATTGGCTATTTTAGATAGTATAAAAATGATATCAAGTGGTAAACCACATCAAGAACATTCTATTTTAATATTTGACTCTTTAATTGAAGCTTTGGCATTGGCAAATCAATGTAAAGTTCCTATTGTACCATCATTACCAACATCACCACCACCTCCACCACCACTTTTAAAATTAAATCAATCCTCCTAAGAACCTCCTAGACATTAATTAAACTTCAAATAACCCACTCGAAATTATTTTAACACACAAATATATTATATTATCCAATAACAACAGCAGCAAAAACACATAGACCCACCAATTGTATTATTATAAAACCTTTAAAAAATCCATTCCAATAATATATAAATATAGTATATTTTAGAAATAATAAAATCTTATTTATTATATATAACACCACTACCCTAACTATATTATTATATTGTTCAGTCCTATATTTAATTACTAAATTTTATACAATTGTAGGTAAGTTTATTTGTGAGTAGTTTTCTTTTTACCACCTGTTGTAACAGCTGCAGCTGCTTCATCTCTTTCATAGATTCTCTTTGAAACAAAGTTCATATAGAATAGTATTCCAATTGAAAACAATACACTATATTTTGATTAATTTATAAAAAATCATGAATAAGTACTTTACTCTAACTCTCCCTAAATCCACCCTATTTTTCAAATATTTTGTACACCAACTTACCTAGTTGTTCCTGACACAGCATGAACTGAAGAGCTAACAAAGAATGTCATAAGTAGAGAGAAAATAGTTTCGATCCATTTGACTTCTCTTTTAATACTACCAATAAACTATAATTCCACAATGTTATATATAATCTCATAATTAATAATCTGTTTATAGGATACTGTAAAAAGTGGGTAAGATAATATCTCCTTACAGTAATAGTGAAAAAGAATAAAAGTGCACCAACAACACCTCCTAAAATAGTTCTGATTTCATTGGCTCTAAAAAAACTGGAATTAATCTGAAATAGAGCAAATATAGTAATCCATAAAAACAATGAAATGATCAAAGTATTACTGGTTGATGGATGATGGAATGCCATTTTTGAGCTGAGTAATTTAAAAAATGATGATCAAAAAAAAAAATTTTGATTATGAAAAAAATAAAAAAAAAGTCAATGAGATAAACATTTTTAGATAAAAATAGAAATATTTATTACATTAAATCTCTAGAGTTGAAAAGTATTTATATATAGATTCCATTAATAATATTAGTGTAAAAAAACTATTTTACAAAAACAAAAAATAAAATTTTTTATCATTTTTTTTAAATATTTGATTTGATGAATCAATATAAAATTAACTCTATTAGCTCTAATAGTGGAAATAGTTTATATACAGGTTCATCACCATCATCACTTTCCAATTCACAGGAATTTAAAACACAAAAATATCTTTCAGTTTCAGCTCTTTACGATAAAACATTTGAACAAGAATCACAACAGCAATATCAACAACAACAGCAACAACAACATATGAATCGAAATATAAATCAAGATCCCAATACTATAAATAACAATAGTAGTGCTAATATTAATAGTAATAATAGAAATTTTAAAAATAAGAGTCAAATAATGTTGAATAATAGTTTCTCTTCTAGGTTTTTCGAATCCATTTTTAAATATATGATTAGACCATTTTTAATAGGAGTTTCAGGATCAATAGGAATAAGTGTTGGTATGTTCTCTATTCACTCCACCCCCTCACAACTAAACATAAATTCGAATAATCCCGTTAACAAAAGTATTAATATATTTTAACACTTTACGACATCTGATAAACTAAATTAAAGGTTACATTCTATTTGATATAGCCTGTGAAAAATTAAAACTAAAATTGGAAAATTCATCACTATAAGCAGTAGATGATAATAATAATAATAATAATAATTACAATAACAATAATAACAATAATATTTTTCTATAAAAAGGTTAAATTAAAAGAATGTGTGTTACAATAATGATGGGGGGTAATATTCACTCTTTCTATGTTTTTTTATACATTTTGGCATCAGATGAAAATCATTACCATCCCTACCACCTCTTCTTTTCTCCTATATAGAATTTGATTCTATATAATACCCACACACACCACATTTAGAAAAGAGAAAAAAAACCAATACCTCAACACAACAACAACAACAACTAGAGCAACAACAACAAACAGTAACAACAACATTTAAACTTTCTTTCTTTTTTTGTTGTTGCTGTGTTTGAATTGAATCTTTTATTTGTAAATCTAGATTATCAACTCTTTTTTCACATTTAAAAATAAAAAACAAACATATGTAATAACAATTTTATAATAACACACTATGTGTTGTGGGTGATTTTTTTGTAAAAGGGAAAAATCAAACACATAATGGGGGGGTTTTAAAATATATATTAGGTTTGGTGATAATAGTGATGGAATAACACTACTGTAAATATATATCTAAACACTAAAAATAATTTTAATAACATTAAATATATTTTTTTTTTGTTTGTTTCATTTATATGTGATCATCTCTATTACAACTATCTCTCTCAGTTGGTTTCTACTCTTACAATCTCTATAATATTTTTTATTTTCACTTATTTATTCAGTACTCCATACATTGAAAGAAATATAAAATTATATTTTACAAACTAAATACACCTATTGAAAAATATAAAGATAGTAAATCAAATTGATATTTTAAAATAGAGATAAATCTACTGTTTTTGGTTTATATTTTATATTCCCTTTTTTTTTTTTTAAAATCACAATCTAATAACAGACATCAACACCAACACATAATTCAAATAGATAATTTATTATAAATACTTGTGTGTGATAAACTTTTTTTT
This sequence comes from Tieghemostelium lacteum, assembly GCA_001606155.1. Classification (NCBI taxonomy): domain Eukaryota; phylum Evosea; class Eumycetozoa; order Dictyosteliales; family Raperosteliaceae; genus Tieghemostelium; species Tieghemostelium lacteum. Next base: position 958,430 of record LODT01000004.1, on the reverse strand, counting down.
TTTTTGTTATTTCTTTTTGATTTCTTTTTTCTATATCTCCTCTCTAGTTTATAAAAAAGATACAAAATAGAGTCTAAATTCAATTATGAAATTGAATTTGATAATTGCCCTAATCGTAACCAATGTGTTACTAGGTTTGGTTAGTTCCCAAACTTACCCTCCAAGTAAGTCCCCCCCAATTTTTACCAAAAAAAAAATCAAAATATTTCCAAAAATAGAAATTTTATATTAATATATATTTACAAATGATAATCAACAGCTACATCTATATCAGTGGTTTATTATGATTTAACACCACAAACTAATCCAGATTTTGAAATTGATAATCCTAATCAAGTTATTAAAGGTCTTGTTCAAGACCAATTAGGTGTAGACAGAAAACCACAATATTGTTGTGGTGACAGTCATGCACCATTACCAACACCTGGAAACTCTGCATTTGTAATTCACAGTCGTTCAACATTTAGCAGTTGGTTCAGACCAGCTGATGGCATTAACGTTGTTATTAAGATGCCATTGGAACTTCACCAAAAAAATGCCTCTGAGAATCCAAGATTGTATACCTACTCTAATGATGCTTTCTTCCCATTGGATAACAAAGGTTTTGAAGATCCAAAACGTAAAGACTATAAAGATCAAGTACCATATTATGACGCACAACAAAATCGTCATAACTTCCATTTCTGTATGGAATTACATGCAAGTTTTGCATATCAAGGTGGTGAGGTTTTCAGATTCACTGGTGATGATGATGTATGGGTATTCATTGATAATCGTCTAGTTGTAGATCTGGGAGCTCCTCATACTAAACAATCATCAGATGTCAACTTGGATACTTTAGGTCTTACTAAAGGAAAAACATACAAATTTGATTTCTTCTATTGTGAAAGACATTCAACAGATTCACATATTCTCATTGAGACTACCATGATTTTGGGTTGTTCTTATAAGGATTTCTGTGGAGTTTGTGAAGGTGATGGTTCAAGTTGTTGTCAAGTTTCTAGAGATTGTGATGATTACAATCCATGTACTATTGATGGTTGTCCACCACCAAGAACCCAATTGAATCCAGGTGAAGATTTTACCAAATACTGTAAACATGATCCAGTTCAATGTAAATCAGATGTTTGTAATCAATATCGTTGCAAGATGAACTCTACCACTACTTACAACTGTATAGTCGCTGAGGAAACTAATTGTCTTCCCCCAGCTGATTGTAAGCAAAATGAATGTATGGTTGATAAAGGTGGTTGTGTAAGTCTGAATGTCGATTGTTCCAATCCACTCTTCCCAGACAACTGTTTCAATAACTATTGTGGTAACTCAACATGTCAACATGAACCAATTATCTGTAATGACTTTAACAAGTGTACAAATGACCAATGTTTCAATAACTCCGGTTGTTCCTATGCCAAGATTTCATGTGATGATAATGACTATTGCACAACTGATAGTTGTGATAAAGATAAAGGTTGTCAACATCTTCCCATTCCAAATTGTCTCAGATGTGCTTCTGGAGCTTGTATAACCACTGATAAATGTTTCCCAGTTGAATGTGATCCTCTTACTGGTAAGACATGTGTCAATAAGACCATTGATTGTGACGATGGTAACCCATGTACCAATGACAGTTGTTTCGATGGAAAGTGCACTAATGAACCTATTAAATGTAAAGCTACCACCCCATGTACCATTGATATCTGTAATCCAAAAACTGGCAAATGTGAGGTACAATTTGACAAATGTGATGATTTCTCAGAATGTACACTCGACAGTTGTGTCAAGAATACTACCACTAGCGACTATGTCTGTACTCACGCTTTGAATAAATGTGATGACTCTAATCCATGTACTGATGATCTTTGTGTTGCTGGTTTGGGTTGTACTCACAATGCTACCAAGTGTCCTGACACAGTTTGTGGAATTGGATCTTGTGATCCAAAGGTTGGTTGCACAACTATCCCAAGACCATGTCCAGTCACTGCATTCTGTCTTGAAGGTGTTTGTGATATCATTGCAGGTGGTTGTGTATACTTTGACAAGAAGTGTATACCAGATAACCCAGATTGTGAAGTTGGTATCTGTAATAACCAAACCAAGGAATGTACCACTAAACCATATGATCCATTACCATTTAAATGTCAATCTACAGCTGTGAAGGCTGGTGTCGCCGTAGGTGCTGCTGCCATTGCTGGTATTGTAATTGGTGGTGCTGCTGCATTAGCTTTAGCAGCATTTGGTGGTCAAAAAGGATACCAAGCCTGGAAGAATATGAAACAATCTAAAATGGCAGTTTCTGCTGACAATCCATTATATTCTCCAAATCCAAACTCCTCTGAAAATCCATTATACAATGGTTAACCCATTTGATCTACAAATTTAATAATATTACTATTTTATTTACCACTACCACTTCCAACATTATCACTATCGCGCAACCCCCTAACGACCAATTTAATTATTATTGTAAAATTATAATAATCAATCACAACATATATCAATTTTCAAACTAGTTCCCTGTTTCTTTCTAAATTTTCCCTAAAAATTAGTTTCTATATTATCAATCAGTTATAATAAAAGTAACCATTAAATTGTAAATATTTTAAAATATCAAACCCCATTAATCTGATACTTCTACTTCTGCTTTCTTTTAACCTAGATTTTCGATTTATTTGCAATTACATTATTATAATTTAGTATAGTTTAGTTTTTATTTATGTTGTATATGATCAGCTAGATTATACTCCATCATCATCTATCATTTGCATTGTATATTAATATTTATGATTGAAAACTAATTGACCGCTTTACAAACCTGAAGTTAATAAAAATTCTAAAGAGGAAAAAGTTGAAAAAGTTGAAACACTATTATATAGAAATTAAATGCACATTAGATGCTGAGCAATATCAAGCTTTAATATATCATATCCTACTTTGAAATATTTTTAAAAAAACTATTATTACTATTGATTTTCGATATATCTATATTTTGGCTTTGATTTTTAAATGATGGTGTGCTACTATTACTATTTAGATTACAAGTCTGTGACTTCACTCCCAATGCTACTTTAAAACTTGGTGAATTGGAAATTTTAACTCTAGATATATTATTAAGTCTAGATGATTGTCTTATTACTGTTCCAAAGTTCATGTTGAAGATTCTTTGATTTTTCGTAAAAATGATCAAAAACTAAAATTTTGTTTTATTAAATTTAATTCATTGATGCAAATACCATTAACAGTTATTTATAAAATTATAACTGAACTTTGGAAATCCAAGTATTATTCACTTAGATGGAAATTATCATTAGGTTTAATTTGCAAAAAGGTGTTTAATTATATTTCTAAAAATTTGACCTCAGATCTCACCTTAAACTTTTACATATCAAAATTAATTAAACATATTAGCCAAGAACATGAATTTTGTATTCTAAAAGAAATTGGAGGATATTGTACAATGGCACCTAATAGAGATCTAATAACAGAAGAGAAATACCAAGAGAAATTGAAAGTATTTATTAGAAATCTCCACACTTTTGCAATTGATTCTCACAATTATTTAACGCAATACCCTGACCTTTTCCTCAGTAATCTCAATGGAGAAAGATTAAAAACTTTACGAATAATATCAATTCCAAATGACAGAATGGTAGAGATATTCTTGGCTACAGCAACCCGTCTACAACTATGTTTAGATGAATTATCTATATCCTGTTCAGATACCAAAACTTCTGTGTCAAATATGTGCAAGTTTTTTTCACAGCAAGTTCAATTGAAAAAACTGGAAATTGAGTTATTGTCACCAGAATCTCCGCTTATGCCACTATTCTTGGAAATTACAAAATCATTGACCAAGCTTACTCATTTAAACTTAGGTTATCAAATCAGCTTCAACATGTGGAAATCATTCAATGCAATATTACTACATTCACCAACTATTCTTCCACTATCCATCCAAACTTTAATCACATTCCCAAAATATAAAAATGATTATACATTTAATAGTCACAATATACAAAGTGCAGCAATGACAGAATTCATTATCAGAAATGAAAATCTAAAAACCATTATGTGTAGCTATGAAGGTTTAACAGAGGCACTTGCAACCAAAAAACATCTTCATAAATTCAGAACTGCTGAAATAATTCCAACTAACATACAGTCAATTTACTCACTTGTATTTATGGGATACTATGGGAACCTAAGAGAAACATTTAATTCTCTAATTGTAAATAACTATAGTTTGAAGATAACCAAACTTAATCTTGACCAAGCTGATATAAGTGATATGCCTGGATCACCACTCTATACTTTTCTTCAACATTGTCCCACTTTAAAAGTTTTCCAAACCAATATGGAAGGTAATTCATTATTTATGTCCCTCTTTTTTGTTTTTAAAAATAACTCTGTTAAAACTATTAAACTCTTAATACTAAAAGAAGGAACTATAAGTGTGCTATTCGATAATAGATTAGTACCCAATAGTAATCTAGACCGTATCATTATTAAAAAGAAAGATGAATCTACTTTTTATAGAGGTCCTGTATATACTCACAAAGCACATAATGATCCTCCTCCTCCAAAATTCCCAGATATCTATCAAAGTGCAAGTAATCTCTCCAAAGGTATATTTATACTTAAACCAATACATAAAAACTAAGTTTTTCTATACAAAAAAGAGTTCTTTTGATTTTTTATTTAATTTAAATCATATAGTTTGATATGATGTATTTTTTTGGTTTTTGTAAATAATTGAATTTGAGAAAATACACAATTAATAATAAAATATAAAGATAGGATTTATGAAGAGGTATCAAGTGTAGTTGAGAAACTAATTGGTTTTGAGATATTACTACTGATATTATTCAAAACATTTGGATTGGTAGGTGTGGAACTCAATGAGGAATTACTTGGAGTATTATTTAATTGAGTTACAGGAGACTGCTGCTGTGAGATGGTTTGTTTTCTGTTGGGTGCTTTAACAACTTTACGACCACGAATAGTCTCTGCTTTTCTCTTATGGAATTGTTCAAAATCGGGGTTACTGTGAATATTAGATTTGATAGCTTGTACCCAAGCTTCCATCTCTGCCAAATTGGCTGCTGAGATAAAGTATGATGCATGATTAGCCTGAACCAATGTACCGTCAGAATTAAGTTTACAAGCTTTCATTTGCTCCTGTGAACTGTGTAACATAAAACAGAATTTTCTCTGAACTAGAGTGACAACGACATTCTCGAGAGGGATGATACCGCAAGGTTCCTCATCCTGTGGGGTCTTATAATATAATAAACAATTGGCAGTCAAAATGAACCATCTCTTCTTCCAAGTTTTAATTCTACCACCTTGTTTAGTTAACCAACCTTTCTTTTCGACATGTTGTTTAGATTGACCATCTCTCTCCATTTGAATTTCATTAGTTACAATACGATCATAGAGAGACTCCATAAACTCAATTGGAAGATCATCACCATTATTGATACCACCATTATTTTTGATAAATTCAGCTTTTGTCATTTTCTTTTTAATGTTAGGATTGTGAGCATCGGTATTCAACATAATAATGGAAAATGCAAGAACATAGACAATCTCATTACTTGCAAATGTCTTGTTATCAGGGTTGTGCAAATAGAACTGTTGAGCAAATTTCTCCATCATTCTATCAATCTTTTGGGCCTCACCGGGTAGACGGAAATTCAATAAGAATTTTCTAAGAGCCTGATCAATTTCCAAACCAGTGAAATCCAATTCCTCAACAAAGGAATGCAATACTTGAATATTAAAATCATCACCATCGCCAATGTACTCACCAATTGCCTGTTTACTGAGTTCTGGATGTGTGAGTAAAAAGTGTGCAATATCCTTTGGTGTTCTCTGACATAATTGATTTTGGATACAAAATTCAATACCCTTATTAGGTTTGTTATTGAATTGTGAGATACCAGATTTCAACAATAGTCTTTGTCTTTCCTGTTCACGACCTGCATCTTCTTTCTGTTGTTCTAGTAGTAAAGCAGCTTGAACTTCGTCCATATCCAGACTATCAGATTCACGTTTATTCACAACCTGATAAATTTCATCAATATTATTGGTACCAAATAGTTTGGTAAAATCGATAGAAGCTCTGCTTTGGACTAATTGTACATCAGCACCTGCTTTTATAAGAACTCTTGCAACATCAGTATGTGCTTTTTTGGTTGCGTATACCAATGGGGTCTTTCCAGCACAGTTTTTAGGGTCAATCTTTGCCTTGAATGATAAAAGAACATCAACAGTGTCCCTTGCGCCAGCAGCCGATGCCAAATGCAGTGGAGTTGATTGATGTGTATCAACTGCATCTACAATAGCACCTTTTTTCAATAGAATTCTACAGCAATCACTGTGACCATTGTATGCTGCATTGTGTAGAGCTGTACCTCCTTGATTGTCCTTTACCTCCAAATCTGCACCTGATCTTATAAGACTTGCCAAACATTTAGATCTTCCATTAAAAGCTGCCTTGTGTAGTGGGGATGCTCCTTGGTTGTCTAATAATTGAATTTGGGCACCATTTTCAATAAGCACTTTAGCACATGACGAATGACCATTGTATGCTGTCTTGTGTAATGGAGTTGCACCTTCTTCATCCTTAATATTGATATTGGCACGATACTTTACCAACAACTCAACTATATCATAGAGACCATTGAATGCTGCCAAATGTAGTGGAGTGGATTGTCTAATGTCTTTACAATCTACCATAGTAGGATCCAATGTTAATAGATAGTCTACAATATCTTTATGACCATTGAAGGCAGCTTTATGTAATGGTGTTTCACCCATTTCATCAACCATATTAATCTTTGCACCCAATTCAATAAGTCTCTTTAATAATGGTAGATTTCCATTAAAACATGCATGGTGTAGTGGTGTAACACCTTCAATATCAACACAATTGATATTCTCTCCATTTTTCACCAATAAATCAACACAATCAATGTGACCTGCAGATGCTGCATTGTGTAGTGGAGAGATACCATGTACATCTCTTGGATCTACTTTTGCTCCTTTTCTTAATAACAATGATAAACAACTTGAATTACCACTGAATGCTGCTTGATGAAGTGGTGTTATTCCATCCTATATTTAAATATTCATAGACCCCAAATTTGTATTAGTAACCCCCTAATTTTTAAAAATTACAATTTTTAGAAAAGTATACTTACGACATCAACTGCATTTACATTTGAATCTGCTTTAACTAATAATTCAATACATTGTGGATTACCACCTGCAGCTGCATAATGTAGTGGTGTTTCACCATTTACAGTAACAGCTTTGGCATCAGCCCCTTTGTTAAGAAGATAATGTACACAATCTGCAGAGGCAAATAATGATGATTTGTGGAGTGGTGTACCATTCTTTTCGTCTTTCATATTAACAGTAGCTGTACCATTGACATCTTTCTCTACTAGTAATCTCACACATTCAATGTGTCCTTTAGAAGCTGCCCATTGTAATGGTGTATTTCCAGCAAAATCTTTAGCTGCAACTGAAGCTTTCTTTTCCAATAAAAAAGCAACACAACTCACCGATCCACAGAATGCTGCGTGATGTAGTGGTGTTCTATTCTCTGGATCTGGTGTATCCACAGGTGTAGCTGAATTATTAATGAGATTAGATAACTTCTCATAGTCACCTGTGGACGAATAGTAATGAACTGATGGTCTAGTTGGTGCAGATTGACTAGTTTTTAAAACCTGTTGTTTCTGTTGTTGTTGCTGCTGCTGACCATTATCACTATCCTTTTTACTATTATTTGTTGGAGGTCCCATCAAAATACTATTTTAATCCCTCTAAACTTAAACTACTCTTTTTTGCTTGTGTTTGTACAAATCTAAAAGTACACTGAATTGATCTCTAGAGCAGAGTGCAATAATATTACAAAATTAATTACAATCAAAAAAAAAAAAAAAAAAAAGAAGTAAAAAGTTTATCTTCTTTTAAACCTTTTTGATAACCTGTTTGTCAAATCCTAAAAAAAAATATAAAAAAAAAAAAGATATCTTTTTCTATCGAGTATAATTAAAATTAAAAATTGATTATTTGTTTCTAATTTACTACTTTCTCTCTCTACCTCTATATAATATTTTTTCTCCCTTTCTATTATGATTACAATATTACAATTTGAAAAAGTAACTTTACTACTCCATTATTTTTTTTTTTTAAAAAGATCTATTTATTAACACCACACATTTAAATTTTATTTTTATCTTATATAATTGTCACCCTCGATTGACTAGTCAAATTATTTTATTTTATTCATTTCCCTCTCTCACTAAATCATTACAACTCACATTGAGAATTAAAGTGTAGTTTCCATGATAACATTGATGATAAAATTTACTATTAATTTTAAATTTACATGTAAAGAAAATTGATATAATTTATTAATTTTATTAATTGTAAATTTTATTTGCTATGCTAGTAATTTAGATTTCTTTAATTATCCAATTTTTTAATTCATCTATTTGGTTGGAGTATTCTGTGTCTTTAAATAACTGTTTAACATTATCTAAAGCCAATGATATACCTTCGGGTGAGTATTTAACTCCCAATAATTGTTTGTTAATCTCCTCAATCATTGTAGGGTTAAGAGAGTCACTATAAATTTTACATTCCTCAATCAAACCTTTTTTGCAATTCATATTGATATCCTATTAATAGAACGAATGTTATAGTGATGGTGGTGGGATTAGTTTGTTAGTGAATGTGTTTGTGTTTAGTAGTATGTGTGTGGGGGTAGTGGGTGTGGGGGTAGAGTGATGTTAATTTTAAAATAAAATTTAATTATAATAAATGTGATGTTTAAAAAACCTTACCATAATTCCCCAATCAAATCTCTTTTCAAATTGGTGTTCAAAAGGTGGGCTATTTCCATATCTCCATTCCCAATCCATCAATGATTCATATGTCTCTTTTAGAGATGGTATAGTTTCAAGATGTGAAGTATTCAATTCAACAACTTCGCAAGTCTCAGCCAACTCTGATCCATAGGTCTTCAAGAAAGACTCAATCACTTGATCACAAAGGACCTTGTGGTTAAGATCCGGATTTATAGTCTTCATATTCAACACTCTAGAAATGACACTGGATATTCCCTTACTTTTTAACTTATCCTTATTCGGATTAAGGTACTTTTGAAGAGAATCCAAATTTACATCAATCATCATAGTCCCATGATGAAATGATCTCTTACCAGACTGCTTATACGCAGACCCTGATACCTTCTTACCCATAACCACAATATCATTTCTACCCGAAGCCTCAGGAGTAGGAATACCTAATTTCTCAAGTGCATCAATTATAATTTGGGTATTTCTTTTTTTATCATAATTTTCAGTGGCTGAAAGAAATGTAAAATTACTATTACCTTCGTCCTGATAGACTGCACCTCCACCTGAATATCTTCTCGACAATACCACCTTGTCTTCATCCATTCTCTGAAGATGGCACTCTTTAAATGGGTTTTGATAACGACCAATGACAACAGTTGGTGAGTTTCTCCATAGAAATAGAACCTGATGGGTGAGATCAAATTCTTTGAATAACCAGTCTTCAGTTGCAATGTTAAATAATGGGTTTGTTGTAGTACTTTTAATAATCTTTAGTTTTTTTCCGAGCAAGGATCTAGGTGATACCTCATCATTATTATTTACACCGGTTCCCCCAGTACTAAATGATCTTAAATTATATCTATATGACGTAAAATTCTGAAATCTTACAATATTTCTAAGCATTGGATATTTCAAACTAAATTTCTAAAATATCTGAAAAAAATGTAAAAATATAGAAATAAGGTGGTTGATTCCAACTTATCAAAAAAAATCTTAAAAAAAAATTGATTTAAAAAAAATAAAATTTCTCATTTAATCATTCAAAAAAAAATTAAGATGAAATACTCAATTGTCGTATTATTTTTATTATCATTACTACTGACTGGTGTATTTGCCAATTCATCATCTTCTTCTAATGAAGATACTTTAGATGAAAGAAGAAATATCACTCGTATGTATATAGATAATTTGATTATTATAAAGAAAACAATAATTAGAGAAGGGTGAAAAAGAGGATTTCGATTATATTAATATAAATTAATTTTGATTATTAGAATTAATTGCAGCTAGAGGATATCCATTTGAACAACACGAAGCAATAACCCCAGATGGTTATGTATTATCAATCCAGAGAATACCAGCAGGTAGATACCAATCAAATCCAAATCCTTATGGATCTAATGGTAAACAAGTTGTATTTTTGCAACATGGTGTAGAGGATATAGGTACAACTTGGGTTATGCAAGAAAATGTATATCAAAGTCTTGGTTTTATTCTAGCAGATCAAGGTTACGATGTATGGATTAACAATGTAAGAGGTACTACCTATTCCAACGAGAACCTTTACTACAATATAACCAGTCGTGAGTACTGGGCATTCTCGTTTGATGAGATGGCCAAATATGATATTCCAACTGCTATTGACTATGTAATGGGTGTTTCTCAAGTTGAGAAGATTAATTATGTAGGACACAGTCAGGGAACAACAGTTGCTTTCATTGCATTCTCGTATAATGAAACCTTGAGTTCCAAAATCAACTTATTTATAGCACTCGCACCTGTTGTTAGAGTTACTCATTGTAAATCAGAGTTACTTGATGTACTTGCTGATTTGAACGCTGAGATTATCTTTGAGATTTTAGGTGACAGGGCATTCTTACCTGATACACCATTCCTTCAAAAGTATCTTCCAGAGCTGTGCAAGAGCGAACCAATTATCTGTGAGAGTTCACTAGCTTTGATTATGGGTTGGGATACTCAGAATATAAATCAAACTAGATTACCAGTTTACATGGCACATGAACCTGGTGGTACATCAGTTCAAAATGCAGCTCATTGGGCACAGGCAACTCAAGATGGTTATCAAATGTTTGATTATGGAATTGTAGGAAACTTGGAGCACTATGGATCTATCGATCCCCCACAATACGATATCTCTCTATTCCACAACCAAGTTGCAATCTTTTATGGTGGAAATGATTATTTAGCTGATCCAACTGATGTTGAATGGCTTATCCCTCAACTTGGTAACAATGTAATCTATCAACAATACATTGCATCCTATTCTCATTTAGACTTTGTTTGGGGTGAAACAGCATACGAAGACATCTACGGTGAAATTGTCACCCTCTTTGACCAATACCCAATCAACAATTAAAATAATTATGTAGTATAAATAAAGGTCTCGCAAAAAATATTTGGACACCTCAAGATTTAAATAAAATCGATTATATATTTAATTTAAGACTTGTAATTATTACATTTATATTTAAATTTGTACAAAAATAAAGAATAGTTTTTATTCCCACTTTTATTTATATTGAGTAGAATTTCCATTATAGTAATTGTTAGTTTTGTCCTGATCTTTATCATTACTAGGTGTATCATGAATTTGGTGAATATTTCTCTTCTTTACACTATTGCTTGAAGTGTTGGATGGAGTTGAGCTAGTGGAATTTAAAGAATGAATTCTGGATGATGAAGATGATATTCTTGTTCCTGTACTACTGTTATCTTGAGAGTTCTCAGACTCACCAGATTCCATTGGCACAGATTGTAGATTTCCATAAACTAAATTATTCATTGCATTTTTAAATGAGGAAAAGTAACCACCTAATGTACTACTACTACTACTACCACTGTTACTATCCACTAACTTTATATCTTTCTTTGAAGATTTATCTTTATCTGAACTCTTTATCTTTGGTGATGATGTTGCTTGGGTGGGTGTAGTACTACCACCTACAGACATAAGTACTAAAGTTGCAGAAGGATACAATTGTAAATCCAATAGAGTTCTATTGAACTCTGATTCTTGGTACTGGTGTCTAGGATGTATAGTATTCAATGTATACCCATGTTTACCATCCGATCTATTCTGATTAATAAAGTCCTTCACAGTACTCAATTTATCATTAACTAAAAACTGATTCTTTATAGTCTCTCCATTAGTTAACTTACAAACTATATTAGTAAGTTCTGGTATCTTTGGTATGTATTCTGCAATAACAGGTGTTGTATTCGGCACTGGTTTCTTACTAACTTGGGTACTAGGTTTTGGAGAACTTATACTACTCGTTGAAGTTGTTGTAGTACTTGTTGCTTTCTTTATGGTTTCTCCTTTATGTTGTTGAGGTTGCTGTTGGACTTGAGGTTGAGGTTTTGGTTGTTGAATTGGAGGTGATTGTGGTTGAGTCTGAGGTTGAAGTTGAGGTTGAGGTTGAGTTTGAGGTTGAGGTTGAGTTTGTTGTTGAATGGGAGGTGATTGTGGTGGTGTGGTTTGAGAAGCTCTTTGCATGAAAGCAAATAGTGTTAATTGTGCATATGTAGTTTGAGCAGATTTAAATAGGGACTCAATAGATTCAACTGTGAATTCTTTAATCTCTGTTTGTTTATTCAATAATTGACCACTATTGGAAAAGAAATAGATTGAAGGAAATGTATTACATGGACAAAATTGTATAAAATTATTAAAGTCTTCTGTATCGTTTTGAATCTTAACTAAAACACATCTACTAGGGTCTGCAGTCTTATGTAATTGTTCATTGTTTTCAAATAACTTTATCAATTCCTCTGAAATTGTATCTTGATTATAAACTAATACTACAAATAGTGTATTTTTAGTTTTGGCAGTATCAATAGCCTTTGAAAGTCCTTGACTAAAGAATATTGATTTGTTTTCTGTTGTTATTGTTGTTTCACCTGAATCCATCTTTGTGTTAAACAGTTTAAATGGAAAAAATAATTTAAATAAACTAAAAAATATTGTTTGAAGATCTGACAACAATTTTAAATTTTTTTTAATTTATAATTAATTAACCCCTCTTATTTGGTGTTTGAATAATACACTCAACTATGTTCCACTCAAGAAACCCATTACTTTGTACTACTTTTTAAAAGATGTTTTATATAAGTTAACATTTTTTAAAAGGACAATTGATTTATAGTAATATGATGTAGTATGGGTATTGTCACAAAAATACTTTTGTTTATGCAATAGATTAACTCATTTTATCATCATGGTATCGACATCACACAAAATTATGAGGAGAGTGGAATTCAAACTCTGAGCCAGACAAAAATTAAAAATAAAATTCTCCAAGTAAAATTCTTATTGAGAAATATCTGAGACCTTACATTATTGTTAATTGGACTTTCAATTTAAATTTAATTAAAATTCTAATACTAATTTTATATTATTTTCCCATATTGTATCTCAATGCTAAATCAATTCTGAAAGAATTGTTAGATTTATTATAAACCTTAACATTGATTAATTTAGTTATAGTAATCGATTTAATTCCTGGGGGGTTTTTTCGATGATAAAATATCTCACTCCGAATAACCAAACAACAGAAATTTTGACAAAAGATTTTTAAGCTCAGAAAAAAAAAAAAAGTTACAAATATCATTGTTTTTTTAAAAATACCTTTCAGATCTTTTGGGAAACACTGATGATTAAGTAGTATTGTTTTTTAACATTTTAATTAAAATATACATACATAAACATTACAAATATACCTTATATCAATAATTATAATAATTTATATTTCACAAAAAAAAAAAATAATATCTCCCATTTAATTAATAATCAATGCCATCATAGTCTTTTCGTAATATTACATCATTATATACATCATAAAATCCACCACCATCAATTGTAATATATATATATAAATTAAAAAAAAAAGAAATAATATAGCACCTCCACTACTTAAACTATGGATACATTTACAAATATACCTATTAAACCTGTAATTAGAGCTTACTTATGTAAAAAAGGACATGGTATGTATATAGATATTATGGATAGAGAAATGAATGAGATATATTAACGATTGTGGTTTGATAATAATGTAGTTGTAAAAAACTGGAAATTAAGATTATTTGTATTAAAACCAGGTTCAAATTATATGGAATATTTTGTTGATGAGACAAAAGAGTCACAACATTCACCTCAAGGTAGAATACCATTGTTTGGATGTAAAGTGTTTGAATATTCACACACTAAGAGTAGCACAGTTAGAGACTTTTGTTTTATAGTGGAGACTGTGGAGTCTAAACAATGGATAATATCAGCAAGTTCCAAAGCACAACAAAGTCAATGGATGGAAGCAATTCGTGAGGCTGCAACCATTGCAGAAGAGACTGATGAAGTTAAACTACAAAAACACAAATCCATTGAAAAATCTTTATTGAGTGAAGTAAAATCCAAAAATAAAACCCCAGTGCTAAAACTATTGTTATTGGGTACGGGTGAATCTGGAAAATCGACTATAGTCAAGCAAATGAAGATTCTACATCACAAAGGGTTCTCACTAGAGGAACAAGAGTTTTATAAACAACTCATTGTCAGAAATATACTTGATGGTGTTGCATTGTTGGTCAATGTCATTACTGACCATCAATTGGAGCTCAGTCAAGAGACAAAGACGGCAACTAATAATTTTATAGTTTGGTATCAAGTGTACCTTTCTAAACGACCACCAACCATTGCTATAAAATTCAATAATGCCACATTAACATCTACCCCTTCATCACCTGTGCGATCGCCTTCTACCACACCTCCTCTTACCCCCAAACACTCACCTTCCAAAGACAATTTCCTCGAAGATAAACTTTCACAGATTGATATCAACCAACAGCAAAAACACACTAGAACTAACAGTGATCAGTCAGGTCAGTTATTCAACATTACAGATTTCATACCTAGTATCATTAGTAACTATATCACTACTATTTGGTCAGACCCTTTCATTCAATCTGAGGTTTTGATAAAAGCTCAAGACTACCACATCAATGAGTCTACTCAATACTATCTCAACGAATTCAAGAGAATTTCAAAACCATCTTATCATCCAACTAGTTTAGATATTCTAAAAAGCAGAGCTACAACTAATGGTGTTGTAGAAACTGATTTTAAAGTCAACGAGGTTATATTTAGAATAGTTGATGTTGCAGGTCAGAGAGGTGAAAGAAAAAAATGGATAAACTTTTTTGACGATGTAACTGCAATCATTTTTGTAGCCGCCATCTCAGAATACGATCAAAAACTAGTTGAAGACAATTGCACAAATCGTCTACACGAAAGTCTCAATCTATTCGATCAGATTTGTAATGATCAAAATTTCCCAAAAACTTCCATCATTTTATTCCTCAACAAAATTGATCTCTTTAGAGAAAAATTAAAAAGATCATCAATTCAAACTTGTTTTCCAGATTATAGAGGTATGTCATACACTAGGTTCTCTCAATTTCTAATTATATTAAATATTAATATTTGTAATTTTTTTTAACATAGATGATCAATCGTATGAAAAGTCATCCAATTATATTAAAAATAGTTTTCTAAGTAAGAAAAGAAATGGTGGAAATAATAATGATTCCATTTCCAAACATATTTATTTTCATTTTACATGTGCAACTGATACAAAGAGTTTTGAAACTGTTTTTAATTCAGTTCAGGATATTATCATTTCAAAAACTTTGGAATTTTATTGTTAATCAATTAACAATTATTATTGTCTATATTTTAGACTAACACTCACACAACTATAACCAACAACAAAACATAACATTAACAATTTTACAAGAACTAATAACCAATTACAATTACAAACAATATCAGGAATTTAAGATCCTATTTTATCCTCTTCATACCCTTCCTTACTCCCTCTCAAAACCCCCTCTCCCCTAAACAGAAAACTCAATTGATAATATAAATAAAACAAATATTATTTAATTAACAATATTGTATTTTGTGTTTTTGTTTTTTAAAATTGGTCATTTGATAAAATGGGTGAATCTGGTGAGATTGTAGAAAATGTAAAAACACCTGACAAGAAAGATAAAGATGGTGATGTTCAGTTTCATGGGATGGAAGAAGGTGAGGAATTAGATGATGATATATTTTTAGAATTATTCAAAGAGTTTACAACTTCATCAAAAGGTGAAATATCAAATGATTCAATTCAAACTAAATACATTAGAAACCAAGGGGTAACCTCTTGTTATAAATCTTTAAAAAAACTATTATATAGTAATGATCAACAACACAGTATACACCAGAAACTTGACTTTATCTTACACCTTTTAAATCAATCATTTACACAAGTACCAAACTCACAATATAGTATATGTAAATATTAGAATATGTCCTATAAAGAGGTTACTCAGTACTTACGTTTCAATAATACAGTATATATAGATGTACTTTATGATTATATAACATTGTCATTAGATCAAGAATATAGGATGAATTCACTCTTATATTTTACAGATTATTTTAATAGAATTGCAAATAGTGAACAACAGAGATTGGGTATATTTGACTTTTTGTTTTCAATTTTAAAGTTTGATAACTTGAATAGAGATGATGTTGTGACTTCATCTATTCAGTTTTTAGGTTCGTTGTTATCACTCTCAATGAGTTTAGATATGTATGGTGTATTCAATATATTCTATAGGTTTTACAGTCATTTTAAATCTACACCTATACCAGTTTTATTAAAAGATAATTGGAGTCCTGTGGAATGTGATGGTTCATTAGCTACTTTACATCTAGGTAGTGGTATACTCAATACCTGGTCACCAACCAAAGAGAACCTCTCATTTTTCATTAGTAATATTCTGTTAAATGAACATTTACTATTGAATGACTCTATGGCATTTGAAAATCTAATTAAAGAAAACTATGAAACCTCTGTAATCATTTTAAGTAATATTTTCACCAACTATCTAAACCCAATTTTACAAAATAATCAAATTCAATGTAGGTTGTTTCATTTGACTAATTTATAATACTTCAATATAAGTGACTAATGATTTAACAATGCTGCAGTTTTAAATATAAAAGATAACCAAGATATTATTATATTTAGATTATTAAATATAGTGTGTAACCATTGGTTACATCAAAACAGGAATATTATAATGGATTGTAGATACAATATCTTACAGCAAGTAATCAAATTAATTGTTAGTTTTACAATGATTGAAAATGGTGATTTGGTGGCTATGATGGAGCCTTTTATTGAAAAATTAAATGTATCTGTAATCGATTTACTTTTTAACTTTAAGTTAAATAGCAATAATAATGATACACCAGAATCATTAACTGAATTTATAACAAAATCATTATCAATTGATTTCTTTAAATCTATCATTGACACAATTAACCAACACCAACAATCAAATGTAACCAAATCAGTAAACAAACTATCACAAGTTATTCAAATTTCATCAGTTCCTTTAAAATCTGTAAATTGTGATTTTCAACAATATATTAGTCTTTTGAAAACATTGAATACCAAAACACCATTACTTCAAACTATTCTAATAAATAATAAATAACTTATTTAATTTAATTTAATTTAATTTAATTTAATTTAATTTAATTTGAAATTTGATTTACTTTTTCTCTCAGATTTTTTTAGTTGTAATTTTTATAGGACAGACATAAAAGGGTGCATAATGATCATTGATTTGGATATTTCACATAAACAAGATTTAGTGTTTCTCAGATCACAGCCACTAGAAGGTACTTTGAAACTAGTTTGGTAACTAATACTATTGGATCTATAGGATACTAATGCAGTCATTTGTATATACATCATAGTGGTAAATGAATTTTGTAAAATAGCATTAGAGTTTATTAAAAAGGGTTCAAATAAGAAATTATATATAGCAGCATCACGTAGGTTTTGAATTGGATAGATTAGATTACCTATGAGGGTATATTAATATATATCAATATAGAGAAATTACAGGTATCA
The DNA here is from genome assembly GCA_001606155.1 of Tieghemostelium lacteum. Lineage (NCBI taxonomy): Eukaryota > Evosea > Eumycetozoa > Dictyosteliales > Raperosteliaceae > Tieghemostelium > Tieghemostelium lacteum. Next base: position 940,561 of record LODT01000004.1, on the reverse strand, counting down.
CCAGACAAGATTGAGAGTGTAATCAATGCAATATCCTATTTATTTACAGAGTGTTCAAGATTTATGTTGAATGAAAATGATTTTAATGATAGTATTTCATCATTGAAATACGAAGATGAACTCACTGAAAGTCTGAGAAACTATTATCTAGAATACAGAAAAGATATAAGAAATGTTTTACAAGAATTTTATCCACAATTTGATCATTATTCTAATTTAGAGTGGAGATTAGATGTACAAGTAAATATCTATATCTTGATAAACCCATTAAAAAACTGATTATTAACCTATTCCCTCTCAATGTAGATTGCAAATCGTAGTTTATCAGATACAGTAAATCCAATATATTTACTCAAACTTTTAACAAAAAATGGTGGAAGTTCTGCACTAAAAGAACAAATTTTACAAACTGATCCAAACAATCTAAAACATCTTTGCAATGAATTAGAATCAGCCTTATTAGAAATTAGATCCTATGAGAATCGTATCATTATGAGAAATATTAAATAATAAATTTACATTATTACAACTGTAAAACATTAATACTATAAAATTCTGTTATTAGGCCTAATTATTTAAATTATAAGGGTTATTGTTAGATATAACTCTGAATCGATAACTAATGAAATTTCCTATTTTTTTTTTTAATTTTTTTTTAGTTAGGGAGTTCCCAAAAACAGTTATTTTTATATCAGTCTCCCCCACCTAATATTCAATTGCCTATACCTTTATTTTCACACCTTCATTAAACATTTAATTAATAACATACTAATTCAACATATCTAGATATACCCACGATAAATTGAAAAATCAAAAACCCCCAACAACACATTTACCACACTGTAAATACAAAGAATATACAATTTAATACTATTTCATTTAGTAAACTTGTACAGCTGATATAGATTTTAAAAAGAGAGAAGAGAGTTACAGTTTAAAATATGAGTCAAGAAATTTACCAAGAAGATCAAGAGGACTTTGAATTTATTAATAATAATAATATTGATCAAACCAATGTAACAGAGGGAGGAGAAGAAGAGGAAGAAGAGGAATATTTAAAGATAGCTGATAATTCATTGACTGGAAGTTCAAATCAGAGTGATATAGGCAACGATTATCTCACACAATCTATAAATAGTGAAAATGATAAACTACCAGAGATTAAAGATCAGAGATCACAAGTAAAGCATAGAAATCACAGAGAATTCGTTCCACCATTTCCAACATTTTCCAATTTGAAAGTTCAAAAAACAGTGTCTATAGGATGGGGTGTATTGACTATGCTTATGAGTGGTACACTCTATGGATTCACAGTACTTTCCAATGACATTAAACATAAATTAGATTATGATCAGACTGAAATCAATGAGGCAATATCCATAGGTGACGTTGGTATCTATCTTGGAATGACACTTGGTTACTTCTATGATATATTTGGTGTATTTTATACTTGTTTAGTCAGTGTTACACTCTATCTAGTTGGATATTTGGGTGTCTGGGGAATTGTAAATAGAACTATATCCAACAAAAATCCTTTTCTTCTCTCCTTCTTCTTGTTCTTGGTTGGTCAAGCCTCTCATGCCTCTTTTACAGCTGCAATAGTTTCAAATGTTCATAATTATTCTCTAAAACATAGAGCAAAAGTTTGTATATTCACATTTTCAAATAATTTTATAAATTTAATACTAATTTTCAAATTTAGATTACAGGTTGTTTAGTAGGGTTTTTTGCAATTAGTTCGGGGTTATTTAGTATAATTTATAAGAATACGTTTAAAAAACATAAGAATGTTGAAGGATATCTATTGTTTCTAGCATTGTTACTCAGTTCAGTCACACTTGTTGGTGCATTTCTTATTAGAAAGCTGCCATACGTAGAGAGTGATGAAAACGAAGAGGACAATGAGGACAATGATAATGACGGTGAAAATAAAGGCGGTAAAAGTATATTATTATCAAAATTAAAAAAGAATACTAATAGTTACGAGTTACTAAATGACAATAATAATAATAATAATGATATTATAGTAGGCGGTGGAGAGAGTATAGGTGCAGAAGTTAGAGATGATCCTGAGGTTAATAGACTTCGTCAATCAAGTCAACAACCAACACTCAACAGACCCAACTGGTTAGATGGTAAAAGAGAAATTTCTGGTTTGAAGTTACTGAAATCTGTTGAATTTTATCTCATGTTTTCAGTTTACTTTTTTTGCGCGGGTGGGTGTTTAATGTTTTTAAATAATATCGGACCACTTGTAGAGTCATTGGGTAAACATGAGTCTCTGGCTTCTGATTTGGTTATTATATTCGCAGTTTCAAATCTGACAGGAAGAATTTCATTTGGAATCTTCTCAGATCTAATTGCAAAGAAATACTCTAGATTTTGGTTAGTTGTAGTATCCAATACTATAATATGCGCAACTCATATGCTATTTGCATTCACTCAAAAAGAAACATTAATTATTGTTTGTGTTCTCACTGGAATTGGTTATGGAGCAATGGTTAGTCTGATGGTATCATTTACCAGTCTAATGTTTGGAAGTCAGAGATTTGGTTTAAACTTTGGATTTCTATCCATCTGTTCAGCAGCAGGTTCATTTTTATATGGACTTTTAAGTGGAAGAATTTATGACTCTCATGTATGTTTATATACCATCAATCTTAATTTTAACTTTAACTTTCAAATACTAACTATTAACTCAAAAAGGCATTTAAAAGCGGAGAAAACAAAAACAAATGTTTTGGTGAACAATGTTACAAACAATCATTTATCATTAGTAGTTTACTAAATTTTGTTGCTATATTTATTGGATTATATTTAATCTACTACAAAAGAAAACAATTAATTAAATTGATTAATAAAAATATAAGAATCTACAGATAGGGGGTGTAATCTTCCATGGATTCTCTATAATATCCAATACAAATAAGTCAATTTCAATTTTGGTGTATTAATTTATACATTTTTGGAAAAAGTAATACAGTGACACAATAAAAAGTAAATCAATCAATGTTGTGTAACATTTCATTTGATTTTTTGTAAAAAAATTCACTGAAAAACTGGAAGATATTTCTGATTTTTGATTTTTGAAATTTGAATAAAAATAAAAAATTTTCGATTTGTTAGTATATCAGTTTTTAAAAACAAATTTTATAAATAATTGTAATATTAAATTGTTAAATAGAATTAAAAATGACAACTAAAGCTTTACCATGTGTACCACCCTTATCATTTAATGATAAGAGTTTGCAATATGAACAATCCAATTATTATGATTACTTTAGAAAATTGGGTACCAATCATGTCAGTTCTGGGGAATTTGGTTTACAGGTTAAATTTGGTGGAAGTAATACATTTGAATTAAAAGAATTTACAATCAATGCTCAAATTAATGATTCAGTTCAGAGTGCAGAATTCAAATTGAAGTATCTCAATAACAGTCCATCTCCAGTTGAAGGTAAATATGTTCTACCATTACCACCCTCAACTACCATCTGTAATATGAAAGTTGAATATGATGGTAAAATACTAGTTGGTAGAATTAAGGAAAAAGAAAAGGCTTCTGAAATCTATTCTGATGCGTATGTAATATAGTTTTTATAATGTAGAGATTTGTGTATGTTCTAAGTACTAATATTGAATATATTGAATATTAGTATTGCAAGTGGAGGGCAAGGTTTCATGGCTGAAAGACAAAAGAATGGTTATTTTGTAATTTCACTTGGTAATGTACCATCACAAAAAGATGTTGAAATTACATTGGAGTTGGTTGGTGAGATGGGATCTCATATGGATACTCTACATTTCTTATTACATAAATTGTATTTCCCAACTTATGCATTCAAATTGAATATAAATTTGGATATTAACATTACTGGTGGAATTGAAAGTATTCATGTGGATGGTTTAAGTTTTAATCATCCATCAGGTCCAGATGTAACATACACTAATGAAAAGAAATCATCTGCTAGACTTTCTGCTTCATTCGAACAAGCAATTACCAAAAATATCTTGTTGGCAATTAAACCACAACAAACTGAAAAACCACAACCCATTTTGGAGTTGAATGAAAAGGATAACACCTATGCAATGGGTTTGAATTTCCAACCTGATTTCAAAGATGTCAATGAATTTGATATTAATCAACGTTCAGAGTTTATATTCCTTCTAGATTGTAGTGGTAGTATGAGTGGTGAACCAATTGGAAAAGCTAAGAAAGCTTTGCAATTAATTCTCAGATCTCTCACTGAAGCTGTTAAATTCAATATCGTCTGTTTTGGTAGTGATTTCAATAAGCTATTCCCACAATCAGTTGTGTATACTGATGCAACTTTAGCTCAAGCTTCTGAGTATCTTTCTGGTGTTGATGCAGATCTTGGTGGTACAGATATTCTTAACCCCATCAAAGACATTCTCAGAAACTCTCCATATGATCCAAAGTTCCCAAAACAAGTCTTTGTATTCACTGATGGTGAGGTTGATGACAGAGAAGGTCTCATTCAATTTGTAAGTACTGAAAACTATGTAAGAATATTCACATATGGTATCGGTACTAGTGTAGACAGAGAATTGATCATTGGTATGTCACGTGCTTGCAGAGGTTACTTTGAATTCATTGAAAACATTCAAGAAATGGAAGGTAAAGTTATGAGTCTCTTTAGCATTGCTGTCGAACCCATGCTCTACAACATCAATATTGACTATGGTGCATTGAAAGTCACTCAAAGTCCAAAATTAGTAAGACCCATTTTCAATAGTGAGAGAATGATGCTTTATGCTCTCATTGAAAAGGATAGTGTAAAGAGCAAGATCTTTGGAAGTAACACCATCACTATATCTGGTACAGGTCCAAAAGGTGAAGATATCAAGTATAAAGTTGAATTGGATTTCGCTAATGCCTGTACTAAGTCACAATCTATCCATAGATTATGTGCTTATAGTATCATCAAAGATCTTTTAGAAGCCGATCAAAAGGCATCTAAAACTGAAAGTAAAGACACTATTGTTAAACTAGGTAAACAATATGGTATTGTCAGTGAACATACTAGCTATATTGTAACTAATGAGGCTTCTGAACCAACTTTGGAAACAATGAAACAAGTTGAAGTCAATTCCAGAGAGGTTAAATCTGATGAAGGAAAAGGTGGTATATTCTCAGGAATCACTAAAATCTTCTCAAAATCACCAAAACCAACTAGTACTGTTACATTGGGTGGTAGTTATCCAAGTGTTTCTCAAACATCTCCTTTTACAACTTCTAGTATTTCTTTCCAACAAGGACCCCAACCTACATACCAATCTCAAACTACTTCATCACCAGTTTTAAGTTCGCTATCTCAAGGTATGGCACTTAAAAAGAGATCACAATCACCAGTTACAGCTACCATTAGCCCTCAAATTGACTTTGATGACATGTGTATTCAAGAATGTGAAAAAATGGAATCTGACTTTGAGCAATGTGAGGTCAAGACCTCTTATTTATCACCTCCACCACCACCTATTCCTGTACAATCAAATCGTGTATACTCATCCCCTGTACCACCTCCACCATCTATTCCTGTACAATCACATAATGTATACCCTTCAGTATCAGGATCAGGATCATTAAAACGTAATGTCACACCAATTGGAAGTGGTAATGACTTACAATCTATTGTATCAGCCCAGAAGGCTAATGGTGCATTTGATGAATCTCGTATCAATTTCAATTTGGCTAAGGATAAAGTACCAACTGGATTGGATCTTGATGTATGGATAACTTTGATTATTATTGCCAAATTGACCAAATCCTATTCTAATGAAAAGGATCAATGGAATTTAATTGCCCAGAAAGCTATTAAATTTGTTCGTGCTGCTCTAAGTAAAATCAACAAATTAAATGATTACCAAACCTTCTTAACACAAGCCGAGGCAACAATTTAAATTTAAAATAAATATTGTAATATAGTAATCTTAATATTAATAACATTGACACATCACAATGTGAAACTTGCAATATTAATTTTTTGATTTTTAATTTAATTTTTTTTAAAACACTTTTTTTTATTTTTTTTTATTTCATAAACCTTTTATCAAGTATAAATACAATGGAGGTTTCTATAAGAATAACTCCCAATTCAGATGATGAAGAATCAAATAATAATCTGAATAATAGTGGGAATATATTAAATAATAGTAGTAACAACACATTAACTAACAATAGTGTTGGTCATAATAGTTTAAATGCAAACAATAGTACATCAGGAATATATAGTTCATTGACAAATGACAGTATTAGCAGTAATACTAGTACTAATAGTATAAATAATACATTTGGTCTTTTTACCAATAATTCATTTGTTCAGAATACTTTAAACTCAAGATTTCCAAACCCATTTTCACAATTGTATAATAATCATACATTGACATATAGCAACAGTAGTAATAACCTTTTAAATCAAAGTAATGGAATCAGTCGTACAAATAGTGAAAATAATATGTTAGATCCTGAAGCTATTCAAATAAATCCACCTACTACCACAACTACAACAACTACAACAACAACAAATAATATTAATAATCAAGATCAAGCTGGTATAGGAGGAGGAGGAACTACAACTACAGATAATATTATAACAAGCTCCAGTTCAACACGTATTGATATACCAATGCTATTGAAATGGGGAGAACAAAACTTTGCATTCATGGTCATTCTATTTATTGTATTTTTATATTTACATCGTCAGGGTATATTAGTATTCATTTGGCAGCAATTAGTCTTTATTCAGGCAAACAACAGTTTAAAGAATCAGGTGGCTCTTCAAGAAAAGAGAAACATTGGTGTATTGTTATGGTTAATTGTCATTTTATCCAGTAACATATTTACGACTTATTTATTCTTTTCTTCATACGAACTTTGGAAATCCCTGGTATTCATGTTACCAACTATTGAAATTGATGTATGGACTGCATTTTGGATAGCCATTGTCAATGATTTTATATGTAGATTCCTAGCAATGATTGTAAAGGCCGTAGTAATTATGGTTGTAGGTCATAAACCACCATTTAAACGTCGTTCACAGTTGTACACTGTCATTGAGGTTGTCAGTCACCTCTATCGTTCGATTCTTCCAATTGCAGTTTGGACAGCTTATCTTCACTCCTTGCATAAGGGAGGTGAACATATCTTTGGATCACTGATGGTTGGTCTCTATCTCACATTTAAACTAACAACCCTAATTGAAAAGGCCAAACAATGTGTATCAACACTCCGTGCATATATTCTACGTGAGGTCTTGTATGGAAAGAAAGCAACCTCAGAACAGATTATGGGTGCAGGTGACCTCTGTGCCATCTGTCAAGAGAAAATGATCTCACCTATTGTCCTCAGATGTAACCATCTCTTTTGCGAGGATTGTGTCTCACAATGGTTTGAAAGAGAGAAAACATGCCCTCTCTGTCGTACTGCCATCAATTTTGCTGGTAATAGAACTCATTCCGATGGTACAACAAGTCTATTATTACAATTGTTCTAGAGACTAATCTCCCTGTAATCAAAATATAAAAATAAAAATAGACTTTTTAATCCTATTTTTTTGTTGTATATATTCCTTTCTTTTCTCTCTATCTGTACAATAGTATCTATCTCTATGCTTCCTATTCTTTTTATTACAATGTTTTAGAGGTACCAAGTCAATTGTTTAATATGTTGATTTAGTTGATTAATAAACATTTCACTTTTTACTACAGTGTTTGGTTGATATAGTGGATTCTTTATAACATATTCTACAAAAATGGAACTATAAATCTTTTTCAGTTCCTCTCTAAGATCCGGTGTATTAGGATCTGTTAGAACTATAAATTTAATACACGATAATGTCTCATAGTAGTGTAGTTTATATGCTGATGTTTTAAAACAATGAAATCCTGTTTTTGGGTCCATTCTAAAATCAAAATCTAATGGTTAATATCTTCACATTACTTTAGTTTCCTGCATATATAATACTAACGGTTTAGGAGATATCATTTGAATAAATGACTTTAGTGAATATAATAGCCCATATAATAACTTTTGATCTTCTGCTAAATTTGTAGATTGTTTCTTTTTATTCCATTCTTCGTAATAAATACAAGTACCCTCTTTATTGAAAATGAATATATTGAAAATTGTCATTTGATGTGGTGTGTGGAAATGAATTTAAAAAAAAAAAAAGCTTTTGATTTTTTTTGATCATCAAATGGATGGTTCTATTATTACAATTTATTTATTTATTGATTTGAAAATGTAGCGTATCCATATACACTAAAGTAAAATTCAGAATTGTTATCTTGGTCTAATAATCTTGACCATTTTGATTGATTAATATCATATTTTAGAATACAGTTTTCACCTTCAGCCAATAAATATATAGAGTGGTCTAGTTGTTGATAGTAGGCATTTAATGGATGACTTGAAGGTCTTTCATAAAATGGGTTTATTAATGGAACTGGTGATTTATCAGTATTTAAATCCATTTTATAAAACCCTCCATCATATGTAAACAGATACATTGTTTGAAGATGATGTACAAAACAACCTGTGATACCTTTTTCCACATTGAAATTCTTTACTAGTACATCAGATTTGTGTGTGATGGTGTCAAATCTATAGATTTTCAATGAAGATGTATCAATTAGATATATCAAATTACCACATCTTGTTGGTGCTAAATAACTTGATGATGATGGAATAGTTCCAATTTTCTTTAATTTTAAAGATTTGGTATTGAATCTAACCACTTCTTTGATAGTACTAGACTTTTCATAGATATAACCACCAAAGAAATAGAAATATTTTCTACCGTCATATATGGATGATCTTGATCTCATTGCTGGAAAATCCTTGTGATCATATGTATGATATACCCATTCACGAGTAGTTTCATCTACAGAAGTATCCAGAATATGTAATGCATACTCTGTAAAAAAGAAAATCTTTGAATTGACAACTGAATTCTGATGTCTATAGTGATCTTTAAAACATAATTCAGAAGGTCCTAATTTTGTCTCTGATTGTCTGTTTTTTAATATCCATGTTACAGTGGAATTCTTTAAATCAATTTTTTTAACTCCAAATGCTTTGTTGACAATATAAACGTATTGATGTGAATTCAATTGCAAATCTTCTGTTTCTTGCTTCACCTCTTTAATGTGACTTTTATGTTTATCATCTTTACATTCACTGCATATATCTAGTTTACAATTACTGCAATAAGCGTCAATTATACCTTGATGTTTATCTTTACATTCTTTTTTAAAAAAGTTAAACATGTTTTGAATTCTGTAAATAAAAAAAATCTGTTTGATAGATTTTATAAAATTGGAATTCCAATGCAAAACCATCCAAATAACTGAATTTTATTTTTTACCTGGTGGGACTATTGGTGGAAAAAGAACTTTTGCGACATTATTTGGCATATTGCCAGCACTAGTTGATCCTGGATTAAGTCTAGAACGTTGTTTTGGCTTTCCTTTTTGATTTCTATTTAGATCAGCAGCTTTTGTTGGAGAAGCCATTGCAGCCCACTGGATTGCCATATCAACACCACCACCTCTACCTTTTACCATTCCCTTCAACTCTTCAGGTTTAAATACTCTAATAGGTGATGGAGGCATTCTAGGACTACTTGTCAATTTGGAATGAACAGAGTGTGGACTTATAGATTTACTTATAGTATTGATTTGTTGTTGAATAGCATTATTTTTAAGAGCTTCCATTCTGTTTTTGAAATAGTTTTGTAAATTTAGTTTTAAGTTTGCCTCTCCATTGAATTCCACCCATTTGATGAGAGCTTGAACAGTGAGAGTAAATGAACGTAATTGCTCCTCAGTTGGGTACTTGGCACTTATTTCATTTACTGCCATTAAATCTGGATTGCTAGATGATTCAATATTTATGGCAGTGCTGACAAAATACTGGTATTTAAGTTTGTTATATTCTTCATTTCCAATAAACTCTGGATCCACTAGTAATACATCACTGATTCTTACCAATTCCAAACCGATTCTATCAGATTTAATAAATTTAGACTTTGAAAAGAATGCAATAGACATTCCTTGGTTTATATTTTTAGATGATGTATCACCATCATAAGCAAGATTATCAAGTTGATTTTTTTGTTCATCAGCTTTAATTTCATCTGCACTTAAATTATCAGGAATTCTTTCATTCTGGAATGGTTTGTATATTTCATTATTCAATGTTCCAGTAGGATCTACTAATTTAATCAAAGCTTTGTTAAGGTTTGGTGCATCGAAACACATCTTGATTGTAAAAATATATTAGTAATTTGTATATCAATATTAAGATATATATAGTCTAAGATAACGTACCACCAAAGATGCCATAATATTATCTGGTCTTGAATAAAGGTTTCCTCCACTTACACAAACATTCCATTTGGATCTATTTCCTTTAGCAATTGTTTTTTTAAATGCAATTTTTGAGTGCTCTGAAGTAGTTACACCCTGCCATTGAACGAGTTGAGTATATTTGCCAATCTTTAGTTCAGTTTGCATTAGTGGTATGAATATACCTCTATCGGTGACTGCTTTTTTAATATTAGATGAGGACCAAGTGGAAATATAAACCTCTTCCTTTACCTGTTGTACACCTCTAGATTTATCAAAAATTTCAAGGCAAGGCTGAGTAGCTGAAGCATCACACTGCTTCATTACATCAGTCCAAATATCTTGTGATTGATTGGTGTTCACTTTCATAAAGAAATTAGTATCTGAAAGTTTACCATTCCATTCCTCACTTGTAGTAGGCTCTGGCTTGAGAGCTTCTTCAAATGTTTTATCAGTTTCAGGTAGATTATTGAGAAATGTATACAATCCCTTTGTAGTCATTTTTGCCAACAATTTAAGTAAAATTTTAATTTTACCTGTAATTATATATGTTAGTTACTTTTCTTAATTGATATATACTTTGGAATCTTACCAGAAGTTTTAATATTAGAACAAAATATATGTTGGGTTGGCTTTCTAGATGGTAGAAATATTTCATTGAATGGATTGAAACCATCACTTGAAGAGAATTGAGGATAAACATGTTGAATTAGATTAATGTAATCTTTTTCATTTGTTCTACCACTCATACGTTGGTACTTTGGGTCAGTTGTTTCTGAAAAGAATCCAATATATTTTGGAATATAGTTAATGAGATTAGGTCCATAGAATTCCTGACCACTCTTCCATCCGTAATAGGTAAGAGCAAATACTTTTTCAATATCAGTAGTTCCTTTCTTTGAAAACTCTTCTTCAACAGGTCCATTAAATGCTTTACCAGTCTTCTTTTCATTTTCTTCTGCAGATGCACCGTCAGGGAATGGGAAATAAGGAAGAGAGTGTTGAATGAAAACTCCATTTCCTTTCTCTCCACTTACTGGTGAATCCTCTAGATCCCAACCTACAAATCCTTTTTCATGAGCACCATATGAATAAAGGACACCATGGGTTTGTCTAGTAAAAAATTGATCAAAATCATTTGTATTTTTTCTTGTTGTAAAAGCATAGGTATGATCATTGTATCCAACATAATATCTATTTTTATTCTTTGTAGGATCTGTAAATTGTTTAAATGTTGCACCCATTGCACTTTTTGATGATCTTAAATAATATCCTGTCTATTTAATTCAAATATAGTAAATATATATTCATTAGAAAAAAAACCTCAATCGTTCTATAACCTACTTGAAAAGGTTGTTCTTTTTTCTCCATTTCAGAATCAAAATAGAGGTATACATCAGAGAATCCTCTGACTTTTAATATAAAGAACCAATCAATTTCAACATCATCATTAAATAGGATCTTATCTCTAATGCATTTTACATTATCTGCTGATAATATTATATTTATATTAAATAATAATAATAAAACAAATATTAATAATATTTTCTTCATTACAACTAATTTAACTTTAATATTAAGAAAGGTTTTTTTTTCAATTTAACAATCAGACGAGTGATTTTCACAAAATATCTAATTTTCACAAAAAATATATACTTTCTTTTTTTATTAATTTAGACTCCAAAGGCCACTTCCAATTATTATAAAAAATTTTTTAATTTGGTAATTATATTTATTGTTTGATACTATCGATATATCATTGTGGGGGTGGTGTTGGGTTATTTAATTTTGATTTTTGTTGTTTCTTTTTTTCTAATGAAATTGATCTGTCGATTGGGAATATATGTGGATTGATTACAAAATCTTTAAGATTATTTTGTAGGATTACTTTACTGACATTATTTGATAGTTTCAATTTATAGAAATAATAGAGATAGTGCCATTTGTTGTGTTCATTTTGAGTGTGATTTTTGAAATCTACGCCCTCAGCTTGGAATGTTTCTCTGTCAATACCACAAACAAAACAACTCTGATTAAAGTTTTTAGAGAATTCTGCTTTTTGGTCTCTGAGTTCTCCTAGTGTATCGATAATGACACCAAGTATAATGTTGAGTAGAATAACTGATATGATAACATAGAATATCAGATTGAATATCAACCAACCTAGTACCCCTCCAATTTCCTTCTTCTCATTCACATGGTTGTCATAGGAGAATGATTTTATACTACTGTAGACTTGACCACCACTTGGAATTCCATAAAACACATTGGTCAAAAAACATTGTAAAAGTGTATCACACATTGGATTATCATCAATCTCGTAGTATTGGTCATAGAAGAGGTAACTTACAACTGACATTAGATAGGTTGTAAGCAGCATGAAGATTCCCATCATTGATAGTGACTTGGTATTTAAGATAAGTGCCTTTAAAACCATTCTTAATGAGGTTGGAATTAACATAAACTGAACTACATGGAAAGCAAAGAAAAATGGGCTGACGGCATGCCCGAGAATACTAGTAACAATAGCAACGGAATAGTACAGAAGAGAATTATCATAAATGATAATGGTAAACATTAAATAGAATTTTTTAATCAAAAAACTCCTACTGGTAATAGACCGTTGCTTTTTCAAATGTTTCTTAATGAAGTGGTTGACCTTGGTTTGGAACGAAATATGGAAATTTCTAATGAGGAATATAATTAACATTAGAATTGACAGTAGCGTTTGAATTACACTTAGGAATGTAAATACAATTTTAATTGGATCATCAGCCATGTTCTTGAACATATCCACTGGAGGATACTCAGAGATTGCCACTAAAATAATATTCATAAACACTGCCAAAAAGAATGAGAGATACTTGAATTTGACATAGTGCTTAAAGAGAAATGATAACAGGAAAAAGGACTCTATTTTCTTGATGAAATCCATTCCATAAATCTTTTGATATGACCAATCTAAAAATGCATTGACCTTTTCAGATTTCTTATCCCAATCAATATCAGCTTCAATAAAACTATCTGCAAGATCATCTTCCATTCTCTTCTCGTACATGTGGATAGTTTTATGTTCCTTTTCACCTATATAGCTACTGGTATTCAGACGATTTCCTATATTTGGTATTTCAAAAAACTCAATTTCCAGCCTATCATCTATAATGAGCTCAACTCTACCGATTCTTGCATTGTTCTCACTTGAAAGTAGTTTTATAGACCTGTTTAACTTGTCGTCAGTTCCAATGAGGTAGATAAGGTGTCTCCACAGTGTAGCAAATTCCATAAATTGTTTCATATTGTTATTAATTGTCTCTGCACCTATGGTTTTAAATTGTGTATAAAACTCTGCAAGATGTTTCTGAATTTCTTTTACTACTTCTTCAGATGACGATTCACTGCCTACTAGCTTAATTAGGAATCCTAGGATTGAAACTCTAACACTAATATAGTTTTGGTAGAGTTCATTGATCTGTGGATGATGTGGTATTACTGTTGGAGGTGCTGAAGTGGTTGTATTTCCAATTGGTGGAACCAAAGGTCTGAGTCTACTTAGAGTTCTCAATCTGGCACTTATTGGAGTTGCTCCTGGTTTAGGTGGAGGTGGAGGAGGTAGTGGAATGCCTAATGCAATCTTATCCAAATCAGGGTTATTAAGAATCTTGAATACCGATGGAATAATCTTTAACTTGTAAACAGTCTGAACTAAACCAACATTAAATATCTCTTTGAGACACTGAAATAGAATAATACCTATTCTAGTAGTTTCAAAGCTCATTGAAGTGATAAACAGCTTCAGGAAATTTTCAATCAAAATGAAAAACTCCATGAATATATTACAGGATTTTGGTTGATTGAATAGCTTAAATATAAAGTAATTGGCTTTAGAATCTTTGGCAGACATTGCTTTAATGATTCTGAGAGTGTACTCTAACATTTGAAGCCATTTTGGATCAAATTCAGTTGTGGGATTCTGAATTTTGTGTAATAGACTTCTGTTTACTTTTTTCAAAATTGAGTATATTCCTTTAAAGAAAAAGGTGTCTGGGGTGGTATAGAGATATCTAATCAACTTTTCAATATCAGAACCACGGTGATGGAATGCTTGATCTAGCATTTCAATTGCTAAGAATACGATATTTATATTCTTTTTCAACAGATAGGGAGACAGTGAAGTAAACAGTCTATTTAAGTTTACAGATTCTGGGTTGGCATTGGCTTTCAAGCATCTTGATAGTAGATTCAAATTGGTTATAACAATATCCTCACGATCGTTAATAGAGCTTCTATTGTGGTTTAGAAGGTTTGTAATGATTTCAATTAGTTCATGATCGGCATAGGTTGGAAAACTGACAAATTTACCTAGTTGGTATTTTGAAAATACTTGGTCGTTTACTGAATTAAAGTCCTGTTGTTGGTCAGTTCTAATGACAATTTGGAATTTTTCCTGATACTTGATATGGTTTATCGACAGATTAAGAATACTACTAATGAAGGAGGTATTCTCAAAAGGTACATTTCGGACTTTATGTATCTTTACCAGTGACTTTGTAATGGATATAATAGAGTTACTGACATGTTCTTTTTCTTCATCCAAAAGAGATTCCATGAATCCTTCATCATCCATCTCTACAAAACTACTTGTCAATATCTGTCTGGAGGAGTTTATATTGAAATCACTTTTGGCAAACCGAATTATAGGCTGATTGTTTATATAGTTAACTTGGAATCTAGACAATGTCTTTAATAGACCTGCGAATATAGGTGACAGTACAACATTCATGTTACTAGTACTAGCAGAACCCTTGTGTTTTATAAACTTTTCAATGATAAAAAACATTGGGATCATAATGTTTTTTGAAAAGTTACTATTGTATTCTTTGGTCTTGGTATCGTGGTTTTCAAACATGTGGATCAAGAGGTCGTTGAATGAGTCAATTAACTTGATAATGTGCTCTTGGTATCTTTCCATGTGACCATAATAGAGGTCAGAGTTAAAGTAGGTTTCAAATAAAAAGAATAGATAACTACTAGACAATTGGAAATCTACATTATAGTCTTGGAGCTCCTCTAGTGAATCCAAGTTTATATAGAGACAGCATTGAGCAATACTTATAAAATCTCTAAATATCATTTCAGTTTGAGTAATTTTACCTGCAGTACAACATGAAAATACCTCTATTATATTAATTATAATCTCTTTAATATGATTATTATTAACTGAGTTTACTAGTATACTTCCTCTTCTAGCTCCAACACTTCCATTACCTGAACTACTACTATTACCATTATTGTTATTGTTATTGTTATTGTTACTATTATTAGTAGTCACTATAACAGGAGTGGTGGGAATTGAGATACTACTTCTTCTGGTTGTAACAGTACCAACTGGACTATTTGGTATTGAAATGGACTCTTTTTTCTTCTTTTTACTTTGTATACTAATACAATTACTGTGAAGATATTTTAGGATATTTAATACCAATTCTTTGTTGTCTTTTAGAATGGAGGATAAATGTAGTTGATTTTTGTGAATCAGTAGATTCTCTTTTGGTTGAACTAGTGATTTGAGTAACTGAACATACTTTAACTCAAATCTAGAAACTGGTATATTTAGAACTAGGTTTACTAGAATTTCTAGATACTTAGAATGACAGATTTCATAGAGTAGTCTTTCGACTTGATTGGAGTTCTTGAATATTTGTATGATGCAGTCAATAGTAGAATATTTATTACCAAATTGAATAATATGCTCAAAGAGTACTGCAATTTCTTTTAACTTGATTAACTTGATTTTTGAATATTCCATAAAGAAATGGTAGCATTCTTTAATGATTTGAGCTGGTATATCTTTTAGTAGACCCTTATTCTTTTCATAGACTCCATATTTTAGTAATCTGAGAATAGATTGTTTAATACCTAGGTTTTTGATATTCTTTTCTGGTGTTGATATTCTGTCTTTTTCAGGACCACTAATCATTTCTGTAAACTTTTTCACACGTTCCAGAACCTCTACAGGACCAATATCATCAATTGGTGCTTTAGGTTGATTAAGTTTATTCAGATATTCCCATATCATAGTATTACTAGACTGAATATACTTTAACTTTTCGTCCAGATTAAAATAAAGGATTTTACTGAACATATCTCGAATGAGACTGTAAGGTGATTGGTAGGAGAGAAAATAGTCAATTAGATAAATCTCATGATTTGATTTCTTTTTGTCTAGTTGAGATATCTGTTGTAGTAATATCAGTAATGTTGGTGACAGATCTTCTGTGGATTTATGAGGAATGGTATCTAATTGACCTTCTTCTATATTAAATCTATCCCTATTGTAGAACTTAAGCAAATTCAATAAAGTCTTTTTATGAATTTGTATTGCCAAACCATATATTTTAAAAACCTCTAGCTTTATAGAATCCATGGTTATAGATGAAAATATAGTCTCAATGACCTTGATTGCCTTGAATTCTGTAGTTTTAAATAATGAGTATTTAAATCCATGATAAATAGTTGATAATACAGCTTTGATGAACTCTTCTTTTAGCTCCTGATCGACCATAGATAGTTGAAGGAACGTTAGAAGCGATTCACAGAGTTTATCTTGCCAACTCTGATCTGCACCTTGTGGTAAAGGTACTTGAGTTTGATCCTGTTGTGTCAATGAATAGTGGAAGTCATTAGACTCCAGAAGCTGTTTAATAACCCTATCATCATCGGAAGTCTCATAAGATGGATTGGAGAGTTTGAAATTTCTAATGATAGGATTAATAGTCTCCTTATCAAATACAGAGTGATTCCATGATCTGTCAATTTCAGTTTTACACATTACAGGGTCAACTACTATAAAACAATGAACTATGCAGTCTAGAATGATTTCAGGTATCACAGGTCTAAACTGAAATGAACCATCGTTTTTAGAGTCATTTAGTAACTCTATGCACAGGTTGATGTCAATGGCACTCTGGGCTAGAGCAATACCACGTAAATTGATACCTTTTGATAAATTAGAATACAGTTTCAGTGAATAGAATAGATGTTCATCGAATACCAAGCCATCTTGAATTTTCATTTCTTTTAATATACCTTTACTCAACAGTTTTATAATCATTTGTTGATTTTTAAAAATGGGTCTGTTGGCACTGAGACATAGTACATTTAGAAGTTCTAGGTATCTTGTATTTACCTCTCCCTGTTGTGTCAATAGTCCATCAACAAACTCCAGTATTTGATCTTCATTTAGTGACTCTAGATAATATTTATTATCTCTGTAGATGTTGGTTAAAATCATTGGATATTCCTGTTCCATTAATTCTAAATCCATTAACTTCTTTCTTACACTTGGTAGAGCTTCTTCAAATATCTTTCTACCTATTTTTGAGTTTAATTTACACATATTCTTTAGGAGCTGACAAAACTCCTTTACAGGTTCAACTTGTTTTAGTCCATCCAACTTCTCCATCAGCACCGTTAAATTCATAGCCAATAACTTTTGATGAAATACAATTGTATTTCTATCATTTGGAATCTCATAAAATGAGTTTATCTTTGCCAGAATTTCATCAATATCATTCTCCTTTTCAGTTCTACTCAATTGTACTATACTTTGTAATATAGAATCATACAACTCCAATTGTTTTGATGGAATTCTTTTAATTTGGAATTCATCATATGCAAATTCACTTTCACTTGCAATCAACTTTAAATATAATTACATTAATATCATGTTTAATATCAATATCATAAAAACAGGTGCTACATACATTAACATTATTAATAGAATGTCCTGGTAGATAATGAAGATATTTCTGATTTGCAAATGACTTAATCTTTACAAATTGATCAAATTGAATTTCTTTGGAATTCAATTGATCAGGTACTTGGTGTTGGGGTATCTCTTGAAATTGAAATTTTTGTTTTTCAGAGTCACTTATAATAATGGGGTAATCTTTTTTGTTACCTGATGGAGAGATGCCAGAGACACCAAGGAATTTATTAGTGCTGTGGTAAGAGATTCTGAATGGTTGATTGTATGTAATCTCTTTTTGTTTATTTTCATTGTCGTGTAGTTCAAATTGGAAGATACTGTTAACTGATGTTGAAGTCTTTCTTGAGAATGATAAAACGACTCTGGAGGCTTTCATATCCTTGACTTTAACATAGCCACCTTCTCTATGAAAGATTCTAACAGGTTCACGAGACTTGACATGGTTGTATACCTGTTTGACTTTGATTCTCGATAATGAGATTTTGAATTCACTCTGATCATCAGAGAGATACAAAGGTACATCTTCATCTTCAGAACCACCTGAATCCTCATCCAATGCATTAAAATACTGTTGTGATTGAATGTGCTTTAGATAGATAAAATCGCCATCACGAATATCGGTACCTTTGTTATTGGAAATTGAGAATATACACTCAACATCCTTTTGTTGTTTGAACCCAATAGTTTTATCACTGTTGGAGATGTACAGGTACTGCGAGCTATTAGGATGAAACAGCAGAACACAATCACCATCAGTGATAATGTTACCTTTTGTATAGATATCCAGGTACTGGGAACTGTGATCATTTCTCAGTGCTGGACTATACCCATATCCACTATTATTACTATTGTTACTTGAACTCAACAAAGATGACGAAAAGTTACTATACGAGTACTGATGTTCACCAAGTGAATCTCTGGAATTTCCATGGTTTATATATAAAATTGTAAAAACAGTATCACTTATCAACGATTGACTGAGTAATAAATTATCAGCACTCTTACAGAGTTTATGTTGACCTGACCTATTTAATTCTAGAGATAGCCATATTTGCTCTCCTGTTCTAATTATAGTTTCCATTTATTCTTTCTAAAATGTCATTACTACAAAAATGATGTAGATTCTATATATAAGGAATTAAACAATGGTTGATTGAAGGAAAAAAAAAAAGAATAACAACAAAGATCTAAAGCAGAAATGTTGATTGTTTAACAATCAAGGGCGCATTTTCTAAAATATCTGAATCTTCACAATCATCAATTTTTTGAAAATTTTTCGAGGCTTGATTAATTGCCTATATGATAGATCAATGTAGTGAGATTTTTTTTTATGACAATATAACCCTATTCAATTTTAAACAAATTTAATTAAATAAATAAATTTGGAAAATAAATACTAATTGTAGAATATCATGTTCAAATGAAGTATTTTTATTTTTTTTTATTTTTTTTTAAATTTACAAAAGTCAGTTTTGGGAATATACAATTTATAATATGAATAAGAAAAGTCTATTCATATTATGGGTTCATGACCAATCATTCAGTAAAGAAGAATTGGTTATTAATCCAGAACATTTTCCAAAATTAAAAGTTGGTGATATTGTAGAGGTATCGTCAACGACGAATACTACAAAGACACTATGTCTGAGAGTAAAGACTTTGGCACCAGTTAGACAGAGTACATTACAGATATCCATTGCCAAATATATTGCACAGGTATTTGACTTTTCCAATCGTAGAGAGGTCATTGTTAATATCATTCCAGAGAAAAAGGCACACATAGATTTTATTGAACTTAGCTTCAAAGATCAGTATATAGGTAGATCTGACATGTGGAGATTGAAACTATCATTGCAGAATGAATGTGTATATGTATTCAAGAAATTAGCATTTGCACAGATTAGAGCACAGGTAGAGGAGATTGTTTCCAATGGTCAAAAGATATCAAGTGGTCTCATTGATGAGAATACAAAGTTTGTATTCAGATCGAGATCGGCAAAATTTGTATTGTTTATACAAATGTCCAAAGAAATGTGGGACTATTCGACAACAGATGGTGAATTGTACTTTGAAAAGGCAGTAAATGGATTCTTAAAGAGTCTATTTCAACGATGGAAATCCTTATCTGTAAACCACACTATAACCATTATTCTGTTTTCTCGTACTTTTCATGAGAGTACTGAGATTCTAAACGAAATTAATAATATACCTAGAAACAGTCAAGGTAAACTCTACCAGGATTTCTACAAGGTTGTAGTATCGGAGGAAACCAGACCTGATTGGTCGTCGATAATTGTTAATCTCAAGAAAGAATTCAATAACTATCATACCAATGTCAATTGGGATATCTATGGACGTAACTCTGCATTGGGACAGAACTCAACTGCCTCTCAAGGCAACTTTTTAGAGGCTATAAACTTGGGTATGTCTTATTTTGATAAACATTATATAGACAGAGATTTTACAAGAACTGGTCAGATGATTGTAGTAGTCTCTGCTGGTACTGGTATATTTGAAGTAGATCAAGATATAAATCTAATTACAAAACAGAGAATGATTGATAATGGTATTGGTTGTGATCTCATATGTCTAAACAAACATCCATTACACATTGTACCTCTTTTTAAATATAATGATAAATCTATAGATTTAAAAGATGTATGTATAAATCTAGATTTTACTGGTATACTTTGCAGTATATTAATAATTAATTTAGCAATACAATGTACCATATTGGTTAGCAATCAGTTTTTATGATGAATCTATTAATAATAGTACTTCAACTAGTACATCAAATAATAATAATAATAATAGTAACGAGCTTTCAAATTCTGGAAATTCATTAAATAACAGCAGTAATTATGTGAATAGTAATAATTCAAAAACAGAGGAAAAGGAAGGTTTTGTACCACAATTTAGAATTCCAGAAAAACATATAAATTCATTTAGTGATGACAGTGATCAACCTGTATATGATTTCTATATACCCAAAGATCCTAGGAAATTCCCAGGATTTTCATTGAAATCCAATCATAAATATACTTCACATTCATTAGGTGTGAACTCGTACGAAGATACTATATTTAATCTACCATTACACGAGGGAATGTCAGGTGATGCTAATCAATATTCTATGGAGAGTTCTATAGTTGATGATTACATGCCATCCGATACTGATCAATCGGATTTCTCTGATACCGAGGACAATGTAACTCATTCAACTACACCCAATGCCAATATTGGTACGAATCTAATACCAAAACGTAAATCACAAACAACTCCACATTTACAATCGAATAATAGGAATATCAATCAAAATAATAATAATAGTAATCATCATACCTCAAAATACTCGAGCTATGAGAGAAAATCAACTGTACAGAGGCACATTACTAATAGTAGTGGTAAACCGGCACATAATCAGCATTTGAACTACCATGTACATCATCAACCACCTCAATCACCTTCTGGAGGAAACTACTCCTACGATAGCAAGAATAGATCTATTCTAGATCCTATGCAACCTCAACAGAGTAGCACCTTGTTAATAGGGTCAAAGACAAAGAATACCATTAACCCTTTCACCTATGATTCCTCCCCTTTCCATTTAACTAGTAATCGTAGACGTTGGTCACATTTATGGTTCTCTCCAAATACCTATATCTTTGGTAAAACCAATGCCAATCCAAATCCGTTTCTACCCAATTGGAAATCACTATGTGAACCTGCATCCCTACCTATTACAACTGACTATTTCCCAAACGAAAAGGAATTGAAAGCCAAGTATTTTGAATATGTGCATTCATTGTCACCAGATGATGATGAGTATGTTAATAATATTGAGGCTCTATTAAAGGAACTAATCTCGCAGAGATTGGCTCAAGGGTATCAATTGATCATGGAGCAGGTTAGTAGTAGTAATACAGCTTCTGCAACATCTGCCAATGCAACAGCTGGTGGGACAACACCTCCATCGTCTACATCAGGAACAATGACACCAACAACTCCTACAGCACCTCTATCCACAACTCCTACAAATTCAATGCAATTCCTAAACAAGAGAACCAACAAGAAAACATCATACCAGCTTAGTTTGGGTCACGATTTTCATTTGGTTACATGCGATCCTAGTACTCAAACTATACAGGTTAAACGTTACCAAAGACAATATAGAAATCAGACCAAGTCTATTAAATATAACTATTTCCTCTGTACAATACATCACAGTTCATTTATATATCAATCAACTAATCTAGTTCACCAGATTTCAAGTACCTATCCATGGAATACAGTTGACAATATCATATGTGGTACAATGAACTCTTTTAGACCCACATTAAAATACTGGAGAATTCAATATACAATCTTACCAACTATTGATAATCAACAATTACAACAACAGTTATTATTACAACAACAGCAACAATTATTACAACAACAGCAACAACAGCAACAACAACAGCTGTTATTATTACAACAACAACAGCAACAGCAGCAACACCAACAAATCACTATACCAATACAAGATGATACTAATCAAAATGAAAATGAAAATAATAATAATAATAATAATAACAATACAGCCCCTACTACTACCACTACACCAACTATAATTCAAATATCAACTTCACCAAATGTTAGTACCAATAATCTTGGTTCACTTATGAATTTATCTGTACCCACTTCACCAGTATCAATTCATAAAACAAATAATATCCATAATAATAGTAATATAATTAAAATCAATACACCTATAAATTATAAGTCACCACCAAATATGTCATCAAGTGGTCCAACTATACTGAATTCCAATAACAACAGTAGTTTAAATAATTCTAATATGATTAATAATAGTAGTAGTAGTGCACTGTTGACTGGTAGCAGTAGTATAACATCACCATCAAATGATCAATCAGCATTACCTGAACACAATGAGGAAGAAAGAATTGCTGCTTTTATGAAATTTAAAGAGTATTTGAACTCACAAATTTCAAGAAACAATAATACCTCTCAACATACCAATAAGATGGAAGTGAAAGCATGTACATTGTCATCTATTGAAGGTCCTACCTCTGACCTTTCTCTATCTGCTGGAAATAATAACTCTATTGTAAACAGTGGTTTGATAGGTCAAACTACAATCCTCAGTTCATTTACCAATACCATTATGCAAAGTAGTGGAACCACTGATTTTACAGTACCTTTGGCTACCTCTGTAGTGAGTTCCAGTATCATTATTGGTGGAAACAGAAGTAATCTAACAAACTCAACTTCCACAGAACAACCTGACCCATTAAGTATCAGTTCAATGACATTTAAAGAAAAACTTACACCAAATAACATTGAAGGTATCTATTATAGAATGAACTTACCACCACCTATTGGTTTGAAATTAGTTGATAAAAAGTATCGTCTGAGAAACTATAAAAAGTGTTGGGTGGCTTCAGAGGGTCTGGAATGGTTAGAACAAAATGTAGAAATTGCCACCAGAGAAGAAGCAATCAATTTAGCTCAGATTATGATGGATCAAAAGTATATTAAACATGTTGAAAAGGCACAATTCTCTGATGGTTTTCATTTCTATAGACTTAAAGAAGATGAACCATTTATTAGTCCCCCCATTAAAAAACAAGAGTCTTCTGTGTTTTTGTCAAATCAACATAATAACAGTACAATTAGTAGTGGCAATAACAGTCAGATACAATCACAACAATCGTCAATGGTAAATTCACCAATTCGTGATGTAAATTCACCAGAACAATCACCTATAAGTTCACCTAAACAATCGAGTAGCAGTGTTCACAATACAACAAGTAGTTCATTGAATGTAAATAATAACAATAGTAATAATGGTAATAGTAAAACACCCACAAATATGCTGGGCACTAGTATCAAGCACAATGATTCCTTTATTTTGGGTTCTGAACATGGAACAGCACAGAATTTGGATGCATCTCCATCGAATAGCTATCACAGTACAATGTCAGATAGTAAGACTTCAACACCTATACCCACTACACCATTCAATCACAGTCAGAATCAGCTATCCTACAGTAGTCAACATACATTCTTTAATCCTGCAGTACCCTCAAGTACCAATCCAAATAGTAACCTCATTGATACCTATGAAAATCCAAATAATACCGATGAGATTAGAATAGAAATGGATTCCACTAAAACTGATCGTTATGAATGGATACTGATGAGATATGATAAAACATTTTGCCCAACACGTTACTTTCACATGGAATTTAAATGGATGGTTAGTACTGGTTGTGTAGTTGACGATTTTATAAATACCTGTGTTAGAAAAGCAAAACAATTTGGGTTATCTCTAATGCAGATTCCAATGGAAAAGAACTATTCTCCTTTTTATTCACCATTCCATGTTAGATTAGATCCACAATTGAAATCAGCTCAGGCTCTAAAGTTTATTCTCAGTCATTATAGCATGATACCTGATTTCATTAGAAAGAGACCAAGTTCATTGGTTAAACGTAGTGATTTGTATTTGTTTAGTGATGATTATGATGTCACTGAATATATTCATAAAACTGGGTTATTGATTGTTAGAGTGGTTGAAGATGGGTTTTTATGTTATATAAATAATGCACCATCGAATAGACAATTACTACCTGCTGCATTGCAATGTTTAGAAGGTTTCCAAGAACTGGTGAACAAATTTAATAGATCTATCCCATCTATTATCTATCCATCACCTGATTCTCCATTAGATCATCCCTATTCAATGTTGGCAGATGCATCACCACAAACTAATTTACTACGATCATTACCACCTCAAGAAGCTAATTTCCTTTCACTTTTTGCACAGGGAATCACTCAACATGACAATAACCAAATTGATGATGAAGCTAACCAACATCCTACCAACTCAACCAATAACACTGACACTGAAAATGATGAAACTGATGGACAATACGAAGATCAACTGTACAAAGAACAAGAAGAAATGTTATACTATTCAGGTGTTATTGATAATAATTAATAAAATTACAATTTGCTAGACATGTTAACCATATTTAAATATATAAATTGAAAATACAAATGATAATTATTTTAGTTTTACAAAGACTAATATAAATAATGTTTTTTATTTTAAATACATGTAGGGTTTGGGTTTTTTAATTAAACAAGAAGAAATAGGTTACAGGAAACATATTTATTTCTTGGATGGACCGTATCTCTTTTTCTTTTCTTCGAGATCTCTGTTCATCCACCAAATGGCACCATCAGATGAACCAGCACCACCTGAACCATCACCTGTACCACCGAAAGCAGAACCACCATATTTCTTGGAGGCGATACGAACAGCAGCTTCAGCAGTAATCAAAGCTTTGTTTAATTCTTCCTTGAGTGGAGAGGCATCCAATTGAGCCAATAAATTTTTAGCACCCAAACCTTTGACACCTGGTAAAAGAGAGTCAGCTTCTAATCTTGCTTTTTCTTCTTCGTATGCACGAATACGTTTGTTGACTTCTTCCAAAGCTAAACGAGCTTTACGGATTTCTGGATGTTCATCTGGGCTAGACATAGAACGTTGACAGAAATCAGCTGGATTGGCAAAATCTTTGTATTGGTATAATAAATATTCCAAGAAGGAGACACGACCATCAAAGTTGACATCTACTTTGTCTCTTAATTCTTGTTTACGTTTGAGACCAGTCAACATTTCTGGTTGAGAAATTGGGTAACCTTCTCTCCAGTTTTTGTTCTTTGGTTCTTCACAGAATTTGCATAATTGTTCATAGAAATACAAGGCGATATCGAAATCCAAATCGTTACCTTCATCATATTTGTAAATCAATTGAATACCTTTGCAGTGCATATCGGCGTATTTAATAATATCCCAAGCAACTCTATAAATGGTAAAATATTTTTTTGTTTAAAATGTGTTAGTGCTAAAAGTTCAATATGACATATAAATTGTGCAAAAAATAAAACATACGAATAAATGAATTCAGCTTGGTTACCGATTTCAGCCCAATAGGCATTCAAAAAGTGAACAGCTTGTTGGGAGAATGGTTTGTTGGCAACCATGGAAAAGAAAGCTAAGGCTTCAGCAGATAATTTCTCTGTGAAAGAGGTACCACTTTTGTGTTGGGTGGTAAGTCCAAAATCTTTTGGTGCTTGAGCTTTAACTTCTGACATTATTTATATATATATTGGTAGAATGAAACAATAATGAAATAAAAAAAAAAAAATTCAAACAAAAATCTAAAATTTATTATGAGAAAAATTTTTCAAATGAATCTGTTATTAAAATGGTTTGAAAATGGGTTTTTTAACTTAAAAATCAGTTAATATGGCTTTTTTTTTGCATTTTTAAAAAAAAAATGTGGTTTGTCATATCAGATATTTTTTATATGAAATTATTTGGTGCCAATCCATTTCCGTTGTATCTTTTTACATAAAAATTGGGTATAATTAACTTAATTAATTTTAAGTTTTTAAATAATATTTGAAAAATGAAATCGGGTAATCCATTATCTACATTAGTTAACTTATCAAGTGTGTCTGTTGGGGGTGAGTGGTGAAGTTGAATACAAACAGTAAACTAGAATCTAACTTTAATTAATAGTACATTTCTGTTTGTTTATTTCCTTGTTATTGGATCTTTTGTGTACTGACTTTACATGTGGATATGTAGAATTTTCACTTGAAACATTGGTGGTATCGGAGGTGGTAATGGCAGGAGTTTCAATTGACCTTTTGAATACCAAGTCCTTTGATTTAGAGGTAATCAAAGGAAACAATGTAAATTGAAATTTCTTGGACTTGTTTTGTAGTTGGTTAATAACTTCACTGGATATGTGAAATGTACCGCTTCTATTGATAAGATATTGAATGGATTGATTTTGAGAGAGTCCATATTCCTTTTTGAAAATATACTGAAAGATAGAGGGTTCGCAAATAACTATCAATTCTCGTATGGTTTTGTTCTTTAGAATTGATTTTAAAAGGTCAATAGTAAACACCACATCAAATGATGTGAAATTTCGGATTTTTAAAACTTGCAATTTTGGACAATTGGATAGATATTCATGTATAACTTGACTTTCCTCACGATTATTTTCATAGGAATCAAAGTCAATAGACAACTTTTTGATTGTGGGTTTGTATTGGTTTTGAATAAGAGATTTAAAGGTGCTGTTAAATGTATTTTGGTAGACACTAAGAGAAACACTATCGATATGGTCAACCATTAGAGGTATGGCAGATCTTGTAATGTATCTTTTAATCTTTGGTCTTACTAAAGCAGGTAGAACCGATTGCTCGTAGGTCTGCAACTGAAATACCTCAAGATTTGGATTGTCCTCTAGATATTGAATTAATCTGGGATTGTGTTTAGGTGCTTTAAATCTATGGTCATATACTAATCTTAGTGTAGTAAGACTCAAAGGTATAGCACATTCCATTGTCACTCCTTCTAAATAGGTACTAAAGTCTTTTGCTACCATGTTCCTTAAATCCAATGACTTTAGTTTAGGTAGCTTAAATATAGCTTCTATAAGTCCTTCTGGGCCATTTCTACCATTGGAGTGAATAGAAATGCACAGTGTCTCGAGACCTTGTTGCTGGTGTACAAATGCCACTAGAATTGATGAATCAATATTGTGGGTATGTGCATAGTTTATACTAAAACTAGTCAACTTTAGTGCAATAAGAAGAGGAATATTTTGTAATAGAGTCACTACTAGTTTATCTGAAGTACTACAGGAGATATTCAGTGATCTTAAGTGGTTTGTATCTATAGATTTCAATAGAAATCTACCATTGAAGTAACCACTACTCTCTATTTTCAACATTGTTAGATTCGACATTACCTTTGTGTATTGTTCCAATTGTTCAGTAGTGAGTTTCTTTTCATCAACATCATTGCTTAAATGAATACGTGCTCTAGTTAATGACTTTATAATACAATGTGGATTAGATTGATGTTGAATAATCCCATCAAAGGAACTAGGTAATCTGATAACAGTGTTATTAGGTATCAAAACTGTCGAAATATATTTAAATAACCTCTTACAAATCAATCCAAGTGATAGTTTATAAGCAAAACTACAATCATAATCTTTACTCTTCCATATCTGCTCTAAAATATTAAAAAGTATCAAATCGGGTGTCGCTATAGCCATCTGAAAAATAAAATAAAAATTTTTACATTTTTAGAAATGAATCAACAGATGAATAGTTATTAGTTATATATTTGAAAAAAAAAAAATAACTTGTAAGAATCAATTCTGGTGATAGGTTATTCTAGATCTGTTGACTCCTTCTATCTTCCAAAAAATTTTTTTGTTAAAAAATATTATTTTTCATTTCAGATTAAATTCAATCCAATAAAGACATGTCAAGACAAGTAATATTAACAAGAAGAGAAGTTTTTTCATCAAGGTTTGTTTTATAGTTCTCTTAGTTTTTAATCGACAAGTCCTATACTTATACCTATAAAACGTAACATACACAGTCACAGACTATATTCAGATGAATTGAGTGAAGAAGAAAATAAAAAGATATATGGTAAATGTGTAAATAATCATGGTCATAATTATGTTTTAGAGGTGTCGGTAAAAGGAGTTGTCGATCCTAAATTAGGAATGTTTATGAATATCACAGAGTTAAAAGAAATTATGAGAATATATGTTATGGATAAACTAGATCATCGTAATTTAGAAGGTGTGCCAGAACTTAAATCAATAGTTACAACTACAGAGAATCTATCTATATTTATTTGGGATCAACTGTATCCACACCTTAAACAGCATCTATATGAAGTTAAAATTCTAGAAACTGAAAATAATTTTGTAATTTATAGGGGTGAATAAACCAACCTAAAATGTAAATTGTAATTATTGTAAATATTCAAGAGACTGAAAGATCGTAGTGAGGGAGGGGTATGAAAAAGTGTTTTGTTTTATTTTTTTTGTAGAAATATATACATTGGTATATTATAGAGGAGGGTTATTTGTTAGGATCGACAATCCATGACCAAACCTTGATGGTATTATCGGCACCACCTGAGAATATTCTACGACCATCAGTCGCAAGTGCACCGATACCTGATCGATGTCCTTTGATGGAATAGATAATTTTCATTGTTGAGAGATCTAGAATTTTAATGGTACTATCATCGGAGCTTATAAAGATGTAACCTTTAGTTACAAGGAAATCAGTAATGGTGTCACGGTTCTGGTCAAATTTGAGATTGGACATGAAGGTAGAGAGATTCCAATCTTTAATCTCACCATCACGTGCACCTGAGAATAAACGACCGTCATGTACACACAGTGAGGTAATCCATGATTCGTGTGCCTCCATACCGTAGATACACATCATCATATTAAGATCCCAGACTTTAATTGATCCATCATTGGATCCACTGAACAGGTATTGACTGCCAGAGAGGAATAACGATTTTACAGATTTTGAATGTGCATTCAGAGTTTTTATACATTTCATTGTGTTAAGGTCCCAAACCTTAATCGATTTGTCAAATGAGCATGAATAGAGGAGATTTCTATGTGTATCCAAACACAAGTCATTAATCTCACCACTGTGTTCGTCTAGTTTATATTTACAATCGTTTGGACCTATATATGAGATTTTCTGTCCGTTATTCAAAGGTTTTTCAAAATCCTCTATTAACTGCCAGACCTTGATAGTCTTATCAGAAGATGCAGTGAAGAGGTACTGTTTAGAAAGACATAGACCATCAACTGATCTTCTATGTGCTCTAAAGGACTCTATTAAGTGAAGGGTTGTAAGATCCCATATTTTTACATATCCATTGGAATCTGCTGATATTAGTTTATCGTTTCTGTACATTAGAACTGTTATTCTTTCATCGTGGCCTGTGAGAGTTGACAGTGTTTGTAGAATAGAGTTTTGAGGGTCACTAGGAATAGGTAACGAAGGTGGAGGTGTATTATCAAGATCTGGAACTAAATCAGGAAGGAGCATAGTACCACGAATGACTCTACTAGCCTGTTTGGAGTCGACTAGAGATACACCAATAGGTGGTAACCCATACTGAATACAAATAGGATTGCATTTATGTGAGTTTATAAATTTCTCTATACCTTTTTGACCGAGGTTTCCAGCCCCGAAACCTTTTCCATCTTTAGTGTGAATCTGAGGATCAGTGTAGATATCATCCACACCCTGGATATCCACAATCAACAGTTCATGAACTGAACATTCATATGTGAAATGTGAGAATGCTTGTGGGGTATTTCTCTCTGTAAAAATACTTCCAAAATTGGAATTTAGTTTTTTGAATTCACCTTTCATGAAGAGCTCCAAACCATAGAGTTGAGGTCCGTCTGATGTTTGTACTTCAATAACCCAAGCTGACAGGAATTCTATGGGTTTGGGTGGACTGTTTGCATTGTACTTCTCACCATATTCCCTACAGATCATTTGCATTTTTACATCATCAAAATATCTGTCAAATGTACCCTGTGATTTGATAATTGAGTCTTTAGCTACATATTCACTTTCCAAAGGTCCTAATAAATATGGAAGTTTTGTGGTATTTATAGTCTTTCCTTCTTCATATTTCAGATGATCTGCGTGGGAAAACTGTTGATACTGGTTAACTGGTGTAGTTCGGATTTTGAGTTTATATGCATTTCTCAATGCACCTTTGGAAAATGGTCTTGACTCTATTTCCACTGCGATAATTCCACGAACCCACTCATCATCAACAGAATTGTATTCCCATACAATGGCCCATTTTGAACCTGAAGGAAGTGTAGGTAATTCACTTGGTAATTCCTCTGAAATTATAGCTTTTGGTACTGTTCCAATACCACCTGCGTTATTACTATTACTACTGTTCTCCTGTGATGATAGGCTGATATCAGAGGATATTGATATAACCTTTGGATTGGGTTTTGGAGATGTTGGTGGAATGTATATCAAATCTTCTTTAATTAGTCCACCAACTATAGGTGATACATTTCCTTCACTATCAGTTTTTTGGAAGAAATTGTTAGTTGAAAAGGCTCTAGTCAGACCTATACCAACTCTTGCTTTGTTCCATGCTGATTGTCCAGGTGTTTTAGTTGATGAAACTGGTATTACAACTGGTGGAAGTGGAGGTGGTGTAGGGGGTGAGCTGATTATAAGTGGTGGAGTTGAGCTCTCTGAACTGATAACAGGAGTACTGTTAGCACTACTGTTAGTAACTGATGAAACTGTTGTTGGTTGATGTTGTTGTACTAGGATAGGTGAAGCAGTATTTGATACTGATTTTGTTCTTGATTGTGACTCTGTTTTTGTTGTTTCTGTTTTTGTGTCTATAGTTGAAAGATTGTTAATACTCACGGAAGGAGTTATACTTGGTGTATATGATTGAGCAGTAGATGAATCTAGATATAAATATTAAAATTATTATAATTAGTATTATTGGGGTTAGATTATATTTTTTATCAAAAATTAGTGTGGTGGGGGTGTTGGTGTAAATGGTGGTAAGGGTATACAGTGGGGGT
The DNA here is from genome assembly GCA_001606155.1 of Tieghemostelium lacteum. Lineage (NCBI taxonomy): Eukaryota > Evosea > Eumycetozoa > Dictyosteliales > Raperosteliaceae > Tieghemostelium > Tieghemostelium lacteum. The sequence goes on along the minus strand of LODT01000004.1, from coordinate 908,911 downwards.
GTAAGATAAAATCCATTTTCATTGAGATAAAGACAAATACAAAGTGTACAGTGAAATTGTGCAATATTACCATTATTTCTAGTGGAATTGAGTATTGTTGATTTCAATTCCAATATAATTTTATCCTGTTGATCCACACGCTTAATCAGCTCATCAATTTTCTCTTCCAAAAGATTTGATTTTCTTGAAAAGGTGTCTAATGACAGGGAGAGGTAATCTATTTTATCCAATAGTTCCTGATTTTGATCCATGACTATATGTGTAAGATTGAATGTTATTGTATGCTATTAAAAGTGGTATTTGAATTGTAATTGTACATTAATCATGTATTATAAAGTACATGTGTAAATAAATATATAAAAAATTGAAATAGAAAGACTGCTTATTTTTTTTTTTTACAATATTTGCATGAGATTACTGAAATCAGTTGGGTATTTTTTTTTTTTTTGATTTGTTTATAACTCCAACACGATTGTGGCTATTATTGGATGATTGTTTTTGAACACTAGATGATAAGATCACATTTTTAAAAAAGATGGGGGAAACAGAGCACGGAAGTTTCAGTCATAGTATCAGGTGGACAATCAATGTGTATACACAATCGAGTATTTGTTAGTTTTTAGAAAACTCTACATATTGAGGAGGAGAATGGGAAACTAATGAATCGATTGAATAATCAACAAAAAAAAAAAAACAACTGAAAGGTATGGACACACTCCACTTTTGGAAAAGGTAAAAGGTGAGGAGAAAGATGGGTAAAATGATCCCAAATGAAAAGAGTTTACACACTGCGATTCATGAAAACATGGTAAAATAATATCGATAGGTAACAAGGAAAAAGATGAAACCAGACTATTGCCGATTCGAAATTTTGTCATTTGAGAAGGGATTCGGCTCCCCACTGTTTTTCCCCCCTCAATTTCCCCATTCTCCTAGAAATATTCATATAATTCCCAACACCAAGCAAAAGGAAAAAGTATTGGTATTTTGGAAAATGTATCAATTTTCAATTACCTTTTCCAAACAGGCTACAAACAGAAATTTCTGTTTAGTATAATTCCATTGACAGAGGAGATCTGTCAGTGTCTGTCCACAACACCCTCACTCTCTCCAAACACATGCAATTTAGTGTATTTTAATCTTACATTAACTTTTCAAACAAAAAACAAAGAGATTTAGTGTGTGATTTTGAAAAATTAAAGAAAGCCAAACAACACGCTCTATCACTCCTCACTCCCTTCACACTCACCATTTTCCACAATCACCATAATACACCAAACTAATCAAAGAAAATTAAATATACCTTTTATTGATTTTTTGTTTGGGTGTGGTGGGGGTGAATCCTATCCTCTTTGCATGAGAGAGAAAATAAGAGAGATAGAAGGATAAATTAAATTGTTTCCAATTATTTTGGATTAAAATAATTACATCGTAAAGGTATAAACTACCAATGTGTATTTATTTATTAATTTATCAAAGATCTATGGGTATTCATTTCCTCCGTTAAAGGATACATCTATTGAATATTGTTTATTACATCGACACAAATTGGGTGGAAAAACTAATTGTTTAAAATTTTAGTAGTGTACCTAAACTGTTTGTTTATTACAAAAGCGATGCAACTATTTGTTAATTCGATAAGCAACAAAAAATCTATCTAAACACACACTAAAAAAACACCACTCACCCACACACTCTCATTCATTTAAATGACACAGATATTTTATCTTTGAGTTTTTTTGAGTTTAAACACCCCCCATATTAAGCAATACCAAGATTTCTTATTTATCTGTGTTGACAACTTGTTTAGAGGTGTTTTTATAACTATTGTTATTAATGATTTTTTGGAAATTTTAATAAAATCAACAACAGCACATATCAATGGATTAAAGCATGCATAGCACACAATAATTCAATATCCGATTCATAACTTCAGAATAAGAAGGGGGGGAAAATATTAGTAAATATTTAAATGTGTTTTATTATATCACCTCAATTTTCTATCTTTTTTTATCAATTTTTTTTTAGTATAAAAATATAAATAGGTTAATCTCATTTTCAATTCAAATTCGTTACAAACAAACATCTGTTTTAATTCAGCTTAAAACTAAACTTATTTTTAATTCTTTAACTAAAAAAACTGATCATTTTTATTTAAATCAGATAGATAAAGAGTCTTTTTTTTTCCTACTGCAAAAAAACATTAAATCACACAACCACCACACACTCTCACTCAACAATTCACTCTATATCCCTAACCCACCAAACAATTTAAATTCTTCTAATCCTGTTTATCCCCTTATACCCATCTATTAGAAGAAAGAAAGGAAAGGTAATAATTATTAAAATATAAAAACACAACTTTTTTGTTTTTTTGTATAAATTAATTAATTCTTTGCCAAGTGAATACTAATAGTTTATCCCTTTCTCCAGTGACACTCTATTTAGTTTCAAACAAATAATTACCCATTTAAATTTCCATTAATTTTTGATTAGATATATCATTTTATATATTTATACATATATACATATATATATATATACACCTGTTTATTTAAATATTTAAATATATTTACACACGGGTATCGCTAGCATTTCCAACAATTCTCTGGGTATTAATTTTTTAATAATAGAATAATTGTATTTGTATTTGTATTGTTTTTTCCCCAAACAGCAGAATCAGCAACCAGTGGTCAATACCAATTCATAAAGTAAAAAGTTTTTCCAACAATTCAATCCTATCAGCTGTGTGTTGTATTATCGCTTCCCAATAATCTTTTTCTTCTGAAGAATCGAATCAAACAACAACAAATCCCTATGATAAAGGTTTTTTAAATCGTTGTTTATTTTTGTTTATCAATCAGTATATCATTTCCCAACTCTAAACAACAATAACAATATCAATAACAACTATATACTATATTCTATAACCAAAGATATATAGAAATACAAACAAACCAAGTAAATCTTCAGATCTGAACTCCAATCACAAATATATAGACTTAACATTAACCAGTTGCATCATTTATTTCGTGTTTTTATTTTTTTTTGTTTAAGTATCTCTCAACCCCAATTCAACCAACAAGAAAAAAAAATTACATATATACATCAACCACTACTACCAAATTTTTAAAGAAATAACCTGACAATAATAATAATCACTCATCTAAACAGTGTTGTTGTTTGATAGATCTACTTTTAAATCTATTTATTTCTGTAGTTGCCAGTGTATCTCTTTTACTAAAATTGGAAAATATAGGAATATTTTATTTCAATTTATTAAATTATTGTTAGTAAGTATAAATCATATTCATTTAATATTTTATACAAAAAATCATCAAAACATATTTGATAATAATTTTTTTTTATCCTGTTGATTTATTAAATCATCTATCATCAATCAAAAAAATAATTTTATATCTAACCTCAAAAAATCTTTTTTTAGTTATAAAAAAAAAATTTTATATAAATTAAATCTAATATGGAAAGTAAATCAATTAGTGATATAGTAATATTATTATTCAGTTATTTAAAATCCAATAACAACTACAATATTAATAATATAAATTCAATTTCAACTTTTAATGAAACCAACAATATGATATCAGAACTAATATATCAACCAACTGCCATCAATGGCGCCAATAATACATTCGATCAATACCAATCCTATTATACACAACAAAGAATAAGAGATCTTATATTTGCATTGATGTTTGTCATCTTTATCATTTACAACTTGTACAAGAGAGAGAATAGTAATAGTATGGTTCACACCTTCAAAAAGATTCTAAATTTCACACCAACTCTAATTATATTAGAAATTAACTTTAAATTAAATATGGTAAAAACCGCCAATCCAATTGACATTGATCAATCCTTTGAATATATAAATATAAATAGTAATAGTAGTCAACATAGAAACTTGATTCCATTTGAACAGTTTTGCGAATATCTACAATTGAATGCCAGCCAATTGAGCCAAATCATTAGACAAAGCCCAGAGCAATCCGATAGAACCTTCAAAGGTTTAATTGTCAAGGGTCAAGGTGATAAAAAGTATAGAATCACTGGTAAATTTGATGAAAAGTCTTTGGTCTTCTGTGGTGTTATCTTGGATATCTCCGAAGAAAAATCTGAATTGAAAAAGATGAAAAAAATGGCCTCTAGAGATGCTTTGACTGGTCTGTACAATAGAAATATGTTAAACCAGAAAATTCAAAAGTTCTGCTCCCAATCCCAGTCCGATCTCTGCAGTATCAATTTCTTGGATCTAAATGACTTTAAGCAAATCAATGATAACTATGGACACGAAGTAGGTGACCAAGTTCTAAAACATCTTTCCAGTCAATTCTTGCTCAATAACATGGATGGATCTATTTTACCAATTCGATTATCTGGTGATGAATTTTTAATTGTAAAAAGAGGTGTTGAAAGCGTCGATCAAGCCAATACCTTCATTAATGAATACATTTCAAAAATCTCATCTGTACCTTTCCAATTAAGCAGTAGTGAACAACAAAAAACTAATCTTTTATTAAAATTAAGTTTTGGTGGTGTTGCCTTTAAAAAATCCTCATCATCCTTTTCAGAATCCGATATTTCTGCAATGATAAACACTGCTGATTCAAAAATGTATGAAATGAAAAAAACTAAATTAAATACCTACCAGTGTAATATCAATACTGTTACACTTTATCAGTGCTAAATAAATATTTTTAGAAATATTTAATATAATATAATACTTGTTTTTTTTTTTTTTTTTGTATATATTACTTTTTTCTGCTATTCTACTTCTATTTTCTTCTGTAATTTATCTGTTAGTGTGTTAGTTTTAAAGTAATGAATCACTAATTAAAATAAAAAATTATTATATGATTATTATTTATAATTTATTTTTTTTTTTTTTTGATTATTAAATTAATTCATTGTTATTTTATAATAATTTATTATACCAATTTTTAAATGATTTAATTTAATAAAACAAGGATAATGGATGGTATCACATAGGGAGAGAGAGAGAAAGAGAGAGAGAATGTGTGAGTGCAAGATAGATCATGATATAGTAGGGTGAGATAGAGAAATAGATGTGAAAAAAAATGGTTAGATTAAGATAAAAATTGTATAGATAGAAAGATTTACATATGATAGTATTTATAATAAGACATGACAATTATTTTATATCTTTTTTTTTTTTGTTTTTCCTGTTTTATAAAAGGTTGGTTGTTTTTGGTGAACACAATATTGTTTCATTTGTGAATATAACAAGAATAGTGTAACTTTTTTTTTTTTTATGTTTAATTAATTACTATATATGTACAAATCTATGGGTGTGGGTGAGTGTGGTGTGGTTGTTTTGAGTGGTGAATAGTTTCGATGGAATGTTGATCTCTTATTCAGTATATTCTCAATCATTAATTAATCCACATAAAAATCATTGATATAACCACATGTCAAACGCTAATCTAACGCAATAATAGCACTAACTATATATAGTAATAAATATTTTAAAAAAAATCTATAATTGGAAATGATAATTTGAGAACCCCTTGTAACAGTCAACCGTTTTAAACAAGTCATTTTCTGTTTTGTGTTTGTCTGTTAGTCTAATGTATTTTTATTACTTCTATCTTGCAAAAAATACAAATAATAATAGATTTAGAAATATCTTTTAACATGATTACATTTTTATTCATTATCAATATTACTCTTTATCTATAAATAAACATAAAAATTTCAATTGATAAAATAGATCATTTCGATCTGAGGTGAAAGATGGAAAGGTGGGAAAAAACTGACAATTTTACATTTTTTTTTTCTCAACCTAACCACTTTATCAATAATATTTACATAACATTATCTACTTATTATTACTTTTTACTCTTACTTATTGACTTTATTCAAAAAGAGTTTATTGTAATCTTGATTTAGGTGATCAAAAAATGAAATCTATCAGTAATGTGGTAACACTAAGTTTAGTAATATCAATTATTGTCTTAATCGACAATAGAGTAAATTCAATAAAAATTAAAACAACAGAACCTCCAGTGAATAAGTATGTGTGTGGTGTGGTAAGAGAGTTTATTACACTCTTTCATAATCTATCATGATTGTAATTTATTTGTTTTTTTAATATTTTATTTTTTTTTTGTTGCGTTATATTAAAAACCATTCATTGTTGGAACCTAAATTACATTTCATACCCACACTATTAAAAAGATGAATCGACTAATTAATTAATTAAAATCTCCAATTAAACCACATATTACCAATGTAAAAACATTATATCTACAGGAATCTTGTATTCAATTCAGATGGTCAATTTAAAATCTTACAGTTTACAGACTTACATTACGGTGAAACCGATTGGAAAGATTATTTATCATATAATAGTCAAATGGGAGTTTTAAAATATGAGCAAGATGCAGATCTAGTTGTAATGACAGGTGATAGTGTTAGTGGTTATGCTTGGAATGGAACTGAAGGTTGGTTTGCCTCTAAATGGCAACACTTGATATCTCCAATGATTAATAATAACAAACGTTGGGCATTCACTTTAGGTAACCACGATGATCAAGGTGACTTAAACCGTCAACAAATTGTTCAATTTGATCAGACATTTCCACTATCTCTAACACAACAAGGTCCTACCAGTATTCATGGAGCTACCAACTATTGGCTTCCAATTGCAGACCAAAATGGCACTGTACAGACTATTCTCTATTTCTTTGACTCCAATGACAACAATTGTCAAAATGTTGAAGGTTGGGGTTGTGTCTATCCAGACCAAATTGAATGGTATCGTGCAACAAGTGAGGCTTTACAAGCTAAATATGGAAGAGTAGTTCCAGCAATTGCTTTTATGCATATCCCAATTCCAGAGTATATGGACATGTGGAACTTTTATCCTGTAAATGGAAGTTTATTTGATACTGGTGTTTGTTGCTTCAGTGTCAATACAGGTCTATTTGCAGCCTTTAAAGAAATGGGTGATGTTATTTCCATGCATTGTGGTCACGACCACGATAACAACTTTATTGGATACTACAATGGCATTCAATTGGGTTACGGTGCTAAATCTGGATATGGTGGATACGGTCCTCCAGTTGGATGGAAACACGGTGCTAGAATCCTTGAAATCACAGCCAATCCATTCTCTATCAATACCTATTTGAGATTTGATGATGGTACTACTGATATGAATCAAGTACCTCATGCACCTTTGGCAACCGAACAATACAATACCTGTTGTGATACCTATGGATTTGTAAATATTACTGGTAATTCATATTCTCAATGTAAATTATATGAATTAAATTTTGATCCAATTAAAAAACATTAAAACAACAACTTATAATAATAATTTAATAATAAAAATACAATAATTCATTTTGTAAATTTGAAAACCATTATTATTAGAATACATAATTTTTATTTGTTAGCTTTATCATTTTTAATAGATTCAATGAAAAACTTGAATGTGTTTTGGTAGGCTAATGCAGAGTTGTTGGTATTGTAGTAAGATCTCCAATAACGAACTTTACCATCAACAACTTCTATAAAGATGAAATCTATATCCTCACCAGTTTCACCAGTTTCCTTATTGTGGCATGAGAATATTTGCAAGTAGACACATTGGTTAGGGTTTTGGTCATCATGTAGTACTTCAATAGTTGAGATCTTTGTTCTCTCATAGTTTTTAAAAAAGGCTTCTGCGCCTTTAATACAATTTTCTTTTCTACAAACTATATCCCATGGTGGACGAATTATGATTTCGTCATGTAATAGGTTTGACCATTCTTCAATTTCACCCTTGACAAACAAATCAATTTTTTTCTCAATAATTTCAGACATTTCTTGTTGTGTGTATGTGTCATTGGGTTTGGGTTTCCATAGTTCTTGTGGCAGTTGTTCTTCAAGTGACTGAATTATTCTTTTATAAAGAGTATCTATCCAAATATACCATGCCTTTACTGTGAAATCTTCACCCAATTTAAAATACCATGCTGACATATTTTCAATATATCCATTGTCTGTTTTAAAATTTTTTCTTCTGGTGTAGAATTCACATGCCACATGAAGTTGTTCTAAATCAATTAAAACTCTAATTAAATTCAAATGAATTTCAATATCTTTATATTCTTCTTCTAAATATTCCTATTATTTAATTATCATAAAATTAGAAATTCTGAACAATCCTATTTTAATATTGCAAACATACTTGAATTAATAATCTTCCAATAATTTCAGTATTTTGCTTATTTAATACTGCTTTTGGTTCTAAAACTGATTCTAACTTGTGATAATTGTGAGTCTCTATTGACTGAATTAATAAATTTACTACCTGTTCACATTTTTTTCTTTTTTCTTGCTCATTTATATTCTCTTTTGAGATTTGATTTTCTCTTGGAATACTATGAATATTTTCTTGGTGATAATCTACCATTTTGGTGGTCTGTATAATTATATCTTCAGAAAATATTTGAATCTTTATAAAAATTTTTTTCTTAAATATATTTGAAACAGTAAAACAACAATTTTCCTTTTTTACTTTTATAGATAATTATTTTTTCACTATTTTCGAATAATGTATAAAGGGGGTGTTTGTTAATGTGTCAATTAATTTAAAAAAATAACAACTTCACACATTCATACCACTTGAGATGGTTATTACTTAGATTCATAGTAGAGTTGAGTGTAGAATTTATTGTACAATATTATTATTATTATTAATATTATTATTATTTTCATCTTTTTTATCTAATAATACTAATTCTCTTATTGCTCTTCTTACATTCATTAATGTGATACCTAATTGATTTCTGTTTTGTTTTTTATAATATGATGGTTAGAAATTAAAATAAACTTTAAAGATTTAAACACAAACCTTCCAGTACCATCACCACCATCACCCCAATAAGAGTCATTAGCGGTATGCTCAACTAGAGTCTTATCACCTGTACCTAATAAAATTTCTTTTAAATCTTTGTGTTGAGTGAATTTTGCTAAAACAACATCAAACATAATTCTATCTTTAATCTCCTCCCAATCTTTTCTCAGAGGTCTGCTTCTGTCTCTACCAATTTTAGCAGAGTCACCTGGAGTTTTTGCTTTTAATACATCAAAATAGTGAGGTGTACCCTCAAATTTCATTGCTTGAAAGTAATGTTCACTTGTTGGCCAAGCATGACCAGCTAGATGAACTACATGTCTACTAAAATTACTAAAACATCCATAAGGATATTCATTTCCTCTATAAAAATTGATAGTGTTGTCTTCCATTTCTTTTAAAGTGAATTAGCGAATGAAATTAAATCGAGATAATTATATTTAATTATATGAAATCAAGGAATTTTATGAGAACGCATTTGAGAAAATTAAAAAAAAAAATTAAAGTTTATTTTGTTTAAGAGTTAATATTTACAAGAAAGGGATATATGTGTGGTTTATGGTGTGAGGTGATTGGGGGAAATGTACAATTTAATCAAATTTTTCTATATCTTTGGGAACCATTTTTTTGATTTTTTTATTGGCTTTGTTGATATTTTGTTGTGGTTCCATGTCATTAGACACTGCAGTTGAATACTGAAGTTCTCTTTGATCTTCTGCTTGTCTTATAATTTCATTAACTTTTTCATCTGATAAGTCCCCTTGTTTTTTCAATTTTACCATTTCCTCATTTGATTTGATAAATCTTAAAAAAGATAAAAATAGAAAATGTGTTAATATCAAAATTTTTTTTTGAGTAGTTTTCAATTCAGGTGATTTACATACCCATTAGAGGAGTACATTCTAAAGGCACCAATGCCTAGAGACTTAGTTTGGTTTTTAAAAATATATCTAGACAACTAAATTTATAAAATTAAAAATAGTTTTTCATTGTAAAATTATTTTATTAGTAATAAAATTCATCTCTTTCATTGAAATAATAGATTAATTAATTATTCTTTTTTGACTTACCATTTAATTAAAAGATTGAAATGAAAAGAAAAAAATTTTTTTTTGAAAATATATTGTTTTAATCAATAACAATATGTTTTGAGTATTAATAAGGGGGTGAATTTCATAATAAAAAAAGATTTGATTTTTTTTTTTTGTTATAAAAATTACCTATTCTGAGATTCTAAATAGTAGAAATATTTAAAAAATAACTCATTTTCCATTTTGGGAATTTTAGAAAATTTTTTTGGTATTTGGATTTTAAATTTGGCACAATAGGATTGGTGGACCCATGAAAAAATAAAATTTAGTATCAAGATTTCAGTAGTAGTAAACTATAGTATTTGAAATGATATATATCCAAATACTAACCGATTATAAATTCATATAATTGTATAAAAAAAATCTAAAATGATTTAAAGAAATCAATTTCAAATTATTTGAAATTCTACATTTTTATATGAATAGACATTTTTTCTTTGCCAGATATTCTTAATGTGGGGTTGGTGTGTGAAGAAATTTGTGGGGGTAATTTATACAAAATAAATGATATTATATATTTCAATTTATTCTTATTTCTTTTGTTCTTTATCTTCTTCTTGTTGTTGTTGTTGTTCTTGTTCAAAAATTGTTTTTGGTTGAGTTTGTTGATAGATTTTAAAATGTTTATTGGGATCAGATTCAGCTTCTTGTGCTTTGGATAGAAAAGCTTCTCTTGCATCTTGTTTCCACATTTGATCTTTTGTAATACCAATTTGTTGTATCAGATTTTGTGTTGGATTAACACCACGTCCTATTGGAGTTGCTTGTTTAGGTTCTTCAGGTTGAGCTTTAGCTCCACCAACTGGTGTAATATGCTTCTTCTTACTGCTAGTCTGTCTGAATAGAGGTAAGGAATTGGGAGTATAAATAGGAGTAGAAGGTACAAAATCATCTGGATCCTTCTTTCTAGGTGCTTTTGCAACTGATAATCTAATACCTTTCGTAGAGATGTCAGGATCATAGAGAATTCTAGTTTGTCCATCAGAACATCCTAAAAATATTTGATTAATCTTCTCATTCCACAAACTGGATATAACACTAGCACCATCGATTTTAATCTGTCTCATTTTAGTTAGAGATTCTAAATCAAAGAATTGAATGGTTCCAAAATTTGACTCTTTACTTGTGGATGAGGTACCTGTGACTATCACCCTATCAAAAGACCCAAAAATGGCATTGCATTCCATGTATTCACAAGGAAGTTGGTCAAAAACAGCAGCGGGTTCTGAAGTGTTTCTCAAGTCCCAAACCTTTAAAGTGTGGTCCATAGACCTCGATACCAAGTGTATACCATCCCTATTGTATAAAACTGTATTTATATTCTTTGTATTCTCATGTGCATTTGCTATAAATGACTTTGGTTTTGTCATTGAAGTTCTCTTATCCCAAAACGAAATGGAACCATCTTGACATCCCATCACTAATCCGTCACCTCTTAGATCATAGTTCATGCTAGTAACTGCAATTCTCGAACCTTTTGTATTCTTCGATTTCACAACTTGTTTGTTTTTTGAAAGACTATTGATATCCCAGATTCTGATAGTACCATCGATTGCACTGGTCATAATCTCATCATATTGCTCGGGATTCCAACATGCTTGAGTTAGGATACTAACATGACCTTTAGTATGATACAAATCCTGAATGTATCTGTCTCCACTAACCGATTCACCTTGTTGATATCCATCTCTATCATAGATTTTAAATTGAGCTGTATAAGGAACCACTACAAATCTATCACATTTTGGATTGAATCGAACTTGTCTTATTTGAGTACCTTCGTATGGTTCAATCTCTCTAAATGATTTCAACGAACTATCCATTGAATTAAAATCCCAAAATCTAACTTTACAATCAAATGAACCTGTCAATAATCTAGCTCCTGATACATCGATACTCAATGACGAAACATCCTTATTATGTGATTTCATAACTACTTCATCTGTTATAGGTATAGATTTTGCAACTGATACCCATCTTTCAATTTCCTCTTTTTCTTCAGTCTCGCTATCATCACTATCATCATCACCAGATTCACTACTACTACTACTCTCTTCGTCATCATCATTCTCTTTTGGTATTGGTTTACTTGGTCCTACGTTCGTTGGTTTAGAAGGTCCAACATTTGGACCTATATTTGATGGTTTACTAGGTCCTACGTTCGTTGGCTTTGAAGGACCTACATTAGGACATATATTCGATGGTTTGGTTGGTCCTACATTTGTTGGTTTTGAAGGACCAATATTAGGTGTAGGAGTAGTGGTGATTTTACTTGATTGTTCTTCGTCACTGTCACTAGAATCTTCATCGTTTGAGATGGGTGGTTTAGATGGTCCAACTGGTAATTGAGTTGGTAGTTTAGTTGTAGTGATATTAAATGAGATTGCGGGTTTTTTTAGCAGTTGTTGTTTTGGTTGAAATTGAAGAGGTTTGGGCACTTGTTTTTCTGTAGATTCTTCAGTTTCTTTTGCTTTAGGTTTTAGAAATGAAGGATCTAAGGTATATTCATTTTCATCATTATCAACTTTAAGTTTTTTTAAATCATCTTGTTTTGGTTCTGAATTATTGTCTTCTCTGTCTCTTTTTGTTGAACTCATTAATCCAAAAACAAATAAAAAATAAAAATTGTAATTTCATTTTGTAATATCCATCAATAGAATTTATAATGGACAAAAAATTAAATATATTTATTTAATTAAATAATTGTGGGGTTATATTTGTTATTTTTTAATAACGAACAACAGTGATATTAAATGTTGGAGCAACATATCCAGTGTTAATGAAATTGAAAGTGTATGTTGTATTAATTGGAATGGAACTAACATTTTCTGGGAGAGCTAATTCACCATAGTTTGTTGGTGGGTCTAAAATTCTAATACCCCAAATTTGGTTATCCTTAACTTTGAAGTTATCATCATGATCTAAAAAGATACTTAAGATATTGTATGGAGATTCATTCTTGATATCAACATTGATATGTTGGTATACTGTATCACCTTCTTTCCATTCAGAATCTGGGTGGACAGACAAGTGAATAAAATCAACAATAGGTTGAGCAGAAACCAATGATAAAGCTAGAAACAAGGAGAATACAATTAAATATTTCATTTTTGAAAGAATATAATAATGAATTTATCTTCACAAAATTTAGTTTAATTTATACTTTTTCATAGTTAATTGTTTCCAATAAAAATGTAAATATTTAAATAATTATAATATTTTTAGAGTGTGTTTTACTAGATATGGTAAAAAAATGAATTGGTTAAATTAAATTATCGATAAATTGACGTCAACCTAAATTATTATAAAGTTTATTACTTTGTTAATTTACCCTTTTATTACTACCTTTTCTGGATGGTTGTTTTTTCTTTGTAGATGGTCTATGATCATATTCATATTCACTGTATAGTCTATTTTTAATATTTTCTACCATTGTATCATTTTCATCATGTTCTTGTTCTTCAAATTCATTCATTTCGGTTTCTTCAATGTAAGCATCAGATTCGTTAATACCCAAAAGTTGAGGTGTTACTTCTTTTGGGGATATTTTTAATGATTCTTTGAGTTTAGATACTTCATCTTTAGTTGATTTAGCAAGTGTTTTTCCTTGTATTCTCCAACATTCTGAAAGAAATATAGAAATAGCTTGTGAGACATTCAAACAATCAATTAAACCAGTACCTGGAATACTCATACTACTAGAAGACAGTTTAACAACACCTTTAGAGATACCAACAGACTCTGAACCGAATATCAGTACCAGAGGTTTAGTTCCCAAGACCACAGAAGACTGCTCACTGTACAATATGTGATGTTCTTGACTTTCCTTATGGTCACTAGTCACCACAATCTCCCATCCCTGTTCTTTAAATGTTTTTACCAAATCGATATAATCCGATTTCATATCCACTTGTGCAACATCTACATACTCCAGCGCACCTCTACTCGATCTATAACTCTGAGGTGAAAAAGGATTTACATAACCACTCTTTGACTGTCCTTCTTGATTATACATAAACAGAGTCTGTACACCAAAAGTTGCACAAGATCTTGCAATAGCACCAATATTTTGAGGATTTTCAACATTATCCAAAATCACCACTATAGGTCTATTTTGTGAGGTTTTTGAAACCTGCTGATTATGTAATTTCAAATTTTCAGAAATCAACTGAGAATTACTCTGTTTCATGGTATATAGTTTCTTCACTCTTTGTATCTCTTTTTGGAACGCAATTTCAGGATTTGTAACTTGTTTAGGTTTACATACCACCACAATACCCTCATGGTGAATAGACTTTGATATTTTTTCAAGTTCATGTAACTCATCTTCTTGTAGAATGTGATAGGGTTTTCTCTCTGCCACAAAGTACTTTATAATATCTTTCAACTGAACCTTATTCTTTTCATAAACCTTATGATCAACATATATTCTCAATAGATCTTCAGGTCTTTTATCATAAATTGATAAAACAGCTCTATAACCTGATATCTTAACTTCATCAATATTTTCATCATATTCTTCTACTTCTTTTACTTCTTGTACACTAACACTTGCCTCCTTTGGTTTCTTTAATGTATTATTATTCATTTTCAATATATAATTTGATTTGTTTCTTTCCTTAAATTTTGTATATCTATTATCATGTTCCACTTCATTTTCATTTGATTTGTTGTTGTTGTTGTTGTTGTTGTTGTTGTTGTCTTCTCTTTTTGGTCTAGATCTATATGATCTATCACCATCACCATTATCAAATGTATCTCTTTTAGTTTCCCTATTTTGATATTTACCCTTACCAGATCCATGTATCATTTTCATTGATCTACTTCTACTCATTCTACTACCTTGTCTACCACCACTATCTATAACCCCATAATCACCATCATTGCTTTCATTTTTTTTAAAACTTAAATTTCTTTTTGGGTAGCTATTATTATTACCTCTATTATAACTTGAATATGTGCAAAATGAAGTGTTTATATATTTGTTTAATATTAAATTAATTTGACTATTTTTAAATAATAATTGTTTAAGCATGTTGGATATAACTTTGTTAAAAATTAAATAAAAATTAATTACTTTACAAAACCGAGTCGTTTTTTAAGTTTTTATAAATATTTATTAAATATAAACTTACAAATGAACCAAAGAAAACACAAACCAATTCAATTACCAAAATCAATTAGTAAACAAATTGAAAATGATAATTCGGATGGTGAACAAGATGTGAGATTTCATAAATTACCAGGTTACAAACAAAAACAAGGTCAATCTAGAAAAGACCAGAGAAAACAAGAAAGAATAGATAAGAAAAAGAGAAAGAGTGATTTCTATCAATCAAATAACCCAACAAAGAAACTAAAATTACAACATCAACAACAACAAAAACCACAACAACAACAACAACAGCAACAACCAAAACAACCAAAGCAACAAAAGAATAATAATAAAAAAGAGAAATCAAATGAAGAAAAGAAATTAGAATTTCTAAAATCAATTGGAAAGACTAAAGCTGATTTCTTGTCACAAGAAGATAAAGAAATTGCATATTTGGAGAAAAAGTTGGGTTTAAATAAAAAGAAACCCAAGAACTCTGAAGACGATGGTTTAGATGATTTAATGAAACCAACTTCTAAAAACCAAACCTATGATACTACACACATTGATGATATATTTGATCAATTGGAAAAAGATTTAGCTGGTGAATATGATGACGATGACGATGATGAAGATATGGATTTAAATCAATTTTATAGTGATGATGATGAAGATGAAGATGAAGATAAAGATAAAGATGAAGATGGTAACCAATATAATGAAGATATCGAAAATGAAGAGGAAGATGAAGATGAAGACGACAATATGGATGATTTTGAAGAAGAGGAAAAGGAATATAATTTAAATGATATAGATGATGAAGATGAAGATGATGATGATGAAGAAGAAGATGATGATGAGGAGGAAGATGAAGATAGTGAAAATATAAAGGAAGATATATATGGTAGATTAGTAAATAAGAAAACTGGTGAAATTGTAAAGGATAATAAAGCAGTTGGACATGGTGGTAGAGCAGCAACAGGTGGTTCTACAAGTGCATATGTTCCACCACATTTAAGAAATAAGCTATCTAATGGAGCATCTGATGTTGGTAGTAGTAATAGTAATGGTAGTGTGAATAGTGAAAAAAAATCAACATTGGATGAAATACCACCAAATTTAGATATGAATCTAAAAAGAAAAATTAATGGTTTATTGAATAGATTGGCAATTAATAATTTCTATCCGATCTATAATGAAATTAGTGAATTGTTTAATTTACATCCTAGAGCATCACTAAAGTATCTGTTGACTGATTTATTGTTGACTAATTGTTTTCAGAGTGAACAGTTGGTACATGGTATCATTCATATTGGAACTGCTTTGGTTGCAACTCTTCATTGTGCACATGGTACTGATATTGGTAGTCATTTTATTGAGAATCTATTTAAGAAGTATAAAGAAGTGCAGAATGGTGATATAGAAGGTTCTACCAATCAGTTGGGTAATTCGGTTCTAATGTTTTCACATTTGTATATTTTTCAAGTTTTGGGGGACGTTTTTATATTTGATTTGGCAAAGAGATTTGTTCAGTCGTTTCAAGATGATGATATTCAATTGATTAATCTAATTATTCAGAATTGTGGTCACCAATTGAGAAATGATAATCCATTGGCTTTGAAAGATCTCATTCAAATGGTGCAAAAGAAACAGAAGGAGTACTTGGATGCCAATGCAAATCAAGAGGAATCTGAAAAGAATAAGAAGATTATATACATGATGGATTCCATTACCAATTTGAAGAATAACAAAATCAAGTCGGACTCCAAGTTACTGGATACTCTGCAAAATATTAAAAAGGTGATAAGAGGGGTTTTGAAGTCTAAAGACCTGTCACTCAATCATAATCAGTTGAGAATTACTTTGGATGATTTGGAGACTATTGAAAGCAAGGGTAGATGGTGGCTAGTAGGATCATCATGGGCTGGTAATAACCAGGCTCTTTTTAAAGATGGTGCTGTATTGGGAGGTTCCAGAATGGCACAAGAACAGGAACTTAAAGCTAAAATACCAACATTTAACAATCAGATTATGAAACTAGCTATACAGAACAAAATGAATACAGATTTGAGAAAAACTATATTTTGTATACTGATGACTAGTGAAGATTACCAAGATGCATTTGAGAAACTCATGGAGCTTAGACTCAAAGACAAACAAGATCGTGAAGTCATACATGTCATGATGCACTGTTGTTTAAAAGAAAAGAAATTCAATCCCTACTATTTCCATCTTTCCTATAGATTATGTTTACATGACAATAACTTTAAGTTTACCATGCAGTATAATATATGGGACCACTTAAAAGACATTGCGGAGAGTGGTAGTATGGACAGTGCAACTCTATGTCGTGTCAGTAATTTGGGTCATTTGATTGCAAGACTAATTGAATCGGATATATTCTCATTGAATATCTTGCGTAATGTGGATTTCAATCATTTAAATGCTATCAGTATTGTCTTGTATAGAATTATATTTACATACATCCTGACATTGCCTACAGAGATGCAAGTTGTGAATATATTTGATCGTCTCGCTGAGATTTCCAATAACCAAAAGAGATCTGTACTCAGGGATATGGAAGAAGACTCTCTAGCACATAAAACCAATCAACTTAAAAAAGGTATACGTGTATTCTTTATACACGGATTGATACCTAGTAACATTGAATCTCTCGACAAGGAAGAACAAAAGAAAATTCAATTACTCCGTATTCGTTTAACAGTAGCTAAAAATATATTGAAATCCGAAGAACAGGTATTACTCTAATAAACACCCTTCTATTACTTTGTGATCAACTCAGCATCGATGTTTATTCCAGTTTTTTATTTTTATTCTTTTTTTTTGTTCTGGAATGTTACGTCAAATGCAAAGAGATTTCAAAAAAGATATTTTCGGTAATTGAATTGAAACATGTTTTTATTTCATGAATTTGATGAATGAATAATATTTTTATAGAGTCAAATAAAAAAATGGAAGCAAGAATTTAATTCTTAATTGTAATGGAACAATGGATTTGCTGAAATTTCTCACTAATACCTGGGAGTTACTCCCTCTGCCATCTTATTCTAACAGATATTAACTATTTTTGGAATTCAATATCAACTAAAAGGCATAATGGAAATATAATTTGAAATATTCTGGCTAAATATTTCGACTTAATATTCACATTTTAAAACCTTCACTATTTAAAGATTCTAAATGATGAAAGAGTTTTATTTTAATTTTTCCACCTTTTTCAAACACAACAATCTTTGTTATATATATATTCACATTATCTTTTTTGGAATTAATAAATTTTTTGATTCATCAGTTAGAAAGAGAAAAACTTCAACTGAAGATACAGACTATAACTATTTTTGTATAAATTTTGGAGAGATCATTCGAAAATTCCAAAGTCACTTAAATAATTAGTAATTTTTATATTTAAAGTAAGTTATAACTAATTTATTTCATTGATTAAAACTTATTCTATTTTTAAAAAATTTTATACTCTTTTTTTTTGAAGAGGTGTGGTGAAATATCAGAAATTAATTACAATTTAAAAATTTATTTCTTTCCTTTTTTTGACGTTTACAAAAAAATTCATTTTTAAATTTCATATTTTTATTTTTAAATTTGATTTATTAACATTAATGGTTTTATTCTCTGTCTCTATTGTAATAATAGGGATTATAGCAAGAGAATAAAAAAAAGATATAGAGTCAAAACAGGAAACTATTGAATCTGAGAACGACCAGAGTTGTAGTAATAGTAATAATAGTGATAGTAGTGATAGTAGTAGTAGTAGTAGCACATTTAAAGATAAGCAAAGAGATTCAAAATCAGAATCAGAATTAAAAGATAGTATTGAAATGGGAATTTTTGGAAAGAAAAGAGATGAAAATTTATTGAGTACCAATAACAATGAAGATATACCTTATGCAAGAGGACTGGGATATGGTCAAAAGACTTGGGGTGCAGCTATAAAGAGTCAATTGGTACCTACCAGTGGTGATATTAATGCAATGTTTTCAATATTGCTTGATAATCTTGCAAATATAGCATCGTTGGTGGCTATATTAGTTTACAGTTTTGGTATGCCTATGGATCTAGTAAGTAGATACTTTATACCCGGTGCAGCTTTAAGTGTAATGTTGGGTAGTTTGTCATTGTCTGCATATTCGATTTACTTGGATTTTCACGAACGAGATCCATCTGTATTGTATACTTCAATTCCTATTGGGTTAGATGCCCCTTCGACTATAGGTCTGCCATTGCTGGTCATAGGACCTACTTTTCAAAGATCGAAAGCACTTGGTAAATCAGATTACGATGCTACTATTGATGCTTGGTTAGTTGGTTGTACAACTGTATTCTTAATTGGTCTTGTAAAGATTCTTTTATCCTTACTTTCATTTGCACAAAAACAGTTTCATCCAGTTGGAAAAGCTGGTGCTTTAGCTGGAATTGGTCTGGCACTTCTAGGTATGAATCAATTGTTAACTGTATTGCAAGATCCTGTCACTGGATGGGTTTCATTGTGGATACTTCTACTTTTACTCTTACAAAGAGTCAATAAGCACGGTCAATCTATATTCGTTCAATTACCATTCAATATTAGTGGTGTATTAGTCAGTGCTGTTATAGGTTCAATCATTTACTATTTCATGGCCGGACTAAAGATTAGTGTAGTTCCAATGCCAACTGGTATATTTGATAACTATCAACTCTCATACCCACGTTTTGCAAATATTTTCACAACATTTTCTAGTGCAATTAAACATAACATCAGTATTGCAATACCCTATGCAATTCTAGTGAATATAGGTGGTTTGACAATCACCGATGCTGCAATAGGTGTTGGTAATCGTTACAATACCAGAGTCATTTTACTCCTAGACTCAGCAGTGACTATTATAGGTAGTCTCTTTGGAAGTGCAACTCAAACCACTCCTTATATAGGTCACACTGTATTTCACTCAAAATTCAAAGCCAGATCTGGTTATTCATTTTTCACTGGTTTGATTATTGGTTTAGGTGGATTTTTTGGATACATTTCACTTCTCACTAGTATCTTACCAAAACCAGCTATCATTCCAATATTTATATTCATTGCATTTGAAATCTGTGCTGATACTATTCATACCACTAGTGGTATTAAAAAACATCATATTCCTGCAATTATATGGAGTTTCTTCCCTGCACTATTTCAATTTGTAAATATTATCCTCAGTCAAATTTCACCTGTACTTGCAAATGCTGTTGTCAATCCTGAACTTGTTATGCAGACTCTCAATCTACCAAGTGAACTAGTTAGTAATATAGGTGTAATTCAGATTCTATCTCATGGTTTTATATGTACTTCACTATTTTGGGGAACTACCATGGGATTCCTTTTAGATGATAGACTCAAAAGAGCATCTATTTTCTTTGGAATTACAGCTTTTCTTACCTTTTTTGGAGTTATACATAGTGTCAATCCTAATGGAGAGGTATACGTTCCATGGCAATCAGGATCTTATATACCATATCATTGGACTATATCTTATGTCTTATTAGCTGGAATTACCCTTGCATTTTCATATTATAAATCACCAAATGAAGAAAATAATGGCACCAATCCCGGTACCAGTAGCACCGATATAAGCCCTACACAAAGTTATGATATCGACTTTAACCAACCCCAAAACCAATCAAAATAAATTATTTTGAAAATCAATTTAATATCAACTCCTGAAAAAACAAATCTATTTGAAATTTCGATAAATAGCTTTTTAAAAATACCAAAACAGGTAATTTTTAAGTTTTTTTTTAGAATTGATTTTGTTGGATAACTTAACTTGAAATGAGTTTAAATGACTAATTAAAAAAAACTAACACTATACATATTTATCAAATGTTGAAAAGATTAAATTTTAAACATTGTTTGGTACTTTTAACAAGTTTATCTCTATTATTGATTTTTTATCTTTTTATAGATTTTCAAAATAGTTTATATTTTTATTTAATTTTTCAAGTTATAATAGGAATATTGTTAATACCAAATCTTTATTTTAAACCATATTCACTTGATTTATTGTTAGTTAGAATATTTTTAGAATCAACACAAAATGAATTCATTTCAATGACCAATCATAGAGTGTTAGAGAAACTTGGAATTTCAAATTATCTAAGATACAATAACCATTTAGATAATGTTTCACCGTCATTTAGACATAAACAATACAATTTCTTTAAAAAGAATATAAAGTATTTGGAGAGTTTTAGAGTGAAAGTTGAAAAACACATTAGAACCAAAACTGCAAATGAAGATGATTTCCAAAAATGGGTATCAATGACTACTGCACAATGGACTTTGGAATCATTTCTAATGGGACACAAATTCAATTGTTACAAATTTCCTCTGTATAATAATCTGTTGTTGTTTCCTTCCAATGTCTACAAAGGATGTATAACTGCCTATTTCAATACTCTAAAGAACATTCAGAGATTGAATAGTGAGAAAGAAATTACTGACTACATTTGTAGACTTGAACAGACTCCATCTTTTATCAAAGGTCTTCTAGAGGATATAACTACACGTTCCAAAGCAGGTATTATTCCCCCAGTAGATTGTCTGATAGATATCTGTAAACAGTTGGAATCTATACTTCATAATCAATATCTACTAGACCCAAACGAAAGTATTATCCAAATTGTTAAAAAACATCTAAGTACCATTAAAAGTAGAAATATATCATCAAAAAGAAAAGAGTTAATAATTGAAAACACAAAGTATGCAGTATACAATTGTTTCATTCCACCACTTAGAGAACTCTTGGAATTCCATTATAAACTAATTCCAAAGTCACCTAAAGAAGTAGGTATTTGGAGATTACCAAACGGAGATGAAACCTATAAATTCTTGATATATTATAATACCTCAACAACTGTGCATCCAATGGAAATTCACGAGTTGGCATTTAGAGAACTTAGATCTATACAGAGTAAGCTTATTGAATTGGCTAAACCAGAATTCACATATGACCCAAACAACGAGTTCTTTGGACAGTTTCTTAGAAGGATAATTACAGCTCCAGAACTAAATAACGTTGGAAATTCCGTAAGAGAATGTGTAATTAATAAAGCCAATGAGTCTCTTAGTTTCTCCAGAAAGAAGATATGTACATTTCTACCCGAACTCAAAGATCTGTCCAATGTCAGAATTGGTAGCTCTGAGTTTCTATATGACACCAATTTTGTATACCATCAAGCACCTTTAGATAACTCTGAGTTGCCATTAATGTGTATAAACTTTAACAATGAACTAACTCATTTTCAATGGGTTGCAAAGGCTTTGTCTTTTCGTGAAGGTGTTCCAGGTCACCATTTCCAACAAAGTTATCAAAGAACGTTGAAAGGTGTGGATGTATTTAGAAAAAACTTCTCCAATTACTCATTCTATGCTGGATGGGGGCACTATGCATGTAGTGTATTGGCAGCTGAACAAGGTCTCTATGAAAACAAGTGGGAGTTGTTTGGAAACTATCTAGTAGACCTTAGAGCTACAGGTAAGCTCATATTAGACCCCTCCATGCACTATAAATCTCTTAAATGGGATACAGACAAATGTAAATATTTTCTCATTAATACATTGGGTTATGATAATATAACTGCCAATCATGAGATTAGATTTATTGCTACTCTACCTGGAACTGTTCTAGCTGAGAAATTCGGTCAAGTTAGAATACTAGATTTACGTAACCATGCCAAAGAACAATTAGGTTCTAAATTTAATCTAATTGAATTTCATAAAGTTATCTTAGGCAATGGATCCCTACCATTAGATATTTTATCTCAAGTTGTTCAATATTGGATAGAAAAGCAATTAAATAGTCGTGTATCAGTTTAAACATGTAAATAAAAAAATATACATATACTTTTAAAATTAAATTAAATAAAACAAAATTTTTTAACCTGGTTATTGATTCAATTGATCATTTTCACTATTCTTATGTTCCTAAGAAATAAATTTAAAAATTAAAATTTTTTTTAGATTTTTTTGTAAATTTTTTGATAATTGTTTTAATTGATTGCATTTAAATTTAAAATTTTTTTAAACATTTATATATATTCCGTTAATTCTATCTGTGTAAATCGGGATAGAATAATATAAACAAAAAATGGCAAATGTATCAACCTTAATTCCAGCAATTGTTATTCCATTGTTCTTTGTATTTATATTTGCTATAATACTCTTTAAAAAGGGTATCAAATTCATCAAAGAAAGAGAGGTAATGGTTATTGAACGTTTTGGTAAATTTAGAAATATTCTACATGCTGGTGTACACTTTATTATACCATTTGTTGATAGACCAAAGGTAATATTACAATACTTTAAAAACAGTTAAAAGAAGTAATCTATATTAATAGATCAAAATACTTGTGTAGACATTTTATTATTCATATTACTTGGATAATCCAATTACAGGTTACAAAGAATTAAAAGAAGCATATAATCTAACTAGAATATCAACACAAAATGAAGTTATTGATCTTCCAAAACAATCAATTATCACTAGAGATAATGCATTGTTACTTTTAGATGCAGTCATTTCATACAAGATTGTAAATCCAAAACAGATGATTTATTCATGTAACAATCTACCAAATATTCTTTCTAAACTATTACAAGCTCAATTGAGAAACATTACAGGTTCATTAGAGATTGATCAGATTATTGAAGAAGCTGCATCACTAAATGTATTGACAGGTCTCATGGGTAATGAAGCTCAGAAATGGGGTGTAGAAATCATTTTTGTCAAAGTACAGAAAGTAGAGGCACTATCACTCACTGATGTATTGGCAAAGAAGAAGAATGCAGATCTAAAGAACAAGGAGATTATCATCAATGCAAAGAATCACAAACAGACTAAAGTCATTGATGCAGAGGCAAAGAGAGATTATATGGTAAAGAAAGCTGAGGGTGAGGCTCAGGAGATTATATCAAAGGCCAAAGGTAAAGCACAAGCTATCATCAATGTAGCAGTTGCAGAAGTTAGAAATATTAAAGAGATTGCTCGTGCTGTAGGCCTTGACACTAAAAAGACTATTGATGCCTCTAAATATATTTTGACAATGAAATATCTTGAAGGTATGAAAGAGATATTTGGTTTAGCAGGTACCTCTGTTAAACTATTGAATCCAGAAACTGCTGAACTTCAAAATCTTAATCTATTTGGTGTTACTTCTGTTTTACCACCAACCACCAAATTCCTCAAAACTGATTAGTAAATCCATCCCATTCATTATGTACAAATAAAATTAACATAAAATTTTTTTTATTATATTATAATAATAGATAAAAAAATATCTCAAAAGGTTGTATATTTTCAAACAAATGAAGACAACAACCCTTTTTTCTTTTTCCCACAATTATGATGACAAATTTTCTTTTTTTATTTCTTTACAATTTTTTTTTGATTTCTCATTTTTGGACTTGATTGTGCTATCGTGTGGTCAACTTATTTCTAAATATAAATTCTTTTGTAAATTACCGATGATATTGCCGATGAGTCTCTTATTCAACACCAAGTGTAATATTTGTAATATTAATATGTAAATAAGTATGGAAGAAATACAGAATAATAATAATGATAATAATAAGCCTCAAGATATAAGTGATGAATTAAATTATTTTCAAACAACTTATCATCAAACTGTTATCCTATTAAAAAAGAATTTTAAATTGTCATTTAGAAAATATATAACAACAGCAATTCAATTGACTGTACCTTTCTTTTTTATTCTTGGACTTTTTCTTATT
Source organism: Tieghemostelium lacteum (assembly GCA_001606155.1). Lineage (NCBI taxonomy): Eukaryota > Evosea > Eumycetozoa > Dictyosteliales > Raperosteliaceae > Tieghemostelium > Tieghemostelium lacteum. The sequence goes on along the minus strand of LODT01000004.1, from coordinate 884,048 downwards.
CAATTAGTTGTAGATGATGCTGATTCAACTAATCCATTAATTGGAGATAGTATGTAAATTTGGATATTTGTTAATTTTTGAGAATTATAACTAATCTAATCTATTATATTAAAATTTTAAAGGAAAATATTCAATTTATGATGAAATTAATCCAATTTTAAAATGTACACCTAATAGAGAACCTGGATCTTATTGTTACACTTTTATATATAGTCCTAATACCAGTTTAGTAGTAGAATTAATTAGAGGTGTTTTAGTGGAAAATTCATTGACTTTCAATGATATTTTGGGGTTTGAAAGTTCAGATCAATTAAATACCTTTATTTTGGAAAATAAGAATATAACACAGGCAGCCTATGTGTTCAATGAAGATGTATTAATGCAAAATAACGGTAATTTTCAATATGACATTCAGTATAATAGCTCATGCATATCCTTTTGGGATAAGAAAATACCATGTCTACCACCAATTCAACATGTGATTGCACCTATGCAAATATCAATGGATAGACAGATTATATCATACCAAAAAGCAAAGTCAATGGTACCTTTGGACCCTATATCCTCTATGGTACCCATCCAATTGTCGTGGTCTAGTGGTATATTCAGTCACCCAAAAACAAAGTTCTATAACATTGTCACTGATCTTGGAAGTATCTTCTTCTTTGCTTCGTTAATGTTTCAGTTTGTTTTAATGTTACAAGATATGGTCGATGAAAAAGAAAAGAAGTTAAAAGAAGGTATGAGAATGATGGGGTTGAAAGAAATGTCATATTATCTAAGTTGGTTTATAACCTATTTTGTATTTATTACACTTGATGTCTTGGTATTGATTGCTAGTGGTTCCATGTTCCAGTTTAAGTTTTTTACCAAAAATGATTTTGGGACTTATTTTGTACTGTTTTTACTCTTTGGAATTTCCATCATGTGCTTGGCATTCTTTTTATCTTCACTACTGTCAAAATCACATGCAGCTACTTTTATAGGTTTCTTTTTGTTTATTCTATTTAGTATACTACAAGCTTTCATTCCCAATATGTTGTATATTGAAGGTAAACCATACTCAATCCAAGCTATATTCTCATTATTATCTCCAATTGTTTTTGCTAAAGGTTTAACTGACCTTGCTAAAGCATCAGATTACAATGGTCTCAGATGGAGTCAAATCAATGACCATGATAATGCGTTCCCTCTAAACCTTGTTTATCGTTGGATTGTACTGGATTCTGTAGTATTTGTACTTTTGGGTTGGTACATTGACAATGTCTTCCCAGGTGAATACGGTACTGCCAAACCATTCTATTTCTTCCTAACCCCTACATATTGGACTGGTAACCAAAGTGTCTCAAACAACCACATTCAAGATAAAACCACTCGTCTAAAGGAAATTAAAAAACAATTTCCATCTGTCGACGACGAAGATGTTCAAAAAGAGGAACAAGATGTTGAAAACATGACTTCCAATGACCCCAATGCCGCTGTAATTCTTAAAAACCTTGTAAAAGTGTTTTGGAATAACCCTTTTTTTAAATCCAAAAAAGATTTTTATGCTGTAAAAGGTCTTAGTCTTTCCATTCAAAAGAACCAATTATTTTGTCTTTTAGGTCCAAATGGAGCTGGAAAAACCACTACAATGTCTATGCTATTTGGTCTCTTTGGACAAACCGAAGGTGATGCCTATATCTTTGGACACAGTATCCGAACGGATATGGCAAAGATTCGTAAAATTATGGGAGTTTGTATGCAATTTGATTTGTTATGGGGTCAGTTAACTGGTAGAGAACACTTGGAACTCTACAGTGAATTCAAAAATCGTCCAAAAGAAATTGTTAGAAAGGAAATTGAAGATTTACTCTCACAAGTTGGTATGAGTGAAATTGCAGATCAACGTGTTAATATCTATTCGGGTGGTGAAAAACGTAGACTTTCTATTGCCATCTCTATGATTGGTAATCCAAAAATCATTTTCCTTGATGAACCTACCACAGGTCTAGATGTCTTACAAATTTGTAAAGTCTGGGAAATCATCTTAAAAGCCAAACAAGATAGGGCAATAGTTCTAACAACTCACTCTATGATGGAAGCTGATATCCTTTCTGATAAAATTGGAATTATGGCACTTGGTAAACTCAGATGTCTAGGTGACAATCTACATCTCAAAAACAAATTTGGTACAGGTTACAAAGTAACAATTTACTTAAAAACCAGTTCTTTAGTAAACCAAAATAATAATAACAACAATAACAATAATACTACTAATCCAAGTGGAAATGTTGCAAATTTAAGTTTTAGTAATATGAATTCAGCAACTATTAGTGCAATTAAGAGTATTCAGTATAGAATTATAAATTTTGTAACAGAGTCGCTACCTGGAAGTACTGTACTTTTTAAGAGTACTGAACAGATTACCTTTAGTATTCCTAGACAGAGAACTGAAGAATTACCATATTTCTTAGAAACACTAGAGGTAAATCAAAATATACTCAATATTCAAGATATTGATGTAAATCTTTCAACCCTTGAAGAAGTATTTCTAAAAATTGCTGAAGATGCAAACAAAAATGATCAAAAAGATATTGAAAAATTAAAAGTAGAATAGTGACTTCACTGTGTAATATATATATAAATAAATATATTTGAGAATTTTGAATATGTACATATGTTATTTACCAGGTTTATTTGTTTGGCAATAATTTTTGATTAGTTTTAATGTTGCTGTTAGTTGGTACTAAATCTATAAGAAAATCATAATTATCAATGTCATCAACGAGGTTATCTTCCTCGTCAATGTAGGGTTGAAATGTTTCGTGTTCTGTGGGTAAGATGGAAGGATCCAAGAGATAGGGTAAAGGTGGTTGATTATCCATTAGAATGATTGCAAGACGACTGAATATCTCTTGACGTGCATTGGTAACGGATACCTTTTTAGACTGTTTAATTGCATCTGGTTGAGATGGATCTTCACACTCTGCTTGTCCTAAACAAGAGAATTTCAAACCACCATTTTTGAATGAAATATTGACTTGTGCAATTGTATTACAAAAGTACACTTCCTGACCATTTTCCAATGTTCTCTTACCTTGATCTTGTACTTTAATCGCCTCAACTGCTGAAGACCACCCATTAAACTCACAATAATAGTTGAGTAAATCAATACATTTATGAAATAAAAGTGGTTTGGTATCTGTGATTTGAGAGCTTGAAAATGATAATTTAGCTTTTGAACCATTAAACAATATTTTACCTCTAAGACTTTGATGTGCATCCCTAGCTGATCTTATTGAATAGTATCTAACAATTGCACATCCTTTTCCACTAACTAAATTAACTACATGTATCAACCCAAATGGTTTAAATCTATCTTCAATATCAGCTACTGTCACTTGTGAATGTAAATCTGATAAAAATAAACATGATTCTTTTAGTGGTGATTTAAAATATATAATTTCATTTGTTTTATCCATGTAACAAATTCATTTCAAAAAAATTTCAAGCTGAATGAAATTAGTTTTTTTTTTTTTAAGTTTTCCTTAGAAAAAAATTGTTAGCTATTCAACTGTTGAATTTAGCTAAATGTCATATCAAATCTATCATTAGTAAATAAATAAAACTGAAGGACTTGAGGTATCAAAATATCTAGAAAACTTCATTTTTTTTTTTAAATTTTAAAAAATTATTTTTAGATATTTTTATTTAAATATACCCAATATGTTGCAGATCAGCAATGGAATACAAGAATGTTAATGAAATTTCAAATGTAGATAATAATGTGTTCTCTATAGGTGAATTACAAAGTGAAAATAATAATGATATTGGAGCACTATTGAGTGACAGTTACGATAATATAAAATTAACAGATAGCACAAGTCATTTGACAAAGATTGAATCGCTAGAAGACTACGATGAAAATGATTTATCTTATAAAATACAAAATATAAACTTTAACATTAGCGATGACTTTGATGAATATGAAAATGGTTCAAATGAACCTAAAGAAGCACCACCAGGATGGAAAGGTATTAAATTTTATCTCTCTTTATCGAGTTACTGGTTTGCATATGCTGCTGTTATGAGTGCTTTAATATCTATAGTTTGGCCATCACAAATAGCGGTATGTAAAACAATTTTATAGTAAACATTATTAATGTTTCAGTAGTATAGAGGGGTTATTAATAATAAACAGTATTTGGGAGGTCAAGAGAATAAAGAGAAATATGTTGGTATTATACCTATTCTAGCAGTTGCTGTTTCAATTGTTATATCACCTTTATCAGGTGCTTTAAGTGACCATTCTACATCTAGATATGGTAGAAGAAGAATATATATAGTTACAGGTTCAGTTGTATGTTTGGTCTTTTTATTTCTAACTAGTCTCAGTCCTAATATTTATATATTTATGCTAATGATTATGGGTATTGAATTTGGAATTAATTTTGGAGGTACACCATATACCTCACTGATGCCAGACCTGGTACCAAAATCAAAGTATGGACTGGCAAGTGGATATCTGGCATTGGGAAATGCTTTAGGTAACTTATTTGGAGTCTTAGGTAGTGGTGTATGTCTAATGATTAAGAAATCCTATCTGATGGTTTATATATTTTTAATTATTATCTTTGGAATATTTAATCTACCAACTCTTATTGTGATCAAAGAGAAACCTGTAAGAGCATCACCTGATCAACCCAAATTGACATTCAAGAGATTTATAAAATCATTTTATCTACCATCTTCAGAATATAGAGATTTCTATTGGGTGATTATAACTAGGTTCCTTCAGGAAATGGGTATATACAGTATACTACCTTTTATTCAGTTCTATCTTGGTGATATAATTCATGTTGAGAAAGAGTCTTTGGAATTCTATGCATCAGTATTTATAAGTATAATTGTTCTTACCAGTATACCGTCATCGATTATAGGTGGACCTCTATCAGATAAATATGGTAGAAAACTATTGGTTTATATAAGTAGTGCTATAATGGCTACTGTTACTGTTGGTTTCATTTTGGTAGCTCTCAGACCTAATGTCATTGCAGTTATGGTTCTTTCAGGTCTTTTTGGTGTGGGATATGGGTCCTATCAGAGTGTAGACTATGCAATTGCATTAGATGTCTTACCAGAGAACTCAAATACAGCTAAAGATATGGGAATATGGCACCAAACAATGGTAGTACCACAACTCCTAGGCCCAGCACTATCAGGTTTTATCATTGACCGTTGTAAGAAAAACAATAATATCGTATTGGGATACACTCTTTTATTCTCTTTAGCAACCTTTTGGTTCTTTTTAGCTACCATTATGATTAAACCTATTAGGATTGGTAAAAGAGAACAATTTATACGTCTGGAGAATAAATCTTAATTTTACAACAAACCAATCCTTTCCTATCAAAATACCTGTTAAATAGTTGATCCAATAGATGTGTTTGGTATTTGTATAGAAGAATATAATTTCTGGTTTCTATAAACCTATTAAGATGTAATTGCAGCCTATCACCTTCTGAAACCAGTTCAATAGCCCAATTATAATTATCATTGACATAAAAGTCAATTTTACCATCGATTCCAAGCATTTTCCCTGGCTCAGGTGAAATCTGGGGTCCATTGGCACTTGATGCTGCATGGTAAAACTCTTGTTGCCATAGTATATGAGATTTTGAATCTTTACTTGATAATATTGATTTTAATTGTTTCGGTCTAAACAATCGTATAGCTCCCGTAATGTATTTTTCAAATTCATGTGGTTTTATCTCAAATGAATTTAAAATTTATCAGATTCGAATCGCTGAATATAATAACATGTAGAGTAAAGAGGAGATGGGAATTGTAGGTAATGAGTAGTTATTTTATCACTTGCTATTGAGTTATTAATTAAATGGGTTTTTTACACCAATGACAATTTCTGTAATTCTTTGGGTTCTCTGAGAAATATATGGGTCATTGAATAATATACCCTCTTTTCTATTTATATAAGTAGGAGTAGGGATGTGTAATGGTAGTTTACCTAAATTATCAAAAGTAAACTATTAGTATCCACCTTTAAACCCTTCAATTAATGAATAGGGGTTTAGTTTACTTACCTTGCTGTTGTGATGTTCCTATCAATTGTTGTATAGCAAATATTAGAGATTTAGCATGGCCAACCTTTAACTTAAGGGGTTGGTTTAAATCTGTTAATTGCTGCTCGTTTATAGTAGGTAAATGTATACCTTTAATATCTTGTTGTTTAAGAATATCAGCATAATTGTCGCCATCTTCTTGATTTTTGCCCATTCATATAATTCATCTACTGTCCATGTTTTGTAATCACTATTTATTGGGGTAGTGCTTGAACAAGATGTAGTGGTAGTTTTTTGCTGATTATTATTATTTGTATTCATTATTGAATGAAAAAATAAACAAAAAATTAATTAATTAATTTCCCAAAAACATCAACCATGTTCCTAAAGTTTTATGTGTTTTTACATTTTTTTTTGTTTAATTTTTTTTTTTTTTGTTCATATTTAATTTAGCGTAAGAGATATATTAAAAATGAGTAAAATTACTATATGGGGAGATTTAATGTCACAACCAACTCGTATGGTTGTTTGGGTTTGTAAATATAATAACATATCATATGATTTCAATGTTGTTAAAATTGGATTGAAAGAACAAAGAACACCTGAATATTTGAAAATGTATGTTTCATTTAAAAATGATGGGATATATAATTAATAACCAATTTTATAAACATTAGTAATCCATTTGGAATGGTACCTGCCATTCAAGATAACTCCAATAACTTTCATTTATATGAATCACATACCATTTGCAGATTCTTATTAAATAAGTATGGTGATCAACATAACCTTTATTCAAGTAATGATATATTCCAAAGAGCAAAGATTGATGAATATTTAGATTGGCATCATACAGGTTTAAGATACACTTTTCATCACTATTTCCATGAAGCATATTTACATCCAAAGGTATTTATCAATTGCACTATGAAATTTATTTGTATCATAATAACTAATATTGTGTATTAAAATATAAAGTTTAATGAACCAATTGATTTTCCATTATTTGATAAAACATCAAATGATATTCCAAAAGTTTTAAATCAATTTCAAAGTTTATTCTTAAAGAATGGTCAAAATCAATTTGTAGCAGGAACCAATTCAGTTACATTAGCAGATTTCTCAGCATTTTGTGAAATTTCTCAATTGAAATTATTGAAATTTGATTACACCAAATATCAACACATTCATGAATGGATGCAAAGAATGGAAAAACTAACTGGTTATGAAGATGTTTTTAAATTTGTAATTAAATTATCAAAAGAGGAACCAAACTATTTGGAAACTATTAAAAGACCATGAAAATCATAATGGTATTAATAAATTGTACTTAAGTAGGTATATTATTTTTTATTTGAACATGATTAGATTATAATTTATAAAATTGTTGTTTAATTAATTTAAAATTTGGTGATGTAAATTAACAAGTTGATTTCTTATTTACATTTTGGACCGTTCTTTGTTTCAACACAAATTAGACCAAAACCACAACGAACATTATCACAAGAAATCCATTTACGTTTACAATAGGCACCATAGACCGAGTCTTTTACACAATAACTATCTTCTGGACATTTAACAGTGGAACATAGATCTTTAACTTGACACTTGGCACCATTGATTGGGTCTTCAACACAGGTGTAACCAGTCATACATGTTGTTGATGCACAAGTTGGTACAGCTTCTTTTTCACATCTGGCTCCTCTAATATCATCTTGAACACAAATGAAACCAGATTTACATTTTACAGTTTCACAAGTTGGTAATTTAGTTCTTTCACATCTGGCACCTCTAATGACATCATTCAAACACTCGAAACCTTCTGGACAGTTACTGTTTTGACAAGTTGTTTTGTCCAAACATTTAGCACCATCAATATCCTCAACGCAGTACTTGTTTTGTGCGCATAGTACCTCTTTACAAGATACCTTGTTCTTTATACATCTACCTCCATAAACTGGGTTATCAACACATGTGTAACCACCAGCACATTTCATTGTCATACAAGATGGTTTTGGTCCTTTCTTTTCTGCAATCTTTGAAACGGTTGCATTTGGAGGTGCAGTAATAGTTTCATTCATTGTGGTATTGGATGGAGCTACAGGTGGGACTGTGGTAGTTGCATTGGATGGTTTGGTTCCATTTACAGCCATAGAGGCTCCAGTGAAACCTGGTGGTTCAATAGTGTATCTTGGACCTGTAGTAGAACGAGATGCAACAGATTGACTAGCAGCTGAGAATGTTGATGGTTCAATGGTATAAATAGGACCTGAGAATGTTGATGGTTCAATAGTGTATCTTGGGCCAGTTGTGAAAGGTCTCCAATCATTTAATTTACAAAATGGTGTACCATTAGATCTACAGGCACATGAAGAACCTTTTGGACATCTAACTGATTTACATGACTTCTTTCTACATTTTTCGGAATCATAACTCTGGTCTTCAACATCAGTTGGAGCTTGTCCACCAGTAGTTGATGAGCTGTCTTCTTGTTGCTGTTCATTCTCAGAGATATCAATGATGTCTTCATCTAAATCATCATCAATAGATAAGATGTTTCTACCTCCAGATGTACCAAAGTTACGACCTGTAGTTGAACGGAATCCACCTGGGTTTCCAGTAGTAGCATCAAACATGTGAGTATCAGGTTTCTTTGTTGGTTCTTCATCAATCCACTGATCTTCTTCAGACTCTTTCATAATTTCTTCCTCTTCAGTTTCATCTTGAGTTTCATCCTCAGCTGGAACTTCTTCAACCTTTTCAACAACTGGTTCAGTTGGTTTTGGAGTTTCTGTGACTTTAGGTACTTCAGTTTCCTCTAAAATATCCAACAATGGTTTTGGGGAGGTTGTAGTTGAGGTGACAGCCAAAGTCAAGAGTTTATTAGCAACTGGTGGTTTGGTACCCATGACTACTGGTGCTTTGGTTGATTTAATTGGAGCAGTTTGGTGAGTTTGTGGTTTTGATTTCATGTTTCTTTTATTTGATAAATTGATGCCTTCATCTTCAGTGATATGAATCTTCTTATTCTGGTGTTTTGGAGCTTCAATTCTCTTGACCATGTCCTTAATAACCTTCTTCTTGATTACACATTTGGATTGATAATTACAACATGTACTAGTTGAATCACACATATCATTAGATTCATCTTTATCAACACACTCAAAACCTCTTGGACATTTTGAGAATTTACACTTGTATTGGTTAGGTTTAAAGAACTGATAGTGTTCAGATTTCTTATCACCATTGGCAACATTTGGTAAACAGTTGGATGTGAATCTCCAGTTATTGTTATCCTTGTTTTTGACACACCATTCAACTTCAGGTTTTTCATCATCATCAAAATCTACAGTTTTGATTGACATTTCATCTTCTTCAACTTCCATTTCATCATTTCTATCCATTTCTTCATCATCTTCCATTATACCTTCAGTTTCAACGTCAGTTTCATTGATAGCCACTGCTTTGGCTACTGCTTTGGGTGGAGGTGAAATATGAAGAGATTCATTCATACCAGTATGACATTTTTCACTTGGAATTTGGAGACACATGAATACTTCAGAGTCACAACATGGATAACCATATATAACTGAGCAATACTTTGGATTGGCTAAACAGTGTTCTTCACTCAAAACTCTGCAATCTAATCAATAAGTTTTATTAATAAATCTAAGATTTTAGATATATTTTAATAAATCTTAGTTATATTTATACATACTTGGAATTTTTTTCTTTTTACATTCGATGGTATTGAGAAATAATAGTACCAAACAAAATACTAATAAATAGTTGATTGGTTTCATTGTTTTTTTTTATAATTTAAATAAATAATTATAAAATTTTATATCTTGTAAAACTATATAGAAGGGAGTTTGTTTACTAATATAATCTGTTTTTTAATTATTTAAACAGTTTAAATGATAATAAAAAAAAAGAAAATAAGTGAGTTTAAATAGGATGAAACGATTGGTAAAATTGTAGTATATATTAGATTGTTATAAATATTGGCAATAGGGTATCTAATTTTAACAATTGACATGGTTTGAACATACTTTAACAAATTATTCTAAACTCTCTTTTCTACCACACTTCACTACACTAAATGGAAAATAACAACAGTACAACAATAAAATACAGCGTCGTTGTTGGAGTATACATTAAAAATTCACCAAATGGGGAATATATTGATTTAGTATTTCTTTTGTTTTTTTTTATTGGTTTTAACTAATTATCATAATGTGTTATTATTTTTAAAAACTTCCAAAATTAATTTAGTATCTATCTATTAACATCACAAAATACCAGACTATCTATTAAAATCTATATTTGGACAAATTCATCCACCAATTTTTGTATCTAGATTAAATATACACTAAACACATAAAACACATTTTCACACACAAAAGTTTATGTTAACATTGTCTTTTTAATGATTAATATCTTTTTAATATCACAAATTTGTCTTGTTTGAAAGGTGTGTGGGTGGTGGGGTTGATGATACAAAGTGAAAAAAAAAAATAAAACAAAATTAAATTACGAATCGGGGTGGTGTTACATGATTAATCAATATAGTGAATTTATTTATTTTTTTTTGAAATTAGTTATTAAAAAGTGTTAAGGGGGAAGATGAGTAAATCTAATCATCTTCAAATTACTAATACTCTTAAAAATAGTAATACGGATCGACAAGAATGCACAAATGATGTTAATGATAGTAATAAGGAATTTATACCTGTGTTTTGGCAACATACAAAGCAAACACTAGATGTATCTAGTAGTATTGCCTGTAATTCACCCATCAAAAATAGTAATAACAATAGTCTAGATAACTATTTACTTTCTTCTCCATCATCATCACAACAAAGCTCAACATTGTCAAGTATATCAACAGTTTCCACGTTGACCCTATTAAAAAAATATCAAAATATCTTTATAGAGATATCACAACAACTATCAACATGGAATAGTAATGAAAAGAATCTATTAGTGACTTGTAAAAGTATTATAATGGTACTTGAGAGAATACAAATAATTTCAAGTAGTACTAGTTGTGATAAGAGTTTATCAGAAAATAGAAACTCTCAACAGTTAAATGTTGATAAAAACTATTTTAGAATTTTTAAAAATCAAGAAATCAATGGTAGTAATGAAGATTATGTATTTCGTGAATTACAGTTGAAACATTGTGAGAAATTAGAAAGTCTAATGAAATCTTTAAATTCATTTATGGATGGTTTAAAAAAGGTTTCAGAGAAATTGGTTAGTCTGAGGAATGATAACTATCATCTACTAGAACATAATAAAAAAGTTATAAATAATAATGTAGGTGAGTTGAATAGTGGCGACTACTCAACTCCTCCACTGACAACAATTCACGATTGGTTTCTATTCATTGTACAGAGTTATCGAATAGAATTTCAAAGAAAGGAATCTATACTATCTAATCAATTTGATTATACAAAATCACAAGAACAATTGTACGAATGTTTGAGTTCTCTAAATTCAAAAATTGATAATGAATACAGTACGTATATTCAAGCTTCAAACTTCATAAATATTTCCTGTACATACTAATATTATATGTTTGCTTGTTTATTATACAAATTCCAGTATGGGAATTAATAGTTAAAGTTGTAGATGTAATAAAGGAGAGTTAAATTTTCAAGATTTCATAGGTGATTGTACATTATTAGGTGTAACTGATTGATTCTGTATTGGTCCTAAAAACTTTCTAATTCTTTTTGTTAAATCCTGTTTAATTTGAGGTGGTACTTTTTCTATTACATTATATAAGGTTAGTTATCCTCATTATAATTGATAAAACCGAAATAGTTTAAGACATACTCTTTGCTTGTGGTGTTATACTTGCACATAGATCTGATAATTTTACATTTTCGTTATTTTTTATATATTCTCTACACAGTGTCTTTACTTCGTCTCTCCAACCACCTTCTACTAGTTTATTTTTTAATAGTAATTTTAATCTTTCTCTTTCACCAGACTCTATCATTCTCTGATGAATTGTCGATCTTAATTTGATGTGACTAATCGATAGTGATACTGACATTAGTATATGTTATGTAGGATATTTTCAAATGTGTTGTATATTATAATAATAATAAAGTTTTTGATAAATTAATTAAAGTAATATTGGTTCAATGAATTAAATTGAATGGCTAATATTTTTTTTGTAATTGTAATGATTTACTATCTCTCTGTTGTTGATGTTTTTTAACCCATTGTAAAAGAGTAATTTCTAAATCGACGTTAACTATTTTTTTAGCTGATTATCACTACAAAAACAATAATATAGATCGTTTGCGATACACATATTAATTGATAACTCTTTTTTGTTTCTATTATTATAAACACAAACACACTTTTAAAAAAGTAGTTAAAAACTTACTCTTTTATTGTGGGGGATGACATTTCTGATAAAACAATCCGCGGATACTAAAAAAAAAAAAAAAAAAAAAACTAATCAAAATGATCAAAAGCATTAATGGGGGTAATTATGACTAAAGTACTATTCATACTATCCATTTTTTACTCTATTTGATAAAGTCTCCCTTTTAATGATTCTCAACATCACTAATTTCTATAACAATACTTTAATTATATTTGTATTTGCTCTCACCACACAGAATGTCTTAAAGCTTTGTGGTGGTACTCAGAACACATTCTCTTCAAATGGTTTATAAAAATACATATCTATAAAAATGAGATTAGATAGAGTAAGGTGGTAGAATTGAAAAATCACAATCACAGACAGAGACTGTTACAAAAATAGTGCCATGAAAAAAAAATTCAAAAAAATTGTAAAATTAAATGTGGGTGTGCTTTGTAAGTATGTGGTAATGAAGGTTCATTGATTGGATAAATCAAATAAATTTTAAAAAAATAAGACACTACATCCATTTGAAAGATATGTATCATTTAAAACAAAAACAACTGTAGTGCTCTATAGTGTACTTTCCATTTATAGTTTAAAAAAAAAAATCAAACACATACCCACCAAGGTTAGAGCTCTACCACAAATCAAAAATACAATATTACAAGCCTTAACCTTTTTTTTTTTAAAATTTTTGTTTTGGGTGTGAAATCACAACCACCACATACCCACCAAACAACCCTTTCTCTTCTACCACTCTTCTGGTAGTATAAATACATATATAATTCAAAAAAATATATTTTTTTTAATAAAATAAATTCTAAACAACAATAGTTTGTTTTCTTCTTTTTTGATCAATCATATCAGTCAGCAACAAACAAAAGCATCCAATAGTTATTGTGTTTTTTTTATATTTTATTTTTGTAAATCTTAAGAGACAAATTATACTTGCTATAGTCTATTTATACACTAACCTAGTTAAAATCTATACATAGAATTTAGTATTCCACTTATCCAATACCAAATAACAAATCATTTTCCAATCTTAAGATATTGTTTTTGATCAAAATTTTATAATTATTTAAACAATATTTTAAATCAACATTTTCAAATCTTGCTTGCAAGATTCTATATTTTATAAATCTATTTATTTTATAAAATGTGTTTTACTTTGAATCAATATACAAAACTATCGGATTCTAGGATAAAATTAGATAGTAATTTGTAAGTTTATTTTAATTTCCAAATAACCAGTTTTAATAAATTAAAATTTTTATTAATTTTTTAAATTTTTTATAAAGAATAAAATCAAATTCAAGTTTATCTTATAATGGTTCCAATTCATTTGGAGAAATTATAGTTTCCCATGAACCACTTCAAATTACACCGGATACATTACAAAATAATATAAATTGCATACAACAATTACAAACTAATAATAACCATAATAATAATAATGGAATAGAAGGATATTCACCAAAAACATCACCACCACTACCATCACATTATTCTAGTGGTACTTCAACACCTCCAATGTCACCAAAACAACCAATAGTCAATGGAAACTCTCAAATAATTAATACACAAAATTCATATGACACTCCTCAACTCAATATGGATATCGACCTATTTAAATACTCTATAGAAGAGATTACGTTTAAATTTAAAAAATCAATTTGGATCAATGATGATTTTGATCAAAATACTTTTGAATTTTCAAATTTTAATCCATTAATAGAAAATATTAATAATAATCAATTACAATTCAGTTCAGATAATACCAATACCTTTGATTCATCACCGTTATCCCCATCACCCAAGAAACCCAATACCTCCAAAATTATAACACTTTCAAATAGTATAATAATAATAGTCATAGCTATTATCCTAATATACTCAATGGTCATGATGAAATTGAAATTGAGGAAATTGATAACAATGGTAAACGAACAACAACAACAAATTACCATAATATAGTAAATAATAGTAATAGTGTGATTATTGATAAATATAGTGAATTATATAAAAGAAATATAGAAGAATCTAGGTTAACTCTACCAAATTCATTTAGATCTGTAATTAATAATACATTTGAGCATGAATCTATACAGAATATGAAGAGTCCCGATGTTATAGGGTCTAATAGTGGTATTGGTAAATTAAAAAAGTTTAAAGAGCATTATGATGGTTCAACAGTACCCAAAACTACAATTACTGATCCAATACCAGTACTTGAAAAAAAGAAAAGAGGAAGACCAATTAAAGCTAAACCTTCTATATGTGAGTTATGTGGTACAACATTTTCACCAGAATGGAGAAGAGGACCTCGATCTGTTGTCAACATTTGTAATGCCTGTGGTCTACAGTTCTCAAAAAAATCAAAAAAAGATAAATTGTTTAGTAACTTTAGAGAATATCTTTTGAATTATATAATAATGAATGATCCTAAAATTAAGAAACAACAACATCAACATCAACAGAGTAATGGTAATATGGGACATATGGTATTACCTCCACCATCATCTTGTAATCCTATATTTTCATTGAAATCCAGTAACGGAAGTATAAACAACAGTGGATATCTATCATCTTCAACAGGATCATCATCATCATGTTCATCTATAACCCTATTAATGAATCAGTCAATGGAAATTGATCAAGAAGATGAAATCGAATTATTACATTTAAAATCTAGAAACTATCAAGACTTGGGTATCATTGATGATATCTGTGAAGAAAATTAAAACAAATACCCAACTATATATTTATACTGTAAATAATAAAAGCTAATTGTTTTTAAAATCACCATCTTCATCATACCTTTTTTATAAAGTTCATTCTAGATTTTTTTTTATTTTTTTAACACCCAAAAGATCACCATGATGTTAAGTAAATCCAATTCAGTCAATAAACTATTTTTAAAGTATTTACAAACTAAAGCAAATAATAAATGTTGTTTTACATCAACCAACACTGATTCTGTATGTAGTCTGATATACTTAGCTCTGAGATATTATGAAATTAACAACTATATATATATAGTTAAAGAAAACATCTTTAAATCAATTACATAAAGATTTAGGAGGTAAAATGGTTGAATTTTGTGGTTGGGAAATGCCAGTAATGTACAAAACAGGTGTTTTAAAAGAACATTTACATTGTAGAACTAATAGTTCATTGTTTGATGTATCTCATATGGCTCAACTTAAGATTCATGGTAAAGATCGTATAAAGTTCTTTGAATCTTTGGTTGTTGCTGATTTGGAAGCTTTACCAAAAGGGTCATCTAAATTGTCAGTTTTCACCAATGACAAGGGTGGTATCATTGATGATACTATGATTACCAATCAAGGTGATTGTTTGTATGTTGTTGTCAATGCTGGTTGTGCTGAAAAGGATATTGCACATATTCAATCAAAACTCAAGCAATTCAAAGAGAAATCAGGTGCCTCAGATGTTCACATGGAGATTCTAGGTGAACAGAGTTTGATTGCTATTCAAGGTCCAAAAACTGAAGAAATTCTTCAAAAACTTTTAGGAAAATCTTCAAGTGTGGATTTGGGGAAAATGGAATTTATGACACAATTGCCAATGAATATCAGTGGTATTCCATGTATTGTCACTAGATGTGGGTACACTGGTGAAGATGGTTTTGAGATTAGTGTACATTCAAATCAGGCTCAGAAATTAGCTGAGATTCTATTGAGTTGTACCACACCTAAAGAACAAGGAATTCTTCCAGCTGGTCTCGGAGCTAGAGATTCATTGAGACTTGAAGCAGGTCTTTGTCTATATGGTCACGATTTGAATGAGGATATCACACCAATTGAGGGAACTCTTGCCTGGTTGATTGGAAAGAGACGTAGAGAACAAGGTGGTTTCCCAGGTGCCAACATCATCTTACCACAAATCAAAGATGGTGTCTCTAAAAAGAGAGTAGGTGTCTTAATTCAAGGACCACCAGCTAGAGAAGGTACTCAAATTATCGATCCAATTACTAAACAACCAATTGGTAATGTAACCTCTGGCACCTTATCACCAATGACCAAAGATTCCATTTCTATGGCCTATGTACCAACATCATTATCCAAAGTTGGTACTCCATTGACATTGTTAATTCGTGATAAAGAAGTTCAAGGTACTGTTACTAAAATGCCATTTGTAGCTACAAACTATAAAAAAATATAAAAATATACAAAATACCCCCATCCCACATATAATGTATATATTGCATACTATATAAGATCTATCATCACTTTTCATTCTTGGTATATACATATTTCTCCTAAATATCTACTTTTATTTTCGATTATTATTATTATTTACAAATGTTGTATTTAGAAACCTGATGGTGAAGGTTGTGACATTATTGAGAGAATAGAAGGTGTATTGGGCATTGGTGTTCCCATTGGTGTAGGTGATTGAAGATTACCATGAGGTGTTCCCGATGGTTCTGAAGAGGAAGGTACTTGATTAGTCGAGTGTAAAATTGTACTTTGTGATTTATATAATGGTTCAAAATGTGATTTCCATTCTTTAACCTTTTTACTATATTTTTCTATTAATTTATCTTTATTTTCAATCTCTACTTTAATTTTTGTAATTTCCTGTAATTATTTATTCAATCTATGGTTAATAGATATAACTAATGATAGTAGTAGAACCTAAATTTACCTGTTTAATTTCTGTAATTGATTTTTCATTTTTATGTTTTGATTGTATTTCTTTAAAATACAATTCCATATCTTTTGCAGAACCTATAAAATTATCAATTTGTGAATTCAATCTATTGTCTATATCTAATTGGTTACTGTCATTACTGTTGCTGGCAATAAGCATCTGCAAAAATTCCTGTAAATTCATATTGAGATTCTGTAATAGTATTGTCGATTCTTCTTCATTTTGTTGCTGTTGTTGTTGTTGTTCAACATTCTCAGACATGTTTACATCTTGTTCATTAACATTTTCAGAAATCATATTTCATTTGATGATCACCACGTTTCTCTTTGAATTTGAACTTAAAATTTTTTTTTTTTTTTTTAGTATATATTAAATTAAACTAGAAAACTAGGGCAGATATTAAACTAAATATGCTACCAATAACCTATTCGAGATTAAACAGTAATATAGGTGCTGGAGGCAGGAGACTTATTCCAGAATATTTTAGAAGAATATTTCATTATCCTCAAATGGATATTGAATATACATTTTGGATAATGTTTTACTTGTGCTTTAATCCTTCAAGAGTCTACAGAAACACATCTTGGCATAAACGTATGGAATAACAGTACATCTACAAACTAAAGCCCTTCTCAACAAATATTAACACACAATACACATTAAAAACAGAGACTAAAAATCAATGGGCTAGAGACGACCCAGCATTTGTTTTCATTTTACTTTTATTCATGTTTGTAGCTTCCATGTCATATGCAATTACATTTCATTATTTAAATTTTTTCCATATCATAAAGACCATATTTTGGTCAGTTTTTATTGATTTCATCTTGGTTGGACTTATAGTAGCAACCATTGGATGGTATATAACGAATAGATTTTTCAGAGTTTCAGCTCATAATCACAGTGTAGATCAAAGTGTTGAATGGTTATATGCATTTGATATTCACTGTAACTCATTTTTCCCATTTTTTATTATATTATATGTTTTTCAAGTAAGTATTATACTTTTAGAACTCTTTATGATAGGAAATACTAATACTATAGAATTGTAATTTTTAAACAGTTCTTTTTATTACCAATATTACTATCAAATTCATTCCTATCTACATTAATATCCAATGTCATGTACTTTTTTGGATTTGTATATTATTATCATATTACATTTTTAGGTTATAATGGTAACTATTTTTAGTTGATTTCGAATATATAACTATTTACTAATATATTATGTGTATTTATAGCATTACCATTTTTACAACATACAGTTGCATTTTTATATCCTATAGCATTGATATTTACATTTTGTGTGTTAGGAGTTGTATTCAATATTAATCTAACAGTGGTCATTATGAAATTTTATTTTGGGATAGCACTTTCTTAGATGGATAAGAAATAAACAAATGAAATATTAAAAAAAATGAATATAGATAGGATAGATTTCATTTAAGACATTTACAATTTCCAAAGGAAATTTTAAGAAAGAGGGTTTTATTTTAGTTTTGTTTCATTAAACCAACTAAATCATTATTCTTGGTGGAATTTTAATATAGATATCATATTTGAAATCTTAATGAATAATTGAATCGAATTTGATGATAAACACCATTTAAGTTGGTTTCATTGTTACTGTGTTGTTGTGTTGTATTGTGAAAAACATGTATATATTTGTGTGTTTTTAAAGATCATAAAAGGTTTCATCCAAAAGTGAGAATTGTGATTGAGTTTTTTTGTCAAGTGCGGTTACGACTGGTGATGTTGAAAATGTTGAAACTGGTATAGATCTCCAATTACTACTATCGATATTTGGATTATTATTAGGAAAACTTTTATATTCAGGTAGTGGGGGTAGTTTATTTGGAGGTGTACCAAAGGATTTGTTCATTCTCTCAAATTCGGGAAACATGTTATTGTGGTCTAATAATTGACCATTACTTATACTTCTATTCATTGATCTATTTGGACTACTACTATTTCCATTACCATTCATATTATTACTTTCATTATCGCTACTATTATTACTATTACTATTATTGGTTTCTGCTTTTGGTATAGTCAATGATTTCTTTAAAAACAGTGTGTCATTTGAATATATTTTATTCAATCTTTTGATATCATCAATCTAAAATAATGATAATTAGAATATTTATGTTGTTATCTCTATTCAATAAACCTTTAGGTACCTACTTTTACTCCATATTTAATTGCTAAACCTTGAAGTGTATCTTGACGAGTTAAAATATGTGTTATAGGTCCGTTACTATTATCTGTATTTGGTGTATTTATATTTGTATTTAATGTAGAAGAGTTGGTAGTGGTTGTTGTTGTTGTTGTTGTATAGTTACTACTACTGCTCATACTACTACCTCCATTAAAATCATCATTCAACGGGTGCACATTACTAAATGAATTACTTTTAAAACCACCACTACCTTTTTCAAATATCGAATAGTCATTAAATGACTTATTCTGTTGTTGATAATTCTTTGATCCTAATCCATGGTTATTAGTATCTCTGTTGTTGACGTAACTTTTCCCATTACTGTTTTCTGTTAAAAAATCCCATTCATTTTGAAATGATCCCATTATATATAAAAATTAAATATAAAAATATTTATGATAGATATCTTAATTCTAAAATATTTCAATATAATACTGTCAAAATATTACATGAAACAACTAAATTGTTATAAAAATAAAATTATAAAAAATTAAAAAAAATTTTTCTATTCTAACATAAAAGTCTGGGAAATCACGTTTTGCGAAAATTCAATTTTGAGTTGATTTCATTAATGAATTACTTGACAACAACTTTTCAATTTATTTGCTAAAATCAATTGTGATTGGTTTTATAACGGAAATAGATAAAAACAACTACTGCAATGATTATACCAGCTAATTGGGTTTTAGAGTCCTTTTGAATCAGGAGTTTCACTAGTAACAGGTTGACTGTCAATTAGAACTGAGAAATCAGGGTCTAGAATGGTATTATAGGTATAGTGTGGGATGGATATAGGTTAATATTAACAAGATATTAATTTCTTTGGAATTATAAACATCAACTATAACGAATCCGAGCTTTATTTATTAAATCAATTAGCAAAGAAATGTGGGTATTGAAGATGTTAGTTGAACTAAAATTAGATACTGTTCAAGTTGAAACGAAAACCCATGTTTAATGGTGGCATTATAAATGAATTTAATAGTGTGTTAGTGTTAAGATCATATACATCTAAGTTTGATTGAGTGCTAGAGTTTTCATATTCTAGTACAAGGTAACCATCATTTGAAAATGTTATATACCATAATTCAAAGTTTATATTGAATGGTGATGCAGAGTATAATTGAACAGCAGTTCCACTTGATAAATCAATTTGATAGAGAACAAATCTTAAATTGTTTTTTTGATGCTGTGGGAAAACTGCATAGATAGAACCATTATAATATTGTGCTGTCCATCCTGCAGTTTGTGAAGTTGGAGGTAGTGGAGTGTTATCAATAGTTTTTAAAGTATAAGTAGCACCTTTACAATCGTATACTATAAGACCATATTTACCACTTCCATAATAAAGTGTATATAATAAGTTATTTTCAGGATCCAAAGTTGCATATCCAGCCTGAAAATTCACATTTATTGGTTGTTTTGTACTAAGGTTCAATACAAATAAATTAATATATAATAATATTGTTATATTAAATTAATTTAAGTGACTATGTACCTACAATGTTTTTTGGTTAAAATCAAATACCAACAATAAAAGATTTGAATAGGTTGAGTATCCATATACTGTATTTAACTCTTGATTATATACATATACACTAAAATCAGTTTGTTCATAGTATTCTCCTATATCAATAGATGAAATGGGTGTAATTGTAAGATTTGTATAATCAAAATTTGCAATATTAATTGTAGTCATTCCTTGGTACAAGATTATACTCTTTGTTTAGTGTTTATATATACTGATAATAGTGATGAATATAGTATAATACATACTGAATTGGTGCCAGATGTATAATTACCATTTAATACAAAACCAATCATGTCACTCTGTGGTATTGGTAGTTCAAAAGAAGCATCTTTATATCCCATAACACCAGTGTCTAAATCTGTAGTTGTGATTGTGTATTCCTCTGGATCTAATAATATTTGGTAACCTACATTGCAATATACATTACCAATAATGAATAAAAAAATTACAACTAGTAATGGTAACTGATTCAATATGTACATTTTACTATTCCTAACAACATTGTATCAAAATTATTTGAAATTTACTTTAAAACCTAAATTCTCTCCAAAATATCTAACTTTTCCAATCATTTTAAATAAAATATCTTGATACTTTATATATTCCATTATTGTATTACCTTATATTAGTTTTATTTATTAAATATTGTATCTGACTTTTCCGATCTTTATTTTAATTAATAAAATATCTTGATACTTTATGCATTCCATTATTGTATTACATTATTAGTTTTATTTAATAAAATATTGTACGTGTTCTGTGATGAGGTGGTAATCTATCTAACATTGCTTCACCTCTACCCCATAGCATCCAATCTACTTCCAATGCCAAGAGGTTTACATTATTTTTATTAAAAATGTCTCTCATCTTTTCAACTACACTTACAGTGACTGCTCTTATTTCAATTTCCATTTCTGATCCCACCACAATTTCTTTTTTATTTTTAACTAGTTCTGATAATTCCTCATTATAAACCATAATACCTAATGATTCTAAAATTTGAGGTACTCCTGTGTATTGATTGGAAATGGGGATTGAATTAATACTTTATATAGTACCTATATAATGAAATGTACACATACTATAGTCAGCAAACATTGTTAACTTTTCAATATCATTAAATTTACCAAGTCCTTCACCTTTGAAAGCTCCCCAGAGATCACCCACGAATATCTGTGCTCTCTTGTAAAAGAATATTTGTCTGTTCTTGTAGACACAAGAGTCTCTGAAACCCCAAAAATAACGTGTAACTAAATCTACTAAAGTTGCAGCAGATTGTTTAGCAGATTCAATAAACTCTTTAACTGAACCATTGAAATAAGTTTGCAATTGTAAACCTATTTCATTCAAAAGTCGACATCTCTCCTTTGCATTTGGTAACTCTCTTTGAAACCAAGAATGCAGAATATCGGTAGTCACCAATTGCAATCTATCGGCATCAAATGAATGTGGGTCTCTGAGAATCTGTTGTTTTAAACCATTACCTAAATGGTGATATTCCAATTCAGAGTCTGGCCAAAAACAGAAATTCAAAGTATCCAATACTAATATAAACTTTGCAGTTTGTTCAGTACCATCTGAGTAATGAAAATCATTTGCTGACCAATCTTCTCTCTTTGAACCTTTGGCTATAAATTCACTGATAAATGATTTACATTCTTTTTCTAATGCCTCCTCACATACAGATACATATTTAGCTTGTGAACTAACGTATTCAGTAGTTTCTCTAATCAATTCCAAAGCATTCATTTCTCTTAATTCAATCTGAGTAAAACTATTGAAAAAAAAAACTAATTTTCACCAACTAAACGAAATTGTAAAATGGGATCTTGACTTTAAAACTTAATTAATTAATCAGAGTTTTAATTTTTTATTTAATTTTTTTTCTTCAATTAAATCTTTGTATTCTTCAGGTAGGTCAAAGTTTTCAACAGATTCATCATCTATTATATCATCATCCTTTAGAAATTTCAATATATTAATATAGATGCAGGAAAAAACAATCCAATAACCACTTAGGACCACTTACCAATTCATCAAGATTATAAAACTCTTTAATTTCATTAAAAACCTGAGTAGTTGAAAATGATTTATTTGGTAATTGTGATTGTAATAGTACAGTACAATTCAACAATGAAAAATATTTATTAATACCTAAAGGTAGAAATTTACCAATGGATTCTAATAGAATATTTCTAGAATTGATATCCCATTCATCATCAACGTCTCCTGATCCACTATGAGGTGATGAAATTCCATTTGGAGTTGACATACTTGTGGAAAAAGTTGTTGAACTATCAACATTCAAATTCCTATTATTTAAATCTTCAACATTTGATTCACTGACATTCATAGATACAAAAAAAACAGTAAATTAAAAAAGTCTAATTAAAAACGTTATGATTACTCTATTTCTGATCAAATATACAACTATGATGAAAAAAACTCTAATTTTTTTTTTTTTTTTTTTTTTATTAATTTTTTTTTGATCTTCAATATTTTTTATTTTATTATTACAACTTCAATATATACTTTATAAAGAATGAATGTTTTAAAATTAACACCATTCCCAACTCAAGATAAAGAGAAACCATTAAATCATGGTAGATTTGAACCATATGTAGATAACGGAGGGTAGGTTTTGAAATGTCAATAAGACATTTTTTTATAGACTATCTTTTTATAAATGAAGATATTAATATTTAAAATTATGATAACAGTACAGTATTATCAGTAGCTGGTAAAGATTATTGTGTAGTTGCAGGTGATACACGTATGAGTGATGGTGGTTATGGTATCCAAACTAGAAAATATACTAAAATTTTTCAATTGTATGTGTTATTAATGCTATTGATATGGAAATTTAGAGAGAGGTTATTCTAATAGTTTATAAATTATGTAAATTAGAACAAATAAGTGTGTTATTGCAACTAGTGGTATGCAAGCTGATACATTAGCACTACAAAAGAAATTAAAAGTAATGTTGGATCACTATCAAAAAGAGAATGGAAAAGTAATGAGCACACCAGCAATTGCTCAATTTTTATCAAATACATTATATTACAAGAGATTTTTCCCATATTATACTTTTAATTTAATTGCTGGTATAGATGAGGAAGGAGAAGGTTGTATTTGGACCTATGATGCTGTAGGTTCTCACGAAAAAGTTAAATATTCATCACAAGGTTCAGGTAATCAATTAGTTATTCCATTGTTGGATAACCAAGTTGCCAAATTCAATCAACTATTACCAGAAGGTCCAAAAGATGTACCTTTGGATCAAGTAGTTTCTTTTGTAAAAGATGCCATCACATCTGCTGGTGAAAGAGATATCTATACTGGTGACTATGCTGATATTGTTGTAATTGATAAACATGGTGTACGTTGGGAGAAATTCGAACTCAAATTAGATTAAATATATCTATTTTATTTAATTTTTCAATTTGGTTGGTGAATCCAAAATCCTCCAAAAAAAGAATTATCACAAAAACACAACTATAGTAAATAAATCAATATAAATAATGTACAAGAACTCTGCAACAATATAAAATCAATCTTTGTTTTAAAATTAAGATTTTAATAACCGCCAGTTGAAAGTTATAATTTAAAATTAGAGGTTTTTTGTTTTTTTTTAATTAATTTGAGTTCAAATACCCACATTTAAAATCTCAGGAAGATGGCAGTGTTAAATAAGATAATGATTCCTGATAAAGAAAAGGTGTTACAAAGATTAAAATGGTTATGGCTTTTGTTGGTACCCTCATTGAGGAGATTAATATTGACTGTTGTTATAGCGACATTGGTATCTGTAATAGGCGTTTTGATATATAATAGTCCACCTTCACTCTACACTAGTTATGAACTAGTAATCAATTGGTCATATGATCCCAGGGTATTAATACCATTTGATAGTAATTTTACATATAATATATTACTGGATTCACATTGTCATACTACATATTCAGATGGTAGTCTTACACCAGAACAAAACATTCAGTGGCATATAGCTAATGGGTATAATGCAATGTTTGTAACTGACCATAATACACTCAGTGGAGGTATAGAAACTCAGAAAATTGCTAGAGAAAAGTATAATGATCAAATTAAAGTTCTAGTTGGATATGAATGGAGTAATTGTAGAGTTCATTTAAATTTCATTGGAATCAATGAGAGTATAACTCCTATACAAGATCCAACAGATGAAGAAATTCAAGACGCAATCAATCAAGCACACCAACAAGGTGGTATTGTAGTTTACAATCACAGACCATGGAGTTATTGGGCAAATTTAGGTCAACCTACTGTTCAACAGTTTGCAAGTTGGGGTGTTGACTATTTTGATATTGCCAATACCTACTATTTTGATATGCAAACATTTTTGTATGCTCGTGAGAATGGGTTTGGAATAACCACTGCCAATGATTTTCATGGTGGTACCCAAGCAACTGGTTGGACTCTTTTAAATAAGGAAAATGTAACAAACTATAATAGCAGTGCTCCAATAAATGCAAGTTATTTTACAGAAGAAGATCTATTTCAATTATTTAAACAAAAGAAAACATCATTTCTCTATCAAGTCACTGGATCTGGTTACGATGTAGGTAGTAAACTGACAAAGAATCCAAAATATAATTTCTATAGTCCATGGATTAAAGTTGGTTCTTTTTTCCATAGTTTCTATTCACTTCAAAGAGGTGCCGCATCTTTTGTAAATGGAGGCAGTTGTGGAAGTCAGACGGTAACAATTGATGAATCTGCTATAAAATCATGTGTATTATGGTTTGTTGTATTATTTTTATTAGGTGAGATATTCAGAAGTATTATAATGTTCATTGTAAAATATATCAAAATGAAGAGAGCACAAAGAGCACAGTCTTCAAGAACCATTAAAGAATGGCAAGAGGATTTTGGTGTTGTAGATCAACCACTTTTAAATTTAGAATTGTAAATAATATCCAACAACATTATTATTATTATTGTATTATATATATTTAATAAAACACCAATAAATAAATAAAATTTATTAATTTCTTTGATGATTACCACAGAGAACTGAGAATGTTCTTATAGAGTATCTATATTCCATTGGATTGTTTGGTCTTTGGAGTTCGGATAAGAATTTATGTTTATCACCTAGAGCTACATTGTCATTTGGGAAAGTAGGGTCCAGAAGGATTTTAGAGGCTTCTTGTCTAAAGAGTTTAGGATAAGCTGTACAAAATGCCAAAGGAATATCTGCAAAGTGTTGTAAAAGTGGAATTTGCAATACCGATGTCATACCAACCAATAGATTTCTAATCAAAGTTTTACCAGCATGTGATTGTATAGCTTCATCCAACAGTGGTGCAATTTGTTGTTTAATAATTGCATTGTCAGATTTGGTTGCTGTCAGAGTAGTTGACAAGAAACTCCAACAACATCGAAGAGTAACAATATCTTTGGTATCGAGTAGATTATATATAATATAAATGTCAATGGCACGGACAATGTTACCGTCCAGACATTGTGGGAAATGTTTATAGCAGACAGAGAGTAACTGCAGATATAGTTTACTGAGATCAGCTCTGTATGAGAAATTAATGAGATAATTTGGATCAATTGCCTCCAAAAATGGACTTGGAACTGGTACTGCTGGTACTAATGTGGCACCTTGTTTTAGTATATTCAGTATTATATGAGAAATAGTCGATATGGTTTGTGCTAGTCTTTGTTCATATTCAGGAGAAAGTTTAGAATAGGATCCAAATGCAATAAGAGGTGGGAAGAAAAAGGGTGATGGTGATGACACAAAACTCTGTGTAATGTGGTTGAGAATCTCACCTAGGAAATCATAGGCTATACCTTTACAAAATAGTACAAACCAACGATAGATTCCAGCTATTGTATCCATAACTTCACCATCAGTATTATAAGTTACAATTAAGTTTCCAAAAATAGGTAACAATACTTTCAGTAGG
Organism: Tieghemostelium lacteum; assembly: GCA_001606155.1. Taxonomy (NCBI): domain Eukaryota; phylum Evosea; class Eumycetozoa; order Dictyosteliales; family Raperosteliaceae; genus Tieghemostelium; species Tieghemostelium lacteum. The sequence continues at coordinate 857,209 of LODT01000004.1, read as the reverse complement.
AGATATAAAGGGTGTTGGGTCTTATCATATTTTACCTCTTGGTCTTGTTGAGATCCATTGTCATCGTATTCAATGTACTGGCTGACAAGATTAAGTATCTTCAACTGAATGAGTAGGAATGGTTTATCTTTGGTGTTATTAGCTTGATTTAGTTGATGGAGATTCTGAACTATAGGGCCAATCAGTCTCTGGAATGGTAAATTAAGCTCATTAGGATTTGGTGCATTCTTTAGAATTCTTAATAGACCATCATAGACACCAATAATATCAGGGTTGTGTTGCTGTTGTTTCAACGCTGGTTCGCATAGTTCTAAAATCTTGTTGGTATGTGGGAATAAAAATTGAGCACAATGACTATTCAGACAAATGGATGAAAATGAGGATCCTGCTGAAACTAGTAGATCAGGTACTTGGAATGCAGGTATCAAATCAAATATAACTTTCTCTAAATATTCTGGTTTGTTCTTTAGGAAGAATGGATATTTTCCAACTAAACTAATTGACATTTTAACCAAAGGTAATGATTTGACTGGAATTCTAGGAATGATTGCTAGAATCTGTGGTACAAATTCTGAGAATTCATTACCCATACACTCTGATAGCGATGAGATATAAAATAACATGGATTCGTAGAATTGCCATTCCTGAAGGTTATTTTGAATTGCCTGTTCTAGTTGTTTTAAAAGGTGATTGTGAAAGAGAGATTTTGGGAACAAATCAGAGTTTTGAATCAAGAGATAGGCATCGCATGTAAGTGTTCTAAATTGTTTAATTTCATCATCTTCCTTGTTAATGTCTTGGTTAGAGTACATTGATATCACTCTAGATCTGTCTAATACTATTAATAGGAATTGTTCGAGTATTGGTTTGCCTACTTCTATTAATCCCTTGTGACCATTTATCTCTTCTAGTAGAGGAAATAGTAGTGAATTAGTTTCAATATCACCAATCTGAACAAATGACAGTAAAACCTCTAAATGCTGTTGTGTAATCTCTTTACAAAATACATTCTGATTGTTACAAGTGAGGAATTGTACAAATAGATTAAAGATGGCTTTGGCCTTCTGCATATCCTGCATCTCCATTGCCTGTTTAAATTGTATTGGGAATGTCTTGAGAGATGTTTCTACAGCAAATCTAAAAGCTTCTTCAGTCTCTTGAGTGTTATTAGAGGGTTGAGACTGATTCTCTAGTTGACAAGTACTATTCTCTAAAACCAATATCAAAGGTTCTAACAGTTCCTTATCACCATTCAAAGATACCTGAAACATCAAATGAAAAAGTTGTCTGAGTATTGTTGGTGAAGGTAGAACATATCTAATCCAATTTGACAGAGATTTAAAAGACATCTTTATAAAGTCTTTGTAATTGTCATTTGGCAATATCAGTATACTCAGTAGGAACTGGTAGATAAGATCAACTATAATCTTAATCTCTGTCAATATAGCTTTATAACTTGCTGAAAGGTCTTGTGATTTCAACTCGTGTGGTAATACAGAGAGAAACTCCAATACTATAGGAAGTTTGTTAAAATCATATAGATTGTGTTGTCTCTTCTCAGGCTCCAATGTCAAAGATCGAATATCTTGACAAGACAATTGAATAACATCAATTATTGCATTCTTCCAAACATCTGGATAAGTGTATATAGTGATTATACTCAATGCTACACATATTCTTGTTACTACATGCTTCTGATATCTATTTACATTCTTTACTATATTAACAACCGACCCTAATACCATTGCCTTATTTGCCTTTGGCAATGATGTCCAATCATGTTTAAGTTTATACTCCAATGTAGATGCTCCAAAATACTGTAATTCCATAATCTATTTAAAATTCAATCCAAATTAATAATCATCAAATCATAAAATCACTAATATCTAGACAACATACATCAGTCTCTAATAATAATTTTGAACTAAAATCCCATGCAATAGGTAGTGTTTGAAATTTAATCAACCAATTCTGAGCCTGATCTCTTATCTTTGGGTCGTGTGATTGGTATAACTCAATCAATGCTGCCTTTATAACATCTACTGATGGTTCTGGGATGAGTTTTTCAATTGTTTTACCATTTGAACCAAAAACATCCATTGCGAATCCGATTGTCTACGTTATAATAAATATTAAAAATGAAATCAAACACAAAAATTTTTGAGAAAACTGAAAATAGCCGTTTGTTGATAATTTGTTAAAGAATCATTTCCAAAAAAAAAGTAAAAGAATCCTTTGGAACATTATTTATTTGATTTAAAAGAGTTTCCTAAATGAATTCCCAACAAACATAAAATTAATAATAGCTGTTTTTTCCTATTTTAAATATATTTTTGAGTGTTTTATTATTATATCTTTTTTATCAACAAATATATTCTGTCATCCAATTCAATACCTTCTAAGTATCTTGGATCTCCCTGTAATAACATTAATAAACCACCAAATGATGCAAAAATAGAACTAAATATATGTAATTAAAGTATAGATTGTATTAATATCTCTATCTAAAGTCTCTATTCTCTATTGTAATTACACAATAAAGTTCTATGAAAATTGATAACATTACACTTTTGAAGATGATTGACCTTCTCTTTGATATCTAAATATTTTACCGTACATAACATAATCATAATTATCGGCTAAACTTGGTTTATTTGTATCGAAATCAGTGTCTACTGAACCATCAAGATTCAGTGATGATGCAATGGCTAATGTAAATTTTTCATAGCCTAATGGGAAAATGTGTGTTGCTATATCAATCTGTAAATCCATTTCAAATGTTTCACTACTACATATGAATCTAGATACTGTATGAAAATAAACAATGTCATTATTAATGACTCTCTAACTCTCTCAACCTAAATGCTGTATTACTTATCATACCTCTATCAAACTTTTTACCATCTGGGTCTACTTCCTTTACTTCAAAAACACCTTCAAAAATTGCCATTGTCGGATGATCTAATCTACTATATACAGTAATAAAAATATAAATGAAAGTACAGTAAAACGACGAAAAAAAAAATTCAAAAAAAAAATTTTATAAAATGATTTAAATCATTGAAAACCATGATGATTATTTATATTTCTAGATATCTCTTATTCCTCTCGATTTTTCCACATCTTTTATTGATTTCGTATAGAATTGTCATTTTGATATTGGAATTGGTTACTATTCATATTGTTATTGGAATATTGTTGAAATTGTTTTAAAAAGTTTACATTTTGGTTTGGATTTACATATTGTTGTTCACCTAGATTATTATTGAAATTGGTATTTTCAATAGGTATATTATTGTTTATATGTTGTTGTGGTTGTTGTTGAGGTTGTTGTTGTTGTTGTTCGAAATTATTTACATTTTTGTTGATGTTATTGTTGGTGTTGTTGATGTTTTTAATAGACAAAGTATATAGAGGTACAGGAGGAAGAGTATTGACATGTCGGTCTTTTAACTGGTTATATTCTTCAGGTGTAAAGTAATTTACTTTAAAAAATATATTTACAATTTTGTCTAAAAAAGATTCATAAAGGTAGATAGGTGCCAATTGCATTCCAAATACCTTTAGAGTATAGAAATCTACACATTTGTGGTGAATAAAAATATTGGATTGGTCAATGAGATACAATTGTTTATAAATGCCTTCAAAATTTGAATTTTTGGGTGTTGGTGAAGGTGTAGTTGTAGCTGAGTTTGTGAGTGGTGTTGTGGTGGAGGTACCCATTTGTCCGCTGTTATTGAGTGATGTTGGTTGAAATGATAGTTTTGGTATATATAAATTAGCAGGTGCCAATGATATACCCTGATAAAATGATTTTAAAAAATTACCCTTTGTCAACTTTATCGATTCAAATACCACAATGATACTAGATTTTATAGCTCTACTAGTTTCACCCCACTGAGGATCATCTAAAATCTTATATTTAGTGCCAATGTCTAAATGAAATTGTGTACAACTCATATCATTTACAACAGGACCATTAACTATATTATTATTATTCACATTATTGTTGATATTGGTGTTCTGTGTATTGTTATTGTTATTAATGTTGATGTTTGGGTTGTTGGTGTTAGTGGTGTTGGTGTTGTTTGGTATTTGGTTAGGTGGTTGATTTATATTATTTTGAAATTTATTTTGGATATTGGTGTTGTTTGTGTTTATAGAGTTTACTGGTAGTGTTGAAAATGGATTTTGTATATTGGTATTAGTTGGTGAATTTAAGTTTGTGTTGTTTGCCTGTGGTGGTAGTTGTTGTTGTTGATTAGTGGTGTTTTGGTTGGTATTTGGTACTTGGTTTTGATTATTTAGGGATGGAGGTGAGTATGAAGAAATTGGTGGTGTGGGAATTGCCGAGTTTACATTATTACTAAATGAATTAAATAAATTCATATTTATGTTGGATTCGTTGTTTGGTTGTTGTTGTTGTTGTATATTATTATTATTATTTGGACTTCCATTATTAGGACTTTTTCCTTGTGGGTTATTGGTATTGTTACTGTTACTATTTATTATTGTATTCATATTATTTAAATTATTTATATTACTATTAATAGCATTACTATTGTTATTGATATTATTATTAGCAATATTCATGCCATTACTCATAATATTATTATTATTTATATTATTCATAGTATTAATATTATTCATACCATTTGTTAATTGTTGTTGTTGTTGTTGTTGTTGTTGTTGTTGTTGTTGTTGTTGTTGTTGTTGTTGTTGTTGGAAATTCATATTGGACATTGCATTATTACTTAATTGCTGTTGTAATAGTTGCTGCTGTCTTTGTTGAATTTGAGCTGCATTTAAATTATTATTCATATTTCCATTGATTATCATATTTCCGTTAATAGTATTACTATTATTGTTCATATTTTGATTAATCATATTTGGATTAATGTTATTCATTCCTATGTTATTACTATTATTCATACTATTTTGTCGTTGTAATAACTGTTGTTGTTGTTGTTGTTGTTGTTGTTGTTGTTGTTGTTGTTGTTGTTGTTGTTGTTGTTGTCTTTGTAGCATTTGTTGTTGTTGTTGTTGATAAATATTCTGTTGTTGATTTGTATTTATTGGTTGTTGTTGTTGTTGTTGTTGTTGTTGTTGTTGTTGTTGTTGTTGTTGTTGTTGTTGTTGTTGTTGTTGTTGTTGAAGATTAAGATTTTGAGGTGTTTGTGACGGAATGACAGTGTTTTGGTATCCATATTGTGACTGTGGTGGATGTGTTGTTGCTTGGAACTTATTCATTTTTGATGATATATGATGTCCTTTAGGAAATCTCTTTCGAAAGAGAGTTCAAAGATTTTATTGGACTTTTGTAACAATGTAAACCTCCAAAGAATTATTTAAATGTGATTTTTTTTTTATGATTTAGTTTTTTTTTTTTTTGGGTTTAGTGTCTGTGTGTTTTTGATCTAAATTTTCTCGATTTGAAGAGAAGAAAGTTAGATTTACAATGAAAATATCTATAGATATTGCTTTGAACAAAATACATACAAAAAAGACAAAATTAATTAATGGTATTAAGGAATTGACAATGAGGAGTTACACGACAGACAATTCATAATTGAATGGTATGTGTATAACTCTGTTGTTGTGGGTGGTTGGAAAAGTAGATTTGTGGGCTGTCAAGTGATTCTTTTTTTTAAAAAAAATTTTAAAAGTGATGATTGTTCTTTACAAAAATAAATTTAACAAAGATCTGCCACCCGATGTTTACTTAGGATTTTTTTTGGATTATGTGGAGAATGAATTTTATAAATTTATAAATTCCTTCTCTTTCTCTCTCTCCTCTCTATTTGTGGTATATTCAATTTGGGTAGTTACTAGGATTGTAGTTTGTCTATATCTACAATGTCTCTATAGTGATATTGTGGTGAATTGATAATGTTGATTGAATGGTGATTAAATTTACTAATGGAAATTTAGATTTATAAATAAGTTATAAGGTCCACCTCTTCAAATTTTTGAGATGATGAACACAATTTTAAAGACAGCAAAAGGAAAAATGAAAATGAATAATAAAAAGGAAAAATACTTGATAGGGAAATAAATTAAAATAATTTATATATTAAAATTTTAATATATAGTTTAAATTGTTCAAATGTAGATTTTAAAAAATATAAATCCATTATAAAGCAAAAACACCACCATCCCCCATCTTTATTGATGTTTTGTTTTTTTTTAAAATTTCTCCAACAAAGATACACACCCCCTCACCATCATCATCAACTCAATAGTTTTTTTATTTTAAATTGAAAAAAAAGAGAGAGGAGAGAGAGAAAACAAACTATTTATATCATAAATTTCATGTATAATGTACGGATTATTATTCTCACTATTGAAAATAAAAAATATTAAAATTAAAGTGTGTGAGTGTGTGGGTGAGTGGAAAACCTCTATTTTGTTATTGTTTCTTGATGCACCCTAGTAAAAATTAATTGTGTTTAGGAATATAGAGGTGTGGGGTGGATGTTGTTTTTGATAAGAAACTCAATCACTCATTAAATCTTTTATTTTTAGAGTTTTGCGAATTCAACCATTGCACAAGAGTCTGGTGATACTGTATCAATTTAGTTCGTTCAAAAAATACTGGACAGTCAAGTGATATACATTGAATAGTGGAAAGTGATTGATCACCTATACAGTTACGACATATATCCATAACTTGATTTTTTTGAGTTTCTATATAAGAGTACCTATTCATCAGTAAAAAGTAACTGGATTGCATGTCGGATCTACAGTCATTGCAAAGTGGTTCCTCATCCGTGTCCTCTTGGTAATGTGAGCTGTTGGATGTAGTCAAAGACCCACAGACAAAGCAATTCATAGTGTAATAGTACTGGTCAATTGTTGAGTTCAAGTTATTGGTGTTATTGGTTTGGTTGACAATTTGAGGTTTTTCGTTGTTGATTTGTCCTTGTTCATACTGGATTTGTACAATAGGGTTAGCAGACTGTTGTAATCGTTGTTGTTTGAGTGTGTATTGGTAGTTGTAAAATTTGGATATTCTCTGGTAGGGAGTCAACAAATACTGTTTGGGAATTTCGTTAAACCATTGTTTTACATTTACTCCTACAATCTTAAATACTCTGTCAAGTGCCGGAATGATTTGTTTGGTTATATAATATACGACATTTAATCTGAGGTTTCGGAAATTGTGAAGATATTCATGAGGAGTAACAACCAAGTCCATTAACCGAGACCCAGGTTGACCATAGACAACAACATAGGGAACACGTTGACCATATCTAGGCTCAGCACGAGGATCGTTCTTTATCAATCTAGTGGCTATCAATGCAGCTGGGGGCATTGTAGAAGGGTCACTGTAACTCCCTAACCTAACTTCTTTTGCAAAGATAAAATCAATCAGTGAGAACCTCTCCTGTATTATCTTTTCCCATTGCCTACAGACATAGCTCTTAACCAACGACAAATCCTTATGATCAAATATCAATCGAATGGATTTTTCCAGGATTTTGGAAACTACTTTACAAGCATCTCTACGAACTGTTTCTATACCTTTAGCATCAAAAACAGGTTCCATCTGATTTGGCGATTCGTATTTATAGCCTACATATCTCTTTTTATTCAATAATATACATGGATGATAGACCTTCTCAAATTGTAATTTAACAGGCACTGGGTTCATAGAAGTCACTTTCTCTGCCATTTTTTGGCCAATAATAAAAGCATCTTCTTTGGAGACACCAGGTAATAGAACAAAAAGACTATCTGTGTCACCATAGATAACCTTACAGTTCCACTCTTTGGATGATTCTACAATCTTTATAGCAGTTTCAAGAGTCTCTCTAGCGGTTTGAACTATAGAATCACCAATATCAATACATGACATTCTACCAGAGAATGTAGCTGCTGTATACCCAAATGCTACATTTGCCATCAACTTCAAACCCAATTGTCTGCTATTTAGAAGATTGTAAATTTGCTTGTCATTTGCATATCTTTTCATTGCTCTCTTTATCATGATTCTGGTCTCTAAAACCTCTTGTAAGAGTTTAGGAAACAAACCCATTCTAGTTGACTTTTTAGTGTACATTACATTATTAGGAGATATATTAATCTGATCTGTACCTATACTCTCTAAAAGTCCTGGTTTCATTTGAATATACCCTGATCCAAATTTTTTTCGAAAATCTGAACCTAAGGGTTGAACCTTTCCCAAACATGTTGAATAACAATAATTGTAAGCAATCATTATAGATGGATACAGTGATTGAAAATCTAGAACTACAACAGGACTGTTATAGAGTCTAGTCAGTGGATCCATTACCAATGGAATACATTCTGGCATTGGTTGATTTGTGATGGCTTCACGACTTGGTGAGAAGAGGATAAAGTTTTCTGGTTTAGTTAAACGCAACAACATGGACTCTACACGATATTGTGAACCTCTAGATAAAACACTAAAGAAATCAATTCCATAGACACGAGCAAATTCACTAGTTCTACCAATCAAATCAAAATGGTAGGTTAGATGAAAGTTATTGGAAACTTTCTCTAAATAGAACTCTAGTGTTCTCCATTGGTGAAGTGGACTTTGGTACCATTGAGTCAGGGACTTGTGTGAATACTCTTCCACTCTCTTTTGTAGACATTGATAGACTAGGTTCTGGTAGGTATAGTTATCCAGTGTAATCTCATGTCTGAAGATTCTCCAGAGATTTAAAACTATTCTACCAATAATTCGCATTCCACTGGTGTGTTCAAACCCAAATCTATCCTTTTCCTTTGAGAAATAGTTGGTTTTAATCAGACCTTTATTAGGTGTGATGATACGTGATATTTCATCACACAGTTCAAAACCAAGTACCTCAGCACGTTCTATAATGTATCCAAGTGACGACATTTGAATTTCAAATCCCATAATCATATCAACATCATAGGATATAATTAAACTTATGAATGCTCTCAATAGTGACAATTCATCTGGAAATTTGTTTAGTGATACCTTACTATTCAAAAACTTGTTGTGATTTGAGTTGTTGTTGGTATCAACCATGAGTATACCTCGAATATCTTGGTAAAGGTCACCTTCTTTCTCTATAAATCCTTCATCTCTAATGCAATATATAATAGATTGAATGGGATCAAATTCTGGATTAGGATTCAAAGTATCTCTCGTATTCACATGAATTTCAATACTTAGAAGTGTCAGATACTGATTGAGAGTAGATTTTAAATACTTGTCAGAAAGGTTTTGGTTAGGTGATGACTTTTGAGTACTCTGAGAAATCTGTGAAAACATGTAGCCTTCATGTTGATTCACATGGTTTTTACTCTGCGCTTGTTTTTCCTTTTCACCGAGTTCCAGTAGAACTTGTTTGGCGTCTGGAGGTGGGATGGTCAGAGTGAATATATTAGGCTCAGAAGGTTTAGATGTATACTCATGAACCCTTTTCCAATATTGTAATCCATTAGTTTCCTTTAGATGAGATTTAAAAGGTGGAGGTTGTAATACTAATTTTTTAGGACCAGTTTTTGGTTGATCCAATACATTGGAATAGTATGGCTCCTTGTAGAAATTCAATGGTTTGTTACTTTTTTTTAGTTCTTCTATAACATCAGAAACCGATGGAGGTTTCATAGTGAGACTATAGGTATTAACTGACAATTTCTGAGGTCTTTGGTCTAGTTTTTCACCATTCATTATATCATTAAAATCACTAGCAACTTTCATTCTAAATTCTACTCTATCTATTTGTTCCTGTAGTTTCTTTTCTTTGATAGATGTAATCAAATCATCCTTTTCCTTTTGAATAAATTCTTTTAGAATTTTATCACTGGTTGGTGAGGTTTCTTTACCAGGTGGCATATCAAAACTATTAAAATCAAAATTAAATGATGGTGATATAGTCTTTGATTGTAAAATATTATTTGAATTATTACTATTGGTGTGATGTGATTCTGTATGTTGTAAAACCTCATCTTCTATAGTAGGCCTTTCAATTTCCATTGGGATGTATTCTGGAGGAGGCGGTGATACTGATCGTTTTGGTGAAGGTTTTGGGTGATGTATAGGTGGTGTTACTTTACTTGGAGATTGTTCTTGGTGTTGTGGTGACTTCATTTGTGGTTTAGGTGATGGTGAATCATGCTCATCAATCATGAGAATTTCATCTTCAAATTTACATGAAAATACAGCAGAATCTTCTGATGATGTATCAGAATCAATAGTGTTTTTTAAGACCTCCTGATGTTGAGGTGTTTTAATTGATATTGGATGCTGGATTGTATTTTTGATAGTTGGAGGTGGGTTATATACAGGTGTAGGTGGTGATGGTGAGATATGAGGTTTTTGAGGTGAATCTGGGATTTTAAATGGATTTGATTTAATTGGTGAGTCACCAAGTATCAGAGCAGGTGGAATGGTAGCAGTAGTATTGGTTGCTGAACCATTAAGAGGTGATATATTAATTTGAGATTCAATAGACTTTCTAGTTGAAAATATATTATATAAATCACTAGAGTCACTAGTAGGTGACCAGAATGTAATGGGATAGGTGTTTTGTTGTTGCTCTGATATTGAATTATTTGTAGTATTAGAAGTAATATCAATGATTGAATGTGTGATTGAAGTATCACTATTTTCCACAACCTCTTCGTCATTATTTGTATTAATAATAATTGGAGATACAACATTGGATTTGGTAAATTGCGATTCATCTTCATCATCAATAGTAATATGACTAATATTATTATTGCTACTAACTCTAATTGGGTCAAGATTTGTGATTATTGTGTTCTCATCACTTTGTTTCTTTTTTGGTTTCATATTGAAAGAGGATATAGGCGATTGGACATTACTTTTAATATTGTTATTATTAGTTGTAAAGCCATAACTATTAGAAGTTGTTGTGGTTGTAGTTGTAGTTGTTGTAAGTTTGGCAGTGTAAGGTGGGGGTGTTTCTGGGATTGAAATAGAAGATTGTATACTACTCTGTTGATTTATAGAGGGGGGAGGTGTTTGGGAAATAATTACATCAATTGGTGCGTGTTTTGGTGTGTATACACTAACATTCGTAGATGGTGGTAATTGAGTTTCAGGAATAACAATATTATCCATTAATTGATCCTCAAACCTAACTCTCTTTTTTGGCTGTGAAATTAATTTCTTTTTTTTAAGAATAGATTTCAATGGTGACTCATCTTCCTTTGTATCAACCTTTTCAGGTTGAGGTGTTAAAGGATCAATAGTAAAATTAAATATATCGTCATCAGACTCTATAGTTGTGGGTAATGGTATATTTGATGTGATTGTAGATGCCATTGTAGTTGTAGTTGTCGTTGTAGTAGGTGGTATCGTTGATTTTTGTTTACTATTTACAATTGGATCAAATTTAATTGGGCTAACATTCGGAGTTGTAATTTTTCTACTATTATTTTTTGGTGTTGAAAGTTTTAAAGTTGTACTCTTTTTCTTTGTTGGAGTTTGAACTTCATCATTAGCAAATTTAAGCTTATTAATTTTTTTAACTGTTGTACTGTTATTGTAATTATTATTATTTTGGTTATTATTTTGGTTATTGGTAGTTTGGTTTTGAGGTCTAGCCAAAATGGGACCATATCTAGTTCGACGTGATGTATGATGACCTGAATGTGTAATTTGATCATTATCTTCATTCAAACCATCAAACTGTGGAATATTCATTCCAATATTATTATTTGATAAAATATGATGTTGTTCGTTATTATCATCATTATCAATGTCATCTTCGTTATTTTCGTCAATATGATTATCTTGATCACTATCATAGTCATTGTCATTATAATGATTATTTCTATTCTTCCTCTTTTTAGAATTTTGGGATGAATTAGAAGTAGGTGATTGTTTAGGTTGACTTGGTTTTTCATCATCAGAAGAATCCCAAGAAAAATCATTGTCATTTAAAATGGCATCAATGAGATTATGTTGAGAACTCATGATTTTTTTAGATTCAAATTGTGAGTTGATCTCCTGCTGTCTGTATTCTTTTTCTTCATCTTCGTTATCAATGTTCTTCTGCAACATTATATTGTCATTGTCATCAAAATCATTTTCTATTTCAGGTGGAAGAACACCTACATTGGATTTTTCCTGTTTATCACCAGTATTAATTGGTCTAATAATAGGGTCTGTCTCAAATGACAGAAATGGTGAATTTGAAGGTGGAGTTTGTGAGTGTAAATCACTGGTATTTTGATTGTTCATTTGAACTGGTTGAGGTCGATCAATAGAACTATCAGAAAGATCACTAATTTCAACACTATCATTACTGTCGTCATTGTTGTTCTTCAAAGTCTGATGAATCTTTTGTATCCATTGCTTCTCTTGATTTATTATATCGTCTAGATTACGATATGCCAATGGTTTTGAGAAGAAACCTATATTGGTAGGTTTACGTGCTACATCTGGAACCTGTGTGAAATTTGAGTTTATTCCTTTATCTCTTCTCCTCTGAATTTCATCATCCCACAATAAATCCAAAGATTTAACTAATTTAGTCTCCGCCTCTGTTTTCTCCATTGGTGTATAATTATTATATCTCAAATTGGTAGTGTCAAAAATAACACCATCCAATTCCAATTCACAAGTTGTCTTTCTTTGTTTGATGGATGACATAGGAATACTGGTATTACTGTTATTACTACCATTACTACCATTACTATTATTATTATTATTATTATTATTATTATTATTATTATTATTATTATTATTATTATTATTATTATTATTATTATTACTATTATTATTATTAGGTGGTTTAAAGATTTTTTCTTCGTCTTCTTTAAACCATTTTCTGAATTTTAAATCCTTATTTTGATGATTACAAACAAAGACTGAATTTGAGGCATATGGAAGTACATTATTTATATCCTCAGGTTGTTGAGCTGTTTTGTGGTTCTGTGAAAAATCTACCTCTCTATCACCCCACATTTTAATTTTTGAAGGTAGAGGTTGTCTAAAATAGACTTTAGAAAGATCAATAAATGACATTCCAGCTAGATTGTAATCCAAAAATACCTGTAATATAAATGGAATATGCGTTTCATACACCTGAAATTTCTTTCCCATTATACTACCACCTCTCAATAAATTTGCAATTCTATTTAAATTATCTGGATTATACCTATTGTTTACATATTAGTATTCAAGTGGCGTTTTAAAGTAGCTCATATGACTTACAAAAATATTTTAATAAATATCTTATCGGTTGGGTAGTATCCATAGAATGGTCTACCTCTGACTAATCTAGCATTGAAAACATGTTGTTTCAATTTAAATGTATTTTGTTTTGTGTTATTGTTATTGTTATTGTTGGCTGTTGTGGAGATTTGACTGAAATCCAAGCACTGGTTGATGGAAGTTATGAGAGATTGAATATATGCATTTACTTTATTACTCTCCAAAATCATTGATTCATCATATTCAATGAAAAAATATGGAAATAGTTTGTGTAAATGTAGACATGCTTTCTGTCCTGCTGGTGTAGATCCAAAAATTCTGAGAATAGGTACTGACTCAATGGGCTGTTGATCCAATGGTGATATCATAATATCAAATTGTTCACATGGTTTAGAAAGATAATAATCTACATCTACTATTCTTAAACTAAAATAAATGTCACTATTGTTATTATTGTTCATATCATTTCTTTGACAGATCTATAACAACTAAAAAAAATTTTAAAATTTCTTCACGAACAGAAACAGAATTATGATTATGAAGTATTAAATTTTTATTGGTGATTTTAGATTTAACCACTATAATATCCCACACCCACACACTAATGCTATCAATTTCGAATAAAAATCCTACTTCATTTGATATTTAATTAAATATAATTAAAGTTTTTTGTAAAATCAAATTACTTGAATTTATCAATTGTAAGATCACAACAATTTGGAGAATTATTCTTTTAAATTTGTCGGTTTTATGTGTAGTAGTGGTTATCTCTCAGAAAAGAAAGAATAAGAGTTTTTTTTTTTTTTTTGATTTTTAATTAATTTTCAAGTTACAATTATAATAATTATTTATATTTATATATAAAATGGATCAAACACCACCACCTTTGAAACCTGTATTGCCATTCTTAAAACAGGCTCAGCAATTGTCAAAATTGGACCCTGTTATGGCATACTATGTAAGATTCTATGCTGCACAGTATGCAATGGACATTAAACAGAAATTAGGAAAAGAAGGTGCCTCACTAAGTCCTTTTATTGTAAAGATCTTAGACGATGTAGAAAAAGAGAACAAAATCCTAGGGTCTAAATTAGATGAAGAAGGTATGGATAGTGCCTATGTAGAGAAATTTGCATTGAGAGCATTTAACTTTGCAGATAAAGAAGATAGAGATGGTAAAGCATCAAAGTATGTACTAGTTTTAAATGAGTGCGCATGAGTAAATAGTGTGATTAGGTAGCTAATATTGTATTCTATAGAACTACAGCAACTACATATTATTCTTCATATTTATTTTTTGATGTTCTGAAACAGTTTGGAGATCTTTCAGAGGATTTGAAAGTCAAGCAAAAGTATGCAGGTTGGAGAGCTGCTGAAATTAATACAGCGATTAAGAATGGTGTTGCACCTACTCCACCACCTGCAATTGAAGGTCAAGAAGGTGAAGAAACAGGTAATGTTGAAAATGAAGAAGATGAATATGCCAAATTAGAAAGAGAATTAAAGAGTTTAAGTTCAAATTCTACACCACAACAGCAACAGAATTCATTCCCTTCATTCCCATCAACTCCTACTAATAATCAACCTTCATTCCCATCATTTCCAACTACACCTAAAAATGATACACCTTCTTTTCCATCTTTCCCAAATCCACCAAGTGATAATAAACCTTCTTTCCCATCTTTCCCTAACACCCCATCAGAAAACAAACCATCTTTCCCATCTTTCCCTAATGCACCAAGTGATAATAAACCTTCTTTCCCATCTTTCCCTAATAATCAATCAGATAACAAACCATCTTTCCCATCATTCCCTAATGCACCAAGTGATAACAAACCATCATTCCCATCATTCCCTAATACTCAATCAGATAACAAACCATCATTCCCTACATTCCCAAGTGTAAATAGTCAACAACCATCATTCCCATCTTTCAACGATCAACAACCCCAACAACCACCAAAATCTGAACCTAAACATTCATTCCCATCATTCCCATCAACCAATACACCACCACAATCGAATAGTCATCAAGAATCACCTTCCTATACCTCTCCACAACAACAACATCGTCAATCTCCTCCACCATATCAACCACCACAACAACAACAACAACAACAACCACAACAACAACAATATCAACACCCACAACAATATCAACAACCACAACAATACCAACAACCACCACCACAACAACAACACCAAAGATATGAACCAACTGAAGACGATAAATCTAAAGCTGAAAAATATGCAAAATGGGTCGTTAGTTCACTGACCTATGACGATGTTGCAAGCGCAATTAAAAACCTGAAACTATCCTATAAACATTTGACAGGTATTGATCTTTAAATAAACATCTCCAATTACACCCATTTAGTTTAATGATATCATTCTTGGAAATTCAATTTCTCACAATTTCATTTTCATTTTTTTTTTCATTTACCATACATTTGCGAAGTATGTAATGGATGAAAAGTATGAAATTGTAGAGATTGACGATGACGATGATGTTATTGTACCACCTAAAGAAAGACCATTGTCAATATCTGATCCTTCAACATTAGAAGATAATAATGATGATAATGATGATGATGATATACAAAAACAATATAGAAAAAAAAACAAAACTGAACACAAAGATTATACAACTTTAAGATATAAAGCCTCTGAAGAATACCATCAAAAATCCTCTACTAAACCAGAACCACCCAAATATGTACCAATAATAGATAAAAAACTAACAAAACTAAAACCAACAACCACAACTACAACGACAACTAGTTCCAACAAAAACACATATAATAATTATATAAATAATAACAGTAACAATAATGATATAGATATTCATATCAATTTAGAGAATAATAATTTTATAGAGGTAGATGATGATTCTGATTCTGATATAAAAACAGTTTTTAAACCTTCTGGGTCATCTGGTAGTAGTAAGGATGTAAAGAAAAGGAAGAGAGTAAATGCCAATACAAATAGTTCTAATTCAACCGCTACTGGTAGTAAACAACAAAAGGAAAAAGAAAAAAACAAAGAATGATTTATTAGAGGAATTAGAATTGGAAGTTGAAAGCCAATTTGCAGCATCTGATAGATTTAAATCATTGACTTTAGATTTACCAATCTATTGCAAAATAACTACAATGTCAAGTAGAGTAAAAAACTCTATAAAGTTTGTCAGACAGGGTTATTCAATATTTGATCAAAATTCATCATCAATACCATCAACCGATAGATTTATAGTAGTTTTATATCCTGTTGAGGATTTTTGTGAGAAGGTGTTAGCAGGTGAAGATAAGTTACTTAAAGAATTTCAAAGCTACACTAAATTCTGTGCGGGGTATAGATTCTCAATTATTGTTGAGAAATTAGATAACTATATGAAACAGAGATCACAGCAAATTCAGAGCCAGTTAAATAAGAATCGTAATGATATTAGTAGTATATCCGATAAACCTGTTCTGACCAAAGAGTTGATTGACTCTGCTATTGTACCTATTCAATTGGAACTAGGATTCACATTTAGATTTATAAATGCAGAAGGAGATACAGTCATCTATCTGACAAAGTTACACGAAACCATAGCAAATCTACCTAACCAGACTGATGATTCTCTATTTGAAGGTTTCTGTGCTGAATCTATAAAATCCAAAGGAGGAAAGAATCTACAGGAGGTTTGGATAAACCAACTATCACAAATCAATGGAATGTCACCTCAAATGGCCAGACATTTTGCATCCACTTACAAATCAATTCGATATCTTTTTGAACAGTTTCATAAATTTGACGAAAATGAAAGTGATTTCATTCGGTCACTCGCCGAATTTAAAATGGAAAACAATAGAAAATTAGGACCTGCATTGGCGACTAAAATCTTCACTGTGTTCTTTAGTACCGATCCAAACAGAACAATAAACAATTAGACCTCCACATTTTGTACACAAAAATATCACCACAATAGGCACAATCTCATCATCTTTTCGGAATCAACCACCCCTATTCTATGTTAAAAATAATTTTTATCATAAATATCCAGCTAATTTCATATGATAATTTGACAATTAGGACTTTGCCCCTTGCACAAAAATCTAAAAAAAAAAAAAATCAAAATTTCATTGGGGATAAAACCGCTGATTTCAATTGACAGGTCGCATTGCTTACAATTATAAAACATTAAATTCTTTTTATTTTTGATTTTTTTTTTTTTTTTAATATTATATATATTTTGAAATTCCCGAATCACCAACTTATAGATACATATGAATCCATTATAAATAATCCCCCATCCCACAATTTTTGAATAATAATAATAATACAGAATAATTTGGAAGAAAAATCATAATGATAATATATTAAAAAAAAAAATGTCATCAACAACACAACTACCGAATTATCTAATCATTAAAATATTAAAATATTTAATCAGTTACAATGACGATAAATATCTCTACTATCTATCGACTTTGAAAATATTGATGGTGTGTAAGGAATGGGGTTACAATATTCTACCCAAAATCTTGGATTTTCAATACAATATCAACAGTCTACCAATGTGGAAGCATTTACTAAGGTTTAAGCGATTGGCAGGCGTGCGATTCACCTACACGCTAAACAGTGAAACTATGCCGATATACTTCTCACCAGATGTCTCTATAGTTTTGGACCAGATTGAGAGTATCAATATAGAAACCCGTTTGGAACAAGTTCCTAAACCTCTATTGAAGACACCTAGACTCAAAGCAATGACAATTCTCTTTCAAATTCACCATGCTCAAAAAGAGATTGAAAAACTGAAAACTCTAACAGCAGATGGATTGATTTTAAATCTAGAGTCATTTTCAATGTGTCTTTTAGGTGAGGAAGAAGAAGATCCTTTGGAAATTAAATTGGATCTACGTGAATTGGCATTCTATCTATTAAACAGTAATATAGAGTCACTGGATTTTTACCAACATTACCAACTGAGGTGTAATTTAGTTGGGTTTCAACATTTTGCAATGTTGCCTAAATTGACTACAGTGCTGTTGGAGTATGTCTCTATTGACTCAAATTCAATTCTAGGGTTTATTGAGAATACCCCAGGACTAAGGCAACTGTATCTATTCAAAATTCTTATACGAGATGGGAAAACTAATACCTATGACGAGATATTTACTAGAATCTGTCAATTGAATAGATTGGAGGTTTTGGAGATTGAAAATGGTGATATGACACTGGGGTCTCTTGTAAAGGGACTCAATGACAGCCAATCACTAGTCTCAATTGAACTGCGCTATTTTAATTTATTAGCTAGCACCGAGCAACAGTACAAAGGAGAAAGAATTACCAATAGACACCTTAAATCTCTAAAACTTTTTTACACTAAATTCCCCCCAATTGAAAAACAGTGGTTAGTTTATGATTTGTGGAATGGGTTATCTTCAATAGAGACAATAGATACAAATGACGAGGAACTTATATATGACAGCATAAATAGGTATCACTTTAAAACAGTTACTATAGTTCATATGTCAATACACCAATTTAACAGTAAAGCAATTGGGAATGTCATTCAATTGAATCTTCCTCAATTGGAGAATATAATGTTGCGCGAAAATCCATTGAATGAGTCGACGACATCTTCCATAGCGTTGGCAGATAAGAATAGATATTTTATGGATATAATAGAAGCCCTCCAACATAACAAGTCACTGAAAAAGTTGACTATAGGGTTTATGGTTGGTTATGAAATGGCTATAAAGTTTCTTCAGATGAAGCACCCTTCCATAGCAGTCATTGGATTCAAATATGTAGTTGGATGGGAAATTCAGGAGTTTATTAGTGCTCTCATTGGAAATCAGAATATCCAGGATATCTCAGTTTCCAATATATATACAATGGAGGGACGAAGAGAATCTGTTGATCGGTTTTATCAACAATTGTCAAAATTAATTAACTCAAAATCTAATCTTAGGTATCTGTTTTTGAGACAACCTGAACACCATTTTAGCTATCCTACAGATACTACAATAAGCCAAAAAACATTACAAGAATTTAGAGAGGCAATCAACAATAATTATCAACACTTATTCCATCTATATCTCACAACTAGATTACCAGAGATTAAACAAATACTAAATGAATATACTATCTATAATTAACAAATTCCTTATACATTTCTCCTAGAAAGAGAAATAAATATCTAAAAAAAAAACCACACTAAAAAAAGAGAACAAAAGCATATTCCTAGAGGTAAATATCAGTATTTGATAGGAGCTTTTATAAATATATATATTTATTAAATAATTGGTTAAATTGTATTTTTAATTTTAATTTAATTTGAAAAATAATATATAATATTACAATCCATAGGATGGAGGTTGTTGAGGATAAGATTGTGGAGGTGGATACTGTTGTGGTGGTGGATACATTTGATTATTGTATTCATTGTTAACTTCTGGATTTGGATATTTATCTAATGAAACTGGTTGATTGTATACTGGTGTAGTAGTGTTAGTAACCATAGTAGTCATGTGTATTTCATCAGAATGTTTCATCATTGATTTAAAATGTTTTGTTCTGGTTTTCTTTATTCTACGAATTACCAAAAAGAATATTATAAATATGATTATTGAACCTCCAACTGCTATAAGTGAAGTTGCATAAATTGGCCATTCTTTTTCATCGATAGTT
Organism: Tieghemostelium lacteum; assembly: GCA_001606155.1. NCBI lineage: Eukaryota > Evosea > Eumycetozoa > Dictyosteliales > Raperosteliaceae > Tieghemostelium > Tieghemostelium lacteum. The sequence goes on along the minus strand of LODT01000004.1, from coordinate 837,339 downwards.
CCAAAATATGAATCTGATAATTGTGGACTTATAAATGGACGTCTATTATAAAAAGAAATGTGAATTAATACTAGTATATATTGGAATTGTATTACAATTATGTAAGGTACATACTTATTAAATTGTGCACAGTATTGGGGTATTGGGGCACATGGGTATTCGGAATCATAACAATAAGCAATAGCATCACACATTTGAGATGGACAATGAGTTACACCACATGTCTTGTTATAGTATGCAACAGAGTATTGTGGGTCTAATAAGACACAAAGGTTTTGTTCAAGACATGCTTTTTGAACTTGATTTGCAATGTAACATAGATTTTGATTTCCATATTGTTGAATTGGTTTACAAGTTAGTGAATCACAATCACAATATTCAAAATCATCATTACATTCAACTGAACCATCTGCACCACATGTACCAAGAGTTCTTTGATATACTCCACAGTATCCAGTAGGCAGACATGTAAGGTTATTTCCAATAGAACAATAATTGTTCTCTTCATAGTAACTGCACTTGTCTCCTAGTTGACCTGAATATTGTTCACTACAACTAAGACCAGCACATGTGTTACCTATACCACATTCATATGAATTCGTACAGAATGATCCAATAGTTTTGAAAGCTGTACAACCACCAGAATTGCAATAGTTTCCAAATCCGCATTGATCATTATTTGAGCATCCAGATGCCATACAAATTGATGACGGACAACTCAAACCTGCTATGCAAACTGAACTATTGGTGCAAGTACCTCCAAGTTGAGTGTATTGAGTAGCAGAACATTCCCCATTTTCACATAACAAACCTTGCTGACACTCTTCGTTCTCGTCACATGAACTTCCTACACCTTGAAAAGCCCTATTCAAACAATAGCCACTCGATGTGCATGGAGCATCATAAACACATTTCAGTTCAATTTCAGATGCTTTTTTAACATTACATTTTGTATTCGAATCTGCACATACTAGACAACTATCTGCATACACCTTCCCAACCGACACACACAATATCAGCACAATTAATATATTTATATATCTATAACTGTACATTAATTATCCTATTATTATTATTTAAAAAATGAATATTAATATCATATAAAAATAAATAAGGACAAGAATAGTTACTCTATTGAACAATGATTGGTACAATAACACAACATTGCAAAATGCTTTTGATATTTTAAAAATCAAATTTTTTTTGATAAAATTAAAATATCTTTGAATATCTCACTCATTTTAGAATAATAGGTATCTAAAGTTATCAATTTCATTTTATTCCCCAAATTTCAACTTTAAATTATTTATAACCAGTATACCTTATAAAGGTTTGAGGGCATTTTTTTTTTGTTTTTGATGCAAACACCAATAATCACAATGTTTTTTAAATTGGGAAAACACTTTACAAATCAGAGTAAGATAAGGGGTGTAATAATACCAATGATATTGATATAGATAATTATTTCTATTATTATTTATCAATATTTAATATTTTATAAAGCTTATAAGCCATTTAAAATAAAAGAGCGCCATTTGTGAAGTTATTATTTGAAATTGACATTTTGAAATTTTCATAATTAAAAAAAAAAAATTTTTCTTAGTTTATTTCATAGTTCATTGTCACCAATAACATCATGTCAAGTAAAAAGAAGAATTCCCCAGTTCAAGGCGGCAAGGGAAAACAAACATCTAATAAAACTGGTTTCACTATTCAAGAACCAGAGGTATTTTTAGACCAAGAAAAACAAAAGAGAGTACAAGTACAACAACAAAAAGATAAAGAAAAGAAAGAGAAATTCGAGAGAGAGAGAAAAGAAAAGGAATTAAAGGATCAACTTGACAGAGAGGAAAAGGAACGTCAAGAAAAACTAAAGGAAAAGGAATTGCAAGAGAAGGCTGAACTTGAAATTAAACAACAACAAGCTAAAATTGAACTTGAACAAAAGAAACAACAAGAGGAGATTGAGCAACAAAATAAACAACAAGAGGTAAAGAATGTAGAACCTGAACATCAACAACATGTTGTACAAGATCTAGGTAGTAGTACAACTATTACTGCCACTGTAACCATTGACGACAGTTCTAGTTCATCAACAACAACTGTTCCAAATAAGCTGACCAAAGCTGAAAGTAAATCGAAATTATTGGAAAGATCTGCACAACAACAACTAAAGAATAAGAGAAAACACAGTGTTCCACAAACTTCTTTTACCATCACTGAACCAATAGATTTTAGTGCACCAATTGATGTTGATGAAACCATTAGAATGAGAACAAAACTATTGAAAATTTCTAAGCCTAAAAAGAACAAGAATAAGAAGGCTGCCACTACCAATGCCGATTCACCAATGCTCAGTACCACTCAAATTCCAACTTCTGTTCCAGTATTACCAACTCCAACCACCACCACTACAACTACAACTACCTCAACTAATGGTAATACTACTTTGAAATCATCACCAACTGTTGTCAATCCACAAATCACTGATGCTGTTACCTCCACTAAACCAACTACAGTTGTTAATCCACAAATTACTGATGCTGTTACCTCTACTAAACCAACAACTACTACCACTACTACTACAACATCCAAACCAAATCCACCAAAACCCAAAAACTCACTAAAATCCTCTCCAAAAGCCAAACCAGCTCCAAAAGTTGGATTTAGAATTATTGAGCCACACGAAATTGAAGAGAAACCAAAAAAGGCATCCAATAAATCCACTGCTTTATCTCAACCAGTAGATACCAATGAAGAAGTTTCAACTCAAAGTATTGAATCACCACCTCCAATGGATCTCAAAGAACCAACCCCAACACCAAAAAAGAAAAAGAATCAATCAAAATCCAAAAAGGCAACATCTACTAAAAAACAACAAGACGATGAAATTAATGAACTTTTGAAGCAGCTTAATAATCCAAACCAAAAATCTGTTGTTCAACAAACTCCAAAAGAACAACCAAAAGCAAAAGAGCAACCAAAAGCAAAAGAACAACCAAAGAAAGCTCCAGAACAACCAACAACCAAACCTACCGAACAACCAAAAGAAAACCAAAAAGAAAAAGAAAGACTTGCCAAGCTTGAATCTGATAGATTGGCAAAGGAAAAGGCCGATAAGGAGGAAAAGGATAGATTGGCTAAAATTGAATCCGATAAAATTGCCAAAGAGAAGGCTGATAAACAAGAGGCTGATAGATTGGCAAAGGAAAAGGCCGACAAGGAGGAAAAAAATAGATTGGCTAAAGTTGAATCCGATAGAATTGCAAAGGAGAAGGCTGATAAAGAAGAGTCTGATAGATTAGCAAAAGAGAAGGTTGATAAACTTGCCAAAGAGAAGGCCGATAAAGAAGAACAAGATAGAATTTTGAAACAAAAAGCTGATCAAGTAGAAAAAGATATATTAGCTAAAGCTGAATCCGATAGAATTGCCAAGGAGAAGGCCGATAAAGAAGAGAAAGATAGATTAGCCAAAGAGAAGGCTGACAAAGAAGAACAAGATAGATTAGCCAAAGAGAAAGTTGACAAAGAAGAGCAAGATAGATTAGCCAAACAGAAATCCGATAAAGAAGAACAAGACAGATTAGCCAAAGAGAAAGCTGACAAAGAAGAGAAAGATAGATTAGCCAAAGAGAAGGCTGACAAAGAAGAACAAGATAGATTGGCCAAAGAGAAAGCTGACAAAGAAGAGCAAGATAGATTAGCCAAACAGAAGGCCGATAAAGAAGAACAAGACAGATTAGCTAAAATTGAATCCGACAGAATTGCCAAAGAGAAGGCTGATAAAGAAGAGTCTGATAGATTAGCCAAAGAAAAAGCTGATAAAGAAGAACAAGATAGATTAGCTAAAATTGAATCCGACAGAATTGCAAAGGAGAAGGCTGATAAAGAAGAGTCTGATAGACTAGCCAAAGAAAAAGCTGATAAAGAAGAACAAGATAAATTGGCTAAAGAAAAGGAATCTCATGAAGCTTTGACACATCTCACCCTTGGAAGACCAAAGAGAAGTACCAGAAGTAATACTGTCACTGAAAGAGATGAATCTGTTGAAGAAAAATCAGTAGATGAGGCCAAACCACCAGTTGAAGAGACTAAACCAGTTATTGAAGAATCCAAACCAACTGAAGAAGTAAAACAACCAGTTGAAGAGACTAAACCAACTGAGGAAGTCAAACCACCAGTTGAAGAGACTAAACCAGTTATTGAAGACAAACTAAAAGCTGTTGGAGGTGTATCTTTATTGCCAAAGATCAACCCAGGTGCTGTTCAACTCAAAAAGGCTCCTTCTGTAGGTACCAAAATCAACAATGAAGTAACACCATCTACCTCTGAGACAAAATCATTTGATTTCAGATCCGTTTTAAAATCAACTTCTTCTGAAAAATTACTCAACACTCCTCAACAACCAAATACCACTACTACTCCTACTATTCAACCACCTGTATTAAAATCAACTGTCTCCAGTGAGAAATTAGCTACACCTTCAAAACCAACTACAGCCGTAACAACCACAACTCCAGTTAAACCAGCAACTACTAGTGGTGCTCCACAAATTGCCTCAGAAACATTCACATATGCTCAATTAAAAGATTTCAAAACTAGCCAAATTAATGTAGATCCAAGTAAATTAGAGTCTTATCTCTCTGATGATGAGTTCAAAACTGTTTTGGAAATGGGTAGAGATGAATTTTACAAATTACCTGGATGGAAACAAAAAGATAAAAAAGTTAAAGCTAAACTCTTCTAAACCTTTTTATTATGTCAATCTCCATTCCAAAACATCTTTTTTTATCCTATTTATAAACAGGATGATTCTCTTGTTTTTTTTTCTAATACAAATATCAGTTAATCAATTTAAAACTTTGACTTTTTTTTTTTTTGAAAATTTCATTAACGTCATCAAGACTTAATTTTTAATAAGGCCAAATTTATAAAAAAAGTAATATAAATATAATATAATAAATAAATTGGAATATTAAGATTGATTCAAATCAAGAAATACACAACTTAAGTTTTCTGAATATTTTTCAGAGTGGATAAAATTACAGGAAATAAATCATAAAAAGATATTTTGTGTAACGTGCATCCAAATAATTTTTTTTCAATTTTTGTTTACCCAAAAATTTTTTTTTTAATTTGTTTTTTACCTTTAATACACACATAGTAACAATGACAACTGTTAAATTGGAATCATCTGATGAAAAGACTTATGAAGTCGAAAAAGAAATCGCTTGTATGTCAGTCACCATCAAGAATATGTTAGAAGGTAAAGTATCATTGAAATTCACTAGAATATATTATTATTAGTTAGAGAGAAGAAAAAAAGTGGTGGGGTTAAAAAAAGCTTCTCTTGTGGGTTTAATATCTAAAACATTTAATTAACATTATTTCTTTATATTATATTATTCATAAATATTGTTGTGATATTTTTAAATAATAATAGATATCGGTGAAACTGATGCTGCTATTCCATTACCAAATGTTACTTCATCAATTCTCGAAAAAGTCCTCGAATATTGCAAACATCACCACGAGCACCCAAGCCCACAACAAGATGAAAAGAAAGATGAAAAGAGACTTGATGATATCCCACCATATGACAGAGATTTTTGCAAAGTTGATCAACCAACTCTTTTTGAACTCATTTTGGCTGCTAATTATTTAGATATCAAACCATTATTAGATGTTACATGTAAAACTGTTGCCAATATGATCAGAGGTAAAACCCCAGAAGAAATTAGAAAAATTTTCAACATTAAAAATGATTTCACTCCAGAAGAAGAAGAACAAATCAGAAAGGAAAATGAATGGTGTGAAGACAAAGGTAACTAAACTAGTTTTTTTAGATATAACCTTTACTTTTCTTTCATCCTTAGTATAAAAAAACAAATCTTCAACTTTTATAAATTATCACTCTTTATAATAAAAGCTTAACAAAAATCACATAGTAAATAATATCTTGTACAACAAAGAAACTCATTCTCTTTTTTTTTTTTTTTTAACCAACTAAAATCTCTTATCAAAATTTCTAACTCGTAAAATAAAGTGTTAGAATCACACAAAACAAATTTTAATAGAAATTTTTCTATGACATAGAAATCTAAATATTTATTTTTATAATACCCTTACAATCTAAAAATAAAATCATATTTTCCATATATCAGATATATTAAATATTTTATTTGAATGGATAGATTGGATTTTTTTTTTTTTTTAAAAAAAGGATTTAATTTTTGTGACCAATACCAATTGTAATATTAGAAAGACAAAGAGTCAATCGGAGGCTTTTTGAATAGATATGGAGCCAAAAGAAAAGAAAACAGTTGTGAAGACTTTCAAAAGAATTTTAAAATCCAATAGTGAAAAGAAAAAGAAACAAAAGGTTGTAGTATTCAATGCTATAAAGAACTTGATTGTGTATCTGGAGAGTAATTGTTTGGATTTAGAGGGTATTTGTAGAGTCTCAGGAAATGCAGTGAAGGTAAAAGAGTTAAAGAAATCATTAGAAAATGAAGAGGATATAGATTTCAGTAAAATCATTGATAAACACACTATTAGTGGTGCTTTAAAAATGTTCTTAAGAGAGAATGACGAACCTGTTTTGACATTTGATTTATACAAAAACTTTTTGGCAACTGTTGACATTAAAGACAAGAATGCAAAGGTTTCATTTATCAAATCCATCATTAGCGCACTTCCAAAAGATAACTTTGATCTATTGCAAACCATTTTAAAGTTCTTGTATACTTTACAGGTAAGTTTATTTGAATCTGAGTAGTACTACCAAATTACAGATCAGTTACTGATGATTTGAAATTTTGATTAAACAGTTACATTCACAAAAGAATAAGATGACCAGTGCCAATTTAGCTATTGTATTCTCACCTACTTTACTTAGACCAAAGGAAGAGACATTGGAGACTATGATGTTGGATTCCAATGTTACTAATGAAGTTGTAAAATTAATGATTGAGGAGTTTAATACACTGTTTGAAGTAAAAACTGGTATTTTGTATAAATTGAATTCACAAGATTTGGGTATAGTTAAAGATGAAAAAAAACTGTCATTGCAAGATCAATTAGAAGAAGCAAAAGAAAAAATTGAAAATCTAAGTAAACAACTCTCTGAAGAATCCAGAGAAAGATCAATTCTAGAGACCTATAATAACTCAATTGAATTGAAGTTAGCAGAGATGACTGACAATTATAAAATATTACAAGAGGAAAGAGATGGAATTTCTGATTTATTGTTAGAGTATAAAGTAATGTATTGGAGACCACCTCTTCCATTCATATTTATAGTAAATGATCAATTTTAAATTCTAACTATAATTTTATAAAATTAGGAATCAATTAAATCTCAAACAGAGGAAATTGAAAATTTAAAGCGAGATACTGTGGAATTAAATGGAAATCTACAATCAGAAAGTAACTTTTTACCATTTTTATCTATTCTTGTGGCTATAGTTTCACTGTTTGTTTATTTAAATATTATATTATAATAGATAATATTTATAGTTTTAATATTACATATATACACTCTACCATATATCCTTTTTTATATTTATATTTATATTTATATATCTATTTATTGTATGTAAAAATCAAACATATATTAATATAATTATTCCCTTTTTAAATATATATTCACACATCTCTTCCAATTCTAAAACTATTTTATCTCAAATAGAAAATCAAAATAGTTCAATTTCAAAGGAATTGGAATCACTAAAGACCAGCACAATGTTGGAAATTGAAGAATTAAAGAAAACAATAAGACATAAATCACAAGAAAATGAAAATCTAAAGATTGAATTGAAATCCAATGCAGAGAAATACGATATCATTTCAAATAAATTAAATTCCTTGGTAAAAGAGAGAGATGATGCCAATGCTCAAGTTGAAAGACTTCAAGCTGAAATTAGTTTACTATCACAACAGTCATCATCGTCCAGTGGTCGTTCAAAAACCTCTTTATCCAGTTCTGGAAAAAGAGATTTTGATCGTAAACACTATGAATCTAAAATCTCACAGTTGGAAAAAGATAAATATGCATTGACTGAACAGATATCAAAATTGCAAAAACAACAACAACAAACCGCAACAACAACTACAACTACTACAACACATAAATTTGTTCCAGGGAAAAAACCACAAAAAGAACAACCCCCACCACCCATTGATGAAGATGATATTGTATCGGTAAAGAAATTTGCATTTTATTGGTTAATATTAGCTTTGAAAACGGATGCAATGAATACAGGTAAGAAATGTAATATTGTCTCTGGTGATGTACTTGACGAACTACTAGCTAAAAATATTAAAGTTGCTTTATGGAATGACTTTGTTTTAAAAAAACTTAAAGAACTGGATTGACAATTCTCTCCATTATTGTAAAAATATAATTATATAGAATTTAAATAAATATTTTGTGTACTGCTACATATTATTGTATTTGTAACCCTAATGAATCAACGCATTTTGACTCAGTAACAATAAATACTATTTAAAAATGAGCAATCGCTATCAATTTATCTGTCATGTTTTTCTAATAATATTTAAATTTTCACAAAATTTGTGTAACAAGCCTTTGATAGCATTTGCTGAGCATGAGAAAATCTTTTTAAAAGTAGTTAGATTTTTTTTTTATTTACGTAGGAGTGTAATAGAAATATTTAAATAGAATAGAGTTTTAGTTTAGTTAGTAGATAAATGGAGAATTTATCAACTATAATAGGAGGCAGATATGATTACTTTCAATTTGGTGTTGGAGTGCTGATAGTTACTTGGATAAGTGGTCTTTTTAAAGACTTGATCTATGGTATATTCTCATTTGTAAAGAGTAGATTTTACTATTCTGCTAGATTATCATTTCCAGATTTATCATTCCAACAGGTTTTGGAATTTGTTGCTGCACAAAACCTTATAATGGGCACAAGAGAAGTCAGTGTAACTACTGAGACATCACGTGACGAGGGAAACAGTATTAAGATACTTCCATCTGGTACCCAATGGTTTTTCTATAAAGGATATTTGACATCAATCACCAGAACAACTTCAGAGAAGAAACAATTGAATGGTATGAGAGACGACTATTTGGATCTGAACATTTACTTTGGCAATAAACAAATGATTTCTGATATACTCGAAGCTTCCAGAGACCACTATACCAAAATGAACCAAAACAAAACAAAAATTTTCAGTTTAGATCAACACGGTAGCACATGGCTGTGCATTAGTACTCAAAATAAGAGAGAGATTGATTCGGTATTCTTGGAGAAGGAAGCTTCACAGTTGATACTTAACGATTTGACAAACTTTGTAAATGGTAAGAATTGGTATGTAAGAACTGGGGTACCTTACAGACGTGGTTATTTACTCTATGGACCACCAGGTACTGGAAAGACATCCTTTATCCTTTCAATAGCTGGTAAATTTAATAAATCAATATCAGTAATGAATCTCAGTAAAGGTGTTAACGATAGTAATATAAATAATATCATTCAAAAATGTCAAAAAGATACAATATTGGTGATGGAAGATATCGATTCTGCATTTGTTAATAGAAATTCACAAAATGTAACCAAATTGTCATTCTCAGCTCTTTTGAATGCTATTGATGGTCTTGCAGCATCTGATGGTAGGATACTAGTAATGACAACCAATCACATTGAAAACCTTTCTCCGGCACTTATTAGACCTGGTAGAGTGGATCTCAAGGTTAAATTTGATTATGCCACGCCCTATCAAATTGAAAATATGTATAAAAAGTTTTTTGACAAGGAGTTTCACTATATATTGGATATCCTCCAACCAAAACTAAAGAATTATTCAATCTCAACTGCTCAATTACAAGGTTGGTTTATTGGTCATCGTGATAATCCAATGGAATTGGAAGATACAATTGACGAGTTTATAAAGAAATCAGAAAGTGATAATCAATCACTATTCGATGACTCCCCCAATACCCAAACTCCAACTGATAAAAAAGATGAACCACAACAACTACAACAACAACAAGAACAACAAGAACAAATTCCACATACTACTGATTTAAGAAAGAGATTGATCTTGAATCACTAATAATTATCAAGATATATAAATATAAAATTCAATTTTTTTATTTTTTTTTTAGTTTATTTTAATATGTATAATAACATCAACGATACTATTTTTGAAAAAAGTATTTCTTTTAATTCAATTTTAAATCTAGTTAAAGATAATAAGTTGTATAGATGTAGATTTTTAAAATCAGAACTTTCAAAACCAGTGTAAGTTTATAGGATTGATACTAATTGAGATCTATATACTTATGATTGTTATGTCTGCAAAGTGATCTTAGTATACCGTCAATTCAAAATACATTACAAAAGATGGTTCATGGAGTTTTAAATAATGATGAAATTCAGTTTTTGAGAGAAGATAGAATACTTCTCACTACTAGAAAACATAAAAATAATCTATATTTAAAATATGATATTACTGATAATGGGGATAAACCTGTAGAGATATTACCCTACAAATATACTTTTATTATACAATATCTATAATATATGTACATTTTATCATACACCAATTTAAGACCAGTTCCAAGAAATCCAATTTGATTTCTTTTTAGTTTTCTTTAGATCTTCAAATGTTGAACAAAATGAATTGTCTGGACTGAAAGATAAAAGTGATGAATTAGAATTAGAACCTGATTGATATAAATTGGAAATTAATGAAGAAAACATGTTTGACATTGGTGATTGTTGACTCTTTTGTGACTGATCATAATGTTTTAGAACCTCAACAATTTTAACTAAACCTTTAGATTGACACTGTGCGATAATGAATGGTCTGAACCCATCTTTTCTGTTTTTACAAAGGAATTCAACAACAGATAGATGGTTGTTGATAGCACTAGTTTCAATTGCACTTATGGTTGCACCTTCTGATCGATTATTATGTAAAAATTCAATGACTTCAAGATGGCCATGTGAAGCTGCTAAATCCATTGCATTAGTGCTGGCACCTTCTTTTCTATTCTGATGTAGAAACTGTAGGATATCCATATCACCAAATCGACTACTCAAATCCATTGCCAAATTGGTGGCATACTTTACACCATTGATTGTCTTATTCATTTTTATATCGGTATAATGCAGCATTTTTACAATATCTAAACATCTAGACTCTACTGCTAGATCAATTATAAAACATGACGATTCAATCGTTTCTTGAAATCTATAGAATATATATAGAAAACAAAACATGATATGATCTTCTTTCTCTTTAATTTCATTCAATTCAATCTCTCTTTGCTTCTCCAGTGACTCCTTTGTCTCCTCTTCTTCTATATTCTGTACATTTCCATAAGATTCACCATCATTGTCACCATCAATTTGACACATATAAAAAGAGGAACAAGATAAATCTAAAGGTGGGGGAGACAATAATTGTTTTTTTCGGTGTATTAGTTTTGCCTGTAATCTAAAAAGTTTCTTTACATTGATATTAGGTTTAAACTGTAACTCTGTTGGATGATATTTAATCTTATCAATCAATAATTGAATATGATTGCTAATCAACATCTTATCAACTGACTGGTATTCTTGATAACTTTTCCATTGAATTCTATTAGCTCTTAAAGATACACAATTCCTGGATTTTAAATAAAATGATATAATCTTCCATAAATACTGATTTCTAAATATTAATAAAAATAGATCAGTGTCATCAATTGACATTGTAATAAAAATAACCAAATCAACAAGCTCTCTTTTCTTAAAAATTTGAATCTTTTTTTTTTAATTTTTATCATTGTTAATTTTCAGATTTCACCACCTGGCAAACAACACCTCAAATTACACCCATTTTGTAAATGTAAAAGATGATTCAACCAATCAACACATTTCTCAATAACCATATTAACTAAATCAATGATAAATGATATAAATAGATATATAGTACTCAATTTGAGATACAACACAATTCAGAATGACATCTTCAAATAATGCACAATTCAATTTTTTCAAACAATGTATAGGTAAACCAGTGGTTGTAAAATTAAATAACGGAGTAGAGTATAGGGGAATTCTAGAAGTAGTAGATGGTAATATGAATATAGTAATGGAACAAACTGAGGAATATTTTAATGGTCAATTAAAAACTAAATATGGTGATTGTTTCTTAAGAGGAAATAATGGTAATATATAACTTCTTTACATTATCTAACATTCACTTTACTAACCATTATTATCATCAATATAGTTTTATATATTTCAACTCAAACTGTTAAGAAGTAATAAAACTTAAGTTTTAGTAAAATATATATGATAAATTATTTAGTTTTGATCTTTATTTATAGTTCAGAAATACAAAAAAAGAAGATAAAATTCAAATTTGGAATAAGTTATTTTCAATTATTTATTTTGATCTATTATTGATAGATTCTATTCACTTAAGAGATAGAGTTTATAATAGATTTGATACTTGGATATTTTTTAGGTTGATGATTAAAATGAAAAATTATACAGGTTGAACTTAAAGATTTACTGTTGGTTAATGATATGGTTCAATTTACAGGGGTTCAGTGGTGAAATTAGGATAGCTATTATTGTTTTTGTTGATGTTGTCGATTCAAATGATTATTGATTAATGGAGGGAGTAATTCGCAGAATAGTGGTTATTGATTTTATATTTAGAAATCTACAACTGGAATTTCAGCAACAGTCATTAATTTAGAGGACATGTATTTCTTTTTGATGGCTTTGAGAGAAGAAGTATTGGCAGCTTTTCTAACTTCTTTGAGATCTTGTGCACATTGGAAGACTTCGGCTTCAGTGTAACAAGTGTAAAATTCCAAAGTTACATTCCAGTATGGACCTTGTTTCATTGTCATACGTCTGGCTACATAGATGGCAGCGGCAGCAATCATGGATGGAAGATATTGAATCATTTTGTATTCAATCATTGCAAGTTCAGTGAGGAACTTGGATAATGAATGGGTTCTAGAATCACTACCAGCAGCCTTGGAGAAACGTCTGAGGAAATGTAATGGAGTTTGGGTGCACATATTAAATTGGAGAACTTGTAGAATAGATCTTTCCATAAACAAAACTTCAGTGTGGGTGCAAGCGTTATCAGAAGTCTCAATAAAATCTTTGATTTGTGGAGCGTAGATCTCTTCGTATTTACAAGCCAACAGAATAGCAGTGATACCGACTAACTGTAATTTAGACATTGGAGTTTGTTGTTTTGCCAAATATCTATCGACAATATTGACAGAGAGGAAATAGGTCTCTGAGAGTAACTTGAAACGAACGTGAACAGCCATCATCCAATCAATGAGAATAGCTCTCATTTTCTCAGTGATTTGGTATTGTGATGACATATAGTCGGGATTGATTCTGTCTACTTGTTCTTTCTCTCTATAGTATTGGAAAATTTCATTAACGTATTCACCTACACATTGGGGATCATTAGCATCAAACAAATCAATGTTTTCAGGTACCTCTTTACAATCCAACATTTGAACATCTTCTTGAATCATCATTTCATCTTGTTGTTGTTCAGTTTCCATAGTGGCAATTGGCTCAATCAAAACTTGAACATTATTAAATGATTCGGTTTTCTTCAAGATACCAGCAGTAAGAATTTTAGGTCTATTTAAATTTGAGGTTTGTCTGGTAAGCACTCCATTGCTTTGTGGCTAATATAAAAATAAAAAAATGTGTTTTTTTTAGAATTAGAAAATAAGATCATGAAATGAAATTAGAGTTGTAATATAGTACATACCATTATCATTTGTTGTTGTGTTTGTTGTTGTTGTTTGCCAATTGGAACATTACTTGAAATGGTATTATTAGTGACATCTGATAAAGCTCCTCTACTTGATGTTTTCAGTTTTTTATCACCAACCAATTTGTTGGATGGAATCTTGTTCTCATCCATTGGTACAATATATTTATTTCCTAGTGGATTTAAAGTTGCCATTGCTAAAATTTAAAAAAATAGTGGTGTAGTTAAAAATGAGAAGAACAGTTATCAATATTAATATCAATGTATTTAAAAGTGGTTTGAATGTATTATTTGAAATAGGATTACAAATACTTACTTGATCGTTTATGGATGAAGATTTAGAATACTATAGAAACAATAATCGACAAATATATACACAGTAATGCAATAGATAAATAAAAAAAATGAAAAACTTTTTTTCAAATTTAAATGTATGATCTAATAACGGTTCAAAATATTCAAATTTTTAAAAACAGGATGCAAATTCAAATTTTCAAATTAAAACGGCAAAAAATCTGATTGTTAGGTTTTTTAGATGCCAACAGTTTAAAACAAGTTATAAGTGTGTTTAGAAATTACATTTTATTTCATACTTAAATGAGGAAATAAATATTTATTTCTACTCTTCTGTAAACAAACACGAGAAGAGTGAAGTTATTAAAATTTATTATGATAATGAAGAAAATATCATCAATTGTAATGATTTTACTTATTTTTGTGTTATTTAATGTTGTTAATTTCTTCTGGCTGTTTGTGGCCTTCCCATTGATGTTCCATGATCTAAACTCGATGATGACAGTGGATTTTGTGGTGTTGTGGTAGATGACGAAAATGAACCACCGGTGGATTTTGATGACATGATATTAAATTCTATAGTATTGATATGAGATTTTGCCAAAACATTTGACAAAACCTGGGGTGAAGCACATTTTTGCAATTCATTTTGTGCCAAATGTAAATCTTGTACTGCATATTCCAGTTTCTTTCTCAAATCATTATGTCTATGAAGATTCTGCTGTTCTGAGGTTGAAATGAGATCCTGTAAATTGGTGTAATTTTTCTGGTACTCTGTGATGGATGACATGTGTTCTTGTTCTTTTTGTTTGAGACTGTCTAACAGCAGGTTATTCTTTTCCTGTAGAGTTTTCATTTCACTACGGAGTTTCAAAATGGCGTCATTGTGGTTATAGTCAATTTTCAATTGTTCATTGTCCTGTTGTATTCTCTTTATGGTCTCTTCATAATGTCCAATGGTTTTTTTAGATTTATTCGAGATTTCATCAAACTTGAATTGCATCTGAATCTTTTCTTGTTGGTGTTTGTTTCTGTCTTGGTTGATTTGTTCCTTCAATTGGTTGTTTTCTTTCTCTTGGAGTTCTACAGTCAGGTTCTTACTCTTGATAGTCTGAGACAGATCATAGTTGTGTTTCTTTACTTGATCAAGTTCAACTTTAAACTGTTGGATCTCGCTATTGATGGATCTCTCTTGACCCATTGAATGCGATCTTTGGTTCTCCATATCCTGGTGCATTTCATTCAATTGCTCACTGAGTTGTTTAATTTTTAAATCTTTCTGTACATTGGTATTGGTGAGACTGGACACTTGTCTTTGGAGATTATTTAAAGCATCTTTGAGTTCTTTTTCAGAATCCTGTGATTTTACTACCATCTTCTCTAATCTATTCTTTTCCTCTAACATTTCCTGGTGATTTTCATTCAATTGAGATTGAGCATCACCTGCCAAGTCCAAATCATTCTTTAAAGTCTGAATCTGGGATAACAAATGTTCTATATAATTTGAACTATTTTGTTTCTCCATTTGCATTTCCTGATCTTTTTCCTTCCACTTTTCATCAAATGTCTGCTGTTCACTATCAAATCGATTCTGAGTCAATGTCAAATTCTTTTTCAGAGATAATATCTCTTTTCCTAGTTTAGCATTAGTCTGTGACAATTGTTCATTTTGTTTCTCTAGATCTATAATCTGACTGTCTTTCTCATAGGTTACCTCTTTTTCTCTGTGTATTTGTTCTTGCATTTCTGAAATTCTCTTTTTATAGAATGATGATAATTCATCATCTTGTGATTGTATTTGTTGTGATGGTGGAGGTGAATGTATTTGACGTTGTTGATGTGACTGTGTTGACTTTAGTTGAGAAGTAGTTCCATTTCTCAACTCTTTGTTTTTTGCTTGTTCTTGTTGAAGTGATTTTGTTAAGATTTTTAATTGGTTTTCTAAACTGGTTGTATATGCTGATTTACTTTCATCTAATATATTATTATTTCCATTTATAGCTGGAGTTGATTGGTAACCATATTTTCCATTCTGAGCTGAAGATTGTTTAGAATTAGGTGGTTGTACAACTCTTATTGTTGGTATTGGGGTTGTAGGTTGATAATTATAATCATCATCTTCAATAGTATATTGAGTTTCATTTATACCTTGATCATCGTCTTCTTCCTCATTTTTATCTTCATCATCAACTTCAAATCTATCTGGATTCTTATTTACATATCTAAATTTCAATATTAATATTAAAAGCTAATACTTTAATATTCAATTGCTGAATACATACGATCTATCAACATAACTTGTATCATTATAATTATTTTGTTTTTGTTTTGGATTTACTCCATTATTCATTGCATTAATCACCTTGTTAGCATCTTTTTCAAACTCTTGCTGATAGGATATTGACGATTGTGGATTAAATGCATATGAAGGTCCTTTGTTTGATGATTTTGGTATAGGTGTTGAGCTGCCATTAGTATTTGGTTTTGATGGCGTTGACTGCTGTTGTTGTTGCTGTTTTTTCAAAGGTGATTCATATTCCCTGTATGAAGAACCTGGTTTTTTTGAAATTGGTGTAATTGGTATATCCTTTTATTGAGTTATTTTAATTGTAAATACTATGTGTTATATATTTATAATTATAAATAGAATTAACTCTTACTCTTGTTAAATCACCAGCAGAACCACTACCATTTGGGGATATTACATATGGTTTATTACGACCACCATTATACCCACTGTATCCTCCTGTATCTTCATTATCATTTGATTGTACCCTTTTATTGTACTGATATGACATGTCTTTTTCCTAGATAATAATAAAAGATAAGAATCAAATAAAATAAAAAAAAAATAAATTGAAAAAAAGGAGGGAAATTTTTTGATCAATTTTTTTAATATTAAAAATAACCAAATGAGTGTTAATATTACATTTTTAGATATATTTAGAAACCCAATGATCAAACCACTGATACTTGGGAATTTAAAGACACTGAAATACACTAGTATACTGCATGATATATATAAAATCACCAATAAAGAGAAACCATTGAAGTTAGGTGGTCCCAAGAGGATATTGTCTTATTACTCTATTTCAATGACATCAACATGGATAGCTAATCAGAGACATTTCCATTTACTACTTGATAAAATTATTCATTCAAGACTGAAGGGGTATATTTTTAAACTTACTTTTAAAGCTGTTAGATCACTTTTAAAATACAATCTAGATTTAAGTATTTTAAAGAGAATACATCAGTTAGAACCAATGACATTTTCACTGGCAAGTAGAGAAAGACAAGCTTCTCATAAGAAATCGTTATTGGAAATCTCATGCTATAACAGTACTCCTCAAATTGTAGAATATCTTTTATCTGTGAATATGAATCCAAAGTTATCAGTGACCTATCAATCCATTGGAATTTCAGTTAGAAGTGGAAATGCTAAACTCTATGAATTTCTATCTGGTTTAAAATGTGCAAGATCACATCAATATAAAGTAACAGTTGATGATCTAGAGCTTGTGGTAAGAAAGAACAAAATAGAGATGGTAGAGTGTCTGATGAGACGAAAACAAATACCTTTATTCCCAGAGAAATTCTTTTCCATTGCTATTAGAAATAATAGTTTACCAATGGTGGAGTTGTTGTTTGAAAGTAGGAGATGTATTGTCGAATGTACTGAAAATACATTATCAGTTGCAATCAAAGAAAATAGAGTTGAAATTGTAAAATTGATACATAATAGATTTCCTCTTCTATCTGGTAAATTGTCACATTTAGATTATAGTTTTGTGGGATCTGAAGAGGTTAGGGTAACTTTAGATTTAGATAAACTTACATGCATTAATATATTATTTGGTGAGATTTCTAAAAATAACCATTCAGTGGTAAAACAATTAATGGAGAACAACAGTTCATATTGGTGGGGAGAACACTATTCCAATGAAAAGTTATCAAATGTACTATATTATGCTGATTTTGATCTTGTGGTGTGGATTTTGGAAAAACTTTTTCAATTGAAAGTTCCAGTAAAAATTAAAATTGAAGATAAGAGTTTCCAGAGTTTCAGGTTATTCAATGAGAGTCATCAATGGAATAGATTTCTGAATTATGAATATGATACTTTTGAATACATGGTTTCACATCCACATCTAGTTGAATCACTTGAATATCATAGTTATTATGGAAAACATTCCATAGTTGATAGAGCGATTCAATTAAGACTCTACAATATTGCCAAACTATATATGTTACATAGACCTGAAATGGGAGATTTTTCAGATTTGGCTATAATCTATTCCATTGGACAAGGGTCAATTGAAATGTTTGATTTGCTCAGTCAAAGTTTGCCTACCGATGGTACATTCTTTAGCTCATATAGAGGATATGTTCATGGTAGAGGAAGAGGAATAGGAATAGGAGGAAGAGGAAGAGGAGGAAGAGGAAGAGGAGGAAGAGGTAGACCTAACCTAAAATTTTACAACCCAGTTGAAGTTAGATCGTTGGAAATGCTTAAACACCTGAATGAAAAAAAATCTACAAAGGAAGTGAATACAGATCTCTATACCTCTACATTCTATTTCACCAAATTTGAATTTGATATTAATTTACTGGTTTCCGAAGAATCGGATCCAAAAGAACTATTATCATATGCTCTAGAGAATAATTTGGTAGCTGATTCCCAAAACATTGAACCTTGGTTACTATATTTCATTTCACAAGGTGATTATGATACATTGTCTATGATAAAATTCGTCATATACCCTCCATATCAAAAGATTTCAAATTGGGTATCACATAAGTTATATAACACTAAACATATACCAAAAAATGTGCGCATAGATATAAAATATATAAAGTTCCTTTATAGATATGAATTGATGGACCTAAATGAACTTAATCAATTCTTTATTATGATGTTAGATAAAATTTCCATAGTCAAGTATGGCGATGATTACGATGGTACAACACAATTGCTAATTGAAATCCCATCAGCACTTGAATATATATTTAAAAATCCAACCTCTACTAGATCTACCCTCTACCAATCCATACAGACTATAATGTATATGAATACTAATGGTGCTGGCCTAAATCCTCAATTATCAAAATTTATTGAACATTTAAAAGTGGAACCAAACCTAACTAGAATCTTATTGGAATTCATTCCACATTTTAGAAAAATCTTTGTATCCTCATTCCAAGAAATCATAAAAGAATGGTATACTGGTGAGGGCTGTAAATTGTATTCCAAATTGGTGTGGGAGATATTTTCAGGTCGATCACCATACATCTCAAGAAACCAAATTAGGAATATGAATATAAAAATTCCATTTTCATCCATCATCCACCAACAGAAATATACATGGCCTTGGGTATGGGATTATGTAACAATTTCAACAGACTCTCTCAATGAGCTCTTACTTTATAAAGCTATATCTGCAAACATTAACCTGTTACCAAAAGGATATGATGCCTCTAAATTTTATTCAAATGATGAAAAAGAATTTATACTGTTTAACGACCTCTCACATGCAACCCTAACTAATCTTATCAACTCATTTCTAAAGACAGCCGTTGGCGAGCCAGAGATTACTTTCAATGCTGCTTCTAAAGAATGGCCAAAGGAATTTCAATTGGTAGAACAAAGGTTTGTTTATTTTCATCCAAAGGTAGTGTATATGCTATCAAATAGCTATCTAAAAATCAATTTACTTGGTTGTATTGGTGACCGTCCAGTAGAATTGTTCAAATTGAAACATCATTTTTTACTAAACTCTAAACATGATGATAAAAAATATTCAGGTCACACTACACTATTCGCTTTAGACGATCAACTTGAAAAAGAAATGATTTTGGATTATGTAAAGTGGTTTATAAAATCAGAAAATCACTTTATTCATTTAAAATCTTTTACATAAACCTCATTATGATGTAACAATATTCGTTTGATTTGTATTTGGTGGAAACTTGTAGTTCAAAAAACTGAAAATCTGGTAAAATTTTTTTTTTTTGATTTGCGATTTGTGATTGCTTTAGTTCTTATGAATACTCCACAATTTTGGTTTACTTTAGGATCTTTTAATGCAGCTTTAGCAGTTGGATTAGGTGCATTTGGATCACATGGGTTACAAAAAATAACACAAGATCCAAAAAAGATTGAAGCTTGGAAGACAGCATCCAACTATCATTTACTACACTCATTTGCCACTGTATTAGCTCCATTCAGTAGCAGTCCACTACTAGTAGGAAGTTTGTTCACAGCTGGTACTATTCTATTCTCTGGATCACTTTATGGAATGGTTTTAACTGAAAAAAAGAAATTGGTAAAATATATCCAAATGAGAGATAAAAATACAAAGATTGAGACTAATTTGTGTTTATTCGTTGATTTAAAAGGGACCTATTACACCAATTGGTGGATTAGCAATGATGGGTGGTTGGTTTGCATTAGGTTTATCTAAATTTGTAAGATAAAATGTATATTTATCGTCGTTAAAAACCATCACGTATCTTCCTCTATCATTAGTACCTATTATTATTAATAGTGGCTCTATTCATATTCTAAGTTATTTTATCAGTATTTTTCTTTATTGTAATTTACCTTTGTATCTCTGATACCCGTTTTCCTATATTTCATTAAGGTTTTAAAAAGATATGTTTTTAAGATTATGTACATTAAATCTATTTATTCATAAAAATCTTTTAATAGAAATAAATGTAGTATCTTCAATACTATGTTTTTTTTTAAACTTAAAAATATATTAAGTGGTATTTTAATGTATGTTATTACAAGTTATAAAGTTTCCACTACAAATTTTCTTAAATTATTTATCCTCTTTTGGTCAATAGGTGAATAGAATTTTTAGTTGTTGATTTACTTTTGGCATCTTTTTTTTTATGAACTATGCCATATTCTTTCTTCGAGTTTTTTTTCTATTTTTATAACATTACATATGTTAATAATTCATTTAATTTTAAATAAAAATGAGAATAAGACATACTAATTTATGTTTCTTTCTATAATCTAATATAACTTTAATTACATTCTTAGAATCTTCTAAATATGATAATGGACAGCTAGCATATTTTTGAATGATTTTAGCAATATCCAAAGTTTTTGATCCATCTTTTATAGATGAAAATTGTTTATATTCTAATAGTTTGGAAATAATTTCAGGGTTTTGAAGTTGATTAACATCCAATTGTAAGATCTACACAATTTAAATTAGTAAGTTCCTTTTAGAAATTGAATAAAAATTGTACATACTTGATATAAATTGTTACATACATCTATTGATGTAGCAGTTATATTAGAGTGTTCCATATATTTGATGATTGAATAATAATAATAATCATTTCATTTTATTTTAATTTATAGTGATATTAAATTATGCGTCTTTGTCAAATTTTATTTGATCACAACCAATCTGAAATTTGACAAACATCCTGTTTTTTCTTTGTTTTTTTCATTATTTTTTTTTTGTAGTTGTAGAATACAGATAATTGATATTTTATTTAATAAATATCTAAAAAAACAGTCTTAACTTAATTTTGTTTTGCTCAATCAAAAAAAAATATATTTTATTAGACTAAATGTCATGACCACAGAAATTAAAATTAAGAATATAGAATATTAACAAAAACAAATCATTTGTCAAACTTGTACGAAAAGAAATACCCTGAAAAAGCTAATGAAATGAAAATGCTTGATTATCAATCTTTATATCCTCCACCTGAGTTATCAAATGATGAAATTGAGAGTTTGCTTTTATATTAAAAAGAGAGAATAGAATCAAATAAATAAATAATCACTGTGATTTTAAAATTTAATTTATAGAAACTTTTATTATAAAGTCTAATAATAATAATAATAATAATGGATTTACTTGACTCTCTTTTGAGGTGGTTCATTTTTTGAATCTAATTCCTTTCTCTTTTTACTTTCATCTTTTTTGACTTCTGGTGATTTAGTTAGAAATGGAATTTTACTTTTAGCACTGCTGCTAGTACTTGTTGGTTTAGTGTTACTGCTTGTACTTGTACTGGTGCTACTGGTAGTTGCAGTTTTTGTATTGGTTGAAGTTGATGGTACTTTAATCTTTGGAGATGTATTAGTTGGAGAAGATTTGATTTCATCAATATCTACCTGTTTTTTTGGACTTTCATCACTTACATCAGTTGATGTTGATAATGGTTTACTACTTGTACTACTAGTACTACCATTGGTGTTGCTATTAGCAGAAGCCATTTTATAGACAGAAACATAGGCTTCAATCATTTTACTTAATGGTTTTGCTATAGAGTGACATTTGACAGAATTTGAAATCTCAAAAGCAATACTCAATGATTTTTTAAGATTTAAATGGATACAGGTATCCAATGCCTTTTGGTGTTGATCTTGATCCAAAAAGTTTTTAAATAGTTTCAAAGTTGCTTTATCCATTTTTGACATTTCTGAGGTTATTTTATCAAATTGATCCTTTTCAAGTGCTGATGGATTTGGTAATTTCAGTTTATGGATAAAACTATTGAAATTGTATTTGGAAGCCAAAAAGATTTCTTCACATTCTTTTTGTTGTTTTTTTAGTTCTGAACCACCTCCAAATCCAATGTGATCTTGTGATCTTAAAATAGGAGGTGCAATTGAAATTGGTGTCAAGTTTGGTCTTGGTAGAGTAGATGGATACTCATCACATATTACAGTATATGCTTTATGAGGAGTTTGAGAAAGACTCAATCCTACAATCCAGTATGTGAAGTGTTCAGTTTGTGGTTTTTGTAATTGTGTAAAATCTGCAATGGTTGTACATGACATTGTTGATTTTGATGCCCATCCATAGGTTAATGATCTTAGAATTCCAGTATTGTCTTGGTAACATAATGTACCTTCTTCAGAGTACCCAATCCATTTTAACAGTGATCCAGGTGTTAAAGCTAGATAGTTATCATAGATGGTCTCACCAGTTTGAAGTGAGAGATAATGTAGTTTCATATACTGACTATCTCTAAAAACTGGATGTGAATGATACACAATAGCCAAAGTGTCATCATTAGAAGCACACATTGTAACTAAATCACCACATACTGTAAAACTGTGAATTTGAACACCACCCAATGACATTATATATACCTGTCTCTGTGCAGTACCTATAATAACATACTGTTTACTTATAGCCAAACATCGAGGTTCATCTTTATCCTGACAGGATATAGACCAATCACTATTAGGTGCCAAGGAATCAAATGCTTTGAAAAATATCAAAGAGGTGTCATTCTTCTTTCCTTGATCAGTACTTGCAAATACAGCACCTTTCTCACCAATAGCTGCCATAGTGAGATTGTTTTGATCTGTAAATGTTATCTTTTTGTGATAACTTACTTCTGAGAATTCAATTTCAATAGAACCACTAGTTGAATCCTCACGTTTAATAATACTACCCAACATTGTATAAGCCAAGAAATATCTTTTAGTCTTAACATGTGGTGATCTTTCTAATACATATTGTAGAGTAGATCCAGGTTGGAAATTCAATTGTTCCAATTCACCAACTTCAATGGATTCATCATCTTCATCATTTTCACCCAATTCAATACCATTTCTATCAACATCCATATCACGATCATCCTTTTCTTCTTCATCATCCTTTTCCTCTTCATCATCCTTTTCTTCTTCATCACCATCTTCTTTATCAGATTTTTCATCATGATTACTTTTAGATTTTGGTGATTCAGGTGGTTCCAAACCACTAAGTTTAATATCATCAAATGGTTTATCCTCTATATCCTTTGACTTTTCATTTTTATCTACATTTTTATCAGTTTTTGTATTATTATCAGTTGAGATATCATCAGTAAAATACTCAAAATCATCATCCATTGGAGTTATTGTTGCTGTTGTTGCTGTTGTTGCTGTTGATGTAGTTGTTGGAATTGATTGTGAAACTGGTTCATCAACAGCTTCCAATTGGGTAATAGTATCATCAGTTGATGGATGTTGGAAACCAATTGGTATGATATTAGGGTGATGAATAATCTTATGTTTACAATCAATCATTGTTACGGTATTGTATGTTGGATTCCATGACAATGAATTTAATAAACGTTGATGTTGATATTTTTCAATTGGTTCATTGTGTTGACCTGACAAATCCCAAATTAACATGACTTGATCAGAGCCAATAGAAGCTAGATATTTTCCATTTGGTGAATAGTATACATTGGTAATTTCTTTTTTAAATTCTTTGGATGTTAGTGAAAAGGATTGGAAATTATTGGAATCCTCATCAAATTGATATCCAATAACACCAGAACCTAGAGAAGGTACTATAAATTCATTATTGAATGGGTGCCATGAGACATTTAGTTTCTTTATACCTAATGTTGATTCTTTTAATACAATCTCATTCACAGGTTTACTAGATGCATTTTCCAACATTTCATCAACATTCCAAATTTTTAATACTTTGTCTTGTCCAACAGTTGTCAAATAACCTTTTGGTCCATAACTAACATTCAATATCTCACCTCCACCAATCTTTATAGTTTTTTCTTCATTTGTTGAAACATTTATAATTATAATAGAATCTCTACAAAAATTATTAAAAGTTAATAATTTTGTTCTAGAAATATCAATTTAAATAAATATAATTACAATGTAGAGGCAACTAAATGTGAACCAGATGTATTAAATTGAATATGATTTATAATAGTTGGAAAAGTCTTTTTGATTGGCACTTGAGTTTTGTCATCTGAAAATAAAGTAATATCTTTACCTGATGCACTTGCAAATTTACCATTAGCTGATACATCAATTGCAGTTATATTGGATTGATGGTGACTGAATTCAACAATATCTGAATTCAATGTATCTCTATAATAAATTGTAGGTGATTGATCGCATGAATATAGAATTCTATTGGAGTGATTTGGATTATATATTAAAAAAGATTTTAAAGATTCTTTTAAATCACCTTGTTTAGAAGTAATACCATCTATAATTTTAACTTTCATCGTGTATTACTACCCGCCCTTTTACTGAAAATTAAAAAAAAAAATTCGAAAAATTAAAGTTATAAAATTTTGGCGGTTAGATTTATAGATAAAACATTTATATATATATATTACAGATTTATTTTGATAATTTACTTCTTAGTGATAATACAGTACCACTGTATTTATATCTGTTATAGGCAAAATAAATTACAATGGACACAATAATGATAAAGAAAACAGCAGCACCAACGATTATACCAATCAATTGAGTTTTAGATAGACCACTGTCATCAGGTGATCCACAAACTGAGTTATCAGAGTCTTTGGCAGGTCTAGAATCAACAAGTACTGAAAAATCAGGATCTAAATTAGCTTGCACATAGTAATGTGGAATATTAATGGCCATTAGAGACTCTTGAGTGTTACCATTGTTTAGAACTTGTGATCCTTCTTCATTGGTTATATCCTGATTTTGAATAATTACTTTCTTACCATCGATTAAACCGTATTTAATGTAACGTCCAAAGATGGAGACATTCTCAATTTGAATTTTAGAGTATTGGTATGGAAGTTGGTTACTGTTACCGTCACCTGTTGTAGCTATCGAACATGATTCCTCTTCTTGCCCACTAAGTTTACTGGAGAATATCAATTGAAGGTAGTTTAATGATGTTTGGAATCCGTAGGTTGTTATAGATACTCTGTATTTGTAAGTTGATGGATTTATATCTAATTGTTTGTCACCAAAAGTTGCAGTAGTAGCCTTATCAAACCATTGAAGAGTTGCTGTGATTTCGGTTTGAATTTTCTCGTGAGTGAATGCGTATTGGTATTGGTAGAGTTTTTCAGAGGCTGTTGAGATGTCTGTGTAGTTCCATTCATTCATATTCAAATTCCATTGATTTATAATCTCACCTTTAAAGCTAACTTCTCTTAGACCTACAATACGAATAAGTAAATCAAATAGCATACTATCTTCTGTACTTAGAGATGCTGCAAATTCCGGTGAAGACATATTGATTTGTGGTTGAGTGATCTCCATTTGAGTTGATAAGCAGTCTATTCCAGTCCATGGATATACACATTTGCAACCGTAGTTGTTAGGTTGACATTCACCTTGAGAAGGTCCACCACAAACAGGGTCACCTTGACACTCAACTTGATTCAAAGCCAATAAGAATGGTGTGGTAACTTGAATCTCAACTACATTACTATCACCATTAGGATTAGTGGCTTTAATATGAATTGTTGTTAAAGCTCTAGCTCTTAGTGATTCAAGGTTATTTAAAGACGAGAAATCGAAACCTTTAAGAACCATGACAGATGATGATAAAACTGTTGGAGAAGGTAACTGGATATATGCACCATTTCCATAGTCAACATGTAAGGTAACACCAGGTGAATTTAGGTAGAATCCTGAGATTGTAAGTGTACCTGTATCAGGGTCTAAAGGAGTAACGGTTTTAATGTAAGGCACAGGTTGGGCATTTGTAGTGCCTATAAAGTAACTAGACTGGACTGTGAACTTTCCTTTCAAATCATAGGATGTAAATCCAGTTGTTAATAGAGCTTGATTAGTCAAACCATAGACAGAAACTGCCAATCCATTAGGATACCCAAACCCAAATGGAATCTCAGTTTGACATTGATAAGTTGCATTGAAGGTATATCTTGCTTGGAATGTGCATGGTACAGCTAAATTATCAGTTACAGAAGTTAAATATACAACTGGAAGATGTAAAGATGATATCTTTAACACCATATCAGTTACAAATAGTTCAATTGTAACATTTCTATTTTGACTGAGTACATCTACTGTTGTTGGTATAATAGTAATACTGTTAACATTAGGGAATGTTAATTGAGTATTAGCAGGTATTGTACAGTCAATTGTCCACCCTTGTTGTGAATTTAATGTAAACATTGGATGTAAATAACTAGGGTCATCAGATCTAGATGTAAATCCACTTTGGTCTCTTAGATAGCCACCAGAGATCTTGAATGTCTGTTTAACACATTCAGCAGCCTTTATAGGAATAACCAATTGATAAATTGCATTAAACTTGTCACCAGAGTATAAGTTATCAAGTGTCAATGGGAATTTATAAGGTTTAAGGAACTTATTGGATTTTACAATTAATTCACCTTCTTTAAATCCATTGATTAAATCACTGATTGTAACAGAGATTATAAGGTTTCCATCAGTTGAAAACACTGTATTGTTAGCTGGTGAATATGCAATTGTGGATATATAAGGTGGCATTTGATCACCGGAATATGATGACACTGTTAATATAGATTCAGGTAGAATTCCATTCAATAATGTAGATGAAAAGGATCTATAGTTTATAGACATGTTATATCTTAGTACTCCTGTGATTAAGTTGGCTGGAATTTCGAATGGTATTTCAAACATTTGTAAAACATCATTCCATTGACCATAATAAACTTTATCACCAGCTCCAAATGGTAAATCTAAAGCAAAAGTTACTAAATGATTCGAAGATGATCCATGGTAATTTAAGAATAACCCATTTTCAATAGGAGGTGAACCAGTGGTGTTAACAGAGCTCTGTTTGAATATAAATGTAGTAATATTAAATGGACCAAAGTTTTGGTAGCCTAGTGGATACCACATTACAGTTGGAAATACATTTAAATTATCAACATTGTTGTCATTGAGAATGTTGCTTAGTGTACCTACAAGATTATTACCAGCATTATCAATTAAATTGTAGGTATTGTACATTGGACCGTCTAGTTCAAGTACCATTTCATAGGTACCTGATAATACACCACCATTAATTAACTGATTAATTGCACTAAATTCTTGGAATGTATCGGAATTTAATGATCTGATTCTAATCAAGAAGAGACCTGATAAGTTATCAGTAGCCTCTATTTGTAAGAGGATTTGTCGAGGGTTTAGATAAGAGTGATGGAAGTTAACTATTACAGGAGCTTCAGTATCAAAGGTACCACTTCCAGGTGCAATCGAGTCGAATGACTGTGAAAGTGGTGTGTTTACATTAGTAGTACAACTGAATAGCATATTGACATAGGATGATCTTTGACTTTCAACTAGTACAGCAACTCTGAGACTGTAATATACATTTGGTTGTAACTGAGTGTCTCTGTATCCAAATGGCCACTCGAATTTAAATTGGTTATCGTAGATATTAAATTGACAGGTGTCTATATCCAAGTAACCAAGTTCAGCTAGACTGTGGAATAAGACAACTGGTGTGAGATCAGTATATGTTGTAGGTGTAATAAATGATGAATAGCCATTGGTTATAGGTCCATAAGTAGAACTTGACAATACATTTAATTTAGAGCCATTATATTGTGCCAATAGAAAATCAGTGAAAATCAAATTCAATGGAGCTACCATTAGAATTTGTAGAGTACCGCTAGGGGGTAAATAAACTGGATAGTGAGTTCCGATAATTCCAAATGTTGGACTGTGATATCCAACCCATGACTGTTCATTAGATTGCTTAACTGAAATTACACCTATAATCTGTCTGATATGCCAATTTGTGAAATCAGGTGTTGATGGTATTAACATTGCTGTAACATTCTGGCCAGTTGGATACTGTGAATTCATAAATGAACTGACATTAAAGTAAGTTGGAATTGTTGGATCTACATTTTGAAATTGAACAGAAGCTGGAGTTACACTATCTATAGAAAATGGAAATAGTCTAAGACTTAGATAGGCCTTATCATCATAACCAACATATTGATCAATAACCTCGGGATAAAATAAATTTGATTTCCAACTACTAAACAAACAGTAATTTTCAACAGTTAAAGATGCGTAGTAACTCTCGTACTTGTATCTTAACAATTTGTTACCACCAGTCAAAGTCTCCAAATTCACTGGAGTACCAGTAGTACCACAATAATAGAATGCAAAATCTATTAAAGAATTACTGGTACTGGTTGTAGGGTATGGGAATGTTGCCTGTATACTAATATACCCCTTTTTACCCTCCCCTTTATTAATTTTACAAAAGTACAGGTACTGATCAGTAGTAGTGATCTGACCTGCAACATAAGCACACACAAAAACATCTCCTGAAACTAAACTCTGAAATGATACATCCAAACCAGCACCTGGTGATGGTGCAATAGGTAACTCTGTAACCATTATAAAGAATGATAATGTACAATTCTTAGTTCTCATTTCCATAGATTGTATAGCTCCATTTGGTGTTATATTTCTAATTTTTATACCTATACAACCATTCCTACCTATTAGTACTACCCTTCACAAAACTCATAGTTTAAAAATACACACCATTATTTAAATTTATAAATATAAAAAGAAAACATATAAACAAAATATACTTTGTGTTCATTTTTTTTGATATCTTTATAATAAACAATTGTGAATTTATTTTTCACTTGAAGATATTTTATTTTTAGATTTTAATTTTTTTTTATTCTTTGATTTTAATTCGACATCTAAACCAGAAAAAAACTAATAAACTACAAGAATATTATATATAAATGTACAATGTATTTTAATCACAGTTTAGTTAAACCATAACTTAAATTCAAACTTTTCTTTAGGTCATCTTTTTTATTACCTAAAAAAGAATACCTTTTATATAAATAAAAAAAATGATATAATTTATTAAAATAATAAATAAATATAATATTTCAATACCATCTAATTTTATTTATCTAAAACCAATCCCCTACACTGGGAAAATCGATTTTTTTTTTTTTTTTTTAATTATTGTTTTTTGACTAATCAAACCCTTTTTTTATACCTCTCTTTGTATATCTTAGAGATTTATTCATAAAGTAAATGATGGAGATTAATAATAGTGATAAAGATGGTTATAAAAATATTGTAATAGAGGATAGTGGTGCATCACAACCAAAGAAACAATTTGAATCCACATCACAAATGGTTAAATTTATATTTTGGTTGTTTTGTGTATGTTGTTCTTTAGCTGGTGTACAATTTGTTTGTAAGTACCTCTTTTGAATAACTCAATTGTCAAAACAAATTAAGAAATCAATCTAAAAGCAATAGAATGTAATTCTTTCGGGATTCATAGGGAAACATCTTTCAATTTCCAAAAAAAAAAAAAAAATTAGATATTTATTTTTTGATTTGTGCATTGTTTTTTGAAAGATGGATTAATATTAATTTAATTATGAATATGTTTAGATTCAACTCAATATGCATTAGGTACACCATTATTTGTAAACAAATTTAAAATGTCACCATCTACAGTTACATTTATTCAGAGTACTGCAGGCCCAATTGCAGGATTTATAATTCAACCAATTGTTGGTGTTTATTCAGATGCTTGTAAATCTAGTTTTGGTAGAAGAAGACCATTTATATTAACAGGTGCAATTATGGCAATTGTTTCATTACTTTTGATTGCATTCTCACCAGAATTGGGTGAGTTAATGGGTGATAATGATGATGGATTATATGCAAGTGATCATAAAGCAGGTATTGCAGTTGCTGTAACTGGATTTTGGATTATAAATTTTGCAGTAAATGTTATTATGGGACCTACCAGATCACTGATTTCCGATATTGTCGAGAGTGATAAACAACATTTTGGAAACAGTATGGCTGTCAATACTATGGGTTTGGCATCTGTAATTGCTTGTGTATTAGGTGCACAATTAGCTACACTTGCCAATCCATATAGAAATCTATTTGTAATTGCAGCTGCTTTTGTAGGTGCTTCTGTATTGCCAACTTTAATTGCTGGAAAAGAAAAACAATTACCAGCAGACCACCCATCAGTAACCTCACCAATTCAGGTATTCACAAAGATTGGATACGCATTTAAAACCATGCCTAGAGATCTAGGTTTGATCTCTATTGTATTTTTTATTTCATGGTTTGGGTATTCACCAAACATGGTATCTACAACAACCTACTTTGCAACTAATGTAGAACCTAACGACCAAGTTGCAGGCATCAAATATGGTTTCTATGCAATTGCAGCATTCTCAGCCGTATCATTTCTCTTCTCTTTCTTCTCACCTAAACTCATTCACTTGTTGGGTGCCAGATTTGTATATTCAATAACTCAAGCTATTGCAGGTGTATCCTTTATTCTATTACTGGTATTTGATCGTCCACAACCATGGTTAGCTATAATGTTGAATGGTTTCATTGGTTTCAATTTCACATGCTTCAATTCGATACCCTATGCATTGGCTATAGAGGTTATTGATAAAAAGGATGCTGGTTTATATATGGGCGTTTTGAATAGTTCTGCTGTAGTCTCCCAAACCATATCCATTTTCACTGCTGGTAGAATTGAATCTTGGAAGAATGAAGATGTTGCTTGGGCTATAGCCTATGGTGGTATTTTCTCACTACTTGGTGCTATAGTAGCTTGGATTCTTCCAACTCCAAAATCACTACAATCATCAAAAGATGATGAAAACAAACCTTTACTTGGTCAATAAAAGAATCAAATATCATTTATTATTACTTTTATTATCAAACCGCCATTTTCCTAGAAATACTTTTTTTTTTTTTTTTTTCAATTAATTAATTATCTTGAAACACAACTAATACAAGTAAATGATATTAGTTAATAGGTTTATAAAGAACTATATATCTTTACATTCTAATTTAAATATGGCAAATAAAAATTATACAACAACTACAAAAAAAGTAGCGACAAAGAGAAAGGTAGAGGATATTGGGCTGAGTTTAGATGACGATTTAGATGAAAATGAATGTGATAGTTGTGGGGAAGATGAATCAAATAAGAAGTTAAAGATAGATTCAAACCAAACTAAAATTACACAATTTTTTACATCTGGTAGCAGTACTTTGAGTTCACCTTCTAGTGGAACTACTAAGAAATCAAAGTCAAAGAAACCCGTACAAACTCTACCTAAAGCAGACCCAAAAGAGGATGATAAGTTTGTAAATAATTTTAACTCTAGTAAAGAACAAAAATTGGAAAATATAAAGATTGGTGCACATATGTCTGTGGGAAATGGTATAAGTACTCTTATAGGTAGAGCTGTATATTGTGGATTTAAGGCAATTGCATTCTTTACCAACCCACCAAGAGCATGGAAACATCAAAAACTTAAAGATGGTGAGGCTAATAGATTCAAAGAGGAATGTAAAAAACATAATTTCTCAACTAAATTTATAATGCCTCATGGAAGTTATTTCTTGAATTTAGGTTCACCAGAATCTGATAAACTACAAAAAAGCAGAGATCTATTGGTCCACGAACTAAATATATGCGAACAGCTATCAATACCACTGTATAATTTCCACCCAGGATCTCATTTGAATTTAATTTCTGAAAGTGAATCATTAAAGGTGGTTTCCGAATCAATTAACTATGCAATCAACAAAACTAAAGATGTTATATTGGTAATTGAATGTACAGCTGGACAAGGAACAAATCTTGGCCATAAATTTGAACATATAAGAGATATTATCGAAGGTGTTGTTAATAAGGATCGTGTAGGTGTATGTTTAGATACTTGTCATATGTTTGCTGCTGGTTATGATCTAACTACCAAAACATCATGCCAAAGAGTATTTGAGCAGTTTGATCAAATTGTTGGCTTCAAATATCTCAAAGGAATACATTTGAATGACAGTAAAACAGATTTGGGGTCACTCAAAGATAGACATGAGAACATTGATAAAGGTTGTATTGGAAATCGTTGTTTTAGATTTATAGTAAATGATTCTCGGTTTCAAAATATGCCAATGATATTAGAAACTGCTGGAAACCATATTAACGAGACCAAACAATTATACTCTTATATTGAAGATGACTTAAATGAAAAAAACAATAGATAATGTACATAAATTATTTTTATAAAGTTTTATTCTTTTGTAACATTATATTTAATTATTTAATTTTCATCAAGATTTTGTTTTTACACTTGAAATTTTTGTGTACATCAATTGCAGAACAAATATAATTGAAATATTTGTTTCCATTTGTATACAACAGCATCAATGATTTGTTATACACAACATAATAAAGAGTGTTACTGTGGGAATAAAACAAAAATAGCACATAATAATTTTTAATGCATTAAAAATATTGTGTGAATTCACACCAAAAAATCTTACTCATTAAATGATTGATTAATTTAATGTAATTTTAAAAACAAATAAATTTATTTTTATATTAATTATTCAATTTAAATTTTGAATATATAATACAATGGGAGAGATAACATCAAATTGTTGTAAATTCTTAGGTATATTAATGATGTTAATGACTTCATTTGCTTTTTATTCAGCTCCATATTTTGCAATGTTTACACCTATACAAGATTGTAAAGGAGATACCTATTACCTTAGAACAGTTCAATTAGAAAATGGGAAAAATGCTGAAGTAAGTAGTAGTAAATTTATCGCCACCCTTTAATAATTTCATATTAACTATTTTGTAGTTGCCAAATGATTATTTAAGACATAATTTTAAAAATATTTTTATAATGTTGGCTATAGCTGGAGCTATTCAATCTGCAGCTTTAATGATTAGCTTATTCGAGAAATGTTGCTTTTGTATGAGCCCACATAGAGTAAATTTCTTTTTATGCTTGTCATTTTTACTTTTGTTACCAACCTT
Source organism: Tieghemostelium lacteum (assembly GCA_001606155.1). Lineage (NCBI taxonomy): Eukaryota > Evosea > Eumycetozoa > Dictyosteliales > Raperosteliaceae > Tieghemostelium > Tieghemostelium lacteum. Next base: position 803,650 of record LODT01000004.1, on the reverse strand, counting down.
AATTTATTTAGAGGTTGTAATACATCATACATCTCTTTTTGATAACTGCTCTACAGGATTCAACTCTATTGCTATAATAATTTTATTATTAATCAGTATTCCATGCATGATTTGTAATAACTTAAGGAGTAGAGCTCCAGAACATGATTATCAACCAATAGTTTAAAATTAATTACTATTAACAAATTAGATTTTAAAATCTAAATAAAATCCATTTTCTCTTTTCTGATATTTTAGTCTAAGCATAGGATAATTTTGTTTTTTTATTTATGTTAATGATAGATAAAATGGATAATTTATTTCTTCTTAAAAATATATACTTTAGAAAGATTATATTTAAATATGTACATTTAATTCATTTACATATAGGAGTTAAAAACCCCAAAGGTAATAGTTTATTAAATAGTTTAATCTCATAGAGCAAATTTCAATTGTTGGTTGCCACAAGCAATTTCCAAATAGATGTTAATATTTAAATAAATAAATCCTAAGGTTTTTGAGGAATTAATTTTTGGATTTTTTTCCCTCCTATGAAAATATTAACATATGTTGTGACAATAACAAATGCACATCAATTATTAAATTTAAATATCTTACTGGGTCTGTATGACCACTTATTTGAGTAAATCCAACCCACTACCTGATTGATTACGAAAATCATAAAAAATCTATTGTATTTAAACTTTTGTTTCATATCATTTCATTATTCTTAAATGAATTTTTATAGTGTTTGTTATAATGGAAATTTTGATATTGTGAATATAGATGGAGCTATGTTTTTTTCCCAATATATTGATAGAATTAGAGAACGATGTCACAACATATGTTAATATATTCAATGAAGCAAATCAGACCCCTAAAGACCATCATCAATAAATTAAACGAAAATCACAAAAAATCTATTAAACACACTTGTATTTAAACTTTTATTTTCTTTTTCATATCATTAATTCCAAATGAATTTTTATAGAGTGTATTTCAACGGAAACTCTGATTCTGTCAATGCAGATGGAGTTGTGATCTTTTCCCAGTTAATTGATAAAATTAGAGAAAGACCACAGTTAGGGGTTCCAAATCAACATGTTGATTTATACTTTACTGTCAATATAGATGATGTAAATAATAATAATTGTGATGCAATGCAAGTATTAAATCCATTAGACAATATGTGGTTAGACGGTAATTTAGTGCATCCTGGAGGTTTGCAATCTTACATATATGTACGGTTAAATCCAATTGTAATGCCAGTTGTCCCACCTCCTATTGGTCAAGTGCGTGTCTATAATGGCAATGGTGGTTACGTAGATTTTGATCCAGGTTGCACATGGGAGACCGTAGCTACAAATCTACATTTAAGTCAAGGGGGTTTGAAAAGAAGAAATGTTAACAACAACATCAACATCAGCAACAATGTGGTCCAATCTCCATACCCTGCTGGGGAATATACTGTGGTTAATGCCAAACCCTATGTAAGTATTGTAAATTTTTGCATTTGTAAATGTTAAACTAATAGATTTATTAATTCTAGTCGATATTTGATTAATAGGGTAAAAGAGCTGCTACCAAAAGACTAATTGCTTATTACCCTTTGGGGCAACTGCATTATCTATAGCTTCTACTATATTATCATCAATGGCTCTAAATAGATTGACCAAAATTGTTTTTGCTCATCAAAATTTTTTATTAACTTCTTTAAAAAAATTCAGCTCTCAATTTTATTTTCTTTTTGATTCAAGGTGTATTTTAAATTAATATTCAATAGTTTTGATTTTTTGAAGTTAACAAAACAATTCATCTTGTTAACGTGTTAAATTTATTTATAATATTGTACATTTAATTCTATCGACAGAGTTAATTAAGTTGCTTTGCATTGGCTAGTTTTAAGATATCTGGTAGTATTCTATTGATTTCTGATTCCAATCTTCTCTTTAGTGATACTAAAGTGTCTAGATTGCCACAATTTCTGGCGACAGTATCCAATTCACGAAGATATCTTTCTACACCAGATGACAAAAGAGATTGATATTTTTTGATGGTTTTAACCTCTAATATTAACTGTTTAAAGTTATGTGAACTGATAGAACGACTCATTGAGGCTAAGATTTCAGAGTACTCTTTTAGGAACTGTGTGGCTTTAACTTTGTTGGATTCAGATGATCTCATATTATTGTTATTAGCTGTGTTTTTAAAGGATGACATTTGAAGTGGTTGAATTTTGTAACTATTATCGGCTATTTGTATTTGAAAATGTGATGAAACTGGACTGGTTGATAGATTTTGGTTGTTTTGGTCTCGAGAAATTTGATTGTTATTGTTAGGATTGATTCTATTTCTGTCATGAAGTGTGAGATCTTGAGAACTATCATTTATATCACTAGTTGCAGTGGTATTTAAGTCTTGTTGAGGTTGAAGATGAATGAGATACTTTTCAATTATAGATTTCAATTGATCTGGATTAATTGGTTTACTTAGGTAATCATCCATTCCAGCTTGAATACATTTTTCTTTATCTCTCTCAAGTGCATGTGCAGTCATTGCAACGATTGGTGTTGGTTTGGCACCTGATATCTTTTCCTTCTGTCTGATTGTTGAAGTAGCTTCAAAACCACCCATATGTGGCATTTGAACATCCATAAGAATCAAGTCAAATGATTTGAGTTCAAAAGCAGCAACAGCTTGAATACCATTCTCTGCTAATGTAACTCTGTGACCAAATTTCTCCAAGAGTCTAACAGCCAATCTTTGGTTGACGATATTATCTTCAGCTAACAATATATTCGCAGATAGGTTATCATTGATTGTTAATTGTCTTTGGTGAAGATTTAACTTGTCATTGAGTGATAAAATGGTGTTTTGTTTCTGTAGAAGTTCAAGTAGTTCTATATTGGATATAGGTTTAGTAAGGTATCCAGAGACTATTGATGATTTAGTCTCAGGATCACCTCTTTGTCCAGAGCCACATACCAGCATTATGATATTAATTTTACCAAACTTAGGATCTTGTTTAATGTTCTCTGCTACTAAATAACCATCTTTACCAAGTTGAGCATCAAGAAGTAGGAATTCATATGGTTTTCCAACAGTGTAGGCTTTCTTGAGATATTGTAGTGCTTGTTCATAAGATTCAGCAGTGTCAGAAGTGATACCATATTCATTGAGCATGTGATGTAAAACTCTTCTAGTTGAGGCGTTATCATCAATAATCAGAGTATTTACATCAGAGAGTTTAATAACTTCATTCTCTAGTTTGTTGCATTGGAATTGTGCAGTGAATTCGAATTTGGATCCCTTGTCAGGTTCAGATTCTACAATGAGTTTACCTTTCATTAACTCAACTAGACGAGTTGAAATAGTTAGACCTAAACCAGTACCACCATATTTACGAGTAATGGAACCATCAGCTTGTGAGAATGCTTCAAATATAAGATGAAGTTTGTCTGGTGGTATACCAATACCAGTATCTCTAACAGAGAATGATAACAGTACAGCCTGTTGTTCACCAACTACAATTTGGTTGAGACGTACAACTAGAGCAACTTCACCTTCAGCAGTGAATTTAATAGCATTACCTACGAGATTTGTTACAATTTGTCTGAGACGACATTGATCACCAATTAGTAAATCTGGAACTGATCTATCAATATCACAAATCAATTCAAGACCTTTTTGATGTGCTCTCCATGCCAATTGTTTCAGTGTATCATAGAGATTGCTTCTGAGTTCAAATTCAATTTGGTCCAATTCTAAACGACCAGCTTCAATCTTGGAGAAATCCAAAATATCATTAATAATCGTCAATAGAGAACCAGCACTGGATTGTACCATGGTGAGATATTCTCTTTGTTCGGCAGTTAATTCAGTATCCAATGTCAAATCAGTCATACCAATAATACCATTCATAGGTGTTCTAATCTCATGAGACATGTTAGCCATGAAATCTGATTTTGCTCTAGATGCAGCTTCTGCAGTTTCTTTTGCCAAAGTATTCTTGATTGTAGTTTCTTTTAGATTGTGAATCATCTTATTGATAATTTGTTTCAATAGATTAACTTCACCTTTAGCCTCTACAGAAATTACTCTAGTAAAATCACCTTTAGTTACAGCTTTGGCAACCTCTGCAATGGCTCTAACTTGGTTAGTTAGATTAGCAGCCATAATATTTACATTATCAGTGAGATCTTTCCAAACGCCTGCAACACCATTAACTTCTGCTTGTCCACCTAGTTTACCTTCAGTACCTACCTCAAGTGACACTCTAGTAACTTCAGATGCAAATGAATTAAGTTGGTCAACCATAGTATTGATGGTATTCTTCAATTCAAGAATTTCACCTTTTGCATTAATTGAAATCTTTTTAGAAAGATCACCACATGCTACTGCAGTTGTAACTGTTGCAATATCTCTAACTTGTCCAGTGAGATTAGCAGCCATAGTATTTACATTTTCAGTGAGATCTTTCCAAACACCACCAACTCCTATAACTTCAGCTTGACCACCTAATTTACCTTCAGTACCTACCTCTCTGGCTACTCTGGTTACTTCAGATGAGAATGAATTAAGTTGATCAACCATAGTATTGATTGTGTTCTTTAGTTCAAGAATTTCACCTCTAACATCTAAGTTTACTTTCTTTGAAAGGTCACCAGTAGCTACAGCAGTTGTAACCTTGGCAATTGCTCTTACTTGTCCAGTGAGATTAGCAGCCATAGTATTTACATTATCAGTGAGATCTTTCCAGACACCACCCATACCAATGAATTCTGCTTGTCCACCAAGTTTACCTTCAGTACCTACTTCTCTAGCAACTCTAGTTACCTCAGATGAAAAACTCTTTAATTGGTCAACCATAGAGTTAATTGTATTCTTCAATTCAAGAATTTCACCTTTTGCATTAATGGAGATTTTCTTTGAAAGATCACCAGTTGCAACAGCAGTTGTAACTTCAGCAATGGCTCTGACTTGTCCAGTGAGATTTGCAGCCATAGTGTTTACATTTTCAGTGAGATCTTTCCAGACACCACCTACTCCTATAACCTCAGCTTGACCACCGAGTTTACCTTCGGTACCTACTTCTCTGGCTACTCTAGTTACTTCAGATGAAAATGATTTCAATTGGTCAACCATAGTATTTACAGTGTTTTTGAGTTCTAGAATTTCACCTTTAGCGTTGGTAGCAATTTTCTTGGATAGGTCACCACATTTTACAGCAGTTGTTACTTCAGCAATATCTCTAGACTTGAGTTGTAAGATTTGCAGCCATAGTATTTACATTATCAGTGAGATCTTTCCAGACACCACCGACTCCAACTACCTCTGCTTGACCACCCAGTTTACCTTCAGTACCTACTTCTCTGGCTACTCTCGTTACTTCAGAAGAGAATGATTTCAGTTGGTCAACCATAGTGTTTACAGTGTTCTTTAGTTCAAGAATTTCACCTTTGGCATTGGTAGAAATCTTTTTGGATAAATCACCAGTAGCTACAGCTGTAGTTACTTCAGCAATATCTCTGACTTGAGTTGTAAGATTTGCAGCCATAGTATTTACATTGTCGGTTAGATCTTTCCAGACACCACCAACTCCAACACCTTCAACTTGAGCTTGTCCACCAAGTTTACCTTCAGTACCTACTTCTCTGGCTACTCTGGTTACCTCAGATGAGAATGATTTCAATTGATCAACCATAGAGTTAATAGTGTTCTTCAATTCAAGAATTTCACCTTTTGCATTAATGGAGATTTTCTTTGAAAGATCACCAGTTGCAACAGCAGTTGTAACTTCAGCAATGGCTCTGACTTGTCCAGTGAGATTAGCAGCCATAGTGTTTACATTTTCAGTGAGATCTTTCCAGACACCACCGACTCCAACTACCTCTGCTTGACCACCTAGTTTACCTTCAGTACCTACTTCTCTAGCAACTCTGGTTACCTCAGATGAGAATGATTTCAATTGATCAACCATAGTATTGATGGTTATTTTAAGTTCAAGAATTTCACCTTGTACATCAACAGAAATCTTTTTAGAAAGGTCGCCACAAGCTACAGCAGTAGTAACTTCAGCAATTGCTCTTACTTGTCCAGTAAGATTTGCAGCCATAGTGTTTACATTATCTGTTAAACCTTTCCATACACCACCAACACCAACTACTTCAGCTTGACCTCCTAGTTTACCTTCGGTACCTACTTCTCTAGCTACTCTAGTTACTTCAGATGAAAAGCTCTTTAATTGATCAACCATAGTGTTTACAGTGTTTTTGAGTTCAAGAATTTCACCTTTGGCAGTGGTTGAAATCTTTTTAGAAAGATCGCCAGTAGCTACTGCAGTTGTTACCTCTGCAATATCTCTGACCTGGGTAGTCAAATTTGCAGCCATAGTATTTACATTTTCAGTGAGATCTTTCCAGACACCACCTACTCCTACTACCTCTGCTTGACCACCCAGTTTGCCCTCCGTGCCGACCTCTCTTGCTACTCTAGTTACTTCAGATGAGAATGATTTCAGTTGATCAACCATAGTATTTACAGTGTTCTTTAGTTCAAGAATTTCACCTTTGGCATTGGTTGAAATCTTCTTTGAAAGATCACCACATTTTACAGCTGTAGTTACTTCAGCGATATCTCTAACTTGGGTTGTCAAATTTGCAGCCATAGTGTTTACATTGTCAGTTAAGTCTTTCCAGACACCACCAACTCCAACACCTTCAACTTGAGCTTGTCCACCAAGTTTACCTTCAGTACCTACTTCTCTGGCTACTCTAGTTACCTCAGATGAGAATGATTTCAATTGATCAACCATAGAGTTAATAGTGTTCTTTAATTCAAGAATTTCACCTTCAACATCAAGATTAATCTTCTTTGAAAGATCACCGGTTGCTACAGCAGTTGTAACCTCAGCAATGGCTCTGACTTGTCCAGTAAGATTTGCAGCCATAGTATTTACATTATCAGTGAGATCTTTCCAGACACCACCGACTCCTACTACTTCAGCTTGACCACCGAGTTTACCTTCAGTACCTACTTCTCTTGCAACTCTAGTTACTTCAGATGAGAATGATTTTAGTTGATCTACCATAGTATTTACAGTATTTTTGAGTTCAAGAATTTCACCTTTGGCATTGGTTGAAATCTTTTTAGAAAGGTCGCCACAAGCTACAGCAGTAGTAACTTCAGCAATATCTCTAACTTGTCCAGTAAGATTTGCAGCCATAGTATTTACATTATCGGTCAAATCTCTCCAAATACCATCTAATCCTACAACTTCGGCTTGACCTCCTAATTTACCTTCAGTACCGACCTATTATTAAATAAATATGTTAATATGAGTTGTGAACATTGTTCTTTTAAATAATAATATACACTTACTTCTCTAGCAACTCTAGTTACTTCAGAAGAGAAAGATTTCAATTGAGAAACCATGGTATTTACCACTTTGGCAATTCTAAGAAATTCACCACGAAGTTTTTTACCATCGCCAGATTCCAATTTAATGGTTTGAGAAAGGTCACCTTTGGCTACGGATGCAATTACTCTGACTACTTCTTCAGTTGGTTGAATCATGTCACCAACTAGAGTACTGATAAGGTCAAAGCATAGCTTCCAACAACCAGTTGAATAATCAGGTACGGATATCTCAACCCTCTTTCCTTCTTTACCAACAATTTTGGCAACTTTAGAGAATTCTTTTACAGTGTTATCAGAGAGTCTTACAACATCGTTAAAGTAGTCTTTAATCTCTTTCTCTAGACTACTTTCCTGTAGATGTAAAGTATCAAATCTTATAGAAAAGTCACCTTCTTTATAGGATTTCAGTGCAGCCAATAATTGCAATAAGCAAGTTCTATCGTCACATGGTTCCTGTTCTTTTATAACTTCATTTGTGTCAGATGTTATTTCGTTACTATCATCAGTGTTACTACTATTATTAATATTTTCGGTATTATCTATTTCATCTGATACATTTGTCCTCAACTCTTCAATAGATTGTTCTTGACCTTCTTCTTCTTCTTGTTGTTGGTATTCTATGTCTACAATATCGTCGTTGTCATCTTCAATTTCTTCAACTAGTTCTAAAGTCTCAGTAGATGAAGAGTTCATAGATTCTTGAGATTCTATTAATATTGGTATAGATTTTGTACAGTAGTTGGTAGTAGTCTCTTTATCTAATTTTAACATTTTTAAATGAGGTTCTGATATATCTAATTTTACATTATCACTGACATTGTTGGTAGTTGTGGAATTTGTTGTTGTGGTGCTAGTAGTATGTGGTTCTAATTTATTTCTTTGTATCAGGTGAGCCTCAATTAAGGGTTGATTAGGACTTGTTGCTAATTTACTTGAGAAACCATATGATTCCTCTAATTGTTTCGAAGATATTTTTGGAATATCTGAATTTGGTAATTTATCTGTTAAAGATGAATGAGATTTTTCATTGGTTAAAAAATAAAAATTTGTGGGTTTTTCATGTTTGTGGTATTGAGTGGGTGAAGATGGAGATGAAAATATTTTTTCATTTTTGGTATTATTTACACTCTGAACTAGATCATTTTGTTTCTTGTCCATTACTGTTGTTGAACTATTATTAAGATCTGGGTTATTATTATTATTAATTTTTGGTTGTATAGTTTTATGTTTTATATTTATATTAGATTTCTCTGAAGTTAATTTTACAGCTACCCCAGATTCTTTAATGTCTAGATGATTATTATTTGAATTAATTGTAGTCTCCTTACTATTATTATTCTTATTATTATTATTATTATTTAGAATTGGATTATTTGAATTATCGTTATTTTCAAATTTATCAGATTTTAAATATTTTATATTTCTTTTGTACATAGGATTTTCAAGGTGTTTTGTGTATACAGATTTAGGTTTTTTTTTTTTTACAATAGGAATATTCTAAAGCAAGATATTTCTAGTTGTAGTTATCCCAAAATGGATTTAAAATAGGTTAAAAAAAAAAAAAGTCTAGATGAAAGGGTAATTTTATATTTTGGGTATAATAAATAAATGTGAATTTAAAAATATTGGATAGATTATTAAACTAAACTGTATATCTAATTGAATATATATCTAAATATTTGAATTTTTGTTATTGATAGGTTTTGTACATTTAAATCAAAAAAGTTTTTAAAATCCTAAAATTTATGTATTTAATTAAAAAAAAATCTCCATTAAACTGTATTAATTGAAAAAATCTATATATTTTATTAATAAAAAAAAATTAAAATTCTAATTCCGTATTTGGAAAAAAAAGTAATAGAGTTTTTAGAGTTTTCTCTCAAATAATTTTTTTAATTGAAAAACATCCCTCCAACTTTTTTAGTTATTCGGGGGGAAATTAATCTTGATTTTTGGGACCCAAATAGGATTTGGTTTTGAGAAAATAAATGAATGGTTTTTTTCCTTTTATTCTATTGTTGTGGTTTATAATGAAATCTTGTGTACAATGGTATATCGTTTTTTTTTATTAATAAAATATTTATGTATCAATAGGTTATTAATAAATATTTTGAAGTGGAAAAGGGAAGTTAAAGGAGAACTAGATATTAATTTGTGATGAAAATGAGAAATGGCAGTTATGTGGACTCTTTTAGAAGTAATTATGTGGTGTTGAGTTATTTGTAGGTTTGTTTGGAATATTGAGATTTGGTGAGCTCCATCTGTCATTATCATAATGATTGGTGAATTTATTTGAATTGTAAATTAAAACTAAAAAAAATATCTGTCATTTTCAAAAAAAATTTCGATTCTCCAAAATGTAAATTGAGGCCTACAAAACCACTTAAGATCTGCCTCTACCAGATGGTCTTGGGCCACCTCTTCCTCTTGGTGCTGATTTGTCTTTTGGCAATGATGATTTGTTATCTATAAATTCATTTAAAAAAGAAATCACTGATTAGTATTCGCCGTTTAATCTATTGCAATGAGTTTTTTTGCAGTTGGTTTTCAAATAATGATGATGATCTGTCAATAACGATATTTTCACAACACACAACACACAACACACAATGGATTTTATAGATTATGTTATAGTAATCTATTGATTGCTTTTTGAATTGTTGGTTAATTAAATTTCAATTAATATAATATGATTAGAGATTATATTATTTTTTATGCTAAAATGCAGATATTTCCTCATTAACTGAAAATTTTGATTCACAGAATCAAATAGTTAATCCAGTGATTTGTCATTGTATCTTCTAACGTTGTTTTTCATACAACTAACTATAAGTTTATCTGAATGAATAAAGGGATGAATGTGATAATATCATAATATTTACCTGGTCTCTTTTTGGGATTTGGTTTGATTTTTGGAGTATCATCAACTAATAAAGTTCCCAGATTCAATGATTCTGGTAAAATAAAGTATCTAATATTGTTTCCTCTAATACTGAGAGTATCTAAATTTACTGGGTTTTTTCCTTTTAATGTCAGTTTTACTGTTTTTAAATGTGTATTCATACTAATATCAACACCCTGTATAGTACCATGAACTATAGTACCATTCTTTAATTCAATAGTAACTGTTTCATTATGTAATTTCATTAAAAATCTAACTAATTTAACCATTTTTTGATGTTAGATTCGATTTGAATAGAAATGAAAAAAAAATAAAAAAACTTTTTTAGTTGTTGAACTTTATACAGAAGGGTATCTATTTTAGATTTTCGTTTTATTTTGTACAAAAAGGGTTATATAAAGGTATATTTTGATGAATTATACTTTTTGACCAACAGATATACTATTATTACTACTAGTTAAAGACTTTTCTCTTGAAATGTGGTCATTTGAAAAAACCAAGAATAAAATGAGGAAACATAATACACCATAGAGCATATTGATTATTGCTATAAAACTAGTAGTTGTTCTATAGGTTTTAATATCGGTATAGTCACCAAAAGCATCAGTTGTTATATTACAAATGGCTAAGATCAAAAAGGTCGTACCAATGAGCATTCCAGTTCTACGAAATCTCTTTAGATTCTTACTTGCCAATTTCTTTGCTTTTCTGTGTATTAGGAATCCAGTAATACAGAATCCAAAGCAATAGATAAAAGATATGACAGTTTTGTAAATGTTATAGAATTGAATGTATTTATCACCTTTTTCCATCGACATTTTTTCCTGGGTTGTCAAACTGTCTATAAGACAATAGATAAACTCCATCACAAATATCAGTATGACCAGACATGCAAATATCTTGCTATGTCTTATAATTCTAATTTTACCATCTTCTTCCAATAGAGAATGTATCCAAAAGAGTAGAATCATTAGATAGGTAATGAAAATTCCAGATTCTGCTAATTTCTCTACAAAGCATAAAAAGGATTTAACCTCCACCAATCTGAGTGCAAAAAACAGACAGTAGAGAAATGAACTGATAGTTACTATTATATTGGTTATAGGTTGAAGTTTCTTTAGCTCTCTTTCGTTTACAAATAAATAAATTAATTTTACAATACTACATATAAATATAATTGGCCAATATCCCATAAGAATATATATTATTAAATTGGTAATAGTCATTAATTCATACGATGTCATATCGCCACTGTAATCACTAAATCCTATATCATCACTATAACTACTACTACTACCACTACTATCAAATGACATTTTTATATAATATATAATTATTTAGTCGACCAATATAAATAAATAATAAATAAATTATAAATATATAAATATAATTTATAGGTTTAGTTTGTTGTTTTAGTTTTGTTGTACAAAATTTTTTTGATGTAAATCTATATCTGTAATTAATTTATTGATAAATAAAGAGGAACACTACAGAAAAGAAAAATAGAGAGAATAAATTATTGTAAATATTTATCCTTTTGATTGTTATAAATTTTATATTATTAAAAAATGAGATTTATCTCACTGAATACCACTGGAACTAAAAACTTAGTAGATATTGTTGTTGTTGTTGTTCTATCAAAAACACAGACACTAACACAGACACCCACCCACTTTCCCATACCCCACATATTTTTCCAGAGCATAATCAAAATGTTTTATTAAATTTTGATAAACCCAAATATAATACATGAAAAACCTAAAGTGGGTGAGGGTGTGAGTGGGTTTCAATGATAACTTTATATTTCAAATAAAAGAAATGAGATTAAATGATATCAATAAAAATAAAGAGATTTCCATACCATAGAGGTTGGGGTTAACTAGATTAATTAACTATTAAATTTACTATTTTTAGAAGATAATTTCATTGTATTGTTATTATTTTAAAAATAAACAAACACGGACACACATTGTTAGAGAAAATCAAAATAAAAAAAGAGAATAAAGTACTTGGTAATGGATAGGAGTGTAAGTTTGGTATGATATATTTTGTTTTTGAAAATATAGGGGTTTACTGTAAAATGAAAAATAGATAGTATATTTAAATCTAAATTTATACTTGCAAAAATTGAGTGAGAGTGAGATTGAATCTATATTTTATTAATTTATTTGAATTTTACTCTTCTACTATAATCATCATGTTGTTTTTGAAATTCCAATCATAATAATATTTTTACTAAAAATGGTATAAAAACAGTTAGATATCAATTATTTTTGTTTTGTTTACATAATAAATTGAATTATTAATATTATTACATACATAGATGGAGATTTCTTTCTTTTTAGAGTCTTGTTTCCATTTTGGTAATTTGTTAAATTCATCTCTTGTGCAACCAAGAGCTACTAAAAAGTCAGCTTCAGTAAGATAGGCTTCAAGTTTTGTTGGGTCCATAGTCTTATCAACTTTAGATTTAGCTTTAACATTATCAACAATAGTTTTAATTTGTGGGTTTACATTGAGAGCAACTGGTTTAGTAGTTGATGATGGTGCACTGTTGAATACTGGTGCCTTAGTTGCTGTAGTTGTGGTTGGTGTAGATGTAGTTGTAGTTGGTTTAACTGGTGATGGTGTAGTAACTGGTTTTGGAGTTGAAGTTGGTCCTGTAGTAACTGGTTTAGTAGCAACTGGAGTTGGTGTAGAAGTGACTGGTTTTGGAGTTGGAGTGGTAGTAACAGGTTTAGTAGCAACTGGTGTTGGTGTTGTAGTAGCTGGTTTAGTAGCAACAGGAGTTTGAGTTGGTGGTGAAGTTTTAGTCAATGAAACTGGTGCATGGTTAGGTGGTGGTACAACAGTTGGTGTCTTTGTAAGACTAACTGGAGTATTATGAGTTGAAGTTGCTTGTGGTGCATTCTTTGCTTTAGCAATCTCAGATTGAACTCTCTCAGCTTCCTTCTTGATAGCTTCTAACTCCTTTTTAATTAACAATGTTTCTTGTACTAATTTAGCTAAATCTGTCATTTGGTTTAAATCCTTTAATTTTTAAAATTACAAATAATAAATAAATAAATATGGTACAGTTAAAATTTGATGGTGAGTGGAAAAAAAATTTTAAAAAAATACATACTTTTTTTAATTGATAGACTTCTTCACTTAGACTCATTGTGTTTGGTGTGTTGATATTGGTTTTTTGGATATTTATAATAATGAAAACAAAAAAAATCTTTTTTAATTTTGTTTTTGACAAAAATATGGGTTTTTACTTGTGGTTTTCAGTTATATCTCAGTTTTTATAACTTATACTAAAATTTTTAAATGTTCATTTTTGATTGACATTGATGAACTCCACAATTATATAACTTACAAAAATCTACAATACAAGTTCAATATATATTAATGTGTTTTCATTTTTAATATTTTTGTAAAAAAAAAAAAAATCGAATTTTTTTTCTGATTGATTGCATATTATAAAGCAGATATGGCTGGTCCAAATAAGATCAATACAGTTATTATTAAAATGGTTAGCACAGCTGCCACAGGTTACTTTTATACAACTACCAAAAGTGCATTATTGAGTACTAGAAAGTTATTATTAAGAAAATATGATCCAGTCATTAGACAGCATTGTTTATTCAAAGTAATATTAGGTTTTCAAATAACAGAGAGGACATTACATGAAATTATTAATACAATAATATATAACAGGAAGAAAAGATTAGTAGAAAGAAAGGAAAATAATTTAAATGAATATATAATTTTTAAATAGAACAAATCGATTTCAAACATGTAAATTTTCACATAAAACATCAATATAAATGACCATTATCATAATTAGGGAAATTAGATTCAAATAGCTGAAATATAGATATCAATAAAAATAGTAGTAATCTAATGGTTAGCTTTTATACATTACAGAACTAGTAAACAAGAAAAGAGGAACAGTTAGTGTGAGAGAGGGAGATAGAGGAGAACAGTTTATTTATAAAATTATGCTGATTTAGCATATAGATAAATAGTTACTGATGATTGACTCTAATTCCTTTTCGGATTTAGAAGTAGTTAGGAAATGTATTAGTTTGTTCTTGTGGATTTTGATATCAAAGTCCACAGGTAACTTTAGACAAATGGAAAACAGAATTTCAGCTCTCTCTTGCCAAGAGGTTTTAATATTGTCATTGGATAGTTTCAATCGTTCTTCAGTGTGGACTGAAAAGTCTTTTAAATATTCTTTAAGTACAGGATAAACAGAAGTTGATGCGCTATTATTACTATTATTACTGTTTGAATTGGATTTACTAATATTACTATTATTATTTACAGGGGTCAATGAATCATTGGTTTCTAAACCAATGTATTCTTTCATTAGATTTGGAAAATCTTTATCAGATTGAGCATAGAAAGCAGGTTCGTCAACACTCTTTTTCTTTTGTTGTAAATGAATAAATGACTCTGATTGTATTCTAATTACTTTTACACTACCACTCCCGTTATTTGGTCTTTGGTTACCAGTAAAAGATTTCTTTATATAATGCTGTTGGTTTGGTTGTTGATTCTGATAATGAACCTTTGTATAGTTATTTTGATGGTATTTAAATGGTTGAGGGGTTTTCTTATTTACATTATTTCCAATAGTGTTTACGCTGTTATTATTATCTATGTTTGACAAATACCAAAAATTATAAAGAAATCAACGATTAATCAATTATTCCTCAGGATGATAGAAGAAATTATTTTTATCTATTCTATAAATAGAGAGAATAGAGAAGACATACAATTTTTAAAGGTATATATATTTGATTGGTGATGATGATGATGGAGATGTGGAGGTTGTACATTATATTGGTGTGTTGGAGGGTATATATATGGATTAGCCAAAGGTACTATACTACTATTCACAATTGGTATCTGAAATTGATATTGAGTTTGTGTAAACATCTCTTGATGAATAAAGAATATATATATATTATTTTTTTTTTTTTTTTCAACAATAGTTAAATTATAATAATAAATACAACTGATACAGTAATGATATTATAAATAAATTAAAAATCAAAAAGGGGGTGTGTTTTTATTCAAAAAAAGTCAGAATAAAATTTTTTTAATTTATTGAAGGAGGGAGGTCGGGTACTAGTGGTGATTCTTTAGGTAAATCTACTCCCTCCAGGTCTAAAAGTTTCAGCTTCATCGATAAAGAAACCAGAGTTTTATATTCCTTTAATTTAAAAAAAAATAAAAAAAAAATAAAAGTTAAATTAATATTCTGAAAAGTTGTAGATTGAAATATTGTAAAAATAGTATTTTCTTAAAAAACATACCTCTATAGTTTCTACACTCAAGTCATTACTCTTTCCAGCCAAGAATTTCAAACCATCAACAAAATTGGAGATATCTTCCTTATTAGTTGAAGTCAAATCCAATTGTTGTTTTTCTTCCTTATCTTTTGGAATAGTAAGTGTGAATCCATGTGTAATGTTTTTGTTATCCTTCTTCTTTGTAGAATCTAATGAATTTGTAATCTCCGATGCTCTTACTATGAATATATATAAAATAACATATTAGTATATTTATAAAAGAAGATATCTCCTCTTTTAATTCTAACTTACTTGTATTTGTTAAATTATTTGGTGTTGGTTTTTCATTGTCTTGTAAGAGGGTGTATTGTAATTCTTGTTGTTGGGATGGTTGAGTTAGAAAAGAAAGATCTAGGGAGGATGATAGAGGATTAGTGTTAGAGGAACTAGATTGAGGATTTGCATTGAGAGATGCACCAATTCCACCAGAAGAACCGAGAATATTACTAGATCCCTGTGGTAAAAGTATACTTCCTATACTACTTGCACCACTATTACTACTATTACCAAAAGCACTAGAAGCAGAGACAGGAAGTAATTTTATATAGAAACTAGTATACAATGAGTTTTTAGATTTCATTGGCTTTTGTAATCTGAAATAGTAACCATCCATAAGTAACTGAATCTTTTGAACTCTAATCATCTCCAATATATCCTTTTTCACAAATTGTTTGAGTTTTTTAATGTCATCATTTGGGTCATGGTCATCATCGAGAAGATGTTGATTTGCAAGTGCTGCACCATTGGTGTTACTGTTCTTGAGGTATGCAGCCCAATGGAATGCCTCAAGTGTCGATGGTTTACTCTCTAGAGTTGTCAAAATTTGATTTTTTACAGATGAAAAAATCTTTTGCCAATTCATGTAGGAACCCATCATTTCGTCCCATGTGGTATCGAGGATTTGAAAAGTGATGGAATAGACCTCTTCAAATGCAAATGGATGGGAGAAGAGTATAGGAAAGATAGTCATATCGACTACCTTTTCATCGGCAACTTTAAATATCTCATTGGTAAGCATTTGAGTGATATTTATACCTGCTGTGCATGTGGGGTATTCTCTGTCTTTTCTGTCAATTTGATTTTGAATAATTTTTTTGAATTTTTCAGTGTGGTTCTCTGCAAAGTAGACGAGATTCTCTAGACCAAAGATACCAGTTCCACGAAAATCAGTTGATGGATCTGTACCTTGGAATCCAATGAGTTTCCATTGTTCACTGACACGATTCTCTAGTTTGACTTGTGGGTAACAAGCAGTCCATAGTCTCATTAATATAGAATCGTGTTCTGGTGAATCCTTGTTGAATACCACTGCTTTTCTATGTTTAATTAACATTAGTTTATGTCTTTGATATAGATACAACTGTTTACGAAATTCCTGTGTAATAACAGCAGATTCCACCAGTTTCTTTAATTTCAAATTAATCTCCAAAGTATCAAACTCCCCAATCAATTTTGTGAAATCTTGAACCCCTAATAACTGCTGAGATTTACTTAACATACTGTTTATCAATGTCAATGAATTCAATTGAACATCTACAGTACTAGACCCTAAAAGTACAACTAAACTGTGATTTATAGTTGGTTTCTTTGTTTCTGTTGATGTTTGTTGTTGTTGTTGCTGTTGCTGTTGTTGATAAGCTTGAATTACATCATTTAATTCAATGTATCCTTTAGGTCTGTGATGGTTAAATAGGTATAATATAGATAATGTAGTTTTGGTAATGGAAGGGTTTGTAGAGGTATCTAACAGTGCAATGAGGTATTTAATCAAATCTATTGGTATACTGCTACTTGAGAATTCAAATTGCATAATAGACTGTATGGCATTCAGTGCATAGCTTAGTGTGTTACCTGAAAGTCCCTGTAACTGATCACATATACATTGTATACCATTCTTTTCAACAAACTTTTTAACAATGTTCTCTTCCTTCATTAGATCTTTTAAATCAAAAAGAGCTTTTTTTTTGAGATTGGGGTCATTTAGGTTACTGAGAACTGGGTCGATATTTATATTGGGATTGGATTTTAAGACTAAATCATGACAGGTGGCATCGATTTGATTTAGGTTCTCTAGTTGTACATTACCATTTAATAGATAGAGTTGGTATTGATTAGGTAGTTGCGAGGTTAATGAAAATAGACTACAACATTTATCTATCAATTGACTGACTTTAGTTATACCACTGCTACCACTTGCACTAACACTTCCAACTGCTCCACCACTGCTATTCAATTCATTTTCAATATCAAATTGATGATCCTTTTGGATTTTATCTTGATAATGAATATTTAATTTCATGTAAAAATACAATTAACACACTTATTTGGTATGTGTTTTTTTTAAAAAAATAAATATCTACTTTGGACTTTTAAAAAAAAAAAAAAAATTATAAAATAAATTCTAATCTGAGATCCGGATATAATGTGGATCTTTTATCAAATATCATTAAAATTTATATTTTATATATTTTTTATTTATATCTTTGATTGCACATTTATAATTATTTACTTTAAAATGAATTTATATATCAAATTAAAAGAATGTACAATATACATGTATATTTATAATGTGAACTTTGGTAAGATCAATTTCGATATAATTCATTGAAAAAATCAAATTTAATAGAATGATTTTTAATTAGATTTTCATTTGAATTTCATCGATTTTTTACAACTTCACAAATTAACACTTTTTTGAAAAAAATTTTCATTATTGACACATAATTGCAATGTTATTAAATAAAGTTACGAAATTAAATATACCTATAAATATAAAAAGAATATCAGGGATACAAATTAACCCTTTTAAAAGTAATTTTATTAGTGGATTTAATAAAGGTTTAAATATTAATCATGTTGTATCCAACAGTACAGCAACAACTACATCAACATCTGCAAATCATATATTTTTAAATAATACTACTATACCAACTTTACAGTCACTACATTATTTGAATAAACGTTTTTATCAAGGTGGTAATGGTGGTGACCAAAACCAAAGACCACAAGAACCATGGGTATCACCAGATGCCGTACCTCCTGGAGAGGCTTTGAAAAAATATACTAAAGATCTAACTGAACAGGCAAAGAATGGTAGATTAGATCCTGTTATTGGTAGAGATGAAGAGATTAGACGTACTATACAGGTATTGTCTAGACGTACAAAGAACAATCCAGTTCTCATTGGTGAACCTGGTGTTGGTAAGACTGCTATCGTAGAGGGTTTAGCTCAGAGAATTGTAAATGGGGATGTACCTGACAGTATAAAGAACAAGAGAGTACTAACATTGGATTTGGCAAGTTTGGTTGCTGGTGCAAAGTTCCGTGGTGATTTTGAAGAGAGAATGAAGAGTATTCTTAAAGATCTTGCACATTATCGTGGTGAGGTTATATTGTTTATAGATGAACTTCATACTTTGGTTGGTGCTGGTGCTGTGGAAGGTGGAATGGATGCTAGTAATATGCTAAAACCACAGTTGGCTAGAGGTGATCTACATTGCGTTGGTGCAACTACAACTGCTGAATATCGTAAATATATTGAAAAGGATCCTGCATTAGCTAGAAGATTCCAATCTGTAATGGTTCTTGAACCTACTGTTGAAGATAGTATTAGTATCCTCAGAGGTCTAAAAGAGAGATATGAAGTGCATCATGGTGTTAGAATTACAGATGGTGCATTAGTAAGCGCCTGTGTAAATTCACAGAGATATGTAACTGATAGATTCCTTCCTGATAAAGCAATTGATCTTATAGATGAAGCAGCATCAAGATTAAGATTACAACAAGAAAGTAAACCTGAACAAATTGAGAATCTCAATAGACAGATTATCATTATCCGTATTGAAATTGAAGCATTAAAGAAAGAAAAGGACCAAGTCTCAAGAGACAGAATGGCTAAACTTGAACAGGATCTAAAAGAAAAGGAATCTGAATGTCAACTACTTACAGATCAATGGTTAAAGGAAAAGGAAGAGTTACATAAACGTAAGACTGCTGTAGAGAAATTGGAATCTGCAAAGATTGAGTTACAACAAGCTCAAAGAAAAGGTGATTTAACTAGAGCTGGTGAGTTGGCATATTCAATCATTCCTCAATTGGAGAAACAAATTCCAAAGGAGGGTGAGGATTTGAATTTGTCAATGATTTCAGAGGCTGTGACTAGTAGAGATGTTGCATTGGTTATCTCTAAAGCTACAGGTATACCAGTACACAGTTTGTTGATGGGTGAAAAAGAGAAGTTACTTAGAATGGAATGGGAGTTGTCACAAGAGGTTGTAGGTCAACCTGAAGCAGTTCAATCTGTTAGTAACTGTGTAAGAATCTCAAGAGCTGGATTACATTCACATCAAAGACCTTTAGGTTCATTTTTACTTTTGGGTCCTACAGGTGTGGGTAAAACTCAATTGTGTAGATCATTAGCTCAGTTTATGTTTGACAGTCCAAATGCAATGATTCGTATTGACATGTCAGAGTATATGGAGAAATTCTCAGTTAGTAGACTTATTGGTGCACCTCCAGGTTATGTAGGATATGAAGAAGGTGGTACATTAACAGAACAAGTAAGAAGACGTCCATACTCTTTAGTGTTGTTTGATGAATTCGAAAAAGCACATAAAGAGGTATCTAATCTACTATTACAGATTCTTGATGATGGTCATATAACAGATAGTCAAGGTAGAAAAGTAGATTTTAAGAACACAATGGTTATATTAACCAGTAATTTAGGTGCTGAAATATTAGCATCTCTACCAGAAGGTACATCATCACAGGTTGCTAAAGATGATGTAATGTCAGTTGTAAGATCACGTTTAGCACCAGAGTTTATTAATCGTATTGACGATATCATTTTGTTTAATCGTCTATCTCGTCAAGATATGGATAAGATTGTTGAGATTCAACTAAAGGATCTTCGTAAACTATTAGCAGAGAAACAAATGGTATTACTCATTAACCAAGATGCTCTCAATTGGTTAGCTGATCAAGGTTATGATCCAATCTATGGTGCACGTCCACTTAAAAGAGTCATTCAAAAGAGTCTATTAAATCCAATGGCTAGATTAATCTTGGAAGATGTCATCAGAGATGGTGAAACTATTCATGTCAGTGTTAATCAATCCACAAATCAATTAGAAATTATTTCTAAACCTTCCACTTTGGATTTAGTTAAACTTGAAAATGACACCAAAAATAACAACAAAGATTCTAAAGACAAAAAAATGAAATAAATTCAATTCTTCTAAAATTATTTGAAATTTTAATTAAAATTGATGAAACTGATTAATTTTTTTTTTTTAATTTATTTTTTTATTTACATATTTTAATTAATAAAACCCCTAAGTTAAAGATGACAGAGGTAATAGACAGTCAACAAGAAAAATTACAATTATTTATTTCTTTAACAGGTACAGAAAACACAGAATTAGCATTACAAATATTGGAGGTATGATTATTGGGAATATTAGTTACACAGGTTGCATTTGAAACAGATCAACTAATAGTAAATATATAATATAGCAAAATAGCTGGGATATTGATACTAGTGTAAATTTTTATTATAATACCAATGATATTGTAGATAGTACTCCAAGTAAAACTAGTACTACCTCAACAAGTGGTAATAAATCACCAATTACCAAAGATAATGATGAAGATGTTGAAGATATTGAGAATTTCAGAGATCCTATTCCTCAAACTATGGATACTCTAGTTGAAACTTCATTTATAAATCAATATAGAAGACCACCTCCAAAACCAACAAATATATTTGAATCATTTAGAGATTTTGCAAGAGAAAAAGATTTAAGTAGGTTTGTTACTCATTTAGGTTTTATAAGATAAAACAGAGAGATATTAATAGTTTAACTACTGTAGATCAAAATTTATCAGGAAAACAAAAAACATTAGCAGAGTTATTTAAACCACCTTTGGATATATTGACATTTGGTAGTTTTGAGGATATTAAAATACAAGCACAGGAGAAACATAGATTTGTTTTAATTAATGTTCAAGATGCCTCTGAATTTGCATGTCAGAGATTGAATAGAGATACATGGTCAGATGCAAAATTAAAGGAATTGATTAGTTCAAATTTTGTATTTTGGCAAGTAAATTCAACACATGATGAAGGTAAATGGTTTATTCAATATTATCCAACTAAAGAGTATCCATATATATCTATAATTGATCCTAGAACTGGTGAGGAATTGGCTCATACTTATGGTTTTACTGATGCTGAGGATATGAAAGAGTATCTAAATGAATTTATCAGTCAGAATTCTTATGATAAAGCATCTAAACTTCACCCATCTCAAATCAACAAAAACTTTAAAAAAAAGAAATTTATAACAGAGGAAGAGGAAATTGAAATGGCAATTCAATTGTCATTACAAGGAGGTAGCAGTAGTAAATCACAATCACCAACAAAATCACCTACAAATGAAACAACTAAACCAACTACCACTGAAACTACAACAAAAAAATTAAAAACTGATGAACAACAAAAACAACAACAACAAAAGCAGGTTATAAATGATGAGATTGAAGATGATGAAGATGAAGATGAGGATGAGGATGAAGATATGGATACCTATGATGATTTAGATAAATATGATAACAAAGAGGAAATTCAAAAGATTGAAAAGAAATCAGAAGAACAACCTCCATCAAATATCGGTATGGAAGGTGATTGTCAAATTCAGATTAAATTACCTGACCAATTACTTAAAGGTAATTTTAAATCCACTGATCTCATTAAAAATCTATATTATTTTGTTCAAATTAAAAGTGGTAAATTTAAATTTAAACTCTTTACAACATTCCCAAAGGTTGAATTGGTAGGTGATCTAATGAATAAGACACTAAAGGAAATGGATTTAACTCCAAGAGCTCAATTAATGTTTCAAGAGCAATAATTAAAAAAATCAAATAAACAAAACATTAGAATAAAATATATTTTGTACACTTATATCAAACACTTTTATTCTTTTTATCTTTTCTATTTTTTTTAGAAGATAAAGATTGTTTCTTTTTAGTACTACTTTTTTTGGTAGAAGTAGGACCGGGTGTTTTTGTAATTTTTTCTTTTCATTGTGGATTTCTTTTTTTTTACTTGGGTGATTCTAAAGCTTTAGATTTTTGATTTTATCTCTAAATTATTTGGTAAAGTTGGAGTTGATGATGTTTTAGGTTGTTCTTTTTGATTATTATAATAAATATCACCAGAAATAGGATCGGGTTTTTTGTTTTTAGATATTTCTTTTGGTAACTCACTTTCACCAGGTTGAACCATTTTAGTTAATTTATCGTCCTCTTCTACTAATAAAGCACCACATTGATTTTTTAAAACTTGTAATATCTCATTTCTATATTGAGCATCTTTAACCAACCATAAACAATTATTTATATACACCAATTGTTCAGTCAATAAATAGTAAACTGATATTTTAAATGTCAATAATTCTCTATCCATTGAGAAATCAGAAGTTGCATTAAAATAACTCTTTATAAATTTAATTTTTCCATCCCACTCCAACCTCAGTAAATTCTCTGAACCTACTGTGTGATCTTTGATAAAGTAGAAAAACATAGTCCATAGTGACTTATCTTTTCTGAGAAAATTTAATCTATTTACAAAGAGGTTTAGAATATATAGACAATCCATACCTCCAAATTGGTTACTCAATAGAGTTAAATCGCTATCTTGACATTTCCCTACTTTTTCTAATTTCTTCTCTCTATACACATAATAGAGTTGAATTAGCGTTGAAAATGCTGAATTATTTATAGGATCCAATTGAATCAGTTGCTTATAACATTGTATAATATCTGTAATCTTTTCTGATCTATTTTCAATTAGAAATGATCCTAGTAATCTTAAATACAAATAAAACCATTAATATTATACATTTTCAATATATATAGAGATAAGACACTTACATATAAGAATTTGGATTCAATGGATTATTTTTAAGAAATTCAAATAAAATCTCTTCGCATGTGTCAATTTTCTCTTTGTATCTGAGAACTTTTAATAGAGGTAATAGAATATAATCGATATTTGGAAATTTTGTAAATGACATTGTGAGATATTTAATAGCTTCTGAGGCATAATGTAGTGATAGTTTTACATCATTACTTTGGTTTTCTTTTAGCTTTTCAGATAGTAGTTTACCTTTTGTAATTGAATGCCAATGAAAGAAATATAAAATACCACAAAATGTGATAATTAGTGGATATTTTTCACCATTTTTGTCCAATAGACTCTCCATTCTAGTTAATGATTCTTTAAAGTTTCTATAATAGATTTCATTTGCAAATAAATGGTAAAATAATTGGTTTGGCTATTTGTTTGGTAAAAATGTTAGAGTCATTCATCTCTTCTGTTCTTTCTTTTAGAATTATACATTACAATCTCTTTAGTGTTTGTAAATTGCATTAAAAAAGAAGCTGTAAAGAAGAAATAAGGTTTAAGTTCTTGATTAAATGCTTCAATATCTTTTTGTTGTAAAAGATTTAAAATTGCTGGTATAAATTCTAATTTTATAGGTGTACATTTTAATAAGCCTGAAATGAATGATGTCGCCTCTTCATATCTATGTTGATATATTAAATCTAAAAATGATCTTTCAACATTTATCCATTCCTTATCCATACTTTCATTTAATCGATGATAGGAAAAACGACTGCTCGATTAGTCCTAATTTTGAAATAAAAAAAAAAAAAATCTTTATTAAAAGTAATTTGATTCAACTAACAAATGCAAAAATGAGTACCAAGAAAAATAATACCACTAATAATAACAATAAAAGGAAAAAAGCAAATATATCAAAAAATACAACAACGATAAAAGGTACTCCAAAAAAAAAAAAGAAGTTAAAATACAGGTTGAGAATTCAGAGGTTGAAGGAGAGGATTATGACGATGAACAAATAGATGATGATCTGTTTTCTTTAGAAAATGATAATAAAACTTCAAATAATACAATGTCAAATATAAAGATTCTAGATGGTAAAGAGATTACTAATATTCTAGAGAGACTGCCGATTAAGCATCAATTGGAAAAAGAGAATCTACAGAGAAATAATGAAATGAAATTCTCTGAAATGTACAGTCAATTGAAACAAGGTTTTAATTTATTATTGTATGGCTTTGGTTCAAAGATACAGTTGATTGATCATTTTATAGAGTCAAAGTGTACTGATGGTATTAGTATTAGTATTAATGGATATTTGCCTACTGTTACTATAAAGGATGTCTTGTCGAGTTTGACTTTTGATAATAAGAAGTTCTCTGATCCGATGGCACATTGTAACTATATAAAATCACTGTTTCAAAACTATGATTCTATTGAAGCTTATTCAGAGAGAGAAGAAGTAACTTCTATAAAAATTGATCATGTTTATTTGGTAATTCATAATATTGATGGTGTTTCATTTCGAAATGAAACATCACAACAGATTCTATCATTACTAGCTGAGATTCCCCAATTGCATATCATAGCATCAATTGATCATATCAATGCATTCTTTTTATGGCATAGTCAAATGGATGATAAATTTAATTGGATTCCACATTCTATGCCTACTTTTAACAACTATTATGCGGAGTCTGCATATGAGATTGCAATTCTCAACAGTCGTGGTAATAAACTGTCAATGAATTCTGTATTAACTGTACTTAAAAGTTTAACAGAAACCTCTAGAAGTGCATTTAAACTCTTGGTAGAATTATTAATTATTGAATCAGCACCACCACAACCTACAGCAACCAATGATAAACCTCACGCAATTCCATTTAAAAAAGTATCTGTATCTTTCACAAAACTATTTAATAGATGTATTGATGAGTTATTAGTCAGTACAGAATCATCTCTAGGTCAATTGCTCTCAGAGTTCTACGATCATGGTATTATTGAAACAAAATCCATCAATTCAGTCTTATATTTACATATTCCTATTGGAAGTAGGGATTCTTTAGAAGAACTTTTAAAAATTATAAAAAAAGAAGATGAAGATTGTCCTGTTGATCAAGGAGTAAATAATAATACTCTTAATGATCAAGTCATGAATGATTTGTAAATAAACTATTAATCCTATTATTATTATAATATACCAAATTAATTTTTTATTTTTTTTTTATTTTTTCTAATATCTGTTTCGAGATATTAAGAGTGACAATGGCAGATACAGATGATCAACCTATAAATGAATTTAAAAAAAATCATAATTTATTTGAATTGGTTTATGAAGATGTGATGAAACTAGCAGCACTAAAGACTGTTGATTCACCAATTAAACCAAATAAAAAGAGTATGGTTCAATATATAGAAATAGAGAATGTATATATATTAATATATATTAAAATATAGAGGTACCAGTATCAAAAATATTACCACCACCAATAGATTTGAGCTCACATCATAAATTTCAAGTATTTACAGGAGCACAGTTATCTGTGTGGCAAGACACAGCTGGACCTACTGTAGACAAATTATGGAAGACTAGAGATAATTTAACACCTGAATTTCAATCTTTTATAGCTAGACAGACATTATGTGGTTTAGATCCAACATCCACTAATGATGAGTTGAGATTTAATATCTATCCAGATCTACAGTTAATGGTACCATCACATATATTCAATTCACGTCACTCTGATATCTTAACAAAATTCTCATTTTCATTATACTTTAATATTCAATATTTTAATGAATATTTACAATTACATGATATAATTGCTGATAGTATGTATATATATATACATCAAATTTCATAATTAACAAAGCCTCTAATATTTTGGCAAAAAAACAGGAATGTCTTATCTATCTTGTAGATTATTAAAAGAATATAGTTTAAATCAGAATGATTTGGAATCATTTAAAAAAGAATTAGTGTCAATGATGATTAATATTGAACATTTGTTTCTATCATCATACCCAAATGTAAATATTTTAAATACTCTCTTTGGTGACCAGAAAATGGATACAGATTTTTTTATAAAGTAATTATAGTGGATAGTTATAGATATTTAACTTTGGATTTAATATTAATCTTGGTATTAAATAGAGCATTGACATCACATATGCAGACATATGGTACTACAGTTGTTATAGGTAGTAGTGAAGCGTTGATACAAAAGTGGTTAGATACTCTGTCACTATTTTTGACAGTAAAAGAAAGAAAAGTATCATCTAGACAGATTAATAAGGAATTTATACCAGATATGATGATTCAAGGTCTATTAGATGTAACATTAAAACAAATTGAAGATAAACTCTACCAATCATTGAGACCAATAACAGTTATTGATATTGATCAACATCAAATCTATCAATCATTACTACACACTCAATATAAAACCTATAGATATGAATTATTAAGATCACTATTGTTGGATGGTGCAAATGTAAATCGTAAAGAAAATACTTTATTCTCTTCATTCAGGGGGGTATCTGTATATCTATCTAAAATTGTTCAAGAAGTATTTCAATTACCTTTACATCTAAGAGAAACTTATCTAATTCAAATGATGAGAGTTCTACTTAGAAAGACTTCTTTAGTGGTTGCTTATTCACAGACTGTGTATGTATATCCATTATTCAATATCACCTCATTCTTTTTTTACTAATTTTAGTAATTTTTCAGGAAATTCTTGGGTATAAGTTATGTAAAAAAACTAAAATCAGAATTCAATATACCATCAGAAGCTGATGTTTATGTATTATTTGGTCTATCAGAGAAACTTCAACTTTATCTAATTCTATCGGTACTCAGACCAGATTTTATTGAAAAGAGAATTGTAGATATAATGGAAGAAGGTTTTTAATTTAATAGTATATAATAATAAAAATACCCAATAATTGTAAGATAAGTTCATGGTTCAATTTCAAAAATAATCATATCAAAAGATTTTATTTAAGTAAAAAGATTGTTTGATAAATGTATAAGTATTGATAGTAAAAAAAAATATTAAATGGTGTAGTTAACCATTGATTGATTTGTAAATACACATTTTTTAATTAAATTCTATAAGGAGGATAAGTATCATCATCCTGTTTTTCCTCTAATAAAATCTATTAAAATTTAATTAATATATTAATATATATAATTATATAAATTTTAAATTGGATTAAAGAAATTAGTTTTACATACATATTGATTGGCAAGTAAATTGGTATCATTTACTAAGGATTTTGGTTTTAGTTCACAATGTTTAAAGTGATTGTAGTAATCCCATATTCTAACATTTTGGTGATTGACATTTAAAGCAATAGAAGCTTTTTCTTTGAGAGATTGAATAGTTTCATTTTTGTGGGTGTAGATGGTGATTGGGTTATTGACATTGGATGATTTTAGGAAGAGAAGAGGTATTGGGAGTTTTAAATCAACAGACTCTTGTGTAAAGTAATTTTTAATTACTTTTCTAGGAATACTAGGACCTATACTACCGTAGATACTTTCAAAAAACAACCACATTTCTTCTGGAATCAATGCATAGTGATGATTTTCAATGAGGTTGGATTTAATGTAGTCTTCATTCAGTAAAAGATTGCTGTTATCTATTGGTCCAATTAGAAATGCATCCTTTTTGGATAAAGGTGCTTCTATATAGAGTGTCCATTCTCTGAACCAATGATAACTTATCAAATACCATGTGTCACCAACTTTAAATGGCTTATTAAGATATATGCTATAGAGTTGCATTTCTTTTTGATATTTTTGAAGAAATTGTTGGGATGGTTGTTGGGAATTTGAATTGTGGAGCATAGGTATTAAAGATTCTATTGTCAATGGTGATGTTTCTTGTGGTGGAGGAATGTTTAATTGTCCGTTTGAACATGAAGATGAAGTTGATATAGAGGTATTTGTTGGTCTATTAGCAGGAGTATGAACCCCACTCTCTGTACCACACAAATGACTAGATGCTGGTATTGCAATGTCACTTTGATATAAATTATCAGGATCTATATCGCTGTACTGAGGGGATTGAGTTGAAACTTGTATCTCTTCATTATCATTTCTAATATTTTCGTCTATTTGTGGTGGAAATGGAAGTGGATTTCTAAAATTAATGTTTTCTAAAAAATAATTACATTTACTTTTAATCTCCTCATAATTATTTTCATTTATAATATTATTTAGTTTTGATATTGATTGTTTAACTGAGATGCTATTGTTGTTATCATCAATTGTTTGTTGTTCATCTCTACATTCCAATTCTGTTAAAAAAAAATTAGTTTTTTTTCGCAATATTGGAACTCTCATAATTTTGGGAAATGAAAAAACTAATATATTACCTTGGAAGTCATAAGACCCTAAAGAGGATACATCAGATTCTTCGTAATCTGATAAATCAATGATTTCAGTTATATATTGTTGTTGTTGATGATTTTGATGATGGTGTTGATTGTTTAGTTGATTATTTGAATTTAAATTATGTTCGTCTTGTATCATTAAAAATTCAAATGGGCTTGTTGAGAGGTAAGAATAATTTTCTTCATCACTACTATTTACTTGATCTGAATTATAATGATCAATATGATTATTATTGGTATTTTCCTTATTATTGTTATTAAAATTATTTGTAAATCTAGAAAAAAGCATTGTTTTCTATTAATCTTTGATTATAAAATTCAATATATATATAGTAAACATTAAAAAAAAAAAATTATAATTAAAAAGTTTTGTTGTTATATATATATTAGTTATCGTTTATATATATAAATAAAAACTAATAAAATTGTAAAAAAAAAGTGTGGTAAATTTAAAATTTTTTTTTCTAATAGTGAGCTGTTCCTTTTGAAGTTAAATTTTAAAAAAATAGATTAAAACTTAAAAAAAATAGTTGGATCATTTTAGTACTTGAATTTAACTTAAAAATCCGGATTACAAGTGTAGAAATTAGAAAAGATAGAAATTCTTTTTTTTTTTTTATTTTTTTTTTATTTTTTCATTTTTATTTTGATTTTTCTTGTATTAGTTCAATAGTTTTGAGATATAAATGGAATCGAGTTTAATTAAATGGGTAGGTGGTTATTTTAATTTTTTAATGGTTTTTACTTCATTGAGATAATCTAATTCTATCCAATTGTATACAATTTAGATAAACTCTTTTGAAAATCTAACAAAGAAATGTTCAAAATTAGATGATCTGGTAGATGGTATCATATTAAATGATATTTGTTGTCAAATGTAAGATGATAATGGATAATTGGGTGATTGTGTAGCATTTTTTATCTAATATTTGAAAATTTAGAGCACCAAGTTATTTTAAGAGTAATTCATTGAGATCATCAGAGGATGTTGAAGACAATTGGGTATTGAAATCAGAGAATATTAAAAATCTACTTAATGGAATTGATCAGTTTTTTAAGGATCTTGGTATTAGTTGTGGTGTAGATTCAATACAGATTGATGAGATTACAACCAATAACAGCAGTGAAGAGATTACTAAATTGATTGAACTGATTTTAGGTATTTTATTGGAATGTGAACATAATAATGAATATATTACCAATATAATGGAACTAGATGAGGAATCACAAAATGATCTTATGGTGGTACTAGAGAGAATAAAGTCAATGCATCAACATCAGTTGGTAGGACACAGTAGATCCATGTCATTTTCAGAACCACCCCAATTGAATAGCAGTAATAACAGTAATAATAATAATAGTAATAGTAACAATAATAATAGAGAATTGATTCAACAAATTGAACAGTTAAAGAAAGAAAAAGAGACAATACAGTTGGAATTTGATGAAGTTAAACTCGAGCTCAATTTGACAATGGAACAGAGAAACAAACTTTCTGATGAGAAAACTAAAATTCAAGAGGTTTGTAATGATCTTCAAGGAAGTTTTGAACAATTACAGAAACAGTTTGACGAAGCTAAACAACAGTCATCTATGAATGTAATGACAGATGAGAAGATCAAAGAGGATATAAATTCATTACACGTACAGATTGAAGCTAAAGAAAAACAGCTACAGGAACAAAAGAAACGTCTAGATGAGGTGCCAAAACTGATCAACGAAAACAGATCACTCAGAGACGAAATTGATATCCTAAAAGAGAAATCAGTAGCTTTTGATCTTTTGGAGAAAAAAATGAAAATTTATGAAAAGAAATTGGACGAGGTAAACGATCTAAAGAAAAAGATTAAAGATCTCGAAGAACAAAATCAAAACTATCTCCAACAGACTTTGGATTTGGAGGAAGAGTTGACAAAGAGTACATCTATCAAGTCACAGGCTGAGACTAATAAACAGGCATTGTCAAGTCTAAAGATTGAGAATACAAAGTTGGAACTTTCACTAAAGAGTTTACAAGAGGAACGTGATAAACTCAATAATCAAGTGTCTGCATTTGATTTGGAACGTGATTCTATGCAATCTCAAATCACAAGTCTTCGATCTAATCTCACTTCCATTCAACAAGAGAATGAATCTAAACTTTTGGAAATGCAATCTTCAATGTCTTTAGGTGGTGGTCTTGGTGATGTAGTTACTGATCAACAGACCAATGAAAGAATTGTACGTTTGGAAAGAGAAAACAAAAGACTAAAGGAATCAGTTCAAAAGATTCCAGAGTTGGAAAATCAATTAGAGGAATTCAATGGTATTCGTGATGATCTCTTGGCTAAAATTAAACATCTTGAAGAGAATCCAACTACCTCTGCTGCTTCTGGTAACAGTGATGAAGTGGATAAATTAAAATTACAACTACAAGAACATCAACAGAAATTACAAGAATCCAACTTGGCAATGGACGAACTAAAGAAAGAATTGGTAGAACTCGATCAGAAACATAAGGAATCCACTCAATCTGCTGTTGTTCAACCAAAGACTGAGAGTCAGGAAGTTAGTACTCTAAAGAGTGAAAATGAAAAACTTCAAGGTTACTTGAGAGCTGCCAAAGATATGATAAAGAAACTCCGTGAGAAATTAAAAGACAATCAATCTAATGAATTACAAATCTCTGAAAAGGATGAATACATACTGAAACTACAGAACCAAATCAAAACCAAAACAGAATACTCTGAAGAACTTTATAAACAGCTTAAAGAGTCCAAAGAGGAGGCCAATAGAGAATTAAATTTAATGCTCTCTGCAGTACTAAGAGTAGGAATGGAAATGGAACAAGTAAAAAATCAAAATAGCAAGGAACCAAGATCTTTTTTAAATAAAAAAAGAGATCCTTGAGCAAGTCAACAATCAACCGTACAGTAAACAAAAATCCACATTCACACTTCACCAATGCACCCTCGCTAATAATAATATAGTAAAATTATTCTAAAATTAAATAAATATCACACATAAGTAAAAATTATTTCTTCATCTTTTTTTTTTGTAAATATTGACCTTATAATACAATTTATATGATTAAAATAATTAATCTGGTTTATACTTTATCATCTCCATAGTCTTAATCGTCTTCGTCATTTTCATCTTCATCATCTTCATCATCATCATCATCATCATCATCTTCATCTTCATCATCATCATCGTCATCTTCGTAATCTCCTTCATCATCATCGTCATCTTCGTAATCTTCTTCATCACCATCATCACCATCATCTTCATTATCATTATCATCCGTTATCATTCTAAAAGATAATAGGTTTGGGAAGGATATTACCAATTTATCTAAAAAATATTGTGGTGGGGTATCTCTATCTCTTGAATGTAGAACAAGTTGATTTACCATTTTAAATTTTGAACCCAAGTCATCAACCATTGTGTCTAAAAATCTTGTAAATCTAAGTGTTCTAATAGATGTATTATTTTCAAATAACTGTAGTAGACTATTTTTACTTCTCTTTTCATGATTGTTATTTATCTGAAAATATTTTAATGTTGAATTTATAATTTTGTCACCACTCTTTGATGGTATTACTTCAGATGGTGCATCTAAATGTAATGTTTGTATCCCAGTATTTTGATTTAATGCCTCAACTAATACATCATTGGAATATTTAATCAATGAATATCCAACATAACCAACCACTCTAAATTCTTTAATAGTTTGATTTTTAGCTAGTGCTTTTAGAATTGGATCTATACAATAATCATTACCATATATATCCAATTTCAGTGATGTTAAACTACGATTTTGTAGAATAAACTCAGCAATCTGTTTAATATCATTTTTGTAGTTGAGGCTATTTTGGTCCATTAAAAATGTTAACTTTTTCAGAGTAGAGATATCATTTAGTTTTTCAAGTTGATTATAATATTCATCTGAAAATTTTTTGTATGTGAGCTTTGAGCACTGATACATATCCATAATCTTTACTAAATTAGCCATGTCGGATACATACAATTCCAATTGTTCAACATGTTGGTGAATATTTGGTGAATGTGATTGTAAATACTCTGTTAATATTTTTTCCTCAATAAAAATCGCCAGTTTCTTAGCATATTTCAATGCTTCTAATTGTTTTTGAAGAATAAACTCTTGTTCAGGTAGAGGCCATGGAGAACTTGATATTTCTAAAAATTTTACATTTTCTAGTAACCTACCCAAATAGGGAATATGCTCTTTACTAATAAAACCTTTATGAATATAGGTTGAAAATGAAAATGTTGGATTTTTATCTATAAATCTTAATAGATTTAAATTTGATTTTTGGGATAAACTTAAAGCTGGGTATGATAAAGAAGGTACAATTTTTGATTTCCAAACCTTTGATACCAACGAAAGTTTAGTAACAATGTTTAAGAATTCTACAACACTGATTTTCTTATTATAGTTATACTCTGAATATACTATATAATTTAATATCTTTACAAATAAAATGTTACATGTTATCAGGGTCATGATGACACTTTTGATGATATCAAAATTCTTTTTAAGATTTTCAAAAAATTAAGTTTTAAAAAAAGACCTAAAGAATTTTTACACAAGTCTCAGATTCTCACATTATTTGAAAATTTTGAGATTTGAGCTCAGAAATCTGTTCACAGTGATAATGCTTATAATATTACTCATAAATAATTTCATAAAAATAATGAAACATCATATTTTAATAGATAATCTTTATGTTCAATAATTAAAAATGATGAGTTCATCTTTAAAGATAAAAATAAATTTAAATTTCACCTCCGATCACATCATGTTTTTTTAATCAATATCGTCATCGGGTTTCATATGGTATTATTAATTTTCAAAAATAAACTTTTTGTGTGGGTGTTATTAATAAAAAATGTTGATATAACCCCAAATATGTTCACCATTATAAATAAATTGTTAGTGCGATCGGTGACAAAAATTTTTCTCAAAAATCAAAAAAAAACAAAACAGAGTCTGACAGTTTTTTTGCAATTGCATGGGAAGCGTTATAAATGGAATTCCTCAGGTTATAAAACAGGTTACGAGTTAAATTAGAACCATTATTTGCATATTGTATGTTATTTTTTATTTATTTTTAAACTAAAAAATTTTTATTTATAAATATATTATTTTTTGTTATTTTTATAAATAGAATTAATTAATTGTGTGTGTATTTAAATAGTGTGTTAATATAATCAATATTTTACAATATCTTATAGAGCATTATTTTACAATCTTTTTTTATAAATATCTACTAGTTCCGCTTTTCAAAGTCAGTTAAATTTAATATCGACTTTTGAATTTTATACATTAATTTATATTTTTATATATATTATTTTTTTTTTACTTTATTTATTTTACATTATATAAAATATAAAAGTACCCATATCTTACTGTAATTTCTATTTTAATTCATTTTAAAAAATGGAATTCACATCACAGTTTGGTACTTTAACCAAAAAGAATTTACTTCTAAAGAAGAAAAATTGTTGTGGAATATGTTGCGAAATTGTATTCCCACTAGTTATTATTGGTCTTTTAATGATGATTTTAGGTATGTTTTATATCTTTTTTGCATTAAACTTTTTAAATTACCAAAACCAAAAAAAATACGAATCAAAACTTAGATATTTTTCAGATTTCTAACATTGTTTAAAAATATTAATATAGGTTTAATTCAATCATTTAAACCAAATTATGATGCAAGAGCATTATCAACATTCCCATTTGAAGTTGATACAGATAATATATTATTGTATATGGGTGGAGGTGTTAATGGCGCATTGACACCAGAACAAGCACAGGTTTTAGCTGCAATGAAATTACAGGTTTCAACATTGAAAGAGATAAACATTACTGAAGTAGAACCAATGTTTATGGCATTCAACACCTCTTTACAAATGGAGACTTATTTTGCCAACAACTCCAAAAATATTTTTGGTGGTGTTTGGTTTGAAAATGATGCTGCATCATCTCCAACTGTTCCATTTAAATACTCCATCAGAGTCGATTCTGATAAAGTAAATAATAATGAAGAAAATTCTGAGAAGGATTGGGATTCAGATATTTATAGAGATGGTGGATTTTCTTCAATTCAAGTTGCAGTTGATCAATCTGTATTGTTAGCTCATGGAATGAATACTACTTTAATTGTATCTGCTGGTAGATTCCCAGATCCTTATACTGAACAATGGCAAAAATGGATGAATGGTCGTAAAGATATCTTTTTGAATGCTGGTTCTGTATTTATCACTGCTGCCCTCTTTATCTTTGCATTCAGACTCATTACTGAATTGGTAATTGAAAAAGAAACTAAAATTCGTGAAGGTATGAAAATGATGGGTCTTAATGATTTGGCTTATTTTACAAGTTGGTTAGTCACTGCATTGGTTGTAGCTCTTCCAACTACCATTTTGATATTCTTAGTTTTAAGAGGTTCATCTCTTATTTACCATACCTCCTATGGTACTGTATTTATTCTATTTGTATTGTATTTAATTACACTCTTACTATTAGGTTTTATTGCTAGGTATGTATATGTTTAGAACAAAATTACTTTTAAAAAATATTTTCTAACATTAATTTGAATTCAATAATATAGTGTATTTTTTGATAAATCTAAGTTTGCAGGTATCCTTACATTTATTGTTGTAATTTTGTTAAATGTTGCAGGTATATTTATTGCAAAGGCTAAAATGTCAACTTCAGTTAAATATCTCCTTTCATTGATTTCACCAATTGGTATTGCATGTTCAATCTATTCAATGGCAGTTAAAGATCTTACTATGATCATGACTGTTGATGAAAAATATGTTACAAGTACAGGTGGTATTTGTGGTATGTTTTTAGTTGACATTGCAGTCTATATCATTTTATTATGGTATCTTGATAATGTAGTTGCAACTGAATATGGTTCCAAGAGAAAATGGTATTTCCCTTTCACTTTATCTTATTGGTTACCATCAAGATCAAAGAAATTACTAGATTTGGAATCTAGTCACTTTGAACACGAAGATTTCGAAATGGTACCATTAGAGTATCGTAACAAGACCACTGTTTCTATTAGAAACCTCAGAAAGGAATTTCACACTGGTGATGGTCTTAGAGTTGCTGTTGATGATCTCAGTTTGGACTTTTATGAAGACCAAATTCATTCTTATTTGGGTCATAATGGGTCTGGTAAGAGTACAACTATTGGT
This sequence comes from Tieghemostelium lacteum, assembly GCA_001606155.1. Classification (NCBI taxonomy): domain Eukaryota; phylum Evosea; class Eumycetozoa; order Dictyosteliales; family Raperosteliaceae; genus Tieghemostelium; species Tieghemostelium lacteum. The sequence continues at coordinate 767,472 of LODT01000004.1, read as the reverse complement.
ATGCTAACTGGTTTAATTACCCCTACTAAAGGTGATGCTGTTATCAACGGTTACAGTATCAATAGTAATCTCAGTCAAGTAAGAAGATCACTTGGTGTTTGTCTACAACAAGATATCCTTTGGAATGATTTGACAGTTCTAGAACACTTGCGTATCTATGCCTCCTTAAAAGGTGTTGCCATGAGAGATATCGAAGCTGAGGCCACTAAAATGGCTAAAGAAATTGGTTTGGAAGAAAAAATGAATGCTCCATCAAAGACTCTCTCTGGTGGTCAAAAACGTAAATTATGTCTTGGTATTGCTTTCATTGGTCGTTCTACTGTAATCTTTATTGATGAAGCTACTTCTGGTATGGATCCACTCTCACGTAGAGGTGTATGGGACTTTTTACTCAAATACAAAAAGGGTAGAACTATTGTCTTAACTACTCACTTTATGGATGAAGCTGATTTCCTTGGTGATCGTATTGCAATTATCTCACATGGTAAATTGAAGTGTGATGGTTCATCATTATACCTCAAAAATAGATTTGGTGTTGGTTATTTAATGACCATTTCAAAGATTCCAAATGCCTGTGATACTGATAGTGTAACTAAATTTGTTCATGGCTTTATCCCAGAAGCTTTAATTTTATCTGATGCCGGTACTGAACTTTCATATCGTCTACCAACTAGTTCAATTGAACAATTTGTACCATTCTTTAGAAAACTGGATGAAATGAAAGCTTCATTGGGTATTGGTTTCTATGGTATTTCCGTAACTACTCTTGAAGAGGTCTTCTTGAGAATTGGTCAAACTTCTAATAATAAGGATTTCAATTTGCAATCAAATGATAACTCCAGTGATGATAGTGATCATTTGAAACAAGCTATTTCTATTCCATCTGCTGAAATTACTGCCCGTCAACAACTTAAAGGTCTAATTATCAAGAGAATGATTACATCCTCTAAAGATTTGAAATCCTTCATTTTAACCATCCTCTTACCACTAGTTGTCATTATTGGTGCTATTGTTGTCTATAAAAAGACTCCAATGACTGATCAATTCTTCAATACTGTAACTACTCCATTGACTTTCAATTATGATCAAATGTTTGGTAATGATACCATTGGTGTTGGTTTAGCTGTTCAAACTACAAACTTTAGCCAAATTGATCAATCACCATATTTTGAAGATATGCTCTTTATGCCAATGGATGAACTTGAAGACTATTTGATTAAAAGTTTCCTTAGAGATGCCCTTTCATTAAACTTTACCTCTGAAATTGCTGCCCAACAGTTACACTATACAGCCTTATTTGCTAGAGATTATCTACATGCTCTTCCAGTTGCTGTAAATGTTGCCAATGATGCCTTGTTAAGATCTCACGATGGTGTTTCAATTCAAACTACCAGTAGACCATTCGCACACGTTCTCAATGAATTTGAAACTGCAGTTGATGGTGTTAACATGTCAGCTATTATCTACTATATCTTGATCTTTATTGCAGGTTATGCTTTGATGGCTGGTGCATTTGCTGGTAATATTACAACTGAACGTATCACTAGAGTAAAGAGATTACTTTACATTTCTGGTTGTAAGAAATATGTATATTGGATGTCTAATTTACTCTGGGATTACTTCTTTGCATTCATCCTCTTGTTAATTGCTTCTGTAGTTTTAGCTATTGTAGAAGAAAACTTTAAGAAATACTTTGGTATTGTATTTGTCGCACAAATTCTCTATTGTATTGCAATTATCCCATTAGCCTATTTGCTCTCCTACCGTTTCACAACTCATGGTAAATCATTAGCTGCTGTATTTGGTGTCTTCTTTGGTATGGGTATTATATTCATAATTGCAATTCTCAATGTTCGTATTCAAGCTCTACTCAATTCTGATGAAAAAGTTCAATTGGCTGCTGATATCTTAGATTACATCTTCTTTAGTGTATCACCACTCTACTGTCTCAGTAAAGTTTTGGTATATGTAACTGAATTCACTCCAGTCTATCGTATCGGTGATTACACCATTGACAATATCTGGGCTTGGAACTATGGAGGTGCTCCATTATTCTTCTTGGGTGTTCATGCCATTATCTGGACATCATGGATTATCCTTCTTGACTATGTCCCACAAATTAGAGGTTCTCTAAAGAATCCAAAATCAGTTCAAGCTCCACAACCACCAGTTGATGAAGATTCTGATGTATCTGCTGAAAGACAAAGATTAATGCAACCAACTAGTGATGTTCTAGTCATGAAAGGTCTACATAAATTGTTCCCTGCTAAAGGTAAAAACCCAGCTAAAATTGCAGTCTACAACAGTACCTTGGGTATTCCAAGAGGTCAAACCTTTGGTTTATTAGGTTTGAATGGTGCTGGTAAATCAACTACTCTTTCCATGTTGACAATGGATGTCTTACCAACCAGTGGACAAGTATCTATTAACGGTCATGATTTGATTACTGAAAGATCACAAGCTCTTAGCTCAATTGGTTATTGTATGCAATTTGATGCTTTAATTCCATTACTCTCTGCTAGAGAACAACTAGCTCTATATTGTCGTATTAAAGGTATCCCAGAACACAAGATTGAAACTGTTGTAAATGGATTTGTTCAAATGATGGATCTTAAGAAGATCTCCAAGAGTAACTGTGGTGGATATTCTGGTGGTAACAAGAGAAAATTATCACTCTCCATTGCAATGTTAGGTAATCCATCTGTAGTATTCCTTGATGAACCATCAACAGGTACAGATCCACAAGTTCGTAGATTTATGTGGAATGTAATTGCAGAGTTGGGTAAAGACAAGGTTATCATCATCACTACTCACTCTTTGGAAGAATGTGAAGCTCTATGTAATAGAACAACAATTATGAAAGATGGTGCCTTCCAATGTCTTGGTTCTAATCAATGGATTAAATCTAAGTTTGGATCAGGTTACTCTGTTGATATTAAATTCAAGAAAGAGTATTTAGAAACTGGTGTAGAAACTGTCTTACAACAATTACCAGGTTCCAAATTATTAGATAAACACGATCTTATTGCAAACTTTGAATTAGCCAATCGTCCAGAACGTCCAATACAAGTATCAGAAATATTTGCAGTATTACAAACCAATCTCCGTTATATTTTGGATGATTTCTCTGTATCTCAAATCTCTTTAGAACAAATTTTCCTTAAACTAACTGGTAGCAATTACGAAAGTAGAATGGCTCAGACCCTATCAGAAAGTGTTAAAATCCCACTTTTGGATTATCAAGATTTTTAATCCTTACATTGATAACATATAATTTTTTTACACATAAATAAACAAAACAAATAATTTTCTATAAAATATATTTATGAGTTGAATTCTGTAATCTATCTAAATTGTTGAACATAGTTTAAAAGTAGTAACTATTAAATAATAAGTTATTTTTTTTTAGTTTTAAATCGATTTAAAAGTTATATATATACAAATTTAATAAAACTGTAATTGGATAATATCACAGGTTGAGTCTATTTTTTTATTATTATACAAAAACATAAATTTAATTTGATTTAATTTTGGAAATATTTGAGGCAAAATCTACACTTGATTCTGGGACCATGTAGAGATTGGTATTTTGGGAAACTATATTTTGGAGAGACTCCAAGTATTGGGAAGAAACTAAGAAACCAGTTGAGGAAACATTCTTATTATTGATTGCATTTCTAATGATACGGATAACCTCAGCTTCAGAGGTAGCTGCCAATCTCTTTGATTCAGCAATGGCTTTAGCATTTTGAATTGAAACTGTTTTATCAGCCTCAGAGAGTAAAACCATTTTAGCAGCGGTACCTTTACTTTTAACAATGAGTGACTCTTTTTCACCTTCTGCATTGAGAATTGCAGATCTCTTTTCACGGTCTTTTTGAATTTGTAACTCCATTGCAGTTTTGATATCAGCAGGTGGATGAATAGACATAACCTCTACACGTGTAATAGTGACACCCCAACGTTCAGCGTCACGTACTGTTCTCTCTTTGAGTTGGTGGTTAATGTGCTCTCTAGAAGAGAAAGTATCATCTAGAGTCAAAGTTGCAATAATATTTCTAAGAGTGGTTTGTGCTAGCAATTCAACTGAATCTGGTAGATTTTGTACACGATAGATTGCAGCTTTAGGATCTGTAATACGAATGTACATCAATGCATCAATAGTTATCTGTACAGTATCTTTAGTGATTACATTCTGTCTACCAAAACTTAAAACATGTTCACGCATATCAATACGATCTGTATTTGCAATGACTACATTTGGTTTGGAAGCACCAACTGGTATATCAATGTATCTCCAGTGAATTAATCTTGGTGAATCTACAAATGGCATAATAAAGTGAATACCTGGGTTTAAAGTAGCATGAAATTTACCAAATCTCTCTATGATCATTACTTCGGTATGTCTGACAACTTTAACTATTTTTCTGCTGACTATCCAAAGTATAAATAATAGACCAAATACAATCAAGTATAAGGCTATAACTAGTCCCTTTTCAGAGTCACTAAAATCTGCCATTCTTTATTAATTCTATTTGGAATTAAAATTATATATTAAAAAATTGATAAAAATAAAAAAAACTTAAAAAAAAAAAAAAAAAATGTGATTGTGTAAGTCCTTAATTTTTGAGAACTTAAAACAATTAAATCAAATTAATTTACCAGGTCTAAATAGAAATTACATCAAAGATAATATTAATATTAAAAAAAAAAAATCTATAAATATATATGTTAATTTATTTGAAGTTAAATTGTTATTTGGAAAATAAAAATATTTTCTATATAGGATTGGGATTATATATGGTATATACTAAAAAATGTATATTAAATGATTAAAAAGAAATTAAAAGTCGAATGTTATATACATTCATTAACTTTTTTTTGTTTCTTTTTTGGTATGTCGAACTTTTTTAGGAGTTGCATATAATTATAATTGATCACTATATCTTGATAATTATAATTAATTATATGGTGCTTGATTGTAATTTTACTCGGGTAATGGTACTATAAAATAAATTAGATGATATTACATAAGGAAACAGTTTCCGTATTTTTTAGAAGAGACTAGTTTTTTTACTAGACTCTTCTTTTTTGTTTTGGTGTCGAGTTTCATGGTTTTAGCTTGTCTCATTATAGATTCAAAAACATTGTGGATATTCATGTCAGACTTTGCAGAAGTCTCCATAAATTCTTTTACACCCCATTTTTTACAGAGAGCTTGAGCTTCATCTGCTTGAATGGATCTGTGTGATTCTAAATCACATTTATTACCCAACAAAACAACTGGTATATTAGATAATGGTGTATCTTTAACTTGTGTAATTAGGGCTTTGATATTTTCAACTTCTTGAAAACTGACACGAGAAGTGATACTGTATACAAGAATGAATGCATTAGCGTTTCTAATATAGAGATCTCTCATTGCAAGGAACTTTTCAGTTCCAGAGGTATCCATAATTTCTAACACATAATTATTTCCATCACATTCCTCTGATTTTCTGTACAAATCTTCTATGGTTGGATCATAACTATCTATAATTTTTTTAAAATTTAAATTTAACGGTTAATTTTTGATCAAAAATTAAAACTTAACAAAATTTAAATTAAGATATTTACCTGCGAATTCATTGTATATGTATCTTGAAATTAAACTAGTTTTTCCAGTGCCAGTGCTACCAAGAACAGTGATTTTTAAATTCATCATGTTTTTAGTATAAGGTTGATATATATAGTAATAACAAAAGTTGGATCTTAAGAGAATAGATTAATTTTACAATAAAAAAAAATTATATGAAATTTAATATATAGAAAAAGAAATTATATGAATAAATAATATTTAAAAGATGATGATGAAAAAGGTGAAGAAAAATAAATGAATAAGTTTTTTTTTAATTTCCTTGTGAGATAATTATCCATTGAGAAAAATCAGTCTATATATCAATCCGAGAATTGATTGGATAGTGGAATTTGTTAAATACGATCTGGTGATGGAGGATTTTAAATAAGTTAATGACGTTCCATATTTAAATTTTTATCAGTTTATTTCTCTGAAATCATACAAATTTTTTCGATTAAAGTCTATAAAAAATTTTATGTTTCCCACCTATTATGCAAAACAATGAAAAACAAAAATATCTAAGAATTCTTCGTTTTAATTATAGAAGCACAAAACCAAAAGATGGGTTTTCGTTTTATTAATTAATTAACTGTCGAATAGATTTTACCTTATATGACCTTAGGTTGTTTTATGTTTACGGGTCCAATCCTATTAATTTCTTTTGAATTAAATGTGTGTGTAAAAATAGCTTTTTAAATAAATAATGTACAAGAGGTGAATTATTTGAAAATTTTGCGTAACACTTTTACATGATACTATGTTTTTTCTTTCTATTGTCCATGTTTTCCTAAATGATGATATTATATTGAAAAAGGAGTGAAGAAAAATAAACAAAAAGATATTTGTGTTAATAGTGAATTTTGTGATTATGGGGTGATTGAAAATAAAAAAATCTATTTTTTTTAGTTTCTATGGAATAAACAACAAAGACACTTACTTTTGAATCCTCATATTCTTTATCAATATCAATATTCATAATATCCGGTGGAACCTCTTGAATTTGCACTGAAGGTGCCCACTGTAGAATTCTAAGATTTTCAAGTAATTTAACTTTTAAACTATCTAAATATTGTTTGGTATTCATATTATCGTATTTGTAAGGTAGTCCCGTGTAATCAGGTATCAGTTGAAAATCAGGTGAATAAAATTGAATATAGTCATTATAAGGTAGTTCATTTGAGACTTCAGTGTCTAATAACACTGAGGTCTCGTAAGTCCAACATCTAGCTACATTTCTAACTGTATATCCACCACCTCCTAAAACCATAGTTGGTACATTAAAACTCTTTACAAATCTAACACATTCTGCATGTCCGTTTATCGTGAGATTAAAACAACCTAATCTATCAAATCTCAGTGAATCAGCACCACACTGAAGAACGATAGCTTCTGGCCTATAATAATCCATTATACCTTGAATGACAGGTTTGAAAATGCTGAGATATGCCCTATCATCTATACCATCATGCAGAGGTACATTTACAGAATAATGCTTGCCATTAGAAACACCAATCTCATCCCAATCTCCAGTACCAGGAAAGAAATCACCACCAAATTTATGAAAACTTGCAGTCATGACACGGTCTGTCATGTAGAAGGCTTCTTGTACACCATCACCATGATGTACATCTATATCTATATACAAAACTCTTGGGTAGTATTTGAGAAGTTCTAATATACCCAAAACAATATCATTTACATAACAAAAACCTGAAGCTTCATCTTTACGTGCATGATGAAGACCACCTGACCAATTAATTGCAACATCGTACATTTTATGATTGAGTTTATGAGCACTTTCTATAGAACCACCCGTATAAATCTGACAATAGTCCCAAAGACCAGGGAATACAGGACAATCTTCACCTATGTGAAACTTTTTAATATCTTTCCATTCATTGATATTTTGTGGTGTAACTCTTTCTAGAAATTGAACATAGTCATCTGAATGAAATTTTAATAAATCTTCTGAATCTGCTCTTCTTGCTTTGTATAAATCCATCTTTTTATGTAGACCATAGTTAAGTACTAGATTATTGGTAAGACATAATCTATGTGGTTTCATTGGATGATATGGTCCATAGTAATAGTTTCCAACATCATTATCCATAAAATAACAAACTTTTGTTTTGCTAGTATTTCTTAAAACTGTCGGAAATTCTGCCATTATCTTCTTTTTAACAAATGTTACAATACTTTGACTCCCTCTTTGTTTTCAAAAGTATTTAAAAATAAAAAAAAAACCGTCAGTTTTTCAAATTTTAAAGTTATCAATAATAAAATCATATCATAGAGAAGATACTTGAATGTAGAATAAATTTAGTACCAACATTTTACAAATGTATTGTGTGTGTAGTTAGTTATTCTTGGTATCAAAATGAGATATTACCAAAGATACAAGCTACTAAATTTTACCTTTACAATGGATAACGAAGACAATAAGATCCAAATTTCTAATACCAAAGATAAGATTTCCTTAAAACAAATAAGAGAGATATAACAACACAAAAAAAGATAAAAATGGCAAATTCAATTCTAGGTTTACATGTGACACCAATGTCACCGATGATGGTAAACCCCGACACATCAATTGATTGGGAAACCATTCCACAACATGTAATGGATTTGACAGATTTCCGTACCCAAGATGTCATCTCAACTGAAACTGGTGGCACCATCAATATCCCCCTGGATAGACAACAAACTAAGGCTTTCACTGTCGAGGTGTGTTGATGTTGGACCTATCACTGCCACAGGAGGTACTTTTGCTAGAGCAGCCAGAGATCCAAAAAAGATCCAAACAAATACACATCATTCAGTCTGTTTAGTATCTCCTACACAGAAGACAAAGACGCAGATGATACAGCATGGGAACAACATAGAGTGGATTTTAAAGAAATGCACGAGCTAAATAGCCGTCGTAACGAAATTGTGCATCCAACAAAACCCTATTCAAAACTCAATGTAACCGAAACCATAACAAAACTAGAGGAAAATATCGAGGGTTTTACTGAACATCATGACAAAAATATATCAAAAGTGTTATGTAATCTATTCAAAAACTACACACCACCACAACAAAAAAACACTTCACTAACTCGTGGATATAGCACTAGTTTTTTAAGTGTAGAATATAGTAATTCAGCTATATTCTTTGATATTGATTAGATTTTTCATCCATTTTTGAATAAATGATATTTAAATGATATTCTTAAAATAAATGCAAAGACTTCAACAAAGTATAAATTATTCATTGGTGGTTGTTTGACACTCGAAGAATATATGAGTGGAGATAGATTCAGAGATTATGTTGCTTATAGTGAACTTTTTATTTGAGTAATCTAATGGAAGTGATTTGGTGATGAAGTGGAATATAATGTTGTGGTGGTTTGGGTCTTTTACTTTACTAATTGTTAAGAGTAGTTTTGAACAATTGAAATGGTCTTTTTTCTCCATTTTTACTTGAGAAGGGGTGAGAGGAAGGAATATAGTTGGAGGGGTATGATTTTGTCAATTTGAAGAAGAGAAATAAATTCTCCTTCCTTGGGTTGGTAGTTGTTGATTTGAGGTAGTTTGGAGAGGTCATTTTTGTATTTAGAGTAGAGGTAGAGGTGGTAGTAGTGTTGTGTGGTGAATTTTTTGTAATTGATTTGAAAAATAGGGTTATCGTTAATTGAAAAGAAGTTTTTGTAAGAGAGTTGGTGACCTACCTCTATTGAATGGTTGAAGATAGGTTCAGGATATTGGTTTAGATATTGTATTTTGGGTTTATCTTTACCTAAGAAACAGTCTTTTTGGATATTTGAAAGAGCGATTAATTGTTTTTGATAGTCAATTCCTTGGTTATATTCAATTTGGTATTGGAGATTGACTCTCCAGTTCTTTGGGCAAAATATCTTCTTTTAACATCCCAGAGACCTAATCCGTATTTAAGTGGAATGATTTATCTATTTTAGTTGAATTTTCGAAAGTATTGTTGGATAAAAAATCTAATCAATATCAAGGCGCGCCTCTAATAGCTGTATTCCTATATTTTACACTTTAAATGATTTTATGATTGCATTTAATAATAATTTAAAAATCCGGATTTTTGAAATTTAATTAATTATTTTATAACTCCACAACTCTAAACACGAATCCCTAGAAAACAATAATTTGATTTATACTAGAATATCAAAAATAGGTCCCAACACACACTCACCACATCATCTTTCATTGCCAAAGAAGTGCCTGTATCTAAGCTCATTGATAGTATGATTGAAGAAATCATTTATAAAAACAATTACCTTAGATGAATACCAATAATTAATTTAATTTAATTAATTGACAAAGAAAAAGAATATACCAATGGTAGTGTCTCTCAACCTTCAAGTTATGCACCTTCATCCTTAAATCCAAAACTAGCTACACATTCCCACCTAATAATTATTCTCTTAAAAAAACTGATTTAGGTGATCTAATAACCACTATATTCACCAAACCTCCTTCTGAAAAAGATACCAATCCACATCTGAACCAATTGTCTTCCAAAAAGTCCAAGTAATACATTAAAGTATAACAATATGAAACCATTTTTTTTATTTACATCAGGGTGATTTCTAACTTAATCTAAGTCTTTGAATCTATTTGTACAAATAAATACTATAGTTCTATTTAATTGTTGATTTTCTATTTATAGAAGTTGTATGATTTTGTGAATGTTAAGGGATTTAATTTTTTTGAAGTTGTTTTTTAAGGTGTTGGTGTTTGTTGGTTTAATTTATTTAAGGTTTTGGGTATTACTTCATATATTTGAATATCGTTTAGAGTTGGGGTTGATTATTATTGTTATTTTTTTACTGGATTATTCAATCTCTCATCCAGATAATCAAGCTATAAAAATCTCTTAGAGGGTATTAATATCGGGTTCTGATGTTGACACCCCACAGTTTTTTGTACAAATAAATAAGACATAGATATCTATTTTACAAATCTTGTTTACCACATATGAATTTCTAATATCTTACCACATAGAAGTGTTTATATAAATTTTTGGACTGGTATATCAACCTTAATGTAATTTTATAACATCTAAAGGCCAATACAGTTGAATTTCTAATTTAAAATAAATAGTTTTAAAGGATAAGTACAATATTTTATGAAAAACACCCTGTTTTAGAAGTATTTTACTTCGTTTTTGTGAATCTTTCTTTGCTTGATAGACCGCAGTTATCGAAGTAATTACTACTTCGATAACTACGGTCTATCAAGCAAAGAAAGATTCTTGGCTGTAAAGAATTACGGTCTGGAATGCGTATCCATAAGTGTCAAAAATATTGTTTTAACAGCTTATATTTTGATACTTCTTATTATCCCAAAAAATTTCCAATCCGATTGACCAATTATTAATTTTTTTGATTTTTAATGGGATGTAAAAATGACATTTCTTCGTATATTGTCAGCTTTTTCACTTCTTCTTTTTCTAACTCACCTATTTCCAAATTGTATTCTAAAATTCATCAAAAAACAAAACTTGAAAAGTAAATATAATTGTAAATGGGCATTGGTAACAGGTGGCTCCTCTGGTATAGGTGGTGATATAGCAACAGAATTGGCAAAACAAGGTATCAATATAGTGATTGTTTCAAAGGAGCATGATAAACTGGTAGAATATCAGAAATCTTTGGTCTCACAATATAATATAGAATGTAGAATCATTTGTGTTGATTTATGTAAGAGTAAAGAATCATGTGAGATCATTTTTAATCAATGTAAAGATATTAATCTCAACTTGTTGGTTTGTAATGCTGGTTATCTTACAATGGAGGGATTTCATCAATCTGATATCTCAGAGAAATTGGCAATGTTTGAATGCACAGTTTCAACTACCATTAGACTAGTTGATCATTTCTATAAGCTAATGATTGCAAATAAGATGAAAGGTGGTATTGTTATCATATCATCTTCAGCATCAGTATGTCCTTCACCATTCTCTGTTATGTATGGCTCAAGTAGATCATTTCTCAGTGGATTTGCACAATCATTATCAATAGAATCTAAAATACATGGTATTGATGTACTTGCCGTACAGCCAGGTCTTGTTCATACCAATCTCTTTAATGCAGTACCTAAACATCTCATTTTCAAATTCCTCAATCTAATGGGTAGTCAAAAACCCTCTGATGTAACCAATGTAGTTTTTAAATCATTAGGTAGATTCAGTATTATGGATTCAGGTCTTTTTGCATTAATATCATCTCTAAGTAAAAGTTTATTAGGTATTAATCTTATGATAGTCATTATATCATTTATATGTAGAAATCTTCCTGATTTCTCAAATTACAGAAAGATTAAAATTTAACTAATAAAATAAATTGATTTTTTGTGTTCTGTGTGACATGTAATTAAAATAATAAAAAATTTTTTTTTAATTTTTCTTCATTTTTTTATATTTTTTTACAACACATTTATAGGATTTACATGTATTTATATAACTAATGGAAGTGGTAAAGAGAACAGAAGATTTGATACGAAAATCGATATCAAAGCTAGTACACTGTATAGTGTCATCTAGAATTGATTTTTCTGCCTCAGCCAAATTGATTAATAAATCTGTAGGTATCGGGGATAAATATAGAAACCATTGAATTGTATTCTGACATGTTAAACAACAGTTTCATCTAGAATTAGAAGAATCAGAAATAATGATAAAGACTTTAGAATCCATATTTAATAGATATGGTTTTAAATCATCATTTTTATTAGAGATACATTTTGACGAAAACAATGGTCTCAATTTAAATACTCTAGTAGAGTCTTGGAAAATTATATTTGAGCCATAGTATGTACATTTAATGATTATATTAGAAATAATAGACATATACCTAAAATTATGAGACTTACACTTTTAATCTACCCACAGCAGTAATTTTGACACAAATATTGAATTACCAAAATTTTATAGAAATACAATTATATTAGTTCGAACACTTTACTCTATATTACGAAATATACCATGTTTTACAATTTACAGAAACTTTACAAAGATAAAATCCTCAACTTCATCTTTAAAGTATCAAATTAAACCTTTAGAACCCCAGCATTTTAATTCTTCTTTATTCCCACCAAGTATGTTATTTAAAACCTGATAACAAAAGAAGATTTATAATATTAATATTTAATGTATTTTCATTTATATAGACATAAAAACCAAATCATTTCAATTTTCTCCTGTTCCTACTTCTTATGGGAATATAAAATTAGATTTACAATATAGAGAGAATTTAAATAGAGAAATAGAGATTTCATCACAATTGGGATTAGAATCACAGTTTATAATTAAAGACTATAATAATAATAATTTTAAACCACCAGTAGTCTCTTCTAATAGTGGTGGATATACACAGGCAAACTATAACTATACATCAACTCAACCTATACCAGTTAGAATGAATTCCTATCAAGACCTACATTCAATGATGTCAGGTGGACAAACGGGTACAACACCACATTCTTCCTCCAATCCTATTTCAGGCAGTGGTTCATTAGGCATTGATGCCTATTTGAATTTCAATGAGCCACCATTGTCATCAGGTGGTAGTGGAGGAATGCATAGAAATAATAGTAACCAGAATTTTAATATATATAGTACAGGTAATGGAACTCAAACAAAGAGCAATCCAATTACTATTCAGAATCAATACAATAGCAGTGGAACTGGTACCAGTGGTGGTTCATATTCCAATAATTCAGTATCACCAACCTATGCAAACACTGGAGGAAATTATTCTATATCACCTCCATTTTCAGGTAAATTACCAATTAACCAAGTTCAACCACCATTTTTTAATAATAATAATGGACCTAGTGGTAATTCTCCACCATTTTCATCTAATCCTTCATCTGCTACTGGAACTCTACCTATACGACAAGTAAATTTCCAACCACAATCTACTCAATCTACATCACCATCTTCACAGATTCAACAACAACAGATACCTTATACACATAATATTATACAATCTAATAGAAATAGATCAATTTCAGCTCCGATAAATATAGTTCAACAACAACAACAACAACAACAGCAACAACAATATTCATCATCTGGTAATCAAAACAAATCTGGAACTAAATCACCACCATTTCATGTTAGTATATCTCCATTTAAAGAACCATCATCATTGGATTACTATAATAGTAGAAAAAGTGGTTCACCTACTACTACAACATTGAGTACATCTTTTAGTTCATCAATTCAGAATCAAGGAAGTGGTGGTTTAATTATTGGAACTGGTACTGGTTCAACATCAACATCTTCATTAAAGAATTCCAGTATCTCCCAGATTCATGGTCCATTATTGATAAGTAATTTCTCAATTAGAGACCCTAATAAGATTGCACTTTTACAATCTGAATCCTCAATTTTAGAAATGGACAATGAAGAACCAGCATTTGCATCATCACTTACAACATCAAAAACCACTTCTGAAGATGTCTCTGAATTTGTTAAACTATGTCAATTGGCACCACCACTAAAACTCTTTGACAGAGAGTCATATTCACAATATACCCAACAACAACAGATATTCTACCAACAATCACAACTAAGTAGTGATATTACTGAACTGAGTAATATTACTTTTGTAAATAAACAATCACCATCCACACAACAACCACAATCACAACCACAACAACCTATATCACAACAACAAACTACACCTGTTCCAATACTACAACCGTATAAAGTGACCTATCAACAATCACCAATAAATCAATGGAATAATTAGGTTTTCTATATATTACTTTGAAAATAATTTTAAAGTTTCAAAGTCTCGTTTTTAAATCAAAAAAAAATCAAAAAAAATAAAATTTGATTTCCGAAGAAAAAGTATTTTGAAAAAAAATGTGAGCCCTCTCTTTCTTTTTGTTACGAACATACTCAATAGTAGGTAGATTATGCAATTTTTAGAGAGGACAGGTTTTAGTGATGGATTAGTGCAGGCAACTAATACAAATCATTTATAGAGTTTTCGCGTTACTTAAAAGACAAACAATGAGTCATCAATTCCCATCAGCCTTAAACCCACACCAAGATGATATCTTAAAAATGTTGAGCTGTCAAACTCACATTGGTACCAACAACATTGATAAATCAATGATCCACTACATTTGGAAAAGAAAAGATAACGGTACCTTCATTATCAACTTAGCCAAAACCTGGGAAAAAATCCAATTGGCTGCTAGAGTCATTGTTGCCATTGAAAACCCACAAGATATCTCCGTCATCTCTGCCAAAACCTTTGGTCAAAGAGCTGTCTTGAAGTTTGCCAGTTTTGTTGGTGCCACCGCCTTCTCTGGTCGTTTCACTCCAGGTACCTTCACCAATCAAATTCAATCCAAATTCACTGAACCACGTTTATTGATTGTTGCTGATACTTTTGCTGATAAACAACCATTGGATGAAGCTTCTTACGTAAATATCCCAACTATTGCTCTCTGTAACACCGACTCAAAATTGGAAGGTGTAGATATTGCTATTCCATGCAATAACAGAAACAAAAACTCAATTGCCTTGGTATTCTGGTTATTGGCTCGTGAAGTCTTATACTTGAGAGGTACCATCCCAAGATCAACTGTTTGGGACATTAAAGTCGATCTCTTCATCTTCAGAGATGTCGATTCTGAACCACAAGACAAAGCCAAAGAACTCCATGCCATCACCAACGCTCAAGAAACTACCACTGAATCTGAGCAACAACCAGTTTCTACTGAAACTGTTCCATCAACTGGTGCCGCTGAATGGTAAATTTAATAAAACCCATTAGTAGTTTGTTTTTTAAATTACACATCACTTCCCCTTTATTTTTCCTTTTTTTCATTTTCTTATTTTTTCAATGTCAAATGAAACATCAAGGAAACAAAATAATGAAAATCATATAAATAGAGATTCTCATAGAAATATTTATCATCCATATAGTGAGAGGTATATAGATAGAGATAGTTATAAATTTCGAGATAGGGATAGAGAAAACGATAGACACAGAGGAAGCGATAGATATAGAGATAGAGAATATAGAGATAGAGAATATAGAAATAGGTCATCTTCTTTTAGAGATGACAGATCAAGAGATAATTATGAAAAAGAATATAATGATAGGAATAATAGCGACGAAGAACCTGAACAAATAAAGATAAAAGAATATTCAGTTTCGACTTTACCTTCATTGGTATCCTCTTATAAAGATTATAAACCAAGAAATTTAGAAAGACCAGAAGATGAAATTCCTGATTTACCAGAGAATTCAAAGGTTAGAGAATTTTTAAAAAATGCACCAACTAAAGGATTACCAATGCCTTTAGGACAGGAAGTTAAAGTTTTGAAATGTTTTAAATGTAATCAATATGGACACAGAAAAGATGATAGAGAATGTCCACTTTTCATGAAAGGTAATCCACAACAGGAATCCAATAGAAGAGTTTGTATTAATTTTAAAAAGAACTTAATTAAATTTCACTGTTTTTCAAAAATCCTGATTTACTCTCGGTAATTAACCAGGTTATGGAAGATCCCATGAATAGTTATAATAAAGATACTACAAATTTACAAAAATCTAGTGGTAGTAGTAAACTTCAACAACTAAAAGATCTATTAGCCAGAGCAGAGGAAACGGAAAGAAAAAGAATAGAAAAAAAGAGGTTAAAAAAGGAGAAAAAACATTCACAAGATTGGACAGAAAAATGAAATATTGTTAGCAAGAAAAGATAAATGAAATATTGTTGGACACCCAAAAGACATCAAGCTTAATAGACAAAATATGAACTCAACATTATCTAGATTTTTAAAAATTTTTTTTTAAAAAACCAAAAGATATTTTTATCCGGTAGATATTTGGAGCAATTGAAACGTTGAAATAAAAATTCCTTCCTCATTATTTTTTAAAATAACAACAACGATGAAACCATATCGTCTTTGTATATTTATATTTGTATTATTATTATCTATATCAACTACTTTAGCAGCACTTAGTGCTTCTTCTGGTATTATTTTTTTATAATCTGAAAATTCTGATATGATTGACACTAATTATTATTTATTTTTTTTTTAAATTAAAATGAAAATCTATAAATAGTTACTGCACTTGAAGATTTAGAGGATGATTTGGATATTGTATGGTTACTTAGGGATAGTGAAGGTAAACCACAATGTACATCTTATACTGATTTAGGAAGTTATGTAGGATGTAATGCAGCTGGTACTCAGATTACCGAACTTATTCTCTATTCTAGAAGAGATTATTATGGTTCAATTAGAGATTCAGTATTTACTTCGACAGCATTAGGCCAACTACAAAGATTGACAGTAATAAATGCAGTTTGGAATCTCAACACTACCAATTATCCACGTCTTACAACTCACGATAAAATCAAAGAGTTCAATTTGATCTCTGAGAATGCAACTGCTTCTTATGTCAATTTTGGTACCAGCACACAAACCTATGCCATGAATGCACTCTTTAAGGTGTATATTAACAATTGTTATGGATTCCTACCTTTACTTTCGTCACAGGTCCCCTTTAGAAATATCTCTATCATTCAACACCCAGTTCAATCGCTTACTACAAATATCCCATCTGCATTATTTACAGATACTCTAGACCATTTTAATTTTAGATTAAATACTGCACCTTCCAATGCACTTCCAAGTAATATTTTCACCCTAGCTAGTGGTCTTCAATATTTCCAATTCCAAGCACCATCATCTTACCAAGTCAATTTGGGTCAGTTTTTAACAGCACCATCTTCATTAAAGGTTTTTGGTCTTTATAATGTAGGTCTTACTAGTAATGCTATGCCAGCATTTACTTCTACTTCATGGAATGCTTTTGAATATTTGGCACTCCAAAACCTTGGTCTTACTGGTACTTTTGATGTTCGTTATCTCTATAGTCCTAATCTTAGATATATTAATATTGCCAATAATCCACTGTTAACTTATTCATTGACTACCGAATTTGGTGAGAAGTCATCTCTAACTGCACTTTATACTCAGAATACTGGTTTGACAGGTCAAGTTCCATCTAATATTTTGGAGAGAGGTTTAGAGTTTTTAAATGTTGTTGGAACTGGTTTGAATGGTTTATTACCATCAGCATTCATGTGTTGCTCTAAAGAGGCATTGTTTGATCGTGCAATCCCACCATCCTATGTATTTAATAATAATTCATTTAGCAATTATTTTGGTCCAAATGGTGAACGTTCATGTACACCTGTTATTCAGACTATCCAACCTACTCCATGGACTACTGTAGATACCTATATAACCATCAGTGGAAAGGATTTAGGTGACAGTTTCCAAATATCACTTAGAAATACAATTGGCCAAACTGCAACTATGGGATGTTCTGTATTACAATTGGATGTATTAGAATGCACAAATCCATATATTCAAGGAAGAGGTGATTTAATATTCAAATTGATTGTAGATGGTCTACCAACTTATAAAACTACATTTACCTATAAACAACCTGTAATATACTCAGTCAGTCAAATTTCAACCCTTGGAGGTGCAGTTACCATCACTGGTGATGGTTTATTCAGATCAACTAGTTCACTGGGTTCAGCAGTAAAAATCTATGGTATTGATTGTACTGATATCATTGTTTTAGAGACATTTACTAAATTCCAGTGTACTTATGGCCCAGGTATAACAAGTGGTTCACCAGTAGTTGTATCAGTTAAAGGTATTGAATCGAATGCCAATGAATCACCAAAGTTCTACTACAAAGCTCCATTAGTTACCGGTGTTAATGCATTACCACCCAACACCAATGCCAATCTAACAATATCAGGTACTGATTTCTGGAATGATGTAAATCAAACTACTGTTTTAATTGGTAATTCTATTCAATGTCCAGTATTATCAGTTAATCACACTACATTGATTTGTAATTTCCCATCAACTCCTTATACTGCAACCAGTATGAATTTACAAGTAACTGTAGCTGATAGAAATTCACCCCAAAATCGTTTATTCCAGTTTATTGATACTGCATTTTGTCCACGTTCATGTTCTGGTGGAAACTGTGATGTTGGTATTGGTTTCTGTGTTTGTCAAGATGTCTTTGGACCATCATGTTCAGAGGGTAATAAACCAATTAATAAGCTACCTACAACTGGTATTACAACTCCAACTCTATCCTTAACATCACCACTCAACAATTCTGTTAAATTAGATGCATTCCTCTACTCTGTTATTGAAAATGGTGCAGAGACTATAATCTCAAACTGGAATTCAACATATAATCCAGGAATTGATAGTTGGCTTTTTGAATGGATTTTATCTAATAAAAAAGTTCAAGTTCAAATAAGATATAACAAGGGACAAGGTACAGACACTCTATCTGGAAGTTCTCTAACATATCCAGAATCAAGTTACACCTATGTTGTAAAATACCAAACTGGAGTACCTATTGCTACCTTGTCTTTCAAATTTGCATTCCAATCTTCAGAGGCATGTCCATCATCTCCAGTATATGCTTATCCAACTGGAGACACTCAACAGGCACGTTGGATGGTATGGACAAAAGATGTTGTTAAATACCATGCAAGATTCCCAATTGTAGCCATGTTAAATGGTGAATATGCTAGATCAGATTCAAAACCTATTGGAGCCTCTAAAGCTACCAATAACACTGAGATTATAATTTCCATGGGTAATCCACAGAATGAATTAATTTATTCTGCAGGTTTCCAATATGATTTTGAAGTTCTTCAAGCACAAGGTAGTGAAATTCAACCACTTACAGACAGTTGTCTAACATCAGCTACTCCAGAACCAACTTCTGATGATCCATCAAATGTAATTTCAAAAGATAACAGCAAGAAGAACGCAATTATTGGTGGGGTTGTTGGTGGTATTGGTGGTCTCATTATCATTGCTGGTGCCCTCTTTATCCTAAAACAACAAATTGCAATTAAAAAGACAAACAGCTTATTAGATCAAAAATTAAAATCACTTAACAGAACCCCATTAGACTAATTTAAACACTATTAATTTTATATAAAGAAGATCGAAACCAATAAATATTTGTATTTTATTTTAATAATTCTTCTTACAATTTTAGACCAAACAACTTACTTTCTTTGTCAAACATAATATTTATTATATATATCTCAGTTCTCCTTATCTTTTTTTTAGTTTTTAGGATTTTGGTTTACATCTTGATTTTTTTGTTTTGTATTTTGTTTATTGAATAATAATAAGATTTAAATCTTTGCATCTATTTTTAATCTAGAAATAAAAAAAAAATTATACAAAAACATTAAAAACCTTAATTCTAGTTAAAAAAAAGATATACTAGAGAAAATTTATTTGTTATTAATAACTATATTTAATACTTGGGCTTCAATTATACAATATTTACACAATTATCTAATTACTATTTTTAGAGAATGATAAAAAAATTATTTTATTAACTATTAATATAAAATGGGAGAGAAAACTCAAATTAATAACAAAATTGAAGAGATTTTAAGAAAAAAGAGAAACAGAATAACAGGTGATACCAGTATTTTATATGGATAAATCAACACTCCATTTAATCAAGAAGCACTTAATGAAATGATTGGAACTATAGATATATTAATAACAGAAATAATAAACTTTGAATGTAACCATATATTTTTTAATTATGGTATATATATTAATAACTGAAACAATAAATTCAACAAGATCCATCACAAGCCCCATTGGAAATATATATTAATTAGATAGTGATACTATAATTATTTCAAATTCACTAACAACTCCATCATCAATAGTTACCAATGGTATCTCTGCACAAAATGTAAGTGCAACAACAGCTCTAAGTGGACCTTTATTAAATATTGGTGAAATTAAAACATTAACACCTTTTCCTTCATAGGATGTTGATACAAAAGAATGTGGAAGAAAATCAAAAAAGAATAAATTTGCTTTTTATGGTTCAACAAAGTTTAGATTTATTTAAATATATTGATTAATATATGTAAATGGATAATTTAATTATAAAAATTCAAGATTTAAATCAAACTGATCACAATTGTATTGTAAGAAACTTAAAGGAGATTGATGATTATTTTTCTGCTATGTTATTGGTGAAAATGAATTGATTTATAATAAATAGGTTTTTAAAATTTATAAATAATAAATAGGGATTTGATCTAAAAGAAGAAAAGAAATAAAAAGAAAATATAAAATAAAATTTAGATTTATTTAAATTTAACATATACACAGATGTTATATATTTAGTGTACTCTTTTCAATTTGATTATATTTGTAACAGTTACTTTGGTGGTCCAAAATCATAAATAGTGTTGTTTGAGGTGTTTGGTTGAACCTTACTATTTATATCTGTTGTTCTAAAGTCAGGACGTTGAACTTTATAATAAGCACCAGGAAATAGTACTCCATCATGACTATTGAGCCCTACAACGGAGTTGTTATGATTTGGGAAACCTATTACGTTTTGCCAATTTCCGTTATACCCTACAGGAACAAAAAACTCTGTTCCAACTTTTGTCTCACTAATATATGCACCTGGAATACTGTTGTCTGTAAAATTATAATGTATTATTATAAGCAATTCAAAGATCTAATATTGATAATAATTTACTATTTTGCATATTTGATTTGTTTTTATAATTTATAATTTATTTGATTTTTTAAGATTAAATCAATCACACCTCTATCACTATCCCCTTCAACATCTAATAATTTACTTACTATTTTGCATATTGATTTATTTGTTTTTATTTTAAAAAAAAAAGTGAAAAAATAAATATCCAAAATCAAAAAGGAAAAGGATTTTTCAAAGCCCTTAAAATGTGCCACGCCTTTTTGGAAAAGTTTTTTTTGGTATTTTGTTAGTCTTATTGACTTTTGACTTTTTTTGAAAGTTACTTAAAGATAAAATACTCTAACTCGAAAGTCAACAACAGGATAAAATCAATCCTCCTAATCTAAAAATTTAACAAAACTTGGTTAAATAAATATTCAACTGATATCGGCTTGGTGAGTCTTTTCAGTATAATTAAAGTTTTTAAAAAACTAAATTAAGATGATACTATTGTTGGATAATCACAATTATTAGAAACAGGCATAATTAATATAATCAGTTGTTATATAATTAAAGATTATTTGTGGATAATTTGGTTGCAAATTTGTTTCTAAATTTAGGTTTATCTCCTTTTTCTAGTTGTATTATTCTTAGAATTTGATTGTTGGTTGGTATTTTGATTAATGTTTGAGATAGATATTCATTTGTTCCATTTTGATTTGATGGGTAATTGCCATAATGTGATAAAGATGATGTGATATTTTCTGTTGTAGATGTTGATTATTGAAGAAGGATTCCAGTCAATATCTTTAAATTGAAAATGTTTGACTGTGTTTTTTAATAGGTGTGTATTTGTGGTTGTGAAGATATGGGCAGAGATAGCAAGCAATTCTATAATTAAAAAAAAGAAAGAATATGTATTTCTAATATTTCAAATTACAATACTATTGTATTTCTAATTTATCCTATGATCTTTAAATGCTATCACAAAAATGAAATTCATAAAAATTGATTAAGGAATATATTTCAATATTTTGTATACAAATTAATACTAATAGAAAATAGTAATAGTTTTAAATTTATATTTTTGTATTTATTGATTGATTTCAATTTAAAATATACAACTATAATAAAATGATTTTTAGTTGAAAAATTAGTCCCAGTGAAGAAAGAAAAGATATTAAAATGCACGAATGTCTTGAGAAATTAAATAATAAAATTAAATATAATTACAATTAGGAAATTGAACTATGGTACCAATTTTACAGCTTCAAAACCAATACATCTACAATAGTAAATACAACATAATTCTAATCACCATCACCTTCAAATCAATCTGGAAAAGAACTCCTTAAAGACAAAATCCTGCAGCTCCAAATAAACAAGGATCTAGACAAAATCAATTTCTCCATACTCAAATTCAACAATACCTATAAACAAAAGCTTCATAATCTAAATAAAAAAACAACTGATGTCGGCTTAGTGAGCCCCCTCAGTATAATTAAAACTTTTAAAAAAAATATTCATTAGTTTAAGGCTTTGCAGCATTGTACAATAGTACCAAAATATATTGCAAAATAGAGGAAACATAAGTTTTTGTCAATAATGTTTTGTTTCACTTCACTAATATAACTCATATCCAATGATACTACAATATATATACTATAATACTTCAATCAAATACTTCAATTAAATACTTCAATCAAATACTATAGAAAATTAGAAAAATTGTATTTTTTAGATTAATAATATGTTTACAATTTTAAAAAAAAAAATAATATGTTTACAATACCACAACACAGAAGTAGGTTGATACATTATTAGTTATAGTATTTTGTCTTTTGAAGTATTTGCACTTGTTTTGCTTTTAACACTATTTCAATATCACAATATTCTACTACACCAAAAATCAACATCATGGCATTATTTTATAAAAATCATCATTAAAATACTGATAGTTATTAAAAAACATTAGAAAAAGGTTTGACAATATTGCTATTAATGGTATTTATTTATGTATATTTACTTTTCTATAATAGAATTACTTTTTATTATTAATTTTTGTATTTCGAAGAAAATTTTCCCTCCAGAAATTTCTAAAAAAAGTTTTTTCTTTTTTTTTTTAGATTTCCATGAACAAAACAAACAATCAACAAGAAATTTTAAAGTTATTCGCGACAATAATAGATGAAATTAAATCTTTAGATAATTATAAACAAGGTGTTGTAGGTGCTGCAGGAGGGGGTAGTGCAACTACATCTAAACAAAAGATTAGATCACTTTTGACAGAGTTAATTGAATGTTATATGGTATCTCAAACAGATTTAACTGATTTAACAGAGATTTTAAAGTTGATAAAGATTGTTATTGAAAGAGTTGGACCTAATGGACAGTGGTCAGTAAATGGGGATATTTTCTTTTATCTCTTTAAATTGATACCATTTTTTGCACATTCCGAACAAAATAGTTTATCCTCTTCATCTAAGATAGTAGATTACGCAAAAAAAGAAGATGAGCTTATACAAAGTCTCATTGGCACTATACAGTCTATTTTGGGACTACTGTGTGGTGATATATACCTTCAAACACTATTTCTTCAAGAGACTATTAAAATATTCTCACAATCTATTGAATGTTTGAATTATGATAGTAATAGTGATGAGTCATTGGAACCTATTCATTTTCCAATTCTTATGATGTCATTGTACAGTCAATTATCGACATCATTAAAAGAGAATGACAACAATCAAAGCAATAGACAATTTACACCATCTGTTGATGGTCTATTGATGGCAAATAATACTTCTAACAGTGAACTAATGGATACCACTACTGATGAAATTTCAACAAGAGATGGTGTTAGTATATTAGTAAAGAGTATGGATAAACTAGTTAGTTTACAACAAGGTTTATTATCAAGTATTGTAGTGATTTTAGAGAATAATAATCAGTTTTTTCTAGACCATTTCACATTACTTGCTAGTCAGTTAAATGACTTTCTTTTAATGTCGGCACAGAGATATCCAAAACTGCTTTCACCTACACTATCACTTTTGAATATTGTCATTAAAAATATTCAGATACCCAGCCATATACCTTTATTGGATTCTATTATAAAAGTACTATCAAATTATGATAGAATGGAAAATCATCAGATATTAGATGATAAGCTATCAGAGACATTAGATTTGATATTTTCTAGATTGGATGTATCAGATCTTGCTGACCATTCAGAGGAATTCATAACACTGATACCCTATTTAATCAGTCAGAGTTCATCATCAAAACTCCATGTTTCTATCTATCAGGTGTATTATAGGATACTTGAGATATCACCACCACACTATCACAGTGTATTCTCAATGTTAACTTATAGCTCTGAGAAATCTATTCAAGCACTTTTAGTTAAATCATTTAGATTGGTATTAACAAAGTCCATTCAAAAAGAGGAACACTCACCTGATTACAATAGAGATTCATTCTCTATTTTGTTACTAAATGATTTGGTAACTTTTGGAGAAAAACTGGTGATCAATAGTACCAATGTACAGAAGGAGGGTAAAGTAAGATCACTGTTAATTTCTCTACAGACTATATTTAAGATTCTAGTTCCCTATCAACCAAGGGTGTCAGTTGATACCTTATTGGATATCAGTTTAATGAATTTCAATAATATCCATAGTTATCTAGTTTCTCAAACTGAACCACTCACTGATATTCAATTAGATATCTTAATTGAATCACTTGAATTATCAAAAGATTTAGTTATTGATATAGCCACTAATCACAATAATAATAATAATAATAATAACAATAGCTCAATGAGACAACAAATGATTGATTCACTGCTAAAGTCTACACATAAACTATCAAGTATAAAATATAATAACCTATCATTATTCAATAACCAACAACAACCAAGTAAATTATTAACAATTAAATTACATTCTATGGCATTGGTGGCATGGTTACCTTTGTATACAATACAGAGAAACTCACTTTTTATTTCTATTTTAAAAAATGCTATTACTGACCAATATCATGATGATCTTGAAATGGTACTGCTGGGGTGTGTAAAACTTTTGCCAGTATACTTGGCAAACACAGAATCAGACCAATCCCATCATGCTCTTATTGAAGTAATTGAGATATTAAATAACATTATATCAATATCACCTTCTAAAAGATTGATAAATCTGATATTATTTATTGGTGGTAGTTTGGTTTGCCTAAACCGTTACCGTTATCCAGCCAACGATCAATTAAAATCATCAGCACACATTAAACATTGGTTATACGGTCAATCTGCAATTTTGACATTTCATGAATCCATCCAAATAGACTCATTGACTCCAAATTATCTCCAAATTGTTGAATATCCAGAATACAGAGATATATGGTTGCCTTTATGTGAATGTTGTTTAATTAAGACATCCACCTCTTTGCCAAATAATAATAATAATAATAATAATAATAATAATAATAATAATAATAATAATAATAATAATAATAATAATACAAGTAAATCATTAGTATCACTAGACCCAAAATTGAATCAAATACTATTTAGTAATTTATTTACAACAGATATCAATAGTGATAATATCAATCTAATTTATAATTATTTACAATTCCCATTCAGTAATACTCTAAATCACTTTGCATGTTCATTTACATCTGATCAATACTCTCAATTTATGGAATTCTATTTTCCATTAATTTCAAATCAATATGAAATAATTAGAAAATCAATTGTTGACTTAATCATTCTATTGATAAAATCTGATCAATCTGTAAGTAAAATATAATAATATAACATATGTTAAATAGTTTAAAATACTAATTTATTTAATAATTAGAAAAACAAAGAAACTGTTTTAACAATGGTTTTCAAGAAACTTAAACCTTTTTGTTCGACATTAAATGATAGATTGGATTCAATGATTACAATATTACAATTGTTAGAAAAGATTGTAGTATTAATGAGCGATTTAAAACTGTTTGATGTACAATCAAAGCTTAATTTGGTACCTGATACATTTATAATTATAATGTCAATACTCATTGATCAATTGGGCCGAAGATCAACAAGAGTATTAGCATGTGAGATTCTGGAGGCTATCTACAAGAAATTGAAGAGCAATCCCAAACAACTGATACAAATCATTTCTAAGGATTTGTATCCACGTATTATTGAAAATCTAATCAAGAATCCTAGTGCACTGGTGGAACTATCCAAGAATATGGGTTATCAGACTTTGGATCAGTTTTTAGAATCAATGATGCCTGTCTTATTACCGTTACTCTACCACTCAAAATCTGTTGATATTTTACAGGAGCTGAAACATTATCAGTTTGATATCAAATCAGTTACTCATGATAATCTATCTGAGATATTTGAATATATCTTCATGAACAGTTCTGATCAGATGCAATTGACTTCTAATATCACATTTCTAGCACAATTTATTGATGTGGAAATCAGTACACTCATTACACATTTGTCTAGATCATTCACTAATAATCTGATACTGAATCTTGGTTGTCCAAGTAAACACAAGATGGCTGTAAAATCACTGGAATATACCTTCTATCTAACTGACCAAAGCTCAGAAAGATCTTTTGAAAAGTTCCTAGACAGAGAATTCCTTTCTCAAATGAATTTCTTTACTACTATAATGACAAGTAAATCACGACCTATACAAGAGAAGGAAGTAATGTTAAATTCATTCCATCAATTGTTAATATTAATGAACAGTCATGTAAATCTATTCAGACCAAAGATTATGGCATTCTTAAAGTTGGCCCTTAGAACACCTCTAGAAGAGATATCTTTAGATATTTGGTTTACATTTGTAAAGTTACTCGATATCAATGCTATAGGACCTATTCTAAATCAGATATTGTTTAGTATTCTACCATCGATTCCAAATCATCCAGATAAGAGTTTATTGATATTTGATTATCTGATCGTACAACATAAAGACACTCTATCTGTGTACTTTAAGACCATACCATTCCTACCCAAAGAATACCCAAGTCTGAAAGGTATCATTCACATTCTAGAGTCAGTTCAAGGTAACATAGATTTGAAACTATCCATTCGTCAACTTATTGAATTATTCAATAACGAAAATAATGAAGTTAAGATTATGACTCTTAACAGACTTAAAACCATCCTAAGAGAGAATAGAGCAGAGATTAATCATTGGATACAAGGTAGTATTGATAGTATTGATCCTTTGATTTCTGATTTAATGAAAAGTCTTTTAATTGGTTGTAGAGATCCTTTTCTAAAGGTGCAAGTTGCATTTCTAGAGTGTATTGGAGAATTGGGGGCTATAGATCCCGCTAAATTTGATTTCTCATTGAGAAGTGAAACTCCACCTGAAAAGAAATCTCGTGGGATGGCTCAGGATTTGATTGAAAAATTCCTTGCAAAATTTGTAGTGTCACCCAGTAATCCTATTCCTCAGGATAGAGCTGGTTATGCCATTCAAGAGATTATAAAAACATGTGGTGGTCAATCATTTTGGGAGAGTCTATCACCTGAGGTTAAAGATATAACCTATCCTTACCTATCATCAGAGTATAATCTACCATCAATCAGTAGTAGAAAGTCAATATTACCTTCTGGACAAGCACACTTCACTAGTAATATTCTCTATAAGAAATGGGTAACTTCATGGGTTATCGATTTACTTTACAAAACCAAAGGTGATATGGAGCCACTATTTATGGCTTGTAGAGGTATAGTTAAAGATGATTTAAAGATTTGTCATTATCTATTGCCATATTTGATCCTTAATATCATTGACAGTGCTGATAAACAAGATATCCAATCCGTACTTGTCGAGATTATGGCTGTTTTAAATAATGATACTGAAACACTTTCTGAGAATGGACAAATGTGTACCCAAATGATATTCCAGATTATCAATTCTCTTACATTTTGGATGGACCAGAGAAAAAAGAGATTGATGCCTCCAATACAAAAATCTAAAAGTAATCAGAAACAAGCTGTAAAGAAACAACCAATGCCAATACCTGAGGAGATACAGGTTATCAATAGATTCTTACAAGAGATCCCAGAGTACACTTTGGCAAGTGCTTCCTATCGTTGTAAATCCCTAACTACCTCTTTGGTACACTTGGAGAGCTATATTAGAAATGAAATGAAACTACTACCAAAACCAACTTCCAACCAACAAAAGGAACAAATTCTTCAAAAGAATTTATCATTACTACAAAAGATCTATTATGAAATGGATGATATTGATGCATTGAATGGGTTGACTAATATCAGACAATCTAATTTGTCATCTATTGATGAGAGTATTATGGAATTTGAAGGTACTGGTAGATGGTCAGAGGCATTAATTTATTATAATAATGCTGCATTGGCATTCCCAAATGATTTTAAATATCGTTTAGGTATTTTAAATTGTATGTTTAATCTTGGTCAATATGAATCTTTAATTACCATGGTACAAGGTCTGAAGAAAGACAATCTGTTAGGCGAAGAGAACCTAGCTAAAATCAATAGTTTCTCAATTCAATCTGCATGGAGACTTTCAAATTGGGAAGAGGTTCAAGAGTCACTTCAGAATAACTATGAACAGAACTTTGAGGTACATGTTGGAAAGACTCTATTGTCACTGTACAAGAAACAAGAAAAAGAATTTCAATTGAATCTGTCTCAGTCTAGATCTTATCTATCACAGTATTTGGCTGGGTCTAGTTTTGATAGTTACCAAAGATGTTACCCTTATATCGTCTGTTGTCATATTCTACAAGAGATTGAAACTGCCAGACTTATTACACCTCAATCTACTACACAAGTGTTGAGAGAGTGGAATGATAGAATGAATATTATTCAACCATCTTTTAAATTTCGTGAACAGATTCTAAGTGTACAAAGGGAGATTATGAAGATTAATAATCAACCAAAGATTGTAAATGACATTTGGATGAAAATTGGTAAATACTCTAGAAGAGATGGTAAATTTGAAACTGCACTAAATGGTCTACTGAAACCTAATCCACAGACACTAAACAATCCATCTTATTTGGTAATGGAAAAAGCTAAATTAATGTGGGCTCAAAACTCTTGCTATGAGGCTATTAATCTACTAGACCATGAACTAAAGAAATTCCCAACATTCCAAGATAAACATGACAATGAAATGGCAGCAAAGATTAATTTACTATTGGCTAAATGGAGACAACAAACTGGTAGTATTCACCATACAGAGCTGACTCATCATTTTGAACAATCATCATTGTTTGAATGGGAGAAAGGTTATTTCTATCTAGGTAAATACTATGATAGTTTAGTGTTGAATCTAAAGAAAACTAGTGGTATATCATCAAATTCTCCACCACAGGATCCTATTCTATTCATTAAATATACCAGTAAGGTTTTGAAAAACTATGGATACACTATAGTTATGGGATATAATTATATCTATCAGGCTGTTCCTAGACTATTGACATTGTGGTTTGAATTTGGTACTATATTCCATGGAAAGTATCTTGAGACATTCAGACCCAAAAACAACCAAAACAAAGCCCAATCACAAAAGATTGAGAAAAAAATGAAAAAGCTCAAGCATCTCATGGAGATCACAGAGAATAAGTTACCAGCTCATATTTGGTTGATATTCTTACAACAGTTAAACTCTAGAATATGCCATCGTAACAACGATACTTGGGAAATTCTAGAAAAGATATTGGTTAAAGTGCTCTGTGAATACCCACAACAAGCTAATTGGTCGATGGTCTCGCAAGTTCAATCCAATGTCGCTTTGAGAAATCAACGTGCAAAACACTGTTTTGAACTAGCCAGAAAATCTGATTTCATTAGACGTAATCAACAGGAGATTAAAGATCTCTCACATTTCTTGATTCAGTTATCCAATTTTGCCTATACACCACCTAACAATAATCAAAACAGTGGTACTGTTGTCAATAGAAATCAATTTAAAATGTCAAATGAATTTAAGCAGCTTTATGATATGAAGAGTTTATCAGTTTTGGTACCTACACAAGCTAGTATGGGGCCACAACTGCCATCTGATGGTAAACCAGATCCTAATTTCCAGATTTTCTCTCCAAGTCTACCTACGATTCAGTCATTTGGTGACACTGTTGATTTAATGCCTTCACTCATTAAACCAAAGAAATTCTCAATTCTCGACAGTCATGGTAAAAATAGATTGTTTTTGTGTAAACCCAAAGATGATTTACGTAAAGATTCTAGATTACAAGAATACCATTCAGTCATTAACAAACTATTGAAAAAAGATCCATCATGCAGAAAGAGAAATCTTAGAATTCGTACTTATGCAGTAGTTCCACTTAATGAGGAGTGTGGTATAATTGAATGGGTTGAGAATACTAATTGTCTCAGAGCTATTATCACATCACTCTATGAACAGAATGAAATACAAACCATGGATAATAATGCTATTCGTACAGCTTTGGAGAAATATAAAGATCAAAAGATGAAATGCTTCAATATGTTTTTGGATGCTCATCCACCAATTTTTTATAAATGGTTCCTTAATAGATTCCCTGAACCAAGTTCTTGGATGGATGCTAGAAATAATTATAGTAAGTCTATTGCTGTAAATTCAATGGTTGGTAACAGTATAGGTCTTGGTGATAGACATTGTGAAAATATTCTATTTGATGAAATGAATGGTGAGTGTGTGCAAATTGATTTTAATTGTCTCTTTTGGAAAGGTAAGACATTTGGTATACCTGAACGTGTACCATTTAGATTAACTCAAAATATGGTCAGTGCTCTTGGTGTAACTGGTGTTGAAGGTACTTTTAGAAAATGTTGTGAATTCACTCAAACTGTTTTGAGATCCAATAGGGATGCTCTACTCAGTGTATTGGAATCTTTTATTTATGATCCATCAGTTGAATGGGGTACCCAACAACCAAAAAAACAACCATCTGGTGAAGTTGAAAATGGTCAAGCTCTAGATTTTATGAGACAAATTAATGCTCAACTCCAAGGTATTCCAGATGAAGGTTTACAATTATCCATAGAGGGTCAAGTAAATTCTCTTATTCAAGCTGCAACAGACCCTAGATCTCTTTCTGAAATGTATATTGGTTGGTCTTCATATCTTTAGATTATAATAAATATTTTTTTAATTAAAAACCATGATGTTTTTTTTTTTTATTGTTCTTTTCAGGTTGGAAAATGGAGTTAGGTGAAATTGAGAATAATAATAACCGAGATGATAGAGATAGTAGAGATAGATACAGGAAGAGAAGTAGATCAAGAAGTAGATCTAGATCATATAGTAGGGATAGATCCTATTCAAGAGGAAGTAGATCTAGAAGTAGATCCTATAGCCCAAATTCAAGCTACAATAACCACAAATACAGAAAAAGAGATTATTCAATGTCACATTTTAACAGTAATAATAATAGCCATGAACCAAATAATGTTGTAATACTTAAAGGTCTCAGTAGCACTACACTTGAAGAGACAATATCTGACTCTATAAAGGCGTTTTCAGCATTTGAGACCATTCGTTTGAAAAAGGATTCAAAGACTCAGGAATCTCGAGGATTTGCATTTGTAGAATTTAAGAATACAGAGCAAGCAACTAAATTCATTAATGAATCGAAAGGTAAATTAGTAATAGAAGGAAAGAAAATTTCAGTTTCTTATAGTGCAAATCTAAATAATTCTATGGATTGGATATGCGAAAAAGTAAATATGTTCATATGAAGTTTCATTTTTAATTAAATATTTATTCTCTTTATTTAATTCCAAAAGTGCTCAAATGGTAACTTTTCATGGAGAAACGAATGCTTTAAATGTCATGCTAGAATACCAGATAACCCTAAATTTCAGCCTAGTAAATTAACTCTAACCCAGAATCAAAATCAACATTTAAACTATCAACAACATCAAGACTCACAGGTTTTACCAGGTGCTACACTATTACTAAGAGATATAAGTTCTAATACTACAGAGGAAACAGTATGGGATGTCACATTTATAATTATAACTATAACATAATTATGTTATTAGAATCTATCTAGATACTAACATTGTCACTCACAATTTGAAAATCCACCAAAAGATTGAACATGTTTTTTCACTTTTCAACAAACCCATTAAGTCCATTAGAATAGCAAAGAAAAAATATTTAATAGCATTTGTAGAATATTATAAGATTCAGGTAGGTTTTGAAAAACAATAGTTTATAGGTCGGTGTTGATTAACTCGAGTTAACATAATTTAGGATGCGGAATCAGTATTAAAAAATCTAGATAATAAGATAATAACAATTGACGGATCAAAAGTTCGAGTAGTCTATGCAAAATGTCAGGATAAATACGATCAATTCGTAGATCCTGTTACTGGACTTACACAATCTGAAATGGAACAATGGCTGAGTGGCTTTAATAAAAGTGACCCTGATCCACCTGGTAATTATATGATACCCTCTATTTACCAACAAAAACCATTGATATTAATTACCAATAGCTGAAGGATATGTATATAATAATCAAACAGGTCTTTTTTACAACTCAGAGAGTGGTTATTTTTTTAATCACCAAACCAATGTATATTTTTATTATGATGCTGATCTACAGTGCTATTTTTCTTATGATTCATCTTCAAACTCCTATTTACCTTATACCCCCACCTCCAATCCAATTAAACCCGGTAATAGCAGTTCAACAACAACTACATCCAATTCAAAAGATCCAAAGAAAAAGGTTACAACTACCAATTATATAGCATCTAAATCTACTTTCAAAAAAGTTTGTATAAATTTGTAATACAAATATAAAATTATAGTGACTTATTGAATTTCTTACATTATTAATTCAGGTTGGCACTGAAATTGAAAAGTGGAACCACAAAGGAAAAGTATTAAAGGAGGAATTTATTAAAGAAGAGGAAAAGTTTAATCAACCAAAACATTCTATAACTCATGGACCAAATAATTATCATTTAAATAGTAACCAAAACCAAACTAGTGCTCTATCAGCAGACAATTCTAACAATAACAACAACAATAACAATAATAGAGATGGAGATAAAGATTACGATCCAGAACAACCAATAATTGACACTGTGCCAATATCTGAACCCGTTGTAAAGATCAACCCTGTCTTTGTAAAACCAGTTCAAGGGGTTGTAATTCAGAGTCAACCAATTAAATTCAATGTTACTAAAATAGCAGCACCATTAATTAATAAAGCATTTAAGCATGCTGATGAAACTAACGATGAAGATGAAAAAATATCACAATTTCCCACCAAACCTCACCATAATAGATCCCATCAACAACTTTCCAATCTAAATTCTATTCACCAACAAACATCTCACCATCATCAAAAAAATCAAAACATGCCTTCTCTAAATGAAAGAATTTTATGTAAATTGTGCGATAGAGTATTTACATCCATAGAGGCTCTAGATAAACATGAGCGAGAATCTCAATTACATAAAGCAAACCTTGAGAAACAAAGAATAGACTCTAATACATTTAACAAGACATCACAAGATAATGATCTTGCTCCTATTACTCAACAACCAAAGAATGATTATTCTTCTTCTCCTTCGTCATCATCATCCTCTACAATGTCATCCCTAAAGAATAGTATAGGTTTTAAATTACTTCAGAAATCAGGTTGGGTAGAAGGAACTGGGTTAGGAAAAGATGGAGGAGGCGCAACTGTTGATCAAATTGATCTTAGACTTAGAAATGTTGGTGCTGGGTTGGGTTCAGAGGAAACTAATGCTGACTCAAGATTTCAAATACAAGCTGGCGATGACTATCAAACAAAATTGAGAAAGAAAGCTAGTTTGAGATTCCAATCATTAGGTGGTAAAATTGATGAAAATAATCCATTTTTCAAAAAATAAATTTATATATTTTAATTTAATTATCTAGGCAAATAGTGTTTAAAATTGGTACAGTATGCCAATTACCATTGGTAAATTTTTTTGAATTACCACTGGTATTAAAGTGTACCAATACAAGTTTACCGTGGATTATCATATAAATTTCTTTAGAAATAAAGTCATAAAGAAGGATATTTTATTTCAAAAACATGATATCTCTCCCAATAGGGGTTTATATGTTCATAATTATAGTCGTGTAGTTCTTTTATCATCTATTATGTTATCATCAGAAGAAAAAAGCCTTTCTAAACACCAAAGATATATATAAATATTCTGGCCAAAGCTAGTGTAGGAAAAGATGATCCATTCCCCAATCTAAGGACAACTTTGGAGCGGTGTATACTTGTGGACATGATCTTGACAATTTTTTGAACCCATCAAGATCATATCAATTGAACAATCTGAACATTTAAACTTACATGTTACAAAATGTATCTTCCCAAATATTGATCTTCACATGCTTCACCATACCAAGATACTGCTCTACTTCCATCAGAACTCTATGGGTAAAAGTTGATGGAGATTAGACCTGCTCATTGAATAAAAACAAACAAAATTTTAAATACTCTTTGCAAATTTGGTAATGATATGGTAACTTACCTTAAGCCCTAATACCGTACCAAAATACCAATTTTAAACACTAATGTAATTACAGTGAAAGAAACCAGAAGATCTTATGAGAAGGAGAAGAGGTATAAGAGGATGATACCTAGTATCCTATTAATCCCTTTTGAGTAGTGGTTTTACATCTCCCTTTCTTGTGCAACAACTAAAGGCACTCAAATGGAAGTTATAAATATTAATACTTTTGAAGCATAACATTAAATTATAATAGCTTAGTTTAAGTCTTTACATCCATTAATTGTCAAATGCATAGTGGTTCTAGTTATAAATTCAATAGGCTCACACTTTTTTGAACCTGAAAGTAAAATGACTCTAATACCAGACAATATTAGATTTACTGAATCAGTAATACTTTTTGTTTTCACTCAATACACCAATAGTTATTTTAATTGAAGTATTTGCATCAATTTTTATTAAAAATATTATAAAACAAATTAGTACTAATATATCAATAGCTAACTGTAATTCTTATATAGAAATACAGCCATGTTTATTATTATATTCATTTTATTCATCTACTTTTTGAAAAGTTTGTAATTCAATAAAGTGAATTCAACTTTACTTTCTTACTAAAACTATTGTACTATTTCAATAAAGTGAAGAACTTGATTTGACCAATGGTAATCCAAAAAAATTTACCAATGGTAATGGTATAATAAAATACCAATTTTAAAAACTAAAAAATATTGATTCCAATATACAATTAATATTTTTAACAATTTTTTAAGAACCCAAAAGGATATAATATAATCAATGACGAGGAAAGATTCCTTTGCTACTAATATGATATCCGAGGAATCATCAACTACACCCCAACACTCACAAACCAAGTTATCTCTCTCCTGATTGCATACAAAAAGAAATCATTCCACATCAAAGAAAATATAATATTATTCAAAACATATATCCTCTCCAAACTCACCTATTATCTCTTCCTTAATCCACTTCAAAAAAGTGATATACTGAAAATCTACTGTATTTGGTTCTTATTCTACAATAAGGAATTTGTAATAAAAGTGAAAGAAACCAGAAGGTCTTATGATAAGGAGAAGAGGCAAGAAGAGGATGATACCTAGTATCCCTTTTGAGTAGTGGTTATACCCCTCCCTTCATTGCAGATTTCAACAGTAATCAACGATAAATTCCAAAATTCAACAAAAATAGATCAATCATTCCACTTAAATACTGTGGATTAGGTCTCTGGGATCTTAAAGGAAGATCTATTGCCAAAAGAGCTCTAATCTTCGATAAATTCCTAAATGGTCAATCCTACTCATATCACACCCCAACTGGAGAGTCAATCTCCAGTACCAAATTGAATATAACCAAGGAATTGACTATCAAAAACAATCAATGGCCACACTCATTGTGCTCTTTCCAATATCAAAAAGGACTGCTTCTTGGATAAAGAAAAACCCAAAATACAATCTAAAACAATATCCTGAACCTATCTTCAACTATTCAAAAGGTAGGTCACCATCTCTCTTACAACTTCTTTTCAAATTAACTATAAACCTATTTTTCAAATCTATTACAAAAAATTCACCACACATCACTACTACCACCTCTACCTGTACACTAAATACAAAAAAATACCATTCCTCAAATTGACAAAATCCATCATCTAAAATCCTACCCCTCACCCCTTCTCAATTAAAATTGGAGAAAAAACACCATTTCAACTGTTCCAAACCACTGTTAACAATTAGTAAAGGCAATAACCCAAACCACCACAACATAATATTCACCAAATCACTTCCATTAGATTTCTCAATATTCAAATAAAAAACTATATGCAACACAATCTCTGAATTCGAGTGTCAAACAACCACAAATGAATACACTCACCAATTCAAAAACACAGTCAAACATCTCCAATTCAAAGATATTGACTGGAATCCTTCTTCAATACTCAACATCTACAATAGCAAATATCACATTATCCTTATCAACATAATCTCAATTACCTTCAAATCAATATGGAACAAATGGACATCCATCTCAAACATGGACCCTTCCGATTAATCCCTTTTGCATCCAAATATATTTAAAAATGTAGACTAGTTTTTTAGTTGCCAATGATTCAAATTCAAATATTTTTTTATAAGTTTGCATTAATATTCTATTCAAGTTTATGCATAAAATTACGACCTTACACTATTTTAGTAATATATAAGAAAAGAATAATAGAAATTACACTTTATTGGTTATAAAACTATTGAAACTTTAATTGAAATAACAACTTTCATGAAATTTAAAATTGAAACACAAACATTATATACTTCATTAAAGTGTTTGCATCTATTTTTACTCTTAGATAAAACGAGTATTTCTGAAAATCAATTGAAGTCATGCCATCAATTCTATAGATATTTATTAATTTTGAATAAATAGTATTTCTAGTACTTTACTAAACTTAAAGAACTATAAATCAAATTTATCAATACCAATATTAAAAAAACAGTTGTTATATAGTTAGATTGAGAAGTATAATAGATATTAAATAGGGTAATATAGGGATTATCTAATAAACACCTAAAGTATAAATATGAAGGATTGATTAATTTTGAAGTAGCAATCTTCAAAAGAGATTGCAATAAAGGGAAAACCAATTACTCAAAAGGGATTAATCTGATACCAAGTATCATCTTCTTATGCCTTTTCTCATTATTTCCAACAATTTAAAGGCTTCTAAAGAAATTTTGGTAATCTGTCAATATCAAAGCTTTAATCTTAAAATTATTTTTTTTTTGTAATTTTTCAAATTTACCATCCAGGTGTAGCTATAATATTTAATCAAAACTGAGTCAATACATGTAATATACAAACAGTTGAAACATTTATCAATATGGGTGGTTTATTTTCTAGACTTTTTATTACTAAAGAACCACAGAGGGTTTTACTTGTGGGTCTAGACGCTGTAGGAAAAACTTCATTATTGTACAAGTTAAAGTTAAATCAAAATATAGCTACAATTCCAACAATTGGATTTAATGTTGAAACTGTGACAATAGCTGATATGAATTTAGTAATGTAAATGTTAATTTCTTACATAGGAGAAATGTATAATGAACTAACTTTAAATCCATTTACTGGTGTTAACACTTTTGTTATATTTAGATGGGATGTAGGTGGTGGAAATAAAATTAGACAGTTATGGAGACACTATAATCAAGAATTAAAAGGTATAATATTTATGGTTGACAGTAGTGATAGAGAGAGAATAAAAGAGGCTTCTAAAGAAGCTTTAATTCCTTTTATTTTAGATCAAGATGTTTTTCAAAGTATTCCAATTCTAGTATTAGCCAACAAGCAAGATATACCAAATTGTATGACTTTGGATGAACTTAATGACAATTTAAATTTACCACCACAAATTTGTCATTTACAATTGTGTTCTGTAAGAAATGGTACTGGTATAAAGGAAGGTTTAGAACGTTTAGTCAATGAAATTAACAAAAGAGCTCAGATTAAATGAATTGTACTTTTAATAAATAAAATTCTTTATTAATGCACTGAAAAGCTCAATTAATTTAACTGACATCATCATAATGAAAATGAAAAGATTATTTTGGATTTATCAGATTGTTTTTCTCTGATTTCTCTAATGAAATCTTCTAATATCTTGTAGTTTTCTTTCTAGCTCTTGCATCTTCTCTTCTAATATCTTGGCCTCTTTCTCTAATGTCATCTTCTCTTTTTCTAATGTTTTCTTCTTATCTTTTAATGTTTTCTTCCATTCTTCTAAAGTTCTCTCCCCTCCTTCTATTTTCCTCTTTTCTTCCCTAAGATCCTCTACTTTGTTGCCAATATACTTTCTATCATCTTTTCCTTCTTCTTGTGTTCTAATGTCCTCTGAACTTATAATTTCTCCTTCTCTTGTTTAAAATTATTTAATATCAATTATAAAAAAATTTAAATGGTAGATTTGCCTCAGCTGAGCACAATGATAAAACTTTGTAGTGTTTGTATAATATTATAGGATATATTCGAATAGTATTGGAGAATGAATTGAATTTTAAAGAACTATTCCTTAATTATAGGTATTTTTCTATTTAAATTTTATTTTTTCTTTACTTCCTTTATTACAAACACTTCAAATTTTATCATTAAAATTTTTTTTATCCTTTTTTAGACTTCTAGAAAATGTATAAATTGGTGAATAATGTATATAATCATCCTTTTTCACCTAGTTTTTTTGCTTTTAAAAGCAGGCGAAATGGATATTTATTTAGTTTTGAGGGGGTACTGGTTCCAAAAGCCTTATAACGAGATCTAAAAGATCTGAACGAGTAATTATACCACAAAGTTTACCTTCTCTGTTGGTTACTGGTAAACCACCTACATTAGAAACACGCATTAATTTACATGCATCTACTACTAATGAGTTATCTTCAATAGTTATAGGATTATGTTTCATTATACTTTGAACAGTATGATTTTTCAGTTTTTCCATTCTCTCTTGATTAGTTTCATCTAAAAATGGTGAATCACATGCCAATCTTAAATCCCTATCTGTTATTATACCAACCAAATTCACTTTAAAAAAAATAATAGTATTAGAATTATTAAAAATAAAAATTAAAAATGTATTTAATAATTTACAATTTTTATCAACTACTGGTAATCTGTGTATACTATTCATATTCAGAGCTTTTAATGCACTATCCAAAGTAGCATCAATAGAAATACTCTGAACTTGTTTTGACATTAACTGTTTAACTAGTAAACTCATTTTATGAACCTTGAAAATAAATTATTAATAATAATAAAAATAAAAAAAAAAACAAAAAAAAAAATGTAAACAAACAAATTTGTCACAAGCTAATTGCCTGTTTTAGAAATTGTTGAAAAATCTGGGGGAGGGGTATTTGATTTTCAAAATTTGGTTCCATTCTAATTAATATTCTACTTTATCTTTGTTATTTGTAGGTTGTTCTTGAGAGGATGGTTGGGAAAGAGATTTCCTTGATTTAGGTATTTCGATTTTTAGTGAAAATTTAGTACCACAAGTTGAACATGAAGAAGAATAGGAACAAAAAACTATATTCCATCAAATTGGTTAGATATATACAATTCATTTGTGTAATGTTTAATACATACTAGATAAACAAACTGAACATACAAAACCAATATCAACTATTCTTTTATGACAGAAACAAGTTGCCCTATAATCTACAGATTTTAAAGTGGGACATTGTAATAGTTTTCTAGAGTAGGTATCCATTAAAAATGTAGACTTTAAATTAAGTTAATATCGTCCATTGTCAAATAGACATAGATTTTATAGAATATACATACAATAAGATATTGAGAAAGATTCTCTTGTCTTTGAGGTTTCAAGTAGATTCCATTGGTTAAATGGGAAGCTTGTTGTAAAAATGTGGAATCTTGTTGTGATAATATACAAGTGTCTAATGGTATAGATTGTTTTTGTGCTGAAAATATGCAATTCATAACAGATATATATTGTGAGGATGCATCTGGTGAAATATTTAATACAAATATTCTTGGTCGTATAATTGGTACCTCTTTTTTAATTCTATTTATGTCTTTAAAAAATGAAAATAGCAATTAAAATGTGTCATAGGTGGATATTGGTCAAAAATAGGAGTTACCTACAACACAGTGACAATGATAGAGCTGCTGAGAAATTAGAAGATGTTGATTCTTGGTTTGTCTCTTTTATGGTTGTATCTAAATGTAAAAGTTTTCCTAAAATGATATTTTGTATACTTTTTTGTTCAGATTTCGTGGATTGGGATTGATGAGGTTCAGGGAATAGAAACCTTGCTTCACCAATTTGAGATGATATCACTGCTATTTGATTCTCTTGATTTAGCATTAAATGTAAATTAATAAACACCATTAAATGTTCAACAAATGTATTAAATCCAATTAGTGATGATCCTAATTTAGTTGAACTCGTAGATTCTGTTTTATTTGACATTTGTAATATTCTGTTTCCCCATGAATATATATTTGTGTCTACAATTATAACTAATAAACTTGTATCATATTCTTCTTCATCTGTAGATTCTATAATCACCATTGTTTAAACAATAAGTAAACATAAGAACTTATAAGAAGAATTCAATACTAACTCATTATTGATTCCATTTTCCAAAAAAAAATAAAAAATCAATTTTAATTTTGATTTTCTATTCATGTCAAAGATCATAGGTATAGGAAATGATATTATTAAAATATCAAGAATAAAATCATCATTTGAAAAGTATTTATATATGATTAAATAAAACAGAGTGAAATGTTTATTAACAAAAGAGATGAATTAAGAGGTGGTGATAGATTTCTAAAGAGAGCATTTCACGATGAAGAGATTAACAATTTTAAAGAACTTTTTTTAATAAATAATGAAAAAGGAATAGAATATCTAGCAGGTAGATGGGCAGCAAAAGAGTCAATATATAAAGCATTTGGAGGCCAAGAACGTAGTAAACTTGGATTCCCAAATATAAAGATACTAAACGAACAAATAACTGGTAAACCTATTGTAAATTTACAACCACCTACATTTGAATATGCAAAAGAATTGGGTGTAAAAAATATACATATTGCAATATCACATGATTCTGATTTTGCTATTGCAAATGTAATATTAGAATCTTAATGTAAATATAAACCACTTATTGAATGAGAAGTCAACTTATTAATATTTTTATTAAAAGATAGCAAATTAAATAAATAAATAGGTTTCAATGAATATGTAATATTTGGAATTATTAGAAGATTATAATTGATGAAATCTCTAGCAAATTCTATCTTTGATTTGTGTCAAACTACACTTTCAGATTAAAGAAAATTTGTTGATAGTAAAACAATAGAAAAAGATATAGCCATTTTAATATTAATAATTATACAAAGAAAATGAAAATCATTCATTAAATAATTTAATAATTCCGGAATCGATTTAAATATATAAAATAGACAACAAATTTCCTTTTAAAATCATAAGAATAGACAGATTTCTTGATTCATTAAAAAAATTGAATTTTAATAACAATCTATCTTCATGTGAGAATGTGAATGGTAAAATAGTTTAACTTAATTTATCAATGGGGTGTAAACAACATTTTTTCTAGTACTTTTTTTTTTTGTTTTAATTTATTACATTTAAATTATTATTTTATTTTATATTTTTAATTACAAATTATAAATTAGGTGAATTGTTGTGATTTATTATAATCGATAAAATTATTAATTTATTTTATGGTGATGGTGATGATATTGTTACTGGGGGAGGAGGAAAAAAAATAATTATTTATACATTGCAGATGGATCACCAAGATATACTAGAGTTTTAGATAGAGAGCCAATGATATCTTTTT
The DNA here is from genome assembly GCA_001606155.1 of Tieghemostelium lacteum. Classification (NCBI taxonomy): domain Eukaryota; phylum Evosea; class Eumycetozoa; order Dictyosteliales; family Raperosteliaceae; genus Tieghemostelium; species Tieghemostelium lacteum. Next base: position 725,352 of record LODT01000004.1, on the reverse strand, counting down.
GTCTGTGAATTGCTAATTGTTTTACAACTTTTGGATAATTTTTGACAATGAGACTATGAATATTTCTAATGTCCTTTTGTACTTCTTCCTTGGAAGTGATAACATAGTCACCAGTTTTGTTATCAGGTACATCAGTTAGACGATCAAAATAGGCATAGAGTCTCTGAAGATTACCAGTAATGAATCTATTTACAGGAATCATAAAAGATTCTTTTTGACCAAATTCTATACCATTTGCAAGATTTTGAAGTACCTTACCAATGAGAATTAGAGCTCTATTTGCCTCTGTACCAGGTGCCTCATCTACTAGACCATTATTGAATGGAGATATAATTGCTGGACACAGGAATCTAAGGAAAATGAAACCACCGACTGAAGAATGCTTATTATCTGGGAATTTACTAACAACTTGACTTTGAATATGTCTTGAGATTTCACGTAATGGCATTGGAAGACCATTAAGACTTTCAATAATGGCATCTGTGAAACGTTCTGAAACTTGAATTAAGTTCATCATATTGGTCATTAACTCTTCTGAACCCTCATTAATCTTGGATGGATCGACTTCGTAACCATTTGGATTTTCGATAATTTCATTAACCAATGGAATTATGTATTTTTGTAGATAGGCCATACCTTTGAGTTTGGTAAATGATGTCATGAGTTTAGTGGCAATAGTATTACTACGGAAGAGTGTTGATGGGTTAGCAGTAGATTGAACTTCCAATTCTATACCAGTTTGAATAATTGGACGAATTCTACCAAAGGTTTCAAATATTCTCGAGATACTTTCAATGGTACGGGCTTGTTCATCTGCTTGACACGGAGAGATAACACATTGTACAACTTGCAGTGAAGGTGTAGCCAATATCTCTACCAGCTGATTATACTGATCTTCAATAAATGTATCAGTAAATTCATTGGTTGATGGGGGATCCAAAATAAAGTTCCAATCTTCTTTTTCAAGTTCAGCCATAATGACATGTGGTTCCAATAGAGTAGATTTTGGTGTGGATTCATCATCCTTATTCGATCCTAAGTCTAGAGGAGGTGGTGTAGTATTTGATTTCTCAACTTGAGTCTGTGGAGTTGATATTGGGGTACTGGTAGTAGATGGTATCTTACCATCTGCAAAGACGCCAATCAATGCATCAAAGATGAATTTAGACCATTTCTCACGAGATTCTTGTCTAAAGTAGTTATCCAATGCATCAAATGATGATTTCATTGCAAAGAATCTTTGTAGACCACGTTCAAAGTACTCTTGTTGTGCTTTCATACAGGCATAAAAGAGTTTAAGAGATTTGGTTTGAATGGCAACACCATCCTTAAAGATTTGTTCAAATTCATATAGAGTACGATCAAGATTCTTTTTCAATGAGGCAACTTCTTTCTCTGCATCTAACATTTTTTTATCGGTTGGTTGGAGATTTTTGGCGAGAGAATATAGTTTATGAATGGCTGCATCATATTCAGTGTGAGCTTCCAAAACACGTTTTCTCATTTCAATAATCAATGGAATGTAAGCTTCAAGTTCATCTGAAACTGTAGATAATGGCTGGGAGAATGCTGAATTGGTACGTGTAGATAACTCTGATCTAAGATATCCAATCTTTTTAATAGAACTACTAAAGTGTTCCAATGATGATACTAGTGTTGGGTCAATGAAACCATCAAATGAAGTTTTTGCCAATGACAAGTTTTCAGAGAAATGACCTTGTTCCTTAAAGGATTCAGGTTCAACTTCATAGTACTTCTTGGAAGATTTGATAATCTTTGCACAAGTTTTTCTAAAGTTTTGTAGAGACTCAATCTTTTGATCGTATTCTTTGAGGAATGAAGAAGAGTCATCTGAACTGGTAGCAGTAGAGGTTGTGTACTGAGCCAATGCAGTTGGATTCTGAATGATATTTATAATATTTTGGACCTTATTATTAACCTTTTCTTCCATTATTGAGTCTAGATCAACCAAACCAGCATAATCTATATGAGTTGTTTTGGTGTATTTAACCATACCATTGATGTTCTTGTGATATCTTGACATGACATATAATGGCTCAATTAATAAAGATCTTAGTGTAAAGTCTTTACTATCATCATCAGTCTCCAATTTCTTCTTGTCCAAAGCTAATTTTTCGCATTCTTTTAGATAGTTATTGACAGGAGAAGTTTGCTTCTTTGTCAAACCATCTAGACATACTAATGCATGTGGTAAATTGGCAATATATTGACTAAACAGATCGTCGGTAAGTTTAAAGTGGTTAAGTAAAACATCACCAATCTTTTTCTTATTTGACCAATTGGAGAATCTCTTGTTCATTACATGTAATAGTGTGGAGTTTACAGCATAGAGTTTCTCAATTTGTCCAAAAATGGTACGAATCTCTTCATCTGACAAGAAGATGTATGGTAGATGTCTTTGGTTTTCTGGTAGTTGATCACGATCTCTAACTCGCAGTGGGTTGAGGAATATGGAACTTATCAAATCTAAAGTTCTAACAAAGGTTCTTTGTGTCTCCAGTAACTTCCAACAGAATTTATCACGATAGGAACGTGTAGTATCAAAAATGACAGCATTGTGATTCTCACCACAACTTATGGAGAGGAAAGTAGTTTTTAGAAGTGATTCAATTTTCTTTGGTTTGTTTTGGTCACCTGATGAATGACCTAATTGACCAAAACTATCTTTACCACAAGTGAATATTCTACCAGAATCAGTAAGGAATGCAGTGTGTCTACCACCACATGATATCTGACGAATAGATTGATTTCTAAGTGTTTCAACCAGTTTAGGTAATGATTCAGTTTGGGTTCCATGACCTAACTCTGGACCTGTACCCCATGTATAGACATCACCACATTCAGTCAATGCGGCTGTTGAATAGTGACCACAACTGATTTTCTCTACATGTAGATATCTAAGTGATGGTACTAGTACTGGTATACTAACAATAGATGCATTACCAATTGCAGAACCGTTACCAAATACCAATACCTCCTTACTGGTTGTCAATACTGCACAATGTGTACTACCGCTGGCAATTTGAATTACGTTATATTTCTCAAGTGCTGTAACTGGCATTGGTGAACAATGTTTATTGGTATCTCCTAAACCTAGTTGACCATATTCTGATGTACCCCATGCATAAACTTTACCATTTTCTGTAAAACAAAATAAAAAAGAAATATTAATATCTATTAAATAATGAAAATTAAATTAATACATACTAGTTAAACAAATGGTATGTTTTTCACCACAAGAGACTTGAGTAATCCAATGGGAGGTAAGAGATTCAATTACCTTAGGGAATGGTGAATTGTCAAAAGTACCATGACCTAATTGACCATCCTCACCACAACCCCAAGTTAAGAGCTCACCATTACTTTTTACAGCAGCTGAATGATAGAAACCAATAGAGATTAAAATGATATCTGAAAGTGATTCAACTTTAATTGGTACAGTTTGATCTTCAGTTTGATCATTACCAAGTGTTGGGATGTTTGTACTCTTAACAGCACCTCTTCCCCACATGTAGACTTCACCATCCTCAGTCAAAGCAGCTGAATAATAGGAACCACAACTAATACTGACAATATCTTGAATATTGAAATTTGGAAGTCTTTCAGGTTGTGATTGGCTCTGATCCTTATTGGTAGTCTTGAAACCCAATTTTGAGTTACTACTGGAACCCCAAGTCATTATACCTCTTTGTGTATCTAAATGAATTGCAGATCTACCACCTCCATTATTATTATTATTATTATTGGAATTAGCTCCTAAAAGTGGACTATCACCACCAGCACTGTTGGTAGGTGAAATTGATAAACCACTTCCGATGCTATCTCTTGTAGAATCTTTACTATTAATAATAGCAATTGAACCACTAGAATTGAGTGTACTTCCACCAACGGATAGAGAACTACCGCTTCCACTTCCAGAGATTTGTGGTGATGAATTGGTACTAGTAGTTGGTGTGATATTAGAAACTGAAATGGATCTATTCTGACCCAAAAGGTTATTAGTAGAGGTATTTGCTTGATTTGTTGTTGCGGTAGGTTGATCATCATCATCAACCTTAGTATTTCTACTGAGAGTTGCATGTTTTAACTTATTAGCAAATGAAGAAGAACCTCTAGAAAGACCTCTTTCATCTTTTTTAGCCTCTTTATCTCTCTTTTCTTTTTCCAATTTCTCCTTTTCCAGTTTTTCTCTTTCCTTTTTTTCCTTTTTCTCTAGTTTCTCCTTTTCTTTTCTTTCTTCCTTTTCACGTTTTTCTTTTTCTTTTTCCTCTTTTTTAATTTCCTTATCGCTTTTGTGTGTTACTGGTGTACTCTCTGATTTTGACCATTGATGACCACTGGTTGCCTTCTCTGGGTGATCATCAGTTGATTTATTGGACAGATTTGGTACTTGTAAAGGATCAGGTTTAGGTAATTGTGAAAATGAATTGGATTTACCCATATTAGGAGCAGAAGATGAGTAAACACTACCATTGTTATTACTGGTATTGGTTGGTATTTTAACTGATGCAGTTGGAATAGGTGTTGGTGGTGTTGTTGATGGTGGTGTAGTAGCAGTTGTTGTTGTTGTACTATTACTACCAATCTGAACTGGTGGTATGGATTGTATTAAATTACCTGTTGACTGTTGATTTGTTATAATTGGTGATGTTTGTGGTGGAGTATTTAATGGTGATTGTGGTGTTGGTGGTGTTGAAACTGGTTGAGTTATCAATGGAGATTGGTTTGGACTACTTGTATTGTTTGTTGTTGTTGTTGATGATGTTTGGGTAGTAGGCTGTTCGACAACTGGTTGAGTGGTTGTTGGTGTTGTTGTTGGTGTTGGTGTTGATGTGGGTAATGAGTTTGTACTATTATTCAAAGCATTTCCAATAGAATTTGGTGCACCAGTATAATCCCTCTTTGGAAGTGATGGTGGTGGTTTATGAGTTTGTGATTGTGGTGGTGATGTTTGATTAGCTGGAGTTGGTGGTGGTGAGGTAGGTGGTGATGTATTAGTAGTAGTTGGTGTACTTGTTGTTCCACCATTTAAAGAGTTTATAACTGGAGGTAAATTTGATTTAGCTCTTGGTTTTAAAGGTGGTGGTGATTTTAAAACATTTGGTGGATATTGGCTTGGTGATGATGATACTGGTGTATTTGTAAATCCATTACCATTAGTTGGTGTACCTGATTGAATTGGTTGTGGATTAGTTGAGGTACCTGTTATTCCAATTGGTTGTTTAGGTGTTGGTGTTGGTAATGGTCTACCTGCTAATTTAGGTATTGATGTTGTTGGTGGTGGTTGTGACATGTTGTTGATTTATTTATATATGTTGGTGAGGTGTTGCGTATTTGTGTTGTTTCTTTTAAAAATTGATATATACTAGTTTGGGTAGATACCAATTATTAGAAAGAGTTACTAATAAATAATGTTGTAATCTTTTGTTAAAAAAAAAAATTGATTGTATCGATTATGTTTTTTTGCAAATCTAAGATGGATTTATATGAGTATTTTGGTTATTTGAAAGAAATTGATTAGTCTCCAGTTGGTATGTTTACCTTGTGATTACTTTCAAATAAAACACACCTTTTTAAAAAATCTGACTATTTTGGAAAAAGGGTGGGTTGATTGTTTTTTCTAATTTTTATGGAATGTGTAAATAAATTATAAAAATAGAAATAATAGAGTAGATACACAAAAATCAACCACACATAAACATTAAACTTATGAAAAATATCTAGACTAACAAAACAAAAAATAAAATAGAAAAAATCTAAAAAAAAAAAAAAAAAAAAAAAAAAAAAATACAAATTATATGAGAGTTGGGTTTAGCCAACTTTTTTAGAAAATTTTTTTTATATGGATTATATCACTTTAACTCTTCGGGTGTAATTAATTAACTTTGAATGTATTATTTTTATTTGATTAGTCAGAGTATAAAATAAAAAAAAAATTTTTTTTTGATGATTAGATATTATTTTTTTGCAAATGAAATAGCTTTTCATACATTTAATCAAAATGTAATTAAAAAAAGTTTATTGCATAAAAATTTAGATATCACCATTGAGGATGGACATTGGGTTCATTGAACGAACTCCACGGTATGATGATTTCTTAAGGAGGGTTGATGAATCGAAACAGACGCTTGGTAATTGGAATGCACTATCATAGATTTGAGTGGAGAATTCAAATACATCGACTTTAGCAGTACCATAGACATCGTCAATGTTTACTAAATCCATTCCAATTGGGATACATGTCTCTGGTTCAAAAACACCAGCTAATTGATGTTGACCATCAAAGTTTTTGCTTTGGTAGAGGTTGAAGGCTGAGGAACCAATGTTAATTTGACCAGTGTACATTAATTGTGGTGGAACAAAGGTATTTGGAATTGGGAAATCAACATTATTTTCAGTGAAACAATATCCATTGGAGATAATGTAGTTGGTGGCATTTTCAGCAAAATATATAGTTTGACCATTTTCGAAAATTGGAATATTATCAGAGTTGTTAAAGGCAATTGTGAATTGAACGGATTGAATTTGGTTAGTTACATCGGTTGAAATTTGACCAAACTCAGCAAAACTGAATACATAGCTAAAAAAAAAATATCCAAAGAGTTAATTTAAATTTTAGGTGCAGTATTATCATAAATCCACTCTTACTCTTTACGGAGGAAATTAAAAGCGGTGGTAGTGTAACCGTAGCTATATGAAGTATAGGATTGACATGGTGATGAAGTTTGAGATGCAGCAATAGCAATAAATACTGCAGCTATTAATAATATTTGTTTATACATTGTATATTAATGGTTTGTATTAAAAAAATTTTTTAAATATTTAATCAATTTTATATTGAAAAACAAAATAAATATCTTCTCAATTTCACAAATACCTTTAACAAATTTACATTCCACAGATATTTTAGGTTTTTTGACATTTTATTGCCGAATTAAATTCCCATAGGATCAGAGATTGCATCAAAAAATTTAACTACCAGGATTGAGGGGTTATATTTGAAATTACATTAGAAACAATCAATTGACACAAATTTGGTACCAGCCATCAATCAATCAACCAAACCATTATTTTATTCCAAATATATTATTAATAATTTATTTAATTAAAATAGTAAGCTAATTAGACTTGCAATTATTAAAGAAATAACTGGTAAAAGTACATTAGAGGATGATTCATGACCAACTTCAATTAAACTATCAGAGTGGGTCAAAGTGGCGGTGTAGGTAGTACAAGCACCTTGAGTTGGACAAGATTCGGTTGGAGTTTTGGAGAAAACTAGAGTCAATGTATCGGTATTCTCTACAAAGTTAAATACAGCACACAAGTGACCACCATTATATTGGAATTGGTTTCCGTTTACCAAGAATTTACTGTTTACAATTTGGTCAAAGTCGTCGAATCCAAAGTTAACTGTACTGATGAGACTGTCATAGATCATTACGGCAAATTCTGAGGTAATGGATGAGTTACAAGCATCAACAATGGTTCCTACAAATTTACCTTCTGGGATTCCTCCATAGAGTTCTTCTTCTTCATTTGATTCTTCAGCTCCACCACTACCACCACCATGGCCCAAAACCATTTCAAAAGTAAAGGACAAAAGTAGTGTTAAAAATAACAATGATAATAATTGTTTATTCATTTTGTATATATTTGTTGATGTAAAAATAAATTTAGTTATCTTGTGGTGTAAAGGTAAATGTCATGCCAAAAAAGATATTTTTGTTTTATTTTTTTTAAATTTCAACTAACCCCAAAAACACTTCGTTTTTGAAATTTTCAAAGTGTATTCCTTCTCCTCCGCATTCACCTCGCTATTCAATAACATAATCAGAACTTCAATTGCAACCAACAGACAGATAATTTATATTGTAGATAGACACACACATATATACACATTGGTCAATAAAGTGAAAATAAAATTTTATGTTTTTTTTAAAATTTACCACTTTCAATAATGGATGTTTTACTCAGAGCATATAACATTCAAGATCATCCCAATAAGAGAGTAAAATATTCTTTTTTAAATGAAGATGACTATGGATTTAAAGATGAGCTAATGAGATCAGATTTTGAAAATCTCTTCCCAATTAAACTCAAAAATACACCAACAACAACTTCAACAACCCCAACAAATAACACAGAAACAGCTACATTACATCAAATGGCTCATCATTTGAAAGAAGATTTAGGTTATATAGTAAAAAAGTCAGATATACTCCATGGGAAAGTAATAGTTGAAAAAAAGGAGATTTCAAGAATGGATGTGGATTTAATGGCACTGATAGAGGAACATAAAATCTATAAAGCAAATAATGCTGACATAGTAAATAACAATTCATCTAGCAAACATAAAAAATCAAAACAATATATCAAGAAGGAGAAAGATAAGGAAAGATCAAACATAAAGTTTATTAATTTCCACCCAGTAAAAGACCCTAAAATAGCATTAAAACAAAAACTAAAGCCACCAGCAAAATCTCATATTCTTAAACCTTCACTAGAACCAAAATTGAAAAATAATAGGAATATTAATAATAATAATAATAATAATAATAATAATAATAATAATAATAATAATTTTAGTAACAAAAAAAATAGTCAAGATAATAAGGAGAATATTCTAGAAATTAAAAACCCAGATGATATAGGATTCACCAAAATCATAGTTACTGGTAATGGAGTTGCAGTGAAACCAAGAGCTATTAAACCATTTGCAATCAAACCAATCACAAAAACAGAATTCATTCCAAATTCTAATGAGCAAGAAAAACTAAAACAAACTCAACTCATAGAAAAAAATGAAACCAAAGAACACATCGAAAGTGAAGATGAAGTTCAACAAAAACAAGATATGGACGTCACAGATGATAATAAAAGTAAAAGTAAAAGAGAAGGTGAAAATGAATTTGAAAGTGAAAGTGAAAGTGGAAGTGAAAGTGAAAGTGAAAGTAAAAGTGGAGGCGAAAGTGAAAGTAGAAGTGAAAGTGAAGAAGATGAACATAATACTGATGAGAGTAAAAGTGACGAATGTAATGAAGAGGTTGATAATAGTGATGTAGAAAAGGATGATGAAAATGAAAAATATGACGAAGGTTCTGATTCTAGTTCTAATTCTAGATCAAGTACAAGTTCGAGTTCTAACTCAGATTCAGATCAAAGTGTAAAGGGAGATGGTAATGAAAAACATCATAATTTAATTAAAGCAATAAGGGATTTACCATTTATAATTAGCGAATCACTTTTAGAACAAAAAGAGGGTTTTGAAGAAAGTTTTAAATTTTTTGAATCATTAAATAGATATAGAATCCACAAGTCTTTCCCAGAATTAAGTGTATTAGATAGACCTGAAATCAAAGCACTGAAGGCTGACTCCATAAAATATAGAGATGATCCAACTAAAAAGAACATCCAATTTTACCAATTTGGAATAACCAATATCAGAAAACAAATTCCAGAGACATTTTTAATTAAACAAAGAATATTATTGGAACTCCACATTTCTTTTTATCACTGTAATGCTGAAGATTTGTTCGAAAAAATTAAAGAATCCTACTTCTGGAGAGGAATGAAATCCGATTGCCATAATATCAAACGTTTGTGTCCACTTTGCAAACATAAATTTAAATACAGGTCCTAGAACAATAAAGTATACAGTTAATATATAAAAATTCTTTGATAATTTAAATAAATTTTTGTATCAATTAGGTAGTCTCTCTGTCTTTTGTTTTTTTAAGTTATACTGAGAAGTATCAATAAGCCCATATCAGTTGGATTTTTATTTATATATTAAAATTGTGTTTATAAAGCTTGTCGAATTTATAAATTAGTTGATTTTATCTAAATCTTTGCCTAGTTACTAGGAGTATTTTGTCTTTTATTTAAGAAGTTCCTTTTATATGTGAATTATACTTAGAATTTGGTAGAGGTTTGATATATTGATTATTTTAGATGTTTATAATGGATGTGCATATGTTCAATATTAATTTGAATGTAATTGCGATTCTATTGATAATGGTGATATTGTATTTGCTGTTGTATATGTTTAGTATTAATGGATTCCATTCAATATCTTTGAGGTTGGCCTTCTGGTTTCTTTCATTACATTTAATATTATTCGAAGAAGATATGGGTGTTTCTCTTTGTTTAAAGAACTAGATACTAAAATAGAATTAATAAATCTATTAGTTTAACATTATGCAATCTTTAAATAACAGTTAATTCTAAGGATATAAATTGGAGAATATTATTCAATTTTTATATCAATCAAATATTTAAATAAAAATGATATTCTCAATCTGAAAGTATTCAAACATGTCCCCTCCAACATCAATTCTAAGAATAATTCATGAAGAAAAAGAGCTAATACATGATATAATATTCAATATCAACAAAAAACCAACATAATATACAACATTTTAATTTATGTGTATCTATTTTTGATGTATTTGCATTTATTTTATTGTAGATCCTATTAATATTTTAAAAAATTCAATATTATTAAAAATTATTCTAAAATTACTATATTGGAGTATTGGCAATTAATATATTGATAAAAGAAATAAAATTGTAATAAATAGATGAATTAATGAATAAGTTCATAAAACTTATGTTTACTATATACGGTTAAAATTGTACAAAGGAAAATAAACTTTAAGAATATACTGGAAATTTTTTGATATTCTTTGTCAACAATCAATGCAATGTATAACAATTAAGCAAAAAGGATTAATCGGATACTATCATCCTCTTATACCACTTCTCCTTATCAGAATCATGATTTCTTTCACTTTCATTACAATCGATCTATTTTTAATATAAACTATAAGTAAAAATGGTACTTTAGATTACATTGCTTGCAACATATATACAACAAAAAAGTAGAGATGATATACTATAATGGTTAAATTTATTGAACTATTAGAAAAACTCTATCTAAACAAAATAACTATAAGTAAACAAACCAAATACAATAATTTTAAAAATATTTTATATTTATGATCTTGTTCAGGTTGTAGTTCAGGTTGTTGTTGTTATTAAGGTGTCAGGCTTGTTAGATTAAATTAATTTATTTATAAAAATGTTTTCTTATTGGAAATATTTTGTGTTTTTGAATTGATAAATATATATTCAGTGGTAGTTTTTAGGCATTCAAAAAAGATTTGGGTGGAGATAGATTCAGAGACTGTGTTGCACAAGGTGAACTTTTTGTTAGAGTAGTCTATTGGAGGAGATTTGGTAACGGAATATAATGTTGTGGTGGTTTGGTACAGTTTGAATGGTTGAAGATAGGATTAGGGTATTAGTCTAGTTTGTAGTTTGGATTTAATTTTATCCAGGCTAGGAGGAAGTCTTTTTGGATGTTGGATAACGCACAAGTAAGTGAGGAGATTGATTGATTTTTATAAAAATGTTTTCAAATGATTTTATAGTTCTATGTTTATTTTTTTTTAAAAACTTGATACTTAGAGGGCTCACCAAGCCGACTTTAGTTGAGAGTTTATATATAGAATAAAATTTTGTTTGTATGTTTTGTTGAATTTGTAGATTAAAGGATTGATTTTGTCATGTTCATTTTTGATTTGCAGTTGGAGTATTTAGTCTTTAAGTAACTCATTTTCTAGTTGTATTATTCTTAGAATTTGGTTGATGGTTAAAATTTTGATTATATAGGAAGGGTCCATTTTGATTTGAAGGTAATTGCGATTATGTTGATAAGGATGATATTTGCTGTTGTAGACGTTGAGTATTGAAGAAGGATTCCAATCAATATCTTTGAATTGGAGAAGTTTGACTTTGTTTTTTAAATTGGTGAGTGTATTCATTTGTGGTTGTTTGACACTAGAAGAAGATATAATTCAGAGATTGTGTTGAATTTAGTGCCCTTTTTATTTGAATTGTCTAATGGAAGTGATTTGGTGATGAAGCTGAATATTATATTGTGGTGGTTTGGGTGTTTTTCTTTATTAATTGTTAAGAGTAGTTTGGAACAGTTGAAATACATTCTCCTTACTTGGGTTGGTAGAGTTGTTGAACTACTTCGTTAGAATGGTTTAAGATAGATATTATTTTGGGTTTATCTTTATCCAAGCTAAGAAACAGTTTATTTGGATATTTGAAAGAGCACTAGTTAGTCGGGAGATTGATTATTTTTGATAGTCAATTCCTTGGTTCTATTCAATTTGGTATTGGAGATTGACTCTCAAGTTGGGGTTTAATTTGAGTTGGAGTCCTAGGTTTATATTAATAAATGAAACTAAATATATAACTATCAAATACTTAACAACAACAACAACAACAACAACAACAACAACAACAACAACAACAACAACAACAACAACAACAACAACAACAACAACAACAACAACAACAACAAACAATAACATAAATATAAATGAAATAACAATTTTTTCAAGTATTTGCATCATTTTTTTAAGTAATCATCAACTTTTAAAATTGTATTTTGGTAAAATAGTTTGTTCCGACACTTCTATGATACTATGATACCTAGTATCCGATTAATCCCTTTTGCATAGTGGTTATACATCTCCCTTTCTTACATCTATTTTATAATAAGATGAATAAAATAGAAGTTTAATAGTTTTTACAAGAGTTCAAAAAAGTCTATCATCAATTTCTTAGTACTTTTTATCAACGACCTCAATATAGAGAAAATAGAACACACTTTTTATTACAATTCACTTATATTTCTTAAATTCCACTGATCAATGTACACTTAAGAAAAGAAACGAATAATACTAGTTAAATAACGACCACAGATGATTTATCTGAAATCTCTCAGAAAGATTCTATTAAGACAAAACGAAATAGTAAGTTTGAGAATCTTCGGGAAGATGCAAAGTATATATTAGCTAAAATTTGAGTGGTTGAAGGTCTGGTAGTTTGATATCCAGTTGCTGATGATCCTGATGAAGAGGCAGAGTTTTGACCTGAACTACTGTCTATATTTTTACCAATACATTGGTTGACAACAATACATATAATAATTAAAAATAAAATAAACAGTACATATAATAATTAAATTAAAATAAACATTAAAACTCCTTGTACATAAGTAAAAATACAACACTAATACTAGAATAGGTATTTTATATTTGGTAGTATTCTTAAACTATTTTTTTTGTATCATTAAACAATCTTTTCATTAAAAAATAATTCAATCCACGATATAATATAATATAATCATGTAAGGCTTGTCAAAGAAATTTTAGAATGGAGCCGATGATTATAGATTTTGAATAGTAGATAGTGTTAAATATGGAATTTTTATTAATTTGGTAGTACATGATTGAAGACTTTTAATTTGTATAAAATTCATAATAATTTATGAAATATATATTTTAAAAGGAATTGTTATTTTAAAATATTTTTTTTTTTCAATTTTTAGATTACATAAATGCAAAGCAACCAATTTTACAATAATTTAAATAATTTTAATAATCTACAACACCCAAATAATAACGATTATCAATTAATATTTGATGCTTTTATAAAATGGATTTCAGAGGATTACTCTAATTTAGAAATATTAAAAGAGGTTTATAATAACATTGAACCAAAGAATAACTATTTATTCATACCAACAATATTACAATGGGTAGAAGATAATAACCAATCAAAACATAATCTTAATATCAAAATTGATATATTTTTATTATTACATCCAAAAGAAAACCATATGTTCCAAGTTAAAATGTATGATTGGATAACTGATTATCTAATAGAAAAAAAAGATAATGTAATGAAATTTATCAAATACAATTATGCAATATCATCTCTATCTACTTTAATGATATATAAGCATGGACTCTTTGTAGAATTATTACAGAGTGAAAATTACAAAGTTATTGAAGTCCTATTTGGTGGAAATTTTCAACTGAATCTGCACATTGAACATCCCCACCTATTACCACTATCAATGATTATTAGAGTATGTTAGAATAATAAATGAGTCATTATACTATACTAACTTACAAATTATTCAAAAGTCATTAAAATTAATTTTAAGGTTCCAAAACGAAATTGAAGATCCAAATAAGATTATTAAAAATATGGTAGAGGTGGGTTATTCCTTAGTTAAAAAACACTGGTCTATCAGCGATAAATATAATGTCAAAATGCACAGATGTGTATTAGGTGATGAAAAACAGCAATCTATACTACCATCAAAATTAAAACTTAATTGGGTAAAAGAAGCAATTAGTTTGGTTGTTTTGGGTGATAGAAACTCTAAAAATGTATTCATAGATTGCCTAATTAAAATTCTATGTTTCAAAACACTTGGTAACCTAACAGAGCAGGAAATTCAATTACTCATTGATGATTATCTTCTGTTAATTCCTATTATCTTAAAGTACATGGATTACAAAATTAGTTATAAAACTGAGAATTATAAGGGAAAACCAAACCATATTGTAGTTACATTGATGGATGAATTCAATTCAATTTCATCCTATTTTGATCGAAAATTAATTAATCACCGTTGTGAATTAATCTTTCAAAATATTAAACAACAACTTGAAATTCTCCCAAACAAACATAATAATAATAATAATAATTTGGTTTTTCACATTGGATTGATAAACTCTATTATATCATCACCAATTATCAGAGAAAATATCCAAACTATTTATAAGTATCTGATATCATTTGTTAATTTCAAAAGCAATGATAATCCAAATATCATTGTATTATTAAGTAATCTCATCACACTACATGGAAATCTATCAATAGAACACCAACAGACTCTTTTTAAAGAGGTTGTTAATATTTATCTGAAAAACTTAAATGACAAAGAGTAACTATTAAAAATATAATATAAACAATCTCAAGCTAATCAAACAAAAATATTTTTTTAGGTTCAATTACCCTCGCCATAAATATCCAATGAATCTATTAGTTCAAATACTAATTTCTGATACACATTTTGCAATAAGTAATTTAGATGAATTATTGTCTTGTTTCTTTTCAATATCATTTCCAACATACACTATTTTTCTCAACCAGATATGTTGTCAATCATTCATTTGGAAACTACTCAAAAGTAATGATAACTATACTAAATTTCACAGTAAAATAATTGAAGTTTCTAACAATTCTATAATTAATCGAATATACCTTCTGGAATATCTCATGAAAACTGAATCTAACTCAAATTTAAATGAGATGATAACCCAAATTACTGATAATATCGATAATGTCCAAATAACAGACGATCACTTTCACATTACACTTTTGAGATACCACCAATATTTTAAACTGCAATTATATAATCCTCCTCTATCCAATGATAACAATAATAATATTGATAAACTTCAACTATTTAAATTATTCAGCAAGACAATTACATCCTATCTAAAATGTCTACAATCAATGTCATTTGACACCACATTAAATCAAGAAATGTTAGTAAAATTTATCAACACAGAAGAAGAAATTGATATTTTCTTCCAATTAGTACCCAGTAGTTTACAAAACTCAGCAATAATATCTAAAATAATTCAAATCTTTTTAGATGAAAAGAGTGTTAATAATATTGATAAATATGTAATAGAATTCCTCAATAACTATATCAGAGTACCAAAAACAATAACAATAAGCATTGCCAATAATTTCATAGATATTCTCAATCGAATTACCTTATATTTACACATTGATGAGCAAATCGAACTACTATTGAAATGTATTGTGCCTGAAAATTTACAATTCATTTTGAAGAGAGATTCATTTCCTAAACTATTCAAGAATTTATCCAATCCAATTAAAGTGTATTCACATTTTATTGAGTCTATTGATGCCAATGGAGGTTTATCTAAACACAGGGAAACCAATAGATTAGTAACAGCCAATATAATCTCATCATTATCTGGAGAAAATCTCATTGATTTTCACCACCACCTATCATCAGTTCTAATTGATAAATTGCTTCATTTTGTAAAAATTCCATTCAGCGATATTTTGGAAGCAATCAGATACTTTAAACCCCTAAAATCTTTATCGCCATTACTTTATTCCAAAGTACTAAAGTTGTTCATGGCCACAAAAACTGATAAACAAAAAGAGATTCTATTGACAATAATTAGATATGAAGGTATTACAGTACTAGAATTCCTCAATAACCAAAGGCTCACAGGATTTCACTACATTCATCAGTTGGGAATTGACTATGAAAAGACCCTGGTAAATGTCCCATATGCCCCAGATTGCATTATTAATGATATATTGGGTTACTCTGTAATAGAATCACTGACAATTAGTGAGATATGTTCTCCTAGCATGCTATTAAATTATGCATTAGTATCAAAAGTTTTCTTTAAAGAAACATGTAAAATTTTAAAAAATTTTCATGTAAATCAATTTTCAAGTAATTGGTCTGCAATTAGTTGTAGTCAGTGGTCTCTATTTCATATGGGGTTATATCACTTGGATTACAAGTATATATCACTGTTCCGTTTGGATTCAAGTGAAACTATATTTTACCAATTGTTTTCTCTCTCCATTAACTCAGATGATTATTTGGATAATTTTGATTATTTGGTAGATAGGGAAATGGTAAATCTTTCTACTCTTACATTAAAGTATTCCGAACCCTATTATAATTCTATTATCGCACTATTGGAGAACTGTCACAGATTGGAGAAAGTTTTTCTTTCAGTCAAACCAAATTACCACCAAGTTCCATCTGAAACAATTCAAAAGAATTTATCACAATTGTTGTATACACTCTTTAAGAACAATTACAATTCACTGGAATTGTTTCGTTTTGAATTTAAATTTGATGAATATTTTGGAAAAATTGCTCCTCTATTAAAATTAATGCACAAATTACCCAAAGTAATCCCACAAACAAATAGTAATCAAGTGAATATATTGTGTAATATAGATTCAAGATCTATAATAAATAGTACACTTGGCGAGTCTTGGGAAACCAATGCCAAATATATCACCACTTTAAATTTACGTCTCAACCAAAGCCATATTGATAGATATTGGACTCGAGATGCATTCTTACAACCAACACTCTTTAAAAGACTAAAGAAATTAAACATAAGATCTGATGGAACCATTTATGTATATAATTTGATTAGGTTCCCATCATTGAAAATCAAAAAACTTTATCTTCAATTTTCCAGTTATACAAATTATGGTGAAGATTTTCATAAATTGTGTGAATCTATCTGTCAATTGAGCCTTATAGAACAAATAACTATAGATTGCTGGGATATAAACGGGGAGGAACTTCAAATTTTATTAGACTATTTAAACAAAATATCCACACTAAAAATGATAAATCTATACAAAGAATTCGAATTGGATATAATGTCTAGTGTAAATACTGGGGTATATCAAAGTGTTACTTGTAAAAAACAACAAAACAAATTTAAATTTATTCGGGTCAACAAATAAATTAAATAGACACAAATTAGTGAGTGCACTAATAAATAAATAAATAAGTTTTATTGAAATTTGAAATATTATTTTAAAAAAGAGCAGAAGAATTTCTAATTAATAAATCAACAAGGTCTGGTTGAAAATTTAGAGTTGGAGCAAAAACCATAGAAAGGTTTGCATTATTCATTCTATTATATTGACTCAAGTCAGAAATTTGAGCAAGGAAAGGAAATAGTGAGGACATGATAGAAAACCCTGTTGGAGTAGATTGGTATACTAAATCTTTTAACATTTCT
Source organism: Tieghemostelium lacteum (assembly GCA_001606155.1). Lineage (NCBI taxonomy): Eukaryota > Evosea > Eumycetozoa > Dictyosteliales > Raperosteliaceae > Tieghemostelium > Tieghemostelium lacteum. The sequence continues at coordinate 707,620 of LODT01000004.1, read as the reverse complement.
AATTGGGATTGTTTATCATCATCTCTTGAAATACATTGTTCAATGAGTAATTTTACATTTGGTGAACGTGGTAATAATGGTTCAATATTTTCTCTAAGATATTTCTTTAAAATAGCACCAACTGAATGAATATCTTGTGGTGGTGTAGTTTCAAAATCAACAACTGATCCTTGGTCAAATTGTTGTTTAAAGTAATTAATCTCTTGAGTTTGTCCTCCAAGTCTGAGTATACCTTCTTCGTATAGACCATGATTGGTTAGATAAGTAATAGTCTGGCTAAGAATGGGTGCTATTTTTACTGTGTTTGGTTTAGATTTAGTGGATTGGTATGGAGGTATCTCATGTTGTTGTTTAATTACTGGAATTGGTGGTAGTTGTGTGTTTTTAAATGAATTTTTGCTATTTTCTCTATTCAATTGTGGGTCTGAGTTAATTTTACTTAAGTTTCTACTTGAATTATTTGGTGATGCTTGTTGTGTTTGTTGTTCATCTCTTATTGGTTCATTTCTAGATGATCCTGGTCTTGATGTTGATGGAATTGGTGGTTTATTTGCTAGATTGGATGAGTTAATAGGTTCAGTTTTAATTGAGTTGGGTCTCTCTGTTGTAGGTATTGGTGGTGGTAATTTTAGTGTAGGTACAACTGTTGGTAGAGGTGTAGGTGTAGATGTTGTTGTTGATGTTGCTTTTGGTGTAATATTATTTGATAATTCTATATCACCATTATTGGTAGTTATATTGGATTTGGTATTTGCAGAGGATGAGGTGGAGGTAGAGGAGGAATATTTTGACATTGAGGAATCACTATAGAGATCTCTATGATATTTTCTATCAGATTTCTTTTTTCTCCAAACCAAGAAAACAATTACACCAATTGCCACAACAAAGAGAGGTACAAGAACAGCAGCAGCAATCTTACCAGTATTAGTAGATGAACCTTTATCGTCGTTATCAGAGTTTTGATTAATTGGTGCTGGATAACCAAGTGGAACGGATGATGTTGGATTAAGTTTTAATGAAGCATCACCAAAATATATTACAGCACTAGTGATATCACATTTTATCAATATACCATTAAAAGTAGAAGTAGTATTATCTACATTTAATTGATCTAATCTAATTCTTACTTGCTGCCAACCATCAATTAATTTACCACTAACATAATCTGTATTAGTCAATGTTACTTCTTTAGGTATTGATACAGTCTGTATGCTAACACTAATAATGGGTACAGTAGCAGTAGTATTAACTACTCTCATTTTTAGTTCTAAAAATTTATTGTCACTACTATCGAATCCATTTCCACTTTTGTTGAATCCATAATATGCTTTTAGATAAAAAAAATTAATATATAAAATTTTTCAATCTATTATTCAATTTAAACTAACCATTTGTATTTTGTGGTGTTAATTTTAAACATAAATTCATATTTGTACCACAATTAGTTGAGGTTTCAATTGACATCGATTGTGAGTTTTCATTTATGTTATTTGGGAGACCATTGCTTTGTTGTGAATATAATATTTGATCAGATAGAACTCCACCTGATAAAATAAAGGTACAAGCTAAAATCACTAATATTTTATCAATTATAGGTGCACCCATTATATCTCTTTAATTTGTAATTATTTTTTTTTTTTTTTTTTTTTTTAAATTTACTTTGATTTTTAAAATATCTATGTTCCCATCAAAGATATTTTTTTTATTTGAAAATTGGTTTCATTTGGATAAATGTAATTTATTGATTTTTTTTATTATCAAAAAATATGGAAAAGGAATTTTTGAAATGATTTTCAAAGTTCTCTTGAGAAAACCTGTCAACACTTTCTCTAGCTTTTTGTTGCATGTCTTTGTATTTCTCACGGAAAGCTAAAATTTCATGAATGTACTCGGCATATTCCTCTTTGGTTGAAGCCAAAAAGCCTGTTTGGTCATGTTTGACTATATCTTCTTTGGGACCAGCAGAATTATGAGCAACAGGAATTACACCAGCAGCAGCCAATTCAACTACACCAATTCCAAAATGTTCACACCACATGGTATGGATACCAACAGAGGATATCTCTAATAGTCTATTGAGTTCTTGTATTGGTATACCGATTTTAAATTCAACATTTGACTCTATTCCCAATTCAATAGAGAGTTTTCTCAAAGATTCAACTCTATCTCTATCTTGTTGATCTCTACATGAACCTACCATAACCAATTTGGTACGTAATTCATTCTTATGAATTGGATATTTTTGTAATAATTGTGCCAGTGTATACAGTTGAAGTGGGTGATCTTTTTCTGGTCTAAACTGTGCAATAGAGAGAATAATATTTTCCCTTTGCATCCAATTCAGTGGCATTGCTTTACGTGATTCCACATCAACTGGAGGATATACAATAGATACCCTATCAATCTTCCATATATTTCTGATATGATTAGCAGTCCATGTACCATTACACATTACAATATTTGAAAATTTACCTGCCAAATAATATAATTTTGAAAATAATTTATAATAACTTTAATTTTTTTCTTCTGCATTAGTAATAGATGAGGAGATGATAGGAAAAATAAACAACACATACATTAACTTTGCTGAAGTTTTAAATTTTGATTTTGATATTGATTCATTGTTGTTGTAAGATTCTGTAGAGTTTGAGACTTTAGATAACATATCAGTACTGATTGTTGGATAATGTATATATGCTGCAATATGTGATCCACCAAATATTTTGAAAATTGGGTAGGTAAATGCATATCCCATACTGTCAATGAATAGATCAGGATTTAATAAATTAAGGGCTTCCCATGCTAGGACCATTGAACCTAATGATTGACCAATCAAGGTAAATCTTGGCCATCTTGAAGCCTCTACTAATCCTCTCTTTTTTAATCTTATAAAATGACAATTTTTCTCATCCAACATGAGATTAAATGTTTTTTTAATCATTGCAAATATTTCGCTATCCTCTTTTTGATCGCCAGTGTATACACTTATTTTAATACCAGGATATTCATTTTGTAATGATCTTATGGCACACCATAGTACTCTTTCACCACCCCCTCCTGCAGTGCTATTAAGGATTAGGTTTTAAAACCATCTATTAATATACCCTCATATGTTTGTGTTATTTAAATGCCTTTGTTTAAAATTTACCAATAGGGATGAAAGAATGCAACATTAATTGTGGATTTATCTTTGTTTTTTGTAAATTTGTATCTAAAATATATTATTGAAAGTATGAATACAATAGTAATTGGTAACAATACCATTGATAAAAATATAATTGCAATCGTTAATATTAATGAAAGTCCAATAACTATTAAATCATAATTCATTTTTTTTCTTCTTTTTCTTAAATGAAGTTGTTTGATTGATGGTGAGTCAAACACTTTAATTTTTTTTTTTTTATTTTTCGCACTTCAATAAAATGACAGAACCACAAACAGTCCCAAAAACACCAACACCAAAAGCAAGAGAACCATCATCAGACTCAGCATGTCATGTAGTAAAAGGTGCTTTGGTAACAGTATTAAATACCCCAATAACTATTTCAGTTGACTGCAGTAATGCTAAAAAGGGTAGAATTGCTGTTGAATATCACGGAACTGAGAAACCAAAAGAAGATATTGTCAAAAAGATACAAGATGAAGCCAATAGAATTATCAAAGAAAATATTCCTTTCCATACACAAAAAATGTCTAGAAAAGAAGCCGAAGAAAAATATAAAAGTGGTGTTAATAATACTTTTATTTATGATAAATTCCCTGTACCTGAGTATGTACATACCCACCCAACTTCTTATTATTATTATTAACCAAATAATTATATATAGAGCAATTCAGGAGATTACAGTTGTTGAGTTAAAAGATTGGAATGTAAATTGTTGTGCTCACTCTCATCTAAAGAGTACTGGTGAAATTGGTGCAATTTCTATTACTGGTATAAATCATAGGGCTAGTAAAAATGAATTGGAATTTAGATTTGATATTTTAGCCTCCCTACCTGATAATAATAATAATAACAATAATAATAAAGATAAAAAACAAACAACCAACAATAGCAAAGTAGAATCAACAGAATCAGGTTTATCCTCAAAAGATACCAACATTCAACATATTAGTCAGGAAATATACAATATTATATCTAGAGATATTAACAGCAATCAAGTAATGACAGATAAAACCAGATCAGAAATTGAATCAATTTTAACTATATTAAAAAATGCATCATATAGTAAAGGTTTATCTTCCAAAATCTAGAATGAAACAATAAATTATTGCTATATTAAATAGGTAAATAAGGAGAAGGATGTATTTATTTAGATATGAAATATTTTGCAACAGAGATAGCAACAACTAAGCTACCACCAATCACTGCCAAATATTTATACATATTTATATTGGATTTTAGTGATTTATCTTTGGAAGATGACGAAGATAAGGAAATTAGTACACTATTTTCAACTTGTTTAACCATTTGATGATAAACAGAATTGGAAGATGTAGATGAGAATTCACAAGCTACCATTTCAGGGTGTTGATTGAAAAATATGCTTTCTTTTGATTTCTTATTTGTGCTTTCTGTTAACAATTGTGGTGTTGATGATGATTTGGTTTTAATGAATAAGAATGGTACAGATGAACATTCAATGTGTTGCTTGTTGTTTAATAATTTATAAATTGACTCAACATATTGGAATGATGATTGATTATCATCTTCATCATTATCATCATAGAGTAAACAGATTAAGTCAGCATTTTCGCTAATCTCATCAATCAATGTAGATGATTGTTTACTATTTTGTAAAGTTTCTAGTGATTTGGTATATTCCTTTAGCTACAGATTAAAGTTTTAGCATATGTTTTTACAATGTGTATATTCTATTTATATATAGCTAAATACTTACAATTAAATATTTTGAATTTAAAATTTGACCACAAACCTGTTTAGTGTCATTGGTTGGTTGATAGATTGAAGATAGTGGATGACCAATAAATGTCTTTAGAAATGTTGATTTACCACAAGATTCTTTACCAAATACCAGACAATTAATTACACATCTGGACATTTGTTTATAACGTTGATCTAATTTTCTATTTCTCTGTAGATTAATCATATTGGTAGTATCTTTACAACCTAAATAGGCAAGATACATCAATGTAGTTTTATAATCTTGATAGGTTTGTTGTTGCCAATAAGATAACCAACCACTTAGTGTTAATAGTGTCTTATTATTATTATTATTATCAATTTCTGTGGTGACGTTGTTAAATTGATCCAATGGTTGAAGACCTGCAGGAACACCAATTGGTGATAAATCTTTAAATAAATCAACAATGTTATCTATTGATAATCCAGTAGTAGTAGTAGTAGATGATGATGATGATGATTCTTTTTGATAGATAAGAAAGAGATCAGTTAGATATTTCAAACCTTCATCACTTAAGGTAACATTGTGATCTTGAATTACTGTAAATTTTGGAGATAGATAATCACTGTCTAATTCTAAATTATCTTCATATTGGAAATAACGTAATAACTTCCATACTTTCTCTTGATTATGATTAGCTAATATTAACTTTACCATTTGTGTGAAACCATACAGAGTAAGTTTCTTATCAGCAGATACCACTACATTTGTATCATTATTATTATTAGGGAACATTGCAGATAGATTATCAATTAATTGTTGAAAATCTAAAGAAAATATCTCTAATTGTGATTTTGAACTTAGTTGTACAGCTTCATATTCACTTTGATCCAATAGAGAATCTCTCTGAACATCACAGATTTTGAAAATTCTATTTAGTGCTAACTGACATAGTGGTGTTATACATTCATTTTGTCTATCCCAAAGTGGTGACTCTGGATAAACACAGTGATATTCAATCTCTGATATACTTTTAATTACTGATTGAATATCTAAACTGGATATCTCTGACCACAATAATGTATTATTATAATCAGATTTAAGTAACTCAATAGTTTCTCTACTGATGCTTGAATTCTTTTCATATTGATCATCATTGACCAAATCCAATTTATTACCTAATATTAATATAGGTATTTGCTGTTATGTTTTATATATATATATAAAATATAAAAATTAAATGATAGTGTGAGGAAGGAAAATAGAAATAATCAGTACTCCCTTTAAATAATATTTTTATAAAAACCTATGCATACATGATTTTTTAGAGATTTAACTAGAGGTAGCCATTTCATTCGAATATTCATAAAAGTATCAATTCTATCAATACTGTATACCATTATAATGGCATCTGATCTTTTAATTTCCAAATCTCTCTGTGTTTGATCTGAATTATCACTGTCCACTATTCTAAAGATTTGATCTTGATTTGGTATGATAATTTCAGGTATGACACTTGGTACATTCTCTGAAAAATATTCATTAATTAATGAACTGATAATAGTAGTTTTGCCAACACCCTCTATTTTTTTTTAATATATTAATATATATTCTAAACGATTATTTCAAAAGGTTAAAACATACTATCACCAATAAATAATAATTTTATATCTGGTTTCATTACTGTATCAATAAGATAAAAAAAAATTTTTTTATAATTTGTTTTTTTATTTTGGCGCACTTATTGAATTATGACTGCAAAAAAATATTAAAATCTTGAGTTTTTTCATTTTTTATAAAACTAGTACTAGTTTTTAGAAGATGACAGAAAAAACACAATTACATGAATTATTACAAAAGAAAGGATTTCCTCCGCCCTTTTATGAGGTGAAAGAAAAGGGTGCTGATCACTCTAAAGATTTTCAAGTACTTATATACCATTGAATTCAATTTTGAGAGATACTAACCAGCAAACAACAAACCGACTATTCAGAGTACAATATTATTTTTAGGTGAATCATTTGTATCAGATTGGAAAAAGAATAAAAAAGAAGCACAGAATCATTCAGCAAAACTAGCATTAGATCATTATCTGAAATCTCATCCCAATGGACTACCCACAAAAAAGGATAATAGGAGAAGACCTGGTAGTATACCATCTAATCAACAACAACAACACCAACAACAACAGCACCATCAACAGTTAATACCACCACCACTACCACCTCCTCAAACATCTACACCAGCATTAATGCCACCAATGCACCCAGATAGATTAGAAAGACTTCAAAACGATCAATTAATTGCATCCAATTTTACTTCAAACAATATGGATTTAATGTTACCACCACCAAATCAACACCTTTCACCATCTCACAATAGTGCTAATTCTGGTATATTACCATTACCAACTCCAATGAATATTTCTAATACTATGAGCAATAGTAATAATAACAGTAGTAATACAAGTGGTGGTTCTTTATATTCATCAGCATCTTATCCAACACCCACAGAGAAATCTCCATTGAATAAAACTAGTGCTAATAGTAGTAGCGGTAGTAATAGTAAAAGTAGCACATCTACAACATCAACAACAACAACAACAAACACATCAAAACAAAACATAACACCAGATAAATTTACAAATCAAAATATATACGATAATAGCTACTCTAAATTGAAGGACGAATTTGAACAATATAAGAGATCATCAGAGACAGAGACAACAACTCTACAAAAAAAACTAAAGTTATTAGTTGACTCGCATCAAAAACTTGAACAATTAGTATTTGAAATTAGAGATAAACTATCCGATCAAACACAACAATATCTCACACCAATGAAATTTCAACCATTTGTAAAAAAACCTTTACCACAAGATATGTTTGATCTATCGAGTTTATCAAATTACAACAGTAGTAGTAGCAACAGCAGTAGTAGTAACCTATTATTAAGTAACCAATCACAAAATAACCAAAACCAATTTAATTATACGAATATTCAACAAAATAACAATAATACGCCAATAGCAATGGATATAAGCTGTGATAAGGTAGTTGATAAAATGGTTAACAATGTTAATGCTATTACTAGTATAAATGCTGCTGATATTAAAGATGGTATTATTAATAATGGTGATATTTACAAGGATGTGTTGACACCAAATAAGGTGGTAAATGAATATCATAATAGTATATGTAGTGCAACACCAGGTACCAATGTAGTAGAAGCTGTAAATAAGTTTAGAGAATTTAAATTAATTGAGTTGTCAACACTCATTAATGAAGAGATTGAATTACAAGTCTATCGTGTAATTTATTCTGGAATCTATCGTGCCAAGGAATTTAAACACTTGGATAAAACCTATCTCTTTCAGGGATATTGTTTGTACACTAGTACACTGATACCACTGAAACCTATATTGCACATTGTCAATAGGAATAATGAGCATTTTGGTGTCTCTTTGAAATTCAACCAGGTCATTCGTGTAAAGAAATCAGAATTTCAAATACTACTCACATTTAATCGTGTCTTGTTTCAAGATATTCTCAGTCAGAGATATATGAACCATTTAGATCCTGAAAACTATTTATTGATACCTGATGTAAAATGTATTTCCTCACCTGGTCAGACTATTTATCAGAATTTAGTTGATCTACTCAAGTATGAGGAATTGGATGTAATCAAACTCAACAAACTCTACAAAGAATCAACTGATGACTTTAGAGCATTTCTAGATGATAAATTCACTGATAAGGTACTCGTTACAAATTTTGGAGATTTTACCATTTGTAAAAAAGTTGACCACTCACGTGTTGTAAAAACTCAAACTATGGGTGCTCAAGTAATTCCTTTGGACCTCAATTATCCACCACTACAATGTCTGCATGCTGCTGCAAAATTGAAACAAAACTATTGGCTATTAAAAGCTGTTTTATATTTTGATCAAAATGGTCAATTTGAAGATACCTCTCAATGGAATCAATTATCCAGCACCCAAGATAATGATAGCTTTCAAAAAAAATCAAAATATGAAAAAGATATATTTGATTTAAATGATGGTACTGTAAATAGAAAAAAACAAAAAACATATAATCAAAACAATAGTGAAAATAATAGTGATATCTCTTCATCATCAATTAATACTACCAGTATTACCGAAGATAATACCAACAATCTTAATAATGACAGCGAGAATAATAATAATACTATGGTAAACGATAATAATAATGAAGGGGAGGAAGAAGATGATAATGATGGTGAAATTAATTTTGATGATTTTATTAAACAAAGTAAATATTATGATAAAGATATTCACTATTGTAAGATTACGGGTATCACAGCACAAATGCATGCTATTGCAAAATCAACATTGATAACATTGTATGCAGAGACAAAATGGTGTCAAGATTTATATAATTTCAAACAAAAATCACAAATTAATCTAACTAATCCCAGATTAATAAGAGAGGTATTCACACATCCATCTACTAAACCAAAAGGTGCTAAAATTAATGTAATTGAAGAAATGTCACATGATACCTATAGACCATTTACAGGTGATAATCAACGTTTAGAATTCCTTGGTGACTCTGTATTAAAGTTTACTAGTTCACTCTATTTGTATTTCCGAAATAGAGATATGAGAGAAGGTGAGCTTAGTAACATTCGTTCATTTCACACCAATAATAGTTATCTCATGGATATCAGTAAGAAGATACGTCTAGATGAAGTATTGAGACTAAACTATTTTGGTAACACAAAGAAACCACATGCCGATGTAATGGAATCTCTCTTTGGTGCCTATTATCTAGAGCATGGTATATCACAAGTCTATACTTTTGTTGTTGATCATATATTCAGTTCCTCTGCAGATTGCTCACACTATGGTACTGGTCTATTAGAAATGCCTAGATACAAATGTGATCATAGTTCTCATACTGGTTTAGACCCATCTATTGATGAATTTCAATATCGTATGTTAATCTATCTAGATTGTCCCTATTTATTAGTAGATGCATTTCAATTGTATCACACTACTCAATTGAATCAACCAGCCATTCAAATGCAAAATGAAGATATCAAGAATAACAATCAACGTTTAGAATTTCTTGGTGACTCCGTTATTGATGTCATTGTAACTGATTTCCTCTTTAGAGCATTTCCAAAACAACAAGAAGGTTTCCTCACTGAGCATCGTTCCATGTTAGTAAAGAATGAAAACTTTGCACGTCTAACCAGAACTCTAGATATCCCACCAAATTTGGACAGCTTTACACGTGACCAATTGTCAACTAAAAAACTTGGTGACTATTTTGAAACTCTCATTGGATGTCTCTTTTTGGATAAAGGTTTTGAATTTGTAAAATCTTTTATTTACAAGCATTTGAATCTCTCTAGAGATAATATTATTAATGCCTATGGCCTGGATGATGATGGCTATAAAATATTTGATGATGATTTACCTACTATCCAATATTTACCTTCTAATACTAATATGACTTTCACCGATGATAACTTATTGGAGTCTCAATAAATGAAAAGTAATAGTAATTTATTGGAAAATAATAGTCAATCTAATATGTTGCTATAACTAAAATAATAAAAAAGTAAATGGATGGTGCTAAAAACTGTTGATAAAAATTTTGAATTTTATATGTTAAATTTAATTTTTTCTAAATTTAATTTACAAACATAAAAAATAAAATGATAAAATCATTAAAAGGAAAAACAATATTCATAACAGGTGCCTCAAGAGGTATAGGTAAAGAAATTGCAATTGCATCAGCAAAATTAGGAGCCAATATTGTAATCGCAGCTAAAACCACAGAACAACATCCAAAATTAAAAGGTACCATATATTCAGTACAAAAAGAGATTGAGGATTTAGGTGCACAATGTCTAGCATGTATCTGTGATATTAGATTTGAAGATCAAATTGAAAAATCAGTTAAAGCCGCAGTTGATAGATTTGGTGGTATTGATATATTAATTAATAACGCATCAGCCATCTCACTGACTGGTACTCTCGATACACCTTCTAAAAAATTTGATTTAATGGTATGTATACACTCTCAATCAATCAATCAATCAAAACAAACAATCAAAAAAACAACAAAATTTATTAACATTTAAATTTAAATAGATGGGAATTAACACTAGAGGTACATATTTAACAACACAATATTGTTTACCATATCTATTAAAGAGTAGTCATCCACAAGTTTTAAATATCTCACCACCATTAAATATGAATAAGAAATGGTTTGAAGGTCATGTTGCATATACTATGGCAAAATATGGAATGTCAATGTGTGTTTTGGGTATGGCTGAGGAATTTCGTGGTAAAATTGCTTTTAATGCCTTATGGCCAAAAACTGCAATTTATACAGCTGCCATGGAAATGTTAGCTGGTTCTGATGTTGCTGATAAATGTAGAAAACCATCTATCATGTCAGATAGTGCATTGTGGATATTCAATCAACCACTGTCTTGCACTGGTAATTTTTTCATTGATGAATATTGTGTTAAACAAGCTGGTATCAAAGACCTTGACCACTATGCATACAACCCAAAATCTTCACTAATGCTTGATTTCTTTTTAGATGGTGATATGAATAATGAGTCGAAACTTTAAAGACATACACCAATGTATTATCTGAAAAAAAAAAAAATTTTTAGTGGCATGGTCCACATCAATAAAAAAATTTAATTTGTTATAAATCAGAATTAAATAAAAAATATCAACAGCGATAGGATCATTCTTTATGTTTTTTCTAAAACCAAACACAGAAATCGATTTTTTTACCTCTCTTATTTGACCTGCGTTTATCAAATTTTTTTTTTTTTTTGATTTTTTTTTTACTTCATCCCAACTGATTTTTTTTTTTAACGCATTAATCCACACAGATATAGCTAGCAGAAATAATATTTCCCCAACAACACAATAATAATTAAATAATTGTGATCAATGATTTCCATTATTTAAATATTTAAAAAAAAAAAATTATCGATACCCACCATTTTTTTTTCTACCCCCATATCATTAATTAAATATCTTTGAAAATGTTCGGATTTAATCAATCGCTAGTAAATAACAATGGAAAGGAAAAACAACATCATCACCAACAACACCCGGATGTTTATGTAATACCACCAATTTTGGATACAAATCATCATCATCATCATCACCATCAACAACAACATCACCAACAGCAGCAACAGCAATCAGAACATGTTTTAATTTTTCAACCACACCAATCACAAATTCACCAAAACCAACACATTCAACCTATAAACTTAATTGGTAATGGAACAAATCAAAACAGATCAGAATGGTCTTCTATAGAAAATCACAATAATAATAGTTTTGTAAATCAACAAACATCACCACAAACTTTAATTAATAATTATACATTGACACATTTAAATTCAAGTCACAATGGTTTACAGCAACAACAACATCATTCTACCATTAACTCTCCTACAACTCTTGTACACCCAAGTACAATAGTACATAAACCAACATATATTAGAGATGATCATGTTATACATAATCATAACCATTCAACAAACCAACTAGGTTCATCACAAAATCAAAATAACCATTCACAAAATAACTCTAATAATAACAATAACACAATGATGAACACAACCAATATGCCATCAAAAAAGAAGAGATATATTATTGACAACAGACACCTATTTAATTGGGCACATTACAACAAAAATCAATGGCACAAATTGTTTACCATCTATGGCGAAATGTAGGTTTGAAATTCCAATTACACCCCACAAAAGTGCAAGGGCAAAAAAAAAAAAAAACCCTTAATTCTAACTTTCTTTATATGATATTTTTAAAAATATAGACAACCACCACTATTAACTATACTTGTAGAAAAAGGATTTGTTTATAGTGACCTTGATAATTCATGGGTATACTATAGAAGAAATCATTTTCAATTGGGTATTACAATTCAACATCATTTTATATTTGATGAGACAGCACCACCACTCATCAATCTAAATGGAAATCTATCACCAATTGAATCAATGAGTCTTAGTGTACGTGGTATTAAATCACCACAAACTACCAGTAGTAATACATCATCAACATCATCTGGAGCTATGGGCGTCTATTTCTCTAATAGTGAAGAAGTTGAAGTTGAGCTCTACCAAACAAATTCAAAACGTGAGAAAACTGAAGAAAAAGTACCACCACCAGTATTAGTTACCTATACCTCAACTGTTACCATCCCAAGATTACATTTTAGAAAAGCTACCTCTAATAATGCCAGAAAACATAAATTACCAAATCCACAACAAGAATATTTCCGTCTGATTGTAAAAATATCAGCTCGTTGTCAAGATAAAGATTATTGTATTACAAGTCTGATATCTGATCCACTTATTGTTAGAACTGGTCATCCTTCAACTCCTTCCAATACCACAACACCATCTACAACAAGCACCACAACAACCACAACATCAGGTAGTACAACACCATCACCTTCCCATAATACTAATGGAACTTATGTAATATCTAGCCAACAACAACAACAATCAACAAACCACAATTTATCTCCGTTGTTATCATCAACAACATCATCACCAACTATAAACCATAGAACACCAGTAGAAAGCTATATTGGTAGCAGTGATAATAATTTGTCGCCATCAATTCACCATAGTTCTACCAATATTACCAATCTATCATCACCAACTATAATCCCAACTATTCAAAGTTTCTATAACAATTTACAGCAACAACAATCACACATTCAACAAGCTCAACAACAACAACAACAACAACATCAACAGCAACCACAAATACAAAGTAATATTCATAATAACAATAATAATTTATTACCATCATCACCACAATCATCAACCACTTCACCATCATTACCATCTCCAAATTCTACATCTACATCACCACTTATGGTGTATAATAATAGTAATATTAACAACAATAATAACATGAAACCACTATTTGGTTTTAATAATAATGTTTCTGCTCAAACATCATCAATCACATCAACATCAACAACAACCACAACAACTAATAATACCCCTAAAAACAAAAGTAAAAAGAGAACTAATAGTGATTTAGATTATGATCTAAATGATAATGATGATTTTGAACAACCTTATATTAATAACAATAATAATAGTACCACAAGTACTTCGACAATTAATAATAATAGTAGTATTAACACCTTGGCACCAATAATTGTAACTGGTAATCATCCATTATCACCAAATTCATCAGATCAATTAGGTGACTCACCAATTCATTCTTCACCACCTTCATTACCATCACCACAACAACAATCTATTGATGATAATAGTAATAATAATGGTAGTATACCATCTACAACAAGTACAAATACTACAACAACAAGTACATCCGGAGATAATAGTGAACAAGTAGAGAAAAATGGATGGAAACTTAACCAAAATAATGGGAATATTTATCATTATGGTAATGTAGGTGTTAATAGTGAAAATCCACAAGAAGCATTATCAGTCGATGGTAATGTATTTTGTACAGGATTTTTATACCACACTTCAGATCAACGTGTAAAGACCAATATAAAAGCTGTAAAATCATCTGATCAATTAAAGAATATAATGAAGGTGAAAATATACGATTACGAATATAAAAAAGAGTGGGCAGAAGCACATGGTCTAACTGATTATCCAAAAGATCGTGGTGTACTAGCACAAGAATTAAAACAAACTCGTATACCCGGTGCTGTAAAGAGTGGTGGTGATAAGAGTCTAACTGATGGTTCAGTAGTCAAGGATTTCCTAGTTGTAAATAAAGAAAGTCTGTTCATGGAAAATGTTGGTGCTACTCAAGAACTGAATAATCGTGTCGATAATATCGGTATGGAACTAGAGAAACTAGATAAACAAAAGATACAAGATCTCGGTAAAAAAGTTGGTGAACTCGAGAGAAAAACCTACGAAGAAATTAGAAAAAATCAAAAGAGAAAGAAAATTTTCATCATTGTTGGTGTCGTAACCCTTTTACTCATTTTATCTTTGGTTGCTCTCTCCGTTGTATTGGGCATCAAGAAACCTGAGATTATCACTACCTCTGATATCCCAGTTCCAAGACATTTGTCTGATAGTTGTGATAATTCAGATTCCTCAGCTTCTAATGCTTGTATTAATGATAGTAGTAGTAATGATACAACTTTGTAAAATGAAAAAAAAAAAAAAAAAGAAAACAAAAAAAATATATTCTTTTGTATAATAGTAGCTAGTAATAAACGCATATTCATCTAAATCAAATCGTATCATTACACTAAATTGAAAATGACTGTCAAATTATCATAAAATTTTTTAAAAATTTTTTGCAAGATTTTTTTTTTTATTTTTTTTTTTTTTGTAATAATAATCAAATTTCTTTTTCAGATTATATTTATATAAATAGAGTTTGTCGTTTATTTAGTAAAATTACTAAAGCCAACAACAAGTTTTGTATTGCTTTTGTTTTTTTTTTTTAAGAAAGTAAAATGGTATTAAATTTAATACCAGATTGTAGGGGAGGAGAAAGTAACAGCAGTAATAACCAACTAGATATCACTCATATCAGTTACTCAATATCTCTACTAGATCGATGTGTAGAATTTAATATAAAATACAAATATAAAAATATTAGTAGTTTACCATTGTCTTTAATGTATGTAATAACAGATTTACAATTGTAGCAGCAGCAACGTCAAAAAAGAGTACATATTTATATTTTATTAAATTTAGCTTTGAAAATGATTTAAGAGATTTAGGTATACTATTTCATTTGGAAACTATACAGTCTGATCAGGGTGGACCCAGATTATACACACTGTTTAATTTAGGATCAGAAGAACCGTTACAAAATCAAATTAAAGATTTGATGAATAATAATTATAATCTATTGTTAAAACAAATACAGTACAATAACATTAGTAGTAGTAGTAGTAGTAATAGTAATGGTAGTAGTAGTAATAGCATTGAATTATTACCAGATAAAGAAATTACATTTATTTCCAAATATTATAGGGAGATAAAATTTAATGCATCAGTAGATGATCAACTAACTATAACTGTTCCAAAAAAAGTAAAACCACAAACAACACATAAAGTTAATATTGATCTTTTGATTGAATGCCAATTTTCAACATTGGTAAAGAATATAACATGTCTATCACACCCAGAATCAGTAGCCGGTAGTTTTTTGGTGGAAAATGGTACTAGTAAATCAATGTTTCATATAGAGTCTACTGAACAAGAGGATATGACAATTCAGATACAATTGGACAAGAAAGACGTACAAAATCTAAATAATCAAAATCAATCATTCCAAGGTTGGTGTACGGGTGTCAGTTTAAATGATGTAGAGAATACCACAAGACAACAGTTAACTGAATCGTCACAACCACCATTCATCTACAGTTCATTGGTACAAGTAAATATTGATAATGTCAATAGTCTAGAGGTACAATGGAATTCACCAAATCACGATACAACACAACATCAAAATTTACAATCTGGTCAGATTGTTTATTATTTATTTGAATCGGAGCAAATGATTGCACTCACTAGTAGTAATAATGCTCTTAATACCAGTAATGCTATTAATACCAATAATAATGTAATTTTAAAATTAAACTCAGACACTAGTAATAATAATACTATACATTTACAATTAAAAAAAACCAAATTATCATCACTTTTAAATAGATACATATCACTACACAAAATAATGTTAAATTTTGATAATAATAATCAACAATCAACAAATAGCCTTTTAGAAGATAAATCCAATCTATCAGTTTTAAAGTTATTTTTTAATATTCACTACCAAGATTTAATAACATTACTACAACAACAACAAAAATCATCACCACTCTCACAAAGTGCTCCTGATATTAAGAATAACAACGCTAATAATAATAACAACAACACCACTATCAACATTTCTTCAAATTCAACTAGTAATAATAAAACTGGAGAATCATTATCAAATATGATTGGTAATTTACAAAAGCATAAATTACCAGGTATACAATCATTTACAGCACCACCATCAGTAATGAATAAGGATCTCAGTAATCCAATTGCTGATTTTATTGCTGCTAATAAACAGGGTTTAGGTACCAGTTCAACAACACCTAAAGCCAAAAAAGGACCACCACCTAAACTGGGTGCTGGTGGACCATCAATGCCAGGCCAGACTAGTGATATTCGTCTACAGAGATTAGCAAGTTACAATAAAGTAAATCAAATGTGGAATCTCTCACTATCAGATCTTGCAGAAAGACATACCATCTCACAGAGAGAATTAGAACCCTATGCAATGGATTTGGCATTGTATCATGTAAAAAGTCATTGGTGGAAACCCAATAGAATTGCTACTATTCAGGAGATTAAACTACTACGTCAGATTATCTCTCAGATTATTCATAGTAATAAGATTGATATAACATTTGTAGATACTAAAAGGTCATTGAAACCTAAACCTCCTTCACCATCCGTGTCATTAGGTTCCATTTCAGGAGGTTTTCAGGATCTTGGAAAGCTTTTAAATAGTAGTAACAGTACCGGTTCTTTGACTAGTAGTACTTCCACTGAACCAGAGGAATTTGAAATCATTAAAGAGGTAGATCCAACAAAATTAAAATGGATTATAGAAAATGTTTTGGACAGCGAAAGATTACAGTTTCAGAGTATTGATCAACAACAATTACAACAACAACAGAAATCATGGTTTAGTATCAGCGCCTTTGAAACTAAAGGTAATAGACCCCACATGGAGGATAAACATGTCATTTTAGAATATCCAAATCATTTATATGGTCACAGTGAGAGTAACAAGGAGCAAATATTTTTTGGAGTTTTTGATGGACATAATGGTAAAATTGCGGCTGAATATTCAAAAATTAATTTACCATATTTAATTTATAATAGTAATAATAGTAATAATAATGAACCAATAGATCAATCAATCAAAACAGGATATAATCAGACCGATAAATATTTCCTAGAGATGGCTGAAAGAGAAGATAAGAAAGCAGGTACTACAGTGGCAACTGTAATTTTGGAAAAAGATAAAATACACGTTTCAAATGTAGGTGACAGCGAGGTGATATTATGTTGTAATGGTAAAGCACAAGCACTCTCTACACTACATAACCCCAAAAACGAATCTGAAAAGGACAGAGTTGAACAAGCTGGTGCCACTATAATTTGTTATGGAACTTTAAGAGTAAATGGTATACTTTCTGTCACCAGATCGATTGGTGATAAAAATTTAAAAGAATATGTAATCTCAGATCCATCCTATATATGTCACTCATTGGCTTCCACAGATCAATTTCTCATTATGGCTACTGATGGTCTTTGGGATGTTTTCACCTATCAAGAGGTGGTCGATTTCATTTTAACTGGTAAATTTACTCAACAAGATTTTCAGAATCAAAATTCAAGTGGTAACAACAGTAGTACCACAAGCGTTGATGACTCTAATATAGGTCTATCCTCTTCAACTAATGATATCAATAATTGTAATAATAGTAGTAATAGTAATAGTGATGGTGATAAACCTACTTCCTCTAATTCAACTTCACTATCTGAAAGACTAATAGACGAGGCAATGAGAAGAAACTCTAAGGACAATATCACTCTAATTATAATTTTTTTTACAGATAATTATACTCCACTGGATTTATCTTCGGTTGTACAACAGAGTAATAGCTAATTACTCCATTAGCTCTTGTATCCATTTAATCTCATTGCCCAAGCTTAACGTAAAATATTAAAATAAATTTAAAATAGAAAATTAATAATCAGATTTTCCATGTATATCATCAAATTGCTTGTTGTTTTTTATTAACATATATATTAATCACAAGTCACTAATGTAAAAAAATTTATAACTCAAAGCCTTTACTGAGTATGTTTAGAAAATTATGTATTTATTTTTTAGAGTTTATTCTTTGAATGATATTGTTAATTGAGCTAGAGGCTAATTGTAAATGTGTGAATAAATTTTTAGTAAATTCTTTGTCAATCCAATTTTTCAGTTGTACAGTTAATAGAGAATCAATACCATAATCTTTCAGACGAGTGTCTAAATTCAATTTTGAAGGATTGATACTCAGTAATTCAGAGATAATAGAGACAACTTTATCTTGTACAGAACCAGCAACAGCTCCAGCACCACCAGATTGGTCAGATAATTGGTCAAGTTTCTCAAGATGATGACCCATCTTTCTCTTCATTGTTGGTAAAGTTGAGAACAAATCCAAAAGACTAAAGTTTGAAATCATAAAGTTGTATTCTGTTGGGTTTTGACAAGCCAAATCCATACCACCAAGAATCTTTGATAAACTGACTAAAAGAATACCTTGTGATTTTAGGAATTCTAATACCGATTTATCGGAAGCTACAACACCACCAGCATCTAATGCACCCCAGTTAATTGAAACTGCTGGTAGACCAATACTTTGACGATAGGATGCCAAATGATCCAATACTAAGTTTGCTGAGGTATAAGCGCTTTGTTTTTGACCACCTAATACTGCTACAACTGAAGAGAACAATATGAAATTATTCAATGGCCATTGTAATTCAACTGACAAATCATGAAGATTAATTGCGCCAATGGCTTTTGGATTATGGGTATTCTCAATAGTCTCTAGTGTAATTTGGTCTGGTAGTACATATTCATAAACTGTAGCAAAGTGAATAATAGATTGGATTGGTGCCATTTCTGGGTTAGAGGCTTGAATATCTTCAATAGCTTTTTTAATTTCAGCTTTACTGGATACATTTACTTGACGGTAGTGGAATTTAACTGGTGATTTTTGGTGAGCCAATTGGTTAATTAATAATTCCAATTCCCATTTTAGAGAGGATCTAGAGAGAACAATTACATTACTGACTGTTGATTTCTCTAAAATCCAACGTAGAATATGAATGGCAATACCAGTTTGACCAGTAATGAGTAGTGTTTGATTGAATTGTTTCAATTTGTAGTCAACCTTTTTAATGGAATGGTTGGATAGAGCATTGTTTGTACATTCTAATTCTGGTAAAAGAACGTCAGTATCAAAGTCTTTAAAGTCAACAACAATTTTTCCAATGTGTTTACGTTCATTAATGTATTCAATAGCAGTCTTAATATCTTTACATGGGAATGTCTTTACAGGAATACCATCTAATTTACCTTCACTGATTGCTTGTGTAATATCCACAAGCATTTTGTTAACCAATTTACCATTGAATTTTGTGGCTCTTTCCAAGTCAATAGTTTGGTAACCAACGTGGTATTTGAAATTACCCAAATCTAATGCATCATTTTCAACCAATTGAGTAACAGAAAGATCCATAATTCTACCAACTTGTGAGAGTGCACGGAAATTAGCAGACATGTAATCACCAGACAAGGTATTTAGAATTAAATCAACACCTTTGGAATCTTGGTTTCTGAGTAAATCAGAATATTCCATATCTCTACTATTATAAATTTTGTCAATCAATGAACCATAGTTATCTTCTAGATATTGTTTCTTTTCTTGAGAACCAACAGAGACATAGATCTTTGCATTGCCAGATTGTTTCTTCCATTTTAATAAATTAAGAGAACTTAAACCAACACCACCAGTAGCAGAGTGAATTAAAATAGATTCTTGTTCTGAGTTGTAACAACCAATATGGAAAATACTGTAATATGATGTTGCATAGACCACTGGAATTGCAGCTGCATCAGTATATGAAATATTTTCAGGTTTCAAAACCAGCTTATCCTCAATAGTAATGACATGAGAACCACAAGAATGACTGGCAAAACCTAATACTTTATCACCAACTTTGAAATTCTTTACATTTGGACCAATTCTAGATACAATACCAGAGCATTCCAAACCAAATGGTGGTGAATAAATATCACCTTTACTAAAGACCTCTTGTGGAAGAAGACCTCTGTAGAATAGATTATCTTTATAATTGATACCAGCAGCCATTACTTTTATCTCAACTTGATCATTAATAAGCTCTTCTTTTGGTTTGAATTGGAATGATAGATTACTATTCAAATTCATGTATAATCCATTGGATTTAGATTCATAGGAATCTGATTTAAGATCATTGTTTTTGAATATTTTCTGTACTAGAACTTGTTCATTTCTAATCGAGTATTCTCTATCACCATGAAGCTTATAGGCAAGCAATTTCATTATATAGGAAATATGAATGGATTCCAATGACTTTGAATCAATATCTATACAATAGGTATCAATGACAGAATCAAATTCCAAAAAGTATCTAAATGTACCAATTAAAGATGAAGCAAGGTAATTGGAGCATGAGCTACCTGGAACTGTTTGGCAATCTCTAGTCAATAAGATAAATTTAGTAGCTAACTGACTGGCGAGGAGATATTGTGAAACTTTAGTGTAGTCCATTGTAGCTTGTTGGTAATTGCTAGTTGTCAGTTCAGATAGACCTTGGCAGAAGAAAATCAAATCTTTGTCAGTTACTGTGCTAATGTGTTCTTTTAGGAATTGATCACAACCTACAATAGTAACATCTGATTTGGCAAAGAATGATGACTGTGATTCAAGTTGTTCAACAATATCAGTGAAACCATTGGAACCTTGTTCACCAACATTCAAAGTAATATAGAAAATTCTGTCGAATGTTTGGTAAGCTCTATTTTCAATGGTAAATGGGATTGCTGACAATTCAATATTTTCTTTTTTAGCTACAAGAATGAGTGGTTCAACATTGGATCCTGTTGAGTTGGTTTCACAAGAGCTGAAACCACTGAGTTGTAGGAGCTCTTTCCATTCATCCGATGACAATGGGCATTTTGATACAGCAGATCCTACATCCTCACCTTGATGCAACCAATAGGATTGGTTATCACCCAAAACCAAATCATAATAGAAATTGTTCTTTGGTGGATCTACAAGTAACAGGGTAGCATTTGGTAACATTAGTTTTTGAACTTCTCTAATGAATGTACTAACTAATGGTAGCTTATATGTGATCATTGGTAGAACAACTAAGTCATAACTTGAAATTGATAATTTATCAGTTTCAATATTAAGACCTGCAATTGATTTAATTCTATGGCTCTTGAGAGACAAGTTACTGGATGGAAATTGTTTAGCCTTTTCTTTTAATTGACTCTCCATATCAACTTGATTAGATTGATCATAAAGAACGGTAAATTCAATCTCAACATGGCTTTCAGCTGAATAGATTTTACCCAAAATTTGGTCCAAGAATAAGTCTTGATTATCGAAATAAAGTACTTTTAGAAGTTGTCTCTTGTTGAGATTTTTACTAGATAGTACTTGAGAAAACAGACGTGATACCAATAACTGTATAGTGGATTCTTGGTGTTGAGTTACAATCTTTAGTGGGTTAGATAGTTTTAGATAACTTGAAACTTCTTGAGAATTGAGTGGATGACCTTCTTCATCTGATGAAATTTCAGATCCTCCATCTACACTTGATGCACCACCTTCAATCTGATTTTGTTGTTGATTAGATGTTGGTGATATTGTCAATGGAGATATATATTCATTACTAGATGATTTTAATAAGTGAACGATTGAATTAATCTTCTTTTCCAATAGTAATAGTTCAGTTGACTTTTGATATTTTGAAATATCAAATGATTTGGAAGTGTCAGAGGAGTTTACCAATGATACCAAAAACTTGAATAGATTAATATTATTAGCATCAATACCAAGAGTTTTTAGATCGACTTGACTGTCCAGTAATTGTTTCATATCAAATAGTGATGATAATTGGTTGGAAATCAAAGATACAGCATAAGAATGTACATTTGGATCTTTTACAAACTCCGACATATCAATTCCAGATTCAATTGGTTGAGAAACGGAGATTTTTGAAATTTCTTCCAATGGTGATTCTTTTGGTTGCCAATGATGAGTCATCAGTTCTTTGGTTGGATATTTAATTGCAGGTGCTTTTATACGAATCAATGAGGTTGATTTAACAGTTTCAATGCTGATCAGTACCTTGGAATCTATTGGGTTGATAATTTCAATACTGCCAAATGTTGAATTTCCAACTTGTTTCAATACACGACTGTGAACATAGAGGAACTTTGGATTTTCTTGACTGTTTTCTGCTGGCATGTTATGTTGGAAGAATTTCAAGCACTCTAAACGATCAAAAACAACTTCTTGTGGTGCATCAGCTAATGCAATAAGACCATGTAGAGCACAATCTAGTACTGATGAATTGAAGAAATAGTGTTTATCTAATGGTGAGGTTTCAGATAACTCTAATTGACAAAGACTGGAAAGATGACCAATTTTCATCTTTTGAATTCTTTGGAATGTCTCACCATATGGTAAACCTAAGGTAATGAGCTTCTGATAGACCTCTTGTTTAGAAAGAGTGGCAAATGAACATTCTTTAAGGAGTTGATTGATATCTCTTTGAGTGTTGTTATAGTTTAGTGAGAATAAACCTAATCTACCATTAGCTGATTTTGACCATTGATCAGTTTGATTATGATCCTTGAAAAAGAATTCAACTTTGAATTCGTGTTTTGTCATTGTTGGTTGAATTTGGGTTTGTAAATGATGTTGTTGACCTTCTTTTAAGAAGAATGGGTTTACAAACTCCAAATTATATATTGTCAAATCCTGATTAGGGAAACATTTCATAAGATTATCGATATAACCACTACCAGGGAACAAATATTTACCCTTGATTTTATGACCTTTTAGGAATTGGAAGGCTGGTCTCTTTACATCAATCCAATTTTCATAGATTATATTACCACCATGTTGATTCTTTCCTAAAAGAGTTGTAGCTGGACCCATTTTAATTTTTTTACTGGTAAGAGGTTCTTCCCAATACTCTTCGGTATCCCATTGATATTTTGGAATTGACACCAGAGACTCTTTCCATTCTGGATTTTCTTGATTGTTTAATTGTTGACCAGATACAAAATCAATATCCAAACCATTGCAATAGAGTTGACCTATGGCCAATTGAATTTGAGTATTTTCGTCTTTTTTCTTGTGTAGAGGACTGATTAGAACTGGTTTAAGATTTTGTGGGTAGTTGGCTGGAACACATTTTGGAATGTAGAATGAAAGAGTTGGGTGTGGTGCTAATTCAATAATAATGGGTGGCTTGGAAGTTAACAATTGGCTATCCAAGAGATATTGATAGATATTAGACATGGTTTTATCAAACAAAACTGTACTACGTAAATTGTCATAGATAAATTCGGCGTTATAGAATCCTGGTTTTGACATTAGTTGAGTGGTAACGGTTGAGAAGAATGGAATAACTGGAGCTTTAGATTGTGGTAAATCTTTTAGTTCTGATAGAACTTGATCTCTAATTTGTTCTTGTTTACTACTGTGGAAAGAACATGGTGTACCCAATAATGCACAGAAAACGCTTTGTCCTTGTAGTAATTCTTTCATTGTATCCATATCTTCTTGAGAACCAGTGATAACAATAGAGTCTGGTGAATTTTCGCAAGCAATTTCGACATTTGGCATTGAGACATTATTATCCTTTAGGAACTCTTGATATTGAGTTAAACCAATACCAATAGACATTAGTCTACCACTACCAATAGTGAGATTTTGTAGTTTAGCTCTATTGTATACAACACGACATGCAGTTTTAAGATCAATGATACCGGCATAGTAAGCGCTGGTAACCTCACCAAAACTATGACCAACAACAACCTGTGGTTTAACACCAAAACTTTTGTATAGCTCAGCAAGACCAACTTGGACTAAGAATATACTTGGTTGTGCCAATTGTGGTTCATGGATTTCATCTGGAGCTTCTGATTCTAATGATTTCAGTTTTTTTAGAATACTGTAACCAAAGTATTCAGAGAGAATTGAATCACATTCGTCAATGGATTCACGGAAAATTTTGTTATTTTGGTATAAATAGCTACCCATATCTCTCCATTGAGGACCTTGACCACAAAATACCCAAACTACAGGTGGCTGACTGTTTGGTGTTGAAATGGTACTTGTTAAGTTTGCCTGTGAATAGACAGCATTCTTTTTCTCCGATAAGGAGTTAATGGAGCTTGAAGATACAACCATTCTCTGTACTTGATGACTCTTGGATTGAGTTTGATATCTAATGAAATCTTTAATGTTCAAAGATGAACCTATCTTTGTAATGGATTGTAAATAGTTTTCCAATGAAGTTTTGGAGTTTGCTGAAAATGGTACAAGATATTCTTTTTCACTGTTTTCTATCAGTGTATTGTTCTCTTTAATTGGAGCTTTGTACTCTTGAAGAATCATATGGCAATTGGAACCAGATAGACCAAAGCTATTTACACCCATTGCGGCAAGTTTAGTAGTTGGCCATGATTGAGTTTCAGTTACCACTTTAATATTCCATCCTTCAAAATCAATTTTAGGATTTGGTTTGGAATAGTGAATATTTGGTATCAATGTACGGTGTTTTAGCATTAATGCAACTTTAATAAGAGATGCAATACCAGCTGCAGACTCTAAATGACCCATATTAGATTTCACAGAACCTATAAATAATGGATCGTCTGATTTATGATTACTCTTAAAAACATCAGCAAGTGCTTCAACTTCAATTGGATCACCGACTGGGGTACCAGTACCATGTGCCTCTACGTATAATATATCACTGGGTGATAATTTTGATTTTGAGAGTGCAATTTCTATATTCTCACTTTGTGATTTCTTTGATGGTTGTGTAATATTGGTTTTTTGATTGTAACCGTCGACGTTTGAGCTTCCACCTTTAATGAGACAATAAACACGATCGCCATCACGAATTGCATGTGAAAGTTTCTTGAGGATTACTACACCAGCACCCTCACCACGAATGAAACCATCAGCAGATGCATCAAAACTTCTACATTGTCCTTGTTTACCAAGCATACCATATGCAGAAAAACTCATTGAAATTGTTGGATCAAAGATACCATTGACACCACCTACAACAGCCATTTGACAATCACCAGTTGCAATAGCTTGACATCCTAGATAGACAGCATTCAGTGATGAAGAACAAGCACTATCAACTACCATACTAGGACCACGTAAATCAAATGAAAATGACAAACGATTTGCAATAAAACTAGTGGCGTTACCAGTTGTAGTATAAGTTCCAATTTGGGTCATATCACGGAATTGACATCTCTGATAATCTAAATTCATCATGCCAATGAAAACACCAGTATCAGAACCTCTTAATTGTTGTGGTTGAATATGAGCATCTTCAAATGCCTCCCAAAGAATTGTCATTAAAATTCTCTGTTGTGGATCAATAGTTGGTGCCTCTTTTGGTGAGATACCAAAAAATAGTGGATCAAATTTTTTCCACTCTTCATCCTTCAAAAATCCACCATAACCGTTACTTATATATTCTTGTTCAGCCAGTGTTTTTGACCATCTATCAGGATTTACTGGAATGACACCGTCGAATTTCTGAAGCATATTTTGCCAAAATTCATTTGGACCATTACTCTCACCAGGAAATCTACAGCCAATACCAACTACTGCAATATCATCATCTATTAAACTATTAAATGTCATTTTACTATTCTTATAATTTTGTTACTATTATTATTATTAAATTTTTTTTTTTTAAATAATAATATTTATATATATTGTGGTGATTGTATATACTACGGTATTATTTTTAGAATAGTTTATATATTTAAAAAATTAATATAAAATAATAATAATAATAATAATAATAATAATAATAATAATAATATGGAAAATGGATGGAAAGTTTAGTATTTAAGAATAATATTCGTAATATTAAAACAAAACTTACTCTATTTACAGATAATTTGTGAGATAAATTTTTTAACAAATAAAATGTTCAGCAATGATTATTGGGAGAAGGAAATATAAATATTAAGAGTTTTACAGTGATTAAAATTAAATAAAATAATATATATTATAATTTGTTTGAGTATTTTTTTTTTTTTTTTTTTTAAGATTTTGTGAAACATTTTGAAATCCCACACGGGAAGTGATTTTTCATTTGGGGCGTTCCCTTTGATTAATTTCTTTACATTTTTCAATCAAATAATGAATCGGACGAACGAATCATAATAAGCCATTGTAGAGGGTCATTATCACTCCTTCTTTCTTTAGAAACTGAAAATATTTTTACAATTTCTTTAATGATGTTTTTGTGTAGGGGTTCTAATATTAAAAAAAATGATTGTAACCAACAAGGTAATATCTTTGATATTTACATAAATTTTTATAAATTTTATTCTAAAAATCTGACCAAAAGATAGACTTTTCGAACATTTTTTTATTCAAAACCCCACTATCTGCAGCAGTACGTCATTGTATTTGCAGTTGCAGATACACTTACAAATAATTTTTTAATTTTTTTCTAAAAATTGATTTTTTATTGGTGTTCATGGGAGAAAAGTATCAATGTATGCAAATGCAAATATTCTTTCATTCCCCTTATTAGTTCCTGTAAATTGCCAATTTAGAGAATACATTGGATATATCCAATTTCAAAATAACCAATACCCAGTTGAAATAAAATTAAAAAGTAATGGTTTAGTTGGAGATAGTTCAAATATTATCTTTGATGATTTAGACATTAAAACTACTGATGAGTTTTCTCAAATACTTCAACCATATTTATTAACAATTAAAAATGTATGTTTTCTAATAAAATCTGAGATAATCAATCAATGCTAATATTTGTATTAAAAAGAGAGCAGTTCAATGTAAAGATTTAAATCAATTCTTTTATGAATTAAAAGATGTTATTGAAAAGATACCGGTTGATAGTCGACAACAACAACAACAACAACAACAACAAAAACTACCGAATGCAGATAGTAAAAAACAATTACCAATTCAAGTTTATACAATGATATTAAAGGAATTAGAAGATATTGGTTGGAAGAGAATTGTAAAGATTAATGATTCTCTAAATGAATTTCAATTGTTATTTAGTCATGATAAAAGAGAGTTTATAGTAAATTTTAATATTACTGATCAGTATCCACAACAATCAGTAATAACCAATCATCCACTAATTTCATTGTATAGTGATTCTACTAGAAATAATATTATATCTACTAGTAATATTGATGATAACTCTACTATTAATAATATGAGATTACATTTAAATGATCTTTATAAGTCCTGTAAAACTATTAGACAATCAATGAATTTCATTGAAAAACTATTGGAATACTATCATGACTTTTTTAAGGTTATGGATGAAATTGATGATAATTCTTGGGTTTTAGACCCTGAACATCCATCTTGTTGGATATCAGAGAGACGTTTGAATCTTGGTAATAACACTTCATTATACTTTAATGTGAATCCTGATGATCCTTTTATTCTACCAAGAGATTGTAGGTTCCTCGGACCTAGTACACTAATTGAACCCTATAAAAAGAATTTAACAAAAAATTGGCAAGAATGGAAACCAAATTTATCTCTATTGGATAACTTTAGAAATATACTCTCTGTTGAATTTTCAAAGAAACCTACATTGGGTTCAATAGACGATCAACAAACTATGGTTGAATGTGGTATATGTTATTCATTAAGAGATGCACTCACCAATAATCTACCATCTATGACCTGTGAAAATATTCAATGTAAAAAACCATTTCATCAAGATTGTATCTATGAATGGTTTAAATCATTACCATCAGTACAACAAACATTTGGTGTTATTTCTGGTCCTTGTCCCTATTGTACAACTAAAATTATAGTTTCATTTAATCAAAAATAAATTGAATGATTTTCCCTCCTTTTTTTTTTTTATTTCAATTTAGAAATCAAAGAATGCAAATATTTATTAAAGAAACAAATAATCAAAATAAATGGTTTTTAATTGAATTACAGGGTAAATTAGAACAATTAAATCCCAATATATCATTTAAAAATGAGCCGTTGGGTATCTTAACAAAGAAAGCAAGTGGAAAAGATGATTATCAGTTCATAATGGGTAATACACAGTTAGAGGGTAAAGAACAACCTCTGAAAAAGCCTTTATTAGTCATCAAAAAGATAAAGTCTGATGATAATAGTAATAATGTCAATATAATTGATCAGATGGATATTGATAAAGTGGATACAAAAGAACAAGTTAATACTGAATATATAATAGAAGGAGTTTGTACTAGTAAAATATCATTTACAACTAGACCAACTATAATAATACCTCAATCCTCAGTTCAATATGGATCACCTCAACATAAATCACCAAAATCCTCACCTTCCTCATCCCCATCATCTTCACCAATTTCTAAACCAATTTTTAATAGTTCATCTCCACAACAACCACAATCAAAATAGTCTTTTCAAATAAATCACTTCATAATAATAATAACGTAGCAGATACACGAATATTATTTGGTTCTAAGATGACTTATAGTCTCCTAAAATATCAAAGGACACTTCCCTAAGATTGATTTTATGTAAGATTGGGATACTAAATAGAACCTCTCTTTTTGATTTCCCATTCAGTTATAATTGACAACGCACAAAAAAAAAATACAAAAAATCTTTTAAAAATCTTCGTGAACCAGGGTTTAATACAAATACTGAAAAGCAATATAATACAAATAAAGATAAATAATAATCATAAGATATAAAGTCTATTTGATTTTTTTTGTTGATATTATTTGTGTTTCCAAGTTGCACCAATCGCAAATTTGAGAATTTTATTAAGCAATATAAAAAAAAAATTTTTATTATTTTTTAGCAATCAAAGCATATTACAGTGACATTTATTCTTGTTTAAAAGAATAAATTAATAGTTTTAAAGAAGAGTTTTAAATTTATATATATATATATAGAGGGAATGTGGAAGAGAAGAGAATGCAATAAATGTGCTATTAGTATAGTTATAGTTTGTAGTTCATTATTTATAGCTGGTTGTTTATTGTTAGGATTTGGATACAAGCAATTTAGATCAGAACCACCACCTCCACCATATTTTTGGAGTTTAAATTTATGTAAATTAAGAAACGAAACATGGGTTGGATACCCATTGGATGCTGGTGATATATGTCCTACACCAGAACAAATGCAAGAACTAATGGAAGAAGGACAACCACAGAAATTTAATATACCAAGTAGTATAGTAGGCGAATCTATACCGTATGAACCTGTATTTTATATTACCAATAATGTATATGGTTCTGTTGAAATTTCACATAAACTCAGAGGTGATACTATATTTACTAGATCGTCTTCTCTGACTAAACTCGAGAAGGAGGAATTTGCAATTTGTGGTGGAAAGAGAATTTATGTCTATAGAGATGGTCCTCAAAATGAAGAGGAAGGTGACTATATAGATCATGATTGTCAGAATATAAAAGAAGGTTGCGAATATGAACCAGCAAGATCATTAAATGCCTATTCATTCTTGGAGGCAACTGTACACATGACTGACATACCTGAAGAAGGTTCACAAGTTATCTTATCTGTAATGTTAAATGCAAATAATGCTTCAATGATTAAATTACCTGAAGCCTATTTGGAATATAAAATTGCTGGACGTGGTCCAGAACAAGATGCTGGTTTGGCATTGATGATTGTAGGTGCTGTTTTTGCCGATCTCATGCCCGCAACCGCTTTCTTTTTGCTACAAAAATTCTATTATGAACCCAAAAAGAGAGAAGAAGAAGAAGATACTAAAAATATGATACCATTAATGGAATTACAATAATAAATATTTATTTTTTCTAAATAGAAATTTACACTTTTTTAAATTTTTTATTTGATTGTTTAAAACAACCACAAAGAGGGTTTGATCGATTTTTTAAAAACAATGAAAATTAATTGTAATACTGTTATTATTGGAAAGAAATTAATATTGGTACCATATAAAAAACAACATGTTGAGAAATATCATGGTTGGATGTCAAGTGAAGAGATTAGAGAACAAACTGCCTCTGAAGAATTAAGTATTGAGGAAGAATATGAAAATCAACAATCTTGGTATGAAGATGAAAAGAAATGTACATTTATAATATTAGATAGAGATTTATTATCAAGTGTTGTTGATGACAATGGCAATGATAGAGGTGGTCAATGGCATTCTAATACACAAGATGTCATCAGTATGTGTGGTGATGTTAATATATTTTTTAATGATTTTGAAGAGGAAGGAACTGGTGAATTGGAAATTATGATTGCTGAACAAAATTCAAGAAGAAAAGGTATTGCTAAAGAGGCATTACATCTAATGATGAAATATGCAATTGATAATTTTACATTTTTAAAACAATTCATTGTTAAAATCTCAGAAAACAACAGTGCCTCCATTCAATTATTTAAAAATTTAGGTTTTGAACAAGTTGGTCATGTAAATGTTTTTAAAGAGATTAATTTAATTTTAGACAAAAATAATTATAAACCATTAAATAATAATCCTCTAGAAATTAAATCTTGGGAATAGATTACCTTATTTCTAGAACTTACTTTTTTTTTTTTATTTGAATTTAATATTCATAAACACAATAATGAATGATAACAAAAAATCAGCATTAATTCAGTTAAATGAAAAGAAAAGGTCTAGATCAAATGAACTAATGCATAAAGATAATATATATAGATTTAATCCACCAGATTTTAAATTATTAGCATTAAAATATCCTTCTTTTGATAAATAGTAAATATGATTAAATATGAAAGTGAAATATATTTCAATATAGTATGTGTAGATATGCTAATATTGTGATTTAAAGTATAATAAATAAAACTGAAAAGATTTATAATATAGATTGGAAAGATTCAAATGCAGTTAGAGAATTAACAAGAGTGATATTAGATAACGATTTTAAATTGACTGTAGAGATACCAGATGGTTTTTTATGTCCAACTGTTACATTAAGACTAAACTATCTATTGTGGTTAAATGATATTTTACTACAAAACAAAAGACAAAATGATGCTGATAATGACGAAATATATGCAATTGATATAGGCACTGGTGCATGTTGTATTCTACCACTATTAGCTTGTAGATTATTTTCAAATTGGAATTTATTTGGTATTGATATCAATAGTGATGCAATAGAATATGCTAGAAAAAATGTAAAATTAAATAATTTAGATGATCGTATAAAGTTAATGTTAAACGAACAAAAGGAAAGAGAGAATAGTGTTATAGTGGGTATTGATAGTCAGAGAGAATATCAAATATTAATGTGTAATCCACCATGGTCTACATCTATAGAGGAAACAAATTTAAATCCTAATACAATATGCACTGGTAACTCTGATGAATTAATCTATGAAAATGGTGGTGAAATTGAATTTATAAAACATTTAATTGATCAAAGTTTACTTTTAAAGAATATTCATATATTCACCAGTATCATTGGTAAGAAATCTTCAATCTCTCCAATTATTAAATATTTAAAACAACAATCTATAAAGAATTTTAATACTACAACCCTTGCACAAGGTAAAACATTTCGTTGGGCTATATATTGGATTGTCGATCAAACTCCTTTACCTATTACCAATATATCTGAAACCACATCTACTACTAATAATAAAAAGTTAAATCGATCTGAAAGAAGAAAATTGTTAAAAATAACAAAATCTGAAGATCAAAATATTGTACAATAGTCCGCATCCTAATAGTTTCTTTTTTTTTCATTCTCGTTTTTTTAGTTTTGTAAAAACTTTGTTTAAAACTTTACACAAAATTTTAAAATATTTTTGAAAATATTGTTATTTTTTTTTTTTTCGTTTCAATCGATTTTGATTAATTTTTCCAATTCAATTCACACACAAGATGAGGTAGGTAGTTTATAAGAACAAACACCCATACAACAGGTTTAAATAAGAAGAAAATAGATTGCTAGTAGTAGTACTACTTAGTCAATAGAAATCTCAAATAAAACCTGAACATTTTAGACAATAGAAATAAATAGTATTCTAATTAAAAAACAAAATTTAGTCACAGAAAATTTGAAGCTCCAAGACACGGTAATTTAGGTTACAGACCAAGAAAGAGAGCCGCCAGACACCAAGGTAAAGTTAAGTCATTCCCAAAGGATGATCGTACCAAAAAACCACACTTAACTGCCTTCATGGGTTACAAAGCTGGTATGACTCACATTGTCAGAGATTTGGAAAAACCAGGTTCAAAAATGCACAAGAAAGAAATTGTTGAAGCCGTCACCATTCTCGAATGTCCACCAATGTACATTGTTGGTTTAGTTGGTTACATTGAAACCGCTCAAGGTATCAAGACCTACAAAACTGTCTGGGCTCAACATTTATCTGATGCCTTCAAGAGAAGATTATACAAGAACTGGTACAACTCATCCAAGAAAGCTTTCTCCAAATACTCCAAACAATACGAATCTGAAGAAGGTAAAAAATCCATTGCCAACACTATTGCTGCCATCAAGAGACGTTGTTCAGTCATTCGTGTCATTGCTCACACTCAAATTCACAAGATGAAATTGACCCAAAAGAAAGCCCACGTTTTGGAAATCCAAGTCAATGGTGGATCCATTGCCGAAAAAGTTGACTTTGCCGTTGCCAACTTTGAAAAGACCGTCGCTGTCACTGGTATCTTTGCCGAGAATGAAATGATTGATGTCATTGGTGTCACTAAAGGTAAAGGTTTCCAAGGTGTCATTAAAAGATGGGGTGTCCGTAAATTGCCAAGAAAGACCCACAAAGGTTTAAGAAAGGTTGCTTGTATTGGTGCATGGCATCCATCAAGAGTTTCAACTACTGTACCAAGAGCTGGTCAATTGGGTTATCACCACAGAGTTGAACGTAACAAGAAAATCTACAGAATTGGTGCTGCTCAACCAGAGAAAGGAGGTAAACTTATCCCAACTGGTGCCACTGACTCTGATATCACCAAGAAAACCATCACCCCACTCGGTGGTTTCCCACACTATGGTGCCATCAAATTTGATTTCCTCATGTTGAAGGGTTGTGTTGCTGGTCCAAGAAAAAGACCTTTGACTTTGAGAAAATCTATCATTCCACAAACCAACAGAGCTGCCACTGAAAAGATTGTCCTCAAATTCATTGATACCTCATCTAAAATGGGTGCTGGTAGATGGCAAACTGCTGAAGAAAAGACTCAAGCTATGGGTCCAACCAAAAAACAAAAAGTTGCTGCCCAAAAGAAATAAACTTTTATTCAATTTAATTTGGTTTCTTTAAATTCATCATCTTCTGTTATCTTCTTTCTTTTAAATTAACTCATCATTTCGAAAAATTATAACACGTTTACATTACAAAAACAACTTTAATACACTTTTTAACAATATAATACAAGGACTTCAATAGGATATATACATTATACAATTTCTATTTTACAACTCATGTTTTACAATAAAAACTATTATTAAACTCTTAGCACTCATACAAATGTAATTCTAATTTATAACTTTTGTTTAAACTTAACAATTATATTTGCAAAAATTTACTACTTTACCATAATTGTACTACCCAAATGGTCTTTAGATAGATTATTATCATTTAGATCTTTCAAGTATATTCAAGATCTAGAATTTAATGATATGGGGATCCCATTTCAACTATCAGAGTCACTTAAACTAGTCTATTCTTATTGTTCATGATAAATGCTTATAAAAGAATTATCTAGATATATATTTTATTTCTCTTTTTAAACTGAAATGCAATAAGAAATAATTATTACTCTACTTGTAATTTTAAAACAATTAATTTTAAGGAGGGGAATAGCCACTATGCAAAAGGGATTAATCGGATTCCAAGTATCATCCTCTTATGGTTTTTCTCCTGGTGGTCCTATTTAGTTTTCTTTGGCCAAATAAAAGTAAATGAAAATATAGAAGGTGGATATTTAAAAAAGAGAATTTTAAAAGAATAACAATAATATTTTTAAAAATTAATTAGGTAATAATTTCATTATTAATATATTTAAATATAATTGTTGACAGAAATTTGTAAAATATATTTGCATTTCCAAATCAAATACAAATTATTTTTGAACTCTTATGTAGGGAAGTTGAATTTAAACTTATGAATACAACAACAGTTACTAAAATATAATTTAAGTAATTCCCAACTTTTTTTTGTTTATTAATAATTATCAATGAGGGAGGGGATATAAACTCAGCATCAGTTGGGTGTTCATTTTTAAATAAAATATTGTTAGTTTATTTTTTTGAATTTGAATTGGATGATTGATTTTGTTGATTTGGGTATGTATGCTCCTTTTCTAGATGTATATTTATGTTAAACTATAAAGTGAAAATGTAAGAATGGGAGTTGTATAACCACTACGCAAAAGGGACTAATCGGATACTAGGTATCATCCTCTTATGCCTCTTTTCCTTATAATAAGACCTTCTGGTATCTTTCATTTTCATTACAGAAAAAATAACATTAAATGTACTAATAATATACTACTGTTTTATCCCCAATGGTAAATATATATATATACATTCAATATTAAATGAATTTTTAATTATGATAATTGGTTTACTAAAAGTTGAAAAAAAGTTCTTAAGAATTTCTGATATAACTATAATTCAATTACAGTTTTAGAAACTCTATTGTTTTATCTTATAAACAAAAATAGATGCAAAGTCTTCAAAAAAAAGAGATTATACAGCAACAATTGCACCAAAATGTTGTTGTTTTCCTGCTTTATTTTATTTTTATAACTTTAAACCATGATACTTCCACTATTTTTGATTAATGAAAGTGAGAGAATTGTACTAATAAAAAAGGAAATATTCAAAAACCTAGTGCTATACAACTAAATTAAAACTTTTAAAATCATCAATATGAGAAAAATATTTGTAATTAATTAAAATTCTTCAAAAGAATTTAGAATAAATATTAAGAAATAGAAACTTATTAATATATAAGTTGGATATAGTTTGTTATGATGTCTTCTATTTCCCCTTAGCAAATTTAAATTTAGCTTTAGCCTTAGTTAGAGCTAAGTCCTTTTGTACTTTTTCTATAATTGAGGAGTATTATTGGGAAGTGTATTGAGTTTACTATTTAATATTAGAAAAGTTTTTTTTTTGGTTTTTATATGACCGCCATATATGAGGTCCAGTTGAGGATTCAGTGAAACAATCAATTTACAATATGCTCAATTCAAAAATTGTAGAGTCAAAAAATCTGAAACAATATAATGTGGTTTAGTTTTCTAAATGCCACGAGGGGTTCAGTGTTCAGGGGGTGTGGTCTAGAAAGTCTAAAGTCAAATCCATTTTGATTCAAACTACTAATACTACAAATCAATAATACAAAAACAAAATGACCTACCCAGAATTAACTCCAACTTTTCCAAATCAAAATATCATTTTGGACGACGGTAAGAATGTAATCTATGAAAATGGTGATATGTACCCTTTTCAAGGTAGTGGTGCTAGATTTTATAAATCTGGTGTGAATCCACTCTACCAAGACGGTGGTTTACGTTTGGGACCAAATGAGAAAATTTTCAAATTCGATGGGTCATAGTATGAGATTGGTTCAGGAAGTGGTGGCACTCCTATTGATACTCGGTGTTACATTTAGTGCCAATGGTGTTCACCTTCAGAGCGGTCAGAATGTCTATAACAGTGGCGGTACCCCTTTGAATAATTTCATCAGTGGTGGTGTGGTTTTCAATAACGGCGGTATACATTTACAAGCTGGTCAAAATGTCTACGATGTAGATGGTGTTCCATTGGACAATTCTTCTCCTCCTTTGGATACAAATGGTGTCACATTCCAATCAGATGGAATTCATTTGCAAAGTGGTCAAAATATTTTTGATAGTAACGGTGAACCTATCGATAACAGTGCACCACCACTCGATACAAGGTATAACCTTCCAACAGGACGGTTTACATTTGGCATCAGGTCAAAATATCTTCAATAGTCTGAAACTTGCAAAACCCAGAGTTTTGATGCTCTGTCTAAGATCACTACAGAGTGTGGTGATGGAGGTAGTGAAGTTAAAATCACATTCCCTCGTATAAAAGAGACTCCAAAACACTCAGTAAAAACATCTAACAATGTACTAAAGTTCAAAGATGAAATGTAAATAAAAATACAATTTTTAAATTTGAAGTATTACATATTTTATTATGTTTTTATGTAGATTGAATACAATAATCCGAGAGATTTCAAGGTGAATTTGTTAGTTCCTGGGTAGCGTTTCTCGGTGTAATAAAGTATGATGATCTCATTACTTTTTCTATATATTGGTCCAATATTTCTATATCTTTAAAATATTTTAGGATCTTTCTATCTTTCTCTTCATTGCTCATTCTATTCCCTAAATATTCTGCAATTTTAATGTCACTTGGGTAGTAACCTTCTACTCCTAGTTTTAAACTCGATAACATATCAATTTGGTAGTCTGCCCATTTTTTTGTTGCTTGACAAGAACTAATTAATTTAGATATGCATTCTTCAGTGCATTTTGAGTTTACAAATGATTTTTCAATATTATACCAATCATTAAAGGGCATTGTGATTGGTTGGTCATTTTCTCTCCAAATTGTTATATAGTTGTGCTCTTTGCATGTTGAATTCATATTGTGTTTATATGGATTAAAATAATATTAATATATTTATTATTTATTATTTTTATTATTTTTACATTATCACACACACACACACATAACACACATTATAAATATATTTAATTTACAAAAAAAAAAAATATATCTATTAACTAGATAAATTCTGATTGCCAATACCATATTTGAATATAATCAAGGAATAGATTCCCAAAATCAACCAATCTCCACACTCGCTTGTGCTCTATCTAATATTAAAAGTATTCCACCACTGTTTTACTACCAAGACTAAAACAATGGTGATTGACTTGTTTGTTAATTTTGGGATCCCAACCTTACAGTAGTTGATAGTTACTCGGAAATGAAAGTACCCAAGGTATCTTTCCTGACTGATTACAAAAATAGCAAAAGAATTAACCATTGTAAAGTAAATAGAAGTACATATTTTAACTTTATTTAAGTCTTTGCATCTAATGTTAAGGATTATACAATATTAGAAACCAACAGGTCTTATTAAAAGAAGAAAGATACTTGGCATCCCTTTTACTAAAATCAACCCAACCAAAACTGTTATAATCAATATTAATTTAGAGCCCAAAAGAATAAATAGTATTGAAATTTTATTCTGTTATATGATTGTGTATACTTTATTGTCAGGAAGAAGATATCAATGAACAAAAAAGAAATAATTGGATAGCAACTGCAGCAGCTACAGCAACAGAATTCACATACTGATTCAACTACTACTATAACCTTGTAAAAGATAATTGAATAACGTTTTGATTCCATTAATAACTTGATAATGAAATACATTTAATAAGGAGAAGGCATAAGAGGATGATACTTGGTATCCTATTAATCCCTTTTGCGTAGATGTTATCCCTCTCTTCATTGCCTCTAAGATTACTCATAAGAAAAAAATAGGCGTAGATCGCCTAGTAATGCAAATTAATAGTACAAAATAGTTAAAGTATTTGTGTGAGGATCCAAGGAATAAAACAAGTCTTGCATATTTGCAAATGATACTGCGTACAAGAAGTGGTGTAGAAAATGCTTGTAAGTGTGGTAAAGTTGATATTCAACAGTATTGGGCTTTATAATTGATTTATGGATATCTACCAAAAATTGATTCTAAGATTTTTTGTAAGGAAGGAGATAAAAAGAAATTTATCTAAAATTGTAAAATGATATATAGTTCATTGATCTTTTGCTACTGATGCTACAACATCATTCACTCCAAATCCAAAAGGAGCATGGCTTCCATTCAGAGCACCAACATATTTCATTGATCATTTGAAGAATGAAACTGATTTCAATCTAGATCAGAAGAATGAAGGTGGTGCTGGATTGAGAGGTTTCAAGGCTCCAAAATTGACAGCTGATAATTGTTATCTTCCAAAATTGAATATGGCAACCCCAATCATGAATCCAAACTCAAATGCATCTCAAGAGGTTTGGATTCAGAGTTCTCAAACTTATTCAAACAGATTCAACAAATCATTTGGAAAATATATTTCTAATGAAGTCCACGTTGGTTCATATTTTCTCGTTCAGAGTCTGATTGTGTATTACCTGATTTTGGGGTCAAAATATTTGATAATTATGGATATCAAAAAGAAGGAGAATTCTCAAACTACAATTGGTGTATGGTTATGAGACTCTGGTATTGTGCCAACACAACCGTAAGAAATGGAATTTCATTCCTTGGAACCAATTATGAAATGTCAGCATTCATGGATAACCAATTGGTGATGGACACCATCAGTCGTAACAACAATCAAATCAATGCAGATTTCAACATTTCAAAAAATCAAAGCAGCAATCCACACAGATTGGATATTTTCATTTGTCAAAAAGGTGCAATTTCATTAGTACCTGGAGTAGGTAAAGAATACTTTAGTCTCAAAATCTTTGGATTAAACAATAACATTTGTGCATATCCAGATGATGATATTATCAAGAATTGTGTACCATCTAAAACCAAAAACTAATGCAACAAAAAATACATCACTACTTTAAAATATCTCTAATCTATATATGGATACAGTTTTTACTAATGGTTATTATGCAAAACAATTATCAACAAATCCTTTAAATATCTTCAATAAAATGAATATTTAATAAATATTATAGAAATACAATAGTACAATAGTTTTTAAGTTTGAATTAAAACAATTTGTAAATCTACCAAATTAACTCAATAACACACTTCATAATATTATAATAAAATTTTGAATTGTTACCAATGTATATAATAATAAAGCAAATATTTAATTTGATTTAATATACTTTGAATTACCATTCAGATAATTTCTAAAATATAAAAGACCAAATTTCTTTTTGAGAATAAAATCAATGAGTATTGTTGGAAGGAATTGAATAAGTCCAAAGATGGATGACAATGGACCATATAATAGTTTTTTTGGTGGTCTAGTAGACAGACATCTCTTTACAACATAGTCTGCAAATGCCTCACTTGGTAGAGCATTTTGTTGAGATGCCACAGAACGCATTATAATAAACTTTTTAATAGGTTCATAGAGAGTCTGTGCCAGAGTTTTTTGAAGTGTATCTTGTGCATTATTGGCAATCTCTGATTTTATAGCACCTGGCATTACTATAGACACTTTAATGTTAAAAGGGTCTAATTCCATTCTCAAACTATCAGACCATGCATGAACAGCAGCTTTACTAGCACAATAGGCACCGGTGAAGGGTGTGCTGATTAGACCTACAACACTACCTATGTTTATAATCAGACCAGTTTTTCTAGGTACCATGTATTTACATGCCTCAATGGTGGTGTCTACAAGACCTATGAAATTGGTATCCATAATCTTTTTAGTTTCCTCATGTTTAAGTTCAATAGCTGGACCGTAGTAATTCATGCCTGCATTGTTTACGAGAATATCTAGTTTTCCTTCCTTGTCAACAATAGTCTTTATGGCATCTTTTATAGATTGTTGGTCATTTACATCCAGTTGGACTATATTCATTCCTTCAGCTTTCAGAAACTCTATACTCTTTAGATTTCTAGCAGATGCATAAACTACAATGGGTTCATATTTATATTTAAACATTGCTCTAGCTATATCACGACCTATACCACTCGAACATCCTGTAATTAATGCTACTCTGTTTGACATTGTATATTTTAAAAATATGTCAATTCAATATAAATTTTCTGTAGAAATTATATCCAAAAAAATTAAAAAAAAATTATATTATATAAAAATTAAATTTGGATCTAAATTGTAAAAAGGTAATTTATTCTTTTAGATCAGTATTAACAACTTGAGTTTTATAGCTATCGACTTCCTTTTGCATAATGTCGATTTGTAATTGAGCAATATGAATGGCATCAGGACCAATGAATAAGTGTACTGGTGGATCTTCAACTTTAGTAAAGTGAATAAAGATATCAGCATAAATTTCTGGGTCACCAAGTGGTTTAGTTGGTCTTCTGTCTAACCATTTTTGAAGGAAACCCTTGGAGTCATATTCAGTAACAACATGTTTGGCAAATGGGAAATCATTTAGAATTGCAGTTTTAAAAGTACCTGGACATACAGCAGTAACTTTAACATTAAATGGTTTCATTTCAGAAGCCAATGTGTTACTCAATCCTACCAAAGCCCATTTAGTAGCATTATAAGCACTACCACAATCAAATCTAGAGAAACCAACAATACTGGCAATATTAAAAACATGTCCTGATCTTTGAGCTCTCAAAATTGGTAATGTAGCTCTAAGAACATTCATTGGAGAGAAATAATTTACTTGGAAATTATTCTTCCAATCTTCATCACTTAACTCTTCAACAGCACCACCTAATCATTATAACCCTTATTATTAGTCAAATTTTTAATTTTTAAATAAATCAAATAAAATAACTTACCAATTGCATAACCAGCATTATTAACAACATAGTGAATAGTACCAAAGGTTTCAACAGTTTTCTTTACAGCTTCACCTAATATTTTTTCATCAACTAAATCAGTTTGAAGTGGTAGGAAATTTTTTCCAAAACTACTTAATTTGGTTTGTTTGAATTTATCAAGTGTTCTAGAGGTACCTGCTACTTTATATCCCAAAGAAAGTGCTTTTTCAGCAACAGCTAATCCTAAACCAGAGGTAGCTCCTGTATTTTTAATTAGTATTAAATACAAAAAAATAAGTAATATAAAACATACCAGTGATAAAGAATACTTTTGATTCATCAGTTTGGCTGATCATTTTTAATATGATGTGATGTTAATATTAAAAACTAAAAAAAAAAAAATCAAATGAGTTCACTTCATGTTGATTTTTCTGTTGTTTGTTCAGTGGAACAATTTACTTTGAATTTTGAAAAAAATTATCTTTTTTGGCAAATTTGATTGGTTGAAAGTTACACTTTTTTACAAATTACAATTTGTTTTTGACTTAAAAAATAGGAGATCACATGTGGATACTATATACTTAGATACAAATAGAATAGTGTTGAATTTATTTTATAAACCTTTCTTTTTAATTGTTTTGTAAAACTCAGAGAGGTAGGTGATATTTGATAATTTCTCAGGGTAAGGAAGATCTTTGAGATCATCGGCATCCATTAAAGCAGGTACGCCTAGATGTTTTTCAGCCATTTGGAAAGCAATCTTGTAATTTTCTTGTTTGGCGTTCTTTTGGTAACTCTTGAAATCACTATTCAATATCTTTGGTCTGTAGTGATCAAATAATGCCAAATATGCTAAACCATCATTCCATGAATGTGTGAAATCTTTTACATTAACACCATCATAACCCATGGTTGAGTTCTTACACCATTGTAAAAGTACCTCTAATGCTTTTTGAGCACCACCAGCACCAGATGCTGCAGCTTTCTTTATCACTGGTGATCCACTTGGTGATGTTGGTGCACTACCTCCTCCACCACCTCCAACTACACCATTAAATTGCATTGTTGACATTGATTTACCAATTGGTGCTCTATTTAATGGACTATTATTAGTTGTTGTTGTTGTTGTGGTTGTTGTTGTGGTTGTGGTTGTTGTTGGGGTAGATGTTTTTGGACCTAAATTCAAAGAGGAGGCAGTTTGTTTTAATTTTACAGCTGATGGATCAAATTTAGGCATCATGAGTTGTGAACCACCCATCATCATTGGTTTCTTAACAGTTGTAGTAGTGGTTGTTGAACTAGATGAATCATCATTACTATCAGGTGATACTGGGTTTGTTGAAGGTGAAAGTGTTTTTTCATTTGGATGTGAATCTTTTTCTCTGGAACCATCTTTTTTGAGTAATCTTCTCTTTGGTTTCTTTCTACCAGATGCTTTAACACGTCCAATGGTTAAATGTATTAAATCACTATGATCACTTTTATCAGTTTCCTTATCACCTATTAGATCTTCATCATCATCAATATGTTTATCTAATAGACTACCTAGAGACACTGATCTTGGTCTATCTCTATCAAATCTCTTTCTAGCTAATGCTTCTAGATCTTCTAATGGCTTATTTAGAATCTTTTGAGCCTCAATATCCTTTGCAATTCTCTCCTTTTCTTTTGCAATTCTATCCTGTTCTAATTTATCTTGACGTTCTTTTGCTTCTTTATCAGCTTTTTCTTTAGTAACTCTGTCTTGCTCAATCTTAGCAACTCTTTCTTTTTCTAATTTATCAGCATTCTCTTTAGCAATTCTATCTTGCTCAACCTTAGTAAGACGTTCTTTTTCTTCTTTATCAGCTTTCTCTTTGGCAATTCTGTCAGATTCAATTTTAGCAAGTCTTTCTTTTTCTTCTTTATCTGCTTTTTCTTTAGCAAGTCTTTCTTTTTCTTCTTTATCAGCTTTCTCTTTGGCAATTCTGTCAGATTCAATTTTAGCAAGACGTTCTTTCTCCTCTTTAGCAGCTTTCTCTTTGGCAAGTCTTTCTTTTTCTTCTTTATCCGCTTTTTCTTTAGCAAGTCTTTCTTTTTCTTCTTTATCAGCTTTCTCTTTGGCAAGTCTTTCTTTTTCTTCTTTATCAGCTTTTTCTTTTG
Organism: Tieghemostelium lacteum; assembly: GCA_001606155.1. Classification (NCBI taxonomy): domain Eukaryota; phylum Evosea; class Eumycetozoa; order Dictyosteliales; family Raperosteliaceae; genus Tieghemostelium; species Tieghemostelium lacteum. Next base: position 664,155 of record LODT01000004.1, on the reverse strand, counting down.
CAATTCTGTCAGATTCAATTTTAGCAAGACGCTCCTTTTCTAATTTATCAGCCCTCTCCTTTGCAATTCTGTCAGATTCAATTTTTGCAAGACGTTCTTTTTCTTCTTTATCAGCTTTCTCTTTTGCAATTCTGTCTGATTCAATCTTTGCAAGACGTTCTTTCTCCTCTTTAGCAGCTTTCTCTTTGGCAAGTCTGTCAGCTTCAATTTTAGCAAGACGTTCTTTTTCTTCCTTATCAGCTTTTTCCTTTTCAATTCTGTCAGCCTCAATTTTAGCAAGACGCTCTTTCTCCTCTTTGGCAGCTTTTTCTTTGGCAAGTCTATCTTGCTCAATTTTAGCAAGACTTTCTTTTTCCTCTCTATCAGCTTTCTCTTTGGCAATTCTATCTTGTTCCATCTTTGCTAATCTCTCTTTTTCCTCTCTATCAGTTTTCTCTTTGGCAATTCTGTCTGCTTCAATTTTAGCCAAACGATCCTGTTCATCTTTTTCAGCTTTCTCTTTTGCTAATTTTTCTTTATGTTTTCTCTCTTGTTCTCTGATATTATCCAAACGATCTTTCTCCAAACGATCTTTTTCCTCTTTTTCCTTTCTTTCCTTTTCCAAACGATCAGTCAATTCCTGTTGTTCTTTTAGTTTCTTTGCTTCTAAATCTAGACGAACTTTTTCAGCAGCAATAATCTCATTTAAACGATCTTGTTCTCTCTGTTTCTCCTCTTGCTCTTTTTGTTGTTTTAATTTCAATTGTCTCTGCTCTTCCTGTCTTTGTTTTTCCTGCTGTTCTTTTATGATCTTTAATTTCTCTTGTTCCTCTAATTTCTTTTTCTCCAATGCCACTTCCTCAAATCTCTTTTTCTCCAATTCCTCTTCTCTCTTTTGTTTTAGTTTTTGGGAAACCTTATCGCTTTCCTCTTTTTCCCAATCTGCAAAAAGATCATCAACCACTTTCTTTTTACCCCCTGTTGCAACATTAGTAGCGGCAGGCTTATTAATGCTACTATCATCAATCAAAGGCTTCTGTTGTTCTTTTTGTTGTTGTAATTGTTTCTTCTTTGAAAATTGTTGTTCAAGGAAATCAAAATCAATTTCCTTTTTAGTGGTTGGGGTGGTTGAAGTTTCATTTACAATTGGGGTTGTTGAAGGGGGAGTAGATGTTGGATTACTAGTAGTTGGAAGACCAGGTTGTTTAAGTAAATTAGATTGAGGTTGATTTCCAGTTGGTTTAGAAGCAGGTACAAATTTAAATAAATCATCAATTTCATTTTTAATAGAATTGATATTTTCAATCTTTCTTTTTTTATCATCAGATTTTTTGTTTTTGTCTTGGTCCTCTTGAAATAGAATCTGATGAAGTTTATCATCAACTGGTGAACCTACCATTAGATCATTAGATGATGGTTTTGCAGATGGTTTTGATCTTGAACCACCAATTGCAACTGAAGGTGTACCAACATTATTTGGTATACTATAAAGGAAATCATCTCTCTCAGAGTAATCTGATCCAAAGATATCATTTTCCAATTTCAATGGTTTAGGTTCAGGTTTCTTTACAGGTGCTTTTACAGGTTTAACTGGTTTTACAAATACATGTGGTTTTTCTTCTTCTTCTTCATTTTCTAATGGTTGTTGCTGTGGTTGTTGTTTTTTCTTTGTTTGAGGTTTTTTAGGATTACTAAAATCAAAATCATTATTTAAAAGATCCTTTAAATCTATATCCTCAATGGATGCTGATGGTGATAGTGGTGGTGATGTTTGATATGTTATCTGACCACTTAGTAATGGTACATCATTATCTTCTTTGAATAATGACACATTAATTGGCATAAATCTATCGCCTTTAGGTCTATGTTTTCTAGATGATTCACTCTTTATAATTGCATCAATAGTATCACCTTCATCTTCAAAAAGTTTATTACTTCTACTCTTTGTAGATGGTGTAAATATATTATCATCTTGATCCTTATCATCTAAAACTTTTTCTTCAAATTCATCTGTGTATATCCATTAAATGTGTTAATTTATAAATTATACCCAATTTAGTAATTAGTGTGTGGGTGATGTAAAAACATACATTTTTGATAAATTGTGGTTAAATTTTTATCATTTTCTTTTAATGAAGATGGACCTAGTTGTTCTTCAAATGGATTAAATTTCTTTACTGGTTGATTGAATGGTTTTGATTTAAATAAATCTTCATCATCAGAATCCATTTCTTGACCATTTTGAAGAATTGGTAAGAGATCTTTACTAGATTCCTCATGTTTAATATTCTTTGAAATTAATTCTTTTTGTGATGGCTCTGATTTTAAAAGTTGTTGATTAGTGTCATTAGCTGCATTACCATTACTAGCTGTTGATCCTGTTGTATTACTACTAGTTGATGTTGGTGTTGATGACGTAGTTGGTGTAGTTGATTGTTGACCATGATTAGATCTCAAATGATTAGATTGTGCACTTTGTTTATAGTTACTAGGTCTAGCAGCTTGGTATGATGATATAGGTGGTGGCAATTGTTTTGTCAGTTCTTTTACATCCTCTTTTTGAACTGGTTTACTAGAATGTAAATTCAAATCTAAATTCGTATCCAAGTTTGCAGAGTTGGCATTACTTGTTTGATTTGGTGTTCCATCTGACCAATTAAATAAAGATTTAAACATTATTTAATTTTATAAACAGAGGTATGTCACTCTATAATTATACCTTTTATAGAATTTGTTTTTTATATTTATATTTTTTTTTGTTGTAATGAATGTACAAAATAGATATTTTTGACTAATAATAAAAAATCATTGTCTTTATCAAGATATCAATCAATTTCTAATAATCAAAATAAAAAAATAAAAAAAAAGAATCATTCTGTTGTTATTTTTTTTTATTATAGAAGTGATAAAACTTTTTCGTATTACTTTTCATCTGATTGATTTTTTTTTAAGTGATAAAAATATGTGTTAATCATTAACACACTTCTTTTTATAGAAATCCTGTAGATGAGTATAACTTTCAAGCTTTGGTGATGATTTGATAGGTATTTTCTTCAAACTTTTTATATAGATCATTAGCTATAACTTTATCTAGAACATATTCTTCTTTAATGAACTGGTATGTACAATAAGAGATCATTCATTAAATCCATTTTACAGGTTGTTTACATTCCACTTTTATTAGGATTGAGTGTGCGCATGTATCTTTCACAATCTACTTTAAAAAACCACCAATCTTTTGTTACCTCAATTGGGGTGAGATTATTGACTATCTCAAGCAAGTACAAAAATCAATTGAGCAAGAATGTCCTATTGAAGAGGTCAACAATATAATTAAACTTTTATTAAATTATGTTGCAGAGACTGTTACTCTAATGAAAAATCATTTTCAATTAGAAGAAACATTTTGAAAATCACAATAAATAACCATTATTGCTGTTCAAATACAGTTTATACGTTATATTCGTTGAGATAGATGGATAATCCTTAAACAACTACAAGAAAGTAAATGATCATCAGTTTTTGGTTTCCCACTTTATTAAACTAGTGGGAATAAGTGGGATTTTTTAAGTTTTTTATATTTAGAAATATATTCAAAGAAAATTCTATATAATTTTTTATAATTAAAAGTTTTAACTTATTATTAAGTTAATTTAAAGCAAATGAATAGTATTGTATAATTTGTAAAGAATGGATATTAGTTTATATAGATCAGTTTTTGGAAATCATTATTTGGTAAATTATATATTTAGATATATAAGAGAACAGAATGAGATAAAAAGATGTAGTGGAGAGATTAAAAAGATTAAAAAGTATGGTGATTTAAGAAATGTAGATAAAATGCTTAGAAAAAAGAATATATATATGCCAGTGTTTTTGGACAAGTGTAAAAGAATTAGAGGTACACCTGGACTAAATTTATTTGAAGAGTTGTATTTTGTTAGAGATTCTATAAAGTTAATATGCCAGCATGTAAATGATCAAGAGACTTTTGAATGGTTGTACACTCAGTTGGATTCAATGTATTTTAAAGGTCAATTATTAAAGAAAGTTAAAGCACTTCCTAAGATTGAACCTGTACAGTTCATGACACGTATAAATGACCCTTATACTGTAGATAACAGTACTGTATTCTCAAAGTGTTGTGAAAGTGGTTCTTTGGAGAAATGTAAATTCATTTACTCACAATTGGAGAGTTTAAAAGTGGAATCTAAAGATACTATTGAAATTAGTTATTATCTACAAAAGATTGCAGAGTCTGGTAATAGGGATTTGATTGAATGGTTCATTGACACATTTTCACAATATATTCATAAGAAACCAATACAATGGAGATTGATTATACCTCATATGGTAAAATACAAGTGGTTTGATATAGTTGATGTTCTGACTCTGAATGGTAAACTAGAGAATCCTCTTAAAGATTCATTAACATTATTTAGACTACAATGTCAGAATAATAGATTAGATATGGATCTTTTTAGATTGATTTTATCAAAAAAAGAGAATATAAAGTCCAGTGTGGTTACTGATTTGGCAAATGATATAGCTAGAATATCACCAGGTCCCAAAGGCAGTGAAGAACGTCAGAATATGGTAAATTTACAAATTGAAGCATACCAATTATTGATTAAAGCATGTGCTCATAACAAGTATTTGAATATTACCAGCATGGATCTTCTGCAACGATTTCTCATCCAAGATAACTTTGAGGTATTTTCAAGTATCTCTGATAAATTCTCTAGTTATTATTTCACAGGTGCTGATATCCTCGATAATGCATGTAAAAACAGTCTTTTTGATTTTATTAGATTTTTCATTATAGAGAAGAATAATAGACCTTATGGAAATGCAATCAATACCAATTGGAAGTTGGAGGTTGTCGAATTTCTCTATGACCTTTACAAAGGTGCCAACATTCAATGGTCACAATTTAGTATTAAAACCACCTCCAATCAAGTTGTTAAATTCATTAGTACACATAGCTCCAATTTCTTTGAAACATTCATTAATAATGAATATTGGAATTTAAAACAGTACAATATGGAGTTTCTAAAGGTTATCTATCAGAAATCAATTGACCTAGGTAAATCTTTTCTACTACCAGCTATATATACTAAATTAGGTACTCTCACCTTCGATGATATCGATTGGTTGTATAATATAGCACAATATAAAAATGAAATCTATCAACAATCATTCCACTTGCAATTGATAAAAAAACGTAAACATCTACTACTAGAACACCTGTACTCTAAATCACCATTTAAATTGGATTTAAAAATGTTAGAATCAGCGTTAATGTCAGGTTCATTAGACACTTTAAAAATCGTCTATAAAATCTATTTACAATCTGAGGTACCAACATCATCGGTATCACAAAAACTCACTTTTGAAAAGGGCACATTAGCACGCCACATTCCAATAGAATCATTTTTATTCCTTAAATCTAAAGGATTTATAATGTCATTTAGAACACCTTGTATAAAGGAAGCAATCTCCAAGCACAATCTACCATTATTCCTATTCATTTACAAAAACCAACCAAATATAATAACAAACGATATTGCACACTACTCCATGCATTCATTCTCGATATTCAAATGGATTTTTGAAAATAGAGTAGAGGGTGGTGACCTAAAAACTTTACAAATTCAAGCTCAAAAATTAGTTTCACCATCACAACCTGATATCATTAGATACCTTCAATCTATGTCCAATTATCAAAGATCCAATAAATTGTAAAATTAATATTTAACATATCCTCTCAAATTTTATTTTCTGATGTTTAGGATTCCTAAACCAAAACTTCAGATCAAAGAAAAAAGGAGTAGTTTTGTTGTATATTATAGGTTGTTTTTGTTTCCAAATATTGGTGGTTAATTTACAAGTATTTTATATTATTTAAGAGGGAGTAATTGAAGCCAGTTTATGTTTTGTTAGTTGATAGAATACAGATTCCCTAATTTCATTTTCAACCCATGCTGAACGATCTTTGAAATAGAAACGACTTATAATCATAGTTGTAATTACAGTTGCAACCATCATAGTGGTACTGAGAAGTGAACCAATATTGGCAAGAGTACGAATAGTTAAATCTGCATTTGTCTCTATAGATTTTGTTTCTACAATATTTGAGTTCATTGTAATGTGAAGAATTACAGCATCTACAACTATTGTTGAAGTATTTGATGTAATTGATAATGCTGGTCCTGTTGATAAAACCTTATCATATATAATTTTCTTTCTACCATTTTTATCAATATTGATAGATTTGGTTATACCAATTTCTAAACTCGTCTCTGTTGAACCACCAAATTGGTAATCCTCAACATGATATAATAAATTTACATCTGTATCTCTTCCCACCATAAATGTTAGCTATTTAAATGTATAACATATTAATATCAAGAATCTTATAGTTATTCAGAGATATAGTACTAACCATAAATGTTTGATGTGGAAGTAATGAAAAATCTTTATCTGGATAAAATGTGAAACCAACAAGACTGTATTCTAAAAATGTGGGTACCATAATAAGAGAGGATTGAGTGTAATTGTATTCCCACTCTTGTGTACTTGCATCAAATGACCATGAAGATAGTGTAAGAGTTCCCTCACCACCAAATGTCTCATCAACCAATTGTAATTGGTATTTCATTATATATGCATAATGATTGGGTGGAATACCTACGATCTCACACCCAATTTCTGGAAACTAAATTGTGTAAATGTCAACATTCTATTGTTATATCTATTTTCATAAAATACATACTTCTATATAACCCTTTTCAAAAACTGGTACTACAGAAGTTATTCTATTCTTTGTATTATACACTATAAAAAATATGGTGATACCCAACATTACAATGATTGTACCAATTATTTTAGCAATTCTAATTTTAATTTTAGTTTTTCCAATATCATCATAATAGGTTGAACCCCAATAGGTTTTTAATTCTGGTTTGTTCATTGATATTGATTAATCAACTCTAAGTTTTGAGTGTGGGGGAAATTTTTTTTTTAAAATCAAAAATAGATATTTTGGTATGATCAATTTGAACCCAACGCTAATTGATTTTTCATTTATATATTTATATACATTTTAATTTATTATTTTTACTATTATATTATTATTTTATTGTTGTTATTGCTATTATATTTAAGTATTTAACTACCTCTGTAAGTTGAATATCCAAATGGACTCAGAAGTAAAGGTACATGATAATGTCTAGTGGAATTTACAATAAAATCAATTGATGCTCTTGGGAAGAAATAATTTTGAACATTATTAGATTTAAAGTATTCCTCTGAGGGTAGAGTTTTCAAAAGTTAGAATCTATATTAAATAGCTAGAAAGTCTAAGAATAAATACCTGTTTCAAATGTGATTTTATAATTGCCATTTTCTAAATGAGGGAATTCTCTTGATCTACCATCTTGATTAGTTACAGTTTGTGTCAGTACTGTATATTGTTTACCATCACCTCTTACATCTTTTTCTAAAATAACCTTTAAATTGTTTGCTGGTAAACCAGTATTAGTGTCTAATACATGTGTAGACAATGTTGATAGTGTCTTTGAAGAGGTATCTACAGTTGACATTTCTTGAATGTGTCCTACAATATTTTCCACTCTATTCATCAAAATTTAAAAAAAAATATCTTTTCTAAAAAATTCCCCCTTTTCATCACACCCATCAAACAAACAATTTGTTGTTTTTTTATAAAAATAATCATTACATTTTAAAAAAAATTAAGAGATAGTAATTACATTTCATGCATAATTATGTTGTTGATCATTTGAAAAATCAATAATTTCTATAAATAACCTTGTCCCTCCTTTTTTTTTTTTTTCAAAAGATAATCCCAAAGATAATTTAAACTCTTAAAATGGAGGCAGTAGATAATAATAAGATAGTATTTATTTTTTGTAGTTTTATAGCCTTATTTTCAATATTAGCATTTATTCCTGAAACTTCAGAATACAATGAAAATGAATTTGAAAATCAATCAGAAGCAGAAAATGATGAACAGACACAACAACAACCACAAAAAGATGTAAATAATAATAATAATAATAATAATAATAATAATAATAATAATAATAATAATAATTTAAATGAAAAAGATAGTATATGGAGGAGATTTATAAATTATTGTACAGGTAAATCAACGAATCCTTATATTATAAAAGATATTGGTATACCACCAACACCATCAATTGAATCATTTACAACTACAACCACTACAACAACTACAACTAGTATTAGTATAAGTAGAATAAATGAGCTCAAAGATGAGCTAGAGCAAGAAACCATTGTTAAAAATAATGAGAGAAAAGGTAGATTACTTGCTGAGAAGAGACTTATAGATGAGCTATCTCTCAACAAATCATTAGCAAAGAAAGCCTTTGACTCTGATGAACATTCAAAAAAACTATTATCACTATGTACATTAGCAATTCAGAAAAAGAAACAATCACAACAATCATTGTCATCACTTACTGACCAAACTACACAATTAATATCACTCATTACACAACAAATCAATAATAATACAAATAATGATAATATGGACTTTACCAATGAACACATTAATCCATTTATTATAAAATTTGATAGAAATTTAGTTGAACAAATTGAATTACTCTCTAAATCAATTAAAGTTATTCAAGATCAAAATAACAATATTACCATAGATGACTCACTACACTCTGATGAATCCATTTTCTTGGATATTATAAAACACTCTGAACAAAAATTACCATTCACATTTGCTGACATTATTAGTTAATTCAACTAAATAAATAATTTTTTTATATTTTATTCCTTGAAATATGCAACCACTTTGGTTTTATTTGGACAATTATAATAATGTAAAGTTTGAAAATATCATAATCCATTTAAAATAAAAAATGTTATTATTTATTGTTTGATATATATATATAAATCTGGTTTGTTATTTTTTTTTTAATTACCATATTCTGTTATTTGGATTTTGGTTTGGAAGAGGAAGAGGAAGATGAAGAAGATGTGGAAGATGTTGATTTTTTATACTTTTCAATGAATGGTTTTAATACTGCAATTTGTTCAGCAGATAGTGGTAAACCTTTTTCACGTAGTTCATCCAAAAGTGAATTGACACGTTCAGTTACTTTCTTTTCAACACGTTCAGTAATGTGTTTAGTCTTGTTTACAATCTTTTGAATTGGTGGTGAACTTTCAGCAAGTTCAGTGACAATCTCTTGAATACCTCTGGTGATACCATTTTGAGAACGTACTTTGTTTCCATAGAGTTTCTTCATGTGTGGTTTTTCAACAAATTTCAAGAATAAAAAGTTAGCAACTTGTGAGAATATAGATAATGCAAATAGTGGGAAACTACCAGCAATCAATGACAATCCATAATAGGCTGCAAATCCTGTAACTGAATCTGGATTATTCAAAAATCTATAGATACCAGTGTAATAGAGTGTAGATGGAACTTCATCAATGAAAAAGTCCCCATAAAACCATCCAAATTCACCCAAAACTTCAAATGTGGAAACTGATGACCACAAATTGAGTAAAATCAACATTAAACCTAAAATTTGTCTCCAAAATATTCCACCAAAGAAATTCAAATCAATTTGTGCAAATTTAAAGAAACAACATGTAAATGAGATATTGGTCATTAACAAACATAGATTATAAATTCTAAATTAAAAATTTAATATATATATTAGTATTATTATTCTTATTATTATATATGATAATTTATACATACGATTTCCAATTTTGGAAAGCATAGAGTGAATCTTGGTTAATTTCTTTAAAGGTTTTTGTCCACCATTGAGATGATGATTGTTTTGCAAGTAATGTACCAAGACCAAGAGAAAGTACACATCTCCAAAAGATAGCTTGAATGACATAGAACCAAGTTGGAAGGTTTAGACAATTCAATACTAAGGTATAGACAATAATGATGAGTGTGAAAATATCAGCAGCTCTAAATGGTAAAAAGTTTTTGAAAATGATGAGATCATGTCCAAAGTATGTTCTTACTTTTTCTTTTTGAATGAATGGGTCCTCTACAATATCTGGATAGGTCTTTTGAATGTGTGGATCTTCAACAACAACCAAAAACAATAATTGACAAACATGTGCAAACAATGAGACATACAATACAGTATAGGATTGTGTAATCAATGATGCACCATAATAGAATGTGTAACCAATAGTGTACATTGGATGTGGACTAATGGAGAAAACTCTATCAAAAGTCAACTTTTGTTCTACCAAAAAGAAAAAGTCACCCCAATACCATGCAAAATCTTTTACAACACGATAGGCATCAGTTTTGGCCCAAAATGTGAAGGCACACAAGAATGCTCCCAAAATATAACATGGAATAATTGTCCAACTGTAATCTTTGGGGAATTCATAATAGGCAAAACAAAATACAACATAGGTTATCAAATCATTAGCTAATACAATATCAACTACATGTCTAAAAGCTAACCATGCATTATAACTTGCTGGTATTTTCTATAGTTTTTTTGATTTTAAATTATTAATATCTCTGATTATTTTCACTAAAATATTATTCTATCATTACATACATCAAAATCATAATCACTTCCCATACCAGATGTACAAAAAGCTTTGGTATAATTATAAGAGATATTTGACTTATCACCAATCTTTTTAAACAATTTTGTTAAAAATGTATTATTTGATTGATATCTAAGAATCAAACCTAAACCTATATTATAACCAAATCTCCAAAATAAAAACCACCCGATGAAAAACTATTAAAATTGTAAAAAATTATGTTAATAAATCATGCCATGTGTGTGCTATTTACATTGAAATTCCATTCAGAAATGGAGAATAAGTACGTACCCAACCAGGTAAATTAAAAAATAATAATAAAAAGTTTAAAAGTGATGCATTCTTGGCGTAATCAAAAAATGACCAATCTTTGATTGGATGTAATGTTAATGGATTTTTAGTGTATGGTAGTGAGAATCTTGTTCCATCAGAATCTACACCTATCAGAGTTTTATCTTTACTAGTTGATTCTGATTCTGAGTCACTAGAGAAAATCATATGTGTTTTAATAGTACTATTACTACTTTTGGTGTTATTGTTATTACTATTGTTGTTACTATTTGTTGGTGATATTTTACTTCTATTTCTGACTAAATTCATAGTGTCAGTCTTTAAATCACTGGTTACTGAACTCTGTTCGCCACTACTGATGTTTTGATTTTTATCTGATTCATCTGATGATGATGAAGAACTTTTAGTACTTTCGAATTCACTAACTAATGATTCAATTTCCTCTTTAGAGTTATCTTCTATCATATTGGTTGTCTATATATATAAAAAATCACACCCCTATGATAGAATTTTCATGAAAATAAAAAAAAAAAAAAAAATACTGTTTTCACCTAAATAATCGAAGACAATGTTTACTCTGTATATTTTTTTTAAATAGATGAATTTATTTATCTTTTTTTATCACTAAAAAAATTTCAATTGTATTTTAACACTATTTGAAATATTGTTCAAAGTAAGGGGTAATTATGCAAGGGGGATTTTTTTTTTGTGGGAAATCAATTTGACTTTGAATTGATTATTTTTTTTTTTTTTATTCAATTTGATTGATTACCATAGTTTTTTTAAAAGAAATCAGTTTATTATCAAAATGATGAAATATTTATTAGCATTAATTGTATTAGTAACATTAGCCAACGCTATTAACATTCACGTACTCCAAGCACCAAACCCATTCGAATGTACCCTCTGTACCTATCTTGCTGGTGTTACTGAATCCTATGTTGGTCAAAACAAAACTGAAACAGAAATTATCACTCTCTTACAAACAGAATGTAACAGATTAAGTTCAAAATTCTCATCAGAATGTGATGGTATGGTCCAAAACTATATTCCAGATATCATTGTAAGTCTCATAATTATAAAAATATTATGTTGCAAACATATCACTAACATTAATAATTGAAGACCTATCTTGAAAATAACTTCACTCCAAAACAAATTTGTCAAAAAGTTGAATTATGTGGACCATCAAGCTCATCAGCTCCACAAGATGAAGTTGAATACATTGAATTCTAAAGACAAACCCCTCTCAATATTAGACCGTATTTAATATAAATGATATTAAACTCTAGGTATTTTTAAAAACAATGTGTATTCTGTTTATTATAAGGATATCCTAATATGAATAACCCTTTTAAAGGTTTTCATTTTTTGGAGGAAATAGTAGATGATGGTTTCTTTGTAGAAACTATTTTCGATGCACTTTTAGTTGTAGTACTAGTGGTTTTAGTAGAAGGGATATCAACCATTTGAACTGATCTTTTAGTAGGTTGACTAGTAGTTGATGTTGGTGTTGTTTTTGTTTTTGTTGTTGTTGATTTTAGTGATGAAAGAGGTGGTGGCACTGAGACTGTTGTTTTTGTTTTGGTCGATGTCGATGTCGATGTCGATGTAGATGGTGTTGGTGAAGTTGATGTCGTGGGAGGTGTTGGAGTAGGTTGTTTTGTCATTTTATCAATTTTAGTTTGCTTTTGATCAAAAGCTAATTGTTTTTTCCATTTAACCATTACAATAGAATTCAATTCAGTTGGATTTAAAGTTGGATATTCAGATTGAATCTTTTTAATATGATCATTATAAAACAGTTGATATTTAGAATCAATTTCAATAGTTTCAATTGGAATAATTTTTGATTTACATTCACCGCAGTATAATTGTTCTTCCAGTGGTTGAGTACGACCAAATCTAACACCACACTCAACAGACTGACATTTATAATTAAATGGAAATGTTCTATGATAGTTATCACACATGTCAATAGACAATGTTGGATACTTTGTCAATGCCATTCTCATCCAAAATAAAAATTCACTACCATGTGCTTTAGTGCTGTTATCTAACAACCAAACTGCAACATGACACATTTCATGGCAAATTACATTCTCCAATTTATCCATTTTAGTAATTGACTGATTTGATAATCTAATTTTTGCCATTGGTACACCAAGTTTCTAAATAAATATGGTAAATATAAGAACCACTTATCAAAATGTCAAATCTTTATATACATACACTTTTTGAAATTATGGCTTTACCTGGAGTTGCAAGATGATTATCACTCCATTCTATAATATCTTTTGGTAATCTATTATTGAAAATGGTAGCATTAAATCTCTTGTAAAAATCAGAGGCATGTAGTTTTTTGAGAGATTCAAAATTTTCATTGACTTGAGGGTTTAGGTTTTGATGTGTGTTTAGTGGTGCCACAACCATGGATTGATTAAATTTATCATCTGATTTATCAATTGGCCAATTGGGTTGTGGTTGTTTGCTGACTGGTAAAATATTCTTTTTCAATCTATCCTGTTCTTGTTGTTTTTGTTGAATTTGAATTTCTTTAAGTAGCTGTTCAACTTTATCTTTATCATCAATTTCTTTTTCCAATTCAGCTTTCAGCAATTCTTCTGCTTGTTGTTCTTGTTCATCAACATCTCTATTTAATTCCTCTTGTAATAATTGTTTTTCTTGATCCTCAATTTCCTTTAAATTCAGTTTAGAATCACTAATAGTATTGGAGTTGGAAGAAGTGTTGATTGATAATTTATCTTCAATAACTGATTCAATATTTGATGAATTATTAATTGATGGTGATTGTGTAGTATTATTGGAATCTGATGTAGTTTCAGAAGTAGTACTAGTGGATACAATTGATATATTTGATAATGTATTTATAATATCATTTTCATTGATTTCTTTATCAATGTTATTATTATTATTACTATTATCATTATTATTATTATCGTTAAAAACCAAGGTATTTGATAAATTATCCAATAATTTATCAGTTTCTTGGGATTCTTTTTCATCTTCTTCTTCATCTAACTGTGATGAAAAATACTTATTGTTTAGTAATTTATTCTTTCTAGCAGAATTTACAACAATTAATTCTATATTTTCATCTTCATCATCTTCTAATATAGTTTTACTTTTTGGTGATTTGCTTATTTTATCAGGTGTACTATAATTATTATTATTATTATCATTTAAATAATTATTTTCTAGATCTTGTTGAGTACTATCTTTAGTATCACCAGAAAGTGTTTCATTCTCTAAGAAATTTAATATATTCTTATTTGAAATACTCATTCTCTTTAATGTTCTTAATTGTGATGATAATCTATTTTTTGGTTTTCCTACAGGTGTTGTTATTTTGCTTGAAGATTGTTCCTCTTGCTTACTATTATTACTATTATTATTATTATTCTCATCTATATCCTGTTTTTCCAGTTGTTCATTCAATACTGTATCCTTTTCATTCTGTAATAGTATTAGTTGTTCCTTTTGTTTAGTTGGAGTTTTGTAGGGTTCACCAGCATCTTCATCATCTTCAATGATATTTCTTAGTCTTCTTATTGGTTTCTTTTTAGTACTAACTATAATCTCTTCTTCACTTTCTGATAATTCTTTTTTAGGTGGAGTTTTTGGTCTTTGCTGTTGTTGTTGCAGGTCTTTAGTTTTTACAAGATGGTTATCCTTATTCTTAATTTTATGTGACTCTCTTTCTCTTTTCTTTTTAAGAGGTAATATTACAGATTCAAGTGAAATTTCTGGATGTTGAGATAACTGAATTTTAATATTATCCCAATTCCATTTCTGTTTTTTAGCTATGTTATCAATCCTCTTTAAAACCTCTAATAGTTTTTGGTTTGCATGATCGTTTTGTTGATAAGTTTCTGTGTTGACAATACTTTTTATATTTGTTGAACTTTTGTTTTTATTAGATGATTTTGATAGTGTATTGTCATCCTCCTCACTGTCAGATGATAATATAGCAGGCTTTAATACTTTTTTTCTTGAAGGTGTTGTTGTATTATTTAATTTTTTAGTTATTGTCATTACTGATTTAAAAAAAAGGAGGGAAAAATATTTATTTTTTTTTAAAAATAATAAAACCAATTTTTAATTTAGGATTTTCATATTTAGGATATTTATTTTATTCAAGATTTATTAGAAGAAGGAGGAAAGGTTCTTATTCATTATTTTGTTCCTTCCCTAAATAATGACTTTTGTCTACCAGCTTTCCCAATCTAACAATAGTATCATACTTATCAAAGTATAATATCTCACTTCAATTTCAATTCATCAATTTTTTAATTTTCCTATAAAACATAACTATTTGATTATTTTGTAGGAAATGTCCTACATTAATAGTACCACTTGAACTAGGTGGTTTCTGTGGTTTTTTGATTATTAATATTTTTTGTATTCATTGCTGAATTAAATTCAAATTTTTATTTATTTTCTCACAAACATGAGTAAAGAAAGAATCAAATATGATTGTCAGCAAAAATAAAATTTATGAACATTCTTTAACAAAATATCACCAATATAGGATAAAGTAATAGTTATCTTTATTTTCTTTTCTTTTATTTATGATGATTGAAAAGTAAATGTGTGAGTCATTACTTGTCGTGGTTGATTACTTGAAACAATACTAGTAAATACCGGCATTTACAGTTTGAATGTATATTTGATATTGTACACCGCCATTGTAAATGACAAATAGGATTGCTTCCTACTCTATAAGAACTACAAGTACACAGATTATTAATTGCTGGAATAATTCTTGTGGTCCACTCCATGATCCAGTACACCAGTTGTTGTTGCTGTTGTTGATACAGGAAGATTTAATGACTATTCGTGTCATTTTAACTGCTAATGATCCAGTGCTTAACTATTGTCACAGTAACTGAAATTTCATTATGTGTGGTAGATGATGAAAGTAAAATAATGATAATGACAATGATAAAGATACAGAAAATGCATATTTCACTTTAGAACCTGAAAAACCCAAAACAACCTAAAATAAATTTGTTGAAGTCGAAAAAGACCTTATTTCATTTTCATTGAATTATTTTTACTAAAATACACATTTTATTTTTTTTCATTGTGCAAATAATAACAAATATATAAATTAATTAGAGTGACAGAAAGCCTTTCAAATAAATACAGAATTTTGAATTAAAATTATTGAATGGGGTATCACTTTTTATTTAAAATGGTAGAACAAAATTATTAAAAATTATTCATCAAACAATTTGTTTTCTAAACAATAACAACATACAAAAGTAAGTAAACAATAAACTATTTATTATAATTATTATTATTATTAGAATTAGGTTTTAAGTTTTATTTGTTTTTTTTATCAATCCATAGATGAATTTTATGAAAAGTGATAGAGCATCAATTTTAGTTTTGAATGACGGTTCAACTGATTATTCTTTGATAAATAGTGGATCTGATGATGTCCTGAGATTGGTGCCTTCTGCTAATTGTTCACAAGTACCCTATCGTCAGTACCTCTTCCCTGAAAAGTTACCAGATAATTCATTTATCTTGTATGTTCCTGATTTTGAGTCCCCAGTCTATGACCCATTTCCACCCAATTATATATTGAACTACAAGTTCAAAAATGCCGTCGCAAGGAAATACAATAATTTTCTTTATATCAATAGAGATGGAGGATCCAACCCAGAACAGTTTTATTATGATGAAAATGGTTATGTAAGAAATTACCATCGTACTGAAGAATATTTGTGTATTAACAAAACTAATGACCGGTATGTAAATTATGCCATCGTGACAAGCGACTACGAAACATACCCAAGACTTCAACTAAATGGCTTTTGCATAAGATATTTCACTAAAGAAGACACTGATGGTGAATTCAAATCAAATGTAAACGAAACCAAAATTGATCTAAAGGATTTAAAACAAAATGAAAATCCAGTAGAAACTGTATTTGTTGGTGGTATAGCTAAAACAATTGATACTGTAAAGAGTGGTGTATCAATGACAATGCTATTCAATGAATCCAATGGATATCGTAGATATTCCTATATTGATGATGACGGTTGGATTCAAATGGTCCCAGTAGATAGTATTACCTATGATACTCAAGGATACTTCAAAAGAGGGCAGATATTATTCAAACATCCAAATAAAAGTGGTGTGTTCTATCTTTCCGATTCGGTTACCAACAAACAATGGTATTATCTTAAAAATAAGGATGGTGACTATCAGGATCAGAGATGGGAAAATGCAGTTTCAACAGTTCCATTTTGCAGAGATGGTTCTATTTTTAATAATTATTATATTAGAAGACAATCAGATAGTAAAGCTCAACCAACTTGGTTTATTTTTGATGATCAAAATAGAGTATATGAAATGAAAAGTGATGGTACATTTGGAGATGAACTTACTTTTGTTTATTCTGGTGGTAAAGTTTACCTTGGTTTTGGTGGTTCAAAGGCAACTTTTAATACCATGTATGATAAAGATATTGATGGTACCCTTTCAAACTCTGGAGAATCAGGATACGAATCCTAAAAACAAATTTAATCATAATAAATTTACAAGTTTACTTTTTTTTGATATATATTTGAAGAGATAAGATGTCTGAATATAATAATACATGTAATTAAAGGTGGGAAAATAAATATATAAGGTAAATGAGATCTGAGTGATAAGGATCAAAGCTGCTACACAATTGTAGTATTATATTCAAATTATTGCTATTTCTATCAATTTAAGTTCAGCATATGTAACTTCATTTTCAATTATCCCAAAATTTAATTTTAAAAAGTACATAGAAGTATAACCAATACAATATCAACATATAGTAGTACAACAATGATGAAGTAAAAGTGTATACAATTTGTTTATACAGTTTATTTACAAACATAAGGTTTAAGTGAACCCCAACTATATCCAGTAGCCATTCTGATTGGTAATGGTACTGCCAATTCAACTATATTTTCCATAATATTTTTTACAATAGGAGCTAATTGATCGAGTTCCTCTTCAGGCACTTCAAATAGTAGTTCATCGTGAAGTTGAAGTACAAATATAGATTTTAGATGTAATTGTTCAAATTGTTCTTGAATTCTAACCATTGCCAATTTGATAATATCAGCAGCAGTACCTTGAGGAATTGTATTTCTAGCTGCTCTTTTATTCTTTCCAAGTATTGCAAAATCAGTAGTTGCGGTAACCTCTGGAAAGAATCTCTTTCTTCCATAAAGAGTACTAACAAAACCATCACGTACACAACTGTCATCTACAGATTTTAAATACTTTGATAACTGATGATAGGTAGTGTTGATACTTGACAGTGCACCCTTAGCTTTATCAACAGATATAAACAATTTCTTTGCGAGTGATTTAGCACCCATTCCATATAATATACCATAACATAAATGCTTTGCAAAATTTCTTGAATCTGTAGTTATCAATTCCAAAGGAACACCAGTAATCTGATGTGACATGACCTTAAAAACATCCAAATGTTTCTTTTCATTAAACAGATCCATGAGTTTCTCATCTCTTGAGAAATGTGTAAGAATTCTAAGTTCAATTTGACTGTAGTCCACTGACAAGAATATACAACCTTTTTTCGGTATAAATGAATCTCGAATGGTGAGAGTTACCTTTTCACATTTTTTCTCTAGTTTTAGTAAATTTATATAATTTGGATCGGTAGAATAGTCAAATGTGTCTTTAGATATATCGTCATCAGGAGAGGGTATAGATTCTTGAGAGAAATCAATACCACCAGGACACTGTAAGAATTCAATTGGGTGAGGTATATTCTGTAGATTAGGATACACCATAGTTATTCTACCAGTTGGTACAATAGTTTGCAGAATAGTTGAATATATTCTTCTCATACTATTGAATCTTTTATTGGAGAATTGATATTTTCCCAAAATTTCAATATAATGAGTTACATGATGAGTCAGTCGTCTGTATTCTGTAATGATAGCTGGCATTGGGTGATAATGTGAGATACTATCCATATGAGCAGCATTAGTTGACCAAAATGATTTTTTTCCCTTTTCCACAGTATCTTTTGGGATATTATCAGGTTTTGGAAGTTTCAAATCAGTGTATAATACATCTGACATTTCATCTAATGATCCCAAATCAATCTTTTCATGTGATTTCCAAGGTAGAAGAATTCTACTCTTGTAGGTAAGATACTTTATCTTTGACTCTATAAGTGATTTAGAGTAGTCAAACTGTTGATCTGAGAACCCAATCCCATCATACTCCATCTGAGAGAAAATAGGTAGAATCTTCATTTCAATATCCAAAAATATCTTTAAAAGATCTTTCTGGTAATGTAGCCTTTTCAATAGACTTTGCATTGTATTTATAGTTCTCTGACAACACAGAAACGAACGATCAAATAAATTCTTTCCAACTGTGACATTACGTGATATAGTATCAGTATACTCTAAATACAACTGAGACAGTGTACGATCCTTATTTTTGTCAGATTCCAAAAGCCATGCCGCAATCTTAGGATCCATTAAATTATGTTTTACTTTTATACCTTTATACAAAAATAACTTTAACTGAGGTTTCATATTATACAAATACTTGTACGAATACTGATTCTCTAAAACCAAACGGATAAAACTCCATCTTGAATTTATCATTTCTTTTGTCAGTGTTGAATCTTCACTCTCTGTCAATGGTAGGAAATAGACCGTGGTTGCATGTCCCCATGTAACTACCAACCCTTTAATTTCAAAGAGTTCAGGTAAAAACACACTTTCCTCAGCCAACATTTCTTCAATGGCATTATTTAAACCAACATCTTTCTCTAACTGTAAAACTAGTGATTCAAAACACAGAGTAAATGAGAACTCAATTTGAGCAGCCCACGATGCTTGAAACCATTTATAGCAATTCTGACTGACTTTATGTACTTTAAATGGAAGTATAGTGTCACTGAAAGACGCCTTATCGTCAGTCCATGACTTGTTATTTTCATGGCTTTTTATATTTACACATTTCCCAAGTCTATCCATTAACTGGTCTATAGTTAACTGATAATTCAGAAATATAATTTCATTATCTGAATCATTATATTCAATAGGAGACAATTCCATTGTTGTCAAAACATCCACTTTGGTTGTTTCTGGTATTATTAACTTACTATTCAATGTAGTTGGTTTTGAAATTGATAACTTTAAACTTAACTTTTGATTATTATTCACAATGTTTGTATTGTTACTTATATTATTCAAATTGTTATTTATAGATAATGGTGTTTTTGGGGATGATAATGTCAGTTTTTTTATGGATTTATATGGTTCTTGAGGCGGTGACTTTTTATCTTCTATAATTGATGCAGATTTAATTAAACCTACTGGTGAATCTATTAAATTACTATTGTTATCTAATTTAATATTCTTATTTACTATATTACAGTTTATATCATTATTTTCGTCCATTTGCTTTCTTTTTTTACTATTTACTATCTGTTGTTCCTCCTCTTGTTGTTGCTTTTTTTGAAGTATCAAGTGCCGCTGTTCTAATATATCTACATTTTCTTTTAATTTAAATAATCTATCTCTGAGAATGGTAAATGTTGAAAGACTGTCGGTATTTGGTACTTGGTTATAATCATCTGTAGTTCCACTTATAATTCCTTTAAATTTTAATAAATTTGAGAAAATATTATTATTTAATAAAGTGTCAACTCTGTTATTACTTTGTTGTTGCTTATTCTCTTTCTGTATAGAATGAATTTCAACAGAATCAAATGAAAAAGAAGGAAAATCATATGATTCATTATTTATATTTGATGACTCCATAATGAAAATATTTATAGTATAAATAGTTTCATTGTCTAATCTCTGATAAAAAAAATAATCTAAAAATTCAATTCTTCTAAATTTTCAAAAACCAAAAAGATCTTTTTTACAAGTTGGTCATATTATTTCAATTTCAACATCAATCTTTGAAAATTATTTATTTTGTTTTTTCTATCCAGTTTTTATATATTTTTCATGGTGTCTCATGTGATAGATGATGGCATCTCTAGTATCAAGATCACCATGAACTGATGGATTTCTGAAATGGAATTTAATTACAAAGTAAGATACAATGATAGAGACAAAAGTAATAATTGGTGAGAGATAAGAGAATCCATCAGTTACTATTCTAATGTAGAGTTGAGTATTGGTCTCCTCATAGGTAGTTTTAACTGATTGAACTGGATATAGGAAACTAATGTCTAAAATACCAGTTCTAAATGTAACATTATCAACAACAAGAGTTTGCATAACTGTTGGAAAGATATAGAATGATGGGTCATAGTTTACAATTGGTTCCTTTTCACTGTCTGCATAGTAGTAAATTGATTTACTGAGTGTAACAGTTACATTTGAAAATGAATTCACATTATATAGATTACCATTCATTAGTATATTTACATTGTAGTCCCAATCAATATACTGAAGTGCTGGTTCTGGATAGGCCATAACTACTTTAATATGAAAGACCTGTCCTTTTTTCATATATACACTGTTAGGTGGAATAGTTACATTTCCATTAGATAGAAAAGTGCTACTTTGAATCTGACCATTATCTACACAGCTATAAGATTGAAAATCTAAATTCAATGTACAATTCATTTTACCAAGTCCAATAGTTTCATCATACCCAAACCAACTTACTTTATCATTCGTTAATATAGATAATGTTGGTAACTTAAAGGTAAATTATTAATATCATATTTCTTTCATGAATTGTATATTGAGAGTATACATACATCAATTTCTTCTTGATCAACAAGATCAGAGGTAATAAGTCTATTTTCATAGTCTTTTCTACCAACAAATACACCAACAATAATAAATATAATAAAAATTGACAACCATTTGATTGCTGTAATTCTTGTTATAATTGGACTGAAATGGTCATTTGCAGAAGCTGATTGGAGGAGTCTTTCAAATTTAGAATCTGAGCCTTCAGTTGAAAGTTGTAATTGTTGAATTTTAGTTAACTTTGCACCGTCAGTCATTGACAATTCTTGTAGTTCTTGTGGGATTTTGTAATTATAAATGTGATAGAGTACAGTGTTTCTAATGATATTAGGATACCATGCTGATGGGTCACCACCAAATAAACGGTTTTTGAGATACAGGTAAGTGAGTCTCATGAATATAAATGTAAATATAAATGTTGATAATTTACCAATTGAGAATATATTGGCAAGTGTTCTGAGTGTCAATGATGAGTTTGACTCTTCAATAGTGTATTGTACAATATTAGATTGGTATCCCATTGCCAAACGTGTTTCAATACAATCTAAAGTCACATTATAACTTATAGGATCCACACAAATTCCTTTGACAAGTTTAGGACTATTTACATAATATGGTAAATAATCTACTTGTTCAGTACCATTCTTTAGTAACAATACCTGTTTTTGTAAATACATTGTACTTTTTAACTCTAAATTTACAAAAGTAATTGAATCACCAAGCCATATATTACCACCATATAATTTACCACCAATCAAATCAAGTGGTTTAGAATTAAATACAAACTATTTTTTAAAAATATATATTAACATCACTTCTCCTTATAAACCATTTTCATATAATACATACTAACCAATCCTCTTGACCAGTATAAGAAATATTAAAATATTGGTTTGGTAAAATTATAAAAGTTGAATTATCAATTCTGTAATCTAAATTATATTCATTGATACAATCATAGTTTGATGTATTTATATTTTTTTCACAGTGAAATGGTGGTATGGTAGAGTTACTACCCTGTTGATAATAAATGGTTACTGATGTAATATCAACATTTACAAAAATAAAGAATATTTGAGGCACCTATTTGAGGAAATCTGTTAATCATTACATATGTCTAATTACAGATATAAATAATGGTCTATAGATCTAACCTACACTAATTTGATTTTCAATTCTATTTTCATAGAAAAAAAATCTATTTTGACTATTTTTATATGATATGCTTGCAATTACAACTGCCCAAATACAACCACACAAGAAAATTAATGATAGATCAAATTTTGATTTTACTCTAGAGATATCATCTTGATCAGGTGGTGAATTAAATAGTCTATTTAAAACATGTTGTACAGCATCCCACCAAACTGGCATTATTCTTTTTTGTAATGTATAACTTTATACACTAGACTTTGATAGAGCGTAAAAAAAAATAGGAAGTGGAATTAGGATGAAATCAAAAAGAAGATATTTTGATGAAAAAAATAAAACCAAAAATTGAACACTTTTTACGACTTGCAATGTTGAGATATTTTTATTTTTATTTATAAAATTATTTTTTGTTTTCTCTATTTTCAATGGATAGCGATTTTTCTAGTGGGAAAATAGCAGCATATTTACAATCATAGATTTGTTTGTAAAAGTAAACTTCCATTGCTTTTCTTGGGTTGAGAGTGGATTGTTTGAGTTCTTCTTTGATAAAGTATCTGTTACGGTTCTTGAGGTATTCGTAGTAGTAGAGGTAGTTCCATTTGTTGTGTTCGACTTCAACGTGATTTTCAAAGTCTAATTCATTTTGTTGGAATGTGTCACGATTGATGGAACATATGAAACAATTGGTGTTTTTGTATCTTTGGAAATCAGATTTACGATCTCTCATATTACCAAGAGCATCGACTATAATACCTAAAATGACATTGAGAAGTACAATAGTAATGATAATCCAGAATACCAAATTGAAAACGATCCAACCTGTTACTTCTCCGACTAGTGCATTGGAATTTTCAGTAAATGTTTCAAATCTGAGTTTATCAAGTACAGATCCACCTTGCATGATACCATAGTAGATATTAGTTGCAAAACATTGAGCTAGAGTGGTACAAAGAGGTTCATCAGATTCACCAATATATCTATTATTAAAGAACAGGTAACTTATAATGGACATTAAATAGGCAGTTTGAATGAGGAATACAAAGAGAATGGCTAATGTCTTGGTGTGTTTGGATACCTCTTTAATCATAATTGTAAGAGCTTCGGTATTGAGTGAGTATTGGAAGATGTGGAATGCGAAAAAGAATGGGTTGAATGCTGTACCTATAATAGAGAATACCAATGCCAAAATATAATAGAGTGAAGTCAGAGACAGTACATTTCTGTAATCTAGTGAATTTGGATCCTGGTAGTCACCATCAATGATATTTACAGGTTCCAACTCGGAATAGAAACGAATGTACATGTTCTTTACCGAGAAACCAATGAGTGCCAAAACAGATACAACAATATGAATAGCTGCCAAAACTATAATAACACTGTTATAGAGACTACCCATATCTTTTTTAATCTCACCTGGACCACCAGACACCGAGTAGGCTAATAAGATAAAGTTTATAGTCAGAGCCAATATGAAAGACACTAAACGGAAATTATGGAAATTTCTGTAAAAGAATGTCTTGATTGGTGACTTTTCAATGAAAATATTACGATTTTCAATCTTGAAGAGAGTGTATTTAGACCAATCCATAAATGTGGTAATCTTTTCTGTTGGTTGTTCCCAATCTACTTTCTCTTCGTAAAAATGTTCTTCAAGATCTTTTTGGAATGACAAGTGACGTGGATTGGCTTTGTAAACTTTGATTTGTTCATTCTTGTTTGCAATCTCCTTTTCCGAGAGTGACAAATTGAATGCTCTTAACATTGACTTTCCAAAGGACATTGTTGAAACAACTTTAGTTTCATTCTTGTTAATGTAGTATGGAATAGGGTAATAGATGGATTCGACTTGGTCTCTATAAACCATCTCAACTCTACCAATTATATTACTGACAGAATTCAATAAATCAGTATTGAAATCAATGAGTTTAGGGTATTTCAAATAGGCACTGTTGATAAGAGCTTGAGTAAAGTAACAAATCTTTATAGTTACAAATTTACATACTGCATAATCTAGACCTTTGTGGTAAGGTCCAAGTTGTAGAGTAACTGCATTATCAATTCCTGGACTTGACTTCTTTCTTCTATTGACTTTCTTAAAGATACTAGCTTCACGTGGGTAAAAGAGTTTTTGTAATTCTCTCTTGTAGTTAATCTCATCGATATCCTTTAGTTTATCATCTAGAGATTTGAAATCGTCTTGGAAAAGTTTGTCTTTTACAATCTGAGCTGCTTTCTCGAGACATGTGAAATCCAACTCACTTATAGTCTGTCTAATAAGGATTTGGTTATTGGTATCCATTCTCTTAATGAGGAAATCCATGATTACTTTCTTCAATAACACAAACATGAATTTTCTTTTACATCTTGATTCCTCAACTTGGTCAGCTTCTAAATCAGGAACAGTAACCATGAAACAACCATCAGCAAATTGGTGAGCTTCATTTGGATCAGATAGTGCGATCGATAAGATTTCATAGACACATGAAGTAATCTTACTGTTACTAAGAAGTTGTTGATTGTCAGGGTTGGAGTTGGCAATATCTTTTAGACATCTAAAGAGACTTATAGCAACCATATGGTAGTGTAGAGAGGATTGATTGGATTTAACAAACTTTTCACTTAGTTCAACTAAGAAATCTACCAAATCTCTGTAGATATTGTAGTTACCTGGTTGGAAGAGAATATTATGTTGAATAAAGTTATTCTTTCCTTTACATAGTAGGCCTATGAAATTGAAAACTTGTACACAATAATCCAATTCCAATGGAATTTCAGAGAGAGAGTTACCGTATATCTTACTATCATAAAACTCTGCAGATTTATGTTTCTTCAAGATTACAATACAGTGACCTATTAAGTCATGTAAACCTCTAAAGAGAAGATTATCAGGAGAAACCTTGAAATTGAATTTAATAGTATCCAAAACTTCACGACGTTTGGATTCATTCTTGAGTAATGTATTGAATCTTCTCAATAATGGATGAATCATGTTAACGTCATTAGATTGCTTAAGAATCTTTAGGAGAATTAAAGCAACCTTATCCTTGATATCAGAGGCTTTAACATCGGTTAGAGACTTTAGAATATGAAGACATGTCAAGAGCATTTCATTATTATTGGCCTTTGCATAGGTCTTTAGACTCTGACCAATATGATCACCACTAATGACTTGTGACATTGCGTGATATACATAAGGTTCCATAGTGAAATCAATTAGAGGTTGGTGGAAGATAATATAACTCTTTTCAAAAGTTACACCAATAGCTTCCTTATTTGATGAATCTTCGTCATCTTCATCAGCAGCTTCCTGATTAAATGCCAATACAAAATCAGTCTTTAAAATCTTCTTAAAGTATCTAACCTCTTCACCAAAGGATTTCATTTCAGAGAGATACTCTTTAATTTCCTTACAGAAGAAATACTTTTCAGCAGATCCCAATTCACTAAAGAGAGCTTTGAATTCATATTTATCAGTCTTATCAGAGAGGTAGTAAAAGTAATTATCAAATTCTTCATTTTCTTTGTACTCTTCTTCCTCACCCTCTTCTTTTTCTTCACCATCTAAATCGTCGTCATCCTTATCCATACTTTTTGTTGATTTGTTATCTTCATTATCAGAATCTTCCAAATCTTCTATAGTTTCAGACTCATTATCACTGCCATCAAGGTTAATACCCAAACCAACCAAATCAATGTCATCTAAAAGACTCTTTTTCTTTTTACCAACTGCAGGTTCTTTGACTTTTTTAAAGAGTTTTTTGAAGGTATCAATAACCTCTTTAAAGAATGATTTCTGTTCAGCAGTTTCAACCAATTGAACACGTTCTTCTGACATTATATGAAGATACATTTTGAGCATTGTCATCATTGGAATGAGAATTTCGTTGGTAATCTCTTTCATAAATCTAGCCTTTTCAGGTGAGATTTTAATAAACTCCAAAGTCTCTTCTTCATCTTGAGCTGTTGTTGGTTTGGTCTTGTCAGGTGACAATAGAGATGGAAGTTGAGCAGCAATAGTCAAGTTACCAATAGTCAAACTACTCTGTTTCTTTTGATGAAGTGTCTTCTTCTTGTTCTTCTTTTGTTTCTCTTGTTGTTTAATCATTTGTTTTTCAATATCTCTATTTTGACGTTCAATACGATTACATTCTTGAACGAAATGGTTTAGGATATCATCAAAATTCTTAAACAATTGTTGGGTATTCTTTGCTGGAATTTCAGAGTATTTCAATTGAATCTTTGAATTGAAATATACCTCATACAATAAGAATGTATAGGATTTCTGGAATTCGAATAACATCTTATTCTGATCAGGTTCATCTACAATTACCTTAGTCAATTCAACCAGAATATCAATACAAGAGTCAATAGAGATGAACTTTCTAGCCAACATTTCAGCATCTGATGATTCACCAGCACAACAACTGGATAACAACTTGATGAAATTCAATGAATTTTTAATAGTATTTTGGTTAACTGGTGGTGCTGTAATATTGTTATTATTATTGTTATTATTATTAATTCTAATAGCAGGTGTTGGTGAATTGTTAATTGAAATACTTGGAGTTACTGAAATACTTGGTGTAATACTGATATTTGGTATATTAGTTGGTGGTTTAACATTACTGATATTGGAAAGAATATGTTCTTTAGAAATGAACCAACTGTTTTTAATGGTACTTTGGTATTGGAGGAAGGATTTTGTAATGAGATTTTGATTGTTTAGAATGGCACTATGTTTAGTAGGTTGTGCAATCTTGGAGAGCAGTTCAACATAGAATGGATTCAATTGATCTGGTTTAGAAAAGAAAATAAATGATATGAGAATATCAATGTAAATTGAGTCTTGGAACTTATTGTAATCTTCAATAACCTCTAATAGACGGATATTGTTACCTAGAATATCACCATTGGTAATTGAGAATTCAATTAGAATTTCAATGTTTTTCTTGGTATAAGAACCATGTGATAGTTTTGATCCTTCATTGTGGAACATTATAGAACAAATGGTATCATATAGTTTCTGAACTTTATCACGTGATATTTGTTTACTGTTGTAAAGTGATCCTAAGAATCTGAATAATCTATAGACTAATGGTGTAATTTCTTGGTAGAAGAAACTATAGATTTTCAATTCCTCTGGTTCAATACTAGCAATTGACAATGCTTCGAAAGTGTCAAATAGAGATTTCAAACTATTGACAATAGCATCAAAATTTGAGGCAACATCAGAAGGTGATGAAGTAGTGTTCTTCAATGACTTTATAATTTCAATGAATGTACCGTTGTGGTAAGTTGGATTATTAATCTGACAACGAATTTCAAAGTGATTGACAATATTCTGACCTTTCAAAGCTGACATGAAAGACTGTACCATTGGAACATTCTTAAAGTTATGGTGTAGATAGTATTCTGGGAATTTCCATTCATCCTTAATCTTTCTACTTAGATTGAAATATTGGTTCCAAAGAGTTACCAAAGTTTCATTATTATCAAAATCATGTTCAACAATAAATTGTTCAAACATATTCTTTTGATTTAATTTAACAGCCAATTCCATCAACTTATCCAATGGATCAAAGAATACAATATCTTCATCAACATACAAGGAATCCTTTCTTTTAGAATAGATTAATTCAAGTATATATGCTTCCATGCCTTCTAAATAACCTTTTTCAAAATACTTTAGAATCATTTGGTATGTCTATAATTAAAAATAGTTAGTATTTTAATCCAATTTATAGTAGATAGGTTTTAAAATATACATACTAAATTGGTATATCTAGAATTAATATCTTGTTTGACGATTGTGAATACTAATGAAATGAATTGATCTTTGGTTTCTGGTTTTATAGTTGGTAGGGTTGGTAAGAGATGTTTTGTCAATGCCCATTGTTGAGTTGGTGTATATAAACCAATATTATCTGGTGTTTCTGTAATTGAGTTTATAGAGTTTCTTGGTCTATATTTTGAGAAACAGTCATTGCAAATATCATAATCACCACAAGTTGTACAATGATATCCAGTAGCTTGATCAGGTTTCTTACAATGAGCACAAGTGAATTCATTCTCTCTGTAGAATTGATATAGCATATCGGAATTTGACTTTATCATTGGATGAAGATGGATGTCACTATCTACATAATAGAACTTCATGGAATCGATTGTGTAAGGTTCTGGATCAGCTTTTGGTTTTTCGTCATCATTGTCATCTGAGAATACATCTTTCTCTTCTTCTTCGTAGACTAGTGATCCTGATAACATGGTACAACGTTCACATAAAGTAAACTTGGGATACCCACAATCTTGACACTCGTAGAAGAACTGTGAGTAACCTTCATGTGATCTCTTACAATAGGTACATGACTCGTAGTATGGTGTATCTTTCTTTAACTTGTGTTTATGCTTTTTATATTGAACTTTGGTAGAATTTACAACTCTTTCAACACGATGTGTAGCTCCTTCAACACTTGGATCAAAACTATAATCTATATCAAGATACTTGGCATTTTTGGCAGCCATTGGATAACAAGAGAGGAAATAAATGAATGGGAACTTCAATTCATTAATTACATATTTAGACCCAATCAAATTTACACAATCCTCTTGTTTCAAACCAAGTTTCTTTACCAATAGATCTTGGTAACTTACACCACCACAAATCAAATTACAAAATAGACCCAGGGCATGATATGGATAGTCATATTGATATTTTTCAATTTTTGTCTTATGGTTGCTATCAAAGTCATCTGAGAGAATCCATTCACCACCTTCTTGTAACTGGAACTTTACAATATACTGATCATTGATACCAAACTTCTTTCTATATTCATCGTAGGAATAGTCGTACTCTTTAAAGGAGTGATGAGATTTTTCAGAGGCATCATCGTCATCAGATTTCTTGGATTCTGATTTCTCAGATTCAGACTTGTCATCTGGATTCTTTTCCTTTGGAGCAACTTGGAAAGTGATAATATCCTGACTGGGTTTTTTACCAAAAAAGAAACCTTGTTTCTGATAGATATTCGATAGCAAGATTTGATTTTTCAAAATGGTAAACTTTTGACAAACACAGAAACAATTGAGTAATTTAACTAACTCTGCTTTTACATATGGGTAGTCTTTATCCTTTTCAGAGCATCCATTTATGATATCCAAGTACTCTTGAATCTTGAGTTCCGATAGAGATTCCAATAGAATCTTATTGTCTTGATAGACTGCAATGAGATATGTTACAAAATGTACTTTTAGGGTTGTACTACTATTGGCAAGGAACTTGATACTATTGTAATAGTTCATTAACAGCATACCATAAGTTGGAGATTCCTTGGCAGTCAATGACAACAAATTAAAGAATCTAATAATAACTTTTTGTTGTGGCGATGTCGAAGATGAAGAATGACTTGGTGAACTTGTTGATGGTGATACTTTTAACAAACCCTTCACAAAGGTAATAATAGAATCCAAATTCTTTACCAACAATTCTTTTAGAATCTTAATATCATCAGAATTCTTATTACCTTTAATCAACGAAATTATATTTTTCAATTGAGCCAATGTCTCATCAGTTGTCTTTGCCTTTACCAAATTTGAAATATTACTGAGTAAATTTTTACATTTATCAAATACATCAAATGGTGGTTTCTTAATTTGGAAATCATCATATTTTAATTGTTGTACATGACCTACAAACTATATATAAATTAGTATGATAAAAAATGATATTTTCTTACATAAAATATTTTATAACTTACATTTGATGATTCAGAATTTAATTGATGATGTAGATATTGATCAGATAGCGATTGTATAAAGTAATGTTGGTTATAGTATAATGATTTAACCTCTTGTGAAGAAGAACTATTTTCATATCTTTCAATAAATTTAAATGTTGAATACTTGTTATCAGTATCTTTTTCGTCAACTAAAATCACAGAGTTATGATTATTAATATCAGTAGCTTGTGAAATTGAAAGATACTTATTGGTAGAAAGTGATTTGATTTTATATATCATTTCATTTTCTGACTCTTCAACTTTGAGTAATTCAAATAATGAATCATACAATTCATGATTAATCTTATTATTTGAAGTAAATAATAATTTATCTTTATCTTGTACTGATAAATAACCACCTATTCATATTAAAATTATAGGTTAGTATACTAACATATAAAAATAATTTTTAGCAAAAAACCATAACATACCTTCTCTATGAGACAAAAATATATGATCATTATCTTCCAGAGCGTTAATTTCAACAGAGACATCATTTGATAAATTAATTTTAAATTTATCACCACCACGATCTTCTTTAAATGATAGTTTAATTGTAATATCGGTTACAATCAATTCTAGATAGTCTCTACGAACAGAAATGAAAAGTTTATCATTATTTAGAATGGGTCTGGAATTTTCATAGTTTTTAGAAGTGAGGACAAATAGACAGGATTCATCATCAAATTCTTCAATTAAGGTAAAATATTTACCATTACCCTCACCAGCAATTGCCAAATAATTTCCATTGAAATTCTGAAAGAAGACTTTATCATCATAGTAGATAGGGTCACCTGACTTGTGTTCACTGGTTTTTCTGACTTTTTTCTTTTGGTTTTGGTGATGTGGAACATTGACTGAATTCTCTTTGGATCTATCACCAGCACCATGACCTGATGCAGAGTTGTTGAGAGCTGGAATGGATTCATGACTACCTTGTAACAATGCATTTTTGGAGTTCTTTCTTTGTAGGCCCAGATTATCCATTTTGACAGCTAAATGATTGGTATCATCTACCAATACCTGGGTACCTGATCTTGAACGTCCTCCAGCACTTTTTGGTGTATTCTGACCTGAATGTTGAGACTTTGTCATTTGTGAATGGTCATCATCCAAACCCAAATCAATTTCTTCGTCATCCTTCTTCTTCTTTCCTTTTTGGTAATCTTTAATCTCTTTGAATACTAAAAATACAGATTCTTTATTTCTCTTGAAATCCAAAAAACTGTGACATTTGGCATTTAGTTTATTCTGTGACTCTGAGGCAATACTAATGTAGCATTCTCTCTGGAATTCAATACTGTCAATACTGAATGCTATTCTGTCACCTGTCTTTAACGAATCTTTATTCTCTTCTGACATTTTCTATTTTCTAAATTTATATATAAACTTATATATATATAAATATTTTTAAAAATAGAATTTACGATCAAGAATTAGATTTCTTTTGAGGACACAATTCGAATATGAATAGAAAAAATAAAAAACAAAATTTAAAAACAAAGACTTTAAATAACCAACCGATTTGATTAAAATCTTTCATTTTTACCAAACAATTTTAAAATATCTTTGTCGTAAAAAATGTCAGGTTTTGCATGATTTTTTTCAATGAATTTTTAAATTCGAAAAATTTTTATTTCTTACACAAAAACATTGAGTTTAGTATAAGAACATCGTCAATCGACACCATTTTTTGTAGACTTCATATTGATCAATTTTAATTAATAAATTTTGTAAACCATTTACCTTTTCTAGCAATATAAAAATCCTATATATTAAATAACCAGGTATATGCGTAAAAAAAAAAAGGCTTTAATAAAAAAAATTTTAAATATTTTTGAATATTCAAAAAGGTTTTGTCTCTGTGAATTTCAAAGGAATTCATTATTTTAACAACTAAATTATTAAATAATTTTTGGTGCAATATATAGAATAGTAAAAATATCTATTTTTTATGTTATCCATAGAAGTTTTAGAATCCACCTACAAATTCAACAGCTTTAATTGAAAAGGGAGTTATAAATGTATTAATCAGATGAATATCATAAAAAGTTGATATATTATGATACAATAACAAAGGGGTTTAAAACAGAAGTAATTACAATAACAGGTGGTGATATAAATGATGTAAATGAAAGTTACCTTTTTCTAAAATTAATTAAAACTTTCCTCTGGAGATAACCAATTTTAGTTTAAACTATACAAATGATGGTATAAATTGGTTAGAATTGATACAGGGAGAGGTATTAAAGAATCAAACCATTTCCTATAAAATCAAAACCTAACCAAAGTATTTGCAATGGCTATTTATCCTAGACCCTGGAATCAACACTCGTTAAAATCTGAGATTTTTATTGATACTAAACAACGTTATGCATCAACTATTCACTATAAAATATTCATCTTTGGGTAGTCCACGCTATAATTTTAAAACCCTATTTTTTTTTCAATTTTTTCAAAAAAACTCAAAAATATTGGACTACACACCACCAGCAGTACAACAGAGAGCAAACAGACCAACTCAAAATAGAAATAATAATCAACAAAATAATTTCTTGTGGGAAGATCTTCAATACTTGAGTTACTGACCACCTTAAAAGCAAAACTCTCACCTTTTTTAAATTTGATTTTATACTCTAGAGAATCTCCATCGACAGTTGATGTATTAGCACGCAGAACCTCCGATTGGTCATTCATTATCTGATAAAACTCAATTGAAAATGAGAAATTGAGGAAAATGTGTGGTTGTGTGTGTGATAATGTAAAAATAATAAAATTAATAATGTAAAAATAATGTTCATGCATAAATATATTAATATTTTTTTTATTCTCATATAAACACATATATGGATTCTACATGCAAAGAACACAACTGTATAAACATTTGGAGAGAAAATGACCAACCAATAGTAATGCCATTTCATGATTGGTATAATATTGAGCTTTCATTTGTAAATTCAAAATGCACTGAAGAATGCATATCTAAATTAATTGGTTATTGTCAAGCAACAAAAAAATGGGCAGACTACCAAATTGATATGTTATCGAGTTTAAAACTAGGAGTAGAAGGTTACTACCCAAATGACATTAAAATTGCAAACTATTTAGAGAATAGAATGAGCAATGAAGAGAAGGATATAAAAATTAGAAAATATTTTAAAGATATAGAAACATTGGACCAATATATGGAAAAGTAATGAGAACATCAGACAGAATTACATCGAGAGAGCCTACCCAGGAAACAACAAATTCACCTTGAAATCTCTCGGATTATTGTATTCAATCTAAATAAAAACATAATAAAAACATGTAACACATCAAAAATTAAACAGATTCTATAGTAGTTTTTTTATTGATCAACATCAGCAGCCATCACAGGAAGTGGTTGGTTGTAAAAGCTAGCATGACCATATTTTTTACCACCCCACTGGCACTGGATTGTCTCTTCACCTGGGTATGTTTTAGGACCTAGATCCCACAAAGGATATGAAGACAATATAAAAGACTGTTTTGATCATATCATAGAGAGTATATGGGAACTGGCTGATGGAAAACAACTAGATACTATGGAAAAAGGAGTATATCCTTTTACTTTGACTCTGAGTTGTAAAACCAAAGAGGGAGAAAAACTGTTCAGTGAGACTTATCTGAACATAGATAAAAAATTGTTAAATTAAAAAATTAATATAAAAATAAAAAATTTCAAAAACACATCCTCTTTGTTTTAACATTAAATAAAATAAAAAAAACTATTCATTTCTCTTAGAGTTAGACCCTAACAATACAGATATATATTACCATGAATAGATATAAATTGTTTTATGTGTTATGCGGAATTAAAGCCATACCAAGTCTTACCACCAGATCATAAATACTCAGATCGCTTCTATTACTGAGAACCCTGTGAAGATTACTATTTGTGCTGTAGTAAACGTTTTTGTGGAACAATAACAATGAGAGGTGAAATTGACAAGGATAAAAGAACAAATGAAAATCTTACAAAACCATATACAAAACCTAGAGACACAAATATCCAAAATGAATATCACCGTCCCAGTAGCCACAAGCTCAACATCTAGTACTCCAATTTTTGTCACCGTCCCAGTAGCCACAAGCTCAACATCTAGTACCCCAACTTTGGCCTCCGCCACTCAAAATACAGATTCTCCAATCAAAGCACAATAAACATTGTTACATTTCTCTTATATAAGAGATATTTATTTTTAATTAAAATGATCGAGAATATCATTTTCTACTTTTCCTGTATATTGCCTGTATCCTGCTAAAGCTAACAATGAGATTTCGCCAAAAAATATTTTATAGCTATTGAACTTAGTACTTCACATTATTTAAACAAAACTATAATGAGGTTCTAATTAGGAAATAGACATATTCGGTACATCTAATTCCCTAAAATTTAAACATATAAATTTATATTTAATTGACCTATAGTTACTAAATTGACAGTTTCATTCAAGTGATATTAGGTAATTAAAGGGTTCACTAATTAGATAAGATCTTATAATAAATAATTCTCTGAGAAATCAAAATTTTTAATAAATCAACACCTAAATATTAATTTTTATTTATTAGAATATTATATTAAATTCTATATGTTAAGACTAAAGTCCAAATAAATTGTTATCTATTAAACAATTAGTTTATACTTGTACATAGTGATGACGGTTTCTCTTTTTAAATACAAAATTATAGAATAATATAACTGCGATAATTACAAATAGGACTACACCAGCAACTATAAGACCAGTTTTTAATTCTTTTGGTGATACATCACTTGACTTATAAGTACCAGTAGTGGATATTGTTGATGATGAGCTTGTTGTTGTTACAGTTAAACCACCTCCAGATGTACTACTAGTTGTCACTGTACCACCATTTGTACTAGCAGATGTTGTTACTGATGTTGTACTGGTAGATACATTAGATACACAAATTTTTCCAACAAGGTTTACTAAAGCTGAATCAGATCCATTATTAAAAACTTCAATTCCTGGATAAACTCCTGATTTAACATTATAGGTATACAAGTTAATTGTTAAATTATTCGTATTTGAAAACAAGTATCCACCAATAAAACTTGATCGTTTTCCATAGGTTGTTAAATAACCCAATGTTACATCAATTGTTTTTCCTGTACTGTTAGTTGTAAAGTTAAAGGATACATCAACTTGTTGGAAATTTGTAGTTGCATTAACTGTTGAATAAACATTAGTTAAATGATATCCAACTCTCACCCAATCAGATCCAAAATTAGTACACAACTTTTGGGAATGTGTAAAATTAAAAAAATATAAAAATGAAAAGATAAATAATAAAACAGTTATTGATTTCATTGTTGTTGTTTATAAATTGTATTAATGGCCATTTAAAATTTTTAAATTTAAAGATTAAGATGATTTTTAAAAATTAAGGAATAAAATTTATATAACTTTTCCTGATATTAAAAAAAATATCTTTTTTTGATATCCTAGGACGTCATGATCTTATCTAATTATTTTGTCTTTGGCAAACGGAATAAACAATTTAATTTATGGTATATAATATATATGAATAGTTTGTTATTTTTTATTCATTAAAAATGTACTTGAACTACTGCTGATAGGTAGAGGGTTTAAAGCACTTCTTGAAATTTTCTTAATTGGAGGAGTACTTGTGATTTTTGACGTATTAGATGATGAAGTTATACTTGATGAT
Source organism: Tieghemostelium lacteum (assembly GCA_001606155.1). Lineage (NCBI taxonomy): Eukaryota > Evosea > Eumycetozoa > Dictyosteliales > Raperosteliaceae > Tieghemostelium > Tieghemostelium lacteum. Next base: position 627,869 of record LODT01000004.1, on the reverse strand, counting down.
GTTGATGTAGATGTAGATATTGAAGACGATGATACAAAAGAAGACTGAACTACTTTTTTAATTGAATTTGTGAGACTCAGACGTTTTTTAGATTTTGGTACTTGTGGAAAACCTTCATCTGATGGTAAAACTTTACTTGATGGTACAAATGAACTTTGACTTGATCCTATTGCTCCACTTTTTAATAGTGAATTGTTATTACTACTTATTACAACTGTTGAGGTTGGTATAGGTGGTTTTTTAAGAATTGAAATTGGTTTACTACTAGATGTTGTACTGGTTGGGGTTGTTGATGTTAATGCACTTGTAGGTTTAGACTTTTTAAGTTCAGTAGCTGGCAGTGGTGGTGGTGGTAATGGATATCTAGCAATTGTTGGTGTTTTTGATTCGATTTTAGAAGTTGTTGATTTACCTTGTGGTGTTCTGGGTTCTAAAATGGTTGGTCTTTCTTTTGGTTTAGTGACTTTTAGAGTTGTAGATTTTGATAATTCTTTTTTCTCCATTATCATTAGTGATAGAGTTTCTTGTAAATCATTTCTATTTAAATTGGTACTATTTACATTTGATGATATAGTTGATGTGGTTTTTAATTTACCAGATGGCGAAGATAATGTAGCTCCAATAGTAGTAGTTTTTGGTTTTAATGGTGTTGTTGAGATTTTTATACTATTTGGTAAAGTCTTTTTAATGGTACTGCTACTTGTAGTTGAAGATGATGAGAATCCCATTGGTAATGGTGGTTTGGTAGTTGATTTTGATAATGATGTGATTGTAGGTGATGTTGATTTGGTTGGTGTATGTTGAGTGATAATTGGATACTGACTGATGGGATTGGTATTTTGTTTTGGAATGGTGAGTCTGGGAACTATCGGTGGTGATGGTGTTTCAGATGTAGGTTCACTAATAGAGAATGGAATAGAAGTTGGATTTTTATATGTTTTTGAAATGATTGATTTGGTAATTGGTGATACATGTACTGGTTTTAGTTTAGAAGGTGATGGTAATTTCTTTACTGGTGGTTGTTGATTCAGTTTAGTTGGTAATATAACTGGTACCATGGGTTTTTTAGTTTCCATTTTTGGAGACATTGTAACTGGTGGTATTAATTTTGGAGACATAGTAACAGGTGATGATTCTTTACTCTTACTACTCTGAACGTTAGCACTACCAGTACTGTTATTAACTCCACCAATAATCTCAATTGGTATATTTTCTTTTTCGTCTTGTTTAATTATGACTATGGATGGTTGAACAGGTGTAACTGAAGTTGGGGTAGGAAGAGGTTGAGTAGATTTAATAGTTAGTGATTGTTGAATAACTGTATTTTTAAATTTAAATTCTGGTATTATAAGTAGATCGATAATTTGTTTCCATTTTTCAAAACATAATTCCATTTTGTTTTGTAGAGCTTTCATGTTTTCAGGACAATAATGGAAATGAATATCAAGACCTTTTTCAAGCAGATCTTTTTGAGTTAGGAGTAATTGTTTTAGTCGACGTAATAAATCTAATGAATTTCTAGATTCATAGAGATAGGAAACCTGAAAGAATTGTTTATACATTAAAATACCACCAGAGACAGCAGCATCTACAACACCATTCAGTGCCATTGTTAAATTATTTGTCCACTGTTTCTTTTGTTTGGTTTGATAGAAAATCAATTCCAATTCCTTATTCTTTTTCTCTAGTGTCTCTATAGCATTTTCCAGTGGATTCTTTTCAATTTCAATGATATCACCTCGAGTTACCAAACTATTTCTAATCAAATAGGGGAATGATGAATTGGAAATTACAAATGTTTGTCTAGTCCACAAATTTAAAAATTCATTTTCATTACTATTACTACTATTATTATCACTATTATTACTTTTGATTTCAAATTGTTTTTTAAATGGTATAGAGTAAAAGAAAACTCTTGAGTTATTATTTAAATAGGACTGTGAATTTTTAAAATTTGATCTTTTTAAATGTTGAATATCATTTAAAGATGGTGGTAATCTATTTCTATCAATACTAATAATATTATTATTATGATTTAAGATTGAAATATTATTTGGTAAATACACTGGTTTACAAGGATGAATATGAATTAATTGACAATTTGATTGATTATTGGTTGAGGGTGGAGGATCTTTTTTTGGTACCACTTGTGCACCTGGATATCTAGCTTTTAATCTTGAAACAAAACTACCAAGTTTCTCCAATTCTCTACCACGAAATATAAAATCTTTACCCTCAACACTCTTTGGGAAACCTTTACCACGAAATTCCACGAAAAAATATTCTTCAAAGAATCTATTACCATTTTCAACCTGTTGATAATAGTACTGTTCCAATTTTGACAATTCCACTAGTTTCAGAACTAATTGTGATTTTCTAATGATTGGATTACTATTGATAGTGTTTCCATGTGAATGTTGTTTTTGTAAATCTTTTTTAAACTTCTTTCTCAGTTGTTTTAGTACTAGTAATGAACGTTCCCAGTATTTACCTTCACTTAACAGTGTCATTGCAGATCTTAGTAACCTTTCTTTACGTTCATAATGTGATTCTGAAGGGTACCCATATTCCTCTGGAAAATGTAAATCACAATCCCATGTAATCAATTCACTATGTTTAAGAAAACACAGTGCACCTTCAATCTTATTTCCAAACAATAAATGAATACTCTTTAACTGTTCCAATTTTGAAATGTATTCATTTACACATTCAGTATGCTTCAGATAATTCAGTACCCTTTGTAACAGTATAGTCAAATCATGTTCATATTCAATTGTTAATGGAAACAATTGTAAAAGTCTTTCAACTTCCAAATAAGAAGTATCTAAAAAATCTATATTTATAAAACCAAATATTAATAATTTACATACACCAAATAGGTTGGATATATAAATACATACAATGTTGAATATAAATTTCTTTCCAAGATTCATTTTCACTAAAACGATCAATTATAGATTGTGGTCTTTGAAAGTTTTCATAGAACTTCTTTAACCACAGTACATTTTGTTCGGAGACAATTTGCCACCATTTACACGTTTGACCTACTGTACAAATGTCAATGACAGAGAGATGTTGAAATATTAAAACTAAAATTTCAGCATTTAGATTGGAAATTCCAGATTCTCTAAAGAGTTTTAATGATTGATCGTATTCTATGGTTGGTTCATATGTTGGATGTAATGATATTCTGGGTGGTGTAGAGGTAATTGGTACTCTAGTAGGTGTCAAATTACTATTATTACCACCACCTTGTTTTTGAGGTGAATTTATAGATTGTGCCAACAATTTATTTGATAAATTGGCACATGTATTTCTTCTTCTAGGCGGTGAAAATACTTTTGGTGTTGTAGGTGGCGTTGGTGACAATAGCAATTGTTGTGGTCCAACTACTAATTTATTACCATTTGTATTTGTAGGTGTTGAAATTATAATTTGAGTTGTAATTGCACGTTTTTGAATACTATTATGTGGTATTGGTGATCCTATTGGTGTTACTGATTCAATTGGTGTTAAACATTCTGTACTAATACCTTCACTATTATTATTATTCTGTAACTGTTGTTGTTGTTGTTCTAAAGCTAATTTTATATTTTGTAAAATACTATCATCAATTGAAATGGGTCTAGTATTTAATGATTTATTATTTCCACTCATTATTGTACCATTAATCATTGTCATCATTGGATCACAAATTTTTGGATTTGGTGATCCTGATATTGTTGATGATCTTGATCTAGTATGTCCAGGTGTAAATAATATTTTATCTCCAATTATACCATTATTATTATTATAAACTATATTTATTGTTGGTGTATCTAATTCTTTTAAAGGACTAGTTGGTGGTGAAATTGGATATTGTGGTGATGAAGATTTATTACAATTATTGTAATAAATTTCATTTTGAATCATTCTATATCTCTATTTCTATTTTAAAATTTATAAATGTATATTTTGTTGTTATTTTTTTTACCAAATAAATAAATTAAATAAATAGTGTGAAAGTTAAATTTAAAATTAAATAATCAAATTTAATAATATATAATTAAAATTATTATAAAAATTTGAATATCTGAAATCTGTATTGATTGAAAAATAAAAAAATAATCAAAAAAAACTTGTGTGTTTGTGGGTTAACGACTAAAATAATTTTGGCGCACAGATAAAAAAAATTATAATTTTATTTACATAATTGAGTCAAAAAAATAAATAAATATTTAAACAATGAGTACAGATAACCAACAAACAGAAACTACAACATATAGTTCTAGTAGTAACATACAACCACAAACACACAATATTTTTACACTTACAGAAAATACAACTACCCAACAAATAATAGATCAAATACCAAATATTTCCAATATAGATAGTAGTATTATTGAAACAAATGATATCAATGGTAGTACCCTCCTTGATCCTAGGGTCACAATGGAGCTTCTTACTGGTTCTCTTAAAATCTCTTTAAAAACAGCTCTCGGTTTAGATAACCTTCGTACAACAAGTATGTAAATAACCCCTATCACTATTCACTAATTAAAGGGTTTTAAAGGAGATACTAATAATTTATGTTTGATTATTTAGATGTTAAGTTTAATTATAATTTAGGTAAACTACCCTTTCATGTCCCTACTCCTATTTATATAAATGGAAAAGAGGGTATATTATTTAATGACCCACACATTTCTCAGAGAACCAAAAGAATAAAAGAAATTGTAGAATTATTAGAAACCAAGCAATATCTTCTCATCAAATCACCACCTTTCTCAGGCAAAACTGCCCTTTGCCAATTAATTACTGAATATTTAAAAAAAACTAAACCAACATCCTATGTTAGAATGATTGAATTAAATGGAGTAAATGATGGAACATTCAGTGATCTTTGGGAATATAACACTGGAACCACATTTAACAATTGGCTAAAATTGGCTGCATCTGAACCGGTATACTTGATAGTTGATGAATGTCAAACACTTTATCCTGAAAACCATAAATGGAACTCTGAGTTTTGGCCACTGCTTAAAGGGCTAAAGGGAAAGATCCACATATTGATGTTTGCTGCTTATGGTGAACATCCTGGGTTTGGTGGTCAAAATATGTCAACTCCTGTAGAGATCGAACTATGCAATACTTTAACGCATAGATGGGTATTTTACACGGATGATGAAGCAATTGAACAACTCTCAAATTTCAAGATATATTTTCCTATACCAGATAGTATTACGCGATGGATACTCACCAATTGTTGCAATCACCCAGGTTTGATTTCCTTAACAATTTCAAATATAATGAATTGGTATTATAAAAAAGACATTATAGATCTTGAAGTAACACTTACCCAATTCCTTTTAGGAAGTACTTATAATATTGCTATAGCTGCCTCAAGAGCGAGCCCCCAATTGAGTATGTTGAATGACAGTGAGATTGAAATTTTAGATAAGATCATTCTGGAGAGAGAATACAAGTGCAACATCATATGTTTATCCGTTGCGTCTCTAATTAAACGTGGAATTATAATAGATAACTCAATAGAAAGTGATAAAACAACCACCCATTTCCTACAATTCCCATCTCCTCTTTACTCTAACTGTTATTATATTCAGCGATTCCAATCTCATAATATCTTAAATTCATATGAGATAAAACCACACGAATTTGAAAAATACATTACGGGAGCTATTCGATTGTTTAGACCGAATCAATTAAAATCAATAATATCAAGTAAAGATTCAAAATCTCATATACCATATGAAGCACTATGGCAACAAGAGTTTTACCATGCAGCATCAAGTGCCAACGGACCCCAGATTTCACCTGAGCCAGGGAAAATGCTTGGAATCGATGGTAAAATCGACTTTTATGTCAATGATAAATATAATTGGGCTATTGAACTGGTTTCAGAAGGTGATAGGCTACAATTACATCTTAATAGGTTTACAGCAGGGGGTTCATATGAAGCCCTATTAAAAGTAGTTTCAAATTGGTGTGTCATTGATTTTACCTCGAAATATAAAGGTAACATTGTTCACCCAAATTTGTGGACAGTTCAATACTCTCAAGATTTTTTGACCTACAAAATTTATAGAAACCAGAAATTAAATTGCACTATACAAATACCAAACACAACTATTGGATCAACTATTAAACAGATATTTTCATAGGAAAGGATAGGTTAGTTGTGCAGTATATTTACCATCATTCTTTTATTAGTTTATTCATTAGAAGTATAAATTGTTCTCTTTTACCAATCCTTATAGGTTTAATTATTATGATCATTTCTCGTTTTTTTTACTCGTTTTTTTGTTCATTTTTTTTTTCAAATTTTTTTTCTTAATTTGTCTCGGCCGAGATTAACAATGGCTACTAATATTATTAAAAATGAAGTATCCAATGTTTCATTTCAATTTTATACATCAAATGATATTAGAAAGCTTTCAGTAAAACAAATTATTGAAACTGAGGCCTTTGATTCATTAGGTAGTTCAATTTTAGGTGGTTTACATGATCCATCATTAGGTCCAATAGGTCCACCTGAAATGTAATATTGCTATTATACTATCCATCCTAAATTATCCAATATTAATTATATAATATGTAAAATTATAGATGTTATACATGTGGACTTGATTATATAGAATGTCCAGGACATTTTGGACATATAGAATTAGCATTACCTTGTTATAATCCTGTTACATTTCAAGTTTTACTAAAACTTTTAAAAAGTAAATGTTTTAATTGTAACTTTTTTAAACATGGTAAAGTTCAAGTATGTATAGTGTTTCATATCTCTTTATTTTACATACATTTACTGATATATTTATACAATTTTATTTTAGATTGAGCATTATATAAAATTATTAAAGTTATTATATTCAGGTGAAATTGTAGCTGCAAAGATTTTAGATGAAGATTATAAGAATACATTAAAAAAAGGAACTAATAAGGAATTAGAAGAATTATTAAAAAAGGATGAAGAGGATGAAGATGAAAAAGATGATGACAGTGAGAATGATGGAGAGGATCACATTGATAATCCATCAATGATTCCAATTAATTTATTAAAACAAATTGACGAGCAGGGTGGTATTCAAACTGGTCAAGAAAAAGTAGTACATTTTGAGGATCTTCGTAGACAGATTTTACGTGAGTTCTTGGGTATTGCTGGATCACATACTACAGCCTGTGCCAATTGTCAAGGATATTCACCACGTATTCGTAATGGTGATGCATCAAGATCCAAACTTTTTATAATGCCCCTAACTGACACTTATGCCAAAAAGAACAGCCATCGTAAATATAAAGTAAACTTCTCATCTGTTGACGAACAAACTATACACGGTACTTGGTTTGCACCATGGGAGATGTTGGAACAAATCAAAGATCTTTTTTACAATGAAAAAGAAATTTTAGATTTATTATTTGGTCACACTGTTACTGATCAATCTGATAAAAAAGGTTTACTTAAAAAAGAGTCAACTGTAGAGAGTTTCTTTATGGAGGTATTCCCAGTGACACCTTCAAGATACAGACCTCCAAATTACATGAACGGCCGACGTGGTGAACATCCACAAAACTCACATTTTAAAGGTATGCTAAAATGTAATAAATTGATTAAACAGTCCATTGAATCTGGTGAAGGTAAAGCCAAGTTTTTGGTCAATGCCGTATGTGAACTTCAATTACATGTAAATAACATGTACGATAACAGTAAATCATCAACTCCAATGAATCAAGTTGCCAACGGTATCAAACAGATTCTTGAAAAGAAGGAAGGTCTCTTTAGAAAACATATGATGGGTAAGAGAGTAAACTATGCAGCTCGTACTGTTATCAGTCCTGATATCAGTTTGGAGTCCAATGAAATGGGTGTACCACAGTATTTTGCAAAAACCTTGACATTCCCACAACCTGTTACCTCATTCAACTATCAACAGATGGCACAGGCTGTCATTAACGGTCCTGATGTGTATCCAGGTGCAAACTTTATCGAAGATGAAAATGGATATCTTACCAACCTCAGTAAAGAGTCTCTTGAAAAGAGAATTGCTTTGAGTAAGACTCTGCTAACCAGTCATCCACATGCACCCAGAGGCACTAACAAGAAGGTTTACAGACATTTACTTAATGGTGACTTTGTTTTGGCAAATCGTCAACCTACATTACATAAACCCGGTATCATGGGTCACCGTGTAAAGGTTTTAGGTAAAGATGAGAAAACACTTCGTATGCATTATTGCAATTGTTCGACTTATAATGCAGATTTTGATGGTGATGAAATGAATATTCATTTTCCTCAGAGTTTATTGGCAGCTTCGGAGATTCGTGAAATTGCTGCTAATAACTATCAATATCTAGGCCCAAGAAACGGTGGACCACTTAGAGGTCTAATTCAAGATCACATTCTAACTGGTGTACTATTGACCAAGAAAGACACTCTCTTTAGTAAGAGTGAATTTGCAGCTATTCTCTATGCATCCTTATGGGCTGTAAATACTAAACACCCCATTCAAATGCCTCATCCATGTATAGTGAAACCCGTTCCCATGTGGTCAGGTAAACAGTTAATCACAGCTGCTTTAAATCATATAACCATCGGTCGAATTCCAATGAACTTGGAAGCACCAAGTAAGATTCCAGTTAAAATGTGGGGTACCTATGGTCCTGAGATTCTCCGTGACAGTACTGTAATCATTCGTCAAAATGAAATGCTTGCTGGTATTTTGGATAAAGGTCACTTTGGTGCTAGTAGTTTTGGTTTGGTACATACTTGTTATGAGCTCTATGATCCTGATGTTGCAGGCACTCTCCTTACTACCTTGGGTAGAATGTTTACCAACTATCTCTCCAAGAGAGGTTTCACATGTGGTGTTGACGATATTTTAATGAAGAGTAAAGAAGAACAATTCCGTTTGGAGTCTCTAAAGAAAGCCAATGAAGAAGGTTACCAAGTTGCTGCCAAATTTGCAGATTTGAAAACATATAATTACGAAGATGCCAAGAAACACATGGCTAAAGCTTTACAATCCGAGAGAGAAGTTGCCAAATTGGATGGTATGCTAAAGAAGGCTTTGAATACCTACACTAGTAAGATCATTGATACCCTTATTCCAGGTGGTCAAATGAAACCTTTCCCAAAGAATAACTTTTCTTTAATGACTGTATCTGGTGCTAAAGGTTCCGTAGTCAATTTCTCACAGGTTTCTTGTCTGTTAGGTCAACAAGAACTCGAGGGTAAACGTGTACCCAGAATGGTTTCTGGTAAGACATTGCCATCCTATCAACCATATGATGCCTCTGCTAGAGCTGGTGGTTTTGTAATGGACCGTTTCCTTACTGGTGTCAGACCACAAGACTACTTTTTCCATTGTATGGCTGGTCGTGAAGGTCTTATTGATACAGCTGTTAAAACCTCTCGTTCTGGTTATCTACAAAGATGTCTTATTAAACATCTCGAAGGTCTTACAGTGCAATATGATAACACTGTACGTGATAGCGATGGCTCTGTAATTCAATTTTACTATGGTGAGGATGCTCTTGAAATTGGTAAGACTCCATTCCTCGACAAATACTCTCTAATTGCCCAAAACTACTCTTTGGTAAAATCACAATTCAATTTTGATGAACTTGTACACAGCCTTAAAAATGTTGATTTGGTAGAGTATGCAGATCAAATGAGAAATGCCACACCAGAGGAATTGGAAATGGATCCTATCATGTCAAGATTTAACCCATCATGTGATCTTGGATGTACCAGTGAATCCTTCATGAACTCTCTACAGAAATACATTGATTCCAATCCACAAGGTCTCATTAAAAATGGAAAAAATCCAAAAGGTACTATATCAGAATTTGATTTTAAGAATCTAATGCATCTTTATTACAATCGTTCTATGATTAGTCCAGGTGACAGTGTAGGTTTGGTATGTGCTCAGTCTATTGGTGAACCAAGTACTCAAATGACATTAAATACTTTCCATTTGGCTGGTAGAGGTGAGGCCAATGTAACTCTTGGTATTCCACGTCTCAGAGAGATTATTATGACTGCAAGTGTAACTCCAACTACACCTCTGATGGAATTCCAACTCAACGACCCAACTAATCGTGAGGAAACTGAAAAACTTGCAAAATATTTGGAAATGTTGAAAATGTCTGATCTCATTCAAGATATCACAGTCAATGAGTACACAGATGAAAATGGTCGTAATTATGATGTAGAAATACAATTCATTTCTACAATTAAAGAAGTTTTGACATTACACAAACTTCAAGAATCTCAATTGTCAACTCTATTGGAAGGATTTATAAAACAAGTAAATTCAGTAGTTAATCGTACCAATGGTGTTAAAACTCAATCTATTGGTAGTGGGTCCAAAGTTGGTTCCGATCGTGATGAAGTTTCCAATATGGATACTGATGAAGAGACTCCAATGGATAATGCTATTTCTCTAGATTTTGAAGGTGAAACCAATGGAACTAAAAGCAATACAGGTAAAGCCTCCTCAGAACCATCATTGGATGATGATTCTCTTACTAGTAAAAAGAAATCCAAAAAGAATCAAAAAGGTTCATACGATGACGAAGAAGATTCCAACTCCAACAAGAATAAAAAGAAAAAGAAATCTGATAAATCTGATGATGACATGGATGACGATGAATCAGAAATTGAAAATAAGACCACTCAAAACAGTTCAAATGATTCTGGTGATGATAACGAAGACAATGAAGATAAAATGGATGTTGACAGTGGTGACGATGATGATACTACCATCTCATCATCTATTCAATCTAAAAACTTTAAATTTTCACTCAAACACTTTAAATTCACAACTAGAGTACCAACAGACTGTAAAAAGATTCTCATGCTGGGTATTGTAGAAACAGTATCACAAAAGTTTATCATTAAATCATGTAAAGGTATCTCCAGATGTTTTGTCAATGAGAAGACAGTTAAAGGACAAACTGAATATTCCATTCAAACTGAAGGTATTAATTTACGTGAACTTTTCCAATTAAAAGATCGTTTACGTATCAATCAACTCTATACCAACGACATTGCCAGTATTCTCAGAAAATATGGTGTTGAAGCTTGTAACAGAGCAATTGTCTCTGAAATTTCTGGTGTATTTGGTGCCTATGGTATCTCTGTTGACAAACGTCATCTTTCACTTCTCGCTGACTACATGACATTTGAAGGTGGTTATCGTGCTCTCAATCGTGTGGGTATTGAAAATAATACCTCACCTTTCCAAAAAATGTCTTTTGAAACTACTTTTGCTTTCCTTACTAAATCTGCATTGGTTGCTGATCAAGATTCTGTTGTTTCTCCATCTTCTCGTATTGTTTTGGGTCAAATTGTACGTTCTGGTACTGGTGCGTTTGAAATTATTGCTCCAATAAATTAATACAAACAAAAATAAAAAAAAATTATAATAATTATTTGATTTTTACCTAATACTATTATAGAAGTAGTTGTTTAGAATATAATATATATATTTATATTCTCTTTTTTCTCTTTTTCTTTTTTTTATTTTGTAAAATGGATTTACCATTTAGGTGTGCAATTATTCTTTTTGTACATTCACCTTTGGTACCTGAGGTTTTTAATGAATTTACTTTACAATAATATCTGAGTGTATTGGCATTATAGGTTTGATATAGTTCATCTTTTGTTAAACCTTTTTTTATGGATTTTATAATATCATCATAATTTATAGGTTGACCACTTTCCTCTTCAATTTCTGAAGATATTGGTTCCATATCTATATCATTATCACTATCTGAAATTGATGATTCTAATTTTGAATTTATAGATGAAGTTAAACTAGGACTACCTGCTGTTGTTATTGCATTTACTGTTTTTGGATTCTTAATTGGTGTTTCATTTTTATTACTATTCTCTTCTAATTCTTCATTTTCATCTAATTCATCTTCATCATCACCATTTTCTTCAGATTTATAATTAAAATTATTATAACTACTATTTAATTTTGATTGTGCTAATCCAACATTTAATTTAGATTTCCTACGTTTCTTTTTGAATCTATTTTGATAGTTATTATTTTCATATTTAATTTTAAATAGATGATACATTAACTGATCAATTATAAATTCTTTACTACCAAATTTATTCATTTTTAAATTCTCTACCATCATTTTTAATACTGGTGATGTTAAATTTTTAAAATAGGATTCTGTTCCAATTTGTATCAACTGTTCTTTTAGTTGGTCTATAATTTCTTCTCTATTCACTGCAACTACTAATTGATTATTTTCATTATCACCATTATTATTATTATTATTATTATTATTATTATTATTATTATTATTATTATTATTATTATTTAGTAAAGCTTGTTTATCTAAATAATGAAAATTTAAACATTCTTTATATTGATTTAATAGTGAATTGGAGGAATTTTGTAAAAGTAAATTTATACCTTTAGCTTTTATAAGTGAGGATAAAAGTTGAAAAAATGAAATCTTATGATTACTGCTCTGTATTTGATCTACTACAACTTGAGTATCTAATGATTTTATATATTGTGTGTTGGATAGTTGTTGGTATTGTACAAAATATGGGTGATTTAATAGTTGAGTGTGGTTACCTAGAATCTCAATAATCTCTCTAAAAAGTTCTTTGGCATCTGATGACTCCTGAATAGAACAAACTAACTCATCTATTGCTGAAAATGATACACATTCATTGATTATATGTAATAGTTTTTGTTTTGGTGCTTTATCTAATTGATCATCAAGAGTCAATGAGTAGATTGCTTTAGTATTCTTTAATGCTTGTATAATTGTCTCTTTAGATAAAGGTAATAATAATCTAATTAATTCGGTATCTTTTAATATTATTGGTTGTTTCTCATTATTATTTATATTACTACTAGATTTTGATATCATTTCATGTCTTGAAAAAAAACTGAAAAAAAATTTAAATAATTGCAATTTTGTTGAAAATTAGTAAATTATACACTAATTATCAAAGTGTAAATGAATAATATTATTTAGATTTATTTAATTTATATGACAATAGAGGAATGTCATTTTGATTATCAGTTAAAAGATTTTTTAATATTTCATCCTTTTAATGAGGTAGGAATGATTGATTTTTCAACATTGTAGAAAAATGAGTTTTGTGATAATATATTATTTTTAGAATTTTAATATCTAATGATGAATAAATCCATTCATCTGAGTTTTCCATAGGTTGTTTTTAATCAAAACTTCAATTATATGAATTTTAGAAAATTTTAAAGAGATTATTCTTAAACTCATTAACATGATTATTGATAATTGAAAGTGATGGGATATCCTGACGATGATGGCGGAATATTATTAAATATGGATCGAAAGGTCATGATTTTAAAAAAGTGACTTTATAGAAAGTTTTTGGAAACTGATGAAACTGGTTTACCTAAATAGGACTCTAAAAATAGTTTGGTACATTCAACTGATCCAGAACTGGTTATAGCGTTTAGAAACTTATTTGGTGTAAATGGTGAATTTGAATTGAATCTATAAAATTTATTCTCCACCTTTTTTGTCAACCACCCATCTCCATTCAAAAAAATGGATTTTAGTGTTAAAAAATTGATCGACCATCAAATGAAATAGATTCATCTTCATCAATTTTAATGCATTCAATACATTATCCCAGTAATTTAAATTTTCACGAACAGTTTTAAAATCTTATCTCTTAATACCTTATTCCTTATTACTCTAAAAAATAATTGATCCATAACTTGATCTATTGTACAACAATTGGGAAATTAATGTTTGATGCATTGATGATCAAAATAAATTAGATAAAACCCTTAAGGGTGAAATTTAATTAAATATAATTTCAATTATACAATTTATTTAGTCTTCTAAAAATTCTCTAAAATGTTTTTTATATTCTTTATGTATTTTACAATGTAGATTTCTACCTGCTTCTGCAGCGTTAAAACTCTTATCATAGAGGAAAGCTGTACTGATTAGGTAGTTTTCAATAAAGTAAAAAACAACCATTGATGTACTTTTTTTACAACCAATATCAGCTCTTGTACATACTCCATAAGCAAGTGGTGGGGAATAGTTTTTAAGAGATAGAGAACCATGACAATTATCACAATCAGGTATACCAAATAGTTCACCTATAGTTGCAGTATTAAATTTAGAGCTGTGACTTTTTTTAACTTTTGCTCTCAATTTATCAAACTTGTCTTGATCGTCTTCATACTTTTCTTTACAACTCATAGAGGCAGCCTCAGGAATCTCGTTAGCTTTATCCTGTACTTTATCCAAAGCATCTGGATTCTCTTTTTTTTGATTCTTTAATTTTAATTGGTTTTGTTTGTAATTGCCAGTTTGACTTTTTTCAAATGGATTTTGAGATGGTGGAAGAGGTGGTGCTGGTGGAGGTGGATCATAAACTTGTGGTGGATTAGCAACAGGAAAAGGAGGAAAAAATGCAGGTAATGGAGGTGCAATAGGTATTGGATCAGGTACAGGAACATGAATTGCTGCCAATTGAACATTGTTATTGTTATTGTTGTCAGCAACATCAACTAAATTTTGATTTTCTTTCTTTGCATTCTGAAGTTTTGCAAGAGTTTTTTTGTTTTGGTAGACAATTGGTTTTTGTTTTTCCTTGTCGCTGTGGAACTTTTCGTGGTCAAGGTTGTTAATAGGGTGTATGAAACTTCGGAATCTGTTTGTTTTGGTGACTACTCCTTGGGTGATATCATAGAAATTGGCAATAGCCATTGGACTGTTATTAATATCTTCAATTTTGTGTGTTTTTTTGTTTCTTCTGTCATCAAAGATTCCATTGAGTAGTATTGCATTGTCTGTAATTTGTTTACCAAATGTCAACATGTTGTTTAATAGGACATATGGTTTACGTTCCATCAACATGTTATAGACCAACGGAGAAGTGAAGCACACTATAGTTCCACTATGTGAAATGTGCATATGCTGTCTATTAGCATCTCCAAAACATACTTTTAGATGTTGACTATCATTAAAGAATGCAACTTTCTCGTGTATAGCAGGTCGAATAGTTCCATCAATTTCCCATACCACATTAATTAGAAAATTCTTATCATCAATATAATGGGAAGGGAAGTTATCACCACCATTATGATGTGAGGTGTACATAGGAACTTTATAAAACATCTGAACCCAAAGGAAATTGTCAACACCAGTTTCAGAGATGGTAATCATATTATCTTCTTTGAGATTAGTATCTTTCAATGCTTTTCCAGTTTTATCATCATCATTGTATCCATAGAATTCACCGTTGGTTAGGACATCAATTCCATCAGCATTGTAACGAATGTCGTGTATTTTAGGCCGGAAAGCAAAGAATTCGTAATCCCCAAATTTTCTTGTTAGAACACATGGATCATTATCGCCTCTGATTAGATTGTCATCTAAAATGTCTAGTATAGTCTGTCTGGTAGCATCCAGTTTATTCTTACCTTTGGAAGAACTTAAGTATGGAAATGTGCATTCAGCACCACCCATTTCCGTTTCATAGCCTTCCAACTTCATAGTAAACTTCCACAACCTAGGTTTGGCAGCATTTAAAATTTCAATATATTCATCAATCTCTCCAGGACTATTCAAAGACAAACATATCATATGTTGTGATTTTCTATGTGATGAGTCTGGTTCAAAATCACCTTTCATCAGTTCTGGAAATGAGTGTGTAATAACAAAACCTTTACTAAATCCGCCCTGATTATTATTATTATCCTTCTCCAAAAACAAATACAATCTCTGATGACTATTATAATAGTTCCCTTTGGTGTTACTAGCAGCTTCATCAGTAAATTTAAATATTTGGTGTGAAGGAGAATAGAGTTTTTCTATATCTTCCATTAACTTCTTTGTTGTACTCTTTTTAACATCAAAGTATTCTGTTACCGTTGATTCAGAATCTACATATCTAAGATTGCTTGCTTTAACTGGACCAGATTCTGATATTCTAACCCAATATTTAACCTTCTTATTAATATCTGTAGCTTTTGGACATTGTTGTCCTTCAATTAATTTTAAATTTAAAATTAAAAATAAAAATAGTAGTACATAGACTTTCATATCATTGTCTTAATACATATACGCAATATAAAAATAAAAACACAATTGAGTTGATTGTTTTTTTGATGATTTTTATAAAAAAAACGATTAATATATCTACCAATTTCAAATAAAAAATATCTTCATCTTCTAAAAATAGTACTGAAAAACTTAAATGTTTTAAGATCATTTAATTCTTAAAAAGAAATAGATTCTTTAATTTATTTTTAATAGTATGATTAATTGATATTTACAAATTATCTATTATCAACATCAATATCAACATCAATATCAACATCATTACCTCTATTTCTTCCACCACCCTTTCTGCCCCCACCCCTTTTAGCTAATTGAATATCACTATTAGGAACAAAACCATCATCAGAATAACCATTAACATGTCCTTTCATTAAAGAATTTGGTGTGACATTACCCATATTAGAAAGTGCTTCTATATAAATATTTAGATTATTAGTACTATTCTTTAAAAACTAATAGTTAATTTCTTTTATACATACTAAAAATCATTTTGTTGTATTCAATTGTATTTGTATATCAAATATACTAAAAGAATAAAAAATTTTTATTTAAATACTAATATATGATGCTATAAATATGTATAAAGTCATGAATATAAGTTAATGATGTAAATTTAGTTTTAAAAGAATTGAGGATAACACCATCAAATAAAAATGACATTTTCTTCTAAAAATGGTTTTGACATCTAACCAAAAAAAAATATAGTTTGAACATGAGGGGTGAATCTGAATAATAACACTTAAAAGGAAATGTTTCAAGTTTTTTTTTTATTTCTTTTTCTTTGATAATAACCATTGATCAATTTTTTGTTTTAGGTCAGTATCTGGGATTAACATGTCTTCAGTTAATTTTGAACGATTGAATGGATCAGTAGGATCAGAAAGAATGTGACGAAGTATAGTTTGTCTATCTACTGTATTTTTAGAGGCTGGTAGAATAACTGGATCAGTCATGAGAGTGGATAGAATTGGATCCAAGAACTCATCAGGAATATCACCTAGTTCCTCTTCCAATTGTTCCTCTTCCTTTTCAACCTGTTCTAAAGTTTGAATAAATCTATTAAATCTCTCCAAATCCTCATCGGATTTCATTCTTTCACGAGCCATGATTTTCTCTGCAGTTTGGAATGTAGAGATTTTGAATGAACGACCATCTCTAACGATACTGACTGGGAACTTTGGATCCTTACTCAATTGGACATAGATATCAGCAATCTGTTCCAACAAAACCTTTGGTTTGAAATTATATTTTTCTGGATCTTTAACCTTGAGATCAGTGCATTTAGGACCTACCAACTGAGACAAATAGTAATTGAGCATTGCTGAA
Source organism: Tieghemostelium lacteum (assembly GCA_001606155.1). Taxonomy (NCBI): domain Eukaryota; phylum Evosea; class Eumycetozoa; order Dictyosteliales; family Raperosteliaceae; genus Tieghemostelium; species Tieghemostelium lacteum. The sequence goes on along the minus strand of LODT01000004.1, from coordinate 610,433 downwards.
ATTCTATCAATGAGTTCAGGTCTGATAAATGGCTCTACAAGCTCACTGGAGAGGTAATGTAACATATTAATGTTACCATTAGCCAACTGAAGTGAACTCTTTACTATAGACTCGTACCTATCATGAGCCTCTAATTTCTCACGTCTTTGATCTTGAGTTAGACCTCTGTCCCATTGGTCATCTTGAAATAGAATCTGGTTAGTTCTGATATCAGCCAACTTCAACAATGCATCATCCAACAAATAGATACTATCATTAATCAACATGTTCACAAATTTCAAAAATTTGTCAACTCTTTTTGATTCTTGAATAAACTTTTGTTTGTACTGTGGTGATTTCCAGAGATATTTCAAAATGTTCGAACTGTGGTAACGATAAGAGAACTTTTCATAAAACTGATTGTTTCCACCTGTAAATTCAATGTCTACATAGAATCTCATGAGAGCAGCTACCAGGTTATCTTGCACCATTTGACCATTCTCCAAAAGACTTGAGAAATAGTTGTCCATAGGTCCACCATAGGGAACAAAAGATGACAAAATCTCTACAATCTTTGCCTTTATATAAGGGTTCTTTATAGATTCTGGTGTGGAGAGAATGGTTATATAAAACTCCATGAGAGATTCCATAGGTACATTCTCAATGGCACGTGGAAATGTTGAACATACTATAGTAAAGAAATCAACGATATCTTCCACACAAAACTCTGGAAGCGATGCAAATTCAACTGGTACTGGTAAGGGTATAGGCAGAGGTTTGGAATTTGGATTCAAAACCTTCAATAACCACTTTCCAGCAAACAGTAAAAAGAAGGAACATTTACTGAGAAACGATGGTTCAAACAACTGACTATCCAAAGCATATTGAATGCCCATAAACAAATCCTCTCTATCATTAATCAATTTGAGGTTCTGTTCATAGAGTGGTGCTTGTGGAGTAGATATCCAACTTGGTTTAGTCTGCAACATACTATTCTTCATACGTTTAAGTTCTCTCAATTGATTGGCAATATGTTTGAGTCTTGTAAACGAACTGTTCAAACCAGCATGTAGACATCTAAGTGTTATAAAGAAACACTCTGTAATGAAATTTGCAGGTTGAACAGGTGGTTGTAATTTACCCTCTTTCATCCATTGTTGCACTTCTTCACTTGTAGCAGCCAGACGTGTATCATCCTTTATATTATGTCTCTGACCACTAATCAAATAGTTTCCATCCACCATCTGAATCTTCTGGAAACTTACATCTACAAATGCCTCACATAGCATAACCAATATATTACAAAGATTCAAACAAAATCCATCACTTCCAACAGTCTTTGGATCCACCGACATCTTATTTCTACCAAGATTCTTTTCAATACAAACAGTTATCCAATTTAAAAATGCCTGTTTATTCTCATTAGAAACTTTTAAAAATGTTTTTAAAAATTCCAATGATGCTAACTATTAAAACAAAATATTTAAAGTAATTAATATATTTCATCATCATAAATAGTATATAGAGAGTATATATATATACATACATAATAGGACTTTTGTACAGATCTAATAGATATAAATGAATCATTTAATTTTAAAGGTGATAAAGATGCAGCACTTGTAAAATACTGTTTTAGAATAACTTGATCATTTGATGCTGCAGATGGCATAAATATATTACCAAATAATGTATGAGTTTCCATTTGTGAACCATTAAATTCCATATTTATCCATAATGGCATTGAAATAACAATATCACTAATCTTTTTGAATTGAATCAGTTTACTCAATGCTCTAAACAATGGTAAAAATTCACCAATAATTGAAACTTTTGAAAATTTAAATGATATAAATTTAATTAATGGTTGAACAATCTAAAAATATAACATAAAATATTAATATATATAATTTCCTTTTTTGATGTTTTTGAATTTTCAGTGAAAATGTAAGTGTATAAAGTGTATACATACTGGTGATAAATCATCTTGATAAGAATCCAAGAAATCATTTAGGAATTCAGATGTTAAATCTTTTTCAGTATCATATTCTTCACCAGTTAGATATTTCATTAGTTGGATTGAACCAGTACCATAGTTATTGGAAGTCTGTACAAACATATCTGGTAAGGTAAGAGTAATACCAAAATAGAGTAATAACAATTCTGTACATTCATCTAAAAGTTTATGATTTAGAGGAATTGTAGTTTTCTTTCTTTTTATATCTTTAATTCTGTTATAAGAGCTAATTAGGAATTCAATTGCTGTTGTACCTTGACTTGATGTTGATAATCTCTCAACTATTAATCTATCAATCAATGATTTATCTAATGTTATTTTACCATCTTTTATATTTCCTTGAAATTCCTCAACAAGTGTACTTAAAAATACTAATTTTGTTGACTTTTATATAAAATTACCAAAATTAGTATACTTAACCCCTCTTATATTATATCTCTAAATACATACATTTACTGATGGATTTAATGAAATATTTAAAATTTTTTCAATAATGAAATACTCTGATTCTTTCATTGGTAAATTACATGTTCTAATTTTATCTTCTTGAGATGTCAATGTTGGTGATGTTGATTTATTTGGTGTTGTTGATTTATTTGTTGTTGTAGTATTTGATGTATTGGATGAAGATGTGGTAGTAGTTGTTGTAGTTGGTTTACTAGTCTGTGAAGGTTGTGGTGGGGTTGGTGTAACTTTTGCAATTGGTTTAATAATTGAAGGTGTTGGTGTGGCTTGTGTAGTTGTAGTCTCAACAGACATTGGTGTAGGTGTTGTTCCAAATCTTTCTAATCTTTTTCTTCGGATTTCATCTGCAGATTCTAATACTGGTTCTTTATTTTCACCACTATTGGTGGTTTCACCACTTTCATTACCAGGCTGGTCTTGTCCACCATCTCCTGTAAATTTTAAAAACATTTTCTTCATTTTCTAGGTTGATTGTTCAAATTAGTGATATCAAAATTTAAAATAAAAAAAAATAATATTAAAAAAAAAAAAAAAATAAATTAATAAAATTAAAGTTTTTATCATTGAAATTGATAAGAAAAAACATTTTGTACAAGGTGTTTTGGTGTGTACGTGTCGTTTTATAAAGCTACATCATTATAAAACTTAAAAATTTATAAAAATGGAAGAAAATCAAGAAAATTCATTAATTAATGAAAATGAAGCGGTTTTAAAGAAATTATATGTTAAACAGAGTGTAAATAGTATCAGAGGTAAATACAAGGTAAAAGATGAACAACAGAATGTTTGTTATATAGCCAAAGGTGTTTGGGCATGGGGTAGTAAACTCAATATATTTGATGCCAATGGACAACTATTAGGTGTCATTAAAGAACAGATGGCAACCATTCTCGCAAAATATAAGATTTTCAATCATAATGGTGAACTACTCACACGTGTTTGTAGTACAGCCTACTTTAAACAAAGATACACTCTAGAAGACACTTTTCTAAAGGTACGTGGTTCCTTCTTTGGATACGAATTCACCATCAATGATGGTCTATACGATGTAGCTAAAATTAAAAAGGCTAAATTCACATTTGGTGATTCCTATGAAATCTCCATAATGAATCTTGAACATGAATTCCTAGTAGTTTGTATGGTTTTAATATTAGATCTAAGTAATCATGAACATCATTCATCTTAGTACTACTATATATTTCATCCTTCTCTCTAACCTTCTGTAAAAACAACCACTATTTTACTAATTGTAAATAAATTTCCTTCGACTATCTATTTATTAAATAGAGAAATCAATTTTAATTATTTTGAGTTGTTGTGGTGTGTGTTCTAAAATTTCTTGGGTTTGCAAGAGACATTGAAAAATGAGATAGTTTTTTTGCAGATACCTTTTTTAGTAAATTTGAAAGTTCATTTGGTATTTGAGGTTGTTGTTGTTTGGTATTATTACAATTATCGCTATTATTATTACTATTGGGTTTATATTTTTGTTCCATTTCTAATTTTAATTTTTTAGATTGTTGATGTACTGTATCAATCTCAACTGATAAGATATTATCTATACTTTTAGTTGTTGTAGTTGGTGATGTTGTACTTGTATCACCACCATCTAGTATATTATGTTGTTTTATAAATTCATTTAGTTTATCTTCTTTTGTTTTATAGGTTACTGAACCATCTTTATTCGTCTTTAGAGATATTGGTTTTGATATTTCTAATTGTTTATAGATTTTACATAAAACTTTTTTAAGATTTTCTATATATCTAGGAATAACTATATTCTCTAGAAACATTATCAAACCTCCACTAACTGAAGTATCTAATAGAAATGATATATCTTGTAATAGCTGAACTATCATATCAATATTATTCTGAAATAGTTGTTCAACTGTATCTTCTTCTACTTTTTCACTATTGCTATTAACCAAATCAGAATATAAATTCATATATTCAAGTCTAGTTAATATCTGTAATTTATATTCCCACAGTTTCATTGAATGTCTCTTTTGAATATCCAAATTTGATTTATTGTTAGACTCAGTTTCAACTATAGGGTACTTTAACCTAAATTCATCTAATGGGATTACAATAGATCTATGCAATAGTAGCAAATATTTCTTTCTAGAAGATTTCAAATCCAAATGATTATAAAATGCAACACGATAGCATGCTATCAACCATTGTATATCCGTATTTAACTGTTCTTCTTCAACTTTAATATTTATATTACTATTATTCATCATTTGCAAATATATGTTTTCATATTGCTTTTTAATTTCACTAATCAAATCCTTTTCATGATTCTTTTTATATTGTTCAAATATGCTGATATTGGTTTCCATCCTGTTTGGCGCCAAGTAAAAAATGGTTTTTCCAACAAAAAATTTTTAACGTTTTAAATTTTAAATTAAAAAAATAATAAATCACATCCACGCTGTCTAACAAGGATCATATTCCTTTAAATCACAAACCAGAAATGGGAGATATCATAAATTGGCATATGGAAAAGAACTTTACACTATTATTCCATAGATAATCAAATATTTAAATAAAAATATTAATATTAAAAACATGTTAACTCAAAGTTTGAGTATTTTTATTACTTCTATATTAATTTTCAACTTTACATGGAATTTGTTTGTTTTCTAAGAGTACCTCTTCTAGAGCCAGTTTAAGTTTGGTCTTATCTTGAACTAAAATAAAATCTTTACACTCTTTCTTAATTTTATCTTGAATATTACCTATCATATTATTAATAGACAAGTTCACATATTCTTGGGAATTTCCAAATATACTTGTTGAAAATGGGATAGATAAATGTAAGTTTAATTCATAAGAAATAATATAGACAAGAATACTCTGTTCCAAACTAAAACTTCCAATGATGTATTCTTTAAGTGTACCATTCCAAGTTTTAGCAATGAATGATCTGTAAAACTTTCCATCTTGGGACTTATCACTATCAAAACCTTCTCTATCCCGAACAATAGTTCTTGCAAATTCTTTATAATGTTTGGAATCATTTTTAAAATGCTTGTCAATAGCACTATCAAAGGCCTCCCATCTAATTTTCAAGTCTTCATCTGTACCTCCATCAGGAAATTCCTTAGAACGAATTTTCAAATTAGAAATATTTTTTGCATATTCTCCCTTGTTTAATAAACTATGAATGTTATCCCCAATACTTGACATTATCTCTTCTATAAATTCTTTTACACTAATAAATCGATTCTTTAATCTATCAAACGAAATTTTAACAAAGTCTACTTTTGGCTCTACAAATTCTTTTTCTTTTTCTAATATTTCTAATTTATTATTACTTATATTTTGTGATTTCATTAAATGAATAAATTTCAAATATTTAACTCACACATTTATAGTTTAATTTGACTTATGACTTTAAGAGAATTAATTCAATTTATTCATTGATTCAAATAAAAAATAAAGTATAGATTTGAGAATATGGTAATCACAATTGAGATGATAAAATCTGTTGATAGAGGTAATATTAGGATTATTTTGCAGGATGATATAAAAAAAAAAGTATTTAAGTGGGAGGTATATACTTGCTCTATCAAAAACACTACCATTATTTTGAATACCAGAACACCAAATGTGCTTCATTATTATGGGGTGATCAACTAAGAATGGTTTTAATGTGTTTTTAATCAAACTCAAATTAATTGTATTAAAAAAAAAAAACTTAAAATTTTACTAGAATATCACTTTTAATATGAGGATTTGAAACGACACTACATATAATAAATTATTCTGTTAATGAGAATTTCTTAATTTAAATTGGAACCCTATATATTTTTTTTAATTCTATTTTTGGAGATCAACTAAGAGGTAATTTGCATTGATGTAAAATGAATTTGATTAGTGAAGGGTGTTAAAAATATAAAAATGTAGATGATATCTCATTTTATTATAATAATACTAGAATTTTAAGAAGGGTTGAAAATGATTTGGTAGAAAATTGGAATTGATTTATAGGTTAGAGAAAGATGGTTTAGAATATTTGTTGAGAAGTAATGAGAAACATATTACTGGTAACGACGATAATAATTCAGAGAGACCTGATAGTGATGGTGGAATTGCCACTTCAAAAAATGGATAAAATAAACCACAAGCCAAAGGTATACCAATACAATTGTAAATGAATGCCCATAGTAGATTACATTTGATTACCAAAAATATTTTTTTTGAGAGATCTAATGCAACTATAATATCCATGAGATTGTTATTCATTAGAATTAATCTAGAAGATTGAATTGCTAGATCTGTACCAGACTTTACACTAATACTGATATCGGATTGAATCAGTGCTATAGAGTCGTTGATACCGTCTCCAACCATACCCACAATTCTCTTTTTACCATTGGAAGGTGTCTGTTGAAGTCTTTTAATGTGATTGTACTTGTCCTCTGGTGAACATTTTGATTTGTATTTGGTGATTGATAGTTTATTAGCAACGGTCTTACAAGCATCTTCATTGTCACCTGATAGCATCCAAACCTCAACTCCTTGAGATTTAAGGTTTCTAATAAATCTTTTGGCCTCTGGACGAATGGTATCGACAAATGAAACTATTCCAATGACTTCTCTGTCAATGGATACCAATACCACAGTCTTTCCATGTGACTCTTGTTCTTTGAGTTCCTTTTGAATTTCAGCTGGAACTTGTACTTCATGGTCACTTATCAACTGATTGTTACCAATGAGAACATGGTGTCCATTGACAGTTGCCATTAAACCAAGTCCTGGAAACCCTTGGTAATCCTCAGGTGTCACAATGTCACATGACAACACCTCTTTAGCATAGGTATATAGAGATTGACCAATAACATGTTCACTCTGAGACTCTGCAGAACCAATCAACTGGAAGAACTCCTTTGGTGAATAGGAACTAGAATGTATTCTAAAATCAGAAATCTCCATTTTCCCACTAGTCAAAGTCCCAGTTTTATCCAAAACTATGCTTGTCAGATTTTGACAATTTTCAATAATGTCACCACCTTTGAAGAGGATTCCATTTTTAGCTGCAATTGCACATCCAACCATGATTGCTGTGGGTGTTGATAGACTAACTGCACAAGGACATGAAATGACTAGAACCGACATTGCAAAACTCAATGCAAATGTGAAGGCAGTTCGTCCAGTTGGAATATGAATCTCCATATTATTAGCAACGATAAACCATATCAAGAAGACAATGACACCCAGTGCTAGTATACAAGGTACAAATACCGATGCAATTCTGTCAGCTACTGATTGGAATGGTGCCTTTTTGGATTGTGCCTCTTCTACAAGTCTACAAATACCTGAGATTACAGATTGATTAGGATGCTTTTCAATTACAATTTGAAATGGTCTCTTGGAGACATTCATAGAACCTCCTATGACCTTGTCACCCGGATGCTTTTCAACAGGTTTACTTTCACCAGTAACCATAGATTCATCAACTGTAATCTGTACAGCACCTACCTGAACCACACCATCCATAGGTACCTTTGAAAATGCCTTGACTAGTAATCTATCACCTTTTTGAATAAGTCTGATATCCAACTCTTCTTCATCTCCTTGATTTCCATTTTGTATTAGAGTAGCAGTCTTTGACTGTAACTTCAATAGATCATTTAAAACATCAGTTGTATGACCTTTAGCCAAAGTCTCTAGATATCTACCTAGCATTATAAGTGTCAATAGAATTGCAGAGGTTTCAAAAAACACTTGAATTTCAGGTCCAGATGATCTGAATATAATCAGAGACAATATACTATAAAAATAGGCAACGGATGAACTGATCATTACCAACATATCCATACTGCACTTTCTAGCATGTACCAGTGTTTTATAAGCTTGGATATACAGTGGTCTACCAACTATAAACTGAATTGGACTTGACAGTACCCACAAGAGTATCACTCTAACTGTTAATACACTAGACTTTCCAAATAACCCACTGTTAAGAAACCCTTCAATTGCACCAAAAGATGGTAATATAAATGCAATTATGATTATTGGAATACATAACATCACAGAGAGAATAAGTAGATCTCTATGTGGGTTATCAGTAGTTGATTTTGAATTTGATCCATTACTATCATCGTTTAGTGATATTCCATGGTCCAAGAGTTTACATTGATTGTATATATCCCTAGGACCACATTTATCAATGTCATAGTGGACATTGACAACAGTGTCACTGATATTCAAAACCTTTAATACTCCAGGTAATTTCATAATTACAGAGCAGTCAAGTCCTGACTTTGTAAACTGAATGGATAAAACATTGGTATTAGGTTCAGATTGAATAGTTGGTTTAAACCCTAACTGACTAATAACATGAAGAATCTCAGTACTATCAATAACCTCTTGATAATACTCAATTTCAGATTTTTTTGAAAATAGTGATGTGGTGATAGACTTTATACCATATAGTGATAGTATCTTGTCATCTAGTGTAGTTACACAATCTGCACATGTCATACCTTCAACTTGAAGATACAGTTTAGTCAATGTATTCTGATCCAACATTTCCAAACTTACCATCATTGAATCCTCTTTCACTTCTTCATCATCATCTACCAATTCCTGATGTGAAGATCCCAATTTAATACCAACTAAACCACATGTCTTATAGATTAAAGATGCATAGACTTTACTATTCTTTTTCTTTCTAGAGATACTAGGTAATGAAATAGAATAGGTAAGACAACATTCATCTTTACAACAACCAGATTTACAGCAATCCTCAATACAAATTTCACAACAATACTCTTTTGTTGTAGTAGTTGTACTAAATTTTTTCTCTTTCTTTGTTGTAATAATAGTAGCATCATTACAACATCCACTATTACCACTCTTACATTTATCTTCTTTCTCTATCGGTACTTGTATTGATGGTAAAGTCTTTTCACCACAACAACCCTTTTTACAAGATGAATCATTAAGATCAATGGTTTTGGTGGTTTCAGGAACTGAGGGTTTATCACCACAACAACCTTTTTTACATGTGGCTTCTTCTTTTTCAACTTTTATTGGTTTGGTGACTGAAGATTTATCACCACAACAACCCTTTTTACATGTGGCTTCATCTTCTTTTTCTACTTTTAATGGTTCAGATGTTGAAGGTTTATCACCACAACAACCTTTTTTACAAGATGAATCATTAAGAACAATGGTTTTGGTGGGTTCAGGAACTAAAAGTTTATCACCACAACAACCCTTTTTACATGTGGTTTCTTCTTTTTCTACATTTAATGGTTCAGAGGTTGAAAATTTATCACCACAACAACCTTTTTTGCAAGAAGATTCGCTGATTTCTTCATTTACAATGCTAAATGTTTTAGTTTCAGTGATTGAAGGTTTATCATCACCACAACAACCTTTTTTACAATTTGTTTTATCTAGTAGGGTTTCAATATCACTTTTACTATCATCTGTGATAGTACTATCATCATCATTATCTTCATCACAACATGAATTGGAGCATGAATTCTTACTGATCAAAGCCTCTGAATCTGAAGTTGACTTTTTGTTTACAATTCTATATTTCTTTTTTTCTTTAGGTTTAACATTATTTTTACTAATATTTCTAGTAATCTTATTGTTTTTAGAAGTATTAAAAGTTAAAGGAATATCTTCCTCCATCTTTGAATGACAATATATTCAAAAATAAATTGATAAAATAAAAATAAATATCTACATTTTTGATGTTTTATCTTAACAAATTTAAAATACGTAAAGATTATTATTCGAATATCTCAAGGCATTTTCAAAGAAGGAAATGAAAGAATTACTTCCATTGTTAAATTTAACAACCCAACAAGGAGATTATAGAGGGTAAAATTGAATCAAGAGACAACTTACAAATCACCATGGACTTTAAATTTAACTATTTGAATCATTTTATCTAATAATAATTCAGATTCAAATAGTTAAATTTTCTCTTATAAGATTACAACATAGTTATTTATTTTCTAAATATTTCTCTTTGTTTTTTGGATATGAGTGAAATCTATATGATATTTATGTACAAGTTTTCCAGTGTAGTTGATAACTCTGTTAATTTCTTACACATATCAAGTGTTACCTCTTGTGCTGGCCCTTTATTGGTATCGTCTTTGATTTTCTCTAAATCTTTCATACTACAAAGAGTATTATGTATAACACCCTCTTCCCCACAACAGCCGTCATTCTCTTACAGGCATCTCTATATGTTTTAGTCTTTTCTATTAATACCTCTCTGAGTTGTAGATTGTTTCTCCATTCATTGGCATACTTTGCATTGATATTTTCTTAGTAACTTAATAATTTTTTTTTTTTGATTTTAAGTTTTGAACAACAACACTAATAACCAAAATGACAAATTGTTGTACAATAGATCAAGTTATGGATCAATTATTTTTTAGAGTAATAAGGAATAAGGTATTAAGAGATAAGATTTTTGGTTATTTTAAAACTGATCGTGAAAATTTAATTTATTGGGATAATGTATTATTGAATGCATCAAAATTGATGAAGATGAATCTATTTCATTTGATGGTCGATAAATTTGAATCTGATAGATTCTTTCAATTATCATATTCTGATTTGTGTCAGTTCATGAAAAAGAATAATGATTATCAACTATATAGAAGACTATATGACAAAATACCAATGTTTTTCAAGAGTTGTGAATTGGAATATAAACCATTGGTTCATGAGAAATTAGTTAATGGTAAACCAGAAACCATTAATCCCAATACCTATTTAATAGATCACAGTTGTTTGGCAGGTGATAGTTCTAAAATCATTGAATTTCTCATTGGTAATGGCTATAAATATACTGTAAATTCTCTCAGAAATTCACTAAAGAGTGGTAATATCGATTTGATAAAACTATTTTATCCAAAGTTTAAACAAGCATTCAAAAGAAATATTCTTTTGGATTGTTTACCAATTATAATCACCAAAGGTCATTTAAATGTTCTTAAATATTTAAATGAACAACTTAAAGTTATACCCAGTTTAATTGATCAACCACTTCTCTATTTAGCAGTTAAACAAAATCACTTTGAAATGGTTAAATATCTCATTGAGAATAGAATTGGTAATTTTGAAACACCTTTTAAAAAGTCCAAGAAACAAAGTTATAGTTTTAAAGAAGAAAGAGTAATCAAGAAATACAAGCCAAGCAATCAATTGGATATTAATATGAAAGATATTGAAGAAAAACCAAGAGAACCAAAAGAATGGTTAAAAGTGGATAAACATAAAAAGTTACTAATAGATCTATCATTACAATTTAATGATTGTAAAATATTTAGATATTTTCTAGAACTTGAAAATTGGTTTGATATCAGACTACTAAATAATAGAAGCATTGTATTTCTATTGAAATCCAACAATGTTAATGCTCTAAATATTCTACATGAAAAATCATCAGATTTTATAAAATCCAATAAGAGATTAATATTGACAATCACCACAAATAAGAAAAAACAAAACCAATCTACTACTTCCATACTAAGATTCCTATTTGAACATTTTCCATTCAAAAAGATCAATTTTTTAACACTAAAATCCATTTTTTTGAATGGAGATGTGTGGTTGACAAAAAAGGTTTTGGAGAATAAATTATATAGATTCAATTCCAATACACCATTTACACCAAATAAGTTTCTAAACGCTATAACCAGTTCTGGATCAGTTGAATGTACCAAACTATTTTTAGAGTCCTATTTAGGTAATCCAGTTTCATCAGTTTCCAACAAATCAATTGAAAATTCTAGTAATGCTATTCAGAATTATATAGATTTTCTATTGTTATTCCGTCAATTTAAAGTACCAATTAAAGGTATTAGCGATAACATTATTGATAGTAGACACTATAAAACTCTAATTAATAATCAAAACCATCCAGTTATATCCAAAATGTTTCCATTGAATTTGGATTTAAAAATACTTGAAAACTATCAAGAATTTAAATTGGTAATTGATCATCCAACTCTATTTAGACCAACACAATTTCGATTACTCTATCGTGATGTTTGTTTAGAAGTTCTTCAGTATCTCAATGAGAACCCACAATGCTTAAAAGGTTATAATTTCATTGTCAGTCATCACCAGCCTGTTGTCACCTTTGGCCCTACACTTTGTAATTTGATCACTTATAAATCATTAAAAACAAAACCCAAGGAAATCATTAAATATTGTTTTGATAACAATTTAATGCGTTCGTTCGCCTCTATTCCAAATACAAGAGATAGACGCGGCGTACATGGTACCTTGGCACCATTTGTTCTTCGTCAGGATATTACATCTCTTTTTTATATAATCCAATTTGAAAATCAAGTAAAACACAGAACTCTATCAGTTCCAGCTGTGTTTGAATTAATTGGTTTTTCCGTTACTAATATTATAGAGATTCTAATTAAAAATAATCTATTGGAACAATCATCAGATTGGATATATTCATCATTAGCACTCTATGGTCTAGAAATTATAAAACTATTATTTTATCATGCTCCTAAATATCTTGAATCACAAAAAGACAAATATTCAACTCTTCAATCCCGATTTAAGGATGAAATTTCAAAATATCTTTGTTCTACCAACAATGAAATTTCTATATTGTCTTTTAAACTTTTAAAAAAGAATACATACAATGTAAAAGAAAATGTAAAACAACATTTTCTTTTGTAAATGGAAATATTAAATAAAGTACTTTATTTAATATTGTTTAGATTTTGATAAAAAATTTGAAATTTTTGGTTTAATTTGATTTACATTGAGGAATGTTATTTTCCCAAACCATATGTTGACCATTTGGACACTTATCACAGTTTGGATAAGTTAAGTAACTTATTTTACAATTACATTGGTTGTATAAGTAACAATAAGAATATGATTGGAAATTGAAGCTTGGTACAATGTTATTGCATTGGTAGTCTTGTATACAGTATCCATATGGTCTACATGTTGGTATTCCGTTATCCCAAATGATTTGGTTACCTGGTGGACAAGTATCACAATTATTACCTGTAAAACCATATCTACAAGTACAGTTACCTTGTTTTGGCGATACATAATCATTTGGTTCATAGAGTACAGTAACTTGATTATTTTGTAGATTTACCTTTTTTATATAGGAATTAGAGGTTGAATAATATACAAAACCATCTTTGTAGACTGCAGATTCAATTGATGGATCATTGACTATTAATTGTCTTGTAATTTTACCATTGTTTATACCATTAGGTATAGCCATTTTATAGAGTGAAGTTTTGGTAGAATATATGATATCAGTATTGGAACCTGTGAATGCATAGATTTCTTCATTTTCACCAATGATTGAAGGCATATTTGGTTTACCAGTTAAATGAATATTACCAATATGGAAATTGATAGAGAAATTACCAGCATTTTTATCTCTGCTTGTCCAATATAGATTATCACCATTTTTCCATAACCCCTCACAATATACATAGTAATTAGTTTGAAAAGATAATAGTAGTTGAAGAGTTTCACTAATAGTGTACCCAACCAATTGATCTAATTTACAATGGTAAATCTTATTATTGGGTACATCAAAATACATTTTTTGATATGTACCGGCTTCCATGAGTGGTGTATAGCTATGAACATCAACACCATTACCATTAAATGGAGCAGAATAGAAACCCAAGTATGGAATATTCTTGAATCTATTTTTAATACCAACAAAGAATTTGTCATTGAATTCATAACCCATGATACCACCAAATCTCTCTGATAGAATAGTAAATATCTCTTCTTCAAATTTAAATTCTTCACGATACTTATCATTTTGGTTAGGTTGAAAAGGTACAGAAAACAAATAGGCAGGAGCAGTATCATCAGAATCACCAGTATATCTACCAGTAAAATACACTCTTTGGCCATGTACAGCTATATCCTTGGAATGTACTGAAATCTTATTTCTACAATAACTATTTGGTAAACTTGGGCATTGCCAATCATAAAAACAATTTCCACCAAAACTCTTGGATATTATTGAAATTATAAATACTAATAATATATATTTAATCATTTTTAAATATAAAATTGAACTGATTTAAAATAAATTTGATTTATTTATATTTAAAATTGGGTGTTAATCAATGAAATAGATAATACACTAAAATTATACACCCCCTAAGAAATACCCCACCTTACTTGTATTTATTAATAAATTATTGGAATATAAATTCTTTTAAACTGTTTTTATCTAACAATTTAACTATAAGAAGATAACACACACTAAAATGATATATAAATAGATATAAAAAATTAAATAGAAATTTATTAAAAAATTGAATTAATTTGGTACACATTGAGGAGAGTTATTTTCCCAAGCAATATGTTGACCATTTGGACATTTATCACAATTTGGATAGGTTAAATAACTGATTTTACATATACATTGATTGTACATATAACATGTTGCAAATGGTTGGAAATTGAAACTTGGTACAACGTTATTACATTGGTACTCTTGTATACAGTATCCATATGGTCTGCAAGATGGTGAACCATTGTTGTCCCAAATGATTTGGTTACCTGGTGGACAAACATCACAATTGTCACCTGAGAAACCATATCTACAAGTACAGTTACCTGGTTTTGGAGATGAATAGTCATTTGGTTCATAGAGTACAGTAACTTGATTATTTTGTAAATTTACTTTTTTAATGTAGGAATTTGAGGTTGTGTAATATACAAAACCATCTTTGTAGACTGCAGACTCAATCCAAGGATCATTGGTAATGAGTTGTCTGGAAATTGGAATATTTTGACCATTTGGAATAGCCATTTTATAGAGTGCATCTTTAGTTGAATAAATGATATCAGTATTTGATCCAGTGAATGCATAGACTTCCTCATTTTCACCAATGGTTGTTGGAACATTTGGTTGATTGTTTGGAACATTTTTATTACCAATATGGAAATTGATTGAGAAGTTACCAGCAGCTGGGTCCCTACTTGTCCAATAGAGGTTATCACCATTTAACCATACACCCTCACAATAGACCTTATATAGAGTTCTACCGGAAACTAATTTTTGAATATCAGGATTGATACTATACCATTGCAAATTACCCAATTGACAACGATAGATTTGGTTACCAGCACTGTCAAAATACATTTTTTGGTAGGATCCACCTTCAAAAAGTGCAGTAAAAACATGAGAGGATACACCATTGTTATTAAAAGGACCAAGATAGAATCCCAAGTATGGTTGATTTTTAAATCTATTTAAAATGGTCATAAAGAAATTATTGTTCATTTCATAACCCATTATACCACCATATCTTGCATAAGACAATGAGAAATCTTCACCTTGGAATTGAAATTCTTGACGATATTTGTCATTAAGATTTGGTTGAAAAGGTACAGAAAGCAAATTTGCATGTGCAGTTGCTGGATCATCATTAGAATATCTACCAACGAAATATACTCTCTGGTCATGTACCGCAATATCATTGGATTGTACAATTAACTTATTTCTGCAATAACTATTTGGTAAATTTGGACATTGCCAATCAAATGAACATTGCCCAGCAAAACTTTTTAATATATTTAAACTTATTAATAATATTATAAATTTATAATTCATTTATATCAATATTAATTAAAATTTGATTTGATCAATATTTATAGTATTTTTTTTTTCAGGTTAAATATAGATTGAAAAAGTAAATTCAAAAGTTACAGTTATGTGGAAGGGAAGGGGAGTATTTTCCAAAAAATTCTCTATTACTATCAGATATTACCCCCTTAATATATACAACAGTTTTTTAATTGGAATAAAACTGTTATTTCCCAAAAAAGAGGGGGAGAGCAATTGTGTGTTAAAATATAAAATTTTAATTCTATACCTAGTTTGCCTGTCATTCTATGAACATTTTAATTGCATTACTCAAATGTCATTAAAATATGTTTAGATTATAGATTTTTGTGTGAGTAAGGCGTTAAATTCTTTAAACTGTTTCTTTCTATCATTTATCAAAAACATATAACAAATGTTTTTAATTGATAACAAAAGGAATAAATAGATAAATGTAGATATATATATAATATTGATTTTGATTATTTTTTATTTTTAATTTTAAGTTTTTTTTTTTGACACTTTGTGCTGGGTTTTACAGACTTGCTGTCTTTTATTCTGAAAACTAAATAAATAAAAAAAAGATTTACAAAACTAATTTTTTTTAAAGTTTATTAGTTTTTTTATTTTTTTTTAATTATTTCCTCTTTGATTTATTGTGTGTTTGTAAATAAAACGTAAGTTATCGATCCTATATATACACACCAAACTATGAAACTGTAAAATATCTGTGAAAAAAAAAAAAGTTCAAATTGGTGTGTGTTAAAATTTGTGGCTTTTATTAAATTAAAAGAAATTCACTAACAGTTAACAAAATTATTTAAAAAAGATTTTTTTTTTTTTTTCTTTCATGTATTATCAACCAAGACCAGCATTTTATCAAACTACCACAGTTGTACCTACAATGTCATTTGCATTTGCACCACCAGCTACCTTCCAATCCCTATGGTATTATTCATTTTATACTCAAATTCAACAACAGCAACTCTATGAATATCAAGCATGGTTCGCCTCTATTGATCGTGATAGAAGTGGTCGTATCTCCGCAATGGAACTTCAATTCTTAGTCATTGGAGGTACTCCATTAGGTTTAGATACCGCAACTAAACTTATTAAAGTTTTTGGTTCAAATATAAATGGTCAAGTTGGTATGTATATACTTTCATCTATATATATATATCTAAAACTATATTTACACTTCTTATCCTAACTTCTTTTATTTTTTTTACATTTATAGACTTTTATGAATATGCAGCTTTACATCAATTTGTTAATGTACTTTATAGTAGATTTGTAATGAATGATAGAAATTTAACAGGTACTATTGATTGTAATGAAATTCATATGGCATTGGCAACTGCAGGTATTCAATTACCATATAATACTGTAAACTTGTTTTTCCTTAAACTCAGTCCATCAGGTTATGGTTTAATGTTTTCTCAATTTATTAATCTATGTGCTCAAGTTGCTCTAGCAAGATCAATGTTTGAATGGAATGATCCAATGAGAACTGGTATGGTTCATTTAGGTTTGGCCCAATTCTATGACATTATTGCTTTAGTGTAATTCTTTTATAAACTTTTAGAACTTATCTTTTGTACAAAAATAAAAAATTTAAAAGTACTCCTTTGGAGTTCTAATTTTATATCTAATTCCAACCCATATTCTAGAATTTGTTTTAAAAAAAAAATTTTTTTGTTAAAAAATTGGGAGAAAAAAGTTGGCCATATGGTTTTCAACCATAAAAAATCTGTTCGTATAGTGGTTAGTATAAGAGATTCTGACTCTCTTGACCGGAGTTCGAATCTCCGACAGATTACAATTTTTTTTTTTTTTGAGACCCTCGGTTAAAAAAAAGTATCCTAACCCGTTTTTATTGCAATCTATCATAAACGATAACAGTATTAAAGGTATCAGACTTAAAGGGCTAGAAACTCCAATGAAAGTGGGCGCATTTGCAGACGACCTTGCTTCAGTAAATTCATCTGTCGAAGACCTAAACCGAGTCAGAGAAAAGATCAAAAGCTACTGCAAAGGCACATCTTCATCACTTAACGATGACAAAACAGTTATGATTGCCACAGGAACTAATATACCAACTAACCTGCCTTACAAACTTAGTGAGGCCCCAGAAAGGTATCTAGGACTCAACTTCACTGGCAAAGGTCTGGACAGCAAAATCAACCAGATAATTAAAGAAATGAAAGAACAGTTGAGCAACTGGAAAAAAGAAGGATACACATTGAGATCCAAAATGGCAATCCTAAAAACATACACACTCTCCAAATTAACGTATCACTGTTACATAGACTGTCTTAATGATGCACAAATAAGCCAAATCATGAATGTCTCCAAATGGTTCATATTCTCTTCAATAAAGAATACATTCAATGAAGATGAAAACTACAGAACAATGATGACAATGGACAGGGCGTATGCAGAATGGGAGCAAGGAGGTATAAAACTATGGGATCTAAAGCTAAGACAAGAAGCCTTCAAGATATGGAATCTAAACAGGCTGCTTTGTCTACACCATGATAATAATGTTAGCGAGTTCCAAGAATGGTACATTAAACAAATCAAAAACAAAAAGATTGTCTCCGACATTCTCAGACCACAAGTGGATGCATGGGAAAACTATAGACAAGACCACGCCAGATCGACTCCCGAACTAAGAAAGCTAAAAGATGAAATAGGTGATATCAAAATAGTAAATGGGATTAGAAATGACCACAATCAACCCATCAAGTTAAGAGATATATATAAGAACCTGACCATCAAGAAATACAACTCTAGAGTTAGAAGGACTGATGGCCAATCCAATCTCCAACTAGACCTTAATCTACAAGGTATATTCCCTAGAATAGCTAGAATTGTTCATCACAAAGGTAGAAACACCTTCTTTAGATTCTTTGCAAGATGTCTACCTGGCATCAATCACCAAAGAAAGAGATGCCCTCTAAATGAATGTAGTTTAACATTCTCTGACCCATACATCCACTTTTTTTTCAACTGTAAGCTATCAACTAAACACTGTAACGAAATCGTTCCCATTGTCAACCAACTCTCTATCAAGAAAATCCACTCTTGGAGTCTAAATGCCATAGATCTAAATCAAATCAGCCACCATGAGAAAACATTCCCAACCCTGATGGCTATAATAATGAACCAAATGTGGAATATAATCTGTTACAACCTCTTTGAAACTGACAAATCCAATAAACCACCACCTGTAATGAACACAGCTATAATAAGAAAAGAACTATCCGAAACAATCAACATCGCCAAATGGAAACTGCTAAAATACCTAGACTACCAATCTAGGATTAACAACTCCAATGACGATGTTAAACTTAAATTTGAATTCAATAGAAACTGGCAAACAGTTTACAATCCTCTACCAATTCCACACAATTAAAAATAATATAATAATATAAAAAAAAAAAAAAAAAAAAAAAAAAAAAAAAAAAAAAAAATAATAATAATAATAATATTAAAATTCCAATTTGAACAACTGAAAATAAAGAAGAACTTACAAACAAGAACTAAAACAAGAAGACCCCATAAGAAGAAAACAAAAACAAGAAGAAGAACACCCACATATCACAACATAAATGCATCAATCACAACTCACAATCAAAACTCACATCACAAAAACAAAACAATCAAAACCAAGATAAATACCATTTAACACCAACCACAACACAATTCTAACAGATAATACCTCTCAATAAATAAACGTAATTAAGACTTTACCGAAGTACTGGCGCATTGCTAGTTACACAGGTCCAAAAAAAAGTATCCTAACCCGTTTTTGGTACCATTCCTGATTTCCTAACCTAATTGCACAAAATATTAAGCTGTTAGGTATTAATATTAATAAATAAAAATATTTTTTTTTTTTTTTTAAAAAATCACTAAATTTAAATGTTATATAAATGGGTTTAAATCTGTCAAAATATAACACTTTGAATATTGAAGTTGATTTTGCATTAGATGATCAACAGGAATACTTTAAAGGTCAAATTCCTAATATATTGTTGATAAAGATATTCAATTTGATATTAAATGAATTGTATCACCAGAGTTTTTCTGTGTTTCAAAAAAGAATAGACAGTTTTCTTTGTAAGACTGTCTTGTTGGATAAAAATATAAAAGAAAATGTAATGATAAAGATGAAGACAAATAATAATTTTGAAATACCAAAATATAAACCAGAATATAGAATTAAATGGTTCTTTAGAGTCCACAAGTACATTGAATTTCAAAACTTTACTATATATTATAAAATAGTTAGTTTTGATCATCCTTTAGTGTGTAAATTCAGAGATTATTTACAATCATCAAAGAAGACTATAATACTAGAATCTATAAAAGTAAAAGAACATCCTAAAGATAAGTTATTGTCTCTATTTAAAGATTTTAAAATAGAACTTAATACTCTATCTTTAATCAATAATGGTAATGAATTTGAATGTGTACATAAAGACATTGATTTTAAACTAAATATAAAAAACCTCTCAGTTAGTAGTAAATATCAATGGTATTGGGAATACTTTATCCCAGAATCGTTAAAGAAATTGAAAATCAATGATTACAGTAACCTTAATGATCCTCGTTTTGTTATTGGCCTTGACTCATTTAGATCACTAACAAATTTAACAATATCAGTAAACACATTTGGGTTACCTATGGAATTGTGTAATGTAATTAATCTAAATGTTAGTCTAGAATCATTTAAATATACAGTATATTCAATAGGTCTATTAGATTTTACAGAGTTTCTAACAAGTATACAAGACCATCCATCTCTAAAATCATTGAGTTTGTCACTCAATGGATGTACATTTAAATCATTTACACCATTTGCTATATATCTCAACAATAACAAGATTCTAGAAACTCTAATCATGACTCATCGTAATATCAATCCAATGGATGAAATGGATAAAGATTTACCAATTCTTAATAGCACATTAAGATATCTGGAAATCAACTGTGAGGTACTGGATATTGTAAATAGATGGCAATCAGTAAACACAAGTCTCACAGAACTTAATTGTATTCAAACTGATTATGATCCAAAGATTTTATGGAATCATGTACCAAATCAATTTCCAAATCTAACTACATTATCATTATTTAATTTAAAGATTAAAGATGATTTGATTCAATCCTTTATTAATAGTGAATTACAGAGTTTTAAAAAACTTAAGTATCTATACATCCAATGTGCATCCATAGAAACTAGTAAAATTCTATTTAATCGTATATTATCTATCAATTTGGTAGAATTGGCAGTTAATGATCAATTTCTTTCTAGTAGATCAGTAGTGGTTTTATTTGAAAGTAATCATCCAACTATAAAGAAAGTTAATCTATCACATGTTGAATGGTCAGATAATCTATCAAATTCCATTGTAAATAATCAAACTATTGAAAATCTAAATATTGTACCCACTAAACCATCACCTATAAACCAATTCAATTTCCTATCTAATCTATTGAGAAACAATAAGACTATCCATCATTTAGATATTCCATTTGATTTTCCAAAAAATGAAACATCTCAATTCCCTCTCTTTTTAAGAAATTTACAAAGAAACCAAACTCTTTTCTCTTTTTTTGTTTACTCACAAAATAGTGTTCCAGAGAAATTCCAATCTCAATTTACATCTATATTAAATCAAAAACTTTTTCATAAATAATATTTTTACAAATCATTACCAAGGTGATTATTTGATAAAGTCCATTACAAATTACATTTAGAATTTTAAATATTCAAAAATATTTTTTAAATAATGTAAATAAATCTGGTAACTTGTTAAACACTTTCCATTTCTATTTAACTAATTAAAAATTCCATTTTTACCCAATATTTTATTTCAATTCTTTTATTGTTTTCTTTTACAGAGTCATAGTTAATGATATATAAACACAGGAAAAAACCACCAGTTGTGGATGTTTCTAATTAGTATATTCCTCACATTTTAAAACTTCAACTTTTACAGATTTCAGGTGAAGTGATTAAATTTTGATTGTAAATTTGAACATTCAAATTTTGAATATAATCTATCTACTTTTTAGATTAAAAATATATAACTAGTTAATATAAAACATTAAAAGAATAAGATGTTTATCACTCTTCTTTGGATTTAACTAGTGTTTAAATAATAATAAGGTGAACAAAAAATGTTTTATTCTTTTACAGGAAAAGTTATTTGATATTTATTATTTTTAACAAGATCCAGCAACATAATCTTCAGTTGACCAATGAGTGAAATCTCTGAAACATTCAGCACTGGCATAATCGGTGAAACAAGAACCTGGACCATTATCACAAAATATTTCATAAGACTCGTCATTGTAACAATACCAAGTTGAGAATTGATCACCATTTTTAATTTCAGTGTCATTAGTGGCGAACCAATAGAATTGAGGGTTATTTGAACAGTCAGAGTCACCAGGAGCATAGGTAGTTTGTCTGAATCCATATGGTTGAATGGTGGTTGGATTTACTTCATAACCAACTTTAACGTAATTGGTTGGAGTAGCAGCGGCATTCCAAACGTAATTTGGAGCATCATAGCAATCACCTACAGTGTAACTCTTGGAACTTTGAGAACCAGATGAACAAGAAGTATCTGAACCACCATAGGCATAAATAGTAGCATTACCATTACTATCAGTTAATTCAACTGTAAAAAAGTCACCGGCAATTGCAAAACATTGATTTACAATAAAACTATAACCAATACCAGCTTCTTCACCAGAACAGTCATAAGTTCCATATGGTGTCATAGTTACATAGGTAACTGATAACACTGAACTAATGAATCCCAATATACTTAAAATTACTATTATCTCTTTATACATTATCTCTTATATATTATATTATCTAAAATAAAAATAATGATTTGCAAATCTTTTTTTTTTTAAATATAAGTTGATCATAAAAATATCTAAATTTATTCCTTGATTTCAAAATCCAAATGGATTCAATATTTGGGATTATCATAACTATACGTCATCAAATGTAAAAAATACCCCCCACCTTATCATTAATCTAAACAAAGATTAAATTCATAGTTCGGCTCGTCATAAAAAATAAAAAAAAAATTATTTTTACTAGGTTATAACATTTGGAATCATGATTTTTATGTAAATAATATCCCTTCATTTTAATTCTTTAAAATCTAAAATTTCAAAAATAAAAATTATTTGTTCATCCTTATCGCTATCGTATTTCCAACCATTAGATGTTTTAAATGAAAAATAAGGATGAATGATTTAAAAATTTTTTTATCTTTAGTTTACTCTGGAGTGCAAAACTTTATTCAAATAAATATTTTTTTGATCGCTTGAATACCAAATCCACGAAAATTTAGATTTTTTTTATTTTTATTCTTCAGTCTGACTTTTTTAAAATGAAATATTTAACAATATTATTAATAATAATATCAGTTATTGCATTTACAAATGCAATTAAACCACCAAAAACCAATGATTGGTTTAGTAGTGGTTCTGGTTCTGGTTCTGGGTCAGGCTCTGGATCTGGATCAGGTAATACTAGTGGTGGTTCTGGATCAGCTTCTTATTCAGGTCCAACAACCTCAAAACATTCAACATCAACAACATCAACAACTACAACATCTTCATCATCTAACTGGAGTGGATCAAGTTACTCTGGATCTAGTGAAAATTCAGGTTCAGGTTCAGGTTCATCTGGATCAAGAGTTTGGATAAGCAGTGGATCAGGTACAGGTTCTCAAAATAGTTATTCATCAGGATCATCTACAGGAGGATCATCAACAACCTCAGAATCATGGAGTGGGGAAAGTGGATCAGGTAGTTTTTCATTCTCAGGTAGTTATTCAACTGGCAGTGAAAATAGCGGAAGTTACTCTAATAGTGGTTGCTATTCATTTACTGGTGGTAGTCAAAGTTGTAGTGAAGATTCTTCATTTAATAGTGAAAGCTCAAACTCAGACAGTAGTTTTAATCTACCAACTAGCTCTGAAAGTGAATTGGATAAAGTTGGTGAATTTTTTATTGGCGTTGCTGAAGGTTTAGTCTATCAGATTATCAATGAAACCATGTTAAACTGTCTAAATGATCTAAAGGCAACTTTGGATGATTTTGAAAATGGTTTAGCTGAGATTAAATCTGGTCTCGATGGTGACAATATCGGTGATGTTAAAACTGGTATCAAAGACTTTATCCAAGGTGTCAAAGCTTTGAAACTTGGTTACCAACAATGTAATATCGATCAAATCGAACAAGAAATTCAAAAAATTGTTGACCTTTTTGGTGAAGGTTGGGTTGGTGCTTTCCAATTTGTAATTGATGAAACTATTCACATTTTTGCCAATAGAGTTATTTTAGATGACTATTTCCAAGATTCTGAAACTTATTGGGCTCAAGCTAACTATCAAACCTCTGGTTATTATGTTGGTAGAATTATTGGTATTTTAGCTGATCCATAAAAAAATTCTTTATAATAATAATAATAATAAAACGTAATCATTATACTTGTTACATTTCGAATAATCGAAACAACTAATATTTCGATATATATTCACAACTCAAAAATTTAATATGAGGCAAGGTTTTATTTTTTTTTTAATTTGTGTTTTAATAGAAAATGAGTGACGAATCATCAATAAAAGCACCAGAACCACAACCTATAAAGAAAAAGATTGTTTTAAAAAGATCTGCAAATAGTAATTCTAACGTATTACCATCATGTAAAATTAAAGTAAATACAATAGAAGAGGTACAGAATGATAGTGTTTTGCAAACTAAATCATTGTGGAGTCCATATCAAGCTGAAATTAAATCATTTAAATATCTTACAGATTCAAAAGGTGAACATAATGATGATTCTACAATTCCTATAAAAAAAGTTATAGAAATTAAGATACTTTTAGATTCTTGTGAATGTCAATATCAACCTGGTGACTATATTCAAATATTCTCTCCAAATTCAACTGAATATATTGATTCACTTTTAAAAAGACTCAATTTCAATCCAAAACAATATATATCTATTGAATCTATTGATAAAACTACAAGTTTGTATAATAATCTAACTTTCAAAGGGTACACATCAATACTAATAAATGATATATTTATAGAACTATTAAATCATTTAGAAATTTGTAATGGAAATAGTATAGAAAGAATATTTAAAGAGGTTTTAGACTGTAGTGGGGTAATTAGCAAAAAAATATTAAAATTATTAGCACACTATAGTACTGAGGAAGAGGATAAAATTAGTATACAGAAATTAGAATCCTCTGAGGAGTATTTGAAATTGATAGGTTCAAGAACTACTTTATTGGATTTACTAGAGAGATTTAAATCAACTCAACCTCCACTTGACCATTTAATTGATACTCTTGGTGCACTATCACCTAGAGATTACAGTATAAGTTCCTCTCTATCTCATCTACCACAACAACAAGCAAATTTTGTATTTTCATTAGTTGAAACAAAATTATCAAATGGTAATGTTATGAAAGGACATTGTACAAGTTGGTTAGAGTCATTAGGTGAATCATTCCTATCTGTTGATTTTAGTAATTTAGATATTAAAGATCAACAAGATGAGGGTAGTAATAGTACAGTTAAATCAAATAGAATAACCATACCATATAAATTAAAATCAACTAGTCATTTTCATTTACCTGATGGTATTTCTGATAACGGTTATAGTAATCCAATTATTATGATTGGACCTGGAACTGGTGTTGCACCTTTTGTTGGATTTTTACAACATTTATCAACATTGAAAAGAGAGAAACCTTTGAAAACTTGGTTATTTTTTGGTAATAGAAGTGAAAAGAGAGATTATTTATATAGAAATGAATTTGAAAATTGGACTGATAGTGGTATATTAACTAGATTAACTACTGCCTTTTCAAGAGAGGTTACTGGTAGTAGTGGCGATATTAATACTATTAATTTTGACATAACATGCGGTTATGTTCAAGAAAAAATGAAAAATCATTCAGAGGAATTATTTAATTGGATTTATAAGGAAAATGCAACAATTTATATATGTGGTGATGCTAAAGGTATGGCCATAGGAGTTAGAAATTCATTTATTGATATTATAAAAGAACAATTAAATATCAATGAAAAGGATGCTACTATGATTTTAACAAATTGGATTCAAGAAAAAAGATATCTACTTGATGTTTGGTCCTAAATGTTGAACTTTTAAAAATAAATTAAAAATAAACGTTATCATGATCAAACAAAAAAGAAATTTTTTTTTTTTACAATCCAGAAGTCACAAAAACTCACTCATATAAATGTACGTGTTTTAGTTTACAATTTCAAATTCAAAGAAAATGTTTGTGAGTGTGTTAATTAATTAATAACATTTATTATAGTATACAAAATGTCCGTTGAAAGATCTTTCATTGCTGTTAAACCAGATGGTGTTGCTAAAGGATTAATTGGTG
Source organism: Tieghemostelium lacteum (assembly GCA_001606155.1). Taxonomy (NCBI): domain Eukaryota; phylum Evosea; class Eumycetozoa; order Dictyosteliales; family Raperosteliaceae; genus Tieghemostelium; species Tieghemostelium lacteum. The sequence goes on along the minus strand of LODT01000004.1, from coordinate 583,885 downwards.
AAATCCTCAAAAGATACGAACAAAAAGGTTTCCGTGTCGTTGCTTTAAAACAATTAGTTCCAACTAAAGAATTAGCTGAGAAACACTATGAAGAACACAAGGAAAGACCATTCTTTGGAGAACTTGTATCATTCATTACCTCAGGTCCAGTTGTTGCCTTTGTCCTCGAAGGTAAAGGAGTTGTTGCTGCTGCTCGTTTAATGATTGGTGTTACCAACCCATTACTCTCTAACCCAGGTACCATCAGAGGTGACTACGCCATTGAAGTCAGTAAAAACATTATCCACGGTTCTGACTCTGTCGCTTCCGCTGAAAGAGAAATTGCCCTCTGGTTCAAGACTGAAGAATTATTACAATAACTGATTGATAAACCTTTATCAAATAAATTAAATAGTAATTTGTAATCTTTTATCTCAATCTCTCAAAGCTGTAGAGAACATCACTTCAGTCTTTGATTTCTTTCCAATAAAAAAAAGTGCGGACTTTTCGTTGTTGTGAAATTTCTTAGGGTTATTTCGGAATAAAATTTGTGTGGGATTTAGTTGAATACCAGAAATGATTTTGGGTTTGGAGATTTAAAAAATTAAAGTGATTTAGGTATAAAATGATATTAAAATTTTAAATTTTTTTATTTTTTATATTGTCCCTTACACCAAAGAGAAAATGAAATATTTATTAAATATTGTAATATTATTGTTAATTTTAGTGATAAGGATTGATGGAGCTCAAAATGGATTTTTGAAGCCTCAACTTGGATGGAATAGTTGGAACTATTTTAATTGTAATATAAATGAAAGTATAATTATGGAAACTGCCTTGGCAATGTCTCAAAATGGTATGATGGATGTTGGCTATCAATATGTCAATATTGATGATTGTTGGGCATATGAAAGAGATGATGAAGGAGTAATTCAAGCTGATCCTACAACTTTCCCAAATGGTATTGCATATATTGCTGATTATGTTCATTCCCTGGGACTTAAACTGGGTATCTATACTGACGGGGGTATATTAACTTGCGAAAAGAGACCTGGATCCTACGGATATGAACAGCTTGATGCACAAACTTATGCCAAATGGGGTATTGACTATGTTAAAGAAGATTGGTGTTTCACATTTGTCGAGATTCCTTCGGAGAGATATCAAATTATGGCAGATGCTCTGAATGCTACGGGTAGACAGATCTTCTTTTCGCTCTGTGACTGGGGTGTTGATGAACCTTGGTCCTTTGGCCCTGGTGTTGGGAATAGTTGGAGAACTACACCGGATATTCAGGACAACTGGGAGAGCTTTTTAAGTAATCTCATGGCACAAGTTCCAATTGCAGGGTACTCAGGTCTAGGTGGTTGGAATGACCCTGACATGTTGGAAGTAGGAAATGGTGGAATGACAAATATAGAATATACATCTCAGTTCAGTTTATGGTCATTGTTATCAGCACCTTTAATTGCTGGTAATGATTTGAGAAATATGGATTCAGAGTCTTTATCAATTCTAACTGCTCCAGAGGTTATAGCAATCAATCAAGATGACCTAGGTAAACAAGGTACACTATTGAGAGCCTCAGAAAAAGGTAGTTTACAGGTCTGGGGTAGACCTTTATACGATGGCTCCAGAGCTGTAGTTTTGTTCAATACTCAATCTCAAAATGCATCCATTACAGTGGAATGGAGTGACATTTGGTTATCTCCAGAACAAACTTTCACAGTCAGAGATCTATGGGCACAATCTGATATTGGTGAATTTACAGGTTCCTATACTTCAACTGATATTCCTTCTCATGGATGTGTAATGTTAAAAATCTATACTGGATCTTCAATTCAAAACTGGTAATTAAATTTAATAGATTGAATAAAAGTTTATTCAATTTCTAGTATTAAAAAGGAAGATGGAAGATGTGGTGTCCTAATTTTAGAAAAATTGATAAAAATTCAAAAGTACTAAATAGTCAAACTCAATAATATCAATTTTAAAAAAAATAGATTTATGAATTACTAATTTTGAGTAAATAGATTGATACTATTAGAATATGCATCTGTTGATCATAGTTATTTTAAATTTATTAAAAAAAATACCTTTTTTTTTTATTTAATTTTAGTGTGAAGTTCTAACTAACAATCAATGAATTCATTGTTTGATAAAATTGTAAAAGCCTCAGAGAGAGCAACAAAAATAGGTGCAATTGAAAAAATTGAATCTAATCCTATATTTATAAAAGATAGTAATGTTAATGTAATATCTTTAGACATTGGATAATGTTGATGATGATAATCTAATTTAGGAATGTATTTGATTTTACAGTTTTTAGTTAGTGTTGCAAAATCACTATTAAAGAGACCTTTTAATTATCCGAAATCAGATAGTGGTGAATTAATACCACCAGTAGTAAATGATAAAAAGAATAGTGAAGTTGTTGTAGATTCTGAAGAACAAAAATCAGAGAAAAAAGATAAAGTATTTATAGATCCATTTCTACCATGTGATAAAGATTTATTTGTTTGTCAGTTATCAAAAGGTACACATAACTTAGTATTGAATAAGTTTAATGTATCCAATTATCATTCTATTATTGCTACTAGTGATTTTCAACATCAAACTGATAATTTGAATACACTGGATTTTAAAGCAATTTGGGAATGTATAGGTAGTGGTAATATGTTATCTTTCTTTAATTGCGGTCCTAATAGTGGTGCTTCTCAACCACATAAACACATTCAACTACTAGTCATACCATTTCATAATGACTGTTCACCATACAATATACCAATGGAATCTCTATTAGTGAAATACAAGTATCAACCTAATCAACTTCATGAAGTTGATAAAGTATTTCAAATTGAAGAATTACCATTTAGAAACGCAGCATTATATTATAATTTAGATCATTTAAAATCAATGAATAATGATAGTGAATCTATTTCAAAATATTTAGAATTAAAGTATCTGTCATTAATGAATAATTTAGATTTGAATAATAGTAATAGTAATGATTCACAACAACAATTAAAGAATAGTAGTAATAATATTTCAAATTTTAAAAGTTATAATTTTATAATGACTTCTGAATGGATGTTTTTGGTACCTAGAAGTGTTTATCAATCTAGAGGTATCTCAATTAACAGTGTAGGTTTCACTGGTGCCATTTTAGTCAGAAAAGAAGAGGATTTAGATACCATACAAAAACATGGTATAATGAATATTTTAACTGAGGTATCTATACCAAAATAAATTGCCTTATACACAGTACGATCAACTTTTAATTTTTAACACACCCACTTTTTTTTAATGTTTTTATTTGATTTACACCCCACAGGTGGTATACATTTAAGTTATGTTGATTTGCTATTCATACCCCAAACACACTTTATTTTTAATAGAGTGTTGTTTTATTAGTTCTATTCTCTAATTACAATAAAGTAAATACTACACAATGACAAAAAATAAGTATAGAAATAATTTTAGTAAAGAAATAGGAGTTCTCAATTTAAAATGGGATGTGGTTAACTTCAAATTAAAAATGCAACAAATGTTTGGAATGGATTTGAGGTCTATTGCATTATTTAGAATGGTGATGGCTTTGTGTGTAATTGGTGATGTTATAGAGAGAATGACTGATCTTACTATAATGTACACTGAAGATGGTATTATGCCACACCATGTATTGGTAAACATGTTTCATAATAACTACTTTTTTTCAATACATATGGTGAATACTAGTTGGTTTGCTCAGTGTACTTTGTTTTTGTTGCATATTGGGTTTGCATTCATGATGTTGATTGGGTATCGCACCAAAACTTTTTCCATTCTAACTTGGTTTATGACAATATCGTTACAAGCTAGCAATAATGTTGTCAATCATGGTGGTGATGTATTCTTTCGAATGATGTTATTCATTAATATATTCTTACCTACTGGTCAAATGTATTCTGTTGATACAGCAACATTTGCAAATTCATTTGATAACTCTCAAAAACCATTAAGAGATAGACCTGAATCTGAAAATTCTCAAAAAATCTCTGTGGAATTCTCAAATGGAAATGGACATCAACATTACACTAAAGCTAACTATAGTTACCAAGGATACAGACCACTGACAACTGAATACTCAAATCAACGATATAGGGTACTTTCATTTGCAACTCTAGCTATTCTAGTTCAAATGGGTTCAATGTATGTAGCCTCCTATTTTCATAAATATGGTGAGGAATGGAAAAATGGTGAAGCTGCTTTCTACGCATTGACTCTAGACTATTTTGCCACGGATTTTGCTAAATTTCTAGTCCAGTTTCGTGAACCTCTCCGACTCATGACTATGGCTGTATACAAATGGGAACTCTGTGGAATATTCTTCATGTCAATTCCATTTTTCACAGATTATTTCCGTCTATTTGCAGCTCTTGGATTCTTTATGTTACATCTAGGATTCGTATCATGTCTAAGATTAGGTCTATTCTTTTTTGTAACTGCTTTTGCACAGGTTATTAATATTCCACCATTTGTATGGGATAATATATTTAATTGGTTAGACAAAAGAATTCTAAAAGGACAAAGACCATTGAAAGTCTATTACAATACAACAAGCCCACTATCACAATACACAACATTGACTTTGAAAACATTCTTTATCCTCCCCAATACAGTTGAATTCTCACCAATGGAAACTATGGTACCGGATGATTGTGTGTCTTTGAGACCTGTAAATGTATCTACACCAGACGGTGAATTCTCATCTTCATCAGAAGATGACAATATTGAAGATACTGAAAATATAAAGAATATAGATGAAAATGGTAAATTAATTAACAAGAAATATTTCAATCAGAGAGCAGATATAAAGTCACTATATCTATATGATGACTGGCTGGTAACTATAGATGAAAAGGGTATAAAGAGAACCAATTTACAAGGACTATGGTTGGTGTGTTCAAAGTCACCTATACTATTCCCATTAGTATGGATATTTTCAGTTATATCTGATCAGTTGATTGGTAAAATAGTTCAATTTATTCATGTAAAATCACAACAGTATCAAATTAGAGAAAATAGATCTCTATACCAAGACAGAAAGCAACCAGTAAAACCAAGATCAAGAATATTTGGATATGGTAATAATATATGGATGGCATTTATATGTTGGTTTATATTGGCATTTAATTTCAATAATTTCCAATACATGAGTTTAGGGTACAGACCAGTACTAAACAATATGGCATTAGTGTTGAGACTTGATCAGGCATGGGGAATGTTCAGTCCATCACCACCAAAAATCCATTGGTGGACTGTTATTCATGGTGTACTTGTAGATGGAACTCCAGTGGAACTCTTTAAAAATGAAGGTATATTTAACTTTGAAATCAATACCGATGTCTCATATGACAAACCTGATCCATTTTATAAGTCGTATGGTAACCATCGTTGGTTAAAGTATTGGGAGGGTTTCTGTAGACCCAATAGTGAATTGTTACGGTTAGCTTTAGGTCGTTATATATGCAAACAATTTAATTCTAAACATTCTGGTGGCGACCAACTAAAAAGATTTTCAATTTACTTTGTATATGAACTACAAAATCTTGATGGTTCACTAACACCAGCAAATCACGAAGCTCAAACTGACCATATATGTCTAGATTCTTAAATCATGATAAACAATTTCAAAAAATAAAGTCAACCATACCCACAAATATCTTTATAATACTTTTTTTAAGTTTAAATTTTTAATTTATACATATTCATAATGTATAAAATATTATTATAATATTTTTGTGTGATTTTCCACCAACACCCACTTTTTTAAATATGTAAAGAAATTAATACCCACACTAACACACCTTTACAATAAAATTTAAAACAATCACCTCTCACATAATCACATATGACTGTGAGTATAGATGTGATTTCCTCACTTTTATTAATTACAAATACATATCTATAAAGTGATACAATGAAGAAAGTTAAAAAACAGTATGAAGGTTTTAAAAATCATTATATAGATAGTATTAAATTAAAATTACAACAAATGTTTGGAATGGATTTGAGATCTATTGCATTTTTTAGAATAGTGATGGCTTTATGTGTAATTGGTGATGTTTTAGAGAGAATGATTGATCTTAGAGTAATGTACACTGAAGATGGTTTTATGCCTCGTAATTTGGTAGTAACAATGTTGAGTAAATATGATCTTTATCCAATACATTTATTGCATTCTAGTTGGTATATGCAGTTTGCTTTCTTTTGGTTGCATATTGGTTTTGCATTAATGATGTTGATTGGATATCGTACTAGAACATTCTCATTTCTAACATGGTACATGACAATATCACTACAAACCTACAATATTATCATCAATCACAGTGGTGATGTATTCTTTAGAATGATGTTATTCATTAATATATTCTTACCTTCTGGTGACCTGTATTCTATTGATTCTTCTACTTTTTCAAATGAAAATCAGAAACCACCACTACAACCAAAACATTCTATCTCACATCATCATCCATGCCAATTGACACCAAATTACTCTAATAGACGTTATAGATACCTGTCATTTGCAACTCTAGCTATTCTAGTTCAAATGGGTTCAATGTATGTGGCATCCTATTTTTACAAGACTGGAGCTGAATGGAAGAATGGTGAAGCTGCTTACTATGCAATTTCAATGGAATTTTTTGCAACTGATCTTGCAAGATTTCTATTAAATTATCGTGAACTTCTACGATGGTCAACTTTGGCAGTACTTAAATGGGAGCTCTATGGAATATTCTTCATGTCAATTCCATTTTTCACAGATTATTTCCGTCTATTTGCAGCTTTTGGATTCTTTATGTTACATGTTGGATTTGTATCGTGTCTTAAATTAGGTCTATTCTTTTATGTTACAGCTGGTGCACAGGTTATTAATATTCCACCATTTGTATGGGATAATATATTTAATTGGTTAGACAAAAGAATTCTAAAAGGACAAAGACCATTGAAAGTCTATTACAATACAACAAGTCCACTATCACAATACACAACATTGGTTTTGAAAACATTCTTTATCCTCCCCAATACAGTTGAATTCTCACCAATGGAAACAATGGTACCTGATGATTGTATATCATTGAAGCCAATAATCACACCATCAATTGAAACTGATGAAGATCAAGAATTTGTTGATAATAATGGTAAATTGGTAAACAATGGGAATTCATTATTAAATTCCAAGAGCAATACAAAATTAAAATATTTTTATGATGATTGGTTAATTACTATTGATGAAAAGGGTATAAAGAAAACAAATTTACAAGGACTGATGTTGGTGTGGTCTAAATCACCTTTACTATTTCCACTGGCTTGGATATATGGAATAGCATTATCTAATTTCACTAATGGATTTGTTAGTAAAATACTTCAATATGTTCATGTAAAATCACAACAATCTCAAATTGGAGAAAATGTAATATCACTATATCAAAAAAAGAAAAATCTAGCGAAAAAGCCATCAAGATACATTTGCCTTACTAATAATTTAATAATGGCATTTATGTGTTGGTTTATATTGGCATACAATTTGGATGGGTTTGATATAAATATTGGTATAAAACCAGTTCACTTTCAAATGGCTAGACTCTTGAGTTTTGATCAAAATTGGAAAATGTTTAGCCCATCACCACCAAAAAACACTTGGTGGAATGTCATTCATGGTAAATTACAAGATGGTACTGAAGTTGAACTCTTTAAAAATGAAGGTTTATTTAATTTTGAAATTAACACGGATGTTAATTTTGATAAACCTGTTCCTTTTAAAGCATCATTTGGAAATCATAGATGGTTTAAATTTTGGGAGAATGGATTCTATAGACATGATGGTAAAGCTAATGTAGTAAGGTTAGATTTTGGTCGTTTTATATGCAGAGAATTCAATTCTAGACACTTTGGAAACCAAAGATTAGAAGAATTTAAAATATACTATGTTTATTATAATCTTAATGTTGATGGAACCCATACCAGTACAGAAATACTTCCTCAATCAGAGCATATATGTTAAACTCTCAATAAATATTAAAAAGAAAGATTATTGATTTTCTATTTTTAAGTGTTTTTTTATCCCACCTTTCAACACTTACCACACTTTTTTTAAATAATGTAATTTAGGTTTGAAATCAAATACCCCCACAAACACCCCTGATCATTTCTATATTTTTAATTCATTACTATACTCTCACTATGGGTTATACTTAAGAAGTGTGGGTAGTTTTGGGTTTCATTTCATTTCCTCTCACCTTATTTTTTTATTATAAATTTCTTCTATAAAGTTAATATTAGTATATATATATATAAACATACAAATAATGGGGAAATTAAAATCAAAAAAGAAACAATATCATAGTAATGGATATACAATTAATATAACATGGGATAAAGTAAAATTAAAAATGCAACAAATGTTTGGAATGGATTTGAGATCTATTGCATTGTTTAGAATGATAATGGCTTTATGTGTAATTGGTGATATTTTAGAGAGAATGACTGATCTTAAAGTAATGTATACTGATCATGGTGTTATGCCACGACATTTGGTTTTATCTAGATACTCTTCCAATTTCTTTTTTATGATACATTTGGCAAATTATAGTTGGTATGGAGCATTCTTTTTGTTTTCGTTGCATATTGGTTTTGCATTTATGATGTTGATTGGGTATCGTACTAGAACAGCTTCATTTCTTACTTGGGTAATGACTTTATCATTACAAGCTTGCAATGGTGTTGTGGGTCATGGTGGTGATGTAATCTTTCGAATGATGTTATTCATTAATATATTCTTGCCTGGTGGTGACCTGTATTCAATAGATACTGCTACTTTTTCAAATGAAAATCAAAAATCATTACCATCTGATAACACTCAATCTAATCATAAACAGTATTCCGGATATCAACCATTGACACCAGAGTTCTCTAATAGACGTTATAGATACCTATCATTTGCAACTCTAGCTATTCTAGTTCAATTGGGGTGTATGTATGTATCATCGTATTTTCATAAGTCTGGAGCAGAATGGAAGAATGGTGAAGCTACTTTCTATGCAATTTCAATGGATTACTTTGGAACTGATTTTGCTAAATTTCTAGTACAATATCGTGGAACTCTCCGACTCATGACTATGGCTGTATACAAATGGGAACTCTTTGGAATATTCTTCATGTTCATTCCCATTTTTACAGACAAATTCCGTCTATTTGGAGCTGTTGGATTCATTATGCTACATCTAGGATTCGTATCATGTCTAAGATTAGGTCTATTCTTTTTTGTAACTGCTGGTGCACAGTTTATTTACATTCCACCATTTGTATGGGATAATCTATTTAATTGGTTAGACAAAAGAATTCTAAAAGGACAAAGACCATTGAAAGTCTATTACAATACAACAAGTCCACTATCACAATACACAACATTGACTTTGAAAACATTCTTTATTCTTCCAAATACAGCTGAATTCTCACCAATGGAAACAATGGTACCTGATGATTGTATATCATTGAAACCAAATAAACCACTAAGTATCTCTACAATAGATACATCATCTGATGAAGATCACGTTGATGAAAATGGTAAACTAATCAGCAAGAATAATTCACAAAATACTGAAAAATCAAAGTACTTTTATGATGAATGGTTAATTACCATTGATGAAATGGGTGTAAAGAAAACCAATTATATTGCACTATTGAAAGTTTGGTCAAAGTCACCATTACTATTCCCTTTGGCATGGATATATGGATTTACATTAACCTATTTCTCTAATGTTATTTTGGGTAAAATACTTGATTTTATTCATGTTAAAACTCAACAATATCAAATTCGTAATCATAAAATTTCTTTATATCAAAAGAAGAAGTATCCAGCAACTCCATCACCACGTATATTCGGACTTGCAATTAATGTATGGATGGCATTTATATGTTGGTTCATATTAGCATACAATTGCAACAATTTCCGTTACTTTGATTTGGGATACAAACATCAGTATTATCAATTCGCTTATATATTCCGTATTGATCAAGGTTGGGGAATGTTCAGTCCATCACCACCAAAAATGAATTGGTGGAATGTTATTCATGGTAAACTGCAAGATGGTACTGATGTTGAACTCTTTAAAAAAGAAGGGATCCATAACTTTGATATCAACACTGAAGTTAATTTTGAAAAACCAGTACCTTTTGACAGATCATTTGGTAATCATCGTTGGTACAAGTATTGGGAAAATGGGTTTAATCAACCAGGTACTGAACCAGTTCGTCTTGAAATGGGTCGTTATATATGCAGAGAATTTAATAATAGACATTTTAATGAACAAAAACTAGTCAGATTTACCATCTACTATGTCTATGATCTTCTCAATCTTGATGGAACTCGTACTGAAAAACAACATCTTGTTCAATGGGAACATGTTTGTTAAACCCAAATCTAAAATTCAATAAAAATAAAAATCTATCAAACATCTAATCTAATTATATATTGTAAATCTAATTTATTTAATTAATTATAAAATAAAGTTTTTTGTATAAAATTGAGAACAGAGTTGATAATGTTGAAGATTCTTTAATAGTTTCTTTGACTAAAATTGGAGTAATAACTGTTTGAGATTGCTTTAAACAATTGGAATCACATTCAGATACAATAATGGAGACTGTGGCAATGGTAACAAGTCTCAAAGAATAAATAACCTTTTTTGCTATATTAATATGATAATCTTCAAATTTATCAAAAATCCAAGTTTTTGAAGGCATTCTAATGTATTGGTATGCTTTGATAGGAAATGAAGCTACCAAAGTTGGATCATTTAATAATAGACCAATTTGATTAAATAATGGTATTGGAAGGGTAGTTTTTAATGTCAATTTCAAATGTTTTAGAGTAATCTTTGAATTAGAAATCTCTTTAGCAATTTCAACTAACTTTTCAATAATCGTATCTAAAAATCTATTTATAAATCTTGATAATAGATAAATGGATTCATCCTTATACTGTACATTGCTTGGTGTCAAATCTGAATTGATGATGGACACAATAAAATTATTAACTCTATAATCTAAACCAAATAATGTTTCATCTTCTGTAATTTTAATATTTTCCATTCTCGTTACCAATTTTGAAATTTTTTTGATTGTTTTTGTGGCTACCACTGCTGGTGTAGTAATATCAGTAACAATATCCACTTGTGGAATATCCTCATTATTATGGTGCAAAGAAAATGAAATAATTTCATGCATTTGGAAATAGTATCCAGTTGCAGCTGTAAAACCAATGAAGACATCGGATGATGTTCCAATCAAGTTGGGAAGAGGTAACTGGTACCCATTGAGAACTACATTTTTATCCAGTGATAAATTACAAAGTCCATTTTTATAACTAAGTTCCACATGATGAATTTGACCATCATTTAATGTGATTCCTGCTTTTTGATTAGTAAGATATTTACTAGTAAATCGTGTAATATCTGAAGAGTTAATTTGAACTGAAATATGTTGATCTGGATGTGATCTATAGGTATCAAATTCAATGGCAACACATCTTTTTAAATCACCATAACCTTTCTTGTCGCCACCTGCATTTGGTTGATATTCCTTATTTGATAAACATTGAAAAACTAATGCCATTCCATCAGCGCCAATACTATATTGTTGTTTAGTTATTTTAAAAGAGAAATTACAAACAAAACCATCATGAATGTCAACTGGAGTTTTTAACCACATAGCACCTGGCGGTCCCTGATTTAAATCTGTTAATTGCACTGAGCCATTCTGCTTTGCTCTACCTAAAAAATTAAATGCTGTTGACCAATTCATCTCGAAGATTAAAGTGAAAAAAAAAGGATAATATTAATAAAGTTTTTGTAAAATCAAATTAAAAAATTCTTGTAATAAAAAAAAACTTGAAAAATAATGTTTTTTTATTACCAGAATATCACATTATTTTTCAAGTTTTTACCTTCCAAGTTGCAACTTTATTTAAAGAACATTTAAATAAAATATATTTATGATATTTATTTATTTTATACACTATTAGACTAATTATTTTGATCAAATACGCCTCAAATTATAATCATCACTTACACTTTTTTTTTTTTTTTTTCAAATTTTTTTAAATTAATTTTTATTTTTTCAACTTCACAACATAACATACACAATGGTAATTACAATTGAATTTTTTAATCATTATTGGCTAGATATCTAATTTTATTGGTTATATAATATATAGGAACTTTCTGTAAATAAAACTTCAATACCAGAATTTGTATCAAGTGGTGTACCAAGATTATCACACCCAGTTCAAAGTATACAATTAGATGTAAATATCTTGTTATAATTACTTAATTTATAAGGATTTTGATATAGAATATATTGAATTATTATGATGTATATCAAATTAGCATAAATACTAAGTCAAATATATAATACTGTTATTAATATAGAATGGTAAAACTGAAAGTATTTTAAAGAATTTTGCAACCACAAATATTTTTGGAACACATATGACACTACATAATGAATTAGAAAAACAAATGTATTCACAATTTAAGAGATTACCAACACTACCAAGTTCAATGGTTGCTTTAGAGACATGTTTAGGTTTAGATGAAGATTTTGATTTTGAAGATTATCTTAATGATCCAATTACCTCTGAAACTCCACTACCACCTTTACACTCAATGATGGAACAAAGATTAGGTTTATCATTAAATAAATCTATTATTTAAATAGTCATCACACAATAATATATAGGCACCCTACAATATTCCAAATAAATAGTTTAAATTTTTGATAAAAAATTTGTAATAATTAATCCAACAAAGCTTAACTCAAATTAAAAATAGATATTTATAGTTCTGTCAAAAAAGTACTCTCTTTATACATGTACTGTAAATTTTGCATTGTTTGTGTTTGCCACATTGATTTTGACTTTGTGGGTTAATTTAAATTTTAAAATTTTTTTTAATTAAATTTTTTTACATTTTACACCTTATCACTTGTTTTGAGTTTGTTTATAAATTCATAGGAACAGATAGTAATGGCTGCATCAGCACAAGAAGTTAAAGATAAACTAAAAGAACAAGAAGAATTTTTTAAAAAATTATTAAAAATACCAGATAATAAGGAATGTTTTGATTGTGGAAATCATAATCCTACCTGGGGATCTATAAGTTTTGGTCTATTTGTATGTTTAACCTGTGCCTCTACTCATCGTAGTAAAGGTACACATATAACATTTATTAGATCAATTAAATTAGATACATGGACACCAAGACAATTGAAATTTATGGAATTGGGTGGTAACTTAAATGCAAAGAATTACTTTACTGACCATGGTATAATGAGTAGTAACATTGAAGAAAAATATATTTCAAAGAAGGCATTAGATTATAAATTACAATTAGAACATAAAGTTAATCAAATGTATTTATAAATTTATAGAGAGATAAATGTTTTTGAAAAATTGATAAACTAATTATCTTAAATATGTATATATAGAATGGCAGAATTACAACCAACCACAGTAACACCTACACCAAGTTCAGCATCAACTACACCAACTCAACAACACCAACAGCAACAACAAACAATTACACCAATTTCTATACAATCACCAAGTACAACTGGTGGAGGTATTAAGAAATCAACATCGAATACAGATGTTAAACAAACTGAACAGAAATCTAAATTAATGACTTTCCAGGAAGCAGATAAAGATGACAGTTTTGATAGTTTTAATAATACACCAGTGACAAAATCAGTATCTAGTAATTCACAATCCTCTTCCAATACCACTACAACAACAAAGAAAACTGTTGCTAAAAAGATTGATTTTGATAATTTTGATGATTGGGATTCTATACCCGTTGAAAAACCAAAATCAAATAAATCTACAACAACAACAGCAAAGAAACAAACTATTACCTATGATAATGATGATGAAGATAATACAGCAAATAATTATAATAAGAATAAATCAAGACAACAGTATGGAGATGACGAAGATTCTGAAGATTTATATAAATCATCCAAATTTTCAATGTCATCTTCATCATCAAAATCAAAAACATCAACATCTTCAGAATCAAATAACAGTAACACTAGTAGTAATAATAATAAATCAAAGAGTTCATATGGTAGTAATAGTACAAAGAATAACAGAAATGATGATGAAAATGATTATGCAAGAAAGAACTTTTCCAATGCCAAATCTATATCATCTAAGCAATATTATGGAGAAGATAAAGAGAGAGTGGATCCAGAAAGACAAGCAAGAATCCAACAATTCTCTGGTGCCACTTCCATATCTTCAGCACAATATTATGGTAGAGATGAAAGTCAACAGGAATTGAATGCTGTTGATTTCGCAAGAAATGTAGTTTTTAATGCCAAAACTGATTTCTCTTCCATTTCCAATACCATTGTGGATGGTGGTAAAAAACTTTCAAATTTAGCCAGTAACTTTATTAATGATCTTCAAGATAGATATAATTAAAATCTAAAACACAATAAATCAGAATAAATTTTTAAAATATATTAACAAAACTTTAAATTTTGAGATAACATATAAGATTTGGGTGAAAAAGTGTAATAAATCCTTAAAAGGAGATCCAAAAACTCTATTGAGTTGATATAATAAATAATGTTTTGATTGAGGTACGTTATTAACAAATTAAAATCTTCTAAACATGCTTTCCAGAAATTTATTTATATCTAATTTCGTAAAAAGATGTTATCTAAATCTAGAGTAATTGATAAATCTCCCCAATGAAATTTTATAAAAATGTAATGATTTATAAGAGATAATAAAGGGGTTGATATATATATTAATCCCTTTATTATCTCTTATAAAAAATTACATGTTGTCCAATCAAAACATTAATTGATATGGATGTCCAAGAGAAAGGATTAATGTTCCAATCTTAACAGTATAAATGAAAATGGTACAGGTGAAATTAAAATAAACCTTTCTAATAGTTTCAGGTCAGTTAATAGTAAATATATATTGAAAGTATAAATGTTACCAATGGAATTTCAAGTCTATTCAATTCTATAAAAGTAAAATTTCTATTGAATACAAATTCATTATAAATATTTATAATAAAAAAGGTGTGGTTTAAATGGTATAGGTGTTGTAACTGATAATTATGACAATAGGTTCAAAAAGATCAATGTGCTGAACCTAAATAGGAAATTCAAACCTTCCTTCAATATCTTTCTAAACTAAAAAATATACATCTTCTGGTAGTCCACGCTATATAGATAATCAATGTATCTCTGTTAATTAAAAATTAAAAATATTAAGAAAAAGTCTTAACAAAAAATAGTCTTAAAGTCTAAAATTGTAAAATATAGGAAGAATTATCTATATCTTTTATTAATAGAAACTAATTCATGGGATAAAAATTAATTTAAAACTACTTTATGTTTCCAAACAAGATGACACTTCTTTAACACCAATATCAATATCATTTTACAATTTCCTTTTTTTGCCAAGTTGGAATTTAGTTTAGTTGTCAATTGATGATAATTAACTAACCTCAATCTGAATCTTGTTGATATTGTTGGTATTCTATTTTTGATCAAATTTTATAATAGAAAAAATCTAGAAGATACCTGCAGATCAAAATGAATAAATTCAACATATCACTAAACTTTTGAACAAAGAAATAATTAAAGAGATCTTTTTTAAATCTCTATACCCTGAAATTTAATTTATTAT
Organism: Tieghemostelium lacteum; assembly: GCA_001606155.1. NCBI lineage: Eukaryota > Evosea > Eumycetozoa > Dictyosteliales > Raperosteliaceae > Tieghemostelium > Tieghemostelium lacteum. The sequence goes on along the minus strand of LODT01000004.1, from coordinate 568,152 downwards.
TGCATCAACCTCATATTTATTAAATATCCATATGAGACGTTTTTTGAGAAGGTGGCATTCCTTTTTTGTAATTATTATAATTTTAAAAGTTTTCAAAAAAAAAACTGCCACCTTCTCAAAAAACGTCGCATTTTTAATAAATATCTTCTATTTTAATTTACAAAATCTAATTTTAATTTTAAAGTTTTTTATTAAAATGTCTACTTTTCAAATAAATTATGATGAAAAAGAGATAAATAATAGCAAACTATCCCCATTTTCAGTTAATGGTTTATTAAAAGAAAAATCATCACCTGAAATTTTACAATCTAGTCCTGGGTTAGATAAATCTTATTTATTGGGAACCAATTCATTTGTTAACTCTGTAACTTTAGCATATAATGAACATCATCATCTAATTATTAAACCTGATGATATATGGTATGTCATCTACAAAAAATATATTAAAGTAGGATATTTATTTTTAAAATTAAAATGGTAACAGGATTGCTATTATAAGTCAATTTTCAATATACGTAAATCTAAATGCTGAAAAACTTAGAGATAAGTTTGTATCCTTTCAAGGAAAGAAAGAATTGGAAGTTACTTGTAGTGGTAGTTTGAGAGATGCACCTTATGATGTATTGACTATACTAATGTCAACAGAGATTGCAAAGACCATTAAAGATGCGTCTGTAAAGGATTGGGTAATTCCTAATTTCTCTACTACTACTCCTACTGATAAGATTGTTGGTAGTATTGCTCTAATGTCATCTCTTCAAAAATACTTTGACTATAAATTCAGATTGTTTTGTGGTATTCCTAGAGTTACTCTATTGGGCACTTTAGATGATTGGAAATCTATAAAAACTAGAGCTGAGAGATTATCTGAATTTGATAGCGGTGATGGGTTAATGACTAAATGGTTAGTAATGTTAATTCCAGTACTAACTCAATTTATTGAATCTGTAGGAGGTAATGTAAATGTTGGTTGGTGGAATAAGATATGTCATTACATTGGTGGTGGATCAGGACCAACTTGGTTATCAGGTTGGATAACTGTATTCACAGTTTTTGATGACCAATCTAAATGGTTAGGTGACACTAAATCTAAACAAACTTTTAAAACCATTGAAACCACAGAATGGCTTTTTATTGACACACAAGATATTCCAGCTGGATATCTATCCGTACCAGTGGTAGTAGACGATAACGGTACAAAATATAAAACAAAACTATATGCAGGTCACATGTCAACTAATATTCAACAAACATCAATTCAACCAAGATTAGATTGGTTTTTAAAAATTGAATAAATATCTATGTTTACATGTCCAGTTAATAAAATTACAAATTTAGAAACTACTCGATACTAAATGTATTCTATTTCTCTTTCGTCTTGATTCAAGAAAATTCATTTACTATATATCCCACTGTACACCAAATTTTATGATGTTTTTCATAGATATCTTTTATCATTTTAACTACAATATGCCTTGTGTAATGTCTCATATAAAATAGATATATGAAAAGTTGTTGGTTGAAATTGTATATTTCCGACCTTCCTCCACTTTTAGTTGTACACCCTGAATTTGAAATTTTAACCAACTTTTCAAAAGATTCATAGGATATCCAATCATACCTTGGTAATCATCATGTTTATTGAAAAGATGCTCTGCCAGATCTGTGTATATTTGAGATAATAATAGGATTTAATTAGTAAATTCCATTTATTTCTTTCTTGCCTGTCTTTTATTAGTTTTACTTTTTGCTGGTGGAGGGGGTGGCTGTTCTTCCTCTTCTACATTGTTTTCATCTTCATTTACATTTTTTTTAGATCCAACTTTAGACTTTGATTTCTTTTTTATTTCATTATCAAAGTTTTCTTTCCATGTTTTGGCGGAAGTAGAACTGGCATATCTTACCAAGCAATTCCAGCTACAAAAGTGCTCATATGAATCTATAACAGGAGGTGCATTCGATGGTTTTGCTCTGATATGGTCAGTGGAACTATTTGGACAATTTTTGCACTTCTTAATGTTGACATCAGATATATTATTTGAAGTTGGTTGATACATCTTTTCCTCATCACGTTTATTGGCAATATTGAAATGCTTCTTTAGTATAGCAACACCTTTCATCAATCAAAAGTGATTAGGTTTGCACAAAGAAACTATTTTTCCACCAATTATCAATTCAAATTTACATCCATTTTTTGTAACAGTGGGACATTCTGTAGCATGACAGATTTCATTAATTCGAGCTTTAATTTCAGCCTCTGAAAGGTTAGCTAATTGTCTTTCACTAGGTAAATCAAACTCTATACCAGTACCAATTAAAGATCTAGGAACATGAAAAAAGCAATATGAGGCTTCAACTTCATTGATTTGATTATCAACCATTCGTAGAAGCTCATCTTCTCTTTGTAAATTACTACTAAAACTACTAAAACTACCCAAATTACTGATTTCATCGTCATTATTGTAGTTGTTTCCATTTTGTTGAGGGGATAACACCTTTAGCTTTTTATTTGGGGAGTCAAAACCCTGCACATTAGGCTTTCTTTTATTGTCATCCTCTTGCTTTATGTACTCATATGGAGAGATAAATGAATTGGTAGAATCCATCTTATCTTGTAGCACTTTATTGAGTTGTAACAGGTCTGAAATTCTTTTGTTGAGTTCTTCATACTCTGTGTTTCCAATTACTTTGAGAGGGAATCTTTTTGTTTCAAAAAGGGATTGATAGCACTCAATTAGGTGTTGTCTGTATTCAAACACGAATTGGGGTCGTTTACAATTGAAACAAGACACATTTTCTTCATCCATCTTTCTATAATTTATTTAATTATCAGACCCTATATAATAGGTTTGGTTTTTTTTAATTTAATTAAAAAATATAAATTTTATTTAGAAGGTATAAATACTGATACTATAGTTGGTATCACCTTCAGATTGTTTTTGTTTAGTTTTTAAATAGTCAATTAAGGATTCTAGTATAAAACAGTTTTGGTAAATGGAACGTAGGGTGGCTAGATGTTTTTCACATTGATTGAGAATGTCAGTTTGATCTTTGAGATGTTTATATTTTGAATTCAATAATACTGATATCCAATCCACTATTTGGTTAGGATCTAATATATTTTTAGTGTTATTTATATCTACAAAAAGTTCTAATTGACTCCAAAGAAATTCTAGTAATTTAACTGAATTGTCATCGGTGAGTAATGTTTTCATACTGGATCCAATAAATGATTGGTTAACTTGAAGATTTAGTAACATTGGTAGTGATGGTGATTCTTTATAGTGTGTACTTTGTAATGTGAAATCTAATAGTTTAATAATGTATTCTGGACTGATTTCAGTGAGATATTCCAATAGAACTGGTACCATTTCATATTGAGATTTCTTTATAACCAAATCAACCAAATCCTCACCCAAAGTATACGAAGACACTGAATGACTTAACATCATTACCAATCCAAATTCCAGCCAACATTCACTATTAACCAATACCCTAGACAACTGTTGAATGAGTAACAGTGAATTTGAAACCTGTTCCAAAACAGCCTCTCTATCGCTCTCTTTAATCATAACTTGAATTTCTTTCAGTAACTGATACATTGACTTTTTCTTTTGATTTTCTTTTATAAATGCAATTATTTGTTCCTTATTTGAAATGTCTGTGAAATGGTTAATTATCAACTCAACTTTACTACTATTCTTCTTATTTTTAACTATAGATTCAATTAACTTATCAGTTTGTGATAAAGTTTCTTTTATAGATACAATCTGATTATTATTCAATGTAAGATAATCGACTTTATCTAGACATTGTTTTTTTGATTTTCTTTGATTTAATAGTATATCACTTAGAGTCTTTTCCTCATCTGCTTTTACTCCATTTTCTATTTTAATCATATTGAATTATGTTTAACTATCTGTGTGAGGTTTGAGTGGTGTTTATACAAAATTTAAGAAATCTCGACTCGTTTTCGGTAAATTTATCAAAAATAATTTGTATTTTTTTTTTTTAAAATTCATTTTTATTGTTTTTTTTTTTTATTTAGTTCACACACTCATCTTTTTTCAAAAATGGATATTAATATCTTTTGGAATTTATTATCAAAAAATGTTGAAGTCACTGGTAGTGCTCCATCTACTGATAAATTATCAAAACTCATTGAAAATGAACATGTAAAGAAATTATTACCAACTGATACTAAAGGTGTAGGTAGAAGATGATATAAACTGATAAATAATTGAAGAAATTGAGATCTAATATATTATGATTGATATAGATTGAAACCATTTTAAAAATGTTAGATGAAATTTCAGATACATTTACTCAAGAATCACAAGCTAATAGAAAAGATGCACAATTACACAAATTCAATAAGGATTTGTTGATAAAGACATTTGTATTTGGCGAACAATTGACATCATTAGATTTGATATTTTACGCTTTATTGCACAGTTGGATGTCAAAATTGAATGATAAGGAAAGATATGTTTTCTGTAATATCACTAGATGGTTCAATTTCATTCAAAACAATTACTCTAAACAAGTTCTTGCATTGGTTCCAATTAACCAAACTCCACCACCACCTGAACCAAAGAAAGAAACTCCAAAACCATCTGCAACTGATGCTGGTAAAGATGCTGGTAAAAAAGATACCACCACCACCACTACTGATAAACAAACACAACCACCAAAAGAAAAACAACAAAGAAAACCAGCAGCAACACAAAAAGAAGAACCAAAAAAAGAAGATGTCTCTAGATTTGAAATTAGAGTTGGTAAAATTGTTGATTGTAAGAAACACGAAAATGCCGACAGTCTCTATGTTGAAAACATTGATCTAGGAGAAGAAAAACCAAGACAAATTGTCAGTGGTTTAGTTAAATTTGTTCCATTAGATCAAATGATTGTAAGTCTAATCATTTCAAATTTATAATGTTTTTGTACAAAATATTAATATTTTATTAATATATATATAGAATCGTAGAGTTTTAGTACTTTGTAATTTGAAGGCATCTAATTTAAAGAGTGTAAGATCAGAAGGTATGGTCTTATGTGCAAGTAATGATGATCACACTAAAGTTGAATTTATTGAACCACCACAAGATGCAAAAATTGGTGAAAGAGTTGTCTGTAATAAATATCCAGGTGACTTTGATAAAGTTTTGAAAAAGGAAACTTTAGATGCAGTATCATTATTAAACAAGACTAATGATAATAAAATTGCTACTTATAATGGTGATGAATGGATGACTTCTGCTGGTCCATGTTTCGCAGCTACCATTACCAATGGTTTAATTAAATAAATTGAAAAATATATCTTCTACATATTTTTCAAATTAAAATAAAAGGAAATATATATAGATTAAATATATAAAAAACTTATTATAATTATTGTATGTGTGTGTTTGTATAAATATTTACATTTTGATTTTTATTTTTGATACTTATTTAGTAAATGGTTTAATTTTACTTTCATTAATATTGTGAATAAATATTTGATCGGGTGGGTGATCTTTTTCACCTTCTTCGTAGGTATATGAAGAGGCAACTGCTAAGAGATTACCATCAGAATTAAAAGACATTGAAGAGATTGAGGTTGGGAAACGTTTGAGATGGTATAGTCTCTTACGGTTTGCACCATCCCAGAAAAAGACATTACCATCACAACCTCCAGTTGCAAAGGTTCCAAATACCGGATGGAAAGCAATAGAGTTTACAGGGTAAACCGTATCAATTCCATTTTCAACGACTCTGTGACATTTGAATGCATATTTCTTTGCTTGACTCTCTGCAGAGGTGTCAAAATACTCCATTGCAATTCTACCTTCTACAGAAGCCAATGCATATCCTTTACCATCTATATAAGTTCTAATACATCTAGTTTGATATTTTATAGAAGATTCTCTCTTTTGTAGAGGTACTTCCATAGCACGACTATCATATATAGTTACATATTTATCTGCGGTTCCAACCACCAGATGATAATCACCATTCTTTAGACCATCCATTGTAAAGATTTTAGAGGATAGATTATATTTGGCAACTTCTGATGATGGTGTTCTAGTGTCCCATGTCTTGAGGAACCCATCCCAACTACCTGAATACAGTCCCTGTGTTGTAGGATTGTAAACTAGTGCCTTAACACCATCTTCATGTGCTCCAATTTCTCTTACTGTCTGTGATGTCACATCATATGACTTTATCTTTCCGTGTATATCCGATGAATAAACTCTATTCTTTTCAGGAATGACACCATCCAATATCGCAGAGGACTCGTGTGAATATTCCCATTTCTGTACATTACTACTGACATCATAACATCTAACCGTAGTATCCCATGATGTAACCAATAGTAAATTACTATTTACACAAAAATTTAAACTAGATATACCATCAGATGGTGGTAACATTAATTCATATGAACCATCATTATTGTTACTCATTTCGTTAAACAAATAGAAAAATAAAAAAAACATTTTAAAAAAAAGGAGGTTATTAAAAACAAACTCTTTATTTTATTTATTGTTATTTTTAAATTCGTGTTTAGATAGTTATGAACCTAATGATCTAATCTTTAAGCCATTGTTAACGTTGATAAAAATTAATTTTCAACTTCTTAAAGTAGTAATGATCAATTACAATTCAATAACTCACATTTAAGTTCTTTTTTTTTTTGATTAATTTGATTTTTTTAATATTACAAAGTGGGTTCATTCTATTTCCATCTCATTATCACCACCATCATCATGATAATTATCAGTTGGTAATCATAATAGCTATAATCATTCCCTAGTAAATTTAAAAGCCAAAGAAGAGAAGTAATAAATTGTTCCATTAATCTTCCAAAATCATTTACCAGTAAAAACTGAATCTGTGCTGAGGTTGTTGAATGTTCAGCTTTATCTAAAAGACCATTGATTAATTTGATACTTTTACATAATTGCTCATATTGGGAAATTGCTTCATTATTCTGATCCCATTCACCATCGAAGAACATATCATCACACAGTTATATTATGTTGATTCTGTTCCATAAATTGACCAACCGTATTAGTGAGATTAAATTTACAATCCATCATTATAATCTCATCTGCTAAATTCTTTAAAATTTGATCTAGATGAGGACAGGTTTCAAAGTCACCTCTAATCAAAGCACCCATAAACTTATCAAGATCTCCAATCCACCATATCATCTTGATTTGTTATTCTATCTCTTACTGCTTCTGGTAAATAGTTAGAAACCAGCTGAACAATGTCCCAATATGAAAAAAATAAACTTGAAAATTCCTCTAACACCACCTAAAAGAATGAAGATCAATATATTTAAATTATAAAACTATTTGTTTTATTAATAATAAAGAATATAATAACAAGAGTTTTGATTATAGGTGAGAAAGAGAATATAGGATATTAAGTGTATACTGTGATGATTATTACTATAATTGTTTGATACAAAAATACAATAAAATTTATCATTTTATAAGGGACTTGAAAAAGTTTAACCAAATAAAAGTCATTACAATCTTTGTTGTATAATTGTGAAAAATCAAATTCTATTATCTAACTAGTATTCATAGTTTGTTTTGTTTTGCCATTATTCCAAAATAACTATATCCAGATAACTTGAATTCTAAAATTAAGATGCTCCAATTCTTAATTTTGATTTTTGTTTAAAAAAAACAATATCATTATTGAAGTATACATTTCTAAACTATTAAACTTCTCTTAATCTCTGTATAATCATGTATTTGATTCAGTGTTTTAATTACTTGGACGTAATTTTCTCCAAGCTTTTTGAATCTTTGGTATTAGACCTGTGTTCCAAATGGTGGCTACAATTAAAAGAATGTAACCAGTGTAGGTTAAGAAAATGACAGAAAACCAACCCATTCCAGAGAGGCATCTGATATTTTCTTCAGTACAACCTGGTCTGTATGCAGCAGGACTAATACGATCTTCAGGTGTCCATAGTTTATTATCCACAAGAATATGACGAAGGATATCAAAGCTACTGATTACTGAACCAGCAGCCAAATAAAATGGACCAAATCTATGCCAGTGACCTTTATCAGTAGGTCTAGCAAGGCACTTATGGTAGTGATATTGTGCCAAATTGGTTAAGATGGCAAGTGTAATGGCAAATGTAATGGCGTGAGCAAATGTGATAAATGTGGATCCGTTGGATAGAGCAATACCTAAAATTGATGTAAGTAAAACTGGCCAACATCTAATCATAATCATTATCATTATCATTAATATTTGGTATTCTATAATAGATGTATATAGTTACTAAATAACACATACCAAGATCCTACTAGAGCTGGGATGGAAAGTAAAATTGTAAAAATGGAGATTAAAAGGGGCTTTTTGGAACTTTCTTCATTGGAGGAGGATTGAAGAGAGTTTCCTTGAATGTTAGCACTAGCATCATTAGATATCAATAGTGAAGAGTTTTCGTCTTCATCAATTGTATTTATTGATGTTTTGGCACCAACATTGGTTGGACGGGCTCAAACACCACCTTCACAATCGTCATCTACAATATTTGGTATATTGGAGAAAAATGACATTTTATATAAAGATTTAAGATATATATAAAAAAGTTTTAAAATAAATAAAAAAAAAAAAATCAAAAAAAGAGATTTTTAAAATAAAAAAAATAAATTTCTTTATATTTTTCAAATCCTTTCCATAATCAAAAGAAACATTCTATTTCTTTTTTTGGTTACGGAATACCAATTGCATAATAAAAGATAAAATTGGAATTTGAAATCGACCGGTTTTTATTATTATTACAAATATATATATATATATTTTGATTGGATATCAACTTTTTATGTTTTTTTTGTTTTGTAAATTTTCAATTGGATGAGAGGGAGAGTTTACTTTTGATATGAGTAGATGTGATTGTCTTATTCTTGTAATAAAATAATATCAACATTATCATGTACACGTTGTAATAGTAATTCACCTTCATATTGAATGATCTTCTTACGTTTGGCTGATTTGAGTGTACCCATTAAAGCTTCAAATACATTTCCAACTTCATCATCATTAAATAATACACCATATTTTACTGACCATTGGCCATTACTATTCTTACTACCCAATTGTTTAATATATTTCTTTAATAATTCAACTTCATGATCAACTTGTGCTTGATTCATTTTTTATGAAAAATAAAAAAAAAAATTAAAAATAATTTAATTATAAAATTTGTAAAAAGAAATAATTAGATTCAAAGCAATTAATTGCCATTTCGATTGGAACTCTGAAGGAATGCTGTTGATGGAGCCTCTACTAACCCACTCTTTGAATGCCCCTAAGAAAACTAGTTTTCTTTTCTCTCGGCTTCTGAACAATCTGGTAGTATACTACCAAATCTAGATTTGATTCATTCTCAGTATTAATAAATTACATTGCCTGACCTTTACCAGTTCCATCCTTTTTAAATTTCTCTGTAATATTTCAAGAAGCCACCGTCTGAACCTTGAAAAATTCCTGGATACAATTTCCATATCTATTAATACCAACTTTCATATTCTCCTTGTCCATCACATACTAAATCTTGAATTTCTTGAAAATATACGGAATCTGTGCTTTTGTAAGATTCTTTTTATCTTGAGAGTTGAACATGCTCACCAAGTTTATTATGTCTAATTTGTTTAACAATGAAACCATATAAAAAAAACATTGCTTCATTGACATTAGATTACCACTACCAATAGGCCTAACAACTAATTCAAATTCAAATAACTGACCATTTCATGGACCTACTCAATGTAAATAAATAAACTTAGATCCACCTCCTACTTGTTAGGATCTGGGCACAAGGGTATCAAATGGTACGCCTTTAACAAAAAAATACCAATAGGCCTAACAACTGAACCATGAAATTGTCCAATGATTAAAAATTTTCCACTACAATCTTTGTAATCATAAGTCTTGTGGTATCAATGAATCTTCAAGGTTCCATTCTATTATTCCAAAGTACATTATGTATTTGTATCTAATGAAACCCTCTTTTTATAATAAGATTAGAACTTGATTAATAAAAGCTGGAAATCTAAAGCTCCGGATAATCGATTTATTCATTTTTGATTCATTATTCAGATTCATGAATATGCACGAATATTTTTTTTAATATTTTGATTTAAATCATTTCAACCAAAATTAATTTTTTTTTTTTTCTTTTAACATGTCTACAACATCATCAACATCAACAACTTCAGCAACATCAACCAAATCAGCAGCATGTTGGATTAGCTTCGAAAGATTTCATATTACAAAAAATGGATTAAAAAAAATAAAAGCAGTGTGCAAATTATGTAATATAAACAAAACTATTGAACTCCAAGATTCTTATGAATTTTTGGATTTCCACAAAAATTTTATCAATTATGAACTGCTTTATCTAATTGAGTGACAATCTCAAAGGTTTATATGTTTTAATCTCAATTAGATAAAGCAGTTCATAATTTTTATCATTATATGTAAAACAAGATTTTTTTTAGAGGTATACTTCTAAGGGTTTATTTTTGAGGGAAATTTGGCAAAAGAAAAAAGAATTTTGACCAGTTTGGTGTAAATTGTGCATATAAATTGAATACTGAATGGCAAAACTTTCATCAGGTACAAAGGTGTCATATGTTATCGATACTTTAAATATCTTAGCCTCATCATACCCAGTTTGTTTCTTCCATAATTGATGGTATTTATTCCAATTATTGCTGTGACTCTTGTTAATAGTTACCTGAAATGCATAAAGAAGTTTATCTTTTGAATCCCATATTAAAATCCACCTCGGGAAAATTGGATGCATTTGGAAAAATAATTTGGTTTTGGTGCCAAGAGCTATCACAATTATTTACATTTTTACCATTAAAATAAAATGGTTGTAAATCACGTACAATATTACGTGACCAATCCAATTTACCATTCTTCTTAATCATATTAAAATTAAAAGAGAATTCTTTTAAACGAATGATTTCTTCAATATACATTTCCGTAACTCTTCCTATGACATCAATAGTAAGTCCTTTAATTTCCTTATTGAATACCATTTTATAAAAAACCATCTTTGGCACTTTTATATTCAAGTTCATCTTTCCAACATTCTACTAAAATGTTTCGAGCTAATGGTGTTTTTGCCGCTATTATTTGGCCCCGTCTTACCATAAGTCTCTATAGTGATGATGATCCTTATTATTATTTTTCAGAAATCATGTATTACTCTCATTGATTAATGTCATTTTAAAAGATGGTATTCCAAGCTCCATCAAACTAACATTACGAGCAAAATCCTTTTTAGAACTATCATTTGTAAGATAATCAAGTGTAAACGCTTGATTATTCATACCAATTTCAAATTCTCTCTTTTTTTTATATAAATTGAAGATAATTCTTTCTGTTGCAATGTTGGCCTAGTTCTTTGAGAAAATATTTGAAAGTTGGTTCGTTAAATGGTTTAGATCTCCAATAATCGTTTACAAAGGTGTCGTCATTTACTAAACAAAAAGTAATGCGTTTACACTTGATTATCTTACAAATACAATGCTCCACAATCGGGCATGTAGAATACGATAATCGTTATCATTACGTAATCTAGAAACAATTTGATAAATTGAGTTTGATTTTCCAAATCCTTGGGGTACATGAATATACACTGTTCTTTTTTGTTTTTTTGTTTCATTTATAAACTCGAACAATCTGTTTGTAATATCTCTCTCAATGATACATAGAACATTATTTTCAAAATAATATCTGCTATTAGGCGTATTCGAAACGAATGGATCCTTTGGGAATAGTTGAATACCATCTGTTTGGACATTCTTTAATTTTCTTTTGAGCTTCTATAGTTTGTTCATAGAGACGCTCTACATGTATTTGTAGGTTAGTAAGAATATAAAGGAATCTTTAAACAATTAAACATACTTTTAGAAAAATCTAAAGAAAAGAATTACAAAATATATTAGTATAAATTAACAAAAGGTGTAACAGTGATAGCATGTATTAGCACAAAAAATGAAATAGCTTTTTATATTAAAAATTATTTGAAATTTCATTTTTAAGAGAATTTATGTAAAGATGCAGAAGTTAAAGTGAAACGGTGTCATTTTTTTTGAGAACCTCATGAGGTTGATTGTGACTGATTAATACCTAGCAAGAACTTCAATAGCATCGATATCTATTGAGGAGAATATGTGGTTCAGCCCATGCCAATTCAGCTAGAATTACACGACTCTTTTGACCTCCAGATAATATGTAAAAAGTAGTATTTATGTTAACATTCATTAATAACTAATATTATTTTTGTTTTTATTTAAAAAAAAAGTTTGTTTCATTATATTTTTAAACATTTGACATTTCAGAATCATTTGGTTTATTTGGAACCAAAGTATAATTTACCATTGGATTTGATTGAGGTTGTTGAGGGATTGGTGTTTGTTGTTGAATAGGTGGTTGAGATGGTTGTTGTTGTTGTTGTTGTTGTTGTTGTTGTTGTTGTTGTTGTTGTTGTTGTTGTTGTTGTTGTTGTTGTTGTTGTTGTTGTTGTTGTTGTTGTAGCAAATGTTGTTGAGCTTGTTGTTGTTGTAATAGTAATTGTTGGTGTTGTTGAGCTTGAGCTTGTTGTTGAAGTAATTGTTGTTGTTTATAGAGACTGTATCTTTCTGAAAATAATGATTGCCTCTTTTTTTCGATTTCTTGACGATCCTTTTCAATATTATCTTCCAAATCGGAATAATATTGTAATTTGACTTCTAGTTTCTTGGTTTGAGCATTGATGATTTTTAGAACTAGATTTTGAATTTCTTTTTCTTCAACTTTGGTTAAAGCTTTAGCTTTAATACTGGCGGCGGCCAATGCAGCTGATGCAGCAGATTGAATATTAATATTTGATAATGAATCATTTCCAGTTTCCTCTGATGAAGTGTCCATTTTATCAGAGGTTCCGTTTTCTTTAGATTCAGATTGTAGTGCATCTGAAGCTGCTTTGGCAGCTACTGATGCAATTAAAGGACTACAAGCAGACGATAGGAAACTAATTAAAGACAATATAGGATTATTCAATTCAGAGAATGGGGTGTAAGGATCAGATGAATGTGATGAATAATCTAAATCTCTATGAATACCGTTGGAAGTTGATTTTGTAATGTTATCTTCAAGATAAGAATCTTCAATTGGGAGACGAAGGAAATGTAAAAGACATTGTTCTTTGGTTTTTGTACCAACATGATCTGCAACATCAGTCCAAGAGTCACTGTAGATATCTAAAGCTTCTAAAAGTAAAAGAGTTTCTTGATCTGACCATTCATCTAATTGTTCAGGTACTGGTTGTTCAATACGTGTGAAATGTGTTGGTGCCAAGAAAGAGTCATATGAACCCTGTTCGAAACATGTACTACATAACATTACAAAATAGTCAGGTGGGATACCATCCAAATTTAAAGATTTACCAGAAGTGTTGAGTGTGTATCTAATTAAACTACAATCTGCGCCACATCTTGTGCATGAATATCTCCATGGTTGACCAAATATATTATTTCTAATTTCAAGTGCTGAATTCTTACTACTACTACTTCCATTTGCAGTTTTCTTTGATTTTTCATTTGTTTTAGTAACAGTTTCTTTTTCTTCTTTTTCTTTTTCATCTTTTTCTTTTTCAACTTCGGATGGAGTGGTGGTAGTGGTTGAGGTTGGGTTACTAGTTATAGTTGAGTTTGAAGGCTGAGTTGTTGGTAAAGGAATATAACCACCACCATCAGGATTAACAAAATAGTTTATAATTCCCCAATGTTCTAAGAAACTGTGTACTCTAAGAATAGAACAAACATCACCAACAAGATTTCTTCTAACTGCTGTTAGAGTTAGATATTGGTATGGGTTTTGTAGGTACGTGTTAATCATAAAGTCTCTGTATTCTCTGTAGATTTCAGGTGTTTTTGAAGGTGATCTACCAGTAAAGAATTCAGGTAACTGGTTCATTTCAATCTCATGAATTTCATTTGACTTGAACCATGGACATTGTGTTGGTGGAATTGTGAAATTGGTTGTTAATATTACACTTTTTTGATTTGCGCCTGATGCTGTTGTTGTGGTGGTTGAAGTGGTACCATTAGCACCCTCAGTTGACGAAGGTGCAGATGATATAGGTTGAGTTATAATAGGTTGTTGTGGTTGACTAATATTGGTAACTTGTACATTGTTGTTTGGTAAATTATTGGATGAATTGGTTGTTAGTTTAGAAGAGGAATTGGATCTTGGTCTATTGTTATTTGGAGCGGGACTAGTGAAATTTGGGTTAATTGGGATGGATAGTTTAGTAGTTGGAGGAAATGGTTGTTTAATTGGTGTTGTAATAGCTGCTTGTTTAGTTGTTACGTGACCTGGACTCATTACAACTGGTGAGACATTATTAGGACCCAGTGGTAATGGTGATGGTTTTGGTGTTATAGATGTTGGTTGGTGTTCAACATCTTCCCCATCATCAGTCTTTTTAAATTTCTTTGTAGAATTTCCACCAGAAGGTGATCTCAAAACTCTCTTATTAGATTCATTTACTTCATCACCCATTGGATCATCTTCCGATTCAGTAGTATAATCATGATTTTGTTCTTGAGGTGGTTTTTGAACTGGTGGAATATTAGATTTCTTTTTTGGTTTTCTACCACGTTTTTTTGGTGTGGGTTGTGGTGTAGTTGTAGTAGCATTGGATTTCTGATCAGAATCATCTTCTATTTCATAATCAAATTCATTCATCCATTCATTAAAAATCTCTAAATCCTGTACCCATCTAACTGTTACCACCCACTGACCCTGATGATTATCAATCTCAGGATCCTCACCTTCAACCTCTGCACTTGATACCCATTGATCATAAGAATCTGGGTAATACCAAAAATGTACTAAACTCATTTTATCTCTGTGTTCAATAGTACGTAGATACTCTACATTTTGAGGTTCATCTAAATTATCATCCTGTTGTTTAATTACATGTGTTGCCATATTTCTGCTTGTTGTTATTTTACCACCATGATCCAATATAATCTTTTCAAATGCTTTTACATTCTTTATATCTGTACTATTAAATAGAACCTTTGGTATTGTAAAAAAACCTTTTTCCTTTATATATAAATGTTAATATCATGTACATCCCCAATATATACTAAACCTCTATAATTACAATTAAAACATTATCAATTTCAGTTATTAATTCAATTAATTTTTCTCTTCTGGGGTTTGATTTAAAATCAATCTTTTTCCACTCCATTTTGTTTTTGAATAGAAACATTTGATTTAAAATATAATAAATTGAACCTTCAGCTGAGAAATCTTTAAATACTTTATATGGTAGTTTCGTATGTTTTGGTCTATTTGTTGACTATTGTGTTTGTATATTAGTATTAATAAACTCTATAGCCTTCTTTAAGGGTTTATGTAGTTTATATCTTACATTTTTACCTAAAATATCATCATAAAACAGTATATATTGACCTAATAATATAGATAAGTGTTTAGCAGCAAAGAAAGCATCTTCACCATGTACCTTTATAAGAGTTGCTCTAATTCCTTCAAACTTTTTAATCATGTTAACATCTTCATAATCCTTTAAATGAAGTATAAACTCTCTTTTTGGAGGTACAGCTTCACTAGATGACATGTTTTTTTGTGAAGATCAATCAAAAAGTTTTTTTTCAAAAATGACAATGAAATTTGATTTTTTTTTAATTTAATTTAAGTAATTTGTTGAGTATCTCTCACAACAGTTAAATTAACAAATTTAAAAAAAAAATTAAAAATTTAGAAAATTTTTTTTTTTTAAATATTTGAACTTCTAGAAACATTATTAATACTTGAAAATTATCTTTCGTTTATTCAATGAAAGCTTCGTTCTTCTAATGATCATTACTAAATCAATACTAAAAATAAATATTTAAAAAAAAATTATTTAAAAAAAAAATTGTAAAAAAATCATTTTCCGTTTATATCAATGTCGAATAATTGTATGTGCCCAATATCATTTTTTTAATTAATAACCATTGCATTAATTAATTTATCGTTTTAATAAGTTACCAATATTAGTCAACCACAACAACCTATTATAACTCAACCTATATCATCTGCACCTTCGTCAACTGAAGGTACTAATGGTGTAACAGGTACTACTACAACTACAACTACTACAACTACTACAGCTACAGTATCAGGACCATCAGGTGCAAATCAAAAAAGTGTAATATTAACAACCAATTTCACAATTCCACCAACACAATGTCCATGGTTCAAGTCAAATGAAATTCATGAGATTGAAGTGAACCAGTTACCTGAATTCTTTACTGGTAGATCTCCTTCAAAAACACCTGAAATCTACAGAGAATACAGAGACTTTATGATTAACACCTACCTACAAAACCCATACCAATATCTAACTCTAACAGCAGTTAGAAGAAATCTTGTTGGTGATGTTTGTTCTATTCTTAGAGTACACAGTTTCTTAGAACATTGGGGAATTATAAACTATTTTGTTAATCCTGATGGTGGTGGTTATATACCTTTACCAACACATCAATCCTCAACCAATCCCTCTTCTACATCTACAACTTCTAACACCTCCACCACCACTTCATCAACCACAATTGAAGTTGAAAAAGATGAAAAAAAAGAAAACGAAAGTATCACTAACCCAAATGAAAAATCAAAGAAAACTGCAAATGGAAGTAGTAGTAAGAATTCAGCACTTGAAATTAGAAATAATATATTTGGTCAACCATGGAGATATTCATGCACAAGATGCGGCGCAGATTGTAGTTTAATTAGATACACACTCAATACCTCTGGTAAATCTTTAAATTTGGATGGTATTCCACCTGACTATTTTGTAATGTTATGTAGTACATGTTTCGAACAGGGTTCATATGATTCCTTCTTGGCACCAACACATTTCACACGTATTGAACAACCAGTACCTGAACAATTAGATGAATGGTCAGATCAAGAAACTCTTTTACTTTTAGAAGCTTTAGATATCTACAGTGACTCTTGGACTGATGTTGCAGATCATGTTGGTACAAAAACCAAAGAACAATGTCTTTTACATTTCCTTCGTCTCCCAATTGAAGATTCCTATCTCGAAGATAACATTACAAAATCAACTTCCAACGGTATTCATAGAGATTTAGATTATTCATCACATTCAGCTGAACTGAATAACCCTGTATTATCTCTAATTAGTTTCCTATCTTCTGCCACTAGTCCTTTAATTGCATCAGTAGCTGCCAAAGCAGCTTCAGATGCACTACAATCTGAATCTAAAGAAAACGGAACCTCTGATAAAATGGATACTTCAGAAGACACTGAAAGTAATTCATTATCAAATATTAATATTCAATCTGCTGCATCTGCTACATTGGCTGCTGCCAGTATTAAAGCTAAAGCTTTAACCAAAGTTGAAGAAAAAGAAATTCAAAATCTAGTTCTAAATATTATCAACGCCCAAACCAAGAAACTAGAAGTCAAATTACAATATTATTCCGATTTGGAAGATAATATTGAAAAAGAACGTCAAGAACTCGAAAAGAAGAGACAAGAATTATTTTCTGACAGATACAGTCTCTATAAACAACAACAATTACTTCAACAACAAGCTCAAGCTCAACAACACCAACAATTACTATTACAACAACAACAAGCACAACAAGGTCAACAATCCCAACAACAAACATCTCAACCAATCCCTCAACCACCTCTATCAAATCCAATGGTAAATTATACTTTGGTTCCAAATAAACCAAACGACTCTGAAATGTCAATAGTTTAAAATAAAAAACAAGCAAAAATAGTATTATATCAAATTCAGAAGTTATAGGTGGTTTTTAAGTGTAATTCAAATTTAATATATTCAAAACCATCAATAAAATTTAACGTGGTTAATATTAAAATCTAAATTTAGAATGAAATTTAAAATTATAGTCATTTTTGTTGAGATGGTAATTTGACGTGGTAAATGAAATAATGTTTTTTTTATTTTTTAAAAAATCTTTGAATCTGAAAAAAATTATTCAAATCGACATAAATGGAACAAATACAACAGACTCAACCATTAAGTGAAAGTGGTTTAATAGTTGGTGAAGAAGATAATCAACAAGAAGAAATTGAAAATATTAATACAAATGAAAAGAGACCAGTTGTAAATTGGAAGATTATATCAACTTCTAATCCACCTAGTCCTAGATTTGATTGTACAGTTGTAAATTATAAAGATCAGTTGTATTTGTATGGTGGAAGTGATGGTACATCTACACCACAAGGATTTTCGTCATTTCTGAAATTGGATTTGAAGGATTACAGTTGGCAATCGACACACTGTGAGCATAGGACTAGAGTGTTGCATACTGCTGTTGTCTATCAGGATTGTATGTATATATATGGTGGTGGATGGTACGAAGACGAACGTGCTGGCTTCTTTTATCAGACTCAAAAAGTATTCAAGTCACTGAATGAACTGATTTGTTATAATTTTGAGAGAAAGGAGTGGAGTAAGGTGGAGTCTGATGCAGGAACCTATCAACCTGAGGCTCGTGATGGTCACTGTTCAGTTGTAGTCGATAATCAGATGTATATTATAGGTGGTAGTCAGACTCTGACCAATTTGAGTAACAAGAAAACACCAGTTTCTTCGATATTCTTTCAGAGTATTGATATATTTGATTTTTCAACTAGAACTTGGAAACAAGCTCCATCACCTAGATTTGGACGTCTGTGTTCAGCAGTTGCATATAAACATTTGGATGGCAGTCAGTATATATATGTTCTAGGTGGATACGATTCAGCATCTAAAGGTACATCAGATCTCTGGCAAATGGATATGACCTTGGGAACTTGGAAACTTATTAAACCAAAGTCTACTGTAAATATCCCAGATCGTTACGGTCACACTTCCAATGTTTTTCAAGATAAAATGTATGTCTATGGTGGGTACTCTAAAAAAGGTTTTCTTAGAGATTTTTATAGTTTTGATTTTGCAAAAGAAGAATGGACTCAAATTGAGACTAACGGTCCACCAAAGAGACGTAGACACTGTACTGTGTTACTAGAAGATCAGGGTAAGACTAAACTTGTACTTTACGGTGGTACATACTTGTCATGTCTCTATAATGATCTTTGGGAATACCAGTTCCCTTCCGATGTCTACATTCCATCAGATAACCTAGTTGCAGACTTTGGCAGACTATTTCAACAACCTTTGGACTTTTTCAGTGACGTTTGTTTCCTACTAGAAGAAGACAAGAAAATACATGCTCATAAGGCTATCCTCTCTGTAAGATCACCCTATTTCAAAGGACTTTTTGGTAGCGGGTTAAAAGAGAGTTTTGAAAAAGAAATTAAAATTCAAGAGAAATATTCAGATTTTGTAGTACTCATTGAGTTTTTGTACACTGGTAATGAAAACCTAGTGCAATTGGAAAACTGTATAGGGTTACTCTACCTATCCGATCTCTATTGTATACCAAGATTAAAAACAATTTGTGAATCTAGAGCTACTGAAGGTATTGATTGTGAGTCAGTTGTTGATATCTTCCAACAAGCTGATTTCTATAAATTAGATAAATTACGTAAAATCTCTCTAAACTATATTGCCAGACATAATAAGGAACTAAATGATAATGGTACAATGAAACAATTATCACCCTCTGTATTATTAGAAATTATCTCCTATTTAGAATCTCAAAATAATCTTAATAAATAATATAAATAATTATTATTATAATAATTTAATAAAATTATAATAACAAATAAGTTCTAGGTATTTGGTTTTATAGGTTAGAATGATTATTTATTTTTATTTAATTATCATCATTGCTATCTCCTTCATCAGCATCTTCGTCAAATTCTTCATCATCATCTTCATCATCATCTAGTACCATTGAAAATGGATCTTCATAGATTTTCAAAAGATCTTCAAATATATCTACAAATGATTCTGGGTCTTCATTGAATTCAATAAATTTCAATAAGAATGATTCTTTTTCTAATTCTTTTCTTTTCTTTTGATTCTTGTTATTGTTATTATTCTTTTTGGTGTCTGGTTGAGATTTGTATTGAACTTTATCAGATTCTGAAGTATATTGACCATCGTTTTTAAATTGAATAGTTTTAGATAGAGTCTTATTACTGAAAACTGAGTTGTCTTTGAAATGTAAAGTAAGAGTTTTCTTTTGACTGCCGTCTTGTGTATTGATATCAACTTTAACTTCCATCAGTGTAATGGCATCGCAAACCTCTTGATCCAAAGTATCAAAATTATCAATCATAGCCTTACTGATTGCCTGGGACCAAAAGTTATCTAAACCTTTTGAAGTCTCAATTAATTTATCTCTCTTTTCATAATGTGGTTTCAGTTTTTCTTGATATTTCTTTTCAATCTCTAATACTTTAATCTTATTATCTTCATAAATCTTTTCAATTTGACTTTGAATGTCAATGGCTTGTTTAAGTAATGCTTCGCTTATAACTTCTGATTTATCATTACTTTCTGTTGTTGTTGCTGCTTGTTCCTTTGATTTTACTTTTTTACTCATTTTTCGATTCTCTCGTTTAGTAATTGAAATGAAAAAAAATTAAAAAAATTCTTATGTCTTTATTTCACAAATTTTATGTACATTTAATATTATTATTAAACAATTTGAATAACTACTAAAATTGGTATTAAATTTAGAATTATATAATCATAAATATTACCATGAATATAAATAGAATGAAAATCCGATTTGAAACTATCAGGTTTAATGCATCTGCAGAAACATAATTATGACAGAAATTAAATCCAAAAAAAAAAAAATCTACTTTGAAGATGGGTGTTCCAGAAGAATTGTTGGATTGAATTCTCATAATTTTCAAAATGACCAAAATATAAATACTAGTTTATTTCAACATATTTTTATTCACATTCACACAAAATAGATAAAAAATGAAATTTACAGTTATTGGAGGTACAGGTTTAATTGGATCTAAGGTAGTAAATGGACTACGTGCATTGGGACATGAGGTATTGGCAGCTTCACCAAAGTCAGGTGTAAACGCAGTTACAGGCGAAGGTTTAGATACAGCTTTAAAAGGTGTTGATGTTGTTATTGATGTATCCAATTCCCCACCATCCGAATGGCAAGATGACAAGGTACTCAATTTCTTTAAGAAGAGTGGTGAGAATCTATTTGAAGCTGAAAAGAAAGCTGCTGTGAAATACCATGTTGCATTGTCTGTAGTTGGTACTGACAAATTATTAGAGTCTGGTTATTTCAGAGCTAAACAAGCTCAGGAAGATATAATTAAGAAATCAGGTGTTCCTTATACCATCGTTCAAGCCACACAGTTCTTTGAATTTGTTGATTCTATTTATAAATCCTATGTAAAAGATGATAAAGTAGTAGCACCAACTGCATTTATTCAACCAATTTCTTCAGATGATGTTGCTAAAGCTGTTGTTGAAATTGCTGTTGGCAAACCTACAAATTCCATTGTTGAAGTTGGTGGTCCTGAAAAGATCAAAACTGATGATCTTATCAGACAATATCTTTCAGTTTTAAAAATTCAAAAAGAAGTAGTCTCAACGCCAGGTCTAAAATACTTTGGTGCAACTTTCAATGATGATACCCTGTGTACTAAAGATGGTGCTAAACTAGGTTCTGATAAATTCATAAATTGGATTTCTAAACCTGAAAATCAAAAATCAAATTAAAAACAAAATTAATTTATTATAATATTTACACATTATCTTGTTTATTTAATTGTTTGAGTTAGTCTCTTAGAACTAGGAGTTTTTCGCCATCAGCTGAGTTGATGGGTCTAGAGAATTTTAAAACAAATTGTTCTAGAGAGTTTTGAGGTGGAATAATGTTTTTAATGAACGGTTCAATTTCTGTGATTTTCCATTTATTGGAGATGGAAAAGAGTTCACGGAACCTTTGTTTGGGAACTTGTGAGAGAGATGTTTCGTCAATGTATTTTAGTGATTTTTGTTGTTTTGAATCGGTTATAATGATGGCTATAGATTTTATGAGATCGAAAGTGAATGGGAATCCAAGTGGCATTGTGGATGGTAATTTGTCTTTCCAAAGTTCCATAAATTGGTTCAATTGAAGATCAGAGGGTTTGGTATCAGGTGATGTTAAAATCTGTTTAGCTCTGGTTATGGAAAGTTCATGTAAATTCAGTGCCACTTTTTCACCTGTTTTGGTAGAATATTTTTTCAAAAGGTGGTCAATTAAAAATGTGGGGGTTGTTGGAGACATTTTTGAGAGAAGTTGAGGAATTGGAAGATCGTCGAGTTGGAAGCTGTTGATTGTGATTTCAGAGAGAACTAAATCAATGAGTTTATATTCAACTCTTTTGGAGAGTTTGATATAACGTTTGTTGTGTGGTAGTTGGAAACAATGGTTATCGTGTAGGTATTGGAGAATCTCTGAGTCTGATGCTTGGGTTGATGAAAATAGGTCATGTAGATAGACACCCAACTGTGTATCGTATTGTGTGTCGTCCGACTCGGAATACAAGTCAGAGAGTGAGTTTAGACATCCTTTACCGCCTTCTTGAAATACATTTAATAATGTGTTTAGACGAGGTTTGGTTTCTATGAGTTCCAATTGACTGTGTAATATTGATGTAATTTCATTTTTTTCTCCTACTAGTAACAGAGAATTTGATGTCTGACCAGACTTTATTGTAAAGGTTTTGTTAGAGGTACATAAAACAGCTTCCTCATTCGCAGATCCTTTAATTGTGAGTTTAGAATGTATCTTTATATTATCTAAAATGTCTGGTGTTACTTCTAACAGTTTATAATCATCATTTGGGAATTCATTTGGGAATTTTAATTGCTTTTGTTGGTTTGATTCTATCATTGAATTTTGGCGGGAAGATGAATATTGTAAAAAAATGAAATTTGTTTGGAAAGTGGTTGTGAAAAAATAGGTTTTTGTTAGAAATTTTTCAAGTTTTTTTTATAACTCGATAGAGGCCTCTAAAAATGTTTAGAGCTAATAATAATAGAGGAGGAGGTAATGGTGAGGATGATAATGATCATCCAATGCATCATAATGATGATATTGAAGATTCAGATGAAGAAATGTTGGATGATTCAGATGACGAACAGGTATTCTATATGGTAGATGAAGACGATGAAATGGAAGAGGATGAACTCTACGGTGCAACCTATAGTGATCATGAAGACTACACCAATGATGAGTCTATAAGTGAAGAAGAAGAAGAAGAAGAAGAAGTTATTCACCAACAATTCTTAGAAAACATTTTAAACAAAGATGATTCTCAATATATTGATAAAGACATGAAAAACTATCAACATTCCATTAAAACTGATAAATTTGATCTCTTTCTAAATATGATTAAATCACCACAATCCTATACTTTTACAGAGACTTTTAATGAATCTTTTATCTCTTATATTACACATTCCGAACCTTTCATTCTAGAGAAATATTTAGCAAAATTAAGAATATTCTTTTTATCAATGGTATGTTTATTAATCATCTAATCATTATATATATATATACATATATTAAAAATTGAATATTAATAATATATATAATGTAGGGTCAAAAGAATTTATATGAAGAAATTAAAAAAACACAAAATGTTAGTACATGTGGTAAAGTGTTTAAGATGAATGATTGGGGATACCAATGTACAACATGTTGTTTGGATGCAACTAGTATCTATTGTCAATCATGTTTTAAAGATAGTGATCATAAGGGACATGAATTTAAGGCTGTTAGAACAGGTGCTGGAGGATGTTGTGATTGTGGTGACAAGGATTCCATTCTAGAGAGTGGATTCTGTTCAAAACATAGGGATTTGGAGGAATCTGATGAGGATTTGTTTAAGATACTAGGACAGATTTCAACAGGACATATAGAGACTTGTCATAAGGTACTTGGATTGCTGTTGGACCAGATTTGTTATGTACTGTCTAGTAAACCCTCTCAGAATGATATCTATCAGAACAGATATCCTTTCTATTCTCACAAGACTGTTGCGGGTTCGGGACAAGATGTGTGGGGCGCCATGATATACAATGACGAAACACACTCTTTTGACCAGGTTACAGGTTGTTTGAAAAAGTTCACACAATGCACTAATCAGCAGTCCTTTGAATTTGCACATTATGTGCATATGAATGACAGATGCGTGGTCTATACTGGATCGAAAGAGGAGGTTTTAAAAGTTGCAAAGAAAATTCAAGAATCCACATTAAAATGTACGATCTCTCAGAGATTTACATTGTTCCCTATACTGAATTTGAAGGTTATGTTAGAGTTCTTTAATGATCTTACAACTTTATCGTGTTTCCGTAGAATTTTCTGTAACCTTTTGCGTATTAAACCTGGTGTGTTTAAGCAGGCTACTGTAGGTCCATTCAACAATCTCGAGTCTGAGTCTGTTAGACTATGTGAGTTGATGGAGAAGATCGCTAAGCTTCCTGAAGAAAGTATACATTTGCTAAAAGATTGGATATTCTCTTTGACTTTTGACAGAAGTTTCAAAATGGATTTTTCAAGATGTTTTGTAAAAATGTATCCAGAGATTTCCAAAAACTATGTAATGGATATCTATCCGTATGACACCTCATTACTGTCATTAACAGTACAGATATTCACAATTCCCAATCTCTCGTTAGTTCTGGCTACCAAGTACAACTCATTACAGGTTATCTACAAGGCTTTAGAGAGCCTCGTGGCTGAAAACTCTATTTCCAACAACAAGAAAATTGGGTTTGATTCCGCAGTGGAATTTGACCAGAGAAGAGCATTTAAAAAGTGTCAGTTACTAATCTCGGATTTCCATCACACTCTCTCAACCAAACCTATTCTAAAGAATCTTTTGGTACTTGGAAACACTAGTCACTTCACACATTGGTTGTCTATACTTAATCTCTATCATTTGGTCAATCCAAATGTCCGTTCAACTACACTCTATCAAGAGAATGAACAATGGTCACACTATTTCACAGATTATGTATTTTTGGCAAAGAACACTAATACCATTCTTAACAGTCTCATTCCATCCAAGAATGAAGTCGATCCTATCAATGATGTCAAAGCTCTCCAAACTGCTTTCACAACTGCCAGAGATGCTATTGAACTTATCAAATCTCATCACGAGAATCAAGGTATATCCTTCCACATTCCACTCCACAGAACCATTACACAACTCTGTCTTATCATTACACAAAACTTTCCAGATTTAATATCATTCTTTATTCAATCACTTTCCACTTCTAATCATAATAATAATAACAATAATAACAGTAATAATGAAAGTATTGGTAAAAGATTACTATATGGACCAGCTAGTATAGATAGATTGATTAGTGAAAGTAATTCAAAAATGTGGCTAAAGAATGGTATTGCAATAGTTCAACAGATTCATAATTATCTCTATCATCAACATTTGAGATGTTATCTCGCTGATTTTGATATGTTTCTAAAACAGATTTGTATGGTGGTTTTGGGTAGTAAACAATTTGTATCAGTGTATCTTGGATACTATACTTCTATTGAAAAGCTATTTGACCAGGGTACAAAGGCACTGGATAGCAATCAAATGGGTGTACTTTCAAATTTTATTTATAATTTGATTGTGTTGTTAACTGATCGTTCTTTTGTAGGTCAAATGTCAAGAGTGGAGCTCATTGAAAATGATATTGCTCACACTTTGATGGCTAAACCATTGACACATTCTAAGCTAATGACATGTGTATCACCGGATAATCGTGGACTGAATATAACTAATGAACATTTTGAAGAAGCTCTTTCGAAGGTTAGTAACTTCCTTCCACCTTCCAGTAACGAACCTGGAAGATACCAACTGAAACAAGAGTACTATTCAAGATACAACAAGTACTATTTTAGATTTGTCAGTGGGGAGAGAGAAAAGAGTGAAGATACCCTCAATTCCCTTGGCCCACAATTTGCCAATCGTCTATTGAGAATACCTAAACTCGTTCCACTTTTGGACCAGTTTAAGGAAATCAATGGAATCTATCTATGTGAGACTACCTATCAGTTGATATTCCATTCTCTAGTTCAGTGTGTTGAATGTACTTCCTTGGTCGATGAAAAAGAACTCGATCAACAAGATACTCAACAAAGACAAATTGAGAGATCTGATGTCATTTCACATTTAGTTCATCTATTGTACCTTTGTATTGACCAAACTTCCACTTCTGACTATTCTCAAATTATCAACTATCTTTTGAAACCTTATGACTCAACTAAAGAGTACACTATAGTTGATCTTCTTACCAAGATTCTCAAAGACCAATACAAAACCTATTGTCATGCAACTATAAAATCTCAATTAGAGTTGCTGTCTAAACACTCTGTAATTTTGTTGAATAGACTCAAACTCTTGGATCCTGAAGAAGAGTTGTTTACATTGGATGAAGGTCAACAATCTATCAGAGCTTCTAGATCTAATCTAAAAGACAGTTTATCACCAACAGACGATGAGAAAGAGGACAAGAAGAAGAAAGCTGAAGAGGCAAGAAAAAAGATTCTAGCACAATTCTCACAACAACAAAAGTCATTCAGTACACAGGTACTAAAGAACAGTTTGGCTGATATTGAAGATGACAATGACGATGATCAGGATGAAATTGAATATAGTACTGAAATTAAAGGTACTTGTATATTGTGTCGTGAAAGTACACCAATTAACGACAAATCAAAGCCTATAGGGTCATTATGTAACATTCAATTTTCAAGAATAACTTCAATCATGCAACAGAGAGAACAATTGAATTTGGACCCTAATTATTATTACTGTGGTGGAAATAGTAAGAATTTGAATAAGGATTTGTATGTTGGTCCTATTGATGAACCTAATGTCACACATGACACTCTACTGAATACCGGAGTGTTTATAAAGAGTTGTGGACATTTGATGCATATTCAGTGCTTCCAGAACCTGTATCAGAGTGCATCTTCGTTTGTCAATTGTCCTTTGTGTGGTGTGTATTCAAATGCACTGTTGCCTAATGAGATTAAGAACTTTTCACCATTTGGTAGTCAAGTTGATAAACAAAAGTATATAGAGAGTTTGAAAGGAACTAGTTTGTACAGTCTTTACAGAGACTTTGGTGACAGATTGAATAATAAGTTAAAGAAGATCAGTTATTTAGAGACTTTAAAAGCACCACTTTCACATGTGGTCAGTTCTACAATTTCACTATTGGAGTTTTATGGTAGATCAGGAAATAGATTACTGTCCTCTGCAATTGACTATAAACAAGTGCAGTCATTGAAAGGGCTGTTTGACTCAGTTGTACTGGTCCAGATGTTGGATCAGGGCCAGCCAATTCCGCTATCTAAATTGGAGCCTTTTGATTATTTGGTAAATTGGATTGTTAGTAAGAACATATTAGACACTACTGAATATAAATCCAAAGTTGTTGAATTGTTGAATTGTATATTGATTAGAAGTGTACATTCATATGTAGACAGAGACTCAAAGAATAGTAGATATATTGTACCTATTGGCAGTAATTCATTTGAACTCCTATCGTCATCAAAAGAAAATCTAGAGAATATTCAAAATTTAATTAAACAACAAGAACAAATTAATAATAGTGTGTCATCAAGTACTACAACTACTACAACTACCACTTCAACAACTAGTAAATCAAATAATGAAGTTTGGGATAAGGTTACTAGTGAATTTATAATATTCCTTAGAAAAGTGTCTATATTGGAATCTATATATTTCAATACTACCTTACCATCATTTGAACTGCAATTGGATATGATGTCAAATTATGTTGATCAGATGATTGAACACATAGGTCTACCAGGTCAATTGACTTGTCAGAAGGTACTTGATACCCTGGGTAATGGTAATGTTAGACAGTTGATTGAACAGGAGTATAGTGAAGATACCAAGTCATCGAAAGACCTCTACAGACACTTGATTAGTAACAGTCCAAAACAATTTGAATTGGTACCTTTGGCAAAGGTCTATGATGACATGTTACAACTTAAAGTCAAATGTCTGAAATGTAAATCAGTACCATCAGCTGAAGATCAAGCACTATGTTTGGGGTGTGGAAGAATGTTGTGTTTGGGATTACGATGTTGTAGATACGGTAACAATACCAATGAACTTTCACTTCACTCACAGAAATGTATTGGACAACAGGGTCTATATCTACTCATTGACCAATGTGTTATTATAGCTGTCTATGAAGATGTACTCACAACGGTTACAACTCCATATCTAGACCAACATGGTGAAGAAGATGTAGGTCTCAAACGTGGTATTCCACTTCACTTTGTAAAAGAAAGATACCAACACATTTCAAACACCATTTCAAAACATGAAATTTTAGTTTCTAAAACCAATTCTTTTGGTAATTTTAGAAATCAAATATAAAACTAAAAATAGTAAATTAATTCATTCCACTATTTAATATTTTCAGTTCTTCTCTTTCGAAATGTGATTTTTTTTTTTTTTGAATTTTATTTTTTTTTTATTCTTTTTTTTTTTGATCAAAGTGTCTATAGTGTTTCAGATTAATCTCTGAAAAAGAATTTATATATAATGTTAAAACATTCAATTAAAACATTTAGTAAATTGATAAATAATAACAGTAGTAATATATTAAATAATGCAACAACAAGTATAGGAGTTAAAAGCAGTATTGTAAATTATAGTAGCACAGCAACAGCACAACAACAGGTTGCACAAGCTGAAGTTAAAGTCTATGGTGGATTAAAAGATAAAGATAGAATATTTACAAATCTCTATGGAGAACATGACGTTTTTCTAAAAGGTGCAATGGCAAGAGGTGATTGGTATAGAACTAAAGATTTAATAGATAAAGGTAAAGATTGGATTCTAAAAGAGATTATGGCATCAGGTCTCAGAGGTAGAGGTGGTGCTGGGTTTCCCAGTGGTCTAAAATGGTCATTTATGCCAAAACAGAGTAGAGGAAGACCACATTATTTGGTAATCAATGCAGATGAAGGTGAACCTGGTACATGTAAAGACAGAGAGATTATGAGACATGATCCACATAAACTCATCGAAGGTTGTCTAGTTGCAGGTGTTGCAATGAAAGCTTGTGCAGCTTACATTTACATTCGTGGTGAATTCCATCATGAAGCTAAAGTTCTCGAACAGGCTATAGATGAAGCTTACAAGGCTGGTTTACTCGGTGACAATGCTTGTGGAAGTGGTTATAAATTTGATGTCTATGTTCACAGAGGTGCTGGTGCATACATTTGCGGTGAGGAGACTGCTCTTATTGAGTCTTTGGAGGGTAAACAAGGAAAACCACGTTTAAAGCCTCCCTTCCCAGCAGGTGCTGGTCTATACGGTTGTCCAACTACCGTAACCAACGTTGAAACCGTTGCTGTTGCACCTACAATTCTCAGAAGAGGTTCAAGTTGGTTTGCAGGTATGGGAAGACCAAAGAACTCAGGTACCAAGTTATACTGTATCTCTGGTCATGTTAACAATCCATGCACCGTCGAAGAGGAAATGTCTATCCCACTTCGTGAACTCATTGACAAACACTGCGGTGGTGTCATTGGAGGTTGGGATAATTTACAGGCAATCATTCCAGGTGGTTCCAGTACACCTGTCATTCCAAAATACATTTGTGACGATGTTCTCATGGATTTTGATGACTTGAGACGTGTTAAATCCGGTCTTGGTACTGCTGCTGTAATTGTAATGAATAAGCAATCCGATATGATTGCCAATATTGCAAGACTCTCTAAATTCTATAAACATGAATCATGTGGTCAATGTACCCCTTGTCGTGAGGGTTCTGGTTGGACTTGGGATATTATGGAACGTATGGTAACTGGTGATGCTAAACTCGATGAAATTGATATGCTTTATGAACTCACTAAACAAGTTGAAGGTCATACTATTTGTGCTCTTGGTGAAGCTTTTTCATGGCCAATTCAAGGTCTAATCTCTCATTTCCGTCCTGAAATGGAAGATAGAATTAAACAATTCCAAACTAATACTAAACAATCTCCATTCTAAACACAATAATAATAAATACCAATAATAATAATATTTAAAATTTTTGAATCAATTTTCAATAAAAACATATATCATTTCTGAAAATAAGTTCTAATTGAATCAATTAAGCCTAATATCATTTCCCTCCTTTTTTTTTTAATTTTTATTTTATGTAAATTGGTGGATATTGGGAATACGAATATGCCAAATACTAAAAAGATAAAAATTGAATATGAAGATAATCCAGAAGATTTAAAACCACCAGTACATTCAAAAGAATATCATCAGTTTAATGAAAATGAAATTAAAGAGATTCGTAGTGCCTTATTGATTTGGTATAATAAGAATAAGAGAGATTTACCTTGGAGAGATTTTAAAGAGAATGAAACTGAAGATGAAATAAATAACAGAAGTTACAGAGTATGGATAAGTGAGATTATGTCACAACAAACAAAAATTGCAACCGTTTTGGAATATTTTAATAAATGGATAAAAAAATGGCCAACTGTTAATGACCTGGCTTCTGCAACTTTGGATGAGGTTAATCAGGTTTGGGCTGGGTTAGGTTACTATCGAAGAGCCAAAGGAATTCACGAGGCTGCAAAATATATTGTAGAGTATCTCAATGGTAAGATGCCAAGAACTGTTAAGGAATTACTGGTACTCAAAGGTGTTGGACCTTATACTGCTGGTGCTATAGCTTCACAGGCTTTCAATCAAGTTGAACCTTTAGTAGATGGTAATGTAATTAGAGTACTAAGTAGATTACGTTCAATAGGTGCAAACTCTAAAAAAGCATCAACTACTAAACTCTACTGGCAATTAGCAAGTGACCTTGTAGACACTGAAAAGCCTGGTGATTTCAATCAATCTCTAATGGAATTGGGTGCAATTTTATGTAAAGTAAAATCACCACTTTGTTCAGAATGTCCGATTCAATCTCAATGTCAAGCCTACAAAGAAGAATACGATTATAAACAATCTCAAAAACTCAAATCAACAACCAGTAAGAATTCAATTTTAAATTATTTTTCTTCAAAAACCACAACAACAACTACAACAACTAAGGATTCAATACAAAATAATAATAATGATAATGATAAAAATAGTAAAATTGTGCCTATTAAAGATGTATGTGATATATGCGAAAGTTTTGAAGATACAGATAGTCCGACAACAACAGTTACAAAATATCCTAAAAAAGTGGTGAAATCGAAACCTAGAGAAGAGAATGTTTATGTAATTATGATAAAGTATAAAAATCAATATTTAATTGTTCAAAGACCTGATACTGGTTTATTGGCATCACTTTGGGAAGCTCCTTCTTATATTCAAGTTATAGAAAAAGATGATGAAGAAGATGAAGATGAGGATGAAGAGGATGATGATAATGAAGAAGATGAAGAAGATGAAGAAAATTCAAAGAATAAGAAAAGAAAGAAACCAAGTAAAAAAAAGAATACAACTAAAACATCAATAACAACTAGTTTATCAACTTTAATTGATAAATTTCTATTGAACGATAAGAGTAAAAAGTTGGGAGTTTTACCATCAAATATAAAGAAACTAGGTACAACTGATCATCTATTTTCACACATTCATCAAACATTGACTGTTTATACTGTTGATATAGATGATAAAACTACAATTAAACTAAAAGACAATGTTAAATCAAAATGGATAACTTTGGAGCAAGTAAATCAGGAAGCAATTTCAAATCAAATGAAGAAATGTTTTCAACTTGTAATTGATAAATAGATAATTGATCTAAATAAACACAGTTATCGATAACTGAGATATGGTTTTGTTTATTGGGTTGTAAAGTAGTATGGGAAATTATTGGACCATAGATCTAACCATGATACACATCTGCTTTGTAAAGCTTGTGATACATAACAAATAGAGAATGGATATTGACCAACTACACCGGAGAATGATGGAATGAATGGTTGATTTGAAGTTTGGTATAATTGAGAGCTGGTTTGTGTGGCTGGGAATACAGTTCCATCAATACCTTGAACATAAACACTGGATACTAAACCACTACTAAATGAGATATATAATTGATCATTACTGACATAGGCGTTACCAAATGTTGGTGGATTTGGATCATCAGTTTGTGAAACTACTGTAAAGTTGTTTTGACCTGATGACAATATTTTACAGTTTTGTACTGAATATTGTCTGCTATTGGTTGCATAGTCAGTGAGAGTTGCAAGATTTACTTCAAATACACCTTGAGTGTATTGAGGAATTACAAATGATTTGGAATATCTTCCATTTCTTGAATTACCAGATTGTAAGTCATTGTAAGTTAATGTGAAATCTTGAATAAGTGAATTACTTCCACTAGTGTCAGTAAATGATAGTGAACTAAATGTTCCAGCAGCTTCAAAGAATCCTGAAATGTCATCTGTGATATCAAAGTAAAATTCAACAGAAATGGCACCACCAGTAGTACTGAATGTAGTTTGTGTACCTTCAATACCAAAGTCAACTAATCTTGGTGCACTGTAGTCTACTTGCATCTCAGATACTGGTAAATCTTGATGATTTGGATCCAATTCTTGTAGAATTTGGTAAGGGAAATCAAACCATGCACCACCACTATAAAATACACGAATTCCAATGGCAATATTTTGGAAATAGTATGAGAATCCAGACATGTAATTGACACCCAAAACTAATTCACCAGCTAATTGTGTAGTTGGATAGGAAATGCTATTTGTTGGATAATCAGTGTTGATAACCAAGAAGGTAACATTAAGGATATCATAAGGTGTTGGATTGGTGATATTGTAGTTTAATGTAATACTATTTCCAACCAAATCATAACTTGTATTGAAACTGTTTAATACTGGTGACAATAAGGTAGTGGTTGAATCTGATCCAACAACTTTCAAATAAGATGGGAAACCATCTTCCAATAGCATACCATTATAGTATGTAACCCATTGTCCATTGATATAAATTTCAAAGAAAAGGTTGTAGATTTGAGATGGTTGGGATGGGATTAACCATGCACATTCAAAGTTGGTGATTTGGGAAACTGGATTATAGAATGATTCACCTAAACATGGTGTACTTTGTTGAGGAATGTAGGTTTGATATGATTGAGTGGTGTAGTAACTGATATTCAAGGCATTTACTTGTGATCCTTTGAATGTAATGTTAAAGTATACTGTTGAGGTTAGAGAGGTTTGAACGACTTGTGATGGATATATATCAAATCCAGTCAAAGTTGTACCAACTACACTTGGAGTATTCAAATTGAAGCACTGTTTAGTTAGTGGAATTTGATAGAAATGACCATTACTAGTGTATTGGAGCCCAATTAAAAATGAACCAGGTCTTAACAAATCAATACTGGATCTACCCATTGTGAAATAGGTTTGGTAGACTTCAACTCCATGTGATGAGAATAGATTTGATGATGAGAATGGAATGATTGATGGACCTTCAAGAGTTCCACCTGTATTACCACCCCAATACACATACAAATTAGATGAATCAATAAATTGGTCATTGCTTATGCTGGTGGTTGTAATAAGGAATGGGACTATATCATAATCATTTCCTACTAAATCTACAGTGGTCTTTTGGAACTCAATTACAACTGACATGTCATTGACTACTACTCTTTGGGTTGTTGGAAGACTGGGTAAGGCAGTTGAATTATAGCCATAATTGAAATTGTCAAGTAGAAGTTCTACAGAACCATTGGCCAATGAATATGTTGCTGAATCATATCCCCAAATGAAATTGTAAGTTCCATAGGTAGCATTTCCACTAATCAATGATTGCATAGAAAAATCTAATGCACCTATTAGAGGTAGTATAAAAATAGTTTCAAAATAGTTTACATTGCTTGCAATAGTCAAATTTAATTCAATAAACATGAATTTATATTGATCAATACTATTAACTGAATAATCATAATTAACAATAGATGGAAGTAAATTACTATTTAAACCTATAATTTAATAATATATTAGTATTGATTTTTTCCCAATTTGATTTAAAAAACAATACAAACCTGCATAGGTTAATAGGATATAATCCATTTGTTGAACATTATTATTAAAAGCAAAGATATTCAATACAATTTCATTAATATTAATATAGGGTGGTACTGAACAGTATCCATAGATGTTTGATGGATATGAAGTTGCATTATTTAAGAAATAACAATCAAAGTATATACTATTGGTGATCACTGTGCATGGGGCATTGAGGGTAAGTTCAATTTGAACTAGTGTGTTTGTAACAGTGTTGGGAATAGTAGTTGGTGAATAGTTTACTATTTGGAATAGTTGAGTAGGTGTTTGAAAATTGCTTTGTAGAGTGAAATTACCAATATGGAAATAGGATTCAATTTGATCTTGAAGCAAAGTTAGGGTATTGCTTTCACTATCTACAATGGTTAAATAGTAGAAATAGAAGGTGTTACCAAGGGTGTTGACATCCAGTAAAACCTCATAGTAATAGAAACCATTGGTGGAAGGTTTATTTGAAATTCCAATACCATAATTTGCATAATCTCCTGAGGCGTTCTTTATCAATAGAGAAATATCCATTATGCCAGCACCATAGTAATCAATACCAAATTCAACAGATAGCAAATTAGTCAAACCATTTGTCAGTACCTTCAAGCTGAATAAACTGGGTGCTTGAGTATTTTGTACCAATGTCAGAGACTGTGTGGGTCCTGGGAAATTCTTTTCAAAGTATTGACTATCAAATGTACCAACAGTTCCATCTTGTTTGAAAACTTGTAGAATTAAATCACACCTTGATGAACTTTGTCCTGGATACAAACCACATAGTTGAATAATGCTACCAGCAGGGATACACAACTGGACAGTTATATCAGAACCATTATTAGAAACATAGTTGTTAAAATTGAATTCATAGACATCATCTTGGAACTCCAACATTAATTGACCACCTATTATTGGATTTTCTTCATATCTACTATTTACAAGTGTAAATTCAATTGATGCCGATCCATAAGGTAGAACTGATATACTCAGTAGATTAGGTGAAATTGATAAATTACTAACACTAATTACAGGTTTAGCTGAGATCTCATTACCTAAAACTAAGAATATCGATAACAAATAAAAAAATAATATTGCTAAAGATTTCATTATGTTGAAATAATGTAAAATTAAATTAATAAACAATTGTTTAATATTTATACAAAATCATTGTTTAGTCTTCATCTTTTTTAAAAAAAAAATCAAGATATTTAAAATTAAAATTGTTCTATTGATTATTCCATCAGTAGAATTTAGAAAACACATCACATCAAAAGATTCTATAATAGATTTCAATTGACATTTTAATAAATATTTTATTTTAAATTTTATCATTTTATTCATTTCATCTTGAGGTTAATCTTATGGAAAAAGCTATGGAAAAATAGGTGCTTCTAAATAGAAGATTATATTTTGACATAGAATGTAGATTCAACTTCAAATCAATGTTAACGTAGATTAAGCTGACGTGTGAAATGTAAAATGACGTATAAACTAGATCTAAATAGGCGACCATTTATTGTAAAAACTGGTAAAAGCTTTATAGATGGTCGAAATCCAACTATTGGTTGGACCTTGATCATAGTTTAAGCCATTTCTAATAAAGAGATAAAAACTGAATTCATTAGATACTAATTGAAATGGGGTTGATATACTTAGGAATTTTGATGCACCTTTAAATACTTTGAGATTAAGTCCAATGTATTGGAGTGAAGGTGAAAGATGCAGATGCTTAATTAACTTTTGTGGTACATTTTTTTGAAAACGAGGAAATGTTAGATATAAATTGACTAGAGTGGGGTGTTGAGATATTGCCCAACTTATATTTTCCAAATCTAGAACCATTTCATTACTGTAATTGATTGAGATTCTAAGTGATGTTAGATTTATATTATTTACTTCTATAAACCCTTGAAATGATATTAGCTGGTTTATGTCTCTTGGTTGAACAAAGAGTGAACGTATATGAGACTCTGGTAATGAGTTACAATGAAGTAGTTCATTTATCATTACATCACAACTGAATATCTCTAAATCTTGTATATACATTAACAGTGGACTTTTATAATCTTTTTGTTTGTATCCTGATATCTTTAAACTTGTCAGAGAAGGTCTTTCATTTAGTAACAGTACTAGTTTATTAAATTGTTCAATAGACTGTACTACCACATAGAGATACTGCATAACATGATTGACTTCCAGTATCTCCAAAACTGAATCCACATCATTATTGGTACATGTCAATGACACTAAAGATCTCATTTGTGTCTGTTTAACTATTGCTTGAAAATAGGATTTTTCAAATACATTTATCCGTAAGGTACGTAATTGATTCACCTTATATTGTGATAGATAGTTATATAGTGTCTCTGTTGATGGACTTGTGTCTAACAGACCTACTATATTTAAATGCTCTAAAGTGTCCTTTAAATGATCCAAAAGTGATATTAAATATTGCACATAGTAATTACTGTTAATGTGTATTGTGAGATGGGTGATGAGGGGAAACTGATCTATAGGGAACTTTACAAGCTCTAACCATACTTTTAACTTTAGTCTCTTTAAAGACGGGTAATTTACAGTGGTTATAGGTAACACATATTGTAATGGTCCCAATAGAGATAACTCTTCAACATCCAATGACATATTACTGATGAAATCAATGTGGTGTTGTTGTTCTAATATATCAAATGTATACATTGTGTTCAGTTCTCTAACTCTCTTTATCATACACCATGGAGATTTTATATGTGTACTAATCTCCATCATTTCTTCATCATTTATATATCCAACATTGTGTATAATCATGGTTCCCAATATTGAGGAATTTGATAAAGCCTTGAAAATCCATTTACTAATTAATCCTAAGGATAACCTGTATTGTAATGGTAAAATCTTAAATTCTACAATTTTATTTATAATTTGAATACAAATAAAATTTGATAAATTAATTTCAATTGGTTTCATCTTCACAAGAATCAATTTTTAAAAACTTTTTATCATTTTTGTTGCATAAAATGGGTTTAGGAATCAACACTATATTTAATTGTATGTTATTTTTATTTACTCATTGCAGATAATCTCTTTTGTAAACTTAATTTTAATTGTTTTTTATCATAGTTAAATTTGATGGCATAAATGGTGATTGCAACAACTATACCAAGGAAACAAACTCCACCAATGACAATACCTGCAATTTTAGCTTTTGATAATTTACTTTTGGATTCTGAACATATAGATCCTTCTTTATCAGATGGTTTTCCATAGGATATTAAGAGTGAGAAATCTGGATCAATATAAATATAATTATTGTGATGAGGAGCTGTGATTGCAACGAGAATATTGGATTTGGTGTTACTGTCTGTGATGTTACTTGGAACTATAACATTACTGACCAAACGATTTCTTCCATCAACAACAGCCAAATCTGAGAATGTACCCATAAATGTATGATCATTAACTTGAATGTAAATATTCTCAACACTTGATGTTTCATCATTTACTGTTACTTCTTTGACAGTACATGAATCTGTAAAATCTGATATAGATTCAGCTTGTGATAAGAATAATACTTGAAGAAGATTTAGATTGTTTGCGTATTGATATTCAGTAATATTGGCACTGTATTTCAAAGTACCTTGTTTTTTAATGGAGGTACTTCCAGCATATTCAATGCTAGTATCTTGGTAGAAATATAGAATCTCAACATCAACATTGGTATTGGTTCCATCTAGAGTTGTATTGTAATGAAGTGTCTGGTATTGATCATTTTTGGATTGGACTAAACTCCAATTTGAAATGATATGTTCTTTAACAAATTCACCTTTATATGTTATTTCTCTGATTGAGACGATACTGACATGAATTGCAATTTCATCTTGAGGTACATTGGTTTCTGGTTTCTGAGGATTGGTTTCAGGAGGTACGATAACAGATGGTATACCATCACATGCAGTACCTGACCAACCATCAGTACAATCACATTTATAATGAGAATTACAAGTACCATGTCCATTACAAACAGGATCACCTGGACATTTTGGTTGTTCAGGAGTTTTGGTTACAACTGGAGTTTGAGTCAAAGGAGGTGGTTCAGTTGTAACTGGAGGTTGAGTTGATGAATAACATATTGGATTAACTTCTTGTTGTGCTGATTTCTCGTCAATGTAAACATTAAAGTTCATATCCAAAATAGAATTTCCAGCAGCAATATATGGAATGGTCTTTGATATAATCATTTCAATTTGATTATATGATTTTGTTACTTTAGTTCTTGATACACATCCAGTACTTTTAGGATCGCCTCCATTAGTACATACTAAGAAATCTCTATAAAATAGATCAGCATTATTGATTTTTAGTTTATGGTATTCATAATTGTCAGCAGTGGGGTCAACTGCAGTCTCATAATAGGTACAACTAGATTTATCATTTGGTTTATCATTTTGTAATGTCACTTGAATGTCATACTCTAGATGATTGTCTGGGGATGCAAATACGTAATCCATAACAACTAATTGGTATCTTACAGTCGATTGTAAGAAGTCTTGGGAAGTTGTAGAGTCATAAGTTTGATTTTCATACCAAACTATAACAGATAATGCGGTTGAGGGATTAAATATAGTTCCATTATAGTATCTAGGAAACTCCATTAATAATGAATAATCAGTGACATTATAGGTGTGAATGGTTTGTCCTGATGATGTAACCTCTCTAATACCTAATGGTTTAATGGTGTAACTGAATAGTGTGTTGTTTCCTTCATAGGGAATAGAATAACTTGTGTTACTCGAAGTTTTGGGATAGGTTAAATCCATTGGTAATGGTTCAGTTAGATTTGCTGGAATCGACGAACAATCAGGACCACAGTATCCAGAGAAACAAACTGGTCGTTCTCCTATACAAGTTCCATGAACTACTTTACAAGGTGGTGTATCAGATACTTGTATATAGTCACTAATATGAAGAGTGTCTAGATTGAACACCATTGAATAGTTTCCAGCCACAATAGGGTCATAGATGAAATATATACTTGTTGGTGATGGATTTGATATTCTAGTAATTGGAATACCAGCAATGGTGAGATTCATGATAGTTGTATCAAAAGTAAGATACTGACCTTTTAGTACAAACACACCTCCACCAGAATATAAAACTGGATAAGGTTTAGTTAAGGAAGAAACACTTCCATTTGGTCTCTGTATCCATGAATATTCTTGTGAATCTATTACAAGTTTAGCTGAAAATACAAGGTTATTGTAATATGGAACTACATCATTAGCTGTATTTATAGAACTATGATAAATGTTTGAAATTGTAACAGGTTGGCCTGCAATGGTAAGAGATGCAACTTGTAAATCAGTACCAAAGTTCTGACCATACATTATTAACATATTCCCACTATAACCATTAACAGAATTTACAACAGGTGGATCATAATTAATGGTAATATAAGAAGTTGTTACTGATGGATTTGCTTTATAATGGAATTTCAATGGCCATTGTTTGTTCAAACCTGTTCCAGTTGGTGTTAAAACCTTGAATACCTGATTGGCAATGACTACTTCAGTATACATTAATTGTGAGCCATCTTCTTTGTATATTTCCCAACCTAAATCAACACCTTGTATCTCTTGCATTTGACCATCAGTTTTAGAAGTTAAAGTAGTAGTTATCAATTGGAAATTAGGACATTGTTGAGTGTATTGTGGTAACAATGTATTTCCTCTGAATATATTATCACCAATTTGATTTAGACCCCAATCACATAAAAAACATGATGGAATATTCTCCACATTAGTTTCCAAAACGTTAATGTACTCTCTAAGTTTGCATGCATCATCTGGAATTGTGGTATCATTTTGGAATATTACAGATGAATAGGTAAGTGCACTTAACTGTTCATAGGATCCCATTGGCTGTGAATTATATATATTACTATACTCAATTAAGCTAAATTAGATTACCCAATAGTTAGTATTTAATACAAAATATATTTCCATTAATTGTACTTACACAAATGTATTTGAAAATATATTAATTAGATTTAAATCAACATCACTAAATGAAATAACCAAACTTGTTCCACCATTATTATCTGGTTGAACTATTGTTTTTATACCTGGATATACTAATTGTCTTAAGAAACCAAATTGTCTAAAGGATACACGTGACAATTTGGTGGATGTTGAAAAGTCTATTACAGAAGCTCCCAATGAATACACAAAACCATCATAAATTTGTAAATTTTTCAAAGTTGGTATATTGGATAATGATACTGGGAATGGAGTTGGACTAAGGGTATTATCCAATTGTAAATTCAATGTTTCAACTGCTTTAAAAGTATCAAAAGAATCAAACAAAACCTGACCACTTCCTCTCATATAAACTGATCTATATATTTAAACTATATTAGTATTTTTATATTTTAAGAGGTAACTAGTGGAGTACTTACAATGAAGTTAATTTATCAAAATTGGTTCCACTAATTAATTGAAGATTGCTAGTTGAATAATCTAATTGTACGAGATTGGATGGTGATGATATAGATGCAGGTAATACATTGGAATTATTACCTGAATTAAGAGTTCCTATTTTCATATTTTTCACATAAGGTGTCTCTGTGAATAGTGACTCTGGAAACAATAGATATACTTCTAAAATGTTTAATGATTCTAATGAGGGAGGTAGCTTATTAAATCTAGTTGGCATTTCATATAATATACGAAAATTCAAATTCGTTAGAGATGTCATTACATCTAATCCATCCCAAAAACCATTATCAACAACTATATTATTTGAGATTGATCTATAATATATAATTAGTATTTCAATATCAAAAAACAAAAATTTCTTAAACATTACAATATTGAAATATTTTTCAAAACAAATAGATCGCTATTTGAAACTGTAGTTTTGGAAGGTGGCTCGTTGAATGCCAATTTAGTCAAAACTGTATTTGTAGCATCACACTCTAAATTAATATCACCAGAACATAAATTTGCAATATTCCAAACTTGTGATAATGAACTATCAAGATTTTGGATTGCCAATACTAATTATAAAATGTTAGATCCTAAAATTTCATACCCATTTTAAAACCAATACTAACATTGTGCAGGATCAAAATTGGCAGGTTGACAATTGTAAACTCCTATACATAATATTAAAATGTATACTAAATATACTCTCTGTTTCATTAAAGATTTATAGTCTAAAATGTCAAACAACAAGTTAAAGTGAAAAAAATGAAATGATTCAAAATAAAATAATTGTTTAAATGAAAGGTGGGAATAAATTAAAAAAATCCATCTAGATGCGTAACATTTTCCGAGGTGGATTTGGGACTAATTTTACGATTGTGTAAAAAAAACCGACGTTTCACATGATTCAGAATCCGATACCGATTTAAAAATTTAAAATTAAATTTTTTATTTTATTTGTCCATTGACGATAATTTCTTTTGTAAACTTAATTTAAGTTGTTTTTTATCGTGGTTGAATTTGATGGCGTAGATGGTGATTGCAACAGCAATACCAAGGAAACAAACACCACCAACGACAATACCTGCAATTTTAGCTTTTGATAATTTACTTTTAGACTCTGAGCATATAGATCCTTCTTTATCAGATGGTTTTCCATAGGATATTAAGAGTGAGAAATCTGGATCAATGTAAATGTAATTATTGTGATGAGGAGCTGTGATTGCAATGAGAATATTGGATTTGGTGTTGCTGTCTGTGATGTTACTTGGAACTATAACATTACTGACCAAACGATTTCTTCCATCAACAACAGCCAAATCTGAGAATGTACCCATAAATGTATGATCATTAACTTGAATGTAAATATTCTCAACACTTGATGTTTCATCATTTACAGTTACTTCTTTGACAGTACATGAATCTGTAGAATCTGATGTAGCTTCAGCTTGTGAAAAAAATAGAACTTGAAGAAGATTTAGATTGTTTGCGTATTGATATTCAGTAATATTGGCACTGTATTTCAAAGTACCTTGTTTTTTAATGGAGGTACTTCCAGCATATTCAATGCTAGTATCTTGGTAGAAATATAGAATCTCAACATCAACATTGGTATTGGTTCCATCTAGAGTTGTATTGTAATGAAGAGTCTGGTATTGATCATTTTTGGATTGGACTAAACTCCAATTTGAAATGATATGTTCTTTTAACAAATTCACCTTTATATGTTATTTCTCTGATTGAGACGATACTGACATGAATTGCAATTTCATCTTGAGGTACATTGGTTTCTGGTTTCTGAGGATTGGTTTCAGGAGGTACGATAACAGATGGTATACCATCACATGCAGTACCTGACCAACCATCAGTACAATCACATTTATAATGAGAATTACAAGTACCATGTCCATTACAAACAGGATCACCTGGACATTTTGGTTGTTCAGGAGTTTTGGTAACAACTGGAGTTTGAGTCAAAGGAGGTGGTTCAGTTGTAACTGGAGGTTGGGTTGGTGAAAAACATACTGGATTAATTTCTTGTTGTGCTGATTTCTCGTCAATGTATACATTAAAGTCTACATCCAAAATAGAGGTTCCAACTGCAATATATGGAATTGTCTTTGTGAAAATCATATCAATTTGATTGGATGATTTGGAAATTTTAGTTTTAGTTGAACAATTTGGACTACTTGGATCAGGACCACTATAACAGAACATGATATCTCTTACAAAGAGATCAACGTTGTTAATCTTTAACTTGTGATATCTATAATTGTTAACAGTTGGATCTAAACCGGTTTCATAGTATGAGCAACTTGACTCATCGTTAGGTTTATCGTTTTGTAAAACAACTTGAAAATCGTATTCTAAATGATTGTCTGATGATGCGAATACGTAATTTAACACGCCAACTTGGTATCTTACAGTTGATTGTAAGTATACTGATAAACCAGATTGATCAGGGGTAGCAACTTGATACCAATAAATAATAGCAGCAGCAGTAGATGCATTTACGACTGTACCTGTAAAATATCTTGGAGATTCCATAAACAAGGAGTAGTCAGAGATGTTATAAGTGTGAATGGTTTGGTCTGTTGATGTAACTTCACGTATACCTAATGGTTTGATAGTGTATCTGAATAATGTAGATTTTCCTCCAAAGGTAATGGTATAACTAGTGTTACTAGTAGTAATGGGATAAGTGTCGAGTAGAGGCATTGGTTGGGTTAGATTTGCTGGAATTGATGAACAATCAGGACCACAGTATCCAGGGTCACATATTGGTTTATCACCAAGGCATTGTCCATGAACTACTTTGCAAGGTGGTGTATCAGTAACTTGAATATAGTCACTAATGTGGAGAGTGTCTAAATTGAATTCCATTGAATAGTTTCCAGCTACAATAGGGTCAAATGAATAGATTACAGAGGTAGGAGTTTGTTTTACTATTCTAGTTATTGGAATACCAGCAATGGTGAGATTCATGATGGTTGTATCGAATGATAGATATTGACCTTTTAGTTCAAATATTCCACCGCCAGAGTACAAGTCAGGGTAAGGCTTAGTAAGAGATGATACACTACCTACTGGTCTTTGTATCCAAGAGACTTCCTGTGAATCAATAACAAGTTTAGCTGAGAATACCAAATCAACATCATAAGGTAATATTGGATTAAGAGTTACAATGTTACTATGGTCAATTTGACCTATGGCAGTCAGGTTACCAGCAATAGTAAGAGAAGCTACAGATGTATTGGCACCAAAGTTGTCACCGTAAATATACAGTATTCCCATACTACCAGACACCTGAGAGATATTTGGAGGTAGATAATTTATATTTATATAAGTAGGTGCGACTGAGGGGTTTGCTTGATAATGGAATTTCAAAGCCCATTGTTTGTTTAGACCTGTACCTGAAGGAGCTTGAATTTTCATTAACTGGTTACCTATAACAACTTGAGCAGAACTAATTATTGCACCTTCTTCGGTGTATACTCTCCAACCCATATCTATACCTGAAATTGGTATAACACTACCTCTTGTATTCATTGACACAGTAGTTGAAATTATTTGGAACCCATTACATTGTTGGGTATAAGCGGGCAAATTCGTATTATTAGACATTGGGTTTACACCAGACCCCCAATCACATTGAAAACATGGTGGTATTGTAGCCAAATTGGTATTGATAAGAGCAAGAGAAGTTTTAACCCTACATGCATCATTTGGTATATTAGGATCGTCATGGAATATAACTCCACCATAACCCAAAGTAGAAATGGTTTCATATGCTCCTGTTGGTTGTGATCCATATACATTACATGAATTTAAAACACTTTAAATTTCTAAATTAGACTTTTTATAATTATTGATATAATTAATATAAAATACATACAATGTTGATTTGTTAAAAATTTCCATTATATTTAAATCTATATCACTATAATATATGTATACAGAAAAATCTGGATTTCCAATCTTTAAACCTGGATAATCTAATGATCTAAAGAATCCGATATAATTGAATTGAATGGAAACTAAACCTATAGAAACCGACATATCAATAATATTTGATCCCTTGGTGAAAATATATTGATCACCTATGGTCATTGATATCAATTTTGGAAGGTTATTCAAAGATGTTGGGAATGGTG
The DNA here is from genome assembly GCA_001606155.1 of Tieghemostelium lacteum. NCBI lineage: Eukaryota > Evosea > Eumycetozoa > Dictyosteliales > Raperosteliaceae > Tieghemostelium > Tieghemostelium lacteum. The sequence continues at coordinate 523,425 of LODT01000004.1, read as the reverse complement.
TAGGTGGTCTAGTATCCTCAACCTGTATATATAGTACTGAAAGTGACACAAAACTATCATAAGAATCAAATGTAATTGGATTACTACCTCTATAAAATACATATCTATATATTTGTAATTTAAATAGAAATATTAGTATTTATAGTAATTGTTTTAAATTTTATAGAATACCTACAATGAAGTTAATTTATCAAAATTGGTACCCATGATTAATTGATTATAACTAGTGTAACGTAAGGCAGTGAGATTTGATGGTGATGAAATAGAAGTAGGAAGAACTTCAGTTGAATTTCCATTTTGAGAAGCTATGTTTAATTCCTTTAAATAAGGTGTCTCTGTGAAGATAGATTCGGGGAATAATAAATACACTTCAGAAAACAATATATTTTCTAAAGATGGCGGTAGGTTATTAAATCTAGCTGGCATATGGTACATCATTAGAATATTCAATTGGTTTAATTGATTCAATGCATTTAATCCGTCCCAAAATGAACTGTCAAGTACTATATCAAAAGGTATACCTCTATATTTAAATTAGTAGTTTCCTATTAAACATCCCCTAATATTATTTTATACCTACATTTTTGTTAAATTTTTTAAAGCTAATAGATCAGGACTATTTAATGTTACTCTTGAAGGAGGTTGTTTTAAACTAATTTCTATTATAACTGAATTGGTAGAATCGCATACCAAAGCTGGTTGAATGGAGCATAAATTTGCTATATCAAAATCTTGAGTTAAAGCAAAATTTAAATTTTGAATTGCTACCACTATTTATTCAAAATTAGTTTAAATTATATATTTTAAAAGAATGTAAATATACTCACATTGTGTGGGATCAAAATTGGCGGGTTGACTATGTATAACACTTATAAGTAGCAACACAATAAGTATATGTAGTTTGTTTATATTCATTTGTGAAATAAAAATTCAATTATAGAGAGGTATAAATATTCTCTACAATGAACAAAAGTTTTAAAAATAATAATGATTTACTAAATACCAAAAATTAAAATTAATATTATTCCAATGACATAACAAACTATAAAATAAATGATCGATATTAAGGTGGGTAAAAAAGATTTTTTTTTTAAGAATTTAAATAATATCTGATTTACGGCTGCACAGTATTGAGGAATAGGGGGTTTTTTTTACAATTGTCAATCCATCAAAAAAAAAATATCTTTATAGTCGATGAACTGATGAGATTAATCGTTTTTTAAAAGTTTCAGATGATTTTCGCGTTTAACTTCCTTCAGCATTTCATTTGACGTAACTTTTAACAAAAGAATATTCTTTTTAGCATTTATTAATAAAATTAAAACACAATAAAATTAATTCCTATATTTGCATATTTAAATTATTTGAATAGTTTTAACCTTCATTAATATAAATTCTAGAAATAAAACTGAGAGTTTTAATGGATTTTAAAAAAAATATAGATAGAAATTTGAATTTTGAAAAATTTATCACAAAACACTTTTTTTTTCATCAACAACATGAGTAATCAACCAAAAGATGTAGAAATGGAAGATATTGTTGAAGAGAATGGTAATGGTCATAGTAAGAATACAACGACTACAACTACAACAACTACTACATCTAGTGAGAGTAGATATAATTTCGATGAAATGGAAGAAGATGAAGATGACGATTATGTAGTACAAGAAATCCCAGTATATTTAACAAATGAATTGGCTGACAATTTGATATTGTTTCAGTACCCTCTCAGACAACCTTGGAGACCCTACGACATGTCGCGTCTAGAGGAACTACGTATTAAACCCAAACAACAACGTGTGGAAATGGATTTGTCGTTGGATACCGAGACTGAGTATTACAATAGCGATTCGACTAATAAGGTTCTAAAAACTACATTTTCATCGACTTCTATATCACATCGTACCAATTACTCTATAGGTCTGATGAAAAGAGTCGGAGGTGGACAATCTGAACTTCACATTACACCTCTACAATCCATCATTCAACTACGTCCTAATTTCTCTCAGTTTGATGAAAAATGGCAAGCTGACAAAGCTTCAAAAAAGAGTCACGAAGAAGATATGGAACAAGAGGAATCTTTAGGTCAACCCCAACAACAGGTATATAGAAAACCAACCTCAAAAGCTGCTGCAGCTGCCGCTGCTGCTGCACCTCTAAATCTTCTCAAAAAACTAGAAGATGAAGAAAAATGGATAAAAGTAACTGTGGTTGATGAACCTGAGGTACGTATTAATATTAATACATAGGAAATTTTCATTTTTATTATTATAATAATAAGGTTACTAATTAAGGTAAATGTGGGTGGGGTGTTTATATATAGTTAATGGATGAAAAACAATTTGAACATTTTAATAAACTAGCATGTAAAGATAAATATGAACAGATACCATTTGAATTGGATGAAGGACAATATTTTGAATTTTTGTGTCCTAAAGCACCAGAAGATTGGGTGCCTAAAAAGAGTCATTTAAAGGATACAGTTTCATTAGAAATGATACATAATATGAATAGTTGGCAACACCAACTCAAGGCTATTCTAATGAATGGATTTGTAATGACATTTTCAAAGATTATGCAATTGTTGACAGTACCTATAATGGAGCAGGATGTAGTACCTGAACTTGAATCTATAGCCTACCTGATAAAAGGTAGATGGGTCATCAGATCAGAACACATACTCAAAGACCCTGATCACCAAGTGGTCAGAGACTACATGTTACTGCTGTTTTTCGAAAAGGAGTGTGTCACTAGAAAAGAGGTGATTGACAAGACTAGAGTCTCTTCGGAACTCCTTAGAGAACTATTTGTACAGATATCAGATGTCAATGCAGGCGCACGTGCATGGTTCCTCAAAAAGCAACCTGATGAGGAATTCATGTCACGGTACCCCAGTGTAGTCAGTAAACATGAAACCTACTTCCGAACTCAAAAACAATTTATTGAACGTAATGCTGCGGATCTTACAAACCCCAACAGAAACACTGTCTATGGGATGTTAACTAAAGACCTAGTTGTAGTAAACCCATCTCCTACAACTTCCAAACACTCTATATCAACCTCTGCAAATGCCAATAACAATAATAGCAGCAGTGCAGTTAGTGGACTACCCAATAACGCACCTATTACCAGTATACCAAGTGCATACAGGGAGGGTAAAACTACAGAGCAGCAATTACTATTTTTTGTGTACAACTTGTTCAAGAGCAAGGGTGTATGTTCAATACAGTACATCAAGCAGTCTATTGCAAATGAACTGGAGAGTGATGTTGAAAATCTCTTGACTGAGGTAACAGAAGATATGATTAATGGTCTACTGAGAAAGATCTGTCAGACTGCACATCATGCCTACTTTTTAAAAACCTCTGGAAATGCTGTCACTGACAAGTATCGTAATGTTGTTATTGATATTTTCAAAAAGAAAATGGGTGTCAATAGAAATGATGTTCAAAATGTTTGTAAAGAACTTTTGGGTGAAGAGGCTCCAAATGCACTTTTAACTCAAATCCTACAGGAATTAGCTGTGGCAAAGAATAAATCAACGTGGATATTCAAATCTAATTTTCAATAAACAAATATCCTCCCCTCAAAAACAAATAACACCAAAAACGAATTCCCTTCAAATTCCCAATTAATATCTATTTTCTAAAGATTGAGTAAAAGATGATGTCTTGCATAGATATCCGAAAAATCCAAAAACTATTCCTTAATTTTTTTAACAAACAATTCCTAACCTAAAAAGATTTTTTTGAGAGTTAGAGTCATATATTATTAAATATTATAATTAACTAAAGTATTTAAAGTAAGTATTCATTTCAAATGAAAAACACACACTGAATGAATATACCCCCAATACCACTACTTCATTTCTATTTGATTTTTTTTTACAAATATAATTTCATTCCAGTATTGTGTAGAATGGTGTGGGTATAATAATGAAAACAAAAACTGTAGGGGTAGTGGTTCTATTTGATGTTTTTTTCTTTTATATTTATAATTACTCTTAATATTAACTAATCACTTTGTATTATCATTTAGATAAATCATTAAATGTATTAGTAAATTACAACAACAGGACTGAAATACATTCAAATTTTAAATAGAAATATAGAATATATACAAAGAGAGATAGTATAGAAAATGGGATTTATATTAGAATTGATATTCTTTATACACTATTACCTGTGTTTAGTTGCATTCTCATTGTTTGGTTTACTATTGGGAGTGATAAAAGTAAAGAATAATTTCACATCAAAGATATTTAATAGAACACCGGTGGAAGAGAGAAAGAAGGTGGTTATTATAGGTGGTGGTTTCAGTGGTAGTATTATTGCACAACAACTAGAAAATGATTTCCAAGTGACTTTGGTAGATACAAAAGATTTCTTTGAGTTTACTCCTAGTATATTACGTACTATTGTGGATCCTCAACATATACGTCGTATTCAGGTACTGCACAGCCACTATTTGAAACATACCAATGTAGTACAGAAAGAGGTAACTGGTGTCTATCCACGTGATATTACAACAGATGACAAAACTATTCCTTATGATTACCTGGTTATCAATTCAGGATCGTCTTATAACAGTCCATTTAAGGAGTCAAGTGTAGTTGCATCAGCACGTGCAAATACATTGAGAGAGAACTACTACCACATTAGAAAACTCAAGAAGATTTTGATTATTGGTGGTGGTATAGTGGGTGTTGAATTGGCTGCTGAGATTGTCAGCCATTTTAAAGGTAAAGAAGTTACCATTGTACACAGTCAGAGTAAACTCATGAACAGATTCCCTAAAAAGGCTATTAAATATACAGAAAAGTTCTTACTAGACCACGGAGTTCGTATTGTTTACAATGAAAGAGTGATTGCTCACAGAGGTACTACTTTTGTAACTGACCAGAGTAGTGAGATTATAGCCGATCAGGCATTTTTGTGTACTGGTATTGTACCAAATAGTCAATTCCTCAAACATACCTATCCAGACTCCATCTCAGAGTTTGGATATATAAAGACCAATGAACATCTTCAGATGGCCGGATCAACATTCCACCGAAACATCTTTGTCTCTGGTGATGTACTTAACCTCAAAGAAGAGAAACTTGCTCAAACAGCTGAATGCACTGCATCCATTGTCGTACACAATATCAAGGCAATGTCAAGTAAATCCGGTGAGGCCAATCTACAATCTTACAAACCATTTTCAAAACCAGTCATTATCTCACTAGGTAAATACTGCGCTGTATTTGTCTATAAGAATTTTGTGTTCACTGGTTTCCTTCCATCACTTCTCAAAGAAGTTGTTGAATTTAAAACAATGGTCAGATATTAGGTGACCCAGGGACTCCAATAGTTTAAAAAAAAACAAAATAAAACAGATCTATATTTATATGACTCTAACTACCCCTTCCAGTTTTTTATAAAATGATAAAAATTAATTTTAATTTTTAATTCTTTTTTTTTGAGTCGAAATCACGATATTGTTTTGGTTTTTTTTTTCTTATCCATCCTTCACTTTTATATCTTTTTTTATATATAATTCACTAACACACAAGTTTAAAAAAAAATGGAATACGATGATGATCAAAGTTTTAAACCAGACCCAGTTTTTACAAATTCTAGACCTAAATGGGTAGACGATAACAATTGCACTAATTGTCATAAATGTAGAACTCAATTTACACTATTATTAAGAAGAGTAAGGAATATCTAGTTATTATACACTTCATAAAAATAAGAGTAGAGGAATATAGAAGTGAAGAGTTTACATGATGATGGATGGAACAGTTAACTAATATTTATTTAAATATGAATTATTACAGCATCATTGTAGAAGATGTGGTTTAGTATTTTGTCAAAAATGTTCATCAAACAGTGTTAAAATTCCACAATTAAATTATAACTTTGTTCCTGTTCGTGTTTGTGATGACTGTCATAGAAATTTGCGATTCTAGATAGTAGTTAGAGTTTTTAATACAATACACTAACTAAATAACAAATACATTAAAATTAATTATAATAACAACAATACCAATCACCAATAATATAATTACAATCAACTAACAACATAAGAACATTCTCACCTTTACCATCATCAACCATCACCAACTCCTAAGAATTGCTTTTTACTATTTTTTTTTAGATTTTAAAAAAAATGGTCAAAAGTTAACTTCAATATTCATTGTACATCACATTTAACATCACAAGTAAAATAAATAATGTTTTTTTTTTGGATAATAATAGATATATAAAATTAGCACATCTATAACCACCAAAGAGATAAAAATATAAAAAAAAAAGTAGGTCATATCTTGAAAAATTAGGAAATTCCTACACACAGAGAATTTATCGAGATTTATTATATAGTTGATCAATCATAATTTAAAATTGATAATGATAATGCTTTGTTTAAAAGTGTATTTGTAAATGAGTCATCACGAATAGACAGTGATTGATGGTAGAAGTCAATAGCTTCATCAAAGTTACCTTGTAGATGATGGGTAAATGCAATGGCACTGTAGACTGATGCATTGTTGGGTGAGAGACTTTGGGAGAGGTTATAGTATTGCAATGCCATATCGTAGTTTCGAAGTTTACGATAACAATGTGCAAGGTTAAATACGGTAGGTTCCCAGGCCTCTTGATCGATCGATATCATCTCATGGGTTGAAGTATCTGATTGCTGTCTATTGGCACTAATGTAGAGTGCTGATTCAAAGTGGTGGATAGCCTCTTGGTATCGTTGATTACGGTATTCAATGATACCGAGTTCATTGTGAATCAGTGGATCGTAGGGACATATATCTTTAGATTGTTGTATATACTGTGTTGCAAGATTGAGGTTATGAACTCTAATCAACTCCATACCTATACACAAAGGTGGTAGATGACATCCTGTCAGTAGTCTAGCTGAGGTTCTATAAGCTGCCATTGCTTGATCATGTTCACCCTTATCTGCAAAAAAGTGACCAAACCCCAACCAAAACGCACCGTTTCTTGAGTCTATTGTAGTGGCCTTAGTAAAGAACCTCAGTGTCATGTCATGGTTACCAATGAGATGGTAGTAACATGCTACTCCATACCATGAGATGGCAGGCTGAGTTGAGGTCTCTAATAACTGATGGCACGTATAATAGAGTTCATTGCTCATATCCAACTCAAACATACTTGATAAATGCACCATTAGACACACCCTGTTACTGTAGTGTCTGTCTTCTTTTAGTATTCGTTTGGTAATGTTGTATGCCAATCTATACTGGTGATGGTAAAAGTAGTATTCAGCTAAACTAGTTTGAACATCGTTACTGTTTTTAAGGTTTTTAAGATTATCGATAGTACTAAGAATAGAGGTACAACTGGACATTAATGTGTGTTTCTGAGGTGCGTCATATTTCTTTAGTAGTGTTGAATAGAGGTCTTTTAACCACAAATCGCATTCTTTGAATTGTAGTTGGTTGAGTAGTTCCATCTCTTCACGATGATTAAGAAGATGGTTTTTAACAAGTGATTCAAAGGATTCGTAGGAATGGTAGTCTAACATTAGTGATTGAATATACCAATATCTTGATTTCTTTAGGTTTTCTAGAGATTCATAACATTTGCCTCTGATCTGACAGAGTGTACTAACTAATGTCTTTATGGACTCTGAAGACTCCAATTGCATTGCAGGTGATATAAAACCATCATTATCAGTACCTATAATATCTATACACTGTTCCCATTCATTTAATTCTATTTTACATTTTCCTACTAGATAGAGTATCTTAAGTTTAAGTGTATTCTCTAGTTGGGCATTCTTATCTACTATATTCATATTATTACTGTTTATATATTTCATCAATAGTGATGATGATCTCTGATATTGTTTATCACAGTACAGTGCATTACATAGTATATATAAACATTCTGTATAACCTGGGTACACAATAAAAACATGAGTATTACATCCTCTTCTATTTTTCATTTACATATTGACATACTTGATGTATTTTGTGATAAGGTCAATAATTTATCAGCAAAAAATATTGCACTACTATAGCAATGAGATGATATAGATCTTTCTATTTGTTGTGTTAAATTATCTTTATTACTCATCATTATAATTTAACAAATAAAAAAAAGATTTTGGCGGTCTTTTCAATTAAATTTTAAAAACTATGTTCTTTAGATTTTTACCAAATCAACTGATATGAGTTTAAGTTTAACTGAAACAATAACTAGTGTTACGTCTATTCTGTAGATTTAATTTAATCCAATTTGAAGATAAATCCAAACAAGAGAAAACTCTTATAAATTGCGCAAAAAAAATTCTAGAGAAATCAAATGAATCACTTCAAAATCACTATTCCATTCTCCATTAACTACATCTATAGAATGGATATTTAAATACAAATGGACAAGATTTGGATACTCTGGTATCATTACCCATTAATCTTGTGGAACCTGTCAATTTCATTTAAAACATCTTGGATCCTATCGTCCTTTCAGATTATGTCCTCATAGATTGCCTCAATGGCTAACATTGTTTATTATACACTCCATATACCTTTTCCTTCATACTTAGAGTATTATCCTCGATGAATATTCATTAGAGAATTCTAAGAATTAAACTAGAAAAGTGACAAACTTAAAAGAAATATTAAATTTAATTTATATTGGCAGTGTATTGAATATCAATAGATTTGATTTTAATTGAGGTTTTGATATATACGTCAAAATCTTTGGTTGTTATATTAATTGGTTGAATGGTTATTTGGACATTTTGTGTTTTTGGATGATTTTGAATTGAAGTTATTCCTAATTGAACATTTGGGACACGTGAGAATTCTTTTCTAAAAACTATTCTTGTTATATTTTCATAAAATACAGTCTCATTTGGTGAGTTGTTTTTGGTGGTTGAAGCTTCACTCGAATTTAAATTCAAATTTTGAATATCTGGTAATGCTGAAAAGTGTCTAGAATTTAATGTTAATGATGATGTTTGTATGATATCATCAATTGATGTTGTAATTGGAGTGATGAAAAGTTCACATCTAAGAGTTGGACTAACAGCAAATGAGATTACCTCAAAAGAAATGGCTAATGCTCTAATTGGTGGCTCAAAGACATAAGTTATAATTGTGTTTTGATCATTATTTCCACATAGATGTATTCCATCATTTATATCCAACCAATCAATGCCATTAATTGTATATCTTAATATAAATTGTTGAATCCACTATATTTTTATAATACAAAAATAATGAGTAAAGTTATTTAAAATAAATCAAACTATAAATTTAACATACATGAGGGCTATCATTTCTTCCTCGTATAGAAAAAGCAACAAAATTTTGAACGGTAGTGGAACCAAAAATTAATTGTTTTTTTCTATCAGTAAGCTGGAAAATTAGTGGTAGTGAATTACTATTTATAGGAAGTCCTACAATAGAATGATTTGGTTCATGACTAGATGTTGTTATATTTATTAAACCATTACATATAACTGGTATAGAATTTGGTGGTGGTGTGTTTGAATTTGAAATTAAGTATTTCATTGGTATTTACTTATATTAATCATAAATGTAAATTAAAGTAATTATTAATATAAAGTTGTTTTTTATAATTTAAAAATTTATTTTAATTTCAAAAAAAAATTCAAATCTTCCAACCCTTCATATTTACAAAAATTGTTATAGGATTATCTATACTATTGTAATAAGGAGGAAACCCGAAAGTAGAATGAATGTTTTCTTTTTACATATTTGTTATGTTGTTGTTCAATCAACTTTTTCTAATTTTAGACAACCAAGAGTTTTTTTAGGTTTTTCAGAGGTTGGTACTGATTGTAAAAACCTCAAAGTCAAATCAAATCAAGATTGAAAAGATCCTTGATGGTGTATAAATTATTTTTCCATTTATATTATTAAATTTTTTCAATTTTAATTTGAAAATTGATAAATATCCCTAAATGAGTTCATAAATAAGAGAATTTTACAAATGTTTATTTACGAGACAAGTTTAAGACAATTAAATATATTTTCAGTGTTTTGAATATCAATAGATTTTAAAAATTTTTATTACAAGTTTAAGATACTTTAATTTAAATTGGCAGTGTATTGAATATCAATAGATTTGATTTTAATTGAGGTTTTGATATATACGTCAAAATCTTTGGTTGTTATATTAATTGGTTGAATGGTTATTTTGCTATTGTGTATGTTTGGAAGATTTTGAATTGAAGTTATTCCTAATTGAACATTTGGGACCCGTGAGAATTCTTTTCCAAAATGTATTCTAGTTGTATTTTCATAAAATACAGTCTCATTTGGTGAGTTGTTATTTGAAGTTGAAACCCCACTCGAATTTAAATTCAAATTTTGAATATCTGGTAATGCTGAAAAGTGTCTAGAATTTAATGTTAATGATGATGTTTGTATGATATCATCAATTGATGTTGTAATTGGAGTGATGTAAAGTTCACATCTAAGTGATGGATGAACATTAAATGTGAGTACCTCAAAAGAAATGGCTAATGCTCTAATTGGTGGCTCAAAGACATGAGTTATAATTGTGTTTTGATCATAATTTCCCGATAGATGTATTCCACCATTTATATCCAACCAATCTATGCCATTAATTGTATATCTTAATATAAATTGCTGAACCCACTATATTTTTATAATACAAATATAATGAGTAAAGTTATTTAAAATAAATCAATCTATATTTAACATACTTGATGGCTATCACCTCTTCCTCTTATTGCAAAAGCAACAAAATTTTGAATGGTAGTAGATCCAAAAATTAATTTTTTTCTTGGATCAGATCCAAGGAAACAAAATGAATGCGAATTACCATCAATTTTTGGTTCGTTTAAAGGAAGTCCTCTAATAGAATGATTTGCATCATGTTGACTAGATGTTGTTATATTTATTAAACCATTTGATATAACAGGTATAGAATTTGGTGGTGGTCCGTTTGTATTTGTGATTATGTAATTCATTGTATTTATTTAACTAAAAAAATGATAAATTTAAATTAAATAATAACAATTAAAATTTAAAAAAATTTTTTAAATTCATACAATCTTAATGATTTAAGTTTAAAAATTTATTAATATCAATCTGGATATATCACAAATAGATAAACTTAAATTTTTACAAAACATTTTTTTTATTTTGTAGCGTGAAAATGAATCAAACCGACTACCAGCAATTTTTAACTTCACTAAATAGTCAATACCTACATCAACAACAACAACAGCAACAACAAAATACTCAAAACTCATCAAACCAATATGATGTAGTCAAGACCAATAGAAATAATAAATTGATTAGAAAAAGAAATAAGAAAGCTAGAGAGAAACATAGTTTTCTTTATACATTTGTACATCATATATTTACTGGTTTTCTAACTGCAGGTGCTACTACACTAATTAAAATAATAAGAGAATCAATGAAAGTAAAAGAGTAGGATAATCAAATAATCCGAGTAGACCAATGCATATACAAGTGTGATTACCACATCACCTCTCTATAATAAACTATATCACTTCACACAGTAATACAAATTAAACAAAACAAGTTAAAGAATTAACAGTTAAAGAAAGAAAAAAAGAGATACTAGATATTATGTCTACAATCACGCACTATCTTATCAAAACAAAAGGGGATTAATTTAATAAATTTAATGTTACTATTTTATATATTTAAAATTTAAAAAGGAGCTGTATGTGTATTTGGATCTATAATATTTCAAAGAAAAGCGGGGAGGTAGGTTTATCAGACAATTTACACATTTAATTAGTTCCCTTTTTCAATTGAGCTTCATAGGCAGCTTCATCAAATTTAAGGTATTTCTCTTTAAATTCTTTAGATTTCCAAAATTCGTTACCTGATCTAGCAGATTTCTTTAAGTCTGCAACAAATTCTGCAAATACTGATCTCTCTTCTTGTTGAACAACATCAATGGCTTTAGCCAATGAAGCATTGTGATTCAAAAGTGGAGATTCAATAATATAACCTGCTTTAATTGATGGATCAACCTATTGAATTAAAGATTAGAGTATATTAGAGTTTACCCTCCTGCCATGTTTTTGTAAAAAAAAAAGTATATAAGATGCTTGATACATACAACAAAATTAAATTTAAAGACGGTATCAGTTGGGAAATAAGATTTAACTTGGTTTTCTAATTCAGTTTTTTCTTGTTGAGAAGGTTGAGTGGCAACAGTGAGACGAACTGCCAATTCAGTTGATAAAGAGGCAACTAAACGTTTAAAGTCTTTAAGTGATTGTACGAGGATATTGAATTTTTGTTCATAGGTCATGTAGTAGAGATAGAATCCACCGATTGGGGAAAGACTCAAAGAGGAAGAGAGTAAATCGAGTACAGTGATTTTTTCAGAGGCATCGACATCACCTTCGACAATACTACGAAGATCTGGGACAGTATCAAATGCCTTGAGAAGAGTATCAACATCCTTGCTTACAATGTTGAGTGATCTCATTTGAGAAGCTGTTCCAAAGACTGCATGTGCAATCTTACCGGCTTCTGATGAAATGTGAATCTTTGGTTTGACAACTGGTGTTGATGAGGTAGCTGATATCTTTCCAGTTGCTTGATCACTGCCTTCAGTTATCTTTTGTAAGATTTCACTGTACTGTTTCTTTGATTGCTTAATGGCTTCTTTCAATTCTTTATTTTTCTCTGGATTGACAATTGACATTTCATCTGCTTCACTCAATTTTCCACCTGCATTTGCGGTAGTAGTTGATTTCTTACCTTGACTAGAATAAAATCTCTTTATAAATCATAATTAATATCCTAAACTCTTTTGTACTTTGTTATGATCATTCACCCTCTAAAAGGGAGCCTGGGTATAAAACCCCCACATTTCTCGGTGGGGTCTTGTATCCATTGGAATATTCCCCTGCCCTCTGATGTAAATTATGATATAGTTGCTAAAAATAATGACTTACAACAAGGTTTACTGAATTACGATTGAAAGATTGTCTAATTAAACGTGATAACATCTTGTAAGGGATAATTTGACGGCTGAAAAAAAAATCATAAAAAAAAAAAAAAAATTATTTTATCTGATTGAATACTCAAAAAAAAAAATTTAGAAGTTCAAAATTGTATTGGAATTTATTGTTATTGGAACTGAATAAAGAAATCTAGATCTTTTAATTACATTGAATTAAATGGTGGTCGATTACTAATAAGACGATTAACACTCTCATGTGTTGGTATTAGAAAATTGAAAATAAAAAAAAAAAAAAAAAGGGGTAAATTATATCAAAAATTGTAAATTTGTGGATATTTTTTATTTTAGGAGAAGAATTATCAAATATTTATGAATAAGCACATTTTATTAATTTACCCTTCTATCTCAAAACTTAATATTTTAATAATTTACAATTGATAAGAGTTTTGGATTTTTAAGAAAAATTATAACTGCAAAAATAAAAATAACCAAAAAAAAAAATTAAAAAAAAATAGTTAACTATTTCATTACAGAAATCTATCACTCTAGATTAAACACTCCAGTGAAAGGTCGATTGACCATAGAGAGATCCACACCAGTAGGAAACACAGGGACTATATTTTGGTCCTAAAAGTAATATTACTTTTTTTTATTTTTTAATAACTAAGAAGGTTGGATAGAATACCTCCCAACTCCTGGTACCAGGATGGATAGATATCAATCTTCAATATTTAAACAGGTTGTCACTCAACAATCACCACCAATTACAGTAGTACCAGGGCCTAAACCGGTGGCCATGGTACCTAATGACAGCAAAAACAATAGTAATAGTTTTAGTAGTCTATTTAAAGATATTATGAAGAGTGGTAGTAGTAGTAGTACTAATATACCACCTGTGGCACCTAATATATTTGTTACTACAAAATCACAACCTAACCTCACTAAACTTGAATCTAATAGTGCTGAGAGTATATTTTCAAGAAATAACAGTAAGACTACTCCACCGTTACTAAATCAACAACATCAACAACAAACAGTACCTATACCTATAACAGCTCCACCATTGGATATTGATAGTGGTACTACTGGTGGCTCAGGTGGATTATCAAGATCATTGACTTCGTTACCACCATTTTCAATTTCAAATTCACAAGTTTATGCCAATGAAGAGGAATCTGAATTTCCACCAAATTATATAAGTTCAAATACAACTACAACACATTCTTCCAATATCTCTAATAGTACTAGCAATAATATTCAGAAAGCACCACCTACACCAACAGACCATTTAAAAACACATAAAAGGTTTTTATCAACATCTTCTATAGGCAGTAGTGGTAATAGCGCATCTTTGAATGAAAAGGATACATCTCCAAAGATATCATTGTTGAAATCCAAACAGATACTCGATAATACATTTAAGAAAGTTATAACATCAGTAAAGAATCTTTCACCACAAGTAGACAGTATTCTAAAGAATATAGATTCATTAAACTTCTCAAATAACAGTACTCCAAATTATAATTCACCTCCAAATACTATAAATCATTGTAATAATACAGTCACTACAAATAATGATGGTTTATTACCAACTGTACCACTTGACAATTCATTTGATTCTGGATCTTCATCACCACGCTCTCTTTCACCAGTAAACTCTGTTACAAATTCTGAAAATTCACCAAAAAAACAAATTACACCGCAAGTTCAAGAACAACAACCATTGGATTTCTATTCATATTATGGATATAATAATGATGATGAAGAGAGTTTAGGTAGATCAAATGAATTGAATAGATCTGATTTGGAGGTATCACCAAAGAGAGTTAAGGATGTAGATGAGGTTGATGAGACATTGAAATGGAATTCAAATGGTAAAGGTGTAATTACTCATAGAGTGACTTTGAATCTACCTTTTAAATCAAAAATGTTTGAACAATTGTCAACACAACAGAGTAGATTTGAAAGATCACTGTTTTCAATACCTATAGAGGAAGAGAACCTTTATCCTTCTGTAGAGGTGTTTTTGGATGGTTTGTCGTCACCTTCATCTACCTCCTCAGATGATAATAGTAATGAAGATGAAGAGCAGAGAATTACTAGACAGTGCAAAGCAATTAAAGAGGATATACATTTACAGAGATTTAAAACTCTCCCACCTCTACCTGGACAAACTCTAAAATATGATATAAAGGCACAAAGATTCAAACCACTTCCACCTCTACCTCCACAACCTCTGTCTATCAGTACCGGTAGATCTATGAATAACAATAATAGTACCATTAGTAATAGTAGTAGTCCTAATCAATATGGTAAGTTGTCATCTATTTTACAGTTACTTTCATTTTCTATGCCAAATAGTAATCAACAGACTATGGAAAGTAGTCACAGTAACGATAGTGATAGTAACCAAAAGAATAGTGGTGTGAATCAGTATAATGAAGAAGATTATAGACATAAGGAAAACTTAAACCAATACCTAAACGAATATGGTGACAAGATTAAAATATTTCAGCATATAAATTGGCATTTAGAACAGAATAATGTAAATATTGAAATTGTTAAATTATTGGGAAGTCATTATGGTTTCCCTGAACATACAAGAGCACACTCTTGGATGATTTTAAATGAATATATACCAGTAAGCTCACATAACAGAGCTTCAGCTTTATTACAAAAGAGATCTCAGTATGTAAATACTCACCACTTTACCATTTTTAGAGTAGTTATATTAATTTGAAATTATTTGAAAATTCTATTTTAGGTATAGAGAATTAATTAAAAAATATTATAAGGATGAACAACAGAATCAATTGTTTAGTCATGTATTTAAATTATTAAATAATACCATTATGAATAGTCAGCAAGATGATGAAGTGAATAAGGTACAAGAACTGATACAACAGGTGCATTTGGATGTTATACGTACTAGACCTGACGGTTTTTGTGAACTTTTTGAATTGAAAGAAATTGAAAAAATGATGGAAAGAATATTGGTTATATGGTCACTGGAGAACCAAGATGTTTCCTATTTCCAAGGACTGAATGATTTACTTTGTCCGTTTATTCTTGTGTTTTTGGATAGTGAATTATTACAATGTTTCAATGAACAGGCACAACAACCTAGTTATCCAATGATTCAAGAACATGCACATGCTTTTGTTGACAACGATGATTTGCTGTCTAGTAGTGGCCAGCCAATGCAGAGGGACGAATTTAAATTGCAAAATAGACTTGGTGATGGAAAGATTATAAGTGATTTGATAGAATGCGGTAAACTAGAGTCACTTGCTAAAGTAGAGGCTGATGTCTATTGGTCTATTAGTAGTCTATTGTCGACTGTTAAACATTATGCGAGGGATACAGGGTCGGGTCTACCTGCTGAGAGACTTATGAAGAAACTAGAGTTACTAGTTCGTGTCTCCAACGAGGAGTTGTATAAACATTTTCAGAGTCAAGGACTGGATTTCAGTCATTTTGCATTCCGATGGATGGTTTGTTTTCTCACTAGAGAATTTGACATGCAAACTGGTATTGAATTATGGGATAGATACATGTGTGATAAGAGTAATGAAGGTTTCTCATTGTTGCATATATGCTTTTGCGCTGCACTTTTGGATTTGTGGTCTAATGATTTATTACAAAAGGATTTTATGGAACTGGTTCAGTTCCTTCAAAAACCACCTTCTCTCGAATATAGTTCCTCACATTTAGACTTAATATTTAGAAACGCACTCTACAAAAAGCAAACTTATAGAAACTTTTTAATTGCTTTTGAATAAATTAATTTAAACAAATATATAATATTAGAATATTCAATAATTATTTATTTTACCTAATTAATTTATTATTATTAAAATTAAATTCCAAAATTAGTTATTTATTTAGAGCATTTGATATCTTAATTGCAATTGAATTGGTGGAATTTGAAATCAATTGAATGTAGGTGAAGAGATTTTTGGTGTTTTCAAAAGTATCTTCAATTGAATTCTTCAATTGTGTTGTCATCAGTGAATCAAATCCATAATCTTTCAATTTAACATCTGAATTGAGGTTTGATAGCTCAATTGATAAAAGTTTAGATATAATTTGAATCAATTGTTCATGAACAATATCACTTGCTTTGATATTATTGGTGCTGTAAATATTATTGTAGAATTCATAGATTTGATCTGGTTTTGAAATTAAATGTTCAATTTTTGGTTTGATTGATTCATTTTTACAATAAATCTTCAAGAAATCATTGCTGGATAATAGAAAGTTTGAAGGTGTTTGTTTCTTATCACTTTGTAATGCAATATCTAATCCTCCAAGTATCTTTGGGAGAGTAATATTATTAATTCCTTCAGATTGAAGGTATTCTTCAATTGATTTGTTGTTTGCAACAACTCCTCCACCTTCCATTGCTCCAAAGTTTATACTTGTTCCAGATAATCCTATTGAATTTCTGAAATCAGCCAAATGATCCATTAAAAGATTTGCTGAAATGTAATGACATTGTTTTTCAGAACCTGAGAATGCTATTATTGATGAGAATAGAATGAAATTATCTAAATTCCAATTCAATTCAATTGAAAGTTCATGTAAATTAATTGCTCCAATTGCTTTTGGTTTATGAGTTTCTGTGAATTTAAATTCATTCATTTCATGCAAATCTGTGTAATCATAAATTGATGCAAGATGAATGATTGATTTGATTGAAATATTATCATATTGTTTTTGAATCAAATCAATATTTCTTTTGATTTCATTTTTATCAGAAACATCACATTGTTTGAAAATAAATTGAATTTGTTTGTTTGAATTAATCATCAATTCAATTTCCCATTTCATTGTTGATTTTGATAAAATGATAATATTCTTGAGATTTGGTGATCTTTGAAGAATCCATTTCAAAATTGGAATGACAATTCCAGTTTGACCAGTAATTAAAAGTGTTTCTTGAATTGTTGTCAATTGATATTGATCTTTTATGATCTTGTGATTTGATAAAGGTGATAATGATGGATTTACTTTGTATTGTTGAATCATTGGTGAAATGATTTCTTCTTCAATATTTTCAAAATTTACAACAAATTTTCCAATATGTTTTGATTGACCAATTGTTTCAATTGCTTCTTTAATTTGATTACTTTGGAATACTTTTAGAGGAACCATTTTCAAATTTCCTTTTGAAATATTATCTAAAAATAATTCCATCTTTCTTGCACATTGACCAGGCATACATTCATTGTATACCCATAACTCAAATGAAATAAATGACTTTGAATATTTAAGTTGACCAAGATCCATTGTTTCATTTTCAATCAATTGGGTGACTGAAAGATCAATTATTCTTCCGACTTTTGAGAGACAATTGAAATTACTTGACATAAAATCACCAGATAGAGTATTGAGAATGATATCAACTGATCCATATCTCTCTTTGATTTGTGATGAGTATGAATGTGTTCTTGAATTGAAATAATCAGTGATCATACCACCATAATTGTCTCTTAAATATTTTTCTTTCTCAGCTGACCCAACACTCACAAATATTTTACCTTTATAATTCTTCCATTTCAAAATATTTAAAGTAGTTAAACCAACACCTCCACTTGCAGTATGAATGAGAATTGAACTAAATTCTTTAATTCTCACAAGAGAGAATAGAGAAAAGTAAGAAGTTAAATATGTAGTTACCAAAGAAGCTGATTCAGTAAAACTTATATTGTCTGGGATTAGAGCCATATTACTTTCAGGTTCAAAAACGTGTGAACCTATTGAATTTAGAGCAATACAAAGAACTCGATCGCCTACTTTGAATTTAGTACATCCTGGACCTATTCTTGTTACAATTCCAGAACATTCTAATCCAAATGAAGGATTATAAATATCACTATCTCTTGGGTACATATCCTGAGGTAACAATCCTCTATAAAACATATTGTCTTTGAAATTGATTCCAGATGCCATAACTTTGATTTCATAGTGTTTGTTTGGTAATTCTTTCAATTTTGGGTACCATGCCAATTCAAGATTAGAATTACAATGTAAATAGAGATTATTGATATCAGATTCATATGAATTTGATTTCAATTGATCTTGATGTAATCTTTGAACAAGTACTATTCCATTTCTGATTTTGAATTCTCTGTCAAGTCCAATTATATTTTGGTCCAAGAGTTTAGATATCAAATTGAAATTTAAAGATTCCAAAGTTTCTTTATCAATATTAATCGAAAAAATATCACAAAATTCTTCTTTTTGCAAATATCTATAACATCCAATCAAAGATCCATTTAAATAACTCTTGTTGTTGATATCTTTCTCATTTGAATGTTCAGTTAACAATATCAATTTTGATTGAGATTTCAATTTGTGAAGATTCTGTGAAACTTTGATGAAATCCATTGAAATTTGAATATAATTGTCTTTGTTAATTTCATTTCCAATTCCATAAAAGAAAATCAATCCATTGTTTGGAATACTATCTAGATTTAAGAAATCATTACAATTCAAGATTTGAAAATTTTGGTTTGAAAAAATTGTTTCAATACTGTTTTTCAATGATTGATTAAAAGGTATTGATATAGTTGAAGGAATGATTATAATGTTATTGAATTCTATATTGTTTTTAGAATGAGATATTGATTCTTTTTGATAAATATTCAAATTTAGTTTGGTGAATCCAATTTCAGTAAATTGTGAGAGTAATGAGCTAACTTTAGTATCTTCAAATTTATCTTGTGAAGTGTTATCATTAATCATTAAACTACCTTTTGGTATCAAGAGATGGTGAAGTTGTTGCAGAATAGAATATTGTTGTGTTGAGGAATCCAACAATGTTGATGATATAACAATCAGATCATAATTTGATATTGGAATGAAGTCTTTGTTTGGATCAAATGATTCAATTCCATGTTGTATTGTTCTATGTCTTATTCTCAAATTATTTGAATAATTTTCAAACTGTGGTTTGGATTCACCTTTGTTTGTATTCAAATCAATAATAGTGAAATCGTAGAGTATATTTAATTTATCTTTCAAATGGGATTCAATCATTTCAACAATGGTATTCAATTTCAAATCAGGGTTCTCATTGTTATTGAATATAAGAATTTTTATCAAATATATTTGATTTGATCCAATTGAACGTTTATCTAAATGATTGAAAATAATTGATTCTTTGGGTTGCCAATGATATGTGAAGATTTCCTTTGATGGATGTTTGATGTTCATATTTCCTTTGGTTGTTTTATGCTTGATTCTGGTGATAGATGTTTCTGTAGAATCAATATGAATAATTGACCTTCCATTGACAGGGTTGATGATATCAATAGTAAACTTTGACTTATTTCCAACAAACTCAATACATTTACTGTAAACAAGAAGAGTTTCAGGTTGATCTAATGTGATATTGGATGGGTAGTACATGATTGTTTGAAAACTATCCACTACTATATCTTGAGGAGGTTCTAATATTGTTTTATATCCGTGGCTAGCAGTGTCTATGGTAACTGCATTCAGTTCGAATGTTTTATCAATATTGGAAACATCTAGTGAACTGAGAACTGATGATGGACCTATATTAGCTGAAATTACCTTTTGGAACGATGGGCCATAAGGCAATCCAAGGAGTGAAAGTTTGTTGTAAACTTCAGTTTTGTTCAATTTTGTGAGTGAACATTCATGTTTCAGTTGATCAATATCAAATTGTGATAAATTGTAATCAAGTGAATGTAATCCATATCTTCCATGACATGATTTTGTCCATTTTTCAATATTGATGTTTCTGAAATAGAAATCAACTCTGAATTCATGTAGAGTCATTGTTTGTTGTATTACAGTTTGAATGAAAACAGGTATATCATTTGATATCACCAATGGTTGTTCAAACTTTAGATTATAAATAGTTAAATCTTGATTTGGATATTGTTTCAATAGGATATCGACATATCCACTTGCTGGAAAGATATATTGACCTTTGATAATGTGACCTTTCAAGAATTGGAATGCAGGTTTCTTCAAATCAATCAATGTTTCAATAACAATATTTCCTTGTTGTTTGTTTTGTCCAAGTAAATTGGATGATGGAATCATTTCTTTTCTTACAATCTTTGGAGGATTCCAATACTCTTGAGTATCCCATTGATATTTAGGAATCCAATCTGTTCTTCTTTTGAATTCGATTGAATTATCATTGTCAAGATGTTGAGAATTTTGAAAATTCATTTGAACTCCATTGAGGAAAAGTTGTGATAGACATTGTTGAATTTGATCTGAAATTAATTTCTTTTTGTTCATTATTGATAGTGTTATGATTTTATTGTTGATATTGTTGTTATTTGTTGAAGTGTTTAGGCATTGAGGAATGTACATTGAAAGTGTTGGGTGAGGTGATATTTCAATGTAAATAGTTGATGATGATTGTATTTGTTGTTGTGATTGTTTATCAAGAAGATATTGATGAAGTGATTGAATTGACTCTTCAAATCTCACTGGATTTCGAAGATTTTGAAAAATATAGTGATTGTTGTAAAATGATTCATTTTCCATTTGTTTTCCAGTTACTGTTGAAAAGAATGGAATTTTTGGTATTTGAGATGGATAAAGATCGGAAAGGGATTCAATTACTTTATCTTGGATCAAATCTTGTTTACTCGAGTGGAATGAACATGGTGTTCCTAAAAATGCACTGAATATTCCTTGTTCTTGTAAATAGGTCTGAATGAGTTTCAAATTGTCTTCAGATGATGTCAATACAATTGAATCTGGTGAGTTGAAACATGATATTTCAATTTTATCTCTCAATAATTGAAGTTGAGTGGATTCATTTACAATTTCATTGAATTTATTCAATCCAATTCCAATTGAAATCATTCTTCCGCTTCCAATTGTTTGTTGTTGTAATGTTGATCTGAAGTATACAATCTTGATTGCAGTTTCAAGACTGATGATACCAGAACATAATGCAGATGCAACTTCTCCAAAACTATTAAATTACTTTATTAGAGTTATTATGTAAATAGAATATTCATTAATTGTATACATACCTGTGACCAATGACAGCATCTGGTTGGATTCTCCAACTTTTCAACAATTCAATGATTCCAAATTGAAACAAGAATAAACTTGGTTGTGCAATAATTGGGTGATGAATTTCATTTGAATCTTTGGGAATACTTTTCAATCTATCAATAATTGAATATCCAAAATATTGTTTCATCATATTATCACATAACTCAACTGAATTTCTGAATGTGCGATTTGATTGGTGAAGATAATCTAACATTTCATTCCATTGTGGTCCTTGTCCACAAAATACAAATACAATTGATGGTATATCAGTTGTTTGTAAACTATCATAGTTGTTAGAAAGTCTTTTTGATTTTAAATCATCCCAATCTTTACAAGAAATAATGAATTTCTTTTGAAGATTCAAATCTTTTGATTGAGATTGGTATCTTACAAAATCAAGGAATGATTCATCAGTGTTTGGTGATCTTTTGATAACTTCATCAATGTATTGATCAAATGATTTTTGTGAATTTGTTGAAAATGGTATCAGGTATTCGAATTGCTCTTTCAAATCAAAGAATTTGAAGTCAATAATAGTTTTTGATCAGTTTTTTGATTGTATTCTTCAATAACCATGAAACAATTAGATCCACCAAATCCAAAACAATTTAATCCAATTGAAATGGTTTTATCTTGTGGGAAATCAATTGTGTCAGTGACAACTTGAATATTCCATCCTTCAAAATCAATTTTGGGGTGTGGTTTGTTGAAGTTGATATTTGAAACTAATTTACGATGTTTCATCATCATTGAAACTTTAATGAGACTTGCAACTCCTGATGCTGCTTCACAGTGTCCAATGTTGGATTTCAAACTTCCAATATAGAGTGGATTCTCTTTTGAATGGTGATCTTTGAAAACTCTTGAAATTGCTTCAATTTCGATTGGATCACCAGAAGTACTTGTTCCATGTGCCTCGAAAAAGAAGATATCAGATGGATTAATTTGGAATTTCTTCAATGTATAATCAATATTTTCGAATTGAGCTTGACCTGATGGTTGTGTTGGGAAATTCTTCATATTTTTACCATCTTCATTCGAGTTTATTGCTTTGATAACACAGTAAATCTGATCTTTATCAATGATGGCTTTTGATAGTTTCTTGAGAATAACCAATCCAACACCTTCACATCTTACATATCCATCTGAATCTGCATCAAATGGTCTTGAAATACCACTCTTACCTAAGATTCCAAGTGCTGAAAATCCAATTGAAATTGAAGGATCAAATAGTGCATTTACACCTCCACAAACTGACATTTGACTTTGACCTGAGATAATTGTTTGGCAACCGAGATAGATAGCATTTAACGATGATGAACATGCTGAATCGATAGACATAGATGGTCCTCGAAGATCAAATGCAAATGATAAACCATTTGATAGAAATGTTGATGATGTTCCGAGTACACCCCAATTTGAATTTTGATCTCTAAGCATGGTGTAATCTCTATTCATTGAACCAATAAAAACAGATGTATCGGTACCTTTGTATTGAGAAGGTGTGATATGAGCATCTTCAAATGCCTCCCAAAGAACAGTGTACAAGAGTCTTTGTTGTGGATCAATATTCATTGATTCTTTTGAAGAGATACCAAAGAAGAGAGGATCAAAGTTCTTCCAATGTTTCATATCAATTAGACCAGCTCTATTATTAGACATCATTCCTTGTTCATGGAATGACTTTGACCATCTTTCTTCAGGAACATCATCAACCATATCTAACCTTTTGTTAAATAGGTTCTCCCAAAACTCTTTTGGTGAATTTGATTCTCCTGGAAATCTGCACCCAATACCTATAACTGCAATATCACAATCCATATTTTGCTTTTAATTCTTTATTTATATTTAATTAAAATGAAATACAAACAGTAAACTTATTATTTCATTTTATTATATGGATTGTTTCTACTATTATATTTAATAGATAATGAAACTTCGCAGTGAGGTAAAAATTGGTATTAAAAATATTTTATCCATTTTTAAATATAAATTAGTACAATAATGTAGGGCATATTAAGGAAAAGATACCGTAAGGAAAATAAACAAAATTAAAAATCCTATCTCTGAAAAGATGGAAAAAAATATTCTTAAAAAAGGGTAAAAAAAAAATTAGAATTCAGCAGAAATTTTATTATTTCTAACTCTTCAAAATACCTCTTTTATTTTGTCTGAACTAAAAAAAATAGGGTGTACATTTCTTTCTATCTCAGATCACTTCAGAAGTTCTAGAAATAAAGAGATAAAGAGCAATACAAAAATTTAATACAAATAATTTAATTGTTAATTGAAAATGAGTTTTTATTTAGATATTTTTGTATATAAAAATTATTGGTAATTGACTAATTCATTTTATCGTAATTGAAAAAATCAAAAGATATGTTCAATTTGGTTGAAATTATTTCTTTTAGACATTTTGATAATGTAATTAAGAATGAATTTACTAATCTAAAAGTCGATAATATAAAGTGAATAAAAAATAATAAATTCATTGTATTTATGATAATTTGTTATTTTGCAACATTTTTTTTTTAGTGTTTATAGCTATTAGAAAATTAACTCAATAATTTATTTATTATGTAGAATTAAATCCCAAAATTAGTTATTTATTTAGAGCAATTGAAATTTTAATTGCAATTGAATTGGTGGAATTTGAAATCAATTGAATGTGGGTGAAGATATTTTTGGTGTTTTCAAATGTATCTTCAATTGAATTCTTCAATTGTGTTGTCATCAGTGAATCAAATCCATAATCTTTCAATTTAACATCTGAATTGAAGTTTGATAGCTCAATTGATAAAAGTTTAGATATAATTTGAATCAATTGTTCATGAACAATATCACTTGCTTTGATATTATTGGTGCTGTAAATATTATTGTAGAATTCATAGATTTGATCTGGTTTTGAAATTAAATGTTCAATTTTTGGTTTGAGTGATTCATTTTTACAATAAATCTTCAAGAAATCATTGCTGGATAATAGAAAGTTTGAAGGTGTTTGTTTCTTATCACTTTGTAATGCAATATCTAATCCTCCAAGTATCTTTGGGAGAGTAATATTATTTACTCCTTCAGATTGAAGGTATTCTTCAATTGATTTGTTGTTTGCAACAACTCCTCCACCTTCCATTCCTCCAAAGTTTATACTTGTTGCAGATAATCCTATTGAATTTCTGAAATCAGCCAAATGATCCATTAAAAGATTTGCTGAAATGTAATGACATTGTTTTGCAGAACCTGAGAATGCTACTATTGATGAGAATAGAATGAAATTATCTAAATTCCAATTCAATTCAATCGAAAGTTCATGTAAATTAATTGCACCAATTGCTTTTGGTTTATGAGTTTCTGTGAATTTAAATTCATTCATTTCATGCAAATCTGTATAATCATAAATTGATGCAAGATGAATTACTGATTTGATTGAAATATTATCATATTGTTTCTGAATCAAATCAATATTTCTTTTGATTTCATTTTTATCAGAAACATCACATTGTTTGAAAATGAATTGAATTTGTTTGTTTGAATTCATCATCAATTCAATTTCCCATTTCATTGTTGATTTTGATAAAATGATAATATTCTTTAGATTTGATGATCTTTGAAGAATCCATTTCAAAATTGGAATAACAATTCCAGTTTGACCAGTAATTAAAAGTGTTTCTTGAATTGTTGTCAATTGATATTGATCTTTGATGATCTTGTGATTTGATAAAGGTGATAATGATGGATTTACTTTGTATTGTTGATTCATTGGTGAAATGATTTCTTCTTCAATATTTTCAAAATTTACAACAAATTTTCCAATATGTTTTGATTGACCAATTGTTTCAATAGCTTCTTTAACTTGATTACTTTGGAATTCTTTTAGAGGAACCATTTTCAAATTTCCATTTGAAATATTATCTAAAAATAATTCCAATTTTCTTGCACATTGACCAGGCATACATTCATTATATACCCATAACTCAAATGAAATAAAAGACTTTGAATATTTAAGTTGACCAAGATCCATTGTTTCATTTTCAATCAATTGGGTGACTGAAAGATCAATTATTCTTCCAACTTTTGAGAGACAATTGAAATTACTTGACATAAAATCACCAGAGAGTGTATTGAGAATGATATCAACTGATCCATATCTCTCTTTGATTTGTGATGAGTATGAATGTGTTCTTGAATTGAAATAATCAGTGATCATATCACCATAATTATCTCTTAAATATTTTTCTTTCTCAGCTGACCCAACACTCACAAATATTTTACCTTTATAATTCTTCCATTTCAAAATATTTAAAGTAGTTAAACCAACACCTCCACTTGCAGTATGAATGAGAATTGAACCAAATTCTTTAATTCTCACAAGAGAGAATAGAGAAAAGTAAGAAGTTAAATATGTAGTTACCAAAGAAGCTGATTCAGTAAAACTTATATTGTCTGGGATTAGAGCCATATTACTTTCAGGTTCAAAAACATGCGAGCCTATTGAATTTAGAGCAATACAAAGAACTCGATCGCCTACTTTAAATTTAGTACATCCTGGCCCTATTCTTGTTACAATTCCAGAACATTCTAATCCGAATGCAGGGTTATAAATATCACTATCTCTTGGGTACATATCCTGAGGTAACAATCCTCTATAAAACATATTATCTTTGAAATTGATTCCAGATGCCATAACTTTGATTTCATAGTGTTTGTTTGGTAATTCTTTCAATTTTGGGTACCATGTCAATTCAAGATTAGAATTACAATGTAAATAGAGATTATTGATATCAGATTCATATGAATTTGATTTCAATTGATCTTGATGTAATCTTTGAACAAGTACTGTTCCATTTCTGATTTTGAATTCTCTGTCAAGTCCAATTATATTTTGGTCCAAGAGTTTAGATATCAAATTGAAATTTAAAGATTTCAAAGTTTCTTTATCAATATTAATAGAAAAAATATCACAAAATTCTTCTTTTTGCAAATATCTATAACATCCAATCAAAGATCCATTTAAATAACTCTTGTTGTTGATATCTTTCTCATTTGAATGTTCAGTTAACAATATCAATTTTGATTGAGATTTCAATTTGTGAAGACTTTGTGAAACTTTGATGAAATCCATTGAAATTTGAATATAATTGTCTTTGTTAATTTCATTTCCAATTCCATAAAAGAAAATCAATCCATTGTTTGGGATATTTTCTAGATTTAAGAAATCATTACAATTCAAGATTTGATAATTTTGGTTTGAAAAAATTGTTTCAATAGTCTTTTTCAATGATTGATTAACAGGTATTGATATAGTTGAAGGAATGATTATAATGTTATTGAATTCTATATTGTTTTTAGAATGAGATATTGATTCTTTTTGATAAATATTCAAATTTAGTTTGGTGAATCCAATTTCAGTTAAAAGTGATAGCAATGAGCTATCTTTAGGATCTTCAAGTTTATCTTGTGAAGTGTTATCCATAATCATTAAACTACCTTTTGGTATCAAGAGATTGTGAATTTGTTGCAGAATAGAATATTGTTGTGTTGAGAAACCCAACAAAGTTGATGATATAACAATCAGATCATAATTTGATATTGGAATGAAGTCTTTGTTTGGATCAAATGATTCAATTCCATGTTGTATTGTTCTATGTCTTATTCTCATATTATTTGAATAATTTTCAAACTGTGGTTTGGATTCACCTTTGTTTGTATTCAAATTAATAATAGTGAAATCATAGAGTATATTTAATTTATCTTTCAAATGGGATTCAATCATTTCAACAATTGTATTCAATTTCAAATCAGGGTTCTCATTGTTATTGAATATAAGAATTTTTATCAAATATATTTGATTTGATCCAATTGAACATTCATCTAAATGATTGAAAATAATTGATTCTTTGGGTTGCCAATGATATGTGAAGATTTCCTTTGATGGATATTTGATATTCATATTTCCTTTTGTTGTTATATGCTTGATTCTGGTGATAGATGTTTCTGTAGAATCAATATGAATAATTGATCTTCCATTGACAGGGTTGATGATATCAATAGTAAACTTTGACTTATTTCCAACAAACTCAATACATTTACTGTAAACAAGAAGAGTTCCGGGTTGATCTAATGTGATATTGGATGGGTAATATATGATTGTTTGAAAACTATCCACTACTATATCTTGAGGAGGATCTAATATTATTTTATATCCATGGTTAGCAGTGTCTATGGTAACTGCATTCAACTCGAATGATTTATCAATATTGGAAACATCAAGTGTACTGAGAACTGATGATGGACCTATATTAGCTGAAATTACCTTTTGGAATGAAGAGCCATAAGGCAATCCAAGGAGTGAAAGTTTGTTGTAAACTTCAGTTTTGTTCAATTTGGTGAGTGAACATTCATGTTTCAGTTGATCAATATCAAATTGTGATAAATTGTAATCAAGTGAATGTAATCCAAATCTTCCATGACTTGATTTTGTCCATTTTTCATTATTGATGTTTCTGAAATAGAAATCAACTCTGAATTCATGTAGAGTCATTGTTTGTTGTATTACAGTTTGAATGAAAACAGGTATATCATTTGATATTACCAAAGGATGTTCAAAATTTAGATTATAAATAGTTAAATCTTGATTTGGATATTGTTTCAATATGATATCGACATATCCACTTGCTGGAAAGATATATTGACCTTTGATAATGTGTCCTTTCAAGAATTGGAATGCAGGTTTCTTCAAATCAATCAATGTTTCAATAACAATATTTCCTTGTTGTTTGTTTTGTCCAAGTAAATTGGATGATGGAATCATTTCTTTTCTTACAATCTTTGGAGGATTCCAATACTCTTGAGTATCCCATTGATATTTAGGAATCCAATCTGTTCTTCTTTTGAATTCGATTGAATTATCATTATCAAGATCTTGAGAATTTTGAAAATTCATTTGAACTCCATTGAGGAAAAGTTGTGATAGACATTGTTGAATTTGATCTGAAATTAATTTCTTTTTGTTCATTATTGATAGTGATATGATTTTATTGTTGATGGTGTTGTTATTTGTTGAAGTGTTTAGGCATTGAGGAATGTACATTGAAAGTGTTGGGTGAGGTGATATTTCAATGTAAATATTTGATGATGATTGTATTTGTTGTTGCGATTGTTTATCAAGAAGATATTGATGAAGAGATTGAATTGACTCTTCAAATCTCACAGGATTTCGAAGATTTTGAAAAATATAGTGATTGTTGTAAAATGATTCATTTTCCATTTGTTTTCCAGTTACCGTTGAAAAGAATGGAATTTTTGGTACTTGAGATGGATAAAGATCGGAAAGGGATTCAATTACTTTATCTTGGATCAAATCTTGTTTACTCGAGTGGAATGAGCATGGTGTTCCTAAAAATGCACTGAATATTCCTTGTTCTTGTAAATATGTCTGAATGAGTTTCAAATTGTCTTCAGATGATGTCAATACAATTGAATCTGGTGAGTTGAAACATGATATTTCAATTTTATCTCTCAATAATTGAAGTTGAGTGGATTCATTTACAATTTCATTGAATTTATTCAATCCAATTCCAATTGAAATCATTCTTCCGCTTCCAATTGTTTGTTGTTGTAATGTTGATCTGAAGTATACAATCTTGATTGCAGTTTCAAGACTGATGATACCAGAACATAATGCAGATGCAACTTCTCCAAAACTATTAAAGTACTTTATTAGAATTATTATGTAAATTGAATATTCATTAATTGTATACATACCTGTGACCAATGACAGCATCTGGTTGGATTCCCCAACTTTTCAACAATTCAATGATTCCAAATTGAAACAAGAATAAACTTGGTTGTGCAATAATTGGGTGATGAATTTCATTTGAATCTTTGGGAATACTTTTCAATCTATCAATAATTGAATATCCAAAATATTGTTTCATCATATTATCACATAACTCAACTGAATTTCTGAATGTGCGATTTGATTGGTGAAGATAATCTAACATTTCATTCCATTGTGGTCCTTGTCCACAAAATACAAATACAATTGATGGTATATCAGTTGTTTGTAAACTATCATAGTTGTTAGAAAGTCTTTTTGATTTTAAATCATCCCAATCTTTACAAGAAATAATGAATTTCTTTTGAAGATTCAAATCTTTTGATTGAGATTGGTATCTTACAAAATCAAGGAATGATTCATCAGTGTTTGGTGATCTTTTGATAACTTCATCAATGTATTGATCAAATGATTTTTGTGAATTTGTTGAAAATGGTATCAGGTATTCGAATTGCTCTTTCAAATCAAAGAATTTGAAGTCAATAATGGTTTTTGATCAGTTTTTTGATTGTATTCTTGAATAACCATGAAACAATTAGATCCAGCAAATCCAAAACAATTTAATCCAATTGAAATAGTTTTATCTTGTGGGAAATCAATTGTGTCAGTGACAACTTGAATATTCCATCCTTCAAAATCAATTTTGGGGTGTGGTTTGTTGAAGTTGATATTTGAAACTAATTTACGATGTTTCATCATCATTGCAACTTTAATGAGACTTGCAACTCCTGATGCTGCTTCACAGTGTCCAATGTTGGATTTCAAACTTCCAATATAGAGTGGATTCTCTTTTGAATGGTGATCTTTGAAAACTCTTGAAATTGCTTCAATTTCGATTGGATCACCAGCTGCCGTACTTGTTCCATGTGCTTCGAAAAAGAAGATATCAGATGGATTAATTTGGAATTTCTTCATTGTAATATCAATATTTTCGAATTGAGCTTGACCTGATGGTTGATTTGGGAAATTCTTCATATTTTTACCATCTTCATTCGAGTTTAAAGCTTTGATAACACAGTAAATCTGATCTTTATCAATGATGGCTTTTGATAGTTTCTTGAGAATAACCAATCCAACACCTTCACATCTTACATATCCATCTGCATCTGCATCAAATGGTCTTGAAATACCACTCTTTCCCATGATTCCAAGTGTAGAAAATCCAATTGAAATTGCAGGATCAAAGAGTGCATTTACACCTCCACAAACTGACATTTGACTTTGACCTGAGATAATTGTTTGGCAACCGAGATAGATAGCATTTAACGATGATGAACATGCTGAATCGATAGACATAGATGGTCCTCGAAGATCAAATGCAAATGATAAACCATTTGATAGAAATGTTGATGATGTTCCGAGTACACCCCAATTTGAATTTTGATCTCTAAGCATGGTGTAATCTCTATTCATTGAACCAATAAAAACAGAGGTATCGGTACCTTTGTATTGAGAAGGTGTGATATGAGCATCTTCAAATGCCTCCCAAAGAACAGTGTACAAGAGTCTTTGTTGTGGATCAATATTCATTGATTCTTTTGAAGAGATACCAAAGAAGAGAGGATCAAAGTTCTTCCAATGTTTCATATCAATTAGACCAGCTCTATTATTAGCCATCATTCCTTGTTCATGGAATGACTTTGACCATCTTTCTTCAGGAACATCATCAACCATATCTAACCTTTTGTTTAATAGGTTCTCCCAAAACTCTTTTGGTGAATTTGATTCTCCTGGAAATCTGCACCCAATACCTATAACTGCAATATCACAATCCATATTTTGCTTTTAATTCTTTATTTGTATTTAATTAAATTAATAAAATTAAAACTGTATTTAAATACAAAACAGTTTGAAAGGATTTAAGTTTATCTATTATATTTTATAGATAATGAAGCTTCGTAGTTGTGGTAAAAATTCGTATAAAAAATATTTATCTATTTTAAAATGTATAGAAAATAAACAAATCCTATCCTTTAATGAAAAGATGGAAACTTTTCTTAATGGTAAAATACAGTGTAAGATTGTACACTGAAAATACCTCTTAAAATTGAAAATGAATTTTTAGTGTTAGTTTATTACGTTTCATCCATTATTTCCACTTAAATTTTCAAAAACAAAAACATAATTAAAAAAAGTGTGGAAAAAGTTTAAAATATTTTGGAGGAATGTATGTTTCGATTGAGTTAAAAGAAAATTTATTAATTATGATCAAATATTAATGTCACTCACTAGAAGAAATATAAGCACCTATAAGATAAATTTAATAAATATATTTGCATTATGGCGAACTGTTCATTTAGTAACCCAAAGAGAGATAAAGATAAAACAGGAGAGTAACTCAATCGAAACTATGTTCCCTATTTGCTGATGGCACATGTAGTACTATAAATACCAAGCCACTTGAGAGATTTGAAATAATGTATGAGATTGAATCAGTAACACATTTTAATATTTTCTATAACAAATCTGATTCTTTTGTTGAGGGAATCTGCTTTGGATCCGAAAATTTCATCATCCACATAGGTAATAGGATTCTTTTCTACTTTTTTGGCTCTCTTTTGAACTTTAAGAGTTTTGAACATATTAACCCTTAATATTAATAACCATGTTTAAATGTTTTAAAAAAACTTATTTTTTCTAAATTGTGAATTTTATACTGCAGGTTATGTCAGATAAAAATAGAGAAAATGATATCATTGAAAATTCTTTAAAATCCAAACCTAAACATCAAGAATTGATGAATGACTACATTAAATATTATCAGACTAAAGAGGAAGAAAAAAAAAAGCAA
This sequence comes from Tieghemostelium lacteum, assembly GCA_001606155.1. Classification (NCBI taxonomy): domain Eukaryota; phylum Evosea; class Eumycetozoa; order Dictyosteliales; family Raperosteliaceae; genus Tieghemostelium; species Tieghemostelium lacteum. The sequence continues at coordinate 490,772 of LODT01000004.1, read as the reverse complement.
CAAGAGAAGGATAAATACAAAAACTACAAGAGTGAATTAGATATCTTAAAAGAAGAGTATAGGTTCATTAGAGATGATGACGAAAACTCAGACGAAAACACATTATCTAGTAATACCATTGATGACTGGAAGAAAAAGATATCCATACAATACTACAATAGATTATATAGGGAATTTGCAATCATTGACCTATCAAAATACAAAACCAATGAGATCGGATTACGTTGGAGAACTGAATCTGAAGTTATCAATGGTAGAGGTCAATTTACATGTGCTAATCGTAAATGTGAATTATTAGTCAATCTAAAACCTTATGAAGTACCTTTTACATATCAAGAAGATAACACTGAAAAGACTGCACTAGTTAAAGTTGTACTCTGTCAAGATTGTGCTAAACTCTTAAACTATACAAACATTAAGAAAAAGAAAAAAGAATTGAAACAATATTTAAAAGAACAACAGAAACAACAATCTTCTAAAAAGAGAAAATCACATCCTAGTAGTGACGAAGATGATGATTATCATGAGAATTCATTACAAGAAAATACAAATAAAAATTAAAGTAATTTTTAGTTACCTTTTTTATTTATTCTTTTTACTACTGTTATTATTATTATTATTTGATTGTTGTTTTTCTTTTTCACGTTGATAAACTTCAGGTGAATAATAATAAATGATATGGTTTGTATCACGTGACAATTCACAGTTATTATTTTTAAAATGAGATGATTTGTAGAATTTCTTGAAGTCATTGATACCCATTCTCTTACCTCTGGCTTCAAAATCTTGTTTGAGAATACTGAGTTTATCAGGAAGTTTTGAGGTTTTGGTGATATGATAGGCAGAGGTTTCTTTAACCATATTTTGCAGTTCATAAGACAACAAATCATTGGTATCTTTACGATAGGTGATATATTTACTATACTTTTTACGAAGAGCATTTGAGGCTCCATACTTTTGACTGTTGATAAAACTATCCAAAATGACACGAATACCAATATTCACATCCTGGTCTGTTACATAATCTCTAAGATGCATTTTAGCATGGGCCTCTGCCATACGGACAATAGACTCAACGTGTCTGACGGTCATGATAGAAGACTCACCACGTAACTCAGAGTACAATTGTGAGATCTTTTCTCTGTCAATTTCAGAAGTTGAAGGTTTGATTCTCTTGGCATAGAGAATATACTTTCTCAAAAGATCTTGGGCGATAGGTGACTGTTCAGTTGCGCTATTCTGGTAGTTAACATCCGGTGCATTTACATTCTTTGGATGCGATCTGATGTGAGATTGCACTACAAACTTAGCTAACTGACCGTCTTTGATGGGGTCAGTGGTATCACGTACCACACATACTATATCAAATCTAGAAAGAATAGGTTCTGTCAAATTTACATTTTGTAAGAGGGTTAGAGAGGGATCGTATTTGCCCTTGTTGGGATTTGCAGCTGCAATTACAGAACATCTTGCAGTTAGTGTTGTAACAATACCAGCTTTGGAGATGGATATACTCTGTTGCTCCATGGCTTCATGGATAGAGGTACGATCTTGGTCATTCATTTTATCAAATTCATCAATCATGCATACACCACGATCTGCAAGTACCAGCGCACCACCTTCCAATGTCCATTCTCCAGTAAGAGGATCCATTCTAACCGCAGCTGTGAGACCAACTGCCGATGCACCTTGTCCTGTTGTATAGACAGCTCTGTGTGCTGTTTTCTCTACATATTTCAAAAACTGACTTTTGGCAGTACCAGGGTCACCTAGAATCAGAACATTAATGTCACCTCTGATAGTGTGCTTACCCTGCACGTCTTTAGGTGTGCCTCCAAAGAGAGCCAATGCCAGACCGATTTTAATATCTTCATGACCATAGATGGAAGGTGCGATCGATTTGATAATCTTCTGCCCGATATTTTCATCTCTTGCCAGCTTTCTAATCTCCTTTTCATCCTGCTCGGAGAGTATAAAACTTGAGAGTAAATCTTCTTTTTTATTTACATAATTTGCCTCAATCATAGTGGCAAATACCGGAAAGCCGTGTTGATGGTTGAGTTTGGTGTCGAAATTGTGTTTGTAGATACCAGTGACTTCAATTTCTTCTCCAGGTCTAATAATATCAATCAAGTCGTCAACCAAGATCACATCTTTAGTTCTAGGCAATCTACCTGCTGGCACTGTTCCTGGAGACTCCTGAAGTGTAATCTTTTGATAATCACGATAAATGGTCTGATCTGAGTTGATTTGGAACGGACCTTTACTCTGGCACTGTGGACACAGCCCTATGGTAATCTGTGCCCCAGAGTCCTGGAAAAAGGGACCTAGGATAGTCTTACACTTTACACAATCATATTTTACATATTTCAACTGAGGATAGACACTGGACCGTCTAGTCACAACGCCACCGACTTTAATCAACCTATTCAAATGACTCTGTCTAATGTCTCTAAGCGACTCACACAGTGGTAAATGTGTGATACGAACATGAATGCATTTTACTATATTTTTGTAGTTTGGAAACATGCTTAGTACGACCTTGAATGCAACTTCATCGAAAATCTCCAACATTTCATTGGGAGCATCTGCAACCCACATTGCAAATATAGTAGCACTGGCCAAGTGTGTAAAGTTCACTAACAAACTCTCCTTGTTTTGGGCACACATTTTTTGAATGGCATCCTTATAAATTAAATTCTCTTTATGATCTTTAAACGATGTCAAAAATGTTGCAAATTGTTTTGAAATCTCTTTTCTAGGTCCAGTTAAACTTATATATTCTCTAAGATTACCTTGATGTTCTTCTAAATTTAACATTTCATTCTATATTTCATATTAATACACAGATATATTATTTAAACTAGTAGTCTATTACAAATAAATACCTCATCGTCATCATCGTCATCATATTCCATTTTAATATTTTCAGAAAATGGTTGATCATTTGTAAATTCTTGTTTCATTTTAACCTCGTGTTTGGACTTTATCTTTTTGTATTGTCTAGGATCACCATTTTCATCTTCTTCATCTGTATCCACTAGATTTTCATCGTCTATATTAGAAACTATACCTGGAATCCTATATCTATATCTCTTGTTTTGGTTTATCTGACTAAAGATTTCTCTATCACGTTGCTTTAGTTTCTGATCAACACTCTGTTTTGCGTTGGTTGGCATTTGTTCGTATTCCTCGTTATCTAGACCTTCAATTTCATATTCATCCATTTCATTCAATTCCTCTCTATCCTTTTCCAACAAATCTTCATCACTGAGATTGTCACCTTCTATATCATTATCACCACTGAGTTGACTTTCGTGATCACTCTCTAAGTAATTCCTATCCTCAAAGTCACTTCCAATCTGTGATGGTGGACTTAATGGTATATCACCATTAGCCTTTTCTAATAAATTTTTATCATCATCATCTAAATCATCCATTATTATATTCTTTCTTTTGTGTGTGTTAAAGTTTAAATAAATCTGAAAAAAAAAAAAAAAAAAAAGGCGGTTTAACAAATTCTAGATTTATTAGAGATTTTAGAATTAATTTTATTTATATTTATTAACTACATTTATTGAAATTATTATTAAACACCTATTTTCATTAAAAATGGAAATTCTATAAAATTATTCTTTTTCTGAGAAAATAAAATAGGAAATTAATTTTTTTGAATTTTTTTAAGTATTCAGTATGCACAGATGGACAATCAAAACACACCACTTGAAAAAAATGATAATATAGAGAGTAAACTTGAAAATTTAAAAATAATAGATACCAACACACCAACTACACCTACAAAAGAAAAAGCTGTTACCAAAAGAAAAAGAATTCAACCCAATACAACACCTGTAATTAATAATACAAATACACCTCTACTTTCAAATATTACATATGATTTAAACTCTTCAATTTCACAAATATTTACAAACTTTTTTAATAATAATAATAATATAAAAACTACTACTACACCTTCTATCCTAAATGTAAATCAACCATTACAATTGACAACCGAAACTGTAACTAATAGCACCACCAATGATAATTCTAAAATCAAAGTTGAAAAGAAAAAAGAAAGAATTAAAAAGGAACCAAAAGAAAAGGTTATCAAAGAAAAAGTAGTAAAGGAAAAGGTTGTTAAAGAAAAGAAAGAGAAAATAGTTAAACCTAAAAAAGAACCAAAGGAAAGAAAGAAAAGAGAATCTAAACCAAAAAAAGAAAAGAAACAAGTGGTGACAAATGAAAACAATGAATCTCTAGATCATGAAGAGGAGATGGAAAAAACTAGGTTAAAAAAGAAAAAGAGAGTTATAATTACAAAATCTCTACAGTTTTTAGAACCATTTGCATTTTTGGTTGTGTCACCCCCATCACTCACCTCCACCATCTATTTAGAACTTAAAGATTTCTTTTGTAAAAAGCAAGAACTTGTTCAAAAACTACAACAACAAAAACAACAACAACAACAACAAAAACAGCAAGTTGAAAGTGAAAAACCATCACAACAAACTGCTCCACAATTACATCATGCATATAACTACTTGGAACAGATTAAATCTCACTATCAAGAACAACCTGAAATTTATCAGCAGTTTTTGGCAATTATGAAGGATTTCAAGAACGAAAATATAGATAAAGCAATGTTGGTTACTAGAGTTGTTGAGTTGTTTGGTGAAAATAGACATTTAATATCGGGTTTGAAAGCATTTTTACCAAATGAATATAATATTGATATGAATACTTGTAAAGATGATGTAAAGTCAGAACCTAAGAAAGATGGTTTACAAAATGATGGTGATGAGTTAATGTCAATATCATTTACCTTGCCAGATACAATATATAATAGTTTAGAAAAAGAAGGTATAAATGTGGATCTATTGTTAATGGAAATTAATAGTATAGAACAGTTATCTAATAATCAATGGAAATTGTCAATTATTGATCATTTATATTCACTGAATATAGAGGGTAGCCAATTTCAATTGAATGGTCAAGTTGGTAATCCTTGTCAGCAATTGGAATACAATAAGTTTTTAAAATTGCAAAAAGAGTTATGGTGGGTGAAAACCACAAATAAGTGGTTCATGACAAAGAGTGGTAATAATCAGTTTAAGAAGGTATCACATTTGAAGATTTGGTTGGGATTTTTGATTTTGGAGCTTTGGTATAGATTGGTTTGGGCAAGATACACTCAGACTGTGTACACTGAACTGTCTGGAAAGGATTTGGAAATTCTTTCAGATACTTTATCTACCTTGGGATCACCGGATTTGGAATTGGAGGATCATGATGCTATTGAATTGGAAGATCTTGGTAATAGTAGTTTAAATGATTCTGATGACTCTGATGATGATAGTGAACTTGATGATACCTCATCGGATGACGAAGAGGTAGATTACCAAGAAAATGAAGATGAAGACGATGAGGATCAAGAAGAAAACCTAGTGAATGATCCTTCACTATATAACAAGCATTTAGATCAACTAGTTCATAACACTACTGTAAATATTCCTAAACAAATACCTCCTAGTACAACTACAACTACAACTACAACAACTACCTCCGCATCTGAGGTAGATGATGTTGACATGGATTTAGGAAATGATGACGAAGAAGAGGAAGAAGAAGAAGAAGAACAAAGTGAAATTATAATTGAAGATGAAGTCATTAGAGACCAATTCGATTTGATTCCTAAAGTTGTATCATTATTTTTTGTGCATGGGTCAATGACAGATATCATCAATGAAATTGAATCAGAGTATTGGGAATCTGGTATTTGGAATATAAAAAAAGCGATAGAGGTATTTAGTCAATTTATTCACTCTTACTACAGAGACAATAAGTCACTGCCATCTATGACATTTGCAGAGATTCATGAGAGTATACATAAGGTCTATCAGAAAAAGTACCAAAAGTTTATCAATAACTTAGGTTTGGAATTCAATCCTGATGACCATTATCAATGGAGATGGTCACCTTGGACAATGTCTTCAAACTTAGAGTTTATTGACAGAATCTATGTTCAACAATTTAGAAATCTCACACAGAATGGACAGGTCTCACACAGTCACAGTTTCTATTACTTATTTCCATATTTTCAAGAAATGAAGCCACCTTCACATCCTATAGGTGACTATTACCACAGTTTGAAGTCTCGTCTTGAGAAGCAGGGTCTTCTCAATAGAGAAGTTGAGAAAATCATTGAGACTCTTGATAGACTACTAGAGGAACGTCAATTGATTTCTCAATCATCTAATAAGACAATAGATGAAAATGAACCTGAAATTTTGAAAGCTGTAAATGAATATCAACAAAACCGTATCAAATACCTAGACCAACTCATTGCTACCCTAAAAACAGAGTATCATAAACTTACCAATAGATTTGATGAGTTACCTTCAAAAAAGAAATCTTCAATCCGATCAAAAATGGTACATAAGCAACAGCCATTAAAATCAACTACTGATACTTCAACATCCATGTCAATCGATACACCTTTACAAGATAAAGAAAAAGATTCAACCAATAAAGATAGTTAAATAGATATTTTTATTTACAAAACATAGTATAACAAATAAACCAAATTGATTTTCAAAACCTATGTATCAATTTCTTTTTTGGGTGTTGATAAAGGGGTTGTTTCTAAATTAAATAAGAATTTTTGTTTTGAAATACCATGTTTACCCATATAGCCAACAATCTCACCAGTGGAAGAAACTACTCTATGACAAGGTATGATAATTGGGAATTTATTAAGTCTGCAAGCAGATGCAATAGCTCTTGAATAGCAACTTGTATATCCCATTTCTTTAGCCATGGTACCATAGGAAGTAGTTTTTCCATAAGGTATCTTTAACATTTGTTTCCAAACAGCTTGTTGGAATTCACTTCCTTGTTTATAGTCAATTGGTGTTTTAAACCACTCATTTTCATCAAATAGTCCACCAAAGTATCTTTCTAATTCTTTTTTGAATTGATTCGTAATGATATTACATTTGTACAGGGATTTATCATCAGTACTGTCAATTTCAATTTGCAATAACTCCTTTTCATTAGAATAGAACCCTATTACACCAATTCCAGTTTCAAATTGATCAAAATAAATCTGTGTTTCTTTGAATTTTTTTTTTTGTGAAGGATTTTTGTCTGAGTCTCTTTGTCTTTTGCTCATTGTATGTGTGAAACAAACATTCTCTTATCTTTAGAATTTTTTTAATTGAAACAGCTAAAATTTTTTTTTCTAAGAAATTTTATATTAAATAGTCATGTTACCAAATTTCAAAAAGATAATATTTTTTATAAATAATCTATTAATTATTATAACTTACTTATAAATGAAGTTCAAATAATTTTTGTAAAATGACGAATAATTTTTTTTTTTTCAAATTTTTTATTTTGATCTTCATTATTAAGTGATTACTCAATAACAATAGTAATAAGATGTTCTCAAGATTTGGAAGATTTTCACGTTTTATCCCAATGGGTGTTCAAGCATTTGGAGCTAGAACATTCTCCACTGCCACTAAATTGGCATTAAACAGTACCACATCTAAAGTAATGAATAAAAAGACCTTGTTGACAACTGGTATCATTACTACTTCATTGATCAATGTTATCAACTGTGCTGATACTGTACCAGTTTATGGTGCACCAGGTACTAAACAAGAGAGAACTTTCATTGCCATCAAACCAGATGGTGTACAACGTGGTCTTGTTTCTGAGATCATTGGACGTTTTGAAAAGAAAGGTTACAAATTGGTTGGAATGAAAATGATTAACCCAACCAAAGCACAAGCTGAGGAACATTATGCTGATCTCAGCTCAAAACCATTCTTTAACGGTTTGGTTAAATACTTTACCAGTGGTGCTGTTGTATGTTTAGTATTTGAAGGTAAAGGTGTTATCAAAGGTGGAAGAGTTTTAGTAGGTGCCACCAATCCAAGTGATGCCAACCCAGGTTCAATTAGAGGTGACTTCTGTGTTGATATCTCTAGAAATTTAATTCATGGTTCTGATGGACCAGAATCAGCTAAAGCTGAAATCTCAATGTGGTTCAAAGACTCTGAAATCACTCAATGGAATTTCATTACTCCAGTTTATGAATAAACAATATCACCAATATTGAAGCTTGTATGAAAAAACGTTGTAATAAAGTTCATAAAAATTAATTTTAATTATTTTATTTCAATTTTTATCCTTTGTGTGGGTTCCAAACAAATTAATTTTTACAACATGTTAAATAGAGTTTCTCAACAAATAACTAAAATTAATAGACTTAATCATGTTAGATATTATTCAAGTACTATAGTTAAAAATGGAATCAGTGATGTAAAGTTAAATGATCAGAGTAAAGATAGCAAGAGTTATATTGATATGCATGACAAGGTAATAATGAATACATATGGTAGAGTAACTGACTTTGTAGTTACACATGGCAAAGGATCCTATCTATACGATATGAAAGGAGATAAATATTTAGACTTTGGCGCAGGAATTGCAGTGAATGCTTTGGGTCATTCTGAAGATCACTGGGTAGAGGTTCTCTCATCTCAAGCTAAAAAAGTAACACATCTCTCTAACCTCTACTATAACCAACCTGCAATTGAGTTGGCTCAAAGTTTGATTAGTAACAGTAAACAATTTGATAAAGTATTCTTTACCAATTCAGGAACAGAGTCTAATGAAGCCGCTCTGAAATTTGCAAAAAAGTATGGAATTTCAAAATCACCAGAAAAGTATGAGATTATTGCATTCACTCAAGGTTTCTCTGGAAGATCAATGGGAGCACTCTCTTGTACTTATAAACAAAAGTACAGAGAGATATACGGTCCTTTGTTACCAGGAGTTCACTTTGCAAAATACAATGACATTGAGTCAGTTCGTAAACTGGTGGACAAGAACAAGACTGCTGCTATTATTATAGAACCTGTACAGGGTGAAGGAGGTCTTGAGGCAGCTTCTGTGGATTTTATGAAGAGTCTCTATGAACTCTGTCAACAGAATGATGTTGTTTTGATTGTTGATGAGGTTCAATGTGGAATTGGAAGAACAGGTAGATTATGGGCACATGAACGTTTCTTGGATGTTTGTAAACCTGATATCATGACACTTGCTAAACCATTGGCTGGAGGTCTACCAATTGGTGCTGTATTGGTTACTGATAAGATTGCCAATGTAATGAAACCAGGTGATCATGGTACTACTTTTGGTGGAGGTCCTTTGATTACCAAGGTTGGTGGATATGTGTTTAATAAGATCGCTCAAAAGGAGTTTCTTGATAGTGTAAATGAAAAAGGAAAGTATCTATTGAATGGGTTGGAGACACTACAAAGAAAATATCCAACTATTATAAAGGAGTTACGTTCGACTGGTGGTTTGTTTATTGGTTTGGAACTCTCTCATCCTGTCAAGGATTTCATTAAACAAGCTCATGAAAAGGACAAGATTTTATTAATATCTGCTGGTGACAATACCATTAGACTTTGTCCACCCCTAAATATCTCAAAAGACGAAATTGATCAGGTGCTGGGTTGCATTGAAAATTATTTACAATCATATAAACAGTAGATTTAAAGGATTAACTTATCTTTTAACAACATCAAATATATCTACCGTTATAAAAGATAAAATTGGTACAATGGTTTTTGGAAAATTTAACTTGGATTAGCAATTATGATGATTTGTTTTGAGACAATCGAGTGGTGATTGAGGATTGAGAATTGGTGGAGTATCATACTGATTTTCAATACTTTGATACTTGGATGTTTATTTATAAGATCAAATAGTTTTCTACATTTATCTGCAAAAGTATAGATATTTAACAAATGGTTAATTTATTGTTAACAGTTCGAATGTAAATTTTGTATTTTTATATTCATTTTTTAATTGGGAGTTTAGGGGATAAATGAGTTTTTTTGAACAACTCAATAGAGTGAGATAATTTGACATAGAGAAGTTCATTTACATTTGGATTTGTTACACCAATTGTAGTTCTTTTTTGGTCTCTTTCAAGTAGTGAGAGTGTTTGAGGTGGGTCAAAATCCAGACAAATACCTTTAGAAGGTACCAAGGTAACTTGTTTGATTACAGAATATAATACATTATAGATAAATGTACTATGTAAGAGATTCTTTTTGTTTTTAATCAATATTATGCTCTGATCAGATATGATGACAGTTTGATCGGGATTGATAACCTGATGCCATATATAGTTTTCGTGTGCATGTTTACCCTTGTGAGAGGTTTTTAAAAGGAACCATCCTTCAGATTCAGGATGATTGAAGGTACATAATACACCATCGCTAGGGAAGTATCTAGGTGGACGAACTCTATCAACATCAACTTGTAGATTAGTTGTGTTCTTTATACCCTCAGTAGCCTTGGTGGTTAAATCAATTACAGCAGTAGCTGGTTTGACAGCAACACCTACAACACCTTGAACAAGGCCTTTGGCTAAACCAGCTAAACCACCCTTCTTTGCTCCTTCAACAGGTTTTGTTACAATTCCAGTTATACCTTGTAATAAACCTCTACCAAGACCAACACCACCCATTGCCAGACCTTCACCAATATGTTTAGGTTTTCTTGATTGTTGAATTTTTCTTTCATGTAGATATTGATCATCAAAAGAAAGGTTAGCAACACCCGTACCAATAGTAGAGGTGATCTTGGACAGTGTGTTAAATGTACCATAAATGGAATTCTTTACTAATGAGCTGGTACCCTTTGCAAGACCTTTACCAAATTCAGCTGGTGATTTTACAATACCTTGAGCAGGTTCGACAAAGAAATCGTGAACACCAGTACCAAAATTTCTAAATAAACCAGCAGGGTTACCAATAGCATCAATAGATCCAAGGATAATATAGAATTGTCTAAGAATTTGACTAATATAGGATGACTTTATCTTTTCAATAAAGGTGTTTCTGGATGAGAATGGATGTTCCATAATTAATCCATTTAAAGTTATAGGTGCACGATCAAGTTTTGTCAATGACAAACCCAAACCTTCAATCGAAGATAATATCTTATGATTGGTTTGGAATAGACCATCATTTTGTAGAGCCAATGTAAGATTTAATTTAATTGGATTCAATACCATCAATACAAAATATAGCATCTTCATAGAAGAGGAATCTAGAGATTTTGGTTTAATATCAACAGAACTGTACAGTTTTTTTGGTTCAAATTGATAATATTGAAGACTTGGTGAAGATCTAGAAGAGGAACTTGATGAACTAGATGAGCCAGCTGTATTAATTGTAGAAGTAGGTGCTGAGTTGGTGAAATCAGGTAGAGTAGAGAAGAAATCCAACAATACTTTAAGCCAATGATCTTCAAATTGAACATTCAATTCTTGTACCAATACAGAGAAATATCTGAAATAGTCAATGTTATTAACAGTTGATTTGACCAATGACAAATGAAGGAAATCTTTTCCTTGTGTTTTCTCATCATGTACACTAGCTAGAATGACAGGGAACTCTGTTTTTACCAATTGATTGTCAATTTGGAATTCAGCTAGTTTGATTTCAAGTGTATTCTCTACATGGCTTTGTGTCATCTGAATGAAGAGTTCTTTCATTGAGATGTATGCCAACTCTAGAGGTGTTTGGTCAATTATTGATATACCTATACCTTTCATTCTGATAAAGAGATGGTATTCAGATGTGTCTTGTGACTGAGATAAAGAATTATCCTCAAGTTTCTTTAATTTCTTGTAACGTCTTTCATTGGTAGAGAATTGTATCAATCTAGAGCAACCTTCAATACTAATGGTAATATAAATTGTTATCAGTTTGTCAATAACACATTGGTAGCCCTTGATCTTATTGATATTAATTCTCTTTTTGATTGGTTTATCATTTATAGTGGCATGAATAATGTAATCACCAGATGGATCATCCCAACCAAAGTTTTGTTTACCACCAGATGGGATGGTATCAATCAATTGCTCATGGTCCTTTTGGTAGTATTTGAGGATGAATTGTGTGTCATTTTGTACAAGATAGGGTGCGGATTCATCTTTGACATTTGGAATAGTTACATAGAGTGTTCCATTTTGATCCTGTATATTTATATGATAGAGCAGACGTATATTATTATCCTCGGATCTACATTTTACAGCATAATCACTTGCACTATCAATAAAGAAACCACCAGAATGTCTGTATTTTTCATTACCTGGGGGTAATGGTTGGATACAAATCTTTGTATCTTGAGTCTTATTTGATGGCCAATGATATGGTTTAAATTCACCTGGCTCAAGTCTCATCTCACCAACAACTTGACAACCACTATTGTGGTGATGTTTAGTTATTATTGATAAACAACCACCTCCAAGACCTGGATTGTTATTATTGTTATTGTTGGCCTCTTTACTATCTTTATCATGTTTATCCTTTTGATCGAGGAACTGAGATACCAAAACTGGATAGGTGAGAGTATTGTGTATAACATGTCTTGGTGAGAATGTTACAATCTTTGATAGGCCAAATTTAGAATTTTTACAAAATTCTACTTTGTAACTGAACTCATAGACTCCATTACCAGGGTTTGGTACGAGTACTGGGTTGGCATTACCAACTGTAATAATAGGGAATGATGGTGAATATCTCTTTTTCATCTTTTCATTTGGAGCTTGTGGTTCATCTTTACTGTGAGTAGATACTTTAATCTTCATTGAACTGCTACTAAAGAGTACTGGCAAATGTGGTTCTTGATCCATTTCATTAATAGGAATTGTCAGACTATCGTGATCACCCAATTTAACTTGTAGTGGTAATAAGGTGTTATTAACCAACCAATATTGACAATAGAAAGAAAGCAATCTAATACCACGAATATTTTCTGTCTTTTCAATATCCAATACCAAATCTCTGCAGCTGTTAGTCAATTTAAATTGTTTGGCTATATTCGGAGAGGAAGAGTCACCAGAGATAATGTTATGTTTAGTTTCTGGGAAACCTTCAAGATCGCTAATTACAGCAGTTAGAGGGTTTCCAGGTGCATAACAGTAAATATCAATCAAATCTCCACAATTCAATCTAATTTTTTCAGCACCATTCAAAGAGATATTAAATGGATGGGGTAATAGATTTTCAATTTGAATTGGTGGATAGAATTGAATAGAGTAATAGTTTTTACCAGTACTGTGATAATCATGCTTCTGACACACCAAAGATATAAAACTAGCCTTATTTTGAGAGGAGGTATCTAATAGTTTAAATAGTTTAGAATCCACTGTCATTAAAGACGACATTTCAACAGTTTCAGACCACAAACCAGAATCTTGGAGACGGAAGCTAAATTGTTTAAAGCTATTAGACATCATCAATGGCAATGAGAATCTTGTATTCTTTTGTATATCCATAGTTGTATTGTTATCAAATTTAACTGACAAACTGTGATTAGTATTGTTTTCAAATTGATAGAGACTTTTTAGGATTACAATTTTACTGCCATCAGGTCTCAATCTAACTTCACATAGAACTTCATTTATCAGTGTCTGTACGGTACCCACGTTAACTGGTGGGTTTGATGTGGTTACATTTTCTTGGTTCCCTTTAACATTGGTAGAACTTGTGCTTTGTAATTGATAAATAATGAAACCAACTGAATCCAATGAAATATTATTAACAGTGAAGTTGTTGATTTTCAGAGTAAGTTGTAAATGATCACCAATTGTAGAATCTCTGCTCTTACTTAATTTAACTGGTACCGGTACAAGTTGTGAACCAGAATCCAATTTGTAAAAGGGTGTTTCATATTTTGGTAAGCTATATTCCAATTCCAATCCAGTTTCATTTGATATCCAATGTGAATGGAACTGTTGTTTAGATGACATGCTACTCATCATACTACTATTACTTCCACTACTATTATTATTGTTAGTTGATGTTGTAGTTGTATATTTGTTATCATCTAAATGTTCATCAGTGAAACCAACAAGATGTTTTGTCAAAATTGATGGTGTAATCAACTGATTTGTCTTTACAGTTCCCTTTCTATTATTAGCCTTTTCATTATTTTTATCAATCATATTGATTAATTGAATGGTTGAATAGAGGGATTGAATTAAACCATAGGATACATTGATATTGAGTACGTCCTTTGTTGCCATAAAGCTACCTCTGATTTTACCAGATGGATAGTATTTCTTTAGATCAACTCTAAATTCCCAATCTTCAATAAGAGGTTCAAATTTCATATTAATCTCATTAAAGTAGTCTGCTTTTAGAGTAATTACAGTCTTTAGTTGTAAATCAGTTGACCAATTACAACCAGATGCGTCAATGTCAGATAGGAATATCTCTGCTAGTGGTAGATAGATCTCTGGTGACTCGTTGATAAAGAGAATTGACAAAGTAGGGCATTTGAATGTCAATTTTTCATTTTGGCCATAAAGAATATCCTCTTTCAATGATGGTAATTGTGCCATGGATGATGAGGATGCACTAAAATCTGTGCTAGTGCCAGCAGAAGAAGTTGATCTATTCAGAGTAGAGGTTGTTTGTGATGCATTATGTGCTGAAAGACTCTGATCTAGACGTTGAGAAATGTGTTTTTGTTGTTCTAAAATGTGATTTGCAATATTAGATATTGTGGTAATATCATCATAGGAAAAGAACAATTTTAGAGCACTGCAGTCAATTTGGATATCTTGATTCCATTCAGTTTCTGAACCAGTCAAATTAGATTTGGTGTAGATGATCTTTATCAACTCAATTGGTTTTAGAATTTGAATTGGTCTAGATCCTTGAGATTCATAGACTTTACTAAAATCAATACTACCTTGCATGCCACTACCACTATTGGAACCAGCACTGTTGGTTCCAGAAAATGAGACTTGTGATTGGTCTTGAACCTCATTACTAATTGGTCTATATATATCAATTTTAGTGTTTTGTATACTGATTTTTGCATTTTCAATTCCTCTTGGGTCTCTCTTAAAATTCAAAGTCAATTTAGTCTTGAAGGTAAGGCATCTAGTGACCTCACTTTCATTTTCAACTAGTGTAACTGTTGGATTTACCATTGCATTTAATGTAATTGATGGTTGTCTCTTGGGTTTGGTTTGTTGATTTGGTGATGCAGTGGAAGCAGATCTATTTCTACTGCCAATATTAATGTTACTAGAATTATTGTTATTTGGGTTGGAGGCAGAAGCTGATACGAATTTACTACCAGATTGGTCATTACTGGTTTGTTCATCATCTGAATCCATCAATTGATTTTCAATATCATCAATATCATGTAGATCAAATATCTTTTTCTCCATTTCCTTGTCTTTAATTGGTTTGGTGAAGAATTCTGCAATTAAGAATAAAGGTGTAGGAGAAAGGAATAAATTGGGTTTGCTGATATCAATGTTGATGTATTGATCACCTAGTGTATTCTCTCTGATATATCCAAGTTGGATAAAAGGTAGTTCTTGCTGTGATGAGTTCTTTAAAATTGATTTAAAGATATTTTTTGATGATTTTCTTGTATCAGTCAACAGTATAGATTTCATTTGCAGTTGTAATTTAGTCTTATTGCTATTGGTATTACATAGCTCAACTAGAGTATCTCTGATGGTAAAATGTGCAATTTCCTCTTCGTGGTTGATGATGCTAAAACTGAAGTGCTCCATTTTGATGTTGATTCTGGAAACAACTTTACCCATGCCTGCTATTACTTCATTCTCTGTGAAATATTGCATATCAAATTCTGCTTGTGCTTGAATTTGGTTAGAAGTCAATGAATTAGATGGTAATGCTTTGATAGCATTATTTCTGAGGGTTTTAATTTCATTAATGTGTTGATTAGTTTCTTCCATCTGCCCTGTCAAGCTATCAGCCATTGCCAAATAGAATTTATATTGTTTCTCGTCGAGGAGGAATGAGATCTTTGGAACTACAATATTCATATTCATATCTTCAATATCCGGATGAACATTTGGTTGTTGCAATGTACGAGACAATGTAATCTCCAATGATAATTTCTCAAGGAAATTACTAACACCAAATTCATTGTGTATACTGATGCTGGTATTTTGAATTTGAATTTTCATATTATCCATTGGTGATTTAGCTTTTGGGTGATCTGAGAATGAATTGGAAATTAGGACTTTACCTAGCTCCATTTGGATCTTATTTTGATGTGTACTAGATTGAGGGATAACTAGAATTGGTGTCTCAATGTCAATATTCATTTTCATTCTAGTTATTGGGTGACTATCACCTTGTCCACCATTGCTACTAGTGAGTGTAGGTGACTGTTGACCTGGTGATTGAGTTCCAGGACTCTGTTGCACAGGAGATTGAGCGATTGGACTAACTTGTTGAGGAGATTGAGCTTTAATATCTTCACTTTGTCCAGGTACTTTAAAGTATGGGTTCAGTACAGGTTCAAATGTTCCACCCAAAAAGTAATCTTGGACAGTCAATAGGAATGGTAGATTTGCATGAATGATAATAGAACGAACATTAGCCTGAATAGATGATTCATAACCTTGGTAGTCAACCAAGTTTGCTGGATGTGTCTTGAATTGGAAATCAACCATAGTTTGTTGCTCATGGCTAGGTTTAATAACATGCTTGTAGGAGCTCTTTAATGCTTGTGGTGTGAAATCCTGTAGAATCATATTCGATAATGATCCACTAACAACTAATCTAGTGTCTCTATAGGAAGTTACCTCTGTTTGGAATCCATTAATACTGAACAAACCTAATAGATTATCGTCATCTTGATTTAAAGCCAAACCTAAACTCTTTATAGATACCTTGAATCTAAATCCAATGTATTCAGACAATGGTTTCTTTTTGGGTACTTGGAATCTGAGAGTTCTTAGTACTACTCTTCTTGTTCCACCAGTTGATGAACCTTCAACGGGTTTGGTTCCAGTTGCATTGGTGGAGGTATTGATAGCACCTTGAACTCTTGTTGTGGTACTCGAGCTTATCAATTTTGGAGTCTGTTGTTGTATTACTTTAGGACCTTCTATAGTTTTCATCAAAAGTAACAACTGATAGATTGTAGATGGATTAATGACAAAATAAAAGTTTTGAATGTTCAGTTGTACGTTGAAATCCAGTTTTTGGTATTCTGGTGAATCAGAGTTGATTTGTTTGAAATCCATCAAAACCATTGAACTAGACTCACTGGAGTGGTGTACAAACTCTGGAGATGTTAAATGACCCTGTAAGTCTTTGAATGGATTGGAAGTAGCCAGCTTTTTTAATGAATTTTTAGTGAAGTTATCCAAAATTTGCAGAGATCCCATTTCAAAGCTACCATGCATATCATAGGTTCTCTGTACAAAGTTAACAGAAAGATCCTGTAGGCTGAGTGTAATTAAATCTGTTTGTTGATTGGCTAAATGTACATTAATAGATTTAATGACAAACTGTGCCGAAATATTTCGGTGGTTCAAAAGCAAATTCTTTTGGAATTCAGTCTTTTCCTCAGTGTTTGCTGTTAACTGTTGTGTGGTGACATCAATGGCTTTGGCAGGGGTATTTGTAGAGCTAGTGTCAGTTGGGATACTACCAGTGGAGGGTAGTGATAAAACTTGTTTATTTGCATGAGCATTAATATCATTTGTAATGGACTCAGCTAAAGATAGTAGTTGTTTAATTTTCTTGTCAGAGAGCATAACATCAAATTGATTTAATTCACCTTGAATCTTCAATTTGGTCAAAGTAAGGTTATCCTGTTGAATACAAGAAAATACCTTGAGCTGAATATCAAATTTATGAATAATGTGAGAATCCTTTTTGAGACGATTATCATTCCAGACCATGCTTAAATCATCAGTTAACAGTACGTGTACGGATTCTAAAGATACAAGGAATTTATCATAGAAATCATTTTCATTGGCAGTTGATCCTACAATTTTACCTTTGATATTGGCATCAGTGAGATCAGAACGTACTTTAAAATTACCCAAATCTACAACCAATGCATTGGTCTTGTTGTCCATATTAGATACAACAGTTTCTGGAATAATGAAAACAGGTGCATGGATATTGACAAACAATGCCAAAGTCTTATGGTTATCAATGGCATCTTGTAATTGTACTTTCGCACGTTCAGTAAAGTTTACAATATGATTACCAGCTCTATTAGAGATGTTTGTAATATCCAAGTTTGGATCATGGAAGAAGTCAACAACTTTGAATATCAATGGTTTAACAGCTACCACATTCAGAGGATCCATATTCATCTCAATAAAGAGATCTTGGTTCTTATCAGGAGGACGAGTATCTACAATGACACTGGCAAATGTACCAGTTCCCTTAGTAGGTATACTACTGATAATCTTTGGAAACTGTGTCTTTTTGGTGTACTGGTCATAGACTTCAAACAATTTAATAGATGCTGCCAATTTAATACCTTCATTTCTCTGTTCAAATTTAACCAACAATGCAGAATAGGTAGCATCCATGAACACCTGGTCATTGTCAACCAATTGAATGTTGAAACCTTTCATCTCAAGATTTGCAACAACCTTTATCCAGTCAGGTGGTTCCTCTACAGAGCCAACAACTTCTGAATACTCAATAGTCTTATAGAGTTCATCCCTCTCGTCTTTAGACAACTGTACAATTGGGGCCTTCTCTTCATCTTCTTTTTTCTTTTGAGTTGAAAACAAATTAGTAAAGAAACCTCTTTCCGATTTCTTACTATCCAGAAACTCTTTTCTCTGTTTGTTTCTCTCAGCTTCTTTTTTAATTTCAGCATAGGCTAGAGAACGGAAATAAATAATGTCTTCAAAAGACAGTTTATCTTCTAGTTGTTGTATGGCTTTTTGTTCATCTTTGGTCAATGGTTGTAACCATGTGATTTTTGGCAGGGATCTCTTAAACAATTGAATGTATTGAATACGATCCCTTCTTCTCTCCAGTAGATAAGCCCAAGATCTCTTAAAATACTTTTGACGAATCTGTTCCAAGTGTACTTGAATTACATATTTCCACCATGCTTTTGGATTTTGATGAACAGTAGTAGTAGGTCTATACTTAAGATATTTAATATCTCTAAGAAATTCATTGGTGAACTGAAGTACATGTAAAATGGTTCTATATTGTAGTGAGGATAGAGAAACTGTAATTTGTGAAAATATACAGTCTGAAATTATTTTTGGTATTGCTTTATCTATAATCTCATTCTTATTAATGGTTACCTGATTTATACATAATTATATTAATTAACATATTTGAAATATTTTCATTTTAATCATAAAATACATACTTTTAATTGAGAAGAAATTGGTTTTACTATAAACTTTTTCAAAAGTATTGGTGAGGTATTTTGGTCTGGAATAATATCTAGAAATCTATTTACAAAGTCTGAAGTTGATAGGTTTTGGAAGGATTGAGTAGATTCATCAATGTAGACACCTAAAGAATGCATTTCAGCCAGTTTACGAATAACCTGAGTCTTTGAACTATCAATAAACGATGGGATCCAACGTTCATCACAAGACTGAGCCGATATCTTATCAAGTGTTACACCGATACTATACATTTTTCCTAGATCATTTTTGTTTTCAAATCTAATGTGTACCTTATTGACAACAATTTGAAGATTATCTATAATCTTGGTAACTAGACGGTTGGTAAAAGTGTCTTTTTCCTTCCCAGTACCAATTTCATTTTCTTCTGCCTCCTTTAGAGATTTTATCCATTCATAGTTTTCAAGCTTATTTCTCTTGATCTTTTGTTGTTTTTCCAATTCCTCTTTTTCATCGTATTTGTATGAATGGGATTGTGGGACTGCCAATGCAAATATCTGGTCTATATGAATGATAACTGGTTTACTCTTTAAATCCTTCCAAGGGACTTTTAATTCTAATCTACCTAGAAACCCTTTTTTAACTTGTACAGGTAGATTGATAGGTAGATTCGCGAGGGCATCTTCTTTTAACTCTAAATTGGTCAATGTTACATTTCCACCAAAAATTCCAATTTTCAATTGGTCTTTGTTTAGATTCTTTACATATTCTCCTAGTACTCTAGACAAGACATCGGAGACTAATCCTTCAAAAACCATTATCTATATTAAAGTATTTTTAAAATAATAATAATAATAATGTGTATAATAAATTAAAAAAATTAACACAAATAATTATTATAATAATTATTTCAAATAATGAAGAGATATTTATAAAAATAAAAAAAAAAATGAAATTTTTCCACTTCACTTTTCCCAAGACAAGTCTCTTTATTTTTAGAGAAAGAAAATATTATTAGATTTTATTTATAAAATATGTACATTTACAATATTAATATTGTTTATTTAAAGAAACTTTTGGTTGTTCATCAGTAGAAGTATCACTGGTTGAGGGTTGTTGATATTGTTGCTGTTGTTGACCATCAATAGGTATGTTATAGTAATTAGGTTGTAACTGATGGCTTTGACCACTAAATGGTTGCATTGGAATAACCTGGGAGTTAACAGGTTGATTGGGGTTAAATGGCTGATTTGGTTGAGTTGAATAGTAATATGTCATTGGAACATATTCAGTATTTGGAGTGGTTGGGTAGTTGTAAGGGTAATCTACAACTACAATAGGTGGGTTCTGCCCTACTGATTCACCATTACCGTTATTGGGTAGAATGACCTCACACCAAACCTTCTTTTTATGGTGACCTTTTCTGTTTCTCCATTCTACAATTTTTATCTGCCAATTGATTCCAAATTCATTGGTGTAGGAGGTATTTAGTCTATCTACTGCCAAAATTAGATTTCTTTGATATTTACTTCTGAATGTGCACATTAGAATCAACAAGAATAAACCTGTCAGACCTAAAAGAATGATACCAATATACCAGTATATGGGAGTGTATGAACTCGTTCTTCTGGATTCACCAACACCCAATATAACTGCACCAATCAATAGAGTTGGTGCCAAAGATAGCAGTTGACCTACTAATGTAAATAGGGCAACTTGGTTCAACTGCTTTATAGATCTTGAATATCTGTCAGCATTGAGATGGTTATTCAATTCAAAAGGCATATCCTTTTGAAATTCTCTTTTTACCAATCCTTTTCTTTTACTTCTTATAATAACTTTTCCATTACTTGACAATGGATAATTAAATTTTGATATGTTCATCTAATTTTAATTAATTATTTTTCTTCTGTATCTCTCTAAAATTTAAATATATTTTTACTGTAATAAATTAATTATAATTTTACAAATAAAAAATACAAATGAATTAAAATTATCTTAAAAACTAATAGTCTGAAACTTTTCTATGTTTTAGAAATTCAAATAAATAATAATAATTAAAATAAAAAAAAAAACTTTAAATTTAATTTATTAACCACCCCCCCACATTCACACCTTATATTTTAACATTAATATAAAAAAAATTCTGTACTTTTTTTTTTGTTAATAAATAATATTAATATATTTACTTGTAACACTTTAATATCCATTTTAAGAAGGCTTTAAATTAAATTTCCAAAAATACTTTATATTTTTAGATAAGTAATAAGAATCTCTAGTAAAGTCAAATAAATCCTGATTTCTTTTATTCAGAATAGGAATAATATCAAAACTACAAATTAGTTATTAAATTTTAACATAAAACTAATATCTAAAATTAAATTATCTATAACTATTTTGGAACATTTGTTTTTTTTTTACACCATTTTAAATTTTAGTTAATATCTTTGAAGTTTTAAATGTTAAAATCATTCATATCCAATTGGTCTATCACTCAATTTATACAAATAACATCTATTTCACAACACAATGCATATAATACCAGTTTTTCACATCAAAATCTAGCGCAATATCATATAACATATTGAATGTTTACTAGGATCAGCATACGAAGAAACATATTTAAAATTTTATGAATCAGTCAAAATGTACTAGGAAATCACATTAAACCCATACTTTATTTAACATATAAAAAATATTCTGAATTATCAGACTTGAATTATCTTTTATATTGAATAACAAATATTAGAGTTGTATGGTTTTAATTAATTCAATAGATAAAGTTGATTGTTGAATTCTAAAAAGAGTTTGCATTTCACAACAGAACAAAAATCTGTTTCAAATTTATGAAATATGCCATTCATGTCACAACTGACGATAAGAAATTGAAAAATATGAAACTCTTTATTCCCATCTGACAAACTTGTTAAATCTATTTTTCAAATTTACAAGGCCTCTCTTGAAATCAAATATTTGTGATTTATCAATAAAATTTCTTTTATAAATTGAAAGAGGTGTGAAGTTATATAAAATTAAAAATGCAGAAAAATATCTATTAACTATTAAAATTTGAAATCTTTTAACTTGTGATTCAATTCTTTGAAGTAGCAAATTTTTTGCCGAAAATTTTTGTAATACCCAAATAGATCTATGATCCTATTGCAAAAATAGAAAATAGCCCTACAAAAATAGAAGATGATCTAATAATTATTTTTCAACCAATCATTCGTTCTTCTTTTTCACTTCTTTAAAACTTTTCAATATTTACCTATCACTCATTATCTATGTCGTCTGTAGTTTATCACTCCATATATCCAAAACTATTATCTGTTTCAGATCAATTTAATGCATATAATGTTTCAGGTCAAGATGTAGTAAGTATCTCTTTTCACTTCCAATTTGACTATCACAAAATCATTTCTCTAATTTCTGTTATTTACCAAAATTCAGGCAGTTATGTATTACACCAGAAACATCTGTGCAATGTGTACTGAAATTAAAGATGAAATGAATGCATTGCTAACTACCTATGCACCATACACATATGTTAAATTTTATGAAATCAGTCAAAATGTATCAGGAAATCAATTGGACCCACAATTCTATGATGTCAATTCTTTCCCAACAATTAAAGTTTTCAAAGATTTTGAAATTAATGAAGCTCCAATTTTTACAATTAATACCACTCCATATGTTAGTTCTGTTGTTGATGCAATTAACATGGTACTTTAAAAACCTCTATTTGTAAATCAAATAGTATCCAAATTTATCACTTAAATAAAAATTAATGTTTTTTAGATACAAAAGTTTTTTATAAGTCTGTTTTATGCCGTAAAATAAAGCGGGGTCTATTTTTAGGTTTATTTGATAAAATATATTAAACAATTATTATATTATTAAAACAATTCAACAATAAATATTTTATAAGGCTTTGATTTCATACCTAATACATCAAAAAGTAGTGTGGTAATATATAATAGAAATTTCTATGATTTCTAAGTTTTATTTTTTATCTTATCAAATACGCATAAACTGTCCACACTATCTAACCCTATTGTTTCCCAGTATTCAAACATTATACAAGATATCTATTGAAAAAAATGAAATAATTGAAGAAGTAAAATAAAACTAAAAAATTGAAAACCATTTAAAAAAAAAAATCTTTTATTAACTATAGTTAAAATGATATTCTTAAATATTTGTGATTTGCAAATACTTTGAAATTTTAATTTTTTTAAACTTTAAGTCAAGGTCACTTATAACTTTTTTATTATTATTTGAAGGGTTTATAAATATTCTTTCTGAATTAAATAATATTAAATTAAATTTTCTTAATATTACATTCATTGATTAACGTTGTTATTTTAATATTTTAAGTTCCTAATAAAAATGGGAAAGTTGATTTCTGAATCTCTTTGAAATAAAGAAATCAAAAGAAGGTAATTTTTAAAAATATGAGAATTTTTTTTACTTGCTGATCTCAAGTATTATAAAAATTTGATTTCTAAAAAGTTACCACAACAATATAATCAAATTAAAGGAATCTAAAGATATTTTTTTTTTGATCAAAGAATTTTTTGCGTGCTTAAAAAAATTTTAAGTGTTAGTGTGTTGTTTCAGTTCACAAAAATAATTTTTTTTGAAAAGAGAACCTCACCTCATTTTTTTTTATTTATTTATTTAAATACAAAAAGGGTTTCAATTGATCAACTTATTAAATTTATCTACATTTATAATTTATATTTGTGGTTAGCGTTGTAATATTTTAAATATTTGTAAAATGAAATTGTTAATTTGTATATTTTTTATTATTGGTTGTTTGTTTCTCGTAAACAGTGAAATCATTAATACACCAGGAAGTTTTAGTTTAATAGATTTGGATACAGCAAACGATCCATTAATTATTTTTCAAACTCAAAATGTTACTTTTGACGCTTTGACCTTAAAAGTAAAAGGAGATTGTAGAATTGAGTCAACTGCACCACTTTCAATTCCAGTTGAAGTCTTACAATCAAGTGCAACAGATCTAAATTCATTAACTTTAGTAAAGTAAATATTATTCGTTTTTTTTTTTTTTCCCAAAAAAATTGATTATTAATATTTTTCTGATTTAGTGTTACATTGACCTTAAACGGAAACACAAATAGTTCATCAATTTTTGAACTTAAACTTGTTATTGATGGTACCAGTATCTTTAATGTAGCTGGTGAACATAGATTTACATATGAGAACACACTAACTGAAACCACTATCATATCTGGAGGTGGTTCATTAAAAGTTACAAGCGGTACAATGGCAATAGTTAGTAGCCAAAAGAAATCATTCATTATATCAACTCCAATCTACAATAACAAAACATTTGGTAGTGGTAATTCTGTCACACTAAAACTCAACCCAAATAGTTATTTCCCCTCAGCCAACTCAGAAAATGCATTCAATGGTGGTTTAATTGCTACTGCTAAAGGTAATTTACATTTCCTCAATTGTATATTCAAATCTGCCAACGCTGTTGATATGGCTGGTGGAAAGATCATCTTTAACAACACTATGGTTTACAACCAAAACTCTCACTTAAAAGGCGTAGTTGTTGAGTTTCACAATACCGAAGTGGTTGTAGATAAGCCCTCTACCTTCAACTTTATTACCAACTCAAATGACACATTTGGAAGCTATAGTTTCATTGGAAACTCATCATTCTCATTACTCAGAGGTGCCAACTCAATATTAATCAAAATTCATTTAATCAATACATCTGTCAGCGAGCCAATTATTCCACTTTTCTTCTACTCTGAGTCTAGTTCCATCACATGTGGTACATTCCCAAATTCCAATAATATAGCATCATACCTACCCTACGCAAACTATTTCAAGTCATACACTATCTGTAATAAGAGAACTATTTCAACAAGACTCTTTAGAGATCAATTCTCAGGACCTATCTTACCACCATGCCCTGATGATCAATATTTGTGTGTAGGTCAAACTGGTACATTCACATTCGAATGCTTACCACTTGGCGAAACTTGTCCATTCGATGCTTGTTTTAATGTATATGGATTGTTTGCAAGAGATTTTGAAGAAACTCAGTCAGCAGATGAAGAATTACTCTGTTGGGATAGCTCATGCCAAACCTCTTATGATGATTGTGCTCCATTCCCAGCATGTCCAGTAGAAACTCCATTAAGATGTTCTGGCGAATGTTTAGCTGCTGATCAAAAGTGTGAAGATCAATGTGCTCTAAGATGTGTAGAAAAATGCTACAATTCATCTGAGATTGCAGGAGGTAGAACTTGTCAACCATACAATGGTTGTGGTCTAGATATGTATCAATGTCCTGATAAAGAATGTGTCTCTGATTTGAAATTATGTTCCAACAGCACACAATTACTTCCATTTTCAAGTAGATTCTTAGATGTTAACTCTGGTCTACTAGATGGAGACTCTAATGTAGTTATGTGGGTAAGAGATTCTGAAGACACAAAGCTCTACGCAAACGGCCAGGTTTCAGTCAAATTTGATCAAAATGAAACAACAATCATCAAAATCAAACCAATCCCAGACTCCAAAGCAACTAAAATCTCAGGTGTAGATATTGTTCAAGATTTTAACTACTACAAAGATTTGCTTATTGCTCCATTCAGTATTCAAGTTGGTTCCGCCCCTTCATCACAATTTAGTGAACCTGTCGTATTCCAAATTAATATTCCCTCTGCAGCCAAATTCCCAAAAGAATCCTTATGTTTGGCATTTGAAAACACTACCACCAACAAATGGGAATGCACTCCATACAGTGTTGAATTTGATACTGATGGTTATGCTATTGTAAAGACTACACATTTTACTAGATTCAGTGTTTTGACTTCCTACAGACCAGCTAAAAATGATACCTCTGAACAATCATCAGCTGAATCTGTTAACAACTCTTTTAATAGTAAGAAAAATCTATACCTTGCTATCTCTCTATCCGTCATCGGAATTGTTTTGATTACTGTTGGTGTTGGTGTATTTATAGGTTTTAAACTAAAATACACTAGTCTTAAACGTTGGAAAATTTCTAGAGACCTAGAGAGAGAGAATTCAAGATCCAGACTTTCCGAATCACAAGAAGATTAAATAATGTAAAATAAAAGTTTTTAAAGTTTTTAAATCAAGAAATAATATTTGATTAATCTAATGGACAACGCAAATTTACGTTTACAGAAAATTTTTTGAATATATAATGTCCATTTGGAGATTTGTGTCTACCAGATATAAAATAACTATTCAACGATCGTCAAACATAATTTGTGTTTTTATTTTAAAACATTTTATAAGATACTTACCAACAAAAAATCAAACAAAGCTTCAGGAGAAAATATAATTTATGTTTTAAATATTTATAAATATTTTAAAATTAGATTGGCATTACTTTACGTATATTTGGCAGTTATGAATTAGAACATAGAGTGTGGTACCGATATAAAAGAGAAAATGAATGCATGAATTCATTTATCACAATTTAGTGGATATTCATATATCAAATGAAATCAGTCTAAATTTTAACATGTAATTTTCCAACATTTAAAATTTTCAAAGATTTTGAAATCACGAATTCACCAGCTTTTGTACCATTTTAGCACTCTAGTAAATACCATCCTTTAAAAAATTTTCTATCCATTTTGTTGGCATAGATGTCTCATAAAATAAAGAATCATATTTCATAAACCCATATTTATATTATGATTCTATTAATTTGTATTGTTAAACTCCTTCTGAGAATTTTTTTTTGATTAAACTTAATCTGAAATTGTTTAATTGGGTAAAAAAATCAATTAAATATTGAAATTTAAAAACCTATTCTGTGAAGATGATCACAATCACTTTTGCTTTAGAGTTTTTTTTTAATCATTTATAATAAATCATAAACTCGATAACATATATTAGTTGAATCACTCACAAAACTTAGAGATAATTTTGTATAGATATATTTTTAATATCTTATTTGGGAGTTTTTTTAAACGAAAAATTTAAGAAAAAATGAATGCCATTAACAAGTATATTTACCATTGTAACATCAAAAACTAATTAGATAAATGCAAGTTAATAAATTTCAGCTTGACAAACTTTACAAGATTCAGTGTATTAGATGTGCCTGTGAACAATCATAACAGATTCAGCTTATGAGTGGGTATATTGTCGCTTTCGATCTAAAATACTTGTTAATGTAGTGAGAATAATAAGAAATTTAAGTAAAGGTAAAAAATTATCTATTTTTAAAGTGTTAAATCTTGTGTTATCTAGATCATCAATGTATTTCATTGTGACAATTTAAATGAGTACTTCAAACTTGATTAGATTTCATCGAATATCCACAATGAAACACTCTTTCAAAAATATAAATAATATGAATAAAAAAAAAATATTTTTGTGACATTATGCCCTTCAGCCGATAAAAACTATTCTGAGAAGATCTTTCTTTGTTTTTCACACAAAAAAAAAATACGTATTTTAAAAAAAGAATTCTGTTTTACATTATTTTATTTTTCCCGATCAACTATCAAATAATTATTTATAAAGATGTCAATTGTCTATCACTCAGACTACACAAAATTAACCACAATTAACCAACAATCCAACGCATATACTGTATCTGGAGAGGATGTTGTAAGTAGTTAACATTTAATCAAAATTTTTTACAAAATTATGATTTGTTAATCAACTTACTAATTTTTTTTGGAAATTTAACAACAATCAGGCAGTTATGTATTACACCAGAAATGTTTGTGCTATGTGCACTGAAATTAAAGATGATATGAATGCATTGTTAACAACCTATGCACCATACACATACGTTAAATTTTATGAAATCAGTCAAAATGTTACAGGAAATCAATTGGACCCACAATTCTATGATGTCAATTCTTTCCCAACAATTAAAGTATTCAAAGAATATGAAATGAATGATAATTCTCCAGCATTTATAATTAATACTACTCCATACGTTAGCACTTTGATAGACGCAATTAATGCAGTTCTTTAAAGTTCCTATACACTATACTATATGTAAACTATATAATCTTTGAGTAGTAGTACTCAAATCGCAATATGTATTATCAAATTTTTTTTCAATACCAAAAAGGAAGTTTATTCAAATAAATTTTACCATGTACAAATAATATTATACAATACATTTTAATTGTTTTAAATTATTTATTTACATCGAATCACTAACTAGATTCGATACTTTAGAAACCACCCCAAAGAAAGTTTGGCCAATTTTACCAGTACCAATTGGTCTTTGTCCAACCGTCTTACCTCTATTACCAGATGTCAAAGTATCAAAAAGGGAATCATTGTATTGGTAGGTTTCTGTTGAAATTGGAAGAAAAACAATAAAATAACGTTCAGATTCAATAATGGGATCTTTCATTTGTAGCTCCAGTGATTTTACATAGTACTGCTCCTTAATAAATTTTATACATTTCTTTCTCTCCTCTTTTACCAAATAAGGGTGCACGCTTTGGCTCCACACCTCTTCTTTGGAGATATCAATAGTTAGAGTTTTCTCACCAAGGTTTTTTCCAGGTGTGAATATTATCAACTCATCGTTTGGTGGTAGATGTTGGGTTGAACGACTTGAAAATCCCTCCTCTTTTATCATCTGATCTACTAGTGGTAAATCTATTGAATTAGAGGCACAAAATATAATTTCATCGTGATTACTTGTTATTTTTTGATTATTTACAGTGTTGGGTACATCATTAATATTAAATGTAGCCCCAAATAGTGTGGTTGTGGTTACTGAAAATACATAAACTGGAAAATAAAATCTGTTTTGTTTTGACCATTTAATATCCGACATCATACTAGCTGGTAAAAACCACCTTTCTTCTAACCATTTCCTAGTTTCATTGTGGCACATTTCAGGTGTCTGATAAAATGGTATGTAATACTGAACACAAATAGGATTGATATTATTATCTTTAATCTGTACAAAATCCTCAAATTCCTCCAAAAGTGAGTTGTCTTCTTGCTCCTCTAATAGAGTTTCATATTGTTCCTCTCTTTTAATTTCAAAAGTTTGGTCATTATTGTCATTATTATTATTACTATTAATATTACTATTACTATTGTTGTAGGTGTTCAAAGTTGGTTCTTTATGTTGAGTTAAATTAAATTGGCTATATGAATATGGGTTCTGTGTATTTTTAATTCTATTTTTTACACTTTCTTGATTATCATTTCTATCTTGTTTTATACTATTTTTTGTGTGCATATATTCTTTATAATTTTGGTTATTTATTGTATCTATTGTATAATCTTCATCTACAAGTGAATCTTGTGCTATATGTGGTTTTACTATTTTATTTTTTACATATGGGTCACTATGTAAATCTAGTGAAGTCTTATTGGTTTTAATAGAATTATAAATATTTGATTTTAGTATATCCAATTTTTTGGTTGCAAATTTTAACTGTTCCATTAAAATTGGGATATTTAAATAAATTACACAACAAAGAAAATTTCAAAAAAAAAAATAAAAATAATTTTACATTTTAATATGAAAATTTTTTCTACAAACCACAATGCCAAATAAATAATTTGAATTAGTTATTTTAATAATAAAATATAACTATCAAGCAAATCAATTATCACATGATAGTTTGGCTATTTATTTCAATAAATTAAAAAAGGATAGTAATTAAAGTAACTAAACCGAAAAACAAAACAGAAAACTGTCCTGATAATATAATTCCTGAATTTACATCATCTGTACTACTGGATGAAGAGGTGGATGGTGCAGTGGTACCAGTGGTAGTGGTAGTGGTAGTGGTAGTAGAGGTAGAGGTGGTATTGCTTGTATCATCTTGGCAAACACCTAAAGTACATTCAACACATGTATTCTCACAGACAACTTCGAAAGTTGCAGTAGTTGATTCTACAACATTGTTTCCTCCAAAGATTATGTCTACTTCCCAATCCACACTCTCAGTATCAAATTGAGATGGTGTAGTTAATTTACAATAGAGTTCGGTAGATGTAGAGGATGCTTGTACAAGACAGTCTTCATCTCTAATTTTAACAGTGTGAAGGGATGAGAACTCTGTACCACTGATGGTAAATGTGGTTTCAGTGGATAGCTTAATTGAGCTTGGAAATACACTAGAGATAGTAGGATTTGGATTCAATTCTTTGGTGTTACTTGATTGCCCATTAGCTATAAGAGTGATAGTTCCTGAAGAGTAAACCTGTGGTAAGGTAACTTTTATGATTTGAGTCAGTGATACATTCATATTACTATTGTCTGTAAGACTACCATCAATGTAGGTCAGGTTATTGGCACCGAGTGTGACTTGAACTAGTAAGGGGTCAAAACCAAAATTGGTACCTGTAATTTCTAAGGCGTCTAAGTTTTGTGAGATTCCAGAAATATTAGGGCTTGCATATACATAGTTGATTTGGTTTGAGGTGCCCATCAGAGTAACAATTGACAGATTTTGTGGGGATGTAAAACCTAGATCTAAAGTTACCACAGCTGTGGAATCAACTTTACTAGTAATACTTCCAGTGTATGTATTGGCGCCATTATTTACCAAGATGGTGGTGTTAGTGTTATCTGTGTTCACCATAAAGAAATAGCCATTTAAGGTAACTTGTTGGTACACATTAAATGTTGTAACAGATAAACTTTCAATATATGGTAGCATTGGCACCTGTGTAGAAATAGTGGCATAGACATCATCTTGGATATACAAAACCTTTCCAGTGGCAGTAGTAAATGATTTTGGTGGATATCCAACTAACAATGTACTAGTACTTTCATTTGTTGGATAGAATTTAGAGGATCTGTAGGTGAAGTAATATTTAGAATATGGAAGGAAATTATTACCAGTAACAGAAACTATATATCTATCTAATGTGGCTTTAATCAGAGTTCCACCAGCAGCATAACTGAAAATTACAGTTGAATTGTTGATGGGTGTCTGCAAAACTGTCACAGTAATGGAATACTTATTTAATACGCTATTTCTTGGTGTTGGCAATAGAGTTCCATTAAAATAACAAATGATTTGAACATCAGAAATTTCACTAATCAAACAAAATGCTGAGGTACTTCCAGTGGCACTTGTTCCAGCAAGTTTTACAGAAACATCAGCAGCATTAGTACCAAAACTAGTACCAGCAATAGTTAAATTATTACCACTATAGTATTGGAATGGTGTGTAACTAACACCAGTGATGGTTTGTGAACTAACAATTGAAAATACAAATAGTAGTACAAACAAATAAATAAATAATTTCGATATTTGCATTATCACAATGTTGATTTTAATTAAAATGAAATAGAAAAAAAATAGTAAAAGTAGATCTCTTTTACTACTTGAACAATGTCTTTTGTGGTTTGAAGATGTTGGG
This sequence comes from Tieghemostelium lacteum, assembly GCA_001606155.1. Taxonomy (NCBI): domain Eukaryota; phylum Evosea; class Eumycetozoa; order Dictyosteliales; family Raperosteliaceae; genus Tieghemostelium; species Tieghemostelium lacteum. The sequence goes on along the minus strand of LODT01000004.1, from coordinate 459,157 downwards.
CCCCTTGTAGAGATATTTATTTTAGAAAATGTCGAAAAATCATTCAGATGTGTAAAAAAAATTACAAACTCGCATGTTACATCTAAAAATAAAAACTATGTCTTATATTTTTTCATTTAATTTTGAATTTGCATATTTAAGCTAATGTTAAAAACATTAATGTTTTAGACATTCATTGAATATTATATTGTTTAGTCATAATTTTTTCAAATTATTTCATTTATATTTGATTTAGTTTTACGCAAAAGATATTTATACCAAAAATCAAAAACTTGTGAAATCATATAATCAATTAAATTTTCAGATTTTTTTTCAAGTGATTTAAAATAAAACTGTAGATTTACTTAAAATCAACTTTTATAAATGTAAAGCTTCCCTTGATGCCATACTTGTTTTTTCTAGAAGTAATCCACATTCATTGAAACCAAAAAACAAACTCACCTACACCAAATTATTATTTGAAATTAATGATATTTATTAATTGAATAATAGTTATAATTTTTAGTTATAAATAATTTAGATATTAATTATAGGTACTATAATTACACAAATAAATCTTGTTAACATGAAAAAAATTAATAGGTTCCATTTTCAAATTTAAAAAATATAAATTAATATTTTAAAAGTTTTTTTTATTCATTTTTTTGTTTTTTTTGATATTGAGGTATGAGCCATAACACACCAAACAATATCAACAGTAGTCATAATAATAATAGTAGCCACAATAATAAAGCAAATAATGTACACCAGAATGATAAGATAAAGAGGGGATTTAAATTAACACATCAAAAACTTGTGTTAGATATAGATATTGATGGCAAGACTGTTTCTGGACACACTGAGCTGATTCTCCAACCACAAACCAGAAAACTACGAACTGAAAAGGTTAAATTGAATTGCAGACAGTGTTTTGTAACATCAGTACTAGTGAATAATGTCGAGACAAAATTTCAATTAAAAAACTTTATGGAGATGATAACTAGTAACCCAGAGACTAGAGATTTAGATACCTACAATGCTTTTTCAAAAGCTGCAAATCACTACTCAGACGAAGGTGAACTCATTGTGGATATACCACCACAGGTTGTTTTCTTTAAAGAGGGTGTTAATGAACAACAACGTTCTATAGTACAGTTTTCTCCATTGCATATTATTGTAAACTATCGATTAATAAACCCACAGGGTGGCTTGATATTTGTAGAGCCCGACCAAAAGAATCATCCACTACGACTAGCACACATGTATTCTTACCAGCAACCCGAGGGTGCTCGTTTATGGTTTCCAACATGTGATCAACTATACGAAAAATGCACTTGGGAATTGGAATTGACAGCAAATTCAAATTTGGTTGTTATAGCTTCTGGCCAATTATTGGAAAAGGTTTGCAATGAAGACGAGACTAAAAATACATTTATATATAGACAAGATGTACCAACCTGTGCTAGCTCAATTGGTATTTGTGTAGGTGTTTATTTGGATTAATAAGATAGCTACTGTTATATTAACATAATTTATGTTCTTTAGGTTGGACCATTTGAAATCTACCCAGATCCTTATCTATCAAATGTAACACATTTTTGTTTACCACATAAATTGAATGATTTGAAACATTCAGTACAGTTCCTCCATCACGTTTATCACTATTATGAAGAGTATTTAGGTTCACCATTCCCTTACAGTTCATATAAACAGGTATTTGTAGAGGATAATTCGCAGGTATCTAGCTCTTACACTACATTGACAATTTTAAATACACATCTGCTACACGGTAGTGAGATTATAGATCAGACATTTGAAACTCGTAAGATAATAGCACATGCAATATCTAAACAATGGTTTAGCTTACATCTCAGCCCAAAATTCTATAGTGATATGTGGCTATTCTTTGGATTGTCTGGGTATCTTACACACCAGTTTATAAAAAAACATTTTGGTTTCAATGACTATAGGTATCAGTTGATAAAGGATGAAGAATATGTAGCTCAATATGATAATGGCACTGTACCACCACTATACTATGAACACTATGCCTACCCAATTGAGGTATTCTCTGAACTAAATATAAAAAAATCACCTTTGGTAATCTATATGATTGAAAAGAGAATAACGGAAGATGGTGTTAGAAAACTACTAAATAACCTATTAAACAACCAATCAGCTAGTAGTAGTACAACAGCAAATAATAGTAACAATTCAACAACAACAACAACAGCAATAACATCTGCAAATGGCAGCAGCACAAATTTAAATAAATCTTTAAATTCATCAGCAATTGGCGTTCAACCGATGGACGTTATGATCAACCAGAGCACCAGCAGTTTGAGTCTTAGCAAATCACAGAGTATCACAGAAAGTCAAACTATATCAACATCATCAACAACAACAGACACATTTATACAATCAAAGAAATTCTTAAAATTGATAAAGACTATTACAGGGCAAGATTTAAAACTTTTTGCGGAGAAATGGATTTTTGGTAAAGGTTGTCCACAGTTGGTATGTGGTTTCAATTTCAACAGAAAAAAGTTTCAGACTGAATTTGCATTGAAGCAAATTTACAATAAACCAGATGAAAAGATATCTAGCAATCTGACTATTAGAATCACAGAATTGGATGGGACATATGATCACCATATCATGTTTGAAGATGATATATTTGAACATGACTACCCATGCAACTCACGTTGCAGAAAGTCCAAGAAAAAGAAGTTATTAGCTGGTGATGGTGAGGAAATGGAAATTGATTTATCAACCAAACGTGATACACCACTACTATGGATTAGAATTGATCCAGAACTAGAATGGATTCATAAAATCACATTTAGACAACCTGAATACATGTGGATACATCAGTTGGAGCTAGATAGAGATGTAATTGGCCAGATTGAAGCCATTAAAGGTTTAAAGGACTTCATCACTGGAACTGCTATAAAAGCTGCTTTCAAGTTCTTTTCTAATAGTAAATATTTCTACAAGGTCAGACAAGATGCTGCTATTCTTATTGCCAAACTCTCATGTAAAGAAACAAACTTTGAGGGTTTGGATCTATTGATAAAGTATTTCCAAACCAATTTCTATGATATAGAATCCAATCAATTGGCACCCAATGATTTTCAAGATTTCAGTTCCTATTTCATTAGAAAGACTATACCAATGGCTGTCAGTCTAATGAAGGATCGTGAAGGTAGAACTCCAATGGAGGGTATAGAGTTCCTTTTGGCACTGTTAAAAGACAATAATAACAGTTTAAACAAATATTCTGATAACTATTACCTAGAGTCACTGATTCTTGCCATTTCTAATGTACATACAACCAACCAATCACACATTAAAAAGTTGGTCAAACAAGTGAATAGATACTTGAAATTTGACCAATTGTATCCATCTTTTAAAAACACTGTAACTCAATCATGCCTAAAGGCTCTATGTGAATTTCAGTGCAGTAAAATGATACCTTTGGATTTCCAGGTATTTAAAAATCACCTACAGTATAGTAACTTTGAAGAGGTTAGAAAAATAGCATTACAATGTATTTATACATTGTACTACCAATTCTCCTCAACATCTTCACAAAATGCACTGGCTGTAAAGAACTATTCTTTGACTGATTACATGCTAGAGCTATTTGAAAATGAATCATCTTTGATGATAAAGCACCATATAATCAATATGCTTAGTAGCCCACCTACCGCTACAATGGATGAAAGAGCCTATAGATCTTTATTGAAAGATGATATCAAATTGGTTGATAGGTTGTGGTCCTACTTAAATTCATCAATAACATCAATGGATTTTTCATTAAAAGCCAAAGTTATGAAATTTTACAGATTCATTTGGGATAAATCTACTCCAAATATTTTCTTGAGAAGATTAAAATCCATAAAGCTGCATCCTAGTGGCAACTCTAGTGGCTCTAATATTAAAGTCAAGAATCCTTCATCATCAACATCATCTTCCGCCTCCAAAGAATCATCAAGACATAGATCATCTTCATCTTCCAAAAAGAGAAAAAATCTTGAAGATCAACAACAGTTCACTTCTGAACAACCATTAAAGATACATATCAAGCTATCTGATTCTTCTGTACCAACCAACAATACTGCAAGTCACCATAGTAGTGATCACCATCATCAAAGAGAGCATTCCTCACACTCTCACCATTCATCTAGCCATCATAGCAGTAACCACGAGAATCTTAAAAAGATTATTGATGAAAATGATATGAATGACCCAGATCTTAAAGCTTTCCTTGAACTAAAGGAAAGAAGCAGACATAGAGATTCACATCGTAAGCATCATCGTGATAGAAGTTACTCAAATAGTAGTAATGGTAGCAACGGTCAAGGGGATACTGAAAATACAACAATCGTTGAAAATGATTTTGATAACCCACTTGCTTCCCTACCTAAAGATATTAAAATGGATCTTATTGAAAATGAGGAGGAATACAGAAAAGATTTAGAGATTATAGGTGATTTGGAATTGAAATCTAGAGAAAAAGATAGAAGATCAAAATCACATCATTCTCATCATTCATCTTCCCATCATAGAGATCACTCTTCATCTTCCTCTCATAGAGATCATTCTTCGTCTTCACACCATAGGGATAGAGATAGTCATTCTTCACATAGAGAACATTCCTCATCCTCCTCACATCACAGAGATAGAGAAACCCACTCATCTGGCCACAGTAGTAGTGGTAGTAATAGCCATAGACGAAGAGATTCACACTCATCTTCTTCATCCTCCCACAGAGAACATAGAGAACATCGAGAAAAATCATCCTCTACCTCCACTAATGTATCTCACAATTCCAATCATTTCCCCATGCCAGTTGAGGTCTCTAATAACCCACTTTCAATGAATCAAGATATAGATATTCTCAATAGTATTGAATCTGAGAAGAGACCAATGGATGAACAACCTCTTCCTGTTCAAAATACCGTAAATATCTCCAACAATAATTCAAACCATCCACTTAAATTACCAATTAAAATTAAAATATCAGCAAATTCTCTACCATCAACTCCAGTGTTGAATGATACACCTACTACACCTCAATTAGATAACTCTAATAACAAAATTGTTATGAAAAACCCACCACCAATTATGCAAATTGAAAACACTGAACCTGAATCCTCAAAAACTGACAATAATAATAATATATCACTAACACCAACTACAGAAAAACCAAAATTTATCTTAAGATTAAGTCTTGGCAACAATACACTCACCAAACAAATATAAATTATTTTTTAATTTTTTTTTTGAATGAATAAACTTCCAAAAAAGTAAAAAAGAGTAAACTACACAATCCAAATGTGGAAAATAATTTTATTTTTTTTTTTTATATATTATTTCATTTCATTTCTTTTTAAATTCAAACAAATCTAGATCTCTAAGGTCTCTACTTTTAAATTAGTTTTTGTTTTAGAATTTGATTATTGTCAATGATTGTTTTAAAGAATGTTAATAAAAGAATAGTAAGTAAATATAAAACAAAATTTAAAATAGTAAAACTAACTAATAAATAGTAGGATTATTTTACCAATGACAACAAATGAATATAAGAGAGGTCAATCTTATATGACTAACAGAAAAACAAAAGAAAATAGTGGTGTACAATTAGATGTAAAATATCTTAAAAAGCATTCTTACAAATCAGATAGTGGAGAAAATGGAGAATATACTCATAAAATATTTGCAATTAAAAAATCATTACCTAAATTTGCAGTAGCAATATTACCAAAATCTGCTTTGAGCATTGAAGAGAAATCATGGAATTCATTTCCACACACAAAAACTATTTATTCTGTAAGTTTAAAATGTTGAAGATATTTTTGAAAAATACTAATATTAATTATGTAAATATAGTGTCCATTTTTTGGTGATAAATTTTTGTTGTCAATTGAATCAGTATTTAAAGATGGTTTAAACCCAGAGGATAATATATTTAATTTAACCAATGAGCAATTAAAACAAAGAAAAGTAGATTATATTGATATTGCACATGATCCTATTGAACCTAAAGATTATATACCAGAGGAAGATCCAAAATTTTATATTTCAAGAAAAACAAAAAGAGGTCCATTACAAGATAAAAATTGGACATTTCATACTGACCCTGTTATGATATGTTATAAATTAGTAACTGTCGATTTCAATTATTGGGGCTTTCAAAGTAAAGTAGAAAATTTAGTTCAAAATGTGGGTAAAACCAATATATAAATATTTTAAATTTTTATACTAATTAGAATATTTTTAGCAAGCTTTAAGGAATGTTTTTTTTAAAGCTCATAGATCCCTATTTTGTTGGATGGATGAATGGTATGAATTAGATTCAGCAGACTTAATAAACTATGAAAAATCATTGTTTGAAATTGAACACCCAAATCAACAATTAATATCAGAACAAAATAATTCTGATGCTTTAAATGTAATGAATTAATTTTCTATATACAATAAACATTTATAATTTTTAATATTTAATTTGGAAAAATTTTATTTTGTTTCTTATGTAGTCGACTAATATCACATAAAAAATAGCTTAACATAATACAATAGAAAAAACAAATCAACAGTTATTTACTCAAATACAATTTATAAATTTTAATTTACTTACAATATCTTGGCATTGCAATTCAAACAAATAAACTATTTTTAGTATATTCAACATAGAAAGTATTAAATTGAATGTGCAAGAAATTTCATTATTTTTTTGAATACTTTAAATTCTTTTCCCACTACAGTAAATTAATGTTTGTTCAATATAAAATCAAAACAAATTGTTATTATATGGAAAATCTTAAGATAAATTTATCAACATGTACAAAATATTTATTTTTCTTCTTCCATGTAAGGGTATTTCCAACATGTCAAAGGAAGGAAGCTTTCTTTGATTGTTCTGGCAGAGACCCAACGTAAGAGATTTAAACTTGATCCTGCTTTATCATTTGTACCTGAGGCTCTAGCACCACCGAATGGTTGTTGACCTACAACAGCACCAGTACATTTATCATTAATATAAAAGTTTCCAGAAGCTTGTCTCAATGCTTTGGATGCAGTATCCACGGCATATCTATCTTTAGCAAAAATAGAACCAGTTAATGAGTATGGGGATGTTTCATCACAGATCTTTAACTGTTTTTAAATAATTTAATTAGTATATCATTTTGAGAGTTGGATAGTGGCAAATTTAGGTTTTTAAAATATCAGAAGCCAAAAATTATAATATTATAAAAAATATTAAATAAATTTTTGTAAAGAGGTTTAATCAAAGTTATTAATACGGCTCTTCTTTAAAAAATTCATCATGATAAATAACCTGTTTAAATCTGCCTAAAAAATCCACAATTTATACATACTGTTTCTTCAAATTTATCATCATCATAAACATAGACTGTTAAAACTGGGCCAAATATTTCCTCTTCCATTGATTTATAGTGTGGTACTTTAGCTTGAATAATAGTTGGTTCAACAAACCAACCCTTTGAGGCATCACAATTACCACCAACAATAATTTCGGCATCTTGGCTGGATTTGGCATGTTCAATGTAGCTGCTGATATTATTAAAAGAGTTTTTGTCAATGACAGCAGAGACAAATACTGAAAAGTCATCGGATTGACCCATTTTCATTTGTTTTTGAATAGAGATGAATTTCTCTTTGATCTCTGGCCATAAACTCTTTGGAATGTAGGCACGAGAACAGGCTGAGCATTTTTGACCTTGATATTCAAATGAAGCACGCATAGTATTGTAAACAAAATGGTCTACATCACCAGATGAATGGAGGAAATGGAAATCCTTACCACCAGTTTCACCAACAATTCTTGGATAACCCTTGTAGAGACCAGCTGATAAGTTGGCAGCAGTCTTTTGATAGATTCCATTGAAAACACCAGTGGAACCAGTGAAATGCAAACCAGCAAAATCTCTGTGATTAATCAAAACATCACCAACTAATCTACCTGAACCTGGTAAGAATTGGATGACACCATCTGGTAAACCAGCATCTCTAAAGGCTTTGAAAACAACCCAGTTTGATAGAATGGCAGTTGAAGCTGGTTTCCAAAGAACTACATTACCCATCAAAGCTGGAGAAGATGGTAAATTTGCACCAATGGCAGTAAAGTTAAATGGAGAAATGGCTACAACGTAACCTTCTAATGCTCTGTATTCAACACGGTTCCAGCAACCTGGTGAGTTGGCTGGTGGTTGTTGTTCATAGATCTCTTGTGCATACTTTGGATTAAATCTAAGGAAATCAATAGTTTCAGCAGCAGCATCAATCTCGGCTTGCCATACAGTTTTACCTTGTCCTAACATGGTGGCAGCTAATACCTCATAACGATATTTGGTATTTAACAAATCTGCAGTCTTTAAAAAGATGGCAGCTCTGTCTTCGAATGGTAATTCCTCCCATTTAGCTTTGGCAGCCATAGATCCAGTGATGGCAGATTCGAGAATCTCTTTATTGGCTTGGTGGAATGTACACAAGACTTTAGAGTGGTCAGAGCAAATCAATTGCTTTTGGACATCTCCACTTCTAATCTCTTTACCATTTACAACACATGGAATATCTGGTGTTTCACTTCTCAATTTCAAACAAGCTTCTTTTAGAAGTTTTCTTTGAACTGATCCTACTTCATAGTTGTACTATAATTTATGTTAACAATCAACACTTGTGAAGGGGAGGGATTTATAAACTCTTTATAGTTTATCAAAAAAAAAAACTTACTAAAACTTGGTTAATAGGAGTTGGTATATTGGAACGTGAGAAATTAGACATAAAGGAAAATAATGTTTTTCTGAACAATAAAAAATAGGAGAAAAAAAAAAAAAAAAAAATTTAACTAAAAATTTTAAAATTTCAGTTTGTAAATTCAGAGTAAAATATCTTCTCATCTTAATCTTTTCAATTTATGACGCTTTTCTTTAATTTTAAAAAAGTACACTTTTTTTTTGATATTTTGATTAAGGGAATAAAGTTTTGCTATTTTGTTGAACTGCCTGGAATTTGTGATGGAACTGATTTGCTGTAAATACAGGAATTACATAGATCAATATGAAAATTTATGCTCGATTGAAAGAAACAGAAACCAAACCAGAGATAGATTTGGAAGAGTATATGTTCCGAAATATTAGAGAAATGTGCTCATTTGAATTACAGTAAATATTTTTTTCTAAAATATAATTTGTCATAATATATATTTTTATTGAAAAGATTGATTGTGACCATTGCCATTTGAATCAGACTGGTGATGGCAGTTAAGTTAATAAACATTTGTTAGATATAAATTTTACAGTTAATTCAGTGTTCTATTGAAATTATAAGGTATGGAACTACTTCTAAATTTCGTAAAACAATTCCGCAGTTAGATATTTTTGTTTTTGTGGGTTCTAAAGATATTTATAAATATCCATCGTATAGGTAAAGACTATTGATGAAACCTAATTGCTCCAAGTCTAAAGAAGAGAAACATTTAATTGAGAGACTATAATCTATACATAAATTGAAATAATAGATACCAGGTGCTAGTGTTGGTAGGTTATTGAGTTGATAGATAAATGCTGAGATTTTAGTGAATCCAAAAAATGGATATTCTGATCTACTAGAGAGCGTTAATACCATAGATGTTTGTTCATTGGTTGAACTGCTGTCCAGGGTCACAACTAGTGTATTTTGGTTACCTATTTGAGTTAGGGTGATGGATTCTATTGAGGGATTGAATGGATTAGCATCTGGTGTATAAGCTTCAAAGGTGTAAGTTGATGATAAAAACACACTATTTTGTGTGGTATAGTGTCTCTTGTTAGATGCATGATCAACAGTTTCATAGATACCAATTTGGTAGGTACCATTACAGTATTGTGGTATAGTTATATTCATCTCGTAGACACCATTATTTAGGTTTCCAGATACCAATTGATAAGAATCCAAAAGAAAATCATTGAGATAGAATGTCTCGGTACTATTAGATCTAATGGTACCTTTCAAAGTATAGAATCCAGATAGATCATCAGTGATTGTAAATGACACTGTAATGTTTTGTTCTCCATTTGTTGTATCATAGATTGGTTTTGGATTCACAATACCAAATTCAACTACTCTTGGTCCTGAGAAATCACATTGAATCATATCTGGAAACTGTTGTTTGTTGCTATCCAAATCAACTAAGATTTCATAAGGGAATTGCCAATTTACACCAGTTATTGGTGATGGTATAGACATATAGAATCCAAAATTACCTATATATCTGTAATCAAAGTTTTCAATATTACAAATGTCAACATTAACACTACCATTTAACCCAAATACCTCAATTGGAAGAATATTTAATACTGAATCTGGGCTTGAATACATATAGTATGGAATATATCTATTGAATAGATAGATATATATCTGAGAGATTTGGTAATTGGTTGGATTATCAATTTGGTAATTAATAGTAATGCTATTGTTTGATGGAATGAATTTAGTATGGAACTGTTGAATTGTTGGAACTAAGCCATTGTCTTCAGGCCCTACAATTTCAATAAGTGACTGGAACCCACTACTTTGTAACTGGTAGTTGTAAACTGGAGTGTCAATATTATGGATTCCTAGGTTGATAAAGTAAAATATATTCTGACTGGGTACAGATGAAATTGGGATGGAACATGTAAAATCCATTAATAGTGTATTGTAGCTATATGGTGTCTCAATGACACATGTATATTCTTTTGGAGTGTAAATATCTTGCTTATCAGATTGATGGTATAGAATAGATGCATAATCTACTCTTGATCCTTTAGTTTGGAAAGATATAACAATGGATTCTGTAGTGGAGCTGTTGATGATCCCACCTGGAGATATATCTAGATTTGATATGAGGGTTGGTTGGGCTACTGGTGGAATGATAGTTAGACATTTTTCAGTGAAACTGTATTGGGAATTAGGAGCTCCAGAGTTATATCCAAAATGTACAGTGAAATCACCTCCATAGTAATGACGATCTAATAGAATATTAGGTGTCATAGTAATATAGGAAACATAGGTTGAATTATACAAGTCACTATATATTAGTGTACCTAGGTTATCATAGTATGACACCTCACCAGTGTCCAAAGTACCAGTGTAAAACATACCAATTTCAAAGTAATCAATATTAGAGTTATCCAATGTACTGGTTTTCAATACAAATGGAATATTGGCGACTGAACTATTGGTAAAATCAAATATATAACTTCCAAATTGAATGGATAGCATCATATCATTAGTTTGATCTCTTGGTTGGGTTTTTGGCCCTTGGAATATTTGTTGTTGGTTCAAACTATTAGTGTCAGTGATGGTTGTACTCAGCTGAGTGATATTGGAATCCATTGACATTAACCAGCTCACACTTAATACACCATTTGTTATATTACCAGAAACCAAATTAATAGTAGTAACCATATCTGGTAGACCATCACCTTGAAAATCAATATAATCCAAATTAGATGATACTGTTGAAAATGTTATATTAGCTTCAATATAGAAGGGATCTAATCTATCAATAGAAGATACTGAAAACTCTAAATGATTAATGGATGGTAATCCACTATTCAAATCTTATAAATTGAAATGTTAATATTAATATAATAGTATTTAGAAACTATAGTTAATACATACTTTCGTAGTAGTAATCAATGGATGCATGTTGATATAGATAGGAATTTAAAGAATCAAATTGAATGCTATAGGTATCGGTTGGTAGATTAGGAGGAAGGGTACAATAGATTGTAACTAATGTTGATGTCTGATAATAAGTTGTACAGAATGAAATGTAGGAATTGACATTCAATATTGGGAATAGGTAGCTATTCAATGTTACATTTTGTTTCACTACAGTGAATTCTGATGCAGTTGTACTTATATTACTATTTGTATATGAATATAAGGTATTGAATGTACGTGAGGATGATGAACTTAAGTTAAATGTAGGTTGGATGGAATAAAGTTGTTGTAACTGTGCCGAATTGTAACGTAGATTATTACCTTGAAGATCACTAATATACAATTCATCAATTGTAAAAAAGGTGCCATAGAGTTCAGGTTCAATTAATTTCTCTAAGTAATACAGTCCATTAGATGTTGTAGGCATATCTCTATAGAATTCAATAGATTCACTACCTCCATTGATAGTGAATGATAATTCATATAAACCACTACCAAATATGGATATATCCATTTCTAAACTAACCAAAGGTCCATCTGGATGTATATTAAATAAAATACTATTCAACACTGGTTTCATTAGATTCTGAACAATAAACAGTTGGCTATTTGGGAAGTACTCTGTTAGCAATGAATTTGGGAAATAGGCATATGGACCATTATCACCTTCCTTAAAATTTATTCCATAAAGACACTGAATTTTTGGGTTGTTGTCAATCTTACAGTAGTCCATTACATTTAATGGAATACAAACTTGAAGAATATAGGTATTTCTATTTGTGAAATCAATGTAACCTATGGGAACACTAAAATCATCACCATCACTAACTGTACCTGTAATTCCACTTGCAGGACCATTGTATTCAATTTCAATTACAAATGTTGTAGATTCCATTAAAGGACTAGAAACATTTAATGTATTTTTGGATAAGGTTACAGATAATATAGATATACCATTGATAGTTGGGTACTCTAGCGTTGTTGATGACGATTGTGAGTTTACCAATGTTACCAAAACAACTAATAACAATATTGCTGTATATTTACAGTCCATCTTTTTCGAAAATAAAATAATCCAAGTGCTCACATAATTTTTCATTTTGATGGTGATGAAACAACTGTCTGACACCACATTCTACAAAAATAGAAAAATCAAAAATCAAAAAAAAAAATATCTTTTGCCACATAACTGTTCAAATTGGCATCATAAAATATAAATTTAAGCAGCTATATATTCTGGAAGATTGAATAACTACATCATCTCAAAGGATTAAATTAGATATCATTTTTCTGGAAGTAAAATGAAATTTCAAATTTTTATGTAAAGAATATCTATAAATTTTTAATGTTTATTGAATATATGGATTGTAGTAATAAATGTTATTGGTGAAACCTAATTGCTCCAAATCTAAACTGGAGTAACATTTTAGAGTTAAACTGTATTCAATACATAGATTGATGTAATAGGTACCTGTTGATAGATCTAGATTATCAAATGCATTGAAATGGTAGGAATTGGATCCCATTGGTGTCAAACCAATGTATGGTGTGTCAGAGTTGGTTGAGAGACCCATCAAGATTGAAGAAATTTCAGAAGTTGTATCAAGTGTTACAACAATGTTATTTTCACCAGAGACTATAGTGTTGGTAATTGATTGAATGGATGGAATGGATGGATTGTCTAATGAAGTGTAAGCTTCGAATACGTAGGCTTTAGACAAGAATGCAGCATTTTGAGTGGTGTAGAATCTCTTATTAAAGTTTTGATCTAAAACTGAAATAACTGAGATGATATAGGTACCATTACTGAACTGTGGGATTGTAATGTTAACTTGATAGATACCATTGTTAAGGTTTCCTGAAACTAAATCAGAATCAAATACATAGAAATCTACAAAATAGAAGGTAGATGAGGTATTGGAACGGATAGTACCTTGTAATAATGAAAAACCAGTGAGATCATCAGTGATGGTGAAGGATACTGTAATGTTTTGAGATGATGATGAACTGTCGTAATATGGTTTAATATCTTCAATTCCAAATTCTACAACTCTTGGACCAGAGTAATCACATTGTATAGTGTTGGGGAACTGTTGTTTGTTACTATCCATGTTGACTAAAATGTCATATGGGAATTCATAATTTACACCTGGTAATGGTGATGGAATTGAGATGTATACCCCAAAGTTACCAATGAAGTCAAATGTAAATCCTTCTAGATCACAAACATTGATTTCAAATGTACCATTAAGTAGAGTACGTTCAGCAGATGTAACACTGAGTTTTTCATAGTAGTCACCATAGTATGGAACGTTTCTGTTGAAGATATAAAACTTGATCAAATTTAATGGTAGTGTAGTTGGATTGTCAATGGCGTAAGTAATGTTGAGTAAATTACCACTGAATGAGGTTTCGAATTGTTGAATTGTTGGGACTAGACCATTATCAACTGGACCTTGAATTTCAAAGAATGATGGAAGACCACTGCTTTGAAGGATACTATTGTAAATTGGTGTCTCGACATTATTGATACCCAATTTAAGGTAATAGAAAACAGTTTGAGTTAGTAGATATCCAATTGGAATATTACATTTATATTCGACTTCTAGAGTATCATAGCTGTATGGTACCTCGATTTCACATGGGAATACTGGTTGATCGTGTAATGGGTGTAAAATTTCAGTTTGATAGAAGACAACACTGGCATAGTTGACATTGGCACCTTTAGTTTGGAACTGGAGGGTTAGAAAATCATTTTGAGTACTGTCGATAACTGGACCGCTTGGTGATAATTGTAGATTGGTTACTATAGTTGGTTGTGCAGGTGGTGGGATTAAAGTAAGACATTTGGTAGTGAAGTAGTGGAGGGAGTTTTGGTAACCTTCATAATCAAATGTTATAGTGAAATCACCTCCTATAAAGTCATGTTCAAGAAGATCATTTGGTTTCAAAGTGATCCATGATGTGAATGTAGTATGAGTGAGGTTACTTGTCATAATACCACCAAAGACATCGTTATAGTCTACTTTACCAATATCCATTTCATGGGAGTAATCATAGAGAATCATAAATTCAGTCAAAATGTCATTATATTTGGTAGATGTTGTGATGGTAAATGGAATTTTAGCCATAGAACTATTTGTGAAATCAAATACCAAACTTCCAAATTCAACAGTCAATTGGATATCTTCAGAGTAGTATCTTGGTGTGGTAACTGGACCTTTCAATTTGAAATCATCAGCATAGTATTTTGAATCGGAAATCAAAATAGTATATTCTGTTAAATTATTGGTATATGAATCCAATAACCATGAGGCACTTGCAACACCAGAGAAAATAGAACCACCATATTGAACATCAGGTAGACCAATATTGTATGGTCCATTAACTCTAGTAAATGAGATGTATCTTAAATAAGCTGAATAGGTTTCAAATGTTATATTGGTTTCAATATAAAATGGTTGTAATTGGTCAATGGTTTCAACAGAGTATTGAACTTGAGAAATTACTGGTAATTCTTGGTTATCGTCTGTAGAATTTATTATAGTGTTAATAGTTATTTATAGTTGTCTGCAAAAGTTTTTATACATACTTAAATATTTATATTCAATTGTTGTTTCTTGGTAGATATATGGGTTGGCAGATGTCCATTTAAATTCATATGTTCTATCATCTTGATTAGGTGGAATGTCACAATACAAGGTTACAAAAGTTGAATTTAGGTAGTAGGTTGAGCATAAGCTTAATTGAGATGTAGGATTGAGAATGGCAGTTTGGAAATCAGCTAAAGAGATGTTGAATGTAAATGTACTAATCTGAGTACCAGAGACAGAATTGTTGGCTGGTGGATTGTTGAATACATAGGTATACAATTGAGAAAGAGCTGGGGTTGAGGATTTTGCAATTTTGAAAATTGAGGAGTTGTATTTTTGTTGTAATTGTCCGGTACTAAGTTCGAGAGCATTACCTTCGTTATCTCTAATAAGTAGGTTATCAACATAGTATTCAGTGCCAGTTCCCTCAGCAGATACAAGATACTCTAGGTAATATAAACCATTTGATGTAGTTGGCTTATCAGCAGTTAAAGTTACGTATTCACCAGTACTATTGTAGACATCGAGTTCGAGTTTGTTAAGACCACTGGCAAAGATGGAGATATCAAATTCAAAAGTGACCAATGAACCCACTTGATGTGTATTGATATTGAAGCTATTCAATGCAGGTTGCATCAGATTTTGGACAATAGTCAAAACTGAATTAGGGAATGCCTCAGAGATGATTGGACTCTGGAATATGGTATAAGTTGATTGGCCAACAGTTCTAAATCCAATAACATATTCACATTGAATTGATTGTTCGTGTCTTATATCACAGTTTTGAATAGCATTCATAGGCACACAAAACTGAATGGTAGCACTGTTGGCAGTGACATTGAAAAAGTTATTGGTTGTAAGGTAAATGTACCATCCGTTATCAATATTGGTTGAAAAGAAACCTTTATACAGAGTAGCCATGTCACCAGTATACTGGAGATCAACAGTAAAGGTAGTTGATTCTGATAATGGATTGGATGCATTTAATGTAGTCTTTGACAAGTTAATAGATGTCATTGTAAATCCCTTTACAGTTGGATTAGTAGTTCCTGAAGAGCTACTGCCTTGACCATTGATCAGAGCAAATAGAAACAGTACTGTTAATACTGAATATTTATAATTCATCACTTTCTTTTAAATGTATATTAGAAAATTTAAAAATGACGTAAATAAATTTTATAATGACAAAAAAACGCTTGGTTGTTCAGGTATTGGGAATAAATATCTGAAATTAAAAAATAATTTGATTGAAAAATCTTGAAGATATTTTGATCTTCGAGAAAAAAAAAATGAAAAATTATATGTCTCGACTGTGGAAATGGGACATGTTTTACTAGAGTTTTTTACTAATAAAGTGGGTTGGAAAACATATAACCCATTTGACGTCATTTTTCAAATATTTTATTCACATTTTATTCATTTTATCTTTTTAGAAAAGTTCAATGATGGATCATATTCCGGAATTTGAGAACCATAGGAGAAATTTTTCAACGTGGTTCTTTAATATTTAAAAAATAAATTTGAAAATTCTCATAACTACTCCTGGTTTGGGTACTTTTGAAAAGTAGTTGGATTTGATTAGTGTCGGTTCATTTTTGTATAAACTTTATAAAAAAAACATTTGATGAAAACTCGAGAATCATTAAGAGTGGTTTTATTGTTTAGAATGATAGATTGTGTTGTTTGAGTTGCTACTGGAATGATATAGAATTGAATAGTTCTGGAGTGATGAAGGTGGTTGGAATTGAGGAATGTAATTACTTACAATCAGTGATGGAATTCCATGATGTTTATCTAAATGTTCAATCACTTTTTTCACTAGATTCTCATATGCATCATTATATTCTATAAATGCTGTGCCTTGGAATTTTAACTTCAATTCCAATTTCTTTATATTTTTATTATGTTGTAATGTCTCTACTAGTCTCTGCCAATTAGTTTTTTCCAATGTTAATCCAAATATTAGTGTTAGTGTATTTAGAGTTGAAGTTTCAAAAAATGATAGAAGAGTGTTGAAATCGCTTTGATCTTCTACAGGTACATTGATAGGTGGAATTTTCTTTAGGTGTACCAGTTGATGTGCCAATGCCTCTTTGATAAATGACATGTTTACATGAATAAAATCACCCCAAGAGATTTTCTCTAGTGACAATGGAAGTTGTCTATTTTGAAATGTAAAGTTATCCAATAACCCTAAATTTATATTACGAATGTGTGTGTTTTGTAAAAGTTCCAACACACGAGGTATAACTCTAAATGAATGAAATTTAAGTGATTTCAATGTGGTATTGTTTGGTAGTAGTGACTCTAGAATCTTGACAATTCCTGCAGGCATTGGATTAAGCAGCAATGAGTAGCACTTTAAAGTCAAGTTCTTGAGACACTTTGACAGAGCTTGGAATGTCTTTTGCAAATTATCACTTTCAATAACCATCTGTGCACTTGCAAATAACGATAACTTTAATGATGTTATAGAGGTGTTCTCTAGGTTGTTTAACAGAGTTCTAAGAATAACTGGTAAATATGTAATCAAACCAAACGAATTTGTGAATCCAAATATTGAAACCTTGTGATCTTTTAGTGACAATACACGTATTTTAGATTTATGATCACATATAATATCTAGTAATTGGCTAACTAAATCCACTTCAAATCTACCAGAGGAATCAAACCAACCTGAATTAATTTCCAATTTAGTTAAAGTATCTTTACTAGATATTGATTTAAATACACCCAAAACTTCTGAATTCAGTATTAATATATTACAGTATAGTGATAAACATTGTAGATTATGGCAATATTTGTCAATCATTGACAAATACACTTGCATCATATAGTCATTGTCTGAACTTGACAGGTCTAAATGTGTAAGATTTCCAAGGAATTCAGTCATAGTACTATTAATAATTTTACTATCAAAATAGGAGGTTACAAAATTCCTTGTACGACTATTATGGTTCAGCAATCCATGAGTGTTTTGGTAGATGAAATTTGGTGATTTCAATTTATCTATAAACACTGTAAATTGGGTATTGTCTTTATCCCTATATATCCACTGTTTACTTATACATTGACTAATAATTTGAAACCACTCTCTACTAACTAGATTCAAATATAAATTAGGACCTTGATATTCAATAAACTCTAAATCTACCCAAATGTATCTGAGTATATAAACTTTAATAAATTTTGGTAAATCTTCAAAGTTCATAGTAGGACCAAATTTTATTTATCATTAAAATAAATTAAAAATAGCTCCTAAGATTCTTTGTAACGTTGCGAACCTTGTTGAAAATTTTACAAAATTTTTTTAGAACAGAACCAGAGATATTTATAAAATCAAAAGGATAACATTGTTCTTAAAGAACCTATAACAATGACTATAAATAAAAAATGAAATTTAAACAATCATTATTAAAAACTACAATATTTAAATAATAATCATAATATATATATCACCAATAATCCAAAATGTACAACAAAATTATATTTTTAACTATACTATTAAATTTAGCATTGATCAACTCTATCAAAGTACCACATAAATCACCAATAGAAAATGATATAATATATTATACAATTACACAATATGTCAACGATGATTGCACAGAGCCATATGGTACAGCTACAATTATAAGTGAAGGTGTTTGTTTAGGTGACCAAAATGTAGCTCTAAGTACATTTAATGAAATTATTTCTGTGCACTCTGCAAACGAAACCACAGTTGCAATTGCACATTACAGTAATGAAAACTGTGATCAAAGTTCACAAAAAGCAATTGTTTATCATGATTTTGGTGTTTGTAAAAATGGTATCATTGTTAATGCTACAAATGGTTTTCCAGAATTCCCAAGTGATACATTTATAGTTACTGTAAATTCTGATGATTGTTCAACAAGTCTAGGTGGCAGTGCTTATGAAAATGATAGCTATGATGGTTATTTTTGTTCTAATGGAACTCCATATGGTCAACATTGTATACCTTTTGTTGGGTGTAAAAATTACGCAATTGGTCAACAATGTTCCTCAAATGATTTAGTTTCCATTTATTGTAATTCTAGTTAAATAAAAATAAAAATTAATTGAAATTAAAATTCAATTTCAAAAATGCCACATTTTTTTTGTAAAATTTGTGGTCTTGCGGATCTTTTTTAAATTTTTTATTTAATTAATTCAACAACATGTCAAACACTAGTAATTTAATAAATATAAATCAAACAGTCGGAGGATATTCTCTGAATCAGTATTTAGCGGTACTGGTACCTTTAAAACTTGTAGTTACATTATATCTATTTTATAAAGCAAAGTTACCTCTAATCTATGCAAAGTACTTTGGAAGAATATTCCATTACATGACATTTCCCTTTATAACTATATTACAATCAGCAGGATTGAGAGGTAATCTATTCGATGCTGTAGACGATCAAGTATATCTAGGTGCAATTCAAATGTACTGGAATATACCAGGTCTAAAAATGCACGGAATCAAAGGTGTAGTAAACCTTTGTGATGAATATCAAGGTCCACAAAAAGAGTACAAAAAACACGATATCGATCAATTATACGTACCAGTTATTGATCACTATGAACCATCAGTATCTGAGATTAGACAATGTATAACATTTATTCAAGACCAAATCTCACTAGGACACAAAGTTTTAGTGCACTGTAAAGCAGGTCGTGGTAGATCAGGTGCAGTTATGATTTGTTATGTAGCATTAACAAAGAAACTCTCTCTAATTGATGCTCAAAAGTATTTAGTTGAAAAGAGATCTAAAGTCAGAAAAAGCCTGTATAAACAAAAATCAGTTATTGCATTTTATAATCAATATTGTAAATAAATAAATCAATAGAAATTCAAACTTATAAATATGATAAATAGATATTATAGAGTACAAAAAAATATAAATTTAAATATTTAAATTTTATATTTTTCCTCAATCAATTTCCTTTTTTGTTTTTGATTTTTTATTATATCTTAGAATATATTTAAATTATTCATATTATTATACAGTTGAAAGTATATTTTTTTTTGAGAATTTCTTTTTTTGATTACGATAAATGGGATTGAGGTGAAGAGTGTGTGGGGAGGAAAAAATGGTTTTAATTGTAATAGGAGTGTGTAGTATTACCTTATTTGAAAAAGTGGGGGGGTTGGAGGAGGAGGAGGAGAAAAGGAAAATAGATTTAATTTAAACTACTGGTAAATATAACTTCTTGTTCTAGGATTTCTAAAATATTTAATAATTTATAATAGGCCTCTAAGATATCTTTCTTTTCGCTTTCTTTAACCTGAGAGATTTCTTCGAGCATTTCATGTTTTTGTTTTATCAAATGTCTGTACAGACAAGCCAATTCCTTTTCAAGTACAATAGGATTGGAGAGTTCACCAGCTGGACAATTATCAGGTACAATTGAGAGTTGATTAATAAATGTTTTCATGTTTTCCATATTATCCAAAACAAATCTATTCATATCTTTCATAAAGTCCTCTTTATGTTCACCAAGCTCGACTAGATTTGCCAGGTTCTGTAGGGTCTTGGCAATGAGAATCAGTGAACGAGTTGTCTTAATTCCAGGGTGATCAGGCATCAACTCAAAGAGCTTAGGTGCCAAAATGGCAGGACAAAAGAATCTGAGGAATATGAAACCACTAACTGCTGTATACTTTGTAATCTCATCCTTTGGATATCGTTCATGTACCTTTGTCTGTATGGATCTAAAGACCTCTCTCAAGGGCCCTGGACAATGGTTAACCGATGACAAGATGGAATGTGTAATTTTCTTTACCCAAGCGAGAAGATTTTTACCGTTCTTTTTGATATCTTCGCCTTTTTCAATCTTTGTTGGATCAATTTCACAGGATTTCTTGGAGCTGTAAATCTTCTTTATATGAGGACCGATAGTGGCAGTCAGATAGGGCAGACCAATGAGCTTCATGTAGAGATCGACTGATTTGGTGGCTAATGAATTTCCACGGAATATAATATCGGGATTATCAGTGGACTCAATTTCGTGGTCTGTCAGAGATTTTAGAAGAAATACGCATTTTCCAGTTTTTTCAAAGACTCTAATGAGGTTGTGTGATACGGCTTCACGTTGTTTAGTTACATGACCTAGAAGATGGATGCTATATAGATTGTCATCTTGTAGATGGTTGAGGAAATTCAAGTAGCTTTCAAGTGGCAATACAACTTCTTCAGAGTATTTGAGTTTTAATCTTACATCACCAAATTTGCTGTCACTTGTTTGTTTAGGATAGAGACATACCCAGAGTTCGCATGGTTTCTCTACGTCTATATGTGAGCCTAGAATAGTACCCTGTCCAATGACATAGGGCTCCATTCCAGCTGGAATTGTGCTACTGCTATTTCCTAAACCGGATTGAACAGAGACATTTCCATCGGTGGTTGTAGTGGTTGTGGAGAGAAGTGGTTGAGTTGCTGATGATGTTGATGATGATCCATTGAGAGTATTGACACCTGGTGGAGTTAGACTATGGTGTTTAGAAGGTGATGTAGTTGGTGTACTACCACTATTTCCATTGGAAACAGTGTTGGTAATGGATGACGATCGAATTTTAGTATCTGGACTCTTGAGTATATCAGATGAGCTATTGGATCTGTATTTCAGAGGAGATGTTGCTGATGATATAGTACTGTATCCACTGTTATTAGGTGTTGGTGGAGTACTGTTTGAGGCATTGTCACCTTCTTTATTGGTAATTGGCTCATATCTCCAAACTGTAAATATAATACATTCAATTGACTCTCTAATCTCTCTAGAGACACCATTTGTGAGTGCATCTTGCCAAGAGATGCCTTCTTCATCAATAATGACTTCACCTCTCTTGGAACGAACCAACCAGTTGATATAAGGTGTTGACAGAGTTGGGTCATCACTTTGTACACCTCCACTTAGATTTCTACCAAAACTGACAGTCCATTGAATGTAACCTGGAATGGAAGGGTCAGTCAGGGAGATGGGTTTGAAATTGAATTTCACTTGAATCTGAGGAACATTCTTTTTAGATGCTGGTGACGATAATGGGTACCAAAGTTCACGTTCTTTCTGGTCTTTTAGAGTATTGATAGGTATCACCAGTTTACCAATATGTTCATCGGAACTGTACTTTTTCTCATCCATTACGTTAATGATGAGTTTTGATGAATTAGGATCTGAAATCTCCAACTGAAACTCTTCACACCAAAATGGATTGAGTTTCTTTGGAATGGTACGTGTACGGTGTTTTTGTTTATCCAATTGAACCACACAATATGGATCAGTGGTATCTGAAAATGTCATCAAATTTGGTGACGAAATCTCAGTGAGTAGATTCTGTGCACGTTTAAATGATTTATTCTGTTTGGTCGATTCTTTCTTTCTAAGTCTTGCCTCAATGAGTGAACGTGCCTCAAACACCTTCACTGTAAGGTTACAATCTTTTGTCTTTTTGGAACGTAAAAGTGACTCATATGTTGGTGAAATTGGTAACTTATTTGCAATGATTGCTTTACCTTCTTCGTCTCTAGTTATAGTTGATTCTGAACTTACACTAAGATCAGTTGTTATACTGGTACTTGTTACTATTGTTGATGTTTCTTTTCCACTATTACTACCACCTTCTTTTGTAGTAGTTGTAGTAGTTGTAACTATATTTAAACCATCACCGTGTATGCTATTACTATTCTCTTTTTTAATCTCTGTTGTTATCTCAACTGTTGATGATACCCCATTGTCTTCTTTTAATGGTAACAATAATGATCCCTGAATAATTGAACTAACACCTGTATAAATTGGTTCATTATTAATATATCATTATCCAATCACTACACATCTATCTGTTATATCTAATATTCCTCCTTACTTTCAGTATCTTTTGGAGAGACTAATATGGATACAGGTTCTTGATCTATATTTCTGTTTCAAATAGTGTTTATAATTAGAATTTTGATGATTATCCTTGGGAAACCTTATTATTAAGTCCCTAATAACATTAATACTCACGTCATGTCTTTTGTGGGGTGATAAATTAGATAAAAAAGAAAGTTCTTAACTTTTTTTTTTTTTTTTTTTTTTTAGTTTAACTATTTAAAAATATGACAACTATTTTTGAATGTGGTTTCTTTCTGTTATTACTTGATGTTTATTAAAATATTGTTTCGTTCTCTCTGTTTTTATTATAAATAAATAATAATGTTAATAAATAATAAAAATAAAAAGATATTAGGAGTAAGAATGTGATGTGTATTTTTAAGGGATGTTTGTTGTTGTAGTTGTATGTAGAAAATAACAATATGCTTGTGTAATTGGGTTTACTAGATAATTTTTTGATTGAATAAAAATATATCATGTTTTGATAGGTTTCTCTATACCCCCTACCTAGAGGTGTATACATATATGTACACTACACTCTTAAAACCCCATCACACACCCCACACTAAACACCTAAATGTCACAAACACTCCTCTTTTTAATGCTGTTGTTGATATTTATATAAATCTAAATAGAGGGGGTGGATTTTTAATTACTCTTTTTTTTTTTTTGTTTTCTTATTATTTAGATTAGTTTTTACAATTGTGTATAATTATTTTTTTTTTTTTTTTTTTTTTTTTTTGTACTCAAAATTTAAAATAAGTTGGGTTTTAAAAATAAGTCACCTGTTAACAGAAATTTCATACCTTTAAAATTATATGTAATAGAATGTAAATATAATTACCAAATTGAAATAAAAAAAAAATTTTTAAATTAGGAATAAAGTAAATAAATATCTTATAAGATTATATATGAAACGATACATTTTTTGTCTCAAGGAAAAAAAAACAGATTTTTTGGATATGTTTGTGCATATAACTTCAGATATTTTAAAGAATGATGGGAGCAATTTCAGTTTTTATTTTGAAGTGAATTTTGAATGGATTTGAATTTTAATATTAACGATTTAAGAGCACGACCTCCCAAAATGTCAGAGAATTTTTTAAATTTATGTTTTAAAATGGAATTTGAATTCAGTTGAGAAAATAGAAAATCAATGATTGGAATATACTGGAAATTAAGTGAAAATATAAAAATATCATCAGAGTTCGCTAGAATGTATTTAAAGATACTGATGGAGTTTAGGTTAACTAGAGCGTTTAGATTGGATTCCTCAACTTGATATCTCAATATCTGGAATAAATTTGAAGATTTGAGACCATTAATTACATCAGCACTGCTGTAGAATACCCTGAATATATTGTGAATGGTATCTAAATTGGATTTAGCGAAAATCTTTGCAATTTTGAGGTTTTGTAGCTTGGAAAATGCAAATTCTTTGGGAATGTACTGGAGAAAAGTTGGGGATGACTTTCCGATTATGAGTATGGTACTAATGTCTGTTAGTGGCTGAACATATTTGCAGGTTAACAGATATTCAAGGGCTAGATACCTATTCTTTGCAGCCATTTGATAGAATTTGAATGTAAATGATAATGGTTGTGACATTTGTGATTTCTTATCGAGAATCATTTTAATGATTTCCGGTTGGTTATATAGTATAGCAATCTCTATGTCCATTCCATTGGAGTTGCTTATGTAATCTGTGGGTACGGTAACAGAGGACAAAAGGTATCTAGTCATTACCTGGTTTCCAGAGAGTGCACAGTATTCTAGTGCCCTTTGACAATACTCTAATTTACCTCCTAATTTATGGAAAATGTATTTGGAAACTCCGTGGTTTCTACCCATAATTGAAACGTATAAATCCAATGGTGTAATTTGGCAACAGTATACTTCACTCATGGTCATTGCAAATTCTAGTGAACAGTTATAAGAAGAGTAGCACAAAACCTGATCGAGATTATCACTAAACCATACTGATCGCATTGGATGCTCCATAAAGAGACTAAAGAGATGGATGTCACACCACAGTGAAAGACATATGAGATCATTTCTCTTTACCTGTTGGGTTTGGCAGTCAACCTTATCAAGTATATATTTTAAAGTATCTGCACAGCCTGATTTAATGGCATAGGACAGTAAGAAAATAGGTATTATCCTATTCTTTTCAACTAGAGACATATGGGATAGATGTGACAGTAGGTATTTCAGAATTTCCAAACTACCACTGACAGCAGCTGTGTAGAATGCACAATCAAGCGCCAAATATATAGAGCACGTTGGTAGTCTTTTTAGGATACAAATGTAGTCTAGTTGATTTTTATTAGTGTGCACAGGTACAGCTTCAAACTGCACATTATATATATATGACCTGTTTACATTTGATTTTTCATAGTCAATGGAAAGTGGTCTGTCTGACAGTGTATTTACAGTAATTATACCATCAAACATATTACCTTCCTTGTATTTTAATTTACCACCAGAACATGCCAACAGTACTATTCTTTTATCAATCATGGATTCATCGTATATTCTATCAAAGAGATCTACTCTACCGTTATATGCCACCATTCTTAAAGTGTTGGCATCCCATGGGTACCCTATATCCAATAGATGTTTAACCAATCTCATATCACCAGACTCTGCAACACCATTCATTAGTTTTTGATATATATTTACAATTGATGAATCATCCTTTACAATTACACTTGGTATCCAGTCCAGAAACTCCAAAGATGCTTTACCACTACACGATATATAATCAACAGAAAACAAACCTAAACCATAGAGTAATTTAAGTTTGGTAGCATTATTACTTTTGGGTTTTCGCAAAACTTTAAAATTACTATATGGAATGCTAATGCCATTGTCTTTTCCCTCTTCTTCTTTTGATACACCCAGTAATTTATAAGTTACCAGCATTAATCTTAGTAGCTCCATTGTGGTATCAGAACAGTCATCAGTTTCCAAATAATTTGACAAGTTATCCTGTAATTTATACATATTCTTTTCTATCCACAGAATCTTTTCAACTTGAGGCAAATGAAAAAGAAGTGACAATATATATAATAATATATCTGAACTAATGTATCGAAAATAATGTTGTCGTAACTCCAAATCTATGAATAGTTGTTGATAGTTATTGCAATACTCTGCTTCAATGATAAATTTTATGTTTTCAAAATTAGCTATTTCTATCATTCTATTCAGTGTTGAACTAAAATGCGATCTACCATCATGCCTTATATCAATAGTAGTGGAATCAGACAAATATATATGGTAAATCTTTACATTTGACACCCAGTATCTATAAACCCTAATAAACAGTGGTGTATCTAATTTTGAGGAACGTGCTAATGCAACTTCACCACCATGTTTCCCAAAGTGCAGTGGAAATCCTCTATCTAATTTATATCCCAACAGTCCAATATAATTATTATCAATCATCCATTCAACACTTGAAATCTCATTATAACGAAACCCAATTGTTTTCTTTTCATATTTATGAATATAGTAAACCCATTGAAATATAACTTTTCTTAAATACTGATTCCTAAAAACTCTAATAAACACATTATCACCATGTTCCATCTAAATCAAGAAATGAGTATAGTCAAAAAAAAAAAAAATATTTTAATCAATTTGCATAATTCTAGTTTGTGAGTCTCTCTATATCTCATAGGCCAAATGATTTCATCTTGCTTTAAATAAAAATAATTTGGAAGCAATGCTTTAGAGTTTGGGATGGATGATTTAATTTTTCTTTTCACTTCACAATTAAAATTTATAAATATATAAATATCTTGAGTCTATTTACCAATTGTGTAAATAATAACAAAAGTTAAATTAAAATTGTTTGACATTTATTGATTTTTTCAATTTTTATTTTAATTTTATATCATCAAAAATAATATGAACTTATAAATGAGTTATTTTAATTTTTGTAAAGTTTTGAAGATTGTATTGCAATTAGAAATAAAAAATTAAAATAAATATAAAATGTATATAAATTGAAAGAAATCTGAAATATTTTTGAGAAAATGAAAGAATGAGTCAGTTATCCCGATGATGCACGAGAAAATTCATTGACTTCTGATTGATGGATTTTTTTCATCTTCTCAATTTTTTTTTTTTTTTTTTTATTCGGCTTTGTAGATAAGAGATAAGTTGTTGTTATTGTTATACCTCTATTAAAGATAAAACGTAAGTCACATAGAGATACACCAGGGACAATGTAAAATACCATTACAGTTGTACACCCAAAGGTGTCTAAAAACCACCACATAAAATGTTTTTTATCCATCACTCATTTTCACCACCATTCATCATTACATGGCTATTCTTATCAAAAAGTGCGGGAACGGGTTATACTTTACGATAAATTTTAAATCTCACGAGTAATCGGTTCTATTCTATCTCACCTTACGAGACAAACTACCTCAAGCACCTTTAAGGACTATGAAATCTCAAAAGATGGAGTCGCTCACACTAGAAATTCAAATTCAAAACAAAAGTGTTTGTGTGGAGGGTTAGCTAAAAGTGTGTAACTCAATAGGTATTTGGAGTAGTAGAGAAGCATGATTAATGACGATGGGAGGATGGTTTTTTCACTCGTCTAGAAATATTTTCCAAACTGGTAGACATCCTTTTCAATTTCGGTTTTCCTATACCGCAGGATGCAGTCACCAATGGAATAACATATATTTCTCTATTCTAAAATAAATTTTCTTGTCAAAGAAAGAAAGAAAAGGGGGACCAAACAAAAATAAAGGGGGCAATGGAGCATATAATATAACGAGGGGAATAGAAGTAGACGAGATTCACTTTTATTTATAAATCTTGTTTTCGAGTTTCATACATCTTTTGCCACCTGTCCAGGTGTGTAGGTCAAAATTCGATTTGATCGGGTGTCTAAAGACTCGAAAATAACCTTTTTATAAAATATAAAAAAAAACACACAAGCCTTGTTGATCAAAAAAGGAAAAAAAACAACATTATGCTCTTTCTCTCACATGTTTTGTGACTGGCTTTCAAACAGGTAAATTTAGATACAAATAGGAAAAAAGACGTAATTTAGCATCTATTCTCTCTTCACCTACTTCATTTTTTTTTTTTTATTGTATTTTCAAAAAATCAATCAACCCATTTTTTACAGAATTCATTTTCTAACCCAAAAACCATTTTTATCCTCAAAAAAAAAATTTTTATTCTCCAAAACGAATCGTTTTTACTTTTCAACAATCATTTTTTTTTTTATTCTTTCAATTCCAAAAACTATCCCCACATCACCATCTTCCAAATCATTCTTCTATGTCTATCCAAAACAGGTTGCCAAATAGAAATCAATTAGAAAATGCCATCTCAAAATAACATCAGTTGCAATAACAACAACAACAACAACACCAACAATAATAATGGTAACCAACAACAAGTGTTGTCTTATTCCCAAATGACAGAATCATTAAACTTTACCGGTGTGACCAACAAGAAAATCAATGAAGCCTATCACATTGTTTCAAAGATTGGTGAGGGTATATCAGGGTATGTATTTTAATATTCACCACCAAAATGGTTTTTTTCAAAAAAAAATAATTTTAGTACTAAACCTTTAAACGTGTGTGTGATTGATGTTTAGATCGGTATTTAAAGCTATTAAAAAAGGTACAAATGAAATGGTAGCTTTAAAGAATTTTAAAGGTTGGAATGAAAATGATAGAGCATCAAAAGAAGAGTGTACATTGTTACTACAATTGAGACATATTCCTTATGTCACACCAATTATTGATATTTACACCAACTTGGAAACCTCTGAACAGGTAGTTGTATTTCCATACTTTGAACACGATCTCTCTGGTCTACTCAGTGAACATAGACTCTCTATACCACAGGTAAAATGCTATTTTAAACAGTTATTGGAAGGTATACGTGAAATTCACAGAAATGGTGTAATGCACCGTGACATTAAAGCCGCTAATATTCTGGTAAATAATAAAGGTTCACTGTTTATTGGTGACCTTGGTACTGCCACTTCCTATGTCAAACGTTCTAGTTTCAGTAGTCGTGTGGTTACCCTTTGGTACAGGGCCCCTGAGCTCCTACTAGGGTCCACCCATTATGGTCCCGAGATTGACATGTGGTCCATTGGATGTGTACTCATTGAATTGGTAACCTCCAGAAACTTCCTACCTGGAAACACCGAGGCCCAGCAGATGGAGGTCATATCCAAGCTCTGCGGAACCCCTACCGAGGCCAACTGGGAAGGCGTCTCCCAACTACCTCTCTACCAACAATTAGTCGGCAGTCAACTTCCAAATTTCCCAAGTAAGCTTCGATCAGTATTTAAGAACTTCCAACCAGATTTTATTGAGTTGCTCGAAGGTCTTTTGACACTCAACCCTAAAAAGAGAATAACCGCCGACCAGGCTTTAGCCTCTCCGTTCTTCACCAACCATCCCCTACCATTCAAATTGGAGAACATGCCAGGGTACCAGCCTATCCACGTCCTTGAAGCTGTGCAGAAACGTGCTCAACAAACTGAAAAACAAAAACTTGAATTGGAACAACAACAAAAGAAAGAACAAAAAGAACGTGAACAAAGAGAACAACGTGAACGTGAAGAATATTTATTAAAACAACAAAGAGATCAAAGAGAAAAAGAAAGAAAACTGAAAGAACGTGAGGAAATGTTGAAAAAACAAGAGGAACTAAAAAGAAAACAAGAAGAACAAATTAAAATTCAACAAAAACTCTATGAAGAATTACAAAGACAAGAAAAGGAAAAGGAAAGACAAAGACTGATACAACAGCAACAACAATCGAATAGTAATAGTAACAGTCCTGTAAAGAATAATCTAAAGAGATCTTTGGAAATTGTCAATGATATTAGAAATTATTGTACAGAGTCTTCTGATGAGGAATGTGATTGTGAGGATTGTGAAAGCACTTCTCATCATCATCATGATGTTGTTGAGGTTGTTGAAGTTGATGTCATTGGTGATGACGATGGTTACTTTACCGACGACGAAGACCAAGATGATTCCGATGACAGTGATAATGAACACACTTATGGTTCAGTTCATTTCCATTTCACTCCAATTAAATCATTAATGTCAACTCCAACTAAAACCCCATCTTCTGCATCTTCATCATCATCTACTTCTAATCCATTTTTACAACCACCTAAAAAACAAAGAACTACTTCTCCAACATTTAGTAATACTCAAACACCACTGATAATTCATTAATATATAACATAGTATAATAATTAATATTATCTCAATAGGAATATCAACAAATATCAACTTCACCACTAATTTTTTTCCCACTCCCCCTCTTCTCTATCAACTCATAATAACAAAAATTTAAATTATGATAGGTTGAATCGTTTAAATAATCATTCAACACTTGATTAATAATAATAATTAATACTTATATAGGTATAGATTATAACATTTCTTGCTCTCCATAGATCTTGGATATTTCAAAGCAGGTGTATAAAATTTCAAAAATCACACACGCACGCACACAAGGATATAGCGCAACCTTAAAGAGACACAAACACACCAACAAAAATCAACAGAAAAGGGAATTTAAATTATTCTTTTTTTTTATATGATATTTCATTAGTGTTAATCTCTCTAACCAACACTTTAAAATAAAGTATCTTGATTTTTCCATCAAGTTCTATTACAAAAAATAATATATGTGTTTTCATTGTTTTTATAGTAATAGTTGCCAATTAAGTAAATATAACTGTATTCTAAAAAATATTTTTTTGTATCACACCATCATTAAAGTTTACAAAAAATTATTTAAAATAACAAATAAATATTATTTTTACACTTTGTTTTTTGAATCGACAATTACCAAATAAAAACATTTAAAAAGTTCATTTCAACCATATTTTCCAATTCCAAAGTCAAAGCATATAAATATATTAAAATGATTAGACAGGATGTTTCATTACAACTTAATTATAAACAATATTTATCTAAAGATTTGAGTCCTTTAACTACAAATCTGATAATGGATACTTTAATTAGTGATTACAACAACAAGTATCTATGGGAGGAGGAGTTTTTTCAGTACATCTCAACAATACAACCCACAATATTAGAATTTGATTTCAAAATCTTTGATATTTTTGAAAAAACTCATGATATTTCACCATTAAACTTAAAATGTAATATTCCAGGAATTTAAAAATATTTAAATTAGTTTATTAATATAAATTATATACAGATATATTTGAAAAATATCTAAAATCAAATTGTGTCACACACCAAATATTTATTTATAGTTTTATATCACAATTATCACTACCAACCTACTATTGGTCAAATAGTATTATATATTCATTTTTATTGAATGGACTTACAAATGATAATCAATCTGTTCGGATATTCGCATTAAAATGTTTTTTGCATGCATATTTCGATCTTAAACCAATCGATGTATTAAATTTAACCATTATTTGTTTAAATGTATGTTTTCTATAAATCAAATTATATACCAATATAAATCTAACCAATTTTAGAAAAAATTTAAATATAAAACCATGAAAGTTGTATTGGTAATGTTCATAGATCTAGTAGAAGATTGTAATAATTTAATAAGTAAAGACTCCTCATTATTCGATTCGATTTATAACAATTATATAAATCATTTGAAATCAGAAACAGATATTAAATTTATATGTAAACTAGTTGAATTCACTTCTAAGTACATGTACACTCCAATTAAAAAACTAAAACATTTGGTACCAAATATACTACTTCTAATACCAGATATTTTGGAGGTTAAATATCTACCCAAACTATTTCACTTGATTGGTAATAGTCTTATAGATGGTGTAGTGGAGAAATTCCTAAATCAGGTATCAGTAACTAAAATACCTAAAGATATTGGTGATATAATTCCAATTACATCAGGTACTTTAAAGTATTATCTAAAAAATGGTAGAATATTTCAACTAGTTCATAGCAACCCGATACAATTTATCTCAATGATTAAAAGATACTCTGTATTTTTTAATCAAGATCAATTTGATAGAATATATAACTATTTGTCTCAGTCTAAATGTGAAGAATCTAAGGAGGCTTTAAACCAACTTGTAAAAAATAATTTGGAAAAGATGAAAATTCACCACTTGGGTTACCTTGATGGAATAGTTGCCAATGATTTAATAATGGGTATTTTTCAACTTTTGGAATCTGGAATATTGGTGTCAGACTTATATTCTGTTGATCAAAACTCAACTCCCATTTTTTACAATTCATTCATTATGGCATTTACCTCATCAACTAACAATTTCAGTATATTAGAGTTCATTAGAAATATTCCAAATTTCTTTCCTTTTATTCTAAATTTGGGAAGAGTCGAACTAATTGAATCTATATTTGAAAAAGTTGAAACAGAACTAAAGGTTTTATATAGTAATATAAAAATTATGCAATTAGATTCATTTAATACCGAAATTTTAGACCCTTTAAAGTTGGTACCTGTTGTCAGCCCTAAGGATAAGGCAGACGAGATTATATCAAAATATATATTTGATATAAATCAAGTGATCGATGAAAGCTATTTGGATTTATTATCTAAATGTATATCCAATATCTATCTTGACAAATTAATATCGGACAAAATTTCATTTCCTAGATTTTTACAAAATCTTTTAGGATATTCGATAGATAATACTAAAATAACAGCATTACAATATCAATTATTAGTCCGAGTATCACTAAATATTGGATATGGTATGAAAATTTTTGATTTTCTGTTTCCACATAATAGATTTAACTCCAAGACAGATGTAATTGTTGAATTAATAGACACTGGTAAATTCTTTAGAATTATTGGTGATGGTTTAATTTTAGAATTTATTGAACACACAGTTAATTATATTCCAAGATATCTATTTAAAAAGGTGTTGTTAAAATATCCATTGTTAGTGAAATCCAATATTGAATTTTTTAAAAGGAATTCTATTCGTAATCATTTAGATATTGATTTTAAATGGGAAATTAAATACACCCAAAATCAAAATCTGTATCCACTATTGGATGAGTCCCAAGAGGAACTGGAGTCTATAGTTAAAAAGATCCCAAAAACTTTTAGTAATGAATTTATATATAGGATATTATCTAGATTTCCAGATGAAGATTGTTCAAATTTGGCGTTGGTATCTAAACAGTTCTTTGATGTTACATCTAGAGTTCTCGAGAGAGAATACACTAAAATAGTTAGAAAAGTAGATAATGTGTACCATACTATGAAGATTTCAGAAAGAAAGAGATATTTATTATATAGGGATGGGGTGTCAGCTTGCAGACTATCCGACTTGGCAAATAGGTTTCCATATATATGGAATTTTCAGATACAACACCTTGTAATGGATATCATGCTACCCAATGAAAATCTACTGTTTCTACCATTTCTAAAATCAATGGTCATGGAAAATCTTACCAATGATCCCCTGTTCCAAGGTTACCAATATCCATTAGGTCATGTTAGAAATACAATTGAAGAGATAGTTATACACTATATTGATGATAGATCCAAATCATTGGTACTAGAGTTTTTGTTAAACTTCTTCACTAGAAAATCAAATTTAAAGGTTTTAGAAATACATTTTAATCAACTTATAAACCTAGAAACTCTTACGTTGGTTAAAAAGTTTAAAAAAAAGTACCAATGGTTGAAGAAGTTATATCTATCCCTAACTATTGATTCTATTGAATCCTATGAAATGTTACCAATGTATGACCAATTTGATAAAATAGTATTTAGAAATATATCTCAGTATAATATTGTATTAAATTTACCTAATAATAATAATAATACTCTAACTAGTATTTCAATTGATGATTTACAAGTAAATCAAAATAGTATCAACTTTCTTTCATTAAAATCAGTAAAGTATTTTAGTTTAAAAGTAACACTAAATAATATAATAACAATTTTAGAAACACAACCTAAAGAGGTATTTGGCAATTTATCAGTAGAAGAAATTAAACTAGAAATTCATCACCAACTTGAAATGAAATCATTTGAAATAGAAAAATTGAAATTATTTAATAGTAATATAGATTTAAAACAAAAGATTCAACAAATATTTAAAATGTTAAATAATTTTAAAGAATTAAAAAAACTAACAATACACAATCACCATTTAGAATTAATAGATGATTATCAACAATCAATTGATATGGGAAAATTTACAACTATTGATAATAAAACCTTTTATAAAGTGTAATACCTTGATGATTATTAAAGTTGACGTGTTCTTTTTGTGTAATATACAATTTATTTATATATAACAATTTATTTTGCAGATTCCACGCTACTCTGTGTGGATATAATTTGACATGTGAAAATTTGTGGTGTTGGATAAACATAGATAGATTGATTAAAATTTTTAGAATAATGTATATTTTGAGATTTAACACCAATGAGTGTTACTTTAGGCAAGGTTAAAGAACCAATAATTATGGGTATCAAGTTACACTTGAACTGAAATTCTTGTTGTCCAGGTTCAAAGTTAAAAGTGTGTTTACTCTTACCTGAAATCATCCAGGTACTGTAATCAAATTCCAATTGATACTGCATACTCTGAGAAAGATTGTTTTTATCCAAATTGGTGATTGTGAATTCAAATGGAGTAAATTCACCCAGATATCCAATTTCAGGTATTTTAAGGTCCACTTGATAGTAATTTACAGGACAATAGAATTTAATTGGCCATTGGAAAGAGACATTATCTCTCCACAATGGTTTACATTCTTTTATCATTGGTAATTCGGTTTCAGGTAGTCTATTAATATATTTCAAATGAATTTTACAGTCCTTGTTGGCAGTAGCGCTGTCACTACCCATATCATATTTTTTCATTTCAAAGATCATTGAAATGACTTGACCAGGGTACATTTTTAAATTGGTAATTGCCTGCCGATTGTAGTCGTTTACCATATAAAATGGGTTGGTACTTCCTTGTTCCTGGTACTGAGGGTCGCAACCCTCCAATTGAAAATCTTGAATCTGTAACATGGTGCTGGATGTACATTGTATCATCAATTTTAGGAATAGATGATTTTGTTGATTATTTACAGGTATGAATTGTTCTTGTACTGAGAAGGGATTTATAAACAGTGTACTTGAAACTAGTGAACTTGAGAACTTTTCTTTAGTTTGTTTCTGGTGTTGCAATTCTACCCTTATCTGGTGTGTGCAAGTATCATGATTTATAGCCATCACCGGTAGATAGAATTCCAATTGCTCATTAGCACCAATTTGAGAGAGAGGTAACTTTTCGTTAGTTAATGCAATTTCCTCAACTTGAGAGCTTCCATCAGCCAGTGTTCTAATAACCATAAAACTATTAGAAGGAATAATGGTAACACCAGTCATTGAATAAAATGACAAAATACCAGTTTCAATCTGATCAGAGTGAGTAAAAAGTTTGATTCCTATGTATTGTACAGTGTAGAGGAGCAGAGGGTTATTGGTAAATGATTCCAAGGTAATCAAAGACTCGCTATCAATAATTTTAATCTCAGACTTATCTGATAAATCACCACGAAGACTGTGACCAAATGCAATGTTATTGATTTTCAAGCATATAGAGTCTTTAATAAATGTAGATTTACTTGATGCTATTGTGGTGAATACCAAATGATTTACACCTGGATGAAGTTCAAAATCTGTCATTTGGAAATTTAACTTCTCACTGGCTGCGACAGTACTAGGTGCGTTTGGTGTAAGTTTGATGAAGCTTACATAACCAGAACTTATAGATATAGGCGATGATAGATAAGAATGAATACGAACTTGAACACGAATGGTGTCTAAATAACGAAAGAGGGTTTCTTTGCAATAGACTTTACTCTTGAATAGTGGTGACATTGGTTGAACAATATTCAAATCCAGTAGAGACATTTGAGATATCTCTGCAAGATAGAATAAATTTTCCTCTTGATTTCTGAGTATTCCAGGTGTCAACAGAGATACACAACTACTTACATAATCTTGTATATGATTCAACTGTTTCTGACAGTATGCTAATTTAGTTTTTGTGGCATATTCAATCTCAGGCCACAAAGATTCTCTATTATCAATGGATTTCAATAGAGTTTCTGCAACTTGGAATTGACCGAGACGGAAGTGATAGTTTGCCATTGAATACGTTAATCTGGCTATAGAACGTGTTCTATTAGATTGAGCATAGAGTTTTACAGATTGCCCCAAAACCTCTAATAAACAACGTTGAAATTCTTTTTTACTTTTGAATATCACTCTAAGTTCGGGGTAATTTGGAAAGAGACCAAGTAGTTGTGATGAATCCTGTTGTTGAGTATCATCTTGACTGATTTCCAGTTTCTCATCCATAGGTACCAGTGCTAGAATTTTATCAATATACTGATTAAATGTCATCATTGTTTGATCGGGTACTTGCAGTTGTTCTAGTGTCTCATCTGAAAGATTGTCAATGTTAGGAGCTAACATTTTAAGTTTTACAGCCAACTCCTCTAGTTTTTGTGATGCATTAAATAACATATCACCCAAAAGGAAATCTAAAGTCTCACGATCTTGTTTCTCCATTCTAGCCTCCAATTCTGAGAGATTGAGACTATTGGTTTTTGACCCTGTCCCGCTGGAACTTTGCTGATTCTGTTGTTGAATATAATTTGTAATCTGAGCAGATTGTAGTGATGTAAGTGATTGTGTACCAGAGATTGAAGATGCACTAGATGACGATGAAGATGATGCAGATGGCATATTTAAAGTTGTTGCAATTTGGTTATTTACTTTACCAATAGTACCTAAAGCATTCCCAAAGAATCTACCAATAGAAGTAGTCTTAGCTTTAGTCTGACCAGATAGGATATTTGAAGTTTCTTTATTACCCAACAAAATCTTTTCAAATGAATCTTGACAAGCCTTTATAATCTCCATAGATGCACAATATATCCAAGAT
This sequence comes from Tieghemostelium lacteum, assembly GCA_001606155.1. Lineage (NCBI taxonomy): Eukaryota > Evosea > Eumycetozoa > Dictyosteliales > Raperosteliaceae > Tieghemostelium > Tieghemostelium lacteum. The sequence continues at coordinate 422,017 of LODT01000004.1, read as the reverse complement.
TCTCTAAAAAGTGGATTAAAACATTTTGGAGAAAATCTTTTAATTATAATACTAACAGAGGTTATAAATACCAATGCTTTACTAACCACCTCAATAGGTTTTTGTAATAAAAATAATAACTAGTGTAAAATAAAAATGTTAATAATAATTCCATAATCTAACAAATGACATATATAACCCACTTTAGATTGTCTGGCAAATAGATAATGTTTAAAATCAAATAGAGATATTTTACCAGTACGGATAAGTTCTCTGTAGTTCTTTTTGGTGAAGTCTAATGTTAGGACTTTAATTTCATCTTGATCAGATGGTGAAATGGATTCAAAGACGTTATTGGAATTATCAGCAAAGAGTACTTCTAATTCATAGTATTGCATTAGAGCATCTTCATAGAGTTGAGCTCTCTCGTAGATGAAAGCCAGTGATTCCTTAACAAAAAAGAAATTAAGAAAACTCCAACCAGGAAGAATTCTCTTGGCGTCCAATTTACGAATTTCATCTTCATAGCATGTGAGATATTGTTCCGCAGATGAAATTATACCTTCTTTCATTTTCACCAAAAAATCATCCCACAGCTCTTCATAGGTATTTTTTTCATCACAACATCTTAGTTGACAACATCTGTCACGTTTTACATTGAAATCGTTTTTTATCCTATCGTAAACTGTTCTGGTGAGTTTAGAGGTGAGTTCTGAGAGTCTTTTTTGACCTAAAGATACATAGACAATCAACCATTCCTGCTGTCTGTCTGTCATTGTCTGAATCCATGTTTTAATCTTATTCTTGATTTCATTCTTGTAGGCATCAGCATCCTCACAATGAACCAAATACAAATAGAGGTAAGGTTTCTTGTAGAGTTCCTGTGCATTTTTGATACGGTCATCATCGCAATGCAGTATCTCTATAGGCATACGTTCGACAACTTTAGTCGACCCTGTTTTTGTTTTCCAAGTGATATTACGTAATGGTAGATGATTAAGTAGTTCAGATTCAACAATATTCCAAACTTTACAATCATCTCTGTAGGTTATTGTTATATGGTCACTATTGTAGGCTTTATTACTACTACTACTGTTTAATGGTGGCGATGATATAGTTTGTGAAGAGGATAATGTTGGTATATTTGAGTTACTACTAGACAAACTCTTTGGTGAAAAGGATGAAGATAGTCTGCTGACAACACTGGCTGCAGATGATGATGCATTACTACTTGTAACACTACCATTGGAACTTGTAGTGCTTATTGGTGATGCATTTGCACTAGTACTGCTATTGTTATTTACATTACTTTGACTGTTAGAAAGATTATTGGTATTATTTGTACTACTACTTAGTGAAGTTGTCGACATATAACTATTTGTAAATTAAATGAGATCTCTGTGCCAAATTTCAAAAAAAATTAATTTTTGACAACTATTGAATTTCAAATTATTTATAACAAAAAAATATGTAATTATTATTAGGATTCAGATAGATTAGTAGTCTTTTATTTTAATATATTAAATAAAATGAATTATTTTTTTTTTAATTACAAAGATTTTGGATTATCTCAATTTTTAATATTAATGTTGATAGATAGAGGACTAGAATTATTTGGTATTCTGTAGGTTGAAATAATATATATTAATTAGTGATTATTGATTACCACCTGAGTTATTATTATTATTATTATTATAATTATTATAATTGTTTCTGTTATTATTATGATGATTTTGTGGTGGTTGGTAATGGCTAGGTGGTTGTCTATTCTGATTATTATGGTGATGATGGCTATTATTATATCCACCATTATTCATTCTGTTTGGTTGTTGTTGTTGATAGTGATGTGGTTGATTTGGTGCTCCATTGTGTATCGAAGGTGGAGGTTGAACTGGATATTTACTATTATTATTATTATTGTTGTTGTTGTTGTTGTTGTTGTATGGTTGTTGATTTGGATAAGGTGGTCGAGATTGGTGGTGTTGAGAAGTTGAAGAAGGTGGGTAATCACCTCTAAGTTTTTTATACTGCGTATGTTGATCACCATGACCACCAACTACATTACTACCTCCTCCGCCATGTTTAGGTGGCGGTGGTGGAGGTTGTTGTTGATAGTTTGGTTGTTGCTGTGGTGGTGGTTGTTGTTGTTGCTGTTGTTGTGGTGGGTACCCATTAGTATTTGAAATTGGAGCTTGTTCATTAGGTTGTTGTGGATGTTGTGGTCTTTTCTTTTTAGTTCTAAATTCATGACAAGATGGAAATGGAGGTATAGTTGATGGATCACAAGGCAACGGTTTAGTCCAAAAATATGCGCTGTCCAATGCCTCAGATGCCGATATTCTCTTTTTAGGGTCCAAACATAATAATTTATCTAATAAATCAAAGGCGTCTGGTGTAAAAAATGTTTTGTTTTCGCTGTGTTTGTGTTTGTTAGTATCTTTGAGAATATAGACCTGTTTGTAGGGTGTTGTAATATGATATTACATACCTTTCACATAATTCCTTGAGTGTTCTTTTTATGGGTTTTGGTGGTTTCAGTTTATTCCAAGAAGGCAACAGATGAACATCTGGCCAATTCTCTGGAGTTGGTGTACCACAAATTTGAAATATCTTATCTAATTGTTCGATTTGATTTCGACCTGGGAAGAGTGTCTTTTTAAATAACAGCTCTGACATTATACAACCGACAGACCACATATCAATCTCTGGTCCATAATGAACTGATCCCAATAAAAGTTCTGGAGGCCTGTACCACAAAGTAATGACTTTATTAGTCAAACCCTTCTTATCACTACTATTAAATGGTCTTGCTAAACCAAAATCTAAAAAATTAAAGATGGGTTAGTATGATTGAATGGGATGTAAGGAGAAAGAGAGACAGTGAAAACATACCAGCAAGTTTTAAAATACCTTTATTACTTAATAACAAATTTGAACCTTTTATATCACGATGGAGTACATTGTTTCTGTGGCAGAATGCTAGACCTTCCAAAAGTTGTTTGAGGTAGCATTTGATTTGTTCAGGTGAAAAGAATTTAAAGACTGGACTGTCCATGACTCCGTTTAAGTCATGATCCATATATTCAAAGACCATATAAACACTGCCTTTGTAATTGTTATGTTCTGATGCAGGTGATGTTACAATATCGTGAAGGTTAACTATATTCTTATTTTTGAGTTCCTTGAGTATCTTAATCTCACGAATAGCTGTGATGGGGAATCCCTCAGTTTCATTCTCCATAATCACCTTTTTCAAAGCAACCTCGTCGCCTTGTTTGCTCTTTGCCTTGTAAACCTGTCCAAATGTACCTTCACCTATCATTGTCAAATTATCATAGATCTCTACACTCTGTGATCCCCATGATATGTCATAGTTATTGTAATTGATGTGAGGTAGTAGTTCATCAACATCCTTATCCTCGCCATTTGCTGATTTGGAAGAGCTATGAAATGTTGATTTCAAAGCTTCTTTATCTATAAATGATGGTATACCATTATTGGTATTACCACTGTTGTTGTTACTGCTATTACTACTATTCTGTTGTGCACTATTTCCACTATTTGATTCTATATTAGTTTCTGTAGTTGAATTTAATGGTTCTTTTGTAGTTTCTAACGATGTTACGGTATCCATTCAGAACAAATATTAAAAATTAAAAAAAAAAAAAAAAAATAAAAATTACAAAGAATTTAAATTTTATTTCTAAATTACTTTTATAAATGATATATTTTCAAGTAATTATTTGATTTCATTGATATTCTTGAATGTTATATATTAATTAAATTTATAAGTTGAGAATACGACATCGTTAAAATTTTTTTTTTTTTTTTTTAAATTATTTTCAATTTCTTCATCACTGAGATAGAAAACACAAATAGAGAAAATTTTTTTAATTTTTGAATTTGGTTTCGAGAACAACGGATAGATTTTAAAAACTTAAAAATCATTTTAAGTTCAACCAACCACCACCCATATTTAGAGATATCTTTGATTTTTGTGTTGTTTTTAGTAGTAGTCTAGTTAACAGAGCTACATTGTAAATATTTTTAAAAGAACAGTACATAATTATAGTATAGAGGAAAGATGTCAACACCAACTACACCGTCAATGTCATCTGCAAATGGTGATAAAACAGAGGGTCCAGGTCTAATGAATTATCAAAAGGAGAAATATGGTGCACATTTGTTTCAGAGAAACTCTGAAGGTCTTTACACATGTTTTTTTAAAGATTGCGGTAAGATGTTGCACGCAAATTTCTCAAGACACATTTCCAGACATGAGGCTGACCATGATCAGTTGGCTGATAATGTCAATGTAAAGAAGACAATGTCACCATATCCAACCTCACCACCTATATCCGGTCAAGTTAGTAATGTACCTTCACAACCTTCTGCACTAAACCTTCAACAGCAACAGCAATTACAAAAGAATAACAGCAATATAAATATAACACCAGTGAAGATGAATCCACCTGTACCAACTCAACATTCAATGACACCACAAATGATGCACAGTGGATATATTGGACAACATACACCTTATACCACATCATGGCCATCACCATCACCTTATGGTATGCCAATGAACATGATTTCTCCACAGAATCCATTGTTTAATCCTAGTACCATGATGGATCCTATGGGTTTGGGAGCTGTACCTCAACCACCTGTGCAATCTATGCAAAGTCCTCAACCACCTACTATAACTACCAGAGCATCGATAAAGAGTAACCCAAGTGTAGCTGCACAGCAACAACAGCAACTAGACGCCTCATTGATGGACAAAAAGGGATCAGCCTATCAGGTGTGCCAACATCCTCTACATACTAAATGGTGGGGTACATCCTCTGTACTTCCTTCATCGGAATTCTATACCCGTGCTAGCAAATGCAAGAAATGCTATATTAAACAACAACAAGATTCCAAGAAATTGCGTACACAGAGTAGTGCTGGTTTATCAAGTATAGGTGCTGTTGCAAGCTCTGTTGTGGAAATGGGTGACTTGATGATGCCACCCAAAATACCATTGACTAGAGGTAACACTCTAGCAATGATACCTCAACATCCTGGTCTTATGACACATAATAAAATGATGTTCAATCCCATGATGCAACCACAGTTCATGCAATCCGTACAAATGCATCCATCCATACAAATGCAGCAACAGCAATTAATAATGGCACAAAAACAGCATCTTCAACAACTACACAATCAACACCAACAATACAAGTACATACCAAATCAACAGCACCCACAAATGATGCATCATCAAAACCCTCCACATCATATGGCGCCACATATGACAGTATCCCATGGTGTACAAGTTGGCACTCCACCTCCTATTCCATACGCACCAAAGTACAGCCACCCCATTATATTCAGACCTAAAGTAGAAGCAAACCCAGAGGAAATCAATAGACTAATGATGGAGAAATGTAAAGCTATACTCTCAACCTTGATGAAAGACCACAAATCAAAGTATTTTAGAGAACCAGTAGACCATGTTAAACTTCAATTGACCAACTATCTAGATGTCATTAAGGAACCTATGGATTTTGGTACTATAGATAAGAGAATTAACTATCAACCTCCTCAACCCACTGGTGACCACCAGCAACCTCCTCAACCTCTGGTCACACCATACCAGAATTTTATGCAATTTGATCAACAGGTTAGATTAGTATTCAAAAATGCCATGACCTATAATGAAAATGATACTGAAGTCTACGAACATGCTGAGGAATTGGAAAAAGAATATCAAGAGCTCTTTGATACTGCTTTGGATCAGTCTAGAGCTGATGCATCATTACACGCTGAAATGGTGACTGCCATCTGCGCAATCTGTAAAGAACCACCCAAACCCTACATTGTAAAGAAACCAGCTCCAAATGCCGTCTCTGTCAATGCAATGGCTGTTGATGGTAATACTCCAACCACTACCGATACAACTACCGATACAAATGCAGTACAAACACCACAATATGACGAAACTATTGTTCATCCATTGGTTGTCTGTGATGGTAGTTGTCTGAGAGCATTCCATTTACAATGTATTAGATTGACACCTGATCATAAGGGACCTTGGTTATGTAGAGATTGTTCTGGCGGAAGACCTGTATTACACTATGACAGTTTCCAAGGTGAATTCTTTTACTATTACTATGAAGGTGTACCTATTGATGACCAATTAATCAGCCAAGAGTTATCAGCAGTTGACAATAACAATCATTTATTGGATCCTGTTGATGAGACCACTGGTGATAATGCCACAAGTCCTACTACTACAACAACAACCACTATAACTACCAATGGAGCCAATGCATTATCAACCTCACAAAATTCTACACCATCTCTCACTATTGTTTCAGATCTTGGTGCATTGTCAAAAGAAGAAAAAATTAAAATAAGAAATGAAGAGGAAAAACACAGAGCTAAAGAAATGTATTATGATCCAATATGGTGCATGTGGAGATGTAAATCAAAATTAGCACTAAAGCAAAGAGAGGAAAGACAAAAACCATATCTCTCTACCTCTCAATCCAAAGGTAAAAGAGTAGTAAAGAAAAAGAAATCAAAAAAGAGACATAATTAATATCTAGAGTGTATTAATAGAGATCTATGTTGATACCAATTCATATTCTCATCTCATCTTTTAATATTAATAAATTATATCATCATTTTTCTATATAGTTACATTAGTTTTCTTTTATTATAAATTCGTCATTACTATAATTGATATATTTGATTTTTCAATTATTATTATTGAATACTAAAAAAATATTCAGATTAAATTTGATTTTAAAGAAATGGTTTCATTATAAAGAATACTGTACAGAAATATTTTAATTTATGATTATTAAATATTGAGAAATATATAATTACTATTACTATTACTAAATTATTGATACTTGAATAAGATTATTAAACATTTTGGAAATTTGGATAAGCTGGACCACCATGTTGATTCATATCTATACCCATAAGTTCTCTAGTTGGATCAATTCTAAGCATATTAAATCTTTTCATTATGGTAAAGAGTACAGTTGCCATAAATAGACACCATATAGAGACTACAACTATACCTAGTATCTGAATACCCAATTGTTGGAAACCACCACCATTTAATAGACCATAGACAGTGACAGTCTCACGACGTAAAATCACAGAAATATCATTTTTGGTAGAGAAGAATCCCACTGCTAGAGTTCCCCAAATTCCACAACCAAAGTGAATGGCAGAGCTATCCAGTGGATCATCGATACGCAATTTCAAAAGAAGATTACTTCCACCCAAATAGACGAATGCATTGATACAACCAATGACAAAGGCAGCCCATGGTTCAATGACTGCACATACAGCTGCACTTGCTACTAAACCACCCAACAGTCCATTCACAGATTTGGAAACATCATATTTTCCAGATTTGATTTTAATAGCCAAAAGGGTAGTTGCACAACTTGAAGTTGCAGTAATGGTCATGGTAACTGAACTCTTTGCTGCAATTAAAACACGTCCACCTGTCAATCCCAGTGTAGACCCAGTATTGAATCCATAGAACCCATACCATATAATAAAAGCACCCAATGTATAAAGTGTTATAGAATGTCCTGGTAAAGGTCTAGGTTTACCAGAATCTGCATCGAAACGTCCAATTCTTGGACCTACCAAATAGGCACCTACCAAACCCACAGAACCACCTACAACATGCACTACAATTCCACCAGAGAAATCAATAATTCCATTCTCTCCAATGTTCCGCAACCAACCATATTCAGCCCATACCCAATGTGATACAATTGGGTGAATAATTGATGACATTACACACGTATATATCAGACAACTATTAATATGTACTCTCTCTGCCAACGAACCAGAAACAATCTTACAACTAATGACACAAAATGACCATTGAAATGTGAAAAATGATAAATTCTTATAATTTATCAGGAAAAAATAGCTGGTACCTATAAATGAATTTCCAACTTTTGACGAATATCCAAATGCAAACGCAAATCCTATCGCCCAATATATTAGCGACCCAATAGCCGTATCTATAATACTCTAAATATATAATATATATATATATATATTAATATCTTCATTATTATCTAATCTAATCCTATTAACAATTTCTACTAGTAAAATTTCTAAAAATGTACCTTTATAATTATACTTTTAGCATTTTTTGCTCTAACTACACCTGCTTCCAATAAACAAAATCCTGCTTGCATATCTTTAAATTTTTTTGTATTAATATCTATAGAGACATTTAGCGAGTGTTATTCTACCTCTTAGAATGATATATATATAGAGATAGATCGTTTTACTATTATTCTATAAATAAAACCTACAAAATACTAAATAGGTAGCATTAAGTACCCAAAAATCATCAACTATAGATTCTAAACTTGATGTAGTTGCATTTTTATCTAAATATTCCATAGTTTGATACTAGTATTTATATGTATATAATTTTGAATTTGTATTGTTCCTTCTGGTTTATTTGATATTATAATTATTGTATAATGTTTTGATGATGAAATAAATAATGAATACCTGTCTGTATTACCAACGATTTAAATTGATATATTCTTTTTTTATGTTTTTTCTTTTAATTGTTTATACTATTCACTAATCATTTCAGCACAAACAAAGGCATATCAGTAGGTGTGAAAAATTAAATTAAAAAAAAAAAAATTTTTTTATTTGAGATCTCTTTTTGTTGTGAAACAGAAGGGGTACGTCTTTTTAGATTTTTATTTAAGAGTTTTTTAGAGATAGAGAGAACCAGCGAATGGAATATCTCTTTTAACTTTTACAATGGCATTAGAGAATTTAGCTTCAAGTTCACTGTTTCCTATAGATTTAGCAGCAGTGACCATTTGACGCAACAGTTCATCTAATCTTCTAATACCACGAATGAGATTACCTTCAAAAGTGTCAGTCATTTTCATTACATCTGCAAAAGAACTTCCCTGAGCCCATGCATAGCATACATCCATATAATTTGGATTGAATTGACTTATATATTGTTTTTCATCAATTTCCAATTTACATTCTTTTGAGATTTGGAATACCTTAGTGGCAGTGTCTCTAATGATACGATAGAGTGGTATCAGATCTGGTTTACATTTTGGATTGTTAGGGTCGACTGTGCTCTCACCTTGGAATACAAATACAGAGAATACAGCAACACACTGTTCAATAGTCAAATCCTTGAATAGACCAGTAAAGAGAAGCTCGGTAATAACCAATTCGTCACCGGCTGTAACCTCACATGCCACTCTTCCTTTGAGCTCCACTACGGAGTCTGAGGTAATGTAATTTAGTTTAGTTAATATTCTTTTCATTGCCCTCAAATCATCCTTTAGGATAATTTCGTCACCCGATCTAATCTGTCTTTTAATGTTTTTAGCCTTCTGATCCAACTCTTGTTTCTGAATAAACAAATTGGCTCTCTCCTGGATATCAAAATCTTTATATGCAGGCAATGTAACAAATCTAGCCTCAAGACTCTCAATCTTTTTTACCAATTTCTTGAAATTTGAGTCCTTTATAGACATGTCTTCTATAGGGTCAATCAAAGGTACCCCGCCATCCTTCTTGAATCTAGATTCAGTCTCTTTCAGTGTCTTTAGCAAATGGTTCTTGAATTCCTGACCAGGGTTTTGATCTCTCTTGATATTTAGACAAATTGGAGTGACACCATCAAATAGCTTTATAGATACTGGTATGATTGAAGGCTCGCCTTGGTGGCCTGGTGGACAGGGCTTAGGTACCGCAGACCCAGCCTCAGAGCACAACAACACATCGGCAACAATCTCCAGTCCCTTATCACTTATAGAGTTCTGTTGACTTTGGTTGGCAGTGGTTATAGAATTTCCAGAGTTTTTCAAAGCTCTTTTGTAGAAATTCAAGACCACACCATAACCCCAATCATTTTGGTCTTCACGGACCTTGACAATACGACCTGGTGTTAAATAGGGTTGGACATATGATGGTTGATTGATAAAATCTCTCATTGCCTCTTTGAGTTTAAGTAACTGATTCTTTACTTTTACGTAATCTTCTACTGCAGATTCATTTGGTATTTGAATTTGAGATTTTTCCAACTCAATTTCCTCGACTTGTTTAATGAGTTGAGGAACTATGCCTTCTTGTTGGTACTGATGGAAAGAACGTTTGAGAAGTTTCTCAGGATCGATATCTTCGACACGAAGCATATTCAAAAGCATGGAATAGCCAATCCAAAATGATGAGGTTAAACGATCAGCTTTACCTTTTACCATACCCTTTGCAATCTCAGGTTCCATCTTTTCGTCAACCATCAGAATTACAATACCCCTCTCATCCAGACCTCTACGACCAGCTCTACCAGACATTTGGATATACTCGCCACCACTTATCCAACGAGTACCTTCACCATCGAATTTTCTAACATTGGTGAAAATGACAGTCTTGGCAGGCATATTCAACCCAATGGAGAATGTCTCAGTTGCAAAAAGTGCTTTTATATATCCATACTGAAAGAGAATCTCGATAATCTCTTTGAGAATAGGTAAGAGACCAGCATGATGTATGCCTATACCTCTCTTGAGTAATGGCAAGATATTCAAAACTGCTGGAAGGTTCTTATCAGACTCCGACAAACCGTCTACAGCATTTCCAAAGATGGTCTCCACAGCCTTCTTCTCTTCATCGTTATTAAAGTCGAGTTTGGACATTTGCAATGCATAAATCTCACATTCCTTCTTTGAAAAAGAAAAGACAATAACAGGTTGATACGATCTCTCCATAATCATCTTGACAATCTTGTAGCAATCGGAGGGACCTTTCATAGGTCCCTTTTTCTTACCCATTTCCGAAGGTGCCAAATTTGAAAGCGATTTTACAAAATTTTCCTCCCTAAAAACCCCCTTTTCGTCCACCACCAAATGCAAACCCTCTCCACCCGATGGGAATATGTAATGTTGCAGTGGAATAGGTCTGTACTCAGTGTAGACAACATGACAAGGTTGAGAGTGGATCTTTGCGATCCAAGCTGCAAATTCCTTGGCATTAGGAATGGTAGCTGAAAGGAAGACAAACTTTACAGAATCTGGAAGAAGGATGATAGTCTCTTCCCAAACCACACCTCTTTCCTTGTCACGTAGATAATGAATTTCATCAAATATAACCCAAGCGACTTCTCTCATGGTTTCCGAACCCCTATAGAGCATTGAACGCAGAATCTCAGTAGTCATAACTAAGCACGATGCGTTAGGGTTTATAGTGATATCACCAGTCATCAAACCGACATCTGAGAAAACCGCTTGCAAATCTCTGTATTTCTGATTGGAAAGTGCCTTTATAGGCGATGTGTATATAACCCTCTGACCATCTCTAAGTGCCACTGCTATGGAGTACTCAGCAACCACAGTCTTACCAGCTGAGGTGTGTGCACTCACTAAAACCGACTCTTTTCTCTCTATACACGATACGGAAATCTGTTGAAATGGATCCAATTTAAATGGATAGGTTCTTGCAGGGTTATGAGGTTCTTTAGGATTGAATATATCTTTATCTACATTCTGGTATGCTGGTGGGAACAGTACTTCATGTACACATGATTTTGCAGTTCCACCTGCTGTTATAATTCCACCAATCTCATTTAATCTCTTTAGATTATCTTCATCTACTGGTACATCACCACTACCATCTGTCTCTTTTTCCTTTTTCAATTTCAACAGAGTTTCATCTACTTTTTTACTATCAAAACTTATATCAGCTTCTACATATTCAGATTTAAATTTCTTATTTTTCTGTACTTCTTGATCTAATTCAACTTGATTGATTTTTGGTGCATCTCTAATATTTGTAATAACTTTGTTTTGGTTATTGTTATTATTGTTATTATTACTACTATTAGTAGTGGTTGTATTAGTTGAAGGTCTTATCCATTTTGATCTATATATAAAACGATTAGTTTATAATTCAAGTAAACATGTTAAAACATAAAAATAACATACTCTGAATCATTATCTCTTGGCCTCTTTTTATTATCTTTATTATCATCAAAAACTGAAAACAAATCGTCTTCCATTGTGTATGTGTTATTTAGTTAAAAAAAAGTGATAATCTCAAGGCCTGTAATAAAAAAAAAATTAAAAATAAATAAAATATGTTTCGTTCGGTTTTTTTAAATTAAATTACAGAAATCATTTAATTTAATTTCAATAATTTATTTTTGATATGATTTTATCACTTCAGATATTTTAGTACTCCTATGTTATAACCTTTAATTCACTTCATTCTTATCATTTTCCCAACATTTTTTTTTTTTTAAACTTTTGAACAAACAATAAAATATTTTAACGACTACACTTTCACACTTAAGATAATCAACATTTTAAAATTTAAAAAAAAAATACGTAATAATAAATTTAAATGTGTTAGTGTCAATATTGAAGTGTGATTAAATAGAAATTTTTGTTAATACATACAAAAGTATTTTCAATTTCTATATTGGGAAAAACAAAACAAAGTTAGAAAAATGATTATAGATAGGATTATAAATAAATTATATTTTAAGAAATATACTCTAATCGACAGTTATCAAGATAACAATGATATAGCATCACCAGAAGATTCTGCAACTGTTATAGAAAAAGTATATATATATTGTTATCATTATTGTAGTTGTTAGTGAACTAAATTTGAGATAGACTAATTGTGATTTTAACTCATTTTATTATCATCACATTATCAATACATTAATTTTATGTTTCACCAATATAGTTATTTTATACATGGATAGAGAGTTTAGTAAAGAAAGGGTATAGGTCACCTCTACAGTTACGTGATATTTATCAGTTCCCAAGACGTTTACAAATTGATAAAACTGTGGATGATGGATTTGGAGTTGTAGATTATGGACGTAGATGGCCTTTGATTAGTCACTTTTATAGGAAATTCACAATTACAAATCACTTGGCAATAGGGTTTAAAACAATAGCAATTGTAATGTCAATTGTGACACCATTGGTATTCAAACAACTTCTAAATAGTATTCAAACCAACCAACTTTCAATGCATTCTCTCATGTGGTGTATTGCTTTATTTGTCTCGTCTTTGATTGGGACAATGTCAGTTCAACATGGGTATCACTGGGGAATGACATCAGCAATACAAGTCAAATCCTCACTAGTTTCGAAAATCTATGAAAAAATGTTGAGATTGAATAACTACTCAAAAAGCCTCTATTCAATTGGAAAGATTATGAATATGGTTTCAGCAGATGGTGACTCATTTCTATACTATTTCTGGGATAACCATATTGAATTGTTTCTATTACCTATACAAATCACGGGACTGTTGATTGTTTTGTTTTATGTTGTGGGATTAGCTGGGTTATTTGGGTTCATAGTGATGGTGGTTATGTTACCTGTTAATACGTTCCTAGGGGGTCGAGCTAGTGTTTGTTATAGAGAATCCCTAGTGTACAATGACGACAGACTGTCACTTATAAGTGAACTCATCAATGGCATTCAGTTTCTTAAGCTTTATGCATGGGAGAAATCATTTATTGATAGGATTAAAGAAAAACGTGGTCCACAACTACAGTGGCAATGGAAAATGGTAATCTATTGGCTTTTGAGTAATCTTCTTACACAAAGTCTCAGTGCAGTTGTATTACTCATCACACTATTCTTTTACTCACTTTTTGGTCATCAGTTGGATGTAACTATTGCATTCACAAGTTTGACCATTTTCAATAACTTAAGGAAACCATTAGAGTTCCTACCTGAATCCATTCAGAGAATTCTAAAACTACTGGAATCGTCTAAGAGAATAGAAGACTATTTCAAAGCACCTGAAATTGGTATTGAAATTGATTATGAAGTTACGAATACAGAGAATGAAGAAATCTATATCAAAAATGCCCATTTTGATTGGACAGATGGGAAAGGTGATGCATCTACACTGAATACGAATGTCACTAAGGAAATCAATTTCCGAGCACCTGTAGGCAAATTGACCATGATTTGTGGTAGTGTTGGTAGTGGAAAGAGCTCATTACTACTATCTTTAATGGGTGAGATACATAAGACTTGTGGAGAGGTTAGATCTCTAAAGTCAGTTGGATATACTAGTCAACAGCCATTTCTAATGGGATGTTCTTTGAGAGAGAATATTCTCTTTGGTAAGCCTTATGATAGAAAGCGGTATCTTCAAGTTTTGGAAGCTTGTGCATTGAATTTAGATATTCATCAATTTCCAGGTAGAGATCAAACAGAGATTGGTGAGAGAGGGTTAAATCTAAGTGGAGGTCAGAAACAGAGAATAGCACTCGCAAGAGCACTGTACGCTGATTGCCAATGTCTGATTATGGATGATCCTTTGTCAGCTGTAGACACTCGTGTTGCAAAACATCTATTTATCAACGCAATCAATGGACCTTTGGCAGAAGGTAAGACTAGAATTCTTGTGACTCATCAACTTCAGTATCTGTCAAGTGCCGACCACATTGCACTATTCCACAATGATACATTAATTCAAGGTACTTATGAAGAACTTTCTCAGAAAGGTATCAATTTTCAGAGTATACTTGATTTAAAGAGACTGAGACCTGAAAGTGAAGAGGATGATGATGATCAGTCTCTAATTGATCATGAGTTAGATGGAAATACTCATGATCACGATTTAAAGATTCCAATTGACTCGTTGATTGTCGATCAGGTTGATGATGGACATATGGAAATGTCAAAGTTAATTGTTGAAGAGGAAAGAGGTTCGTCTGACTTTGGATATGGATCATGGTTACTTTATGCAAGATCAGGTGGATCGTGGTACTATTTCCTGTTTATAACGTTTTTGTATGTACTTGGACAACTGGTTTTCCAGTCGTCTGATTATTGGCTTGCTATATGGTCACAGAGTAAATCAACTAGTCTTAGTGATAGTCAATCATTAGCATCAACTGCAACATCAGATTCCTATTATCTAAAGATATATCTTATACTTATTGTATCTTTTATATTTTTGATTGGAAGTCGATTTGTATTGTTGTCTAGATATGCACTAAATGCAGCAAAGGTACTTCATGATCACATGCTACTTTCAGTCACACTGGCACCTTGTCAGTTCTTTCTAGAGAATCCTTCTGGTAGAATTCTAAATAGATTCTCTAGAGATGTGACCGATATCGATATTAAAATTCTACCAGAACTCAGTGACATACTTCACTGTGCATCTACCATTATAGTGTCCATGTTGATTATGGCGTATTTGAATCCGTATATAACTTTACCACTACTGGTGTTTGTCCTGCCTTATGTAGTAGTTCAGAGAATATATCTACCAACTTCAATGGAACTCAAGAGAATGGAAGCTGTTACAAAGTCACCTGTGTTTTCTATTCTTCAAGAAACATATCAAGGTTTGATTACCATAAGAGTGCATCAACAGCAACAAAGATTCATTCAAGAACTTCGAAAGAGGCTGGAGCTCAATTTAAGAATCTTTCATTTTCAATACACAACACACCGATACATGTCAATGCGTTTGGAGATTATTTCATCTCTGGTTGTTCTCTTTGCAAGTTTCATTGCAGTTTTACAAAATAATCAAGAAAATCCTGGTATTTCAAGTCTGATGATCACAACTGCCTTTGGAATGACAGGTTTCATATCATGGGGTGTCAAACAGGTCTCCGATCTCAGTTTGAAAATGAACTCTGTTGAGAGAGTTAACACCTATATTAATATACCCAGAGAAGGTGGAAGTGGTATATCCCATGAACTACCATCTAGCCAACAGGTTTCAAACGAGTGGCCAAAGAATGGGAATATTGAATTTAAGGATCTGTCAGTTCGGTATAAGAATACAAGTGACCCTGTATTGAATGGTATAACATTCTCTATCCAGTCTCAAGAGAAGATTGGAATAGTCGGTAGAACAGGGTCTGGAAAGACAACTCTGGGTTTCAGTCTTTTCAGATTAGTGGAAGCTTGTAGTGGACAAATTGAAATTGATGGACAAGATATCAGTCAAATGTCTCTCTATGATCTTAGATCCAGACTTGCATGTGTACCACAAGATCCATTTATATTCTCTGGATCTATAAGAGGTAACCTAGACCCTTTCAACCAGTTTTCAGACCACGAAATCTGGACTAACCTTGAACTTGTTCAATTGAAAAAACTCGTAACTCACATGCCATTGAAACTCAATACCCACATATCCGAAGGTGGCAGTGGACTAAGTGTAGGCCAAAAACAACTATTCTGTCTATGCAGAGCTCTATTGAGAAAATCTAAAATTGTTCTATTGGATGAGTCATCAGCATCACTTGATTTCACAACAGATTCCATTATAAAATCAGTTATTAGAAACTATCTAAAAGAGTCTACTGTAATTACAGTTGCACATCGTCTTGATACCATTATAGACAGTGACAAAATACTAGTTATTGATCAAGGTCAACTCATTGAATTTGATTCTCCACAGAATCTAATGAATCTAAAGAATTCAAAATTCTCAAAATTGGTAAATGCATTTCACCTTCACCACAAATAAATGACTTTTTGGAAATTTAAAAATCAGAACTGCGAAGTGGTAATTTATAAATTCAGCAGTGCCCACGACGAAGTGATAATTTTTTTTCCAAACAAAAATGAATTTTTTATATTTAATATGTTATACCATTAACATTATATTGAAATTTATAATAATTGTTAATAATTACTATAACTTCATTTTATTTTTTGAAATTATTATTATTATTTTTAAAGGAAATAGGGTATATATTTTTATATAAATTAAAGTAAATATTATTATTATTAAAATTGAATATTGTGGAGTGGGAATTGGAGTGGGGAGTATATTATTATTATTATTATTATTATATTTTAAATTTCGATTAATTATTAATATCAACTTTAGTTGAATAGAGATGGTTTCTAATTTTAATTCTTTCAGCTGATTTTTTACAACACCATTCTTCTTCACATTCTTCAACACAATTCTGAACACAGTAGGCATCGTGAGTGGTAATGACTTCAGTGGGCAAGAACTCTGGTTGAATGCTGGTACTGTGAATTCCCTGGTGATGGAAAACTTTTTTAATTTTGTTGGCAATTTTGGAGAAATTACTGTTCTCTGGAACACCAACATGTACACTGGCAATAGTCATACCATCAACCAATTGCCATACGTGAAGGTCGTGTTGTGATACAACACCCTCGATTTTTAGTAATTTGGCTTTGATGACGTCCAAGTCGATTTCTTCAGGAACCTGTTGCAAAAGGATCATAGAACATCTCTTTACCAATGGAAGTGAGGTGGCAACAATCAATGCAACAATAATTAAACTGCTGACTGGATCAATGTACATTGTCCATTTTCCATGTGAAAGATGCAATAGTGCACCAGCACCCAATACAAAGAGTGAGGAAATTGCATCACCTAGGAAATGAATGAAGACACCAAACATGTTCATATCCATTCCCAAAAACTTTTTGTTTTTCTCATCGGATCCTCCGTGAGAGTGTCCGTGCTTCTTCTCTTTTTTCTCCTTTTTACCATTATGAGAGTGACCGTGATCACCGTCATCTTGAATAGCAATGATAGAGGCACCTTCGATACCATCGTCTTCAACGGGTTTCTTTTCTTTCTTTTCACCGTGTGAATGGCCATGTTTCTTCTCCTTCTTTTCACCGTGTGAATGGCCGTGTCCGTGTTTCTCTTTTTTTTCTTTCTTTTCGCTGCTTCCACCATGTGAATGACCACCTCCTCCACCGTGAGAGTGAGCATGGGCCATTCCACTGAATGCAAATACCAATGTACCTGTTATATTAATTACCAAACCAGCACCTGCAACGGACATGAATATGATACCACCTTCCATAGGTACTGGATGAATCATCTTGGGAATGGCTTCTAATGCCACATAGAGACTCATTGACAGTAGGAAACAACCGTTTGTCAAACCACCTAGAATCTCTGTACGAGCCCAACCATAACTCATATTATTATCGCTGTCTCTTTGTGCGGCTTTCTGAGCCCACCATGCTATATATAATGAAACTACATCAGAAAGATTATGAAAACCATCAGATAACAATGTTAATGATCCAACATATAATGCAGCACCAAGTTCAACCAACACATAAACAAATGTCAGTAAACCTATACTAAGAAATGCAATAGATTTCTTATTACAACATCCTCTATCTTTTTCAGGTTCAACCTCCCTAAATAACCAAACCCACACGTCATCCAAAAAAAAAAAAAAATCGCACAAAAATTGCCATATTAATATCACCCCTATCATTTCCAAATTATCGTCTGTGATCATACAATTGATTTTTTCCACTTAACAGTGGTGTTTCTTCTGCCATGATTTCCTATCTCTAAAATCAATTGGGTTTGTATTGATTCGATAGAATTTATAAAAAAATAAAAAAAAAGGTTATAAAATGAAATCAAAATAAAAAAATCGACACCCGTTTAACAAAAAAAAAATCAACTGAATTCTGATTGATTTTTTCTATTTCTTTGCAAATGAGGATTTTTTTTTCTTAGTGCATTATATGCACATAAAGAATTGAAACCCAACTTGAATTTGGTATTTTAGTGGAATTCATGATGACTTCATACATATCTATTATTATTTCAAGTTTTTAAAGAATATACACATTATACGAAAAATATATAGAATAACAGTTATAATTACTATTTTTCAATTTATAAATACCATCTTATAAACAAACACATAAATTTCAAAAGAAATTTCATATTCTTAAATTTTTTGTCCAAACAATGTTTTGACATGTATAAATATCTTTTTATTTGTGTAATGTAAATGAAAAATATGAGATCTTTATTCTACTCAAATACATTTAATTTTTTTATTTAATAGATTTAAAATCAAAAATGATAATAAAAATATAATTAAATTATTTTTTTTATTTTATTTTTTTTTGTATAATAATTTGGTTGTCGGGTTCTGTGTTTTAACTTTTCAAAGTAGAATTCCAATTTTCACCTTTTATCTCTTAAAATCTTTTTTTTTATTCCCTATTTTACAAAGCAAACATTACATGATTGACAGACATTGACAGATTTAAAAATCATGAGTAAAGAGAATGATTTTTATGGTGGATATAATGATAGTACTGAACTAAAATATGTATTCAGTGATGAGAGATCACCTATTGGACAAACCAGTAACCTTAATCGATCTGGAAACAGTTATACCAATAGTAATCCTCTGTTAAGCGGAAATAACTATCAATCTAACCACTATAATGATAATAACAATAACCACAACAACAATAATGATATAATTATAAATAATAATAGTAATAGTGATTACAATCAACCAAATCACCACAGTGATAACTTACAAATACATATGGAACCATCTTCTTTGACACACAGAAGAGGTAAACACACCTTTACTGAACTTGAAAAATTAAAAATGTCAAATTTTGAAGTAAGTGAGAGAGAGGGGGTTGAGGAATATAGAAATGGGAGTGTACTAATAG
The DNA here is from genome assembly GCA_001606155.1 of Tieghemostelium lacteum. Lineage (NCBI taxonomy): Eukaryota > Evosea > Eumycetozoa > Dictyosteliales > Raperosteliaceae > Tieghemostelium > Tieghemostelium lacteum. The sequence continues at coordinate 402,509 of LODT01000004.1, read as the reverse complement.
ATATGTCATATATATATAGAGTTTAGATTTTCCAATTATTGATAATCAATTGTATAGAGAATATTTAAAGAAATCGACAAGATTAAATCACATGTTAAAGACATTTGGAAAATGGGTAATTTGCTTTGCCATTGGTGTAGCAGTTGGAATATTTGCATATATTGTAAAACAGTCTGTGGAATATGTGAATATATTCAAATTCTCAGCATCTGAGAAATATATAAGCAAGGGAGAGAAGTTTATTGGATTTCTAGTGTATTACAGTATCAATTTACTCTTTGGCCTATTAGCATCTCTGGTTATAATACCGGTTGGTCAGATTGCTTCAGGGTCTGGTATACCGGAGGTGAAAGGATACCTCAATGGCATTCGTATTCCACACAGTATGAATGTTCGTACACTTTTTGGAAAGGTGATTAGTTTGATATTTTCATTTAGTTCTGGTCTTATACTGGGGCCTGAGGGACCTATGATACATATAGGCTCCATGATTGGAGGCGCAGTCGGTCAGGTTAAATCCAAGACTTTGAAGTGCTACCCCAAGATGTTTTGGAAATACCACAATGACAGAGACAGAAGAGATTTCATATCAACCGGTGCAGCAGCCGGTATTGCAGCGGCTTTTGGTGCCCCTATTGGAGGTGTGCTTTTTGGATTCGAAGAGGCATCTAGTTTCTGGTCTCGACAACTTACATGGAGAACTTTCTTTGCATGTTTGGTTGCGACTATTACCACAAATATCATCTTACAGGGCTTTCAAATGCAGATACACGATTACGGTGTGTTGACATTTGGCTTCTCTACAGAGTATTTGTACAGGTATTCCGAGTTAATTGGTTTTGCAGGGTTAGGTGTGCTAGGTGGGTTACTGGGGGCATTTTTTGTTTTTTGCAATGTGAGATTGAGTAGATTCAGAATGGAGTTCTTTGCCAAACGATCTATATACTGGAGAGTACTAGAGGTGTTTGTGTTCATTACTTTGACAAGTTCCATTCTGTTCTCTGCAGCTACATTCTCTGGATGTAGAGCACTTTCCGATGCTTCAAATAGTTCAGATATCCCATCGGATATACAAACTGCTCAAAATGATACTTTTATAAAGTTTTTCTGTCCGGATAGTCAGTATAATGATATGGCAGGTCTGTCATTCAATTCACTAGATGCAGCACTGCGGTTACTTTACAGTAGATCACTGAATGTCTTTTCCATTCAAACATTGGTTGTGTTCACTATTATCTCCTTCTTTTTGACTACTGTCACTAGTGGTCTTATGCTTGCATCTGGTTTGTTTATACCCATGATGTTGGTTGGAGCAAGTCTTGGAAGACTTGTAGGACAAATAGGGGGCATGATGTTCACGAACAGCACTATTGACCCGTCCATCTATGCAATGGTAGGTTCCTCTGCAATGATGGCTGGGTTCTCGCGTATGACCATCTCATTAGCTGTTATAGTTGTAGAGCTCACAGAAGGTACACAATACATGTTACCAGTCATATTATCAGTAATGGTTGCCAAATGGGTTGGTGACATATTTAATGAATCTATTTATGAGCATTTAATGGAACAAAAGTGTTATCCATTCTTACCATCACAACCACCAAAGTCCATGGTAAAACTCTCTGTTACTGATATAATGAAATCCGATGTTGTCACATTGAATGAAGTGGAGAAAGTCAGTACTGTCATTCAGATTCTTCAGTCTAATCAACATCATGGATTCCCTGTAATTGAACGACCTAGAACAGAGGAATTTGACGAAGAGAGAACCTATTGTGGACTCATACTTCGATCACAGTTACACATTTTACTATATTACAAGATATTCTGTTATGAACAACCTCTGCCAAAGAACCCTTATTTACTTAGACCAAAAAGAACTGGTGAAAACCAAGATCTTGGAGGAAACAATAGTAGTAACAACAACAACAATAATAATAACAATCCAGCTGGTGTAAGACCATCTAGACGTTGGGGTAAAGTTACAGATTATGGTCATGTACAAGCTGATGGTCGTATGAATTATGAAATAATGTCACAATCATTAGCCAGACATTTCCCATCTATTGACAAGATGAAAATTTCTAATGAGGAGATGGAGAATATGTATATAGATCTAAGACCATATATGAATCTCAGCTCAGTTGTTGCAAATGAAACTTTTTCTTTTTCTGAAACTTATCAGCTTTTTAGACTACTTGGGTTGAGGCATTTACCTGTTGTCAATAAGATGAATGAAGTTGTTGGTATTGTAACTAGAAAAGATCTACTGTAAACTAAAGAAGTTAAAATCAATTCAATACCAACATCCCATTTTAATAAACTATTTTTGTTTTTTTTTGTTTACACCAAACCATTTCTGAATTTTTTTAGGGGAGTGTTTTTTTGCTAGAGATTGGTGTAAAGAGGAAAATGTCTCATAAAAGAAAATTAGCTACTCTACAACAACAACAACACCACAGTGAAGATACCCCAAAAAAGAGTAAATTTTCCAGTAGCTCATCCAGTGAGGTACCATCAATAACCTATCATGCCAAAATCATTGAACAAAAAGATAAGCTACTTTCAAGTGAAAATAGAGATATTTGGATAAACTATGATTTTGATAAATGTGTTTGCGGTCTTTGTGGTGTAGATCTTAAACTATTTGATAAAGATGACAAGTTTAGACCTAGGACATATAACTATAAGATACATTTACAAGGTTTTCATAAAGATACAAAACTAAGTAGATCTCCTCAGAGTCCAACTTCACCTTCAAATAATAACAACAATAGCAATAATAATAATAAACAGTTAATTGTAGCTAGTCCATCAGCATTAATAACTACATCATCAAAGATTGGTAAAAAGGTTTCTACACAACCTTTGGTTGATACGAGAAAAGAGACTCCAAATTGGGAGGTCGAGTTGACACCTGATGAAACACTACAAATTCACTATAAACTGACAAGATATCTATGTGATAGTTTTCAGGATTTTGCAGTACTTCAAAGTGATAGTTTTAATAGTTTTCTACCAAGGGGATATACATTACCAGAGAAAGATGATATAACTCACAAGTATATGCCAGCTTTAGTTGCACGAATGGAGAAAAATATAAAAGAAGAAATGAAAAAGATTAATCATTTGTCATTGTCAACTGACTATTGGGTGAATATTCATTCTGATAAGTTCCTGGCCATAACTGCACATGGACTACTGGAGACCAGTGACGACCTGGTACCTAAACAGTACCTCTTGTCAATAGAGCAGGTAAAAGATTTTCCAATTGAGAACAATGTCGAACAACTAATCCGAAAGACATTGACCAAATGGGAACTTAATGGAAAAGTGGAATATAATCTATTTGATAATGCAGCAGTTACATTTAAATCATCTTGTGTACAGTCACTTAAATCCATCAAATGCAGCCCCTATATTTTTCATTTTATCTTTCAGGAAATGTTTAAACCCAATAATGGGGGTAGGGTAACTACAAAGTCCTTACAAGAGGATATCTTACTGTTTCATGGTGGTATCGATATATTAGATATCAAAAACCAAGATACAGTAGTCGATGACGATATAGCATGCATTAAACCAGGTGTCTCACAAGAACTGTTACTGTCACTAAGTATCAGCTCACTGACTAAATGGATGAAACTCAACGACCTCAACCAAAAATCTGCTGGTCCAACTAAAGTTGATATGGTAAAGGTCATCTTAGAGAAACTGAAACAACATGGTCCACACGGGTCCACTGAGAGAGACTCTTTTAGAAAATTGAGATACCTCAACAAAAAAACACACAAATTAGTTAAATTTATAAAAGACAATGAGCTGGAACAGAAACTCTATAACCTACTGATTAAAAACGGTATGGATGAACATCCCCTACTCAAAGAAGCTTCTTTATCGAAATGGGGTAGCTTTTATCTACATTTCTCAGCAGTGGAAGACACTTATACCTATATCAAAGATATGTTATCTGGTTATATTAAAATGGAAGGTTACAAGGAGTACTTACTAGATGAAGAGGATTTAAAGTTCCTTCACGATGTTGTTCAGATTTTCAAGGTTTTTGAAGACATTTCAGCAGTCATCTATCTCAATGAATCCATACCGACTATAGCCATGATGACATTTGCAATGCACTATTTCCAGACAAAACTCAAACAGGAATCTACAAAGATTCTAAAGACTGCCACTGGGGTTCAGTTATGTAGGGATATATTGACTGAATTTGATCAAAAATATCCATACTTCTTTGAGGCACCTGAACATGAATTAAACATCATTCCATTCCTCGACCCAAGATTTGTGTTACACGACTCCTATAAGGCTAACGTCTCATTGGCACTTGACTATTTTAAACAGATGATTCAGAAAATGATGGAACCTGATAACCAGGCTATCAATATTGATGAATTGATACCACATTTACACATGGATCTCAAAGATATGTACAAAGAACCACACAGTGTTGAACTGAAAAACTACATTTCCCTGTGTATTAAATTTGTTGGAAGTTTTGGTAAACCTGATAGATCTAAAGGTGATGATATTCATTCGAGTACTGTCAGCGATGAAATACTCAATTATGATATCCTTCAGTGGTGGTTTCAAAACAAATCTACATTCCCTTACCTTTACTCTTTGGTATTAAAATATCTTTGTATACCAGGTTCTGCCTCTTATACCGAAGATATACTTTTCAAATATGGTATCTTATATGCTAGAAATAGATCTAATTTACCAACATCACATACTTTAAGTATGATGATGATTCACATTAATTCTGAATTTACATAAATAAATAAATTTTATTTAATTCGTACTTGTTGTAGTAGTAGTAGTGGTAGTAGTGCTAGTTGTTGTTACATTATTATTTTCATTTATATTTGTTTGTTGATTATTTGAAGATTTAATAAAACCAACACCATTACAGGTTATAATAAAAGTATCTTCACCAGGTTGTTCTTGTTCTTTTGGTACTTTTTCAATTTGGAAACTACAACCAGTTATCAATGAGGTAAAGTGTATTGAAGTATTGGTATGGAGTGAAATGGGACCAGTTTTGATTTTACTCTGACCACTTGCTAATGCCATAAAGATAATTAATTGATCTTGAAGATATTCATCAACACATCCACCATCTGACAGATCTTTAACTAATGAATCTACTGCATTTTGTGCAACAGTTTCAGCAGGTACTCCAATGGAACCTATAGAACTTCCACCAAAAATGCAACCTGTATCTGTAATGGCTTTAATGAATATAAAACAACCGTCACCAAATGATCGGTTGGTACAATCAATTTCCTCACACTCGATATCCACTTTTTTAAATTCCTTTTTTAAAGATTTTCTAGCTTGTTGTGTCATTCTTTGACCTACTAATGGAGTGACACGACCTGATGTATAAGCTTTCACCTGAATCAAAATAACATTACCTTTATCCAATAGTGTTATGGGTTTAAGTGCTTGTTGAGTTGGTTTGATATTCAATTTCACACAACCACCACCTCGAGGATAGTAACCCCTCTTTTCAATGCTCATATCCATTTGGGCATTGGTGCCCTCTAGGAAATGCTTAGTGAAAATTGGTTGAAAAACTTCAACTATATAATCGGCATGTGGTGAGAAATCTACATTAGTTCCACCACCAAGTACCATTTTGGTCTCGTGTTGGCTGTATAAGAGACATGGTAGAGTTTGTTGAATCAATAAACCAATAGAACCTGCAGTTTTAGTATCAGCGTCAATTTCAACTTGATCTACATGTTCTTTAGTGGGTTTATAGTACAATTGTGTAGATTGATGTGTGCATCCAATAGTATCTGCCTTATAGAGTTGTGACAGCAACTCAATACCTGTACGATGTTGCATTTTCAAACCTGGTTGATCTCTATTATATCTAATCTTTTCAATTTTAATTGATTTTTGATAGAGTGTTGCTAATGATACTGTATTTCTTAGAATCTGACCACCACCCTCCATTAGAGAACCATCAATTTCAAAATCAGGTTTTACCTGATCCCATGTCAATTTTTCATTTTTGGAAGCATCACCACCATTACTTTGTGTGGTAGGTTCTTCTTTATGTTTTTTATAACTCTGTTTAATTTTTTGATTATTGTGTTTATTTTTGCCCATTCTGAAATCAGATATATATCGATTTGTTGGAATTTAAAATTAATTAAAATGAAAACTCATTATTTTTTTTACAAACAAATAAAATAAAGAAAAAAAAGAGAATAATTGTTTTCTATTTGTTTTTGATAATATTTAGAGAATAAACAGTGTTAAATCGTGTATCTAAAACGTAAATCACTTCATTCAACCCATTTTTATTTTAAAGTAACATTGAGTATAGTTTAAGGAATGATTTGGGTTGGGTTTATTTCAAAGTTTAGATATTGATATATTGGGTAGTGTTTCTAAAAATATGTATATATTGTATTTAAAAGAGAAAACAATTCAAAGAAATATTTTTATTGAAAAATCATGAAAAAAATACTTAAAAAATTAAAATCACTTAATTTTGGAATAAAGATATCAACTGTAAAATAATGAAATTTCAATTTCCAAATTATATAATTATTCAAATAATTAAAGATGTATTAGATTTTGAATATGTTCCATATAAATATAAATTATCACTTTGTTTAATCAACAAACTTGTATTCAATTTTATATCAGAGAATTATTGTAATTCACTAACACATTCAATGTAAGCGTGCTTCCTATTTTATAGTTTATTAATATAATTTCTAATGAAATGATATCTATAATAGATTTGAACTTAGTTCTAAATTAATAGAAAGTACAAATGAAAAAAGAGAATATTGTTTATTCAAGAAACTAAAGAAATTAAAGATAACAATGAACTATGAAAATGTGAAAGATAGTGTAAATGAAGAGAAGAAATATGAGTTCACTAAACATATAGAGGAATTAGAGATTTATTATCTCCATCGTGGAAATACCAATCAGTATCCACCACTATTACAATTGACAACTGATCAATTCCCTGTATTAAAAAGTTTGATTTTAAATTTATTTGATAATCATATTATACAGAAACTGGATATAGAGAATCAGTTCCCTCTAGTAGAGGAACTGAAGGTACTGACTCACTTTGAGCGTGTACCTGTGCTCATAAAGATACTAGAGAGAGTTAAACCTACACTGAAAAGATTGACTATCTCAATCAGTAGTTCAATTAATTCACCTCACCCTTCATCAACACTCAATGACTATTTAGTGACTTATAAACCTAACCAATTACAAGAAGTAAATATTGACTTTTCATCAGTATTTCAAATTAAATCCATTCTACAAAACCAAATTCAATCATTAACCACATTGTCATGTATAGAAAATTCATATAACTTTATATCATCTCAAGACCAATTATCAATACTAGAGCAATCTGATCTTTTAAAAAAAGTATCTTTGATTATATACAATGTTGATCATTTTAACAGAATGATATCACTGATAAATACTAAACCTCAAATTAAACATTTGGAAATAACAATTTCAGATGAATTACTATCCACTCAAGGTCCATATGAGGTCTATCAATGGAAAGAACTATTGCATTTGGAAGTTCTCAATATGGACTACCAGTGCAACTTTGAGTCTCTGTTTAAAAATAATATCCATTCACCACTAAAAATTCTATCCTTTGACAATTGTGTACTTGGTCATAACTCATTACCATCATTTATATCCTATATTAAAGCTAATCAAAATCTTACTAGTCTGACTATAAGCTATCTGGAGTTACTAGGCGATAGTCAAAGTGAGGCTCTTTCATTGGCAATCTCACAACATCCATCTTTAACTACTCTATCTATACACATGAAAGAAGAATACAAAATTACAAAATATCTTCATAAATCATCATCACTTGAGTTCATTACACTGCTAGTATATCCATCACCAATCCCAACTAAAATCAGTGCACCATTTGAACTCATTAGACTACGCGCACCAAACCAATATGATTTCATTAGAAATGGTATACATTACTATCAACCAACACTCTCATCCCATTTATTTAATTTTATAAAAGATAAAATCAGTGATCTAAATAAATTCTATTTAGAATAGAATCATAATGTATATTTTAAATGTTCATTTGTATGTTTATTAATCAATTATTTCTCTATACATCTAAACCTATTGGTAAAGGATTTCTACAAACTGGACATTCTAATTTATAATCTGCCCAATCTTTTAGACATTTAGAGTGGAATATATGTTCACAAGGTGTAATTAAATATTCATGAGCTTCCTCTACATCATTCATACAAATGACACAATTTAAATCACCTCTATTCTTTATCGCCTGACTTATTGGTCTATAGTATTGGTATCTCTGTGGAAGGAATCTCTTGGGTATAAAGAACTGTGGTCCCCATATTGATTGTAAATATAATACAGCAACTTGAATAGCTACCCAAAGAACTAATAATACTGAGAATGTAAAATCTGGTTTCAATGGTATAAAGTTATTTGGACATCCAAAGAAATCTATTTTATAAATCAGTTAATAAATAGCCATTGAATGCTAATCTAATAATTATTAAAAACTTACATAATGGAATTAATAATCTTGAAATGGAAGTACCTAATACATATTTCCATAAATAGGGTTTACGTATTGATTTTTGAGCATTCATTATAATTTGTGGTACCCAGAATGAATACATAATAAAAAGAAATAGAGTAAACAATGTACTGAAATAATAATATAAAATGATAAAACTTGTAATTAGACATGTATAGAATCTAAGATAAAATAATGAAAATTCTCTACGTAGTGATGCTGAGTTGTGATAAGGATACAATTAATATTCTAAACTATTAATAAAATAAATGGATGATATACATACCCCAACCTTCAGCAAATGCTTGTGGTCTATTGGCTTTTAGAATGATTAGAAGGAATCTCATTTCCATTAGAGAAAATGTAACAAATTCAAAGAAGGCAGCTGTTGCAAAAGCATTGAACATACTATCAATCAGTATACCAACTGATAAATGGAATAGACATAAATAGGCATCTAGAATAGTTTGAATGCCAATGGTTATCATAGATACTTTAGAGGCACCAGATTGAGTACCACTGTAATCAATTTGTTTCAAAAGTACTATAATCTGTACAAATGATTGTAAAGTTACCATTACAACATAGTTCATCCATTTATGTTTGTAATCTGACATTACTATATTGCTACTGTTGAAATTCATATAGACATTATTTATAATACTATAAAACTGACCCTGTGTCCAAAGTACTGCTTTTTCATCATGTTCATAGTTGTAGTTGGGTGGTAATGTTTGCAAATTAAACTCTTCAGTTACATTATTAAATTGTTGTACTAATACAAATATCATTGATTGGTACTCTTGTTGTTGTTCTTCTGTTAAAATTACGTTTTGAGTAACATTAAAATCCACCATTGTCACGTTATTGGCTATATTAGACATTTGCAATTTTATAGAATCTAAAATCTCACTTTGATTTTTTCCATTCTCAATTGCAGTTGTAAAGTTAATTGGTGAGATATTATATCCATATCTATTCCTAATAAATATAATATTAATAATCTATAATCTCTTTGATAATTTTTATAGATATAAACATACAATGCAGGTATTGCTATAGTACTTAATAAACCTGTTTGATATTCATAGATTCCATATAGATAGAATCTTATATATTCAACATTTAAATAGATTCCATCTCTAAACACCAATTCACCTTCAACTTTATCAAATGAATATGGACTACTATTGTTACTTGTACTACTAGTACTGTTATTACTATCAATTGCTGTAAATGCTAAATTAGATGCTGAAAATAATATTACACCAGATTTTTGTGTGAATTTAAACTCTTCCAATGAACCATTTATCACTGTCCATGATCCTTTAAATAGCATTGTTATATTTCTAGGATATATAATGTCTTCTCCTGCCTCTTTAGATATATCTATATTTGTACTGTTATCCAATGTGGCATCTGTTGCCACTAGGTTATCCACTTTAAAAGGGTCATAATAGATGCTATTAAAATCTTCGATACTACTAATTTCTGATAATATTTCCTGGGGAATAGTTAACGAACAATAATTAGAAACTATGTACAATTAAAAAGAATTTATAAAAATTTACATACTTGTGAAAGAGTTTTAATAGAGCAATCTAATATACAAATATATAAAATATAAAATATAAATAATTTATAAAATAGATTAGTTGTTGACATTCATTAATTTCTCTCAAAACTACAAACTTAATAGTATTAGTTTTGAAAATAATAAAAAAAAAAAAAAAAAAAATAATTTAAAGTGGGTGGGAGTGGTGGAAGAGATATTTTAGAAATTATTCATTTTTGTGTTTTATCATCTTTCTAAGAGATGCTTCTTTTGAAAATTGTTGTAAAATATCAGTTTCAAATGATCTAGCTTTGGTGACAGATGGTGGATCAAGTGGATTTGGTGCACGTAGATCCAAGTGATGTGGAGACTCTTCAATTACCAAAGCATAGATATTATTTTCGACCTGACTCTTTATAACACCACCAGCCAACCACCCATCTCTCTGACCATTACTAAATATTATATTCGAAGACTGGAAATTTGCACCTCCAAAATAGGTTATGGTCCACTCTGGATCTGGTGCGATTCCAAAAGTCTCCAAACAGTACTCCACAATAGCAGAGTAGTTGTAGGGTGACGCTGGAAACATATCTTGTATACCATTACTTGCAAATGGGAACACCATTTCAGTACATGTTTGATAATTAAAGTTATTGGCATTGAGTTGAGGGTTCACATCATTACTTGTGTTATAGCAAGACCCTGATTGACCGGTATAGTTGAAATAGATACCAATCATCTCTACGAGACCTTCTATCAGTTGTTGTGGTGAATTACCTTTCTGGTTAATGTAATCTGTTAGAATACTGCATGAGAGGTTTACAGGGTTTCCTGGAAGAGGTTCAAAGAAGTTACTAGGGTATGGATAGTCGGTATTCGACATGTATGACAAACCACTCTCAATCCAACCTACAAGATTATCAAGGTCGTCTTCAGTCTCCAGTGGTGTACATAGACTAAAGGTCTCTGAAAGACTGTCAAAATCAGATTCAGGTGAGTTTTGAATATATTCAAGACTCTGAAGAATCAGTGATGAGCATGTACCTTCTTCACTGGTATCACGAAAATCATTGGTTACTATGATATTATATTGTTCAGGATCAACTAAACCCGGTAGATAGAGTATAGGTGCAGAAGCAGCAAGTGCACCATCTACTACATTTGGATACTTCATTCTAAAGTACGCAGCAACCATTCCAGAATAACTACCACCAAATGCTAATACAGGACAATGTGAGGCATTTAATTGGGTTTGTAAGTAGAGTATAAGTTGAGCTAAATCAGCTAGAGCTTGTTCAACGGATAGGTACTGAAGATTATCAGTTTCACCAGAGTACGCTCCAAAAGGCATACTTTTACCATAGTATCTATGTTCAATGAAAAGAACCAACCCATTCATTTCCTGAGCTAGAGTTTCGGTTACAAATTGTGTGTTTTGATAGAACCATAGTATATCACCTTCACCACCAGTGTAAACTAAAATAGGACCGTTACATTGTGTACTGTTTGACAATGGTCTATCCCAGTATTGGTCATTTAAAACATACCGTTGTTGATAGGTTTTTTGTGAATTTTGAAAATTGAAATGATCTAGAGTTTGGGTATACCAGAGTACCTGAGTACTGTTATCTTTAAACTGAAAATCATCTATAGATGATTTAATTAAATCAGAGTAAACACTGTAAGGTGACTGTATAAAAGGTATTCGTCTACCTTCAATTATTGAAATAATTAAAAATAAGATAAAGATTGAAGCATACTTCTCCATCTCTCTCGTATTTAATTTTATTTTTACAAAAGATATTTTTTAAAATAAAAAATCTTATCTTAAATAATGATGTCATCTTATCCATTTGAAAATGAAAAAATAAATATTGTAGTAATTAAAATTATTTCAAATTCATTAGTATTATCATTTTGTTCATAGAAACATACCTAGAAATTCTATCATCGATATTAAAAAATATGCTAAAAACTCAAAAAGTATTTAATTTACCTTTAATAACTGTCCTTATAGTTTAAAATTATAATATTTACAGTCACTTGATTCTTAAAATGTTCATGAAAATAAAGTATATGAAGGTAAGTTTATTAAAATATTTCACAATATTGAATTAAATATTTGTTTAGAAGAGTTTGATGATTTCTTTCGTCTATTCTTAAATTGATTATTTGAGGGTTCTTTTTGAGAATACTCTCAAAGTTGGATGAAATTGATTTCACAGTATAGGATATAGGCAACCATAGATGGGTAAGTTGATGTCCAATTTTATAAATTTCAGTATATGCAACCAATTGGTCATAGGAGTCCATGTAAATGTGGAAATATTTAATCATTAGTTTCCTCAGTGATTTGTTGTTTTTAATATCGAGTATTAATTGTTGACATTCTATATTGGATATATACAAAAATGTTACAATTAAACTATCTAATGTAGGATGATCAATAGATAGTAACTTTTGGAAATTGTTAAAATCGATATGATAAATTTCCATTCTTGTCAGATAGTGATGATGTATAATAGAGTTGATTATTGGTAATGAAATTCGTGGTATTTCAAAATTATCAATACAAATAGTTTGAAGTGAACTATGATTCAATTGTAAAATGTAATCTAGATATTTAGAATCATGTTCAAAATAGACACTTTCAGTTACCTTTTTGAATAGAGAAACCTGTTCAAATGGCATATTTTCTAGTGGTGACCTTCGACTACTTATAGTTATACTAGTTAAATTTGATTTATCACCCCAGTTATCTTTTAGTAAATTCAGCGGTTTTCCATCTAAACCCATTAAATAGGAGTTCATAGTTAACTTCTTTATATTCTTGTTATTGATTTCAAAAGACATATCATCATTTTCATTGATAATTAATGACATGAATCTTAAATCAACTTCACTAGCTTTGGTCTTTTTATATAGATTCATTAGTGTTTGAAATTGAACTGACTGCACCAAATGAACAATTCTAATAGATTGTAAATTTAAAAGATCTAGAGTTGTAATGGTATTTAAAACAGTCTCTTGAAAAGTAGGTTCTTTATTCACACCATTCACAAAATATAGATCAAAGTGTGTGAGGTGAGGTGAATTCTTCAAAAGTAAAACCAAAGTAGTATGTTCTACAGACACCATAGACATTTTTAACTTTTTTAATAGAGATGGTTGGTATTTTTCAGGTGGTAGCAAATCTTTAACCATTAAAGTCCCTTTACTCACTTGTAGCTCACTGCAGTAGTTGTAGATTTGCATAAACTCATTCCCTGCAAGATGAACCTTACTCAACTTCTTGATGGACAATACAAATCTGATAACTAATTTTCTTTTAGTATACCACGTTTCAATATCTAATTTCAAGAGATTTGAATTATAGTAGTCACGTAACAGGTACCGACAATTTACAGTTATAGTGTGTATATTTGGAAAATCATGAGCAATGTTATTTGTATTCAAATTATCCAGTGTGTTATTCGACAGTGTCAGTGACGTGATCTTCTCCTTTTGATGGACTTTATTATCAACATGATGTACAGTGGCATGCATTTGATAGTTTAGATTATACTTATTTAACAATAAGAGTTTATGGGAATTCTGTTGATATTCACAAGCCAATGTATTCAAAATCTCTAATGTTGGTATAATCTTTTCATTCCATTTCTTACATATCCTGGTGAACTTGTTCAAAAAGCTATTTATACCTTCTAATCTATTGTTATTCACAATATATACATATTGACCACAATTGTTAATCAGAATTTCCAGTATCTGTTTTACTATTATGTTTGGTAATTTTATACCATGTGATTGTGATTCAACTAATTCTTCATCTTTAGTAGATGTAACTAAATTACCCATTCCTCTAAACCAAAAATGAATTAAAATTAAAAAAATTTCATTTAATAAAACCAATTTCCCAACTATTTAAGTTTTAATGTATTCGATCAATCTTAAAAATTTACTATTCAAAATGTATTAAAACATTCAAAGTCTATTACTTTTTTCTAGTGTTCTCCAAGTTTATGTTTAAATATATCGTGTACACATCTTCTAACTTAAAATTTCAAAGTCTCCAAATTGGATAGTTTATCTCAATCAAATTAGAAATATTTTGTATTTAAAATGAAAAAAAGTATGAAATTTCTTTTGAAAAAGTAATAGAGATGGTCTCTACTCATAGATTATTGCAAAAGGATTTAAAATAGAAGAGATGAGTCTTTGGATGCTGTTGGTCAAGTGGTGTGCTAGTTGGAGAAGCTAGAACTTGGTGAAAAACAGTCGAAGTTGAAAAGTTGAAATTGTATACAATTTTCATTACACTTAAATATCTTTTTTCATTAATTTTTAGTTTATTTTTCAAGTTATGCTACATACTTCACTTTATAGTTTAAATAAAAATAGTTATTTGTTCTTGATAAGTTCATGAAAATAAAGTAATGAAGTAAGTTTATTAAAAATATTCAAAATATTGAATTAAATATTTGTTTAGAAGAGTTTGATGATTTCTTTCGTCTATTCTTAAATTGATTATTTGAGGGTTCTTTTTGAGAATACTCTCAAAGTTGGGTTCAATTGATTTCACAGTATAGGTTATAGGCAACCATAGATGGGTAAGTTGATGTCCATTTTCATAAATTTCAGCATATGCAACAAACTGGTCATAGGACCTCATATCCACATAACCGTCGTTGAGAAGTTGAATCATTAATTTCCTCAATGATTTGTTGTTTTTAATATCGAGTATTAATTGCTTACATTCTATATCGGATATAATCAAATATGTTACAATTAAACTATCTAATGTAGGATGATCAATAGATAGTAACTTTTGGATATAGTTAAAATCGATTTTAAAAATCTCCATTCTTGTCAAATAGCGATGATGTATAATATAGTCTATTTTTGGCAATAAAAATCTAGGTTTTTCAAAATTATTAATTGTAATAGTTTGAAGTGAACTATGATTCAATTGTAAAATGTAATCTAGATATTCAGAATAAAGTTCAGCATAGACACTTTCAAGTACCTTTCTGAATAGAGAAACCTGTTCAAATGGCATATTTTCTAGTAGTGGCCATTGGTTTATTATAGTTAAACTAGTTATATTTGATTTATCACCCCAGTTATCTTTTAGTAAATTCCGTGGTTTTCCATCTAAACCCATTAAATAGGAGTTCATAGTTAATTTCTTTATATTCTTGTTATTGATTTCAAAAGACATATCATCATTTTCATTGATAATTAATGACATGAATCTTAAATCAACTTCACTAGCTTTGGTCTTTTTATATAGATTCATTAGTGTTTGAAATTGAACTGACTGTACCAAATGAACAATACTAATAGATTGTAAATTTAAAAGATCTAGAGTCGTAATGGTATTTAAAACAGTCTCTTGAAAATTAGGTTCTTTATTCACACCATTCACAAAATATAGGACCAGGTGTGTGAGGTGAGGTGAATTCTTCAAAAGTAAAACCAAAGTAGTTGGTTCTACAGAAAGCCTAACCATACTTAACTTTTTTAATAGAGATGGTTGGTATTTTTCAGGTGGTAGCAAATCTTTAACCATTAAAGTCCCTTTTCTCACTTGTAGCTCACTGCAGTAGTTGTAGATTTGTAAAAACTCTTTCTCTTCAAGATGCACTTTACTCAACTTCTTGATGGACAATTCAAATCTGATCACTAATTTTCTTACAGTGTGCCATGTTTCAATATCCAATTTCAAGAAATTTGAATTATAATATTCACCTAACAGATACTGACATAGTACAGTTATAGTGTGTATATTTGGAAATTTATGTGCAATTTTATTTGCATTCAACTCTCCAGTGCTATTCAACAGTGTAAGTGACGTGATTTTATCCTTTTGATAGACTTTTTTATCAACAGGATTTATATTGACATCCATTTGATACTTTAGATTATACTTATTTAACAATAGGAGTTGATTGGATTTCCTTTGATAATCATAAGCAAATAAATTCAAAATTACTAGCTTTGGTATAATCTTTTCATTCCATTTCTTACATATCTTGGTGAACTTGTTCAAAAAGCTATTTATACCTTCTAATCTATTGTTATTTACAATATATTCCAGTATCTGTTTTACTATTATATTTGGTAATTGTGTACCATATGATTGTGATTCAACTAATTCTTCATCTTTAGTAGATGTAAATAATTCTTTATCTTTAGTAGATGTGCACAAATTACCCATATCTAAAAAAAATAAAAAAATTTCTGAGATTTTAAGTTTAATAAATTTTATATTCAAATCAATCATAAAAATTTACTCAAATCTATTAAAGTATTAAAAAATTCAAAAATTATGACTTATTTTTTTCTAAGGAATAATCTTCTCAAAATAATATGTTAGAAGCGTTGTTTACACATACTTTAATGTTACCTTCAAAGTCAAAATATACAATTTTCATTCACTTAAATATCTTTTTTCATTATTTTTGGTTTATTTTAAGTTTAATAGATTTTAATCAATCATAAAAATTTACCTTTTAACTTTATTTAATATAAATTGAGATAAATCAACTTGAAGAACAAATAATAACAGTTATTTGATTCTTGAAAAGTTCATGAAAATAAAGTAATGAAGGTAAGTTTATTAAAAATATTCACAATATTGAATTAAATATTTGTTTAGAGGAGTTTGATGATTTCTTTCGTCTATTCCTAAATTGATTATTTGAGGGTTCTTTTTGAGAATACTCTCAAAGTTGGGTTCAATTGATTTCGCAGTAGGCAACCATAGATGGGTAAGTTGATGTCCATTTTCATAAATTTCAGCATATGCAACAAACTGGTCATAGGAGTCCATACTCATGTAATTGTGGAAATATTTAATCATTAATTTCCTCAATGATTTGTTGTTTTTAATATCGAGTATTAATTGCTTACATTCTATATTGGATATATACAAAAATGTTACAATTACACTGTCTAATGTAGGATGATCAATAGATAGTAACTTTTGGAAATTGTTAAAATCGATATTAAAAATCTCCATTCTTGTTAAATAGTGATGATGTATTATAGAATCTATTATTGGCAAAATTCGTGGTATTCTAAAATAATTATCGATACAAATGGTTTGAAGTGAACTATGATTCAATTGTAAAATGTTATCTAGATATTTAGAATCATGTTCAAAATAGACACTTTCAGTTACCTTTTTGAATAGAGAAAGCTGTTCAAATGGCATATTTTCTTTGGGGGACATTTGGGTATTTATAGTTATACTAGTTAAATTTGATTTATCACCCCAGTTATCTTTTAGTAAATTCAGTGGTTTTCCATCTAAACCCATTAAATAGGAGTTCATAGTTAACTTCCTTATATTCTTGTTATTGATTTCAAAAGATATATCATCATTTTCATTGATAATTAATGACATGAATCTTAAATCAACTTCACTAGCTTTGGTCTTTTTATATAGATTCATAAGTGTTTGGAATTGAACTGACTGCACCAAATGAACAATGCTAATAGATTGTAAATTTAAAAGATCTAGAGTTGTAATGGTATTTAAAACAGTCTCTTGAAAAGTAGGCTCTTTATTCACACCATTCACAAAATATAGGACCAGGTGTGTGAGGTGAGGTGAATTCTTCAAAAGTAAAACCAAAGTAGTGGGTTCTACTGTAAGCTTAGACATTTTTAACTTTTTCAATAGAGATGGTTGGTATTTTTCAGGTGGTAGCAAATCTTTAACCATTAAAGTCCCTTTATTCACTTGTAGCTCACTGCAGTAGTTGTAGATTTGCATAAACTCTTTCTCTTCAAGATTAACCTTACTCAACTTCTTTGCTTGCAATTCAAATCTGATCACTAATTTTCTTACATAATACCATGTTTCAATATCTAATTTCAAGAAATTTGAATTATAATTTTCACCTAAAAGGTACTGACAATTTACAGTTATAGTGTGTATATTTGGAAATTCTTCTGCAGTTTTATTTGTATTCAACTCTCCAGTGCTATTCAACAGTGTCAGTGACGTGATTTTATCTTTTTGATAGACTTTATTATCAACATGATGTACAGTGGCATGCATTTGATAGTTTAGATTATACTTATTTAACAATAAGAGTTTATGGGAATTCTGTTGATATTCACAAGCCAATGTATTCAAAATCTCTAATGTTGGTATAATCTTTTCATTCCATTTCTTACATATCCTGGTGAACTTGTTCAAAAAGCTATTTATACCTTCTAATCTATTGTTATTCACAATATATTCATATTGTGAACAATTGTTAATCAGATATTCCAGTATCTGTTTTACTATTGTATTTGGTAAATGAATACCATATGATTGTGATTCAAATAATTCTTCATCTTTAGTAGATGTAAATAATTCTTTATCTTTAGTAGATGTGCATAAATTTCCCATATCCTCAAAACAAAAATATACAAAATTTAATTTAATTTTCACTTAAAGGATTTACTAAATTTACTAATAAAACTATGACTTTTTCTAGTGAATATTGCTCTCCAAATAATATGTTTATAATTAAAAAAATCGTGTACACATCCTCTAACTTATTTATAATTCATTATTGATAACTTCAAAGTCTCCCAATTGGATAGGTTTTCTCAATCAAAATAAAAATTTTTATGAAAAAGGTATTTGATAGTTTAATTGTAACATTTTTGTATTTATCCAATATAGAATGTAAACAATTAATACTCGACATATCATCATTTTAATTGATAATTAATGACATGAATCTTATATCAACTTCACTAGCTTTGGTCTTTGTATATAAATTCATTAATGTTTGGAATTGAACTGAATGCATCAAATGAACAATTCTAATATATTGTAATAT
Source organism: Tieghemostelium lacteum (assembly GCA_001606155.1). Taxonomy (NCBI): domain Eukaryota; phylum Evosea; class Eumycetozoa; order Dictyosteliales; family Raperosteliaceae; genus Tieghemostelium; species Tieghemostelium lacteum. The sequence continues at coordinate 383,500 of LODT01000004.1, read as the reverse complement.
AAAAGATCTAGAGTTGTATTGGTATTTAAAACAGTCTCTTGAAAATTAGGTTCTTTATTCACACCATTCACATAATATAGTACCAGGTGTGTGAGGGTGGTGAATTCTTCAAAAGTAAAACCAAAGTTTAATTAAATTGGCATTACAGAATATTTATTTAATAATCGTTTATATTCTGTATTTGGAGTTTTACATCCATTTAAATAGGTAATATGTGGATTGTTCATAAGAATTTCTTCAAATGAATCTATTTTAAATGATTTAGATAGTGAGGAACACGGAATTGATAGATACCTTATTTGATGTCCATTTTCATAGATACCCATTACCATTAAATCAAAGAAATAACCTCGGATTTCAGTAAAATCCCTAATTGAAAGTTTTAGCAGGTTACTATTGCTTTTAATAGCAGTGATGATTTTTTGTGAAATATTATCACAATTTTTAGTCTCAACAATAGAAACCATTAAATTAACGATGGTTGGGTGATTGGAGGTTAAAAATTCATCAAGATGGTTAAAATCAAGGTAGTAGAAATCCAAAGTTGTTAAATAGTAATTGAATTTCAGAGAATCCAGTATATCTTGCATATCTACTTTAATTTCACCAATATTTGGTTGAATAGTAATTGTAGATAAATTATATAAATTCTGTGAGATTATACCACTTAGGTACTTTAGTTTACTGTCTCTGTATAATATGCTGTTTAGATTCTTGAAATCCGTCCAATTTACCAATAGATTATGATTAAAGTTAGGTTCATCCACATCGGAACTAGAATAGAATGATGTGTGTTGAATTGTTGAATTTTCAATTTTAAATTTACTGAGATCTTTTCTAGTGTCAAATACAAATTTTGGGAAAAAACTGTGCATTTCAGTGACTTTTAATCTATTATATAACATGATTAAACTACTAAACTGTACCGCTAATGTCCTGTTAATGAAATTTAATTTTACTAAAGATGATAATGGTTGTTGGAGTAGTAGATCTATAAGTTGATTATTGATGTTATAGTCAATAGGAGAATTCACATCAATTAATTCTAGTTTCTTGAGATTTGGTGATTTTTTAATAAGGGATTCTATAACCTGATAATCTATCTGCAGTGACATAATCTGTAGGACTGTAATCATGGTACTTGAAGGTGATAATGATGATAGTGATTCAATCTTGTCAATTTTCAAAAGACCATTTCTCAAAATGACTTTATTGAACTGATAAACCATGGTGAATTCTTGAATGTAGAAAGGTGGTGTTTCTGTATAAGAACATTCAAAGTCTATGACTTTTTTTCTAGGGAATAGTGTTCTCCAATTAATATGTTTATATTCATAAACATCATGTACACCTCTTTTAACAGTTAATGATACCTTCAAAGTCTCTAAATTGGGTAGTTTATCAATTAGACTAACATAATGAGCTTTTGTTATTCTAATTACTTTTAAGTTGTCTATATATAATTTGTTTTTTTGGTTAATCCATTCTGATATTTGGGAATCAACCAAAGCAACCATGTGGTAATCAAATTGATGGTATCTCGCTATTTTTATAAATGATTGTGTATCTTTATTAGGTGAAGCCTTAACAACAATCCTTAATTTCATCTTTGAAATCAAAGAATTCCATTGTTTTGAAATGGTTGTATATTTCTTTAGAAATACACTAAAACCTTTATATCCATCATATTGGTAAAATTCAATTCCTAAATAACCCAATATTTTTTTTATTATAATCAGTGGAAGTATCATATCTGAAAAATAAAAATTGTGGCCTAAAAAAATCAGATTTTTAAAAAAGGGGTATCGAATTTTGGCAATAGTTTAACGTCAGCACTACAACGTACAAAATTCCCACCTCAATCACCTAGTTTAAATATTCAACCTCCATTGAAGAAGAACAATTCATCATCAGTTCAATCAACATTTTTTCAAAGTCCATCTGGTGGATCACCACCAATGTTGATGAGTTCTTCTGATCCTAGTTCATCATTATCAGCACTAGAATGAACACAATAATATTACCTCACCATTTAATAATAAATATATTAGAAAATATATTAAATTATTTTGGGATTATAGAATATATTTTCAAGACTATGAAACATTTTATATTGATATCGAAAGAATGGAATGAAAAAGTGATTCCAAAGTTAAAGGTATTTAAAGTTATAGATCCAAGCTCATATTTTACTGGGTTTAATGGTAATAGTAAACCACAACTTTTAGAATTAATTAGATTATCTAATAGATTTGGATGGTATAGTTATTCGGTAAAGACATCTGATAGATTGGTTGTACCCCCAGACTTATATGATGCAGTAAGTTCATATTATGTCATCGAAACTATGCCTTTATCTAGAGAGTCATTAGAGTACACTACAAAATTCAAAAATTTAGAAAAAGTCAAAATATTATTGAGATATGGTGACACAAGATCACCATCGGATAAACAGATGGAATATAGAGGATCTACATTCAGTAAATCGTTTAATGATTTAAAAACATCATCAGTGAATTTGAAATGTAAATTATCTTATTCATCTTCCTATAATGAGAAGTTATCAGATGGTGAGATTACTACCATTTTCTATAGTAATGTATTTAGTAGTATATACCTAGATGGTTTAACCCTTAATGTAAACAAAAGAATGCCACAGATACCCCAAAACTCATTAGTAAAAATTGTACTGTGGACAGTATCAATGAGTCAGTGGGATTTTGATATGATTCTTCAATGTTCACAACAACATCTTAAATTTCTGGAACTAAACTATTTTACAGTTTTAGACTGTGATGGTGATTATGATCTTAAACAATTGTCAACAGCCTCTCATTCTATGAATCTTGATAGACTATTTATTAGAACTAATTATAGAAAGCCATCTGGTATAATATATTTTCTAAACCAAATCAAATGTAAAAATTTGAAGTTTAGTTTTAGACATGTGACTACTGAATCTGATACTTCTAGTTTTACCATTGAAAATTCACACATTGAAGAATTTGATTTCCAAAATCAAAAAATTACAGAGAATGTGAGAATGTCATTAGATCTATGGAAATCCAAAACCACATTAAAGAAGATCAAGTTAATTGATACCAACCTGACTATTGAATACTGCAAAGAACTATTTAATTTAAATTCATTAGAATATAGAGGTGATCAATTGGATATTCTATTGAATTTGAATTTACCCAAACTCACCGATATCATTGTACAACAACAACCTAGAGTTGAAGATATTCACAGTATAATTGGTAATAGGTATCTTCAATCCATTCATTTAACTGAAGTGAATTTTAATGATTTTCTGAAATTGCTCAACACTGAACATCCGTCTATTAGATTGATGAGATTTGATAAAGTGGATTGGGATAACATCACAGTTGAAGTACCATTAATGAAAGAATCTATCAAAGAAAACAAAAATAATACAAAGTAAGTTTTTACTAACTTATTCTGAATATGATAGATTCCAAATCTACTATGATATTCTGTCATTTAATCATAACCTCCACACTTTAATCCTACCCAATAGACCACTATCACTTCTCCAACTTCATTATCAACAATTTAAACAATTACTATCAACCAACAGTACTATTCGTCATATTGGTCTCTTTGATTTTTCAAGTTCATCAAAAAGTAACTTAGAAGTGGATACTATTAGGCTATTTACAAGATATTCAATAGATTGTATTATAAATTCACAGAATAAAGATTTTATTTTTTAAACCAGAACTGTGCGAATCTAAACTTTCCTTAAGGATTAAGAAATATGATTAAAATTTTTTTTTTTTATTTGTGAGAATCAAATGAATCAAAATATCTTACCTCATCATATTATAAAGTGTATATTAGAATATATATTAAATCAGTGTTCTATAGTTGAATATGTAGTAGTATTTATGAAAAAGTATACATTGATTTCTAGAGAATGGAATGTGAAGATCATACCAAAAGTACAATTATATAATGATTTACATATACTCTCAAATTTAAATAGACCTGAATTAGCACTCTATAGAATATTTGTAGAAGCTCTATTGAAACTATATCAGATATCTAATAGATTTCATTGGTACAATTTTGGTTTAATAACAAGAGAGTATAAGGAAATTCAGTTTCTACAAGACAGGTTTAGAGTAGTATCTCAATCAAAAGCCTATCCAATAACTAGTGGGTCACATGAATTAAAATCAAAATATAAAAATTTAGAATTACTAAATTTGGAATTACAGGTTAGGGAGACAGGAAATCAAAAGTATGGAAAGGAGTTCAAACAATACTTTAATAATCTAATATGTACTGTTAGTGATCAAAGTGCCAAGAGTGTAACTTGTAATCTAAAAATCAAGGCTACAAAAGATGACATAGTACAATTAAGCACTGAAGAATTAGAGACTATTTTTAATAGCTCTTGTTTAAAATCTATATCTTTGGATGAAATTAAATTGAATATCCCTGTTAAATATGATATAGAAAATTTTCAACCTAATAGATTGGTTACTATTAATCTATGGAGCGTGTCAATGGATAAATGGGTTTTTGAAATGATTCTTCACTGCTCACAACACTATCTTAAAAGACTTGAATTGAATTATATTCAAATATCAGATACAAATACATCGCTTACTGATATAGTAAGCCAATTGACAACATCATCACTTTCAATGAATTTACAGAATCTAATTATTAGATCAACTTTCAGTATATCATTTAGCAGTTATATTGAATTCCTCAATCAAGTCAAATCAAAAGAGGTATTACTTCAAGCTAAATTTACAAGTGAATTAGCAACAGTCCCAGAATTCTCCATTAACAATAGTAATATTGAATGTTTTTCATTTTGCAATGATTTTGTTTACTGTAATAAGGTGCCTATTCGAGTATCTCTATTTGATTCTTGGAAATCCAAAAGCTCACTAAAAAGTGTATTAATAGATCGTATTCAAGTCCAGACTTCATGTGCTGATCTTGTAAATTTAACATCTGTAAGATATTCAACTAATAATCTAGAACAACTATTGAATTTCAATCTACCTAAACTCACTGATCTACACAGATCATCCTATATGTTATCAAATGAAGATACCAATAGTATTGTAAATAGTAAATATCTTCAGAAAATAACTTTAACTCATTTGGATTTTGCAGAGTATTTAAAGTTGGTAACTGTTGATCATCCATCATTGGTATCAATGACATTGGAATATGTGAATTCTCACAATGGTCCAATGGATCTTCCAATAATGATAGACAGTATTAAAAAGAATAGAAATTTGACATATCTCGATATAAAAGTTCCACAAATTTCAAGTTTCACTGGATACGATAAATATAAAGCCTTTGTTGAAATTCTATCTGTTAATCATAATCTTCAGTCACTCTATCTTCCAAATAGAGTTCAAGCTCATTATCCTCATCACATTCCACAATTTCAACAATTATTATCAATCAACAAAACCATACAAAATGTTGGTTTGTTTGAGTTACCTAGAAATGCTATAACATGTAGTCAAATTAAACAAAATATACTCGAAGTATTTGCAAGCCATTGTGTGAATTGCCAAATGAAGAAATAAATAATGAAAATGTATTTTTATATCATATTCAATATATCATTCAATATATCTAACAAAATATTGAGTTGATAGTTGTTGTAATTCTGTAGCGTCAGCAGTGAGATAGAGTATATGTGGATTTCTTTGAAGCATTTGTTTGTACAGATTAATAGTCTTTTTATCAACCTTTACAGTGGAAAAAGGTAAATGTAGATAGTAGATTTGATGCACTGTCTTATAAATATCCAATATAAATGAAACTTGATTATATTCTTTATCATGTGATGAGAATGCCTTAATTATCAGTCTTTGTAGTGTTTTGTTGTTCTTTATCATGACTATCAATTCCTGGTATTGTGTAGGATCACATCCCAAGTTATAAATATTCAGATGTAGTAATGTCAGATTATTAGTTATAAGCTTTTCAAGATCTTGAAGTGAAATTGAACCAATTGAAAATGTGATAATATATCTATTGTTTCTTAACGAATCAATAATCTCGGAAATTGATGTTTCTAAATCCACATCCACATATACACTAGTGAGACTTGGGAGATTCATTTGTAAAATCTGACTGAACACCTTCATATCACTACCATAATAATAAAATGAACTGACATTTTTACAACCATTAAATAGAGCTTTTAGACTGGCGACTGTTGGTGTATAGAAAATTTGCAATGACTGTATATAAACATTACCAGTGAAATCTAGCTCCATTTGACCATGTTCCAACACTTTACTGAAGCCAACTTGAAAATCAGTAACTTTAATTCTATTATACAAATTCACCAATGTCTTGTACTGAATAGTTTGTCTTTTGTTCACAATTTTTAGTAACTCCAAATTTGAGTAATCCATACCAAGAATAAAATTTATAATTTCATCTAGAATACCATCACTGTTTTCACTTTCATCACGTATATTTTGTAATTTAATTCTTACTAAGTGAGGTGATTTTTTTAACAATATTTTTACAATCTCTGTAGACATTGCTATTGATGCTAAATTTAGGCATCTTATAGTCGATATAGGTAAGTTTTCATAGTCTAAATTAAACCCATTCACTTTAACTACGGCATCTGCAATATATATATTTCTACAATATCTATATAATTGTGAGAAATCTTTGATATCCAGTGTCACAGAGTTCAAAATGAAGATATCCACCAATATATTTCTTTGTTTCCATGATTCTAAATCCATTCCAATATAGAGATTGATATGATAAGGTAGTGTAAATTCTAATTTTACCTGCTTTACCATGGGTAAATGTTGAACTATTGTTGATACTTGATCATGAAATAGAGTTGTTAGCTTTGTTACTTTATATCTATGATCATCGCGTAGTAATTTATCATAACTTGAGTACATTAAAAACCCCAATGAATAGTTAACTTTTTCAAATAAATTTGTAGAGTTGATAGTGTGGTGGTATAATGGTCTCTCGATTGTTAATTTTGGAATAATCTTTTCATTCCACTCTTTATTGATGAGAGTATACTTTGACAAGAAATGTTTTAATGCATTCAATTGATGGATTATATAACTATAATTTAATAAATAATTTAATATATTTTGAATCACTACATTTGGAATTTGTACATTTGAAATATATCTAGTCTCCAAATCATTAGATTTTATGTTTTTGTTTTTTGTTTGAGAGTTACCCATTTGATTGGATACAAAAATAATGAAATTAATTTTGAAAAATATCCTTAAATTAGAACTCTTTTTTATTTCTAATATTTTAAAATATTCTTAAATTTATTGTTTATAAAATATTATTTGAATCTTCACACTTGTGATGATTGAATCATTTATATTTTTTTTTTAAGGTTAAGAGACAGCAAATAACAATGTGGGGAAAACACTTTTTCAAAAACAAAAAAAAAAAATTCAATTTCAATTTTGGTAGTTTTAAAATTTAAACACCAAACAATTAAAGAAAATATATATATATATAGTTTGGAAGAATACAATATAATATACTATTGATTATATTATAATGGATATTATAAAAGCATCAATAATAACTGCAGTTGGTGTTGTTGGGATTGCAACAGCATTAGTTGTATATAATATGAATACAGAACAATCCCAATCTTATCAAAAGAGAAAAAAGAGAAGACAAGTCAGAAAGAGAAGAATAATAAATACAGGTACTGAATATTATAGTAGTTCTTCTAGTAGCTCTTCTAGTAGTTCTTCAAGTAGCTCCAATAATTCAAGGAGAAACAGTTTTGGACAAGATCAACAAGAGGAGGAAGAGGAAGAAGACAATATAAACACAAACTCTGAGAGTGAATTTGAATCCAATAGTCATGAAATGACATCAGATGGTTCGACAGACTCTGAAACCGATAGCGATGAAAAAGTAGATAATAATAGTCCACCACCAAAAACCATTCAAGACCATTTGAGAATACTACAACTCGATGACTATACGGATAAAATGGTACTGAGGAAACTAGAGAGTGTTCGTGTACTATTATCTATTGTAGCCTATTCCGAAACATTATTACTATTGTCAACACTAAATAGTCCAACTATTGTAATTGAGTGTCTAAATAGTCTATTATCATTAGGAATGATAAGCAATTCTCAAAATAACCTCTTAAATAGCTTGGGTGTACTATTGGGTAACCTGCTACAGCACCCTGACAATCAAAAGAAACTTTTAGAATTGAGATTTACAACAACACTTGTAAACCTAATTAACGATGACAGAGAAGAAAGATCAGATTTCTCACTCTTTTGTCTACAGAATTTATCCATTAATGGTTTGTATTAATAATAAGTTAATAGCATCATAATTACATAAGTACTAATATCAAGGTTTTGTAGAAGAAGGATGTACAGAAATAATATTAGCACAGGGATTAAAAGAATTATTAATCCTATTGGAATCAAAAAAGAAAACCAATCAATTTAAAAAACAAGTTTTATTAATTATAAATAATATAGTATTGTCATCGAATAACACTAGAGATATGATATCTGAAAATCATCAATTAATAATGTTACTAAATCAAATCATTAGCAACAAAAAACAATTTGAATTACATGATCTATCAAAGAAAATCTTACAAAACCTCTCTCAAAAAAAGAGATTAAATCAAATAGACGAAGAAGAGGAAGAAGAAGATGAATACGATGAATAAATAATAATAATAGCGCCTACACAGTGTGTATATAATATAGTGTATATATACATATAAATATGTTCAATTGTTATTGTAGTTGTTTTATTTGTTGTTATTGTTGATTTTATTTTATTGTTGTGGTTTTTATAACTATAATTTTTAATAGTCATTTAGTTTTACAACCATAACACTTATATTATCAGTTGAACCCATATTAAAAGCCAAATCTCTTAGGGTTTCAGATGATTTTTCAGGATCAGAGATTTTGGATACAATTAAAACTGCTTCTTCGTCAGAGATGAGATCCCACACACCATCACATGCTAATATTAGGAATTTATCCTCAGATGTGATTTCAAAACTACTTTGGTAAGGTTCAGGTATAACATAAGGTGTCAAAAATGAGTCACCTAATGCTCTACTGACTGCCAACATTCCATTTACTCTTCCATTTAAAACTGTACCTCCTGCATTAGTAATTCTAGATCTTTCTGAATCTTCAACAGGTCTATGATCAAATGTCAATCTTTTAGTTTGAATTGTTACTTTAGTTTCATTACTTGTTGTTGTTGTGGTTGTTGTAGTTGTTTGGGTATTATCTTGATCATTATCATTATTCTCGTGTACTATTGGAGTTTGTTTAACCATTCTACCTAAAACCACACGAGAATCACCAACATTGGCAATGTATACATGACTCTTGTGTATATAGGCACATGCTGCTGTTGTACCAATAAAAGGCCACGGAGTCAATTGAGTATTGATTTGTGTAAATGTTAGTTTGAATGCCTCTTCGGGTGTCTTTTGTTGTTGTAAATGTTCAGAGAGAATTCGATTAATGTTATCAGCTGCATAATCTGAAGCAGCACGACCACCATGTCCATCAAAGATTGCAAAGAGTTCAGATTCAGTATCACCACGGTAACTACCATAAGTAACCATACGGTCTTCCATGGTAGGACGTTTACCTATAGTCTCGGATTTGCCTACTTTGAATCTAGTAGATTCCGATTCCGGAATGGTATGTGATGGTGTGCCGTTAGCACCTGCATTCAACTGTAACTGAGACTGTTTCGATAACAAACGAAACAGTGGAGTTCTTTCGTCTTCTTGACTGATGTTCAGCGTGCTGTTTGTACGTGTTTGCATCACTGATTTCTTAAATGACTGCAAACGATTTTTGATTTTTCTATTCCAAGGTATTTGATCTAAAAGATGGTCAATCACACCTTGCACACAAGTATTCCTTGTGAGGATACTCTGTAGAGAGTGTAATTTAGGTTGATCAATATTGTTTTCGTACAGGTATATAGACTGTATATGGATATTTCTAGAGGCAGCTTGTTTCAGTGCCTCAAAACCCTTTTCTGAAATGTGGTTACTGGACAAATCGATAATTCTAATGGACTTGGTAGCCATGAGATAGGCAGAAATCATGAATGCACCTTCATCATATGCCCTGACATCAGAGAGATTCAGACGTGTTATAGTCTTATTCTCTCTGATTCCACTTAGTAGTAATGCCACACCTCTACACTCAAGTTCATTACCACCTAAGTCTAGCTCTACTATTGATCTGTTCATTGCCAGTGCCTGACTCAAAGCCTCAACAGATCGATGAGACAACATGGTCTTCTTCAACGACAACTTTGTCAGTGTGAAATAGTACTGTTGTATAAACTGGTCAATCTCCTGCTGAATCTTCTTCTTTTTGACCGTGGTTATCGGGGACTCTTTTAGAGTGGTTGCCAAATGTCGATTCTGGTAGTTTTTGTTATTGTTTATAATCGTTGCGCATATGGATAGAAAGAGACGTTCAGAGAATACATGGTTATCCAAGTTCAATGTGAAATGGTTGAGTTCAGGTGGAATTAACTGAAGTTTACAATTTATCGTTTGAAGCATGGTTTGGTTGAGTTGCTCCGTTTGTGGGTTTTCTGTGTATGCAAAACTAATCTTACTGCTATGTGTTGGTGATGCTATTAGTTTATTATCACCTTTAGATGCAATTTGACCTATTACAACATAGTTACTATCACTGTTCTCTCCTCCACTTGTACCATTACTATTCTTACCGTTACTTGAATTCTGTGGATTAGTAGGTATATGTAAATTAGGTGACTCAGTCACACTACCTCCACTCCTACTATCAACATTATCCTCATCGTCGTCCATCTTTTGCAAATTCTTTTGTTGATCGACCATAAAGCTATTAAAATGGTCTAATAGTTTTTCAGGGTCATCATAAGTCTTCTTTAGCATTTTCCAAAATATAAATGCATCTTGGTTTACAGGTTCACCTGCACCTTTACTCTTGTCCATTATATTACCCATCTTATAGTGTGTCTCTTGATTTTAGTTTTTAGATAAATAAATAAATATATATATATTTGTACAAATATTGGTTTGGTTGTTGTAGTTGAAAATAAATTAATGGGATTATTAATATTGATTATTTTTTTTAATGTATAGGGTATATGTTAATTATTTGATTATTAATATTTAAATTTACATAATGGTAATCAAATAAAAATAGATATTAATAATAACTTCAAAAAAAAGATAGAATTGTTTAGGGTATAATAAGTCAAAAAGAAAAAGAAAATTGTTTAGAGATTTTTTCACCACTAAAGTGTGGGTCAATTTTTTTTTTTTTTCAAATATTTAAAAATTATAATTTCCAAAATCAACCCAAACTGTGATTTGTCATTTTCATTTTTATTTTTAAATTAACAAATGTATTCAGGAGGAGCAAAAATATATCAGATTCCACAAAGTCAATTTTCATATTGTAAGTTAAAATGACCAAAACCAAAAATACTTTTTCCACCAAATTCGTAAAAAGGATAGATTCTAGACATATGTACAACCACTCAGAACGTTGGAAACCATTTCAATGATGAACTATTTAAAATTTGTGGTGTGTGTGGTTGTACAATTGCCATATTTTGAATTGATTTTTTATAATAAATAAAAGTTCACACTTTTTACTAACCTTTCATTGTTATACACATACAATGTACTTAACCGAACTAAACTATCTAGATGTAAAGAGAACTGAAATACCATTCTATTCCGATAGATTAAATAAGAGAATACAGGATACATCAATAGCTAGTAGAATAACAGGTTTTCTAAATTCAGGTGACGAAACTTCAATCAAATATGCATTGGATACATTACTTAGTAAATCCTTTCAAGAGAAACTCAATCTCTCCACCAACAGCAATGAATTCTCACAAAACAGTTATGTTACAGTGAATCTATTAGATTCCATCATGAGAACTGTAGCAAGAGTTGAAAAAGTCACTGAAGATACATACCAACTAAAGTTTAGTACCAACTCTGAGACTGTTCAGAAAGTTATTGCAATTCTCAGAAACAGCATTCTACAGCCAGGTAATGATCAAGTAATTGCATTAAATGCAACATGTGTGGAATTCCTCATTGAAGTTGCACACAATTACCTGTCATTTAAAAGATCATTATCAACACTAAACACCATCTCCAACTCCACAGCTTTCATACACCAAAACCTATACAATATAACCTCAAATTTTGCACAATATCTCTTGGAAATCTTTTCAAAAATCATCACTAGAATCTCATTTCATTTACCAACAAGTTCAGTTCTATCAGATCAATTATCACACAATAATAATAGTAATAGTAGTAGTCACACTAGTAATGTTAATAGAAAATATATATTTGAGAAAACTAAAACTAAAACTATTCTTTTGAATGGAAAGGATCCAGAATTGGTACTTAATGCTATCAGTAAAGATTCAATCTACAGAATAATTCGTATCATTGAAATGTCAATATACACATTCGACAATGATGATGAACTCTTGGCAAGTTTAGAGACTTTAGAATTATTTTTACAATCCAATCAAAATAGAAGTTTACTAAAAGATATTGTATTTAAACCAATTTTTCAACAATTTCTTGTAGACAATAATACCACTAATAGTAATAATAATAATAATAATAATCATGCTAAATCATCTAAGAACTATAGCATCAATCCAGTACAAATTAGAAAATTATTAGACCAAAGTAATCTTATTGGTAGACTTGTAGAGTTATTAGGTCACTTGAATAATGCCATTCAATTGACTTCTTTGAATATACTTTTACGTCTCAATAAGTGCTCACATAAATTACGTATCATGACATGTCACTACAGTGGTTTGATTAGACATTTATGTAATTTATTGTCATTGAAAGTAAGTGAAAGTAACCATAATGAGATATCAAAGAGATCAGTTCAATTACTGTTTTATCTCTCTAAAGAGACTCTAAATCTACCAATATTGCAATCCTATGAAACTGCCATTGCCCAAATTGCACTCTCTGATAATCCTCATATTGACACATTAGCTAAAATTCTAGTTAAATTAGAATCCTATTTAACTATTGAAGATTACACAACACCTCCATTAACCAATACCACTGACCAATAAAATAAATTTTAAATTAAACAAAACAAGTTCATTTAATTTATTATAATACAATTTAATTCATATGAAATATTATTTCAGATAATTTGAAGGTTGTCTATGTTGTTGAACTGGTATGTTTTGTCTAACTGTTGATATTAGGTCATGATCAATCTCACATATTGCATAATCTTCTTGATCTGGTAATTCTTGAAGAATTTCACCCCAAGGATTAATCATTAGTGAGTGGCCGTATGACTCTCTCTTTGCATGATGTTGACCACATTGTGCAGCAGCGACTACATAGCATTGTGTCTCAATAGCCCTGGCTTGTAGCAATGGTTTCCAATGTGCTTGACCAGTAGCTTTCATAAAAGCAGCTGGAACTAAAATAACCTGGGCACCCTTCAGAACCAAACTCACATACAACTCAGGGAATCTTACATCATAACACACCGATAGCCCTAAAGTTCCAACAGGTGTATTAGGTACAACTACAATATCATTACCTCTCTCCACTACCTTACTCTCTGTCATCTTTACACCCTTCGAAGGAATATCAACATCAAATAAATGCATTTTATGATATTGACTAACAACCGTACCATCACTATCAATAATCAAGTGACAGTTTCTAATCATTTCAGGATTGTTTTTTATCTTTTCATGAAACCCTCCTAGTGATAACCACACTCTATTGTCTTTTGCAATCTTTTGGTATCTTGATATGATACCATCAGGTTGATCTATAAACTCTGCATTGTCTCTTGACTCCATCTGATAATTTCCACCACCTATAAAGGCAAAGTTCTCTGGTAGACATATTAAATCAACTTTACCCTCTTTCCTTTATTTCAACAACAGTGTTGATTAATCTTAATAATCATTCAAACATTAAAGACAACAAACTTGAGAAACCTACATTAACATTTTATCTATTAAATTCTTACATTTTTGAAAATTAGTTTCCTTATTATTTAAACTACATATTTGGATCATTCCAATTCTAGATTTCTTTGTATCTTTTAAATCTCCCATTTTATTTGTTGTACTATAGTAACTGTTATATTTAAAAAGATGTTTTGATTGAACTAGATATCTTCTAATCATAATTAAAATTTTAATTTCACAAAAACAAGTTTTTAATATTTTTGATTTTATTTTAGTATAAAGTTAATTTATTAATTTTTTTCGAAATGAATGTTAAGATTGATATTGTTTTTGCCCTAATCATTTAAGATTATTTGAATTAAATAGGAATTATTTGAAATTTCTTATAATATACTTGGCATAAGCTAAAAAATAAAAATATTTTAAAAATAAATTAATTTTTTTGTCGACTCCTAATCGATTTTATTTTCAATAAAGATAAAAAATGTCAAAGAGTGTATTTGAAAATGAAATAGCAAAACAAGTTGGTAGTATCCTTGAAATGGATACTGCCAAGATATTGGATTGTATAGAAGTACCAAAAAACAAAGACTTAGCAGATTTTGCACTACCAGTACCAAGACTAAATAAATTCAAACCTCTAGGTAACCCTCAAGAAGCAATTAAAAAGATTCAAGCTGCATTCGTATTGAATGACACTATTAAAGAGATTACAGTTGCAGGTACCTATTTGAATTTCAAAGTCAACCACACATTGCAAATCAAAGCCATTCTCGATCAGATTATTGCCCAAAAAGAAAACTATGGTAAAACCACTCAAGGTCAAGGTAGAAATATCATTGTTGAATTCTCTTCACCAAATATTGCAAAACCATTCCATGCAGGTCATCTCCGTAGTACTATGGTTGGTAACTTTATGTGTAATCTCTACAAGGCCACTGGTTACAATCCAGTTGCAATCAATTATCTCGGTGATTGGGGTAAACAATATGGTGTTTTAGCTGTAGGTTTTGCAAAATATGGTAGTGAAGAAGCTTTGGTTGCTGATCCTATTAAACATCTATTTGATGTCTACGTTAAAATCAATAAAGATATTGAAAATGAATCTAAACCAGATGAAGATCCAAATGAAGTTAAAGCTGAGACATCTACAACTACCACAACCACAACAACTACTGAAACTCCAGTAACAACTGAAGAAAAACCAAAAGAAGAGACTAAAAAAGAGAAAAAGAAGAGAGAGTTTAAGAGTAAGGAAGAAGGTGGAAAACCAAAGAAACCATCAGCAACTGATGAAGAAGCTCGTCAGTATTTTAAAAAGATGGAAAGCGGTGACAAGGATGCTTTGGCTCTATGGCAAAGATTCCGTGATTTATCAATTGAAAAATATAAACAAATTTATCAACGTTTGAATATTCATTTTGACGTTTACTCTGGTGAATCTCAAATGGGTGGTCTCATGGAGAAACAATACCAAATACTCGAAAGTAAAGGTTTGGTAAAAGAAAGTAAAGGTGCAATGATTATTGAACTCGAGAAAGAAGGTAAGGTTTTGGTAAAGAAGAACGACGGTACTTCATTATACATTACAAGAGATATCGCCGCAGCAGCCACACGTAAAGAAAAATACGATTTTGAAAAAATGTACTATTGTGTTGCTTCTCAACAAGATCTGCATTTCAGACAATTATTCACTATCCTTCGTGACATGGGTTACGCATGGGCTAAAGACTTGACCCATATCAACTATGGTATGGTTTTAGGTATGTCCACTCGTAAAGGTACTGTAGTTTTCCTAGAAGACATCCTCAATAAAACTAAATCCAAGATGCTCAAGATCATGAAGGCAACTCCAGAGAAATTCTCAGAGATTGAAGATCCAGAAAAAGTTGCCGATATCATTGGTATCTCAGCTGTTGTCATTCAAGATTTTGCAGCTCGTCGTATTAAAGATTATGAATTCAACTGGAATCGTATGTTATCAGCTGATGGTGACACTGGTGTCTATTTACAATATGCACACGCTCGTTTATCATCTCTAGAACGTAAATCAGGAGCCACTTTTAACCCAGAAGCTGATCTCTCCTTGTTGGTAGAACCTGTTGCTCACAAGATGGCTACCATCTTGGGACGTTATCCAGAAGTTATTCAAAAGACTCTAACTGAGCTCGAAGCAACAGTCTTGGTTACCTATCTCTTTGAATTATCTCATACTGTCTCTCAAGCTCACAGTATCCTCTGGATTAAAGGACAAGAGAAACCAATTGCCGATGCTCGTTATGTACTCTATTGGGCTGCTAAACAAGTTTTGTCCTCTGGTCTTAAGATTTTAGGTTTAACCCCACTAGATCGTATGTAAAAAATACATATTTTACTTCTTTACATTTCTCTACAAGTTAGGCATTACATTTTATATAAAAATAAATCTACCAAAACTAACCAAATTTCCATTTGGTTATTTACATTTTATCCTAGAGGCTGTCCACAAGAAGGTGGATAGGATAAATCAATATCTTTATTATCTTTTATATTGAATTCGAGTTCTTTTTCTTTTTCTTCATTATGATGTTGTGTTTGTAAGTCAATATGTTGTTGTTGTTTTGTTTGTGTTTGACTATTGATTTCTATAATTTCTTTAACTCTTTCTCCATTTATCTCTGTTAGACTAGCAGTTAGAGATGAATTTGATTTTTGATATTGAGTTTGTAAATCATGATAGTGGCAAGGTGAACTATCATCAATTACAATTGTATGGCTTTGTGGTACTGATGATGGAATTTGAATTGGATGACTGCTGTTTGTTTGAGCATCACCATTTATTTTTGTAGATGCAATAGCACTTTCATTGCCAACATTAAAAATGTAATCATAAGGAGTTGATACATCAAAATTGTAAAATGAATGGGATTTTGTAGTGTTACTATTTGGAATTGAAAACTTTCGATCAGTTCCATAGAGAGATGGTATTAACACTTCATCTTCTAAATCTTCAATTCTTGCATCACCACCACTATAATTATTGTTAGTATTGTTTTGATATTCAAAACCAAGTGATGAAATGGAAGTAAAACTAAATGTAATATCTTCTTCTTTTTGATTATTATTATTATCATTACTTTTAAAATTGTTATTCCTATTTAGTTTTAATTTTAAGTTATTTTTAATTGGTAATTGGTTACTAATAGTTTTAGTGTTATTATTATTGTTTACAGGTTTTGAAATGGTTTTTGATAAAATTGGTAATTTTGGTTTTGTAGGTGATTTTGGTATTTTATTTATACTACCAATATTGTGAATTTGTTTTTGAGTTTCTTTGTACACTTGTTTGGGTGATGGATTTAATTGAGGTGGAGGTGGAGGTGGTTGGGGTTTAGAAGAAGGGGAATTAAAATAAAAATCTTGTGATATTGGGGTTTGATTGATATCCTCATCAACAGGATTCATAAATACATTATTATAGCTATTCTCTTTTATCTGATTTAAAATATTAGTTTCTTTAGTTTGCTTCTTTGTATCTGTGGTGGTACTGGGGTTGTTGTTGGTGTTATTTGGGAAATGGTTAGCTTTAAATTTAAAGCTTGTATGTCCAGTAGCCATTTTTGTTGTATTTTTGTGTACAAAATCCTATAATTACAATGGGTTAATATCATTTCTAACACCAGAATAAATGATGTTAGATAACCTACAAGAGAAACATTTTTCCCTCCAATTTTAAAATTAACTTTTTTATTTGGTGGAAATCCAAATAAGACTGCTAAATGTGATTCATTAGGTCCTAAACTATTTATATGTGTATTATGATCTCTACGAAACATCTTTGTTTTGTAAATGTGTTCAAACTGGATAATTCATTTTAAAAAATGGGAGTGGTTTTGAGTTTAAAAAAAAAATATGAAATTCTTGGAAATTTTGATTTGAATATTACCAATTTTATAAATATCTTTTATTACAACAATTAAATAGGAAGATGGTGAGAGAGTAGTGAAATTATTGTTTTGAAGGATCTAGTGATCTTAAAGTTCTATTTACATTTTCACCTTTAAACCATTGTTCTTGATTGCAAGTTGGTTTTTCATCCCAAGTGTCTGGGAAGAGATCATCTTGAAAGTATTGATTATTTTGTCTTTGTACTTCGAAACGAATTGGTAATAGTTTACCAGTTGGAGTAAGTTTGAGGATTCTTGCAACTTCTATTTTCATAATATCACAAGAGCTCTTTGGTAGCATTGCCATACCTGTTGCTGGTTCATTATGTTTGAATTCACCTAATATAGCCAAACTATCAGTGACTTCAAGTATTTTAATACCAGAATCACCTTTACCTCCAAGGAAAACTAAATTTGAATCACAGTCATAAAATGGCATTGGACTTGATGGAGAGATATCTAATTTCAATACAGATACTCTATCTTTCATATTTCTGACATCCCACAATGCAGCTTCTCTGTCCATAGTCTTACTGAAACCTACAGAGAATATAGAATCCTTTTTACCACAAAACATGGCTCTTCCAGATTTAGTTCCCTGGTGATCAGCAACCTGACTAACCATAGTATTAGATCTAGGATCAAAAATACGAAGCATTTTATCTTTACAAGATGTAGTTAATAGTCCTCCAGTGTAATCCCAACTCACTGAGGTAACCATACCCTTGTGAACAGGTGGGAGTGTTACCAAATCCATCTTGTTCTCAAAATCCCAAAGTTTAACTTCATCAATAGAAACAGTATATACAACACCAGAGGCCAATGGATGGAAACCAGCAGTCAATAGACGCTTAGTATGTCCAGACAGTGATACCAAAGGTTTATGTTGGTCACCTGGTAGTTCATCTACATTCCATATACGTGCTACTGTATCTTGACATGCTGTAATTACTAATTGCTCTGATTTAAATGGTGAGAATCCAATATCATTTACTTGATCCTCGTGTATTAACATTGGTGTGTCATCTGGGATTGCACCTTTGCAAGTCAAAGGTACAATGCCAACAGCACCAGCAGTTTTAGCTGGATAGGCAAAGTATTTGCCATTACATTGTATTACATTAGAATCTGCTGAACAACTTCCAACTGCAACACCATTCATTGAATCTGTTGGTTGAAATGGAGTACCATAGGTATGTTTATAAATTGATGCTTTTTGTTTAAACATTTTGAAATTTCTTATTGTGAAAAAAAAAATTTTAAAAATATCTAAAAAGTCCAAACCCATTTTCATTTAACAAATTTCTACACAAAATTAAATTCAATTTAGAATATAAAATGATTTAGGGAAAATAAAGCATTATCTAAAAGATTTTTATTTAAAATGTCAAATTTATTTTAAATGGAATTAAAAAATATATTGTACTATGTAACTAAAGATCTTTTTATTAATGTAGAAAAACCAAAGTTGTGGATTTTTTTGAATTGTGTTCACATTTTGATCTTCAAAATGATTGTAGATTAAAAATAATTAGACACACTCCCTGTGTAATGATTTTCCTGTTTTAAACTTATTAATTCTACCTGTCATCTTTAAAGTTTTTGGCTTCTTTTACAAATTTATTTAAACTATAATCTGATTCTTGGATGGTAATTTGGATATCAATAGGAAAACCATCTCTTTTAAAACTCCATAAATAATTTCAATGCCTCTGGTGTAAATTCTTTCTTGATTTCATCGATTTGTTTGATTGAATTAAATTTAAATAACTATCCAAATAAAATAATCATATTTTTACTTTTAGATATTTAGAATTAAATTTTAAAATATAATATACTATTTATTTATTTTATAAAATTAAGAAAAAAACAAAGTTTAACAAACTCCAATAACAAGATTTTCATTTCCTATTGGAGAAAAGTTAAAAATGAAAATCCACATTGGAGAGAAATTAAAATTTTAAAACTCACATTATTTTTTTGTCTCTTCTAGATTATTCTATTTAGTACTTGTTTTTCCATTTAATTAATTTTAGGAAATGTCAAATAACAGAACTATTAAGATTTCTGGCAAAAAGAAGGGTGATGCTAATAATAAATCAAGACCTATTCGTCAGATTCACATTAATAGCAATAATAACAACAGATCTATCACAAGAAATAGAGGTTCAAGAGCTGAATATCAGAGACTTATCATCTCCCCTGTGCCCTCTAGTGTAGACAGAAATGATTTGTTAAATTACATCAAACAGAAAGCATACAGACCAAATGCAAATTTTGTAAAAGTAAGAACATACATCAACTTTTTTAACAAATATACACAAAAACTAATATTTATTTTATATTAGACCGTATATAGAGACCAACAGTTAACCATTCTAGTTGAAAGGGCTGATGCTAATGCAATTGTAAACCTTAATAATACTAGATATAGAGAGTTACAAGTAAATATTTAGATAGACAAACAAAGATTTATAAATTTCAATATACTAATTTTTAAAAACATTTAGCTTTCTATTATCAGAGATATGCGACCATTTCCACCACAAATTATCATAATTCAACCAATTAGTAAAGTCTTTGAGGATCATTTGAAAGCCTCTTACCACAATAATCCAATGAAAGATGCGGTTGATTTTTCATTTATCAACGGATCCAATCCAATAGTAGACTTTAATTCAGATAAAACTGTCAAAGTATTATTTCAGATAATTAGTAAACAATGTCCAAAAGTATTATCTATCCAATATCATCTTCACCATAATTTAAAATAATATGATTATATCTTTGGGAGGAACAACAAATGACATCAACAACAAGACAAGATGATAATATTTTATTCCAAAATCAATGGTATTTAAGGATGGGTTCATTCAGATAACAGAGGTTAGAGATTTCAAGAACCACCTCTTGGTAAAATTTTGTTTATCACCAATTACAATAACAATATCTCCAAATACAACATTGACATATTCTCACTATTTTGTAGTATTTTACCAGAGGAGGAATTATTGATAATAGACAAAAGCAGAGTAATCGATTCTGTCCTTTATACTACAATATCATCAATTGATGGCTTCTGGAGATGGATATAGTTGATTGGATAAAACATTATTATTATTAGAGGAATAGTTAATCAATAACAACAACAACCAACAACAACATTCATAAACAGACGAATTTCAAATATTAACATGTTTACCATTTTTTACTAATCTTTATTTTTATTTTGTATAGGCTATAACGGTATCATTTGCATCTAATAGTATAACTACATTGGCACCATTCAGGTCAATGCTCAGATACTCACTAGATCATGTTATGAATTTTAACTTTAGCAATAATAGAATATCGGATCTTTCCGAACTGGACTATCTCAGTGATTTAACATTGAGAGAATTGGTATTCATTGGCAATCCAATTGCTTTACAACCAACCTATAGAATGGAAGTTGCCAGACGTTTCCCAGATTTACAAATACTGGATTCCAAACCTATTGGTCCTGAGGATTTTCCACCAAGTCCAATTCCACCATTACGTCCAAACTTTTGTGATGCACAGGAACGTCAACAATTTGCCTACAAATTTTTGCAAAAATATTTGGTAGCTTTTGATAGTGAGAGAAGTAGTATCATTA
Organism: Tieghemostelium lacteum; assembly: GCA_001606155.1. Classification (NCBI taxonomy): domain Eukaryota; phylum Evosea; class Eumycetozoa; order Dictyosteliales; family Raperosteliaceae; genus Tieghemostelium; species Tieghemostelium lacteum. The sequence goes on along the minus strand of LODT01000004.1, from coordinate 361,891 downwards.
ATGCCTACACTCTAGAATCTAGATTCTCTACTACTTTTGTAACTGATAAGGGTTCAAATACTAGAGGCACAACCAAAACTTATCAGAGATCAAGTAGAAATCTCAAAAAGACCAAAAATGTCCAAAAAAACATTTCGCTGCTCTTCCATGGTGCAGATCAGATTAATAATTACTTTAAATTATTCCCTACAACATCCCACCATCTCACTTCTTCAACTATAGATACTTTTTTGGCTCCAGGCTCAAATGTATGTAAAGAAAATATAAATCAATCTTCTCATTCATTTTTGATACTAATTATTTTTAATTTAATTTAAAAAGTCACTTATAATTATTGTTCATGGTCATTATCTTGAAAAACTGTTTAATACCAAGAGATCTTATGATAGAACATTTATATTAGCAGCAGCCACTCCAGGATCTGAGGCAGCCAAAAATGGATGGGAAGCCACCATATTAAATGAACAACTGCATATCAGATCCTATCTACGTTTCCCAAGACTAGAGCCACAACCAAATGCAACTCCAGTTGCTCAGGCACCTACAGAGATCAACCAAGAGGCATTAGTTAATCAATTCTCTGCTGCAACAAAACTCAAACCAGAGTTTGCCAGAGAATGTCTTAGTAACAATGCCTGGGACTACAACCAAGCTTATGAAGTTTTCCAAAAACTATTGGTATGTTTTTATTCTTTGTTTTTTTACAACTTTATTAACAATGGTAAATGTACTAACATTTTATTTTTTTGTAAAATATAGACACAAGGTAGTATACCTGAAACAATGTACCACCATCATTGAACTTTTATGAATATAGAGTTATTCGACAAAGTAGAATAATAAACCTGTAATATAATAACAATGATTTAAATACTCTATTTATTTTTGTGGTTTTTTAATCTAGATATTTCAAGTATTCTCATTCAAACACTCATATAAATTTAACCCCATCTTGTCATTGTTTTATTTTATTGATTCAAATTTAATAGTTCTAAGGAATTGTAATTAAAAATAATTTTAATACAATTACAAAAATAACTTCAAAATTATTTATTTGTTAATATTTAACTATACTTTAGTTATTAATTTATAGGTAATATTTTAAATTCATTATTAATTAATTAAAATTTTACATTCTAATATTTTCAAAAGAATACTTTTTATTATAAAGTCGAAAATATTGGGTGAATTTGTTAGGAATTATACCCCATCAATAGGAAATAAAATTTAAAAAATTTTATATTGGGATAGTAAAAATACTATATGGAAATCCTGAATATCCTTCTTCAACATTTCCAAAATCCTCTTTATCCCAATAAATATATTAAAATTTAAAAAAAATTTTATTTTTAAATTTTGGTTCCCAGTTTCTATTAAACAATTAATTCGTATAATCTTTAAAAGGAAATGAAAATTAAAAAATGAAAAAGAAATTCTATTTTTTCTTTTTAATTGGATTTATTAGTTTCGTAATGGTTGTTCATTCAAAACAACAGTTATCAGAACAAAAGATTATTGATGAATTTCAAAATGAAATTCCAACTATAACACCCACAGATGAGTTTATACGAAAATATCAACAACAACAACAGCAACATGGACACACACCTGTACAGTTTAATTTAGGTATTGAATTGCTAGCTGGTACATTAGCAGGTGTAACCAGTTGTATTTTATTCTACCCTCTAGAATGTATAGAAGCAAAATTACAAGTTCTCAGTGGCAATAAAACACAAAGTTCAAGTATAGATAAAAAGAAGCTATTTCAACCAAAAACACCTATAGAGACTGCAAGATACATATGGAGACAAGAAGGGATCAAAGGCTTTTACTCTGGACTTACACCCACAGTTTTAGGTAGCGCAGTCAATTGGGGTATCTATTTTAGTATCTACAGATTTGCAAATCACTGGTGGTCATCAACATCAGATCCACAGTCACCTAAATGGATAGGTCATTCTTTTTCAGCAATTGCAGCTGGACTTATAACCACTGCTATTGTAAATCCATTTTGGGTACTCAAAATTCGTTTAGCTACAACACCACACAAATACCCACGAGGAATGGGTCAATGTATACAATCGATTCTGCAAAATGAAGGTATAGGTGGTCTATGGAAAGGTGTTGGAATATCATTTCTAGGGGTCTCTGAAGGTTTAGTTCAATTTGTAACCTATGAATATCTATTAAATAGAATGAGATTACAGAATGCAACTACAGATTTACAAATGTCAGAGTATCTCTATGCAGGTGCTATGGCAAGACTAGTTGCAGGATTAACAACTTATCCTTACCTACTCATTAGATCAGCATTACAAGCAGATGCATCACCCTATCGCTCCATGAACCATGCCATCAAATCCATATATAAAAATGAAGGTATTGCAGGTTTCTATAAAGGAATTGCACCTAATCTTCTTAGATCCATACCACCAGCTGCATTCATGTTGTACATTGTAGAATTCTTTAGAAGTACTCTACTAAACTTTATTTGATAAAAATCATGTATATAAATATAAATATCACAAAATCCTTATTTTTAATAAATGTTTATTAAATATGTGTGGTAAATCTAATTTTCAATCTTAATTGAGAAACTCTTAATTTCTAAAGGATGCAATGAGATTACATTTGGAGATAGAATGGGAGTGTATCTTGATGGAACTGATGAAATATATTGCTGATCCTTCTTGAGAATGGTAGTATTAGTATGAATATACTGGGTATGAATATCATCATTTGCAGTATAGGAAACTTGGTTATTTAGATTGTATTCCTTAATGATATGTAAACTGTTACCAGATGCACGGAAATGGAAGAGATTCTTGATATCAACTTGAGTAGGTGATCCATATTCCCAGATGTTATGTAACCTGATTTTATACATTTGATCAGAGACCTTCTCCATGGAGAGTACGTGTATGTTCTCTGGAAGTGCTCTATTAAGTCCAGAAAACTTTGCAGTTTGACTAGTGGAGTTTATACCACTTACATAGTATCCACGTAATGGGTGATCAAGTTTCAAGGCATCTGCTCTAATGCTTCGCATTACCCTGCTTCCATGTCCCAACTGACAATGTGATTTCACACGAATCCAACTGTTATCACGTGCTGGTACATCAAGACCTTTTGAATCATCTTTAGTCAGTGATCTGTGTAATGCAAATTCCAACTCACCGTTATGCATAGATCCAGCGGCTTTAGAACGGTCACCGACGCAACCAAAGGTAACTAGTGAATGTTCGTCTTGTACCATGGCAATGGATATAGAAGGGTACAGGGAATTCTGAGGTTGGTTAATGTCAGCTGCTACAGATCTCTTTTGGAGCTCCAGACCGTTATCAGAGTACATGTGAGTTGTGTTTAGTGAGGTTTGGAATCTGACCATTTGTTGGAGGTTATCAATACCTTTGACTGCGTATTCATAGTGAAGACGTTTATTGAGAGTGATGTCATTGGTGTTGAGAATAGAGAGACTTACAACCATAGATGAGTTGGTGAGGATTAGATCTCTCTTGAAGCTACCAGGGTAGTATTGGATAGTCATTGCACCAACCTGCTCTTTTGGAGGTTGGTTACTGAGGAACATGTAACTGCCTCCATCGTCAGTGTACTCAATGATCTTATGTGAGACATTGGTTTTCAAACCTGTTGACAACTCGGTAATGGACTGTAGATAACCCAGAGTTGAGAATGTGTATGAATAGTCTCTATTAGAGATAGTATTGTACTTTACAGCACTAGTTTCATAAACCATATTCATCTTTGATAAAACCTTTGGATTAGACCAACTAATGAAATAACTTCTCAATCCCATTGCAGGGATACTAACTGGGAAATCAATTTGAATGTATTCCACAACCTGATTGACATCCAATCTCTTCTCTTTTCTCAGTGAGCAGTCACCCTTGATTAAATTGGCACTGGTATCTTCAGCAACTGAAAATGGACAAACTTTCAAAGGTGCAGACTGATCAAGTAACGTATTTTCTGGTAGATTATACTTAATTCTAACAGTATAGATATCATCTCTCTGCCAAGACAAACTATTGGCAATCATAAGTGTCTTGAATGTATCGGATTTTGATAATGCCAAATACTCAGTTTCAGGGTAATCAGGAATAGCCTGTAACTGTAGATTCATTTGCAAGAGCTCTGCTGCAAAATTTGACATGGCAGATTGAAGAACTCCATTCAACTGGGTTTCAGCATATCTCAAACGCACGGAATAGTCTCTGACAACAGGCTCCCTAGCAGTACCTGTAATAGCATCATGATGTTGCAAAATCGAACAATTATAAGATGCATCCTGTATAGTTCCTGAGAAATCTTGTTTAGTCTGATAAGAACTGAAAATCTCAGCGGAACGAAGTTTACTACCAATGGATCTTGTAAGACCTTTGAGCTCAGGTCTGGTTGTATAGTACCCTGTCCAATATGACTTCTCCTTATCAGCGTATGGGAAAAAGTCATTAGAGTAGTAATTGAATGCAACTTGGTTCTCTTGATGCCACTGTTTAGTCTCCTCAAAAAACTCCTTTAAAGTCGAGTAAGCAACAGTGACATTCGATCGACCATCTGCATAGTCTTTAGTCATGGTCTCCACCATAGGATCCAGGTTTCTGTACCACAATGGTGCATTTCTGTAGTTAAAGTCACCTCCGAGTGGTAAGAGTATATGTGGACTCTTGAAATAAGGTCTTCTATTGTAAGCCAGTTTATTCATTTCTCTGACATTTTCTTCATTTGGCTTACCCATTGGAAATTCAAAATGGAATGGGTAAGGTGCAATATAGAAATCGTCCAAAACATGGGCAAGAATGTCAGATTTGGGTCCGAGGGCTTGAGAGCCTCTCCACATGAATTGAAGGTCTGCGTCTTTTTTCAATTGATTTTTAGCCTCAAAGTGGATTCTGTCTAATATTACATGTTTGTATCCCATTTGAGCTTGAACTGTTGCGGTTAGGGTTGAATGTCCAAAGGGATCAATCTGCCATCCACTAGTTGGGAGATACTCTTCTCCAAAATGCTCAATAATGAATTTATGTCCATCAGTGAGATGTCTGATAACTGCATCTACAGTTGGACATGCTTCATCATTTTGTACCCATCCACCATTGATTAATTCAATTTGTCCATTCTTTACAAATGTTGTAAAGTCATCTCTCAATTCTTGTGATGCTACTTTCCACCATCTATCTAGATACCCACTGTGTTTTTTTAATATTATTATAAATTAGTATTTGCACTATGTGTGTTGGTTTGTGTTTAGTAGTGTGTGGGAGGGTTTAGAATTTATGATAATTACATTTCGGACCAAACAAACTTTCTATTTTTATTTTCTTTTAACTGTTTGGTTGTACCAGTGAGTACATTATTTACATACATTCCATAATATTCCTCAAATGTGTTTAACCAACCGGCATCACAATGGGAATGACTAATTGTAAAAAAAAACAGTGTTAGGTGTGTGATATTGTGAATTTATGTCTAAAATAATACAAACCATATAAAATGAACTTTAATTGCATCTTTTCTTAATTTTTCACTAGAAGCAATATTACAAATTACAAATAGTATAACAATGAAACTATAATTAAATATAGATCTCATTTTGTTCCTAATTGCTTTTTAGATTTTATAAAAAATACTTAAAAATTAAAAAAAAAACTCTCAACTTTCTCCCTCAATCTTTTATTTTTCAACTGACTAATCAAATATCTACTGCGTAGTGAATTTAATTGATACCTTCCAATATAGAATTTTTTTTAATATCCTATAGATAAAGATTTTCAATTCTCAATTGTAGAATCCAAAGTATAAGCACGATTAAGTCGGTTTCAAATTGATTTTCACCAACTAGAATTCTATTAAGTATAGGAAAGATTATGTGATACGAGTATGGAGGAGTTGGAAATGTTTATTTACAGTTGTAATAAATAGATAGGAGAGGAGAGAAGTTTATAATTGTATCAAAATATTTGATCATTAGGATATCATAGAAAAGATAATTGAATATAACATATAGTTTATCCTATTATTTTGCTAAATCATCATGTCCGCACTTTGCATGATTTAGTTTGTCTTGTAATTCTTGAACTTTTTCAGGACTAGCCTCTTTTGCTTCTGGATGTTGTTTCATGTATTCTTGGTAATGTGAATTAATTATATCATTTATAGATCTCTTTGTACTGCCTTGTTGTGGTTGGTTACCATTATTCATTTCTGTAAATATTGGAATGACTAGTAATAGAACTAAAAATATAACTAGATAACTTTTATTTAACATTTATATATAAATAGGTGATTTATAGGAATTTTAATGTGATATATAAAATGTGTTCGAAATTATAATTTAGGTCTAGTTAAAAAAATTTTTTAAAACAACAACACAATTATATGTGCTTGATGTGTGTATTTGTGTGTGTTTGATGTTTTTTGCAATTAAAATAAAGACCTGAGGATTCCGGAATTTTATAAATTACTTTATATATTTTTAAATATTGAATATTTAATGGAATAGAGGTATTAAATTAAATTAATTTAAAAAAAAAAAAAAAAATTAAATTCAAAAAAATCGGTCTCTCTTGAAACTTTTAGTTTTTTTTTTGTCATATTTTGATTGATTGTTTTTTTTTGTGTGAGTTTGAATAATTACTCTAATCAAAGCAACCAAAGTTCTGTATATATAAATGAGTAGATTTTCAAAAAATTTATCATTTGTTTTAAATTCAGCAAGATCAAAAGCAAATCCTATAGTTGTAAGTTTTTATCATAAAACAATAATCATTGTACACATTATTTGAAAAAAATGATAGAGATTAATATGATGATGATTTACATATCCTATCAATGATTGGTGTCATTTATAATAAATGATATTGTGTAAAATATAGTTTTTTGGTATTGGTAATTATGGTAGTTTATCAAGTAGAAATAGTATAGGTATTAGAGCTGTAAATCAATTTGTTCACAAATTTGGAATGAAATGGGTTGATTTTCCACAAAGTTGTGCAAAATTAGCATATTCACCAGAGAATCATTTATTATTTGTGAAAGCCGATACATATTTAGCAAGAAATAATTTTGAGGTATTAAAGAGATTGATGATTCTACTGCCCAATATCAAAACGGAGACTTTTTGTGCAGTCCACTATGAACATTTGTTCAAGTTGGGTATTGTAGAAGGTGTATTTGGAGGTAGAACAAGACACAATGAGTGTCTACATGGAATAACATCAGTATTCCAAACAGAGAAATATCACAGAATTCCAATTGGTATAGCACATCCAATTGATGACATCTCCTATGAACCTACTCCTTATTCTTTAGGTGATGTCTATCTGGACACTGTTAAACCATATGTCTTGAATAGATTCCCAGATGTTCAAATGGAACTTGTAGATAAAGTTGTAGTACCTTATGCAGTAAATGAAATTATGCAAATGATTTCAAAGATTAGATCTGAAACTTCACAGAGAGAAGTCACTGAATCTGATATTCGTAATGAATTACAAAACTTCAAATCTCCAAGAGTTGATTATAATAATATTGATACTATCAATTAATCAATATTTTTCCGAAAAAAATAAATTTAAATATATATATACACATAATTTAAAAGAATTTGGTTTGTGTGTGTGGGGGGGTATCTAATAAATAAAAGGGGAGAGGGAGTGTTTTATTGAAATTATATAAGAGGTTGAGTTTCAGAGTGTTTTGATAGCGGAATAAATTTGTTACCAGTGACTTTAGATACAATAAAGTTCTTTCCATCACCAATTAATGAACCAAAACTTAACCAAACTTTTCTATTTGGTATTAAATCAATACCATGTTGTTTGAATAAAAATTTGTTAACTAAAACCCCAATTAATAAATATGTTGTTGATCCACATAATAAACTATAAAATTATAAATTTGGGTTAGATAATGCTTTTTTGAGAATTAGTGAGTGTATATACATACATTATTATAAAAATCCAACCACCACCGATTGAGGATTTCTTTGGTGGTGTTGGGAAACATGTAGATGGCATATTGAGGATAGAAGGATCAGCAGTGCCATATGGTAATGGCTGTGGTGAATAGGATACATTCCAAGGGTTTAGAGGTGCCATCGTTAAGTTATAATATTTACCATCAATATGAAGGAAGAATGTACCATTGAGTAGAATGGTCAAATTTCCAATATAGTTTTGGAAAGATTCATTTGGATTGTAGGCAATGGCACTGTAGAACTGTGTAATTTGTTTCCAATGGTCAGGTTCCATTGGATGATCTACAATATTAGGTTCAGTAGTTACCATAAGTGTTACATAGTCTCTGTTTGGTGGTGTAGAGGTTAGTAATTGACCACCGAGTGCATACAATGCTGTAAATGATGACCAGACAAAATCATAGCATGTAGAAGATGGAATGAAAATGTCGCCTGTGTCGGTGTCTTGAACATCAAATAGATTGTAATAGGGGAATGACTGGTTGTAGATTGGAAGCCAACAGAGATACTCTTTGAATTGTTGACCTGTAATGGTGTACATTTTCTCTCTGCTAGTCCAATAGGTGCCATCAATCTGCTCTTGGTATTGAACCATACCAATGGTGTTCCAGACCAAGTCAGGCAGAGGCTCTTCAGCTGAGGTACTAGCTGCAGAGTCTGTATTGTTGACAATTTGTGGAAATATACTAGCTGTGATGGTAGGATAGGCAATGAAATCTACTGTGTATTCCTCATTGGTAGATTTAGTTATAAAACCTAACCCTGCATGAAATGCATTGAAATTTGCCAACAGATAACCATATTTTGATTTCATGAGAGGTGCTATCAAATAGTATACATCTATACTTTCATCCAAGTCATAGGAGTTAACAGTAAAACTACTACTGAATAACACTACTACTATAACCAGTACACTTGCTAATGTATATCTATTCATTGTGTACAAAATATTATAAAAACACCTCAACGTTCTATTGACAGAATTAGAATTCAAATAAAAATAAAAAAAAATCTTTGTTTTTTAGGGTTTTTAGATCTTTTTATATAGAAGAGAACTGAAAATAAATTTCAATGGAATATAGTGGTCGTAAATTTGTTTTGATTATCAATAAATAGTTTATTGGGCAAACAAATTAAAAGATATATTTCCTTGGAAATTAACAGTAGTGGTTGCAAGTACATTGGACTCACGAGTCCACAGGTTAACAGAAGTGTACTGATATTGTCCAGCAGATGGAGAGGTTATGACAACAATAGTGTCAGTACCAGTAGTGATATATTGTAAACCATTAGTGATTGAATTTGAACCTGGAACAACACTCCAAGTCTTAATTGGTGTGGCTTCACCACCAAATACACCGAGACTGTAGAGAATAGTTTGACTATTTTCAAAAACCAAAGCAAAGAGTCTACCTTCAGCATATTTCTCAGTATGTAATAAATAGACTTGTGATTGTGGTGGAATATTCCAGTCTGGGAATTCCCAAGCAGAGTAATTTTGAGCCCATACAGCAGTCTCCGAAACCAATATAGTTGGAACTTGAGTGGTAGCATCTACATAATAAGTGTACAAGTATTGAACTCTTTGATTGTAGACACCAGTTGGAGCGTAAAGTGGTTGTCTGTAAACTTGTTCTGGGTATTGAATTCTAGATCTAAAATTTAGAAGGTAATTAGTTAGTTTATATATTTTTATATTCATTTTGAAAATAGATTTGGAAATACATACTCGACCTGATTTTGGAAATCAATTGACCAAATGGTTACATTGCTATCTTGGAAATCCAAAATTGGAATGTAAACAGTGGCAGTATCAGGACTGTAGTTGATGGCAGACAAGGCTAAGTAGTAACCTAGAACATTACCTCTGTTTTGTGAATAAAGTGGATTTGGATTGAACTCATTCTTACTGATGGAATAGTAACCAATGTTATCAGTTTCGGTAGAAAGGTTACTGTAGAATACCAATAATGAATCTAATGAGGCTTCATAACTAATGATACCATAAATGACGGTATTATCAGTACCTGGAATAGACTGATTGACAATAACTTGTTGATTGCCTAAATTAAATTGTGCAAAATTCAATGTTTGACTAATAGGAGTAGATGTTGAAAAGAATGAAAAAATATTAGATGGTGTCCATGATGATTCACCAGCTGATGATGATTCCCAAGATGATGAGTCCCAAGAAGGATCCCAAGATGACGAATCCCATGATGAATCCCATGATGACGAATCCCAATTCTGACCAATACTCAATCCAACCAAGCAAACTAATAAACAAACATATAAAATTGATTTCATATTTGTAGTACTACTATTTAATTAATCTTAATAAATTTGGCTTAGGGAAAAAAAATTTTTTATTTAAAATCTTTTACAAAATCTCTTCGCTTTTACAGAGCAACCAAATACATCATCTTTATATTAAAAAATTTCTTTGGATTTTTTATCGAACAAAAAGGTGTTTAGGAATCAGTTATTTAGAAGGAGATGTTACTAAAAATTACAATTGCCAATTCATCTTATATAAAATTTATAAATATCTATAAATAATCTGTAAAATACAAAGAAATTTCATAGATTGTTTTTTTATCGTGAGGAGGTGATATCCTATGAATTTAGGTGTAGGTTAAAATAACATTCCTTTGAATAATTTAATATGATAAAGAAGATATTTGTTTCAATTAGGATTATTGATACCTCCCAATGAAATTTCTTTGTGTTTTATTATGAAATTTACAAATTGTATTTACACAAAGCATTGCTTTGTTTTTCATATAGATCGAAAACAGCAATGCAATTATTTTCAAATAAAAACATTGATGATTATGAATAGTAAAATGGATGAGAAATAGATTGAAATTTTACTAGTTGATGATACTTTTAAGTCATCGTTATCAGGGTTATTTGATGTTGTGGTTGTTGTTGTAGTTGATGCTGTTGTTGGTGCAACTTGGCATAGGTCACCTGAGTAACCATTGGAGCAGTTACATTCACCACTTTGAGATAGACATGACCCCTGTCCTGAACACATTTGACCATTGGCTCCATTTTCACAGGAATATAGGAGGTCTATGATGTCTGAACCTTCCAAGCCATCAACAGTAACTGAGATTTCAATAGAATCTCCTGAGACTGGTAATGGATCACTTTGAGTTTTGTATGGGAGGATACAATAGATGGTATCTTTGGTTATGGTTTGGTCGGTTACATTACAAGTTTTTCCATTAAATTGTACTTCCAAACCCTTGGAATTAAAGTTACTACCTGTGATGGTAATTTTGATGGTTTTGTCGAGGTCAGGTGGTGTAGTAGGTGTTGGTGTTGTATCTGTTGAGTTTTCAGATCCAGATGCAGATGCTGAAGATGAAGTCTCAATAATTGGTTTGGTATAGAATATATGGCTGATAGTTGGATTGGCAAATTGGAATTCAAAGTTCTCAGATTGCACAACTGGTGCTATTGGGTATACAGCTTGGAGATAGAATCTTCCAGTTTGGGCAGGAACAAAACATTTTGTATTGTTTGCATCGGTAATGGTACAACTTAGATTGGAGCTTGCAACGTTGGTGTCAAAAGGTGTCATTACTATTGTAGATCCTTTCAGGAATCTACCTACTATAGAAATATTGCCACCGACTACTAAAGGCTTAGGATCAGCACTTGTGATACTTGGCTTGAATCTAATTTTACCTGGAATATCACCACCTATAGAGAATGTTGCAGTTAGAGTTGCATTGGCAGACTCAACATTTGCAGGAACTGTCAGTTGAAGTCCAAATTTATAATCAGCCTCTTGGGTAATGCCTGAGATTGGGACTAGGACATTATTGATTTTAAATGTCAATAGTGATTTATCCATACCAATTCCAGTTGCAATCACAGTTGCAGTGTCACCTTGAACTGACTCTACAATTGGATCCCAAGTGGGGTATTTGTACATAAATTGATAGACATCTGGTGTAGCAGATGGATTAGTTCTGGATTTAACAGTAATGGTCTTGGGTGATACTACACTATTTGGAGGTGTAAATATGTAACTATTATTATATTGGTTTACGAATATAGAGACATCTTGGGTATAGTTACTTCCCATTTCAATAGTGGCATTCTGTGGGAAATAAAAACCAGCAATGGTTATAGGTCTACTGGAAAGTTGAACCTGTGTGTCTGGACCTATCAATTGTATCTTTGGAGATAGGTCATAGTTGGTAACCTCTTCTAGATATATAGGTGTATTAGGATCACTAGCGGTGAAGTACCAACATTTCAGAGACTCTATCTTTGTAAATTGTGTATTTTCAGGTATGAATTGAATTTTATTGGCTGGGTATGGACTGATAAAGTTCATTTGATTTCCATTCACAGTTGCGTAAAATGGTGTGTTGGCTGGAAGTGGTGTGCTATATTGTACATAAATGTAATAGTAGTCTTGTGTGACTATATAACTGGCACTGACTACATGGTGTCCTAACAATGACAAACTGATTAATAATAATAGATTTAATGATTTCATTTGTTGTCGTTAATTGTAATTGTGATAAATTGTCAATCGATTTGTTTAAAATCCTAATTTTTTTTTTGATGGCATTTTAAAATAAAATTTGAATGGTGTCATGCACAAAAAAATCTTTAAAATAAAGGGACAATTCAAATAATTTTACAATAGAATTTCTGAAAGTTAAGAATGGGTATAATTATAATTCTTATTTATTTTTAATTAATAAAGTATTGTAATTCAAAGGAACTTGTTAATTTGTCAATTTTGATTTTTTTAAATTTAATTTATAAAAACAAATGTTGATTTCATACAAATGTGGTGAATGACATTATGTGGTGGTGTGGGGAAATTGAGATATTATTTTTTCTATAAATTAATATATCACCACATTTAGATCTGTATGTGGGATGAGAATATACTATTATAGATTAATTAAAATTTTGACGTGAACACATGATTCTATCAAAGGAAATTGTATCAATTTAGGAATTTCCACTATTTAAGGGAATGTTAAATGATTTTCAAAATCATCAAATCAACAAACAAACAAAAACTAAACAAACTAAATAATTTAATAATCTAAAATGAAATTCAATATTGTCTTAATTGCTATCTTAATCACTCTTTCAATGGTTGTAATGGAAACTGTAAACCAAGATGAAGCTTTAAGTTGTGACTATTCATGTCGTACTGGTTTAGGTAATCTCCTAAACTATTGTCAAGCCTTAAGTGAAAAAGTTCTCGACCAATGCTTTGAAATGAGTAAACAATACCATTTCCACTATGATGTTCAAAATTGTCCAAGAATTTGTTCATACATTGGCTTTTATTCTCAAACTGGTATAATTCCACAACATTAAATAAAAACCAATTCTTAACAACGCCTTTCCTCAATCACCCCCTTCTACCTATCCTCTAATTTACCCCACAAAAATTAAAAATCTCTTTTTATTTGAATAATAGATTATTATAATCTTTATTTGTTTTAACAAGTAATTGTAAAGTAATAATCAGGGTCACCTACGATATCATCCATAAAATCATCTTCTTCATCGGAAGAAGTTTGACAGTTTATAGCAATACTAGTTGTGATACAACCTGTACCTTCAGTGCACACTTTTTGCATTGGATCATTGTTTTGACACCAATAGGTATAGGTTTGTAATGTATTTGAGAATTGTAAATCATTAGTGTAGTAAAAGTACACTAGATAGTTAGTTTGACAAGCACTGTCACCAACTTGATAGAGTGTGTTTCTGTAGGCTTGTGGAGCAATGTAACCTGGTGGTCCCATGTGAACTGAAACTTTTGCCCAATCTACAGTATCATAATACCATCCATAAGCCCATGAAGTTGGTAACTCAACACACGATCCAATGTCATAAGAAGTTGATAAAGGATCATTATCATTACATGCATTGGTCTTGTAGATGTAAAATGTCACATAACTATTCTGTAATTCACTACCGTCAGTGTACTTTATCAAATAGTAAATTTCTCTAAATTGAATGCAGGTATTCAATTGCCATGAATAACCAGTACCATTTAAAGCACCAGTGCAGTTATCACCACCATTCATTGGTGTAAAGTTAACATATCCCAATTGAGCATTAGCATTTCCAATGAAAAACAAGCATGCTATAAGCAATATACAACTATTAACTAGTATCATTATCTATTTGTATTATCGAATGTATAAATATCTAAAAATTAAAAAAATTTATTTAAAATAGTGGACAATGATGTGTAGTTGGGAAAAGAAGTAAGATATTTTCGAGATAAGATGGGATATTTTTGTTTTTTTGAAAACAAGTTTCTTTATGTCACCTTACATCACTTAGGAATCTATTGTCTTTTCAGATGATATCACGAAAAGATTAAAAATATATATTCAAACAATACACAAATATAATTCAAATAAAAATATTATTCGATTCGTAAAGATGGAATGGTTTTCAAATAAAAACACAAATAACGCTTGAAAAATATTTTTTTCATATTTTGATATCTAAAACTAAAGAGTGATTCGATAGAAAATGTCATCATTTACAATACCCAACATCATAGTATTTAATATCATTGGTGAACTATTAGATAATGAACATTTACCATTTAAATACAAGTTATCATTAGGATTAATAAACAGTGTAGTTTTTAAATGGGTCAGCGAGAGAATAGTATTCAGTGAACGATGTCTATCTGAACCTTCTGGACAAGATCATCTTGAAAATAAATACTGTCTCTTTAAAAAAGTTAGAAATATGGTATTTAACAAGGACTCTAAATACTTGGATATCAATCAATCCGTTAGAGACTCTATTGTCGATTTAGAAATACACTATACCGATCAATTCAATTGTCAGACTAAGGAATCTGCAATGGTCACTGTTAAGAACTATCCAAAATTACAATCTCTCTATATAAGATTCATTAAACCTGTAATTCAAGAACAGGATATACAAATGATTAATGAATTCCCGCTAGTTAAAGAACTGTTTATACACACTCTTCAAACTGCTGACCATGCACAATTGTTACTTAAAGTACTGGATCGTGTTAAACCGACTATACAGAGCCTGACTATAGGTACATTTGTAGAGGCAATCATGAATAACTACCCACTTAAACTCCCTGACGAAATTGTGCGATTCCTATGTACCTACTGTCCGAACCAACTAAAATCACTACATTTCACATGTGATAATCCAGCTAGTATAAAGACAATACTTCACAATCAGATCGACTCTCTAACTGCATTCTCACAGACATTTTATCTTGACCCTTCTCTAGATTTTGTCGAACAAAGCACCGTCTTGAAAAGTCTGTATATAAGGGACTTGGACCACGACCAATTCACTAGGCTTTTGAATATCTGTAACCAAAAACCTCATTTAAAATCACTGTCTTTGAATCTAGGTGCACCATTCCCAGAGAATATGGAATGGAAGATATTTAATAATATCCAAAGACTACATCTAGAGGCAACTTTGGATAAACTTGAAAAATTCTTAAAAAGTAATAGTAATGAAGATTCTAAACTCACACATGTTTCTTTACATCCTATACTCTCTAACAACACTCATGTATCACTATTACCAAGTATACACCAATTCTTTGATAAAAATCGAACTTTACTATCATTTGAATGTAAAATTAAATTAATTGGTGATCAATCAGAAGTAACTCAAAGTCATTTAGTATCAGTTGCAATATCTCAACATCCAACTATTAAACATCTATTTTTACATCTTCATGACCTTCAATCAGAGCAATCTGATAACACTAAAATTCTAAGTAAACTTCACCACAGCAATACACTAGACTATATCACTATAAATGCAAATATGATGCGTAAACAACCACCATTTCCTGAGTTACCATTTGCATTAACTCTTGAAAAAAGAAAATACTTTTATTTTATTAGAGGTGGTATCCACTATCAAGAGAACACCTCATCAACAACTACAACAACATCACAACAACCTTCATCTCCTCCTTCCTCAAAGATTCTAAAAATTGTTAAAAGTACATTTTTCAAATAATTACAACTAATTTCCTAATCAAGCATCCATTTGTAATATTAATAAACCAAAACTTGTATTCTAGTAAAATAGATGAATTAATTTATTTTTTCGGAGTTTCAGATGGTTTACCTGGAAACACAGCGTCTACATTCAAAACATCTAATTGAAGGATATCAGCATCACATCCTAGAAGTGTTCCAACATTTGGAAGAGTTCTACCAAGATCACCATGAACAAATTCTTTAATATAGGTACCGGCTGAGGCACCCAAGACATCCAATACAAAGAAATGTGGTGATATAAATTTGTAATCTAGTTTCTCAACTACCTTGTCTCTGGTCATTAATGTTCTTCTGTGCAGTACTCTAACAGGTGTCAATTGAGATACCTTTATATTACTCAACTTTTTAAGTTCATCTAAATCACTAGGTTTCATTGCTTTACTAGTCCACACCACACATCTATAATCCTTCTTTTTAGTAGGTTCAGATTCTTTAATAATATTAGTCTCCTTTTTAGTTATCATTTGTAGATTCGATAATATCACCTTTCCAGAGAGATTCACTTTCTCTTCATACTCTCTAAATTGTTGATATTTTATAAAAATCTTTCTGGGGTTACAAATTTCAATGAAAAATGGTCTACCACTACCAAGCATTCTGACATCGACATCTTCTCTACCTGATGCTGAGAAGGTGTGAGAGTCACATTGAAAGAGATCTTTCAGATCCTCACAAACAGTTGTAGAGACACTTGCCAATTGTGAAGGTAAATCTACTTTCCAAGGAGTTTGAGTTACATCTCTAGAGATCTTATTATATCTACCAGCAATATAAATATTCTCATGGTGAAACTCTAGATTGTATTTATAAGCCTCACCAGTAGGCTCCTTTGGAGGTAGTTGACCAAATTTTATAAAATCCTCTTTAGATACCTGATTGATAAGTTCAATTACTGAGTTGTTAGAGTCCACTTTTCCTGTCTTTCCTCTTGCGAATCTTTGTCTTTTATTAGACTGCTGTGATATCTGTTTGAGGAATTTATGATCTTTATTCGAAGCTATATGAATATACTCCATTTTCCCTCTGAAATCACTATTTGGTTTGAATCTATATTTCAGTGATCTTTGAATTGCAGGTCCTAAAATCCATTTTATACCTTCTTTTAACTCTACAATATTAGGATCTTTACTAACATACATTTCAGGAAACAAACTATTCAGATAATACCAAATTGCATATTCTCTTATTGTAGTTGAAGTTGGTACCGTCAAAGCCAGTGAATAATCAACAAATTCAAAACCAGTCTTTCCCATCTTCTCAAGAAAAACATCCAAGAACTCCTTATCATTTGTATTCTGAAGCATACCTACACATGCAACACACACAAATTCCTTAATCTGTTCATCACCACATTGAAATTTCAATTCTTTAATTTTCTCTTTTTCTTCATTTAGAGCTTGTATATCTATATCTATATTATTACTACTACTACTATTTTCATTATTCTTCATTTCGATATCAGTGGTTTCTGTAGTTGTTGATGTTGATGATGGTGTATCTGAATCTTTAGGTTCTTCAGGTTTAGAAGCTGTTTGAATCTTTTTATCGATACTAGATAACCTTATTCTCTTATGTTCATTGAATAGGATAAATTGAATGAAATGAGTAAGAAATGATGAAGATTCTTGATAGATTCCTAACTCTTTGATGTTAAGAAATCTAAATATACATCTTGGACAAACTTTAATTGTATCTAAAACTGTAACTGTTTGTAAATGTGCATTTTTAAAATGTCTAGATTCTATTGATTCTAATCTCCAAACTAAATTTCTTAAACCAATATCATTCATTTTAACTCTTTCGATTCTTAAAAGTAAAGTAAAAAATTTAAATTTTTGCCAAAGTCAATAATAAAGACAATTTCCATATTTAAAAAAATAAAACAATGATTAAATATCTTTTGAAGATTTGGTTGAACTAGTCTTTATAAACAAAATTCAATATTTCTAAAATATTTAAGTTTTGTAAAAATCAAAAGAAACAATTTTACTACTAATTCCTCAAAAGCATCAAGAATAAATACAAAAACAATAGTTATAATAATAATCACCTTTTATTTTCTAAAAATTTACACAAAAATAATTTAATCAAAAAGGAAATATAGATTTTTGATCTATTATTAATATATAATCAAAAAAAAAAAAATATTATTATTATATTATATTATTATTATTCAAAAATGAATAAAAATAATTATAAAAATCAGCCAACAACAGAAACTACAACTACACCCAGTTCAAGTACTCCAATAAATAATGATTACAAAAAATGGACTATAGATCAAGTATATGAATGGTCACAAAATCAAGAGGATATTCGAAAATATGCTGAAAATCTTAAACAGCAAGAGATCAAAGGTATTGATTTAGAATCACTCACATATAATGAATTAGTAAAAGAACCACTCAAATTTTCAGCTGGGTCAGCAAAATCTTTATTGAGGGCTATACAACAATTGACAGGAAATTCAAAAAATCAAGGTATATGTTACTAAAAAGCGATCTTTTACATTGATACTAACTTATTTTCTTTAATTAAACCTATTGAACTAGAAAATAAAAGAAAAAGAGAAGTGGTTTATAAAGTAGAGAATGTAGGAAAAGATGAAGTAGATGAAGTAGATGAAGAGTATACATATGTACCTTATAAAAGATATAAGGAAATAATGCAAAAATATGAAAATTCACAGAATGTACTTATTATTAAATATTTAGAGAATATTGATATTTAAGTATATGATTTATTTGTATGTATTTACTAATAAATTGACAAAAATTAATGAATTATCAAAATTGATAGAGAAACCCAAATCAAAACCACTAAAATTAAATTTGAAACTCAAAAATCCTTCACAATCTACTACTAAAAACTCTGATTTATATCCAAATTATGTTCTATGGAACAAACCAAACAAATTCTACTTCAACACACCATCCTCAACAGTTCCAGGAGCTGGACCACCAAGTGTTTTGTCAACACCAGTTGTTTCAAGAGCACCACAAATAAATATTATAAAACCTATATCTGAACCTGCCTATGCATACTTCAAAGAAAGTAAAAAATATGGAAAATGCTTGGAAGCTAAATGAATCCAAGAATTTTAGCGTCTCTACCTGTATGTGCCAAAACTGTTTCATCTCCACACCAAATACTACCAAAGTTTACCATTTGTGAAATGGATTTAAAAACTTCTTCTTCAAGCGAGGAAATTGATTCTACATCAAAGTTTGGTATAACTTTGTGAATGGCTGAATATCTCTGTTTGCCAATGTATCCTTTGGTTTTTTAAGCTAATCCAATTCTGATTCTTTAGAGATGCAGATAGATGCTTAAGGTAAAATTCACCAATGAACTGAAACATATCTTCTTTTGATATATTAGAAAATCTTTTTTTCCTTTCATCACTTAGTTTTCTTGCTGCCATAGCCCTAAAATGGTTCATTGAATTCAAGAGATTCTCTAGAACACTATCATTGAGGATATGTTGAAATATTTCTAGATTTGAATAACTACCAACGAGTTCTTTTTTAATAGAACAATAGGTATTTTCAAATTGTGAATGCCCAAACCTTGCTTTACAACACTGAAATATTCTGCCTTCTGACTTGAGGTAGTGATAAAATAAACAGTATTAGTTTATGTTCAAAATTATTATAGTATAGTTAGTTCTCACAACCATTTATTTTAATATATCTATGTAATTTCCTTATACTTACATGTAATCAACTTTAATTTTCTAAAAATTTACACAAAAAATGTCCATATGGACTAAAAGAGGAAGTAAATGACATGTTTAAATAATTAAAATATTTTTTTGCAAGTAGAATAAAAGTTTTATTTTAGAATGAGAGATAGAAAAGATTTAATTACTTTTTTAGTTGATAATATTGATCAAATCACAGAGGACAAAGCACAAAAAACTGTAGATATCTTAGAAAAAGAGGGCTTTGAATTGACCAAAAAAGGTCTAACAGAAGTTTTAACTGACATCGCCTACCAAGATGCCAAAGAAAAGATTTTCACAGAAGACAATGGTTGGAATGGAAAAAAAAAAGGAGATCTTATAAAAATTTGTCAACCAACAACTACAAGTACTGGTATGAACTAAAACCTATCACTAATCTAGATTAAACATATTTTGTTCATTTATACTAATATTTTTTACATAAACTTTATAAAATTTAAACACGTGTTAGGCACACAAGGACAACAAGGTATGTAGATTGATTGTAAAGTGTTTAGGTTTGTATGGATAGTTCTTATACTAATTTTTCCCGTTAATAGCCTTTAAAATACACCAAAGATCAAGTATTTTTTGGAAAGAACTAATAAATGCAAGTTTGGATCCCACCAATAATGTATTAAATTTTCAACAATACCTACCTATCAGAGAGGGAACCAAAATTAATACTATATATGTTAGAGATTCATATATTGAACTTTATGATATCATTAACAATTTAGAAAATCCAGAACATACAGTGTTATTAAAGGGAAACCCAGGAATTGGAAAATCAATATTCCTTTGGTATTATATGTACAAAAAAATCTTAGACAATAGGGACTCTAAGTTGAAGTTGCATTTTTTGTACGACAGAGTAGATTCAAAAGCAATTTTCTTTACATTTAATTCATTTGGTGATCCAATTGCTTACAATGGATTCAGACAAGATTTTAGTGACCTTTTAGAAAGAGAAGATGTTTTTTATCTTGTAGATGGGCAAAGGCCGTTACCAGCTCTAAAGTCATTTATTTTGTTGGTATCCTCTCCCAGAAAAGAAAACTATCAAGAATACTTGAAATTAGGATCATCCAGCACATTAATAATGCCAATATGGAATTGGGATGAAATCAAAATTTCAAATAGTAATATTTATCGACATGATGAAAAAGAAGTAGAATGTAGATTTGAAAAATGGGGCGGAATTCCAAGGTAAATATAACTTTTTTTGATTAGGTTTGCTCATTATTATTAACTTGTTAAATGAAGATATGTTTTAGAAAAGATTTCAGCAGAAAGTCAATTGGAATTAGCACGTAGCATTGCAACAACAGATTTAGATGCATGTTTTGATAGGGTGAATCAACCAGATTCACCAAGCACTGGCAGTCATAAAGTAATTCATATTGACGCAGTCCCAAACACTAAATATAGTCAACAGAGAGTTGTGATGGGATCTAATTACATACAAAGAAAACTAGTACAAAGATTTTATTTCAATTTTAGGGAACAACTCATATCAAGAACTAAAAATATGAGTAATTGGTCTGCTTCTTTAGGTGGGGTAGTTTTTGAACAATTATCTCATCAAACACTTTCATTTGGTGGTAAATTTAGTATTAGACAATTGGACACAGGAATATCTTCAGTATTAGAACTTAAAGATTTAAATACAGTTTTTTTTAATAATGTTAAAGATTTACAATCCAAGAAAGATGCAAATGAATATTACTCAAATAGTGACTATGCACGACCAGAAGATATGAATTTCCGGGCTATAGATTCATTTAATGGACATTCACTATTCCAAATGACTGTATCTGAAACTCATTCAGTTGTGTATAAACCTTTTGTTAACCTTTTATACTTGCTTGATTCAATTCTTCCAGGTACTGGTGCTCCTTTCAATTTATTCTTTGTTGTACCCCCAGACCTCTTTGAAACTTTTAAACCCCAAAAATTTATCGAACATGATGATAAAACCCCTTCTAAATTCAATAAGTCATGTCCGTCCAATGTAATCCAATTTGCTCTTAAAATGGAGTTTGAGTCAATACCCGCTCAAAAACTCTATCCAATTACAGAGCCCGAGGATAAAATCATTTTGACTATTGGTATAAAATTTCCTTTATGATATTGTTCATCAATTCGTTCAATAGATTCGAATAAACAATTAGTTTGCTTATCAATTTATTCATATATTTTCAACTCAATTACTTAGATATACTTGTCGAATTCTACCAATTTTCTTTACTCAGTCTCAAAATAGATTCTGTAGGTCAAACTAATCTTCAAATAAAACTATACTTCATAATTATATTATATTATTATTATAATAATATCTAGAATTAAATTTTCATTTACCTAAATTATAATGAAATTTCAACAATACAAGCCAAAAAACAATATTTTTTTTTTATTTATTTTTATCTAAATTACATTCAAAAATGAAATCTGATGAGGATGGTCAAATTTCACCCTCTCATTCACCAGAGAGAGTAACACATCGGGATAGTAGTAGGGATAAATATAGATCTAGAAACCATTCATTTTCACCAGAGAGAGGATCGAACATAGATAATTATAATAGAAATAGAGATACTAGAAGGGATAGGAGAAGATCACCTTCATATGATTCATCTTCATCTGATTCTAGTAGATCAAGAGACAGAGATAAAAGAAAAGAAAGACAAACAAAAAGCTATAGAAAAAGAGATAGATCACCACCAATGTCCAAGTTAAAGTCCACTGAGACCTCAGAGATTTCGAATGAAGTTAAAAATATACCCATTTCAGAGAAAGAAAAAGAAATTGAAAATAAGATTAAAACTGCATTGTTAAATGAGAGAAGTAGTGGTGTCTATATTCCACCTTTCAAATTGGCAATGATGCAAAAACAGGTGCAAGATAAGTCATCTGTAGAGTACCAGAGAATGTCTTGGGACTCGTTAAAGAAGTCTATTAATGGTCTTATTAATAAGGTCAGCGTCGGGAATGTAAAGAATATAGCTGTGGAGTTATTCGCAGAGAATATCATTAGAGGTAGGGGTCTGTTTTGTAGATCTTTAATGAGAGCTCAACAGATTTCCATGGTGTTTACTAATGTCTATGCGGCATTAGTAGCTATTATAAATACAAAGATTCCAGAGAATGGGTTGTTACTACTCAAGAGACTTGTGGAACAGTTTAAAAAGTCATTTAGAAGAAATGATAAACCTGTTTGTATTGCATCGTGTAAATTCATTGCTGCACTTTTTAATCAACAAATGTGTGGAGTTTTGCTGCCTTTGGAGATTTTAACATTGTTGTTGGATAAGCCTTCGGATGATTCTGTGGAGGTTGCTGTGGAGTTGTTTAAGGAGTCTGGACAGATGATACAGAGTATGTCGACTCTGGGTTTCAATTCCATTTATGGAAGACTCAAGGATATTTTGCATGAAGGTGAAACAGATAAACGTACACAATACATGATTGAAGATCTATTTAAGGTGGTTAGAAGTGGATTTAAAGAGTATCCTTCACTTATTGCTGAATTGGATGTTGTGGAGATTGACGACCAGATTACACATCAAGATGTGACTTTAGAGCAAACTTATCAGACTGAAGATAATACAAATTTCTTTAAAGAAGATAAAGAGTTTGTTCAACATGAACAAGAATATAAAGAGTTTAAAACTGAGATTTTAGGTGACGATGATGAAGATGAAGATCAAGAAGATGAGGATAATGAAAGAGAAGATAATGAAGATGATGATGAAGATGATGAAGATACTCCTTACATACCACCTACAGCACCTAATTCCACCAGTACAGTAGTTGTGGAAGATCAGACTGATGAGTCTCTTAAAAATTTTAAAAAAACCATTTATTTGACTATCATGTCTAGTAAGGATTTTGAAGAGTGTGCACATAAGTTACTAAAGATGAAGATTCAAGGTTTAGAGAAAGAGGTTTGTAATATGGTTGTTCAATGTTGTGCTCAAGAGAAAACCTATTTACCTCTCTACGGTAACCTTGCACAGAGATTCTGTATGGTAAATAGAATGTACAGAGAACTCTACACCGAGGTATTCAAAGAACAGTATGCCAATGTCTATCAAATGGAAGTCAACAAGTTTCGTAACATTGCCAAAATGTATGCACACTTGTTCTACACTGATGCACTGTCTTGGAATGCATTAGAGTGTATTCATATCAATGATAATGAAACCAACAGTGCCTCTAGAATTTTCATTAAAATTTTGTTTTTGGAGATGGCTGAATATATGGGTATTCAAAAACTCACACAGAGAATGTTTGATCCTGATATTCAACCTGCTCTCGCTGGTATCTTCCCTAAAGATGCAGTCAAAAACACCAGATATTCTATCAACTATTTCACCTCAATCAATCTTGGTGCTTTAACAGTACCTCTTAGAGAGTATCTAAAAAATGCTCCTGTTAAAAAGAAAGAAGTTTCTTCTTCTTCCTCCTCTTCTTCTTCTTCCTCTTCTGATAGTAGTTCTGATTCTTCATCCGACAGTAGCAGCAGTAGTTCAGACTCCTCAGATGATGAAAGAAAAAGGAGAAGAAAAAAACATCGTAATGAATAAATACAGATCTCTATTTGATTTGGTTACAATAAAAAAAATTGTTTTGAATTAAAAGAAATTGATGTTGTTTTAGAGGTCCGGCAGCAGTTGTAACCTTTTCTAAAAAAATTAAACTTGATATAGTAATTTTTGAAAATTATGGGAAATTAAATACACTATTTAGATGAAATTTATAAATAGAAATATATAATTATTAGAAATATTATGATTTGATGATTAAACTCTGGTAAAAGACATGATCAATATATGAAAGAAAAAGAAATTATTAAAAAAACTATTTCTTATATAATCAAGATAAAGCAAAATTCTAAAAAAATTTTTTTTTTTTTTTTAATTTTTTTTCAAACACATAACAAAGCAATTTATTTGTATAGAATTTTAATAGTTGACGACTAAACCTGGTCTAGACTATAGTATTACTTTCAAAAAAGAAATAATCCACATTAAAGTAAAAAAACTAGGGTTTTATAAATATATAATATAAAATGTGGGCACCCGAAGATGAATATAAACAACCATTATTATATGGCAACAATAGTAGTGGAAACAATAACAATAATTATAGTAAAAATAATGCTAATGGAGGTGGAAAAGGTAAAATAGTAAACGAAAGTAAATGTAATGATATACTTTTTATGTTACTATTTTTGGCAACAGTTATTGGTATGATTGTTGTATCCTCTTACAGTTTCCGTAATGGTCAACCACAAAACCTCATCCCTACCAATCAGATTATAGAGCAATTAGGAAATACCACAGAGACTGTAGTTATAGGTCAATTACAAAATGCAGTTGCTCAATTGAAACAGGATAAAGATATTTTGATCTACTCTGTCATTATGGCAGTTGCATTGGCAGCAATATGGTTAGAACTACTCAAACGTTTCACCAGATTCTTTATCTATGCCACATTGTGTCTTGGTGTTGCATTGGTTGCCGTTCTTGGTATTCTCTTTGTAATGTTGGGTCGTAAAGAGTCTAGTGAAGCCACTCAAATTGTTGGATACTGTTTGGCAGCTTCTACTTTACTATTGATTTGCGTCATTGTCTACTTGAAAAAGAACATTGATTTGACATGTGCCATGTACACTGAAACTGTCAGAGGCATCCAAAATCGTCCATCTGTCTTTGGTACTGCTTTCATCTGCATTGCAGTATTCTTAGGTTTCATTACCTTCTGGACAGCTTCTTCAGTCTACTTGTTCTCCATTCCAGGTGAAGCTGTTATTCAAGACTCAGGATCATCTGAACACACCCTTCTCAACTTGCATTTCAATACTAAGATTCGTAATCTCATGTACTTTATGATTTTTGCATTCTTTTGGGTTACAGCCTTCATTTCAGCTGTCTTCCAACACACTGTAGCCGGTGCTGTATCTAACTGGTACTTTAGCAGAGACCCAACTGGTGAATCAGAAGTTGGTTCACCTAATGCCTTTACCTCCTTGGGAAGAGCTCTCTCTACCTCTCTTGGTAGTTTGGCATTTGGAAGTCTCATTATAGCCTTCATTGAATTTATGCAAGCCATGTTGGCAATCTCCAAAAACTCCAACAGTGAGAACAAATTGGTTGTAATGATTATCAGTTGTCTCCAATGCATTCTCGGATGTATTGAATCTATTCTACGTTGGGTCAACAAATTTGGTTACATTTATGTTGCCATGCACGGATACAGTTTCTGTACCTCCACCAAAGGATGTTTTGATTTGATCTCCAGAAATATGTTCTCAGCTGTCGTAATGGATTTCATTGGAAGTTTTGTACTATTATTAGGAAAAATTTTGGGTGCTGCTGCATCTGCACTCTTTACTACATCAGTCCTCTATGCATCGGGTAGATCATTGAATCCATTAGTCATTGGCCTCTCTGCAATTTTTGCATTCTGTATATTTAATTTGTTCTCTCATATTATTGGTATTGGTTCTGATACCATTTTTGTTTGTTATCTCGAGGATTTGGAAACCAATGGTCCAAATAACCTTTACATTAGTCCAGATCTTCACGAATTACTCCAACAAGAATCTGAAAACTCAAATCAAAACAAATCTCAAGTAGTATAACAAACTCAAATCAAATACTACCAACTATCACCTTAATCAGCATCATCATCAATTTTATAATAATTAATTTCCATAACCTATTTTTTTTTTATATTAAAAATAAAATCATTCCATAATTGTAGATTTAAAAAAAATATCCTATTCCTTCTTTCTACGCATACACCTGTGTTTTCAAATCAAATTTCTGAAAATTTTAAAAAGAAATCATAAAATGGAATGCAATGAGAAAAAATATCAACTTTTCATTCAGTTTTCATTCAAATTTTTATAAATAAATAAAATTGTTATTTAGTTGTTTTTTTTTTGGATTTAGGTGAAGAGTTGAGTGGTTTTGATGGGAATGTAAGTCATATTTTTAAATTTTAATAATAATAATCAAGTTTAATATTCCATAGTATAATGTTTGGATAAAATCACATCATATTTTACAATTTATACCAAAGAATCTTGTTTTGAAAAAAATCTCAACAAAATTTTTTTTTTTTTTTTGTGAGAGTGACATTCCATATCGATATTAATAGATATAATTTTGATTTCATAATATATCCTATATAAACCACAGTAGTCTATATATTATGAATATGGTATCTTCAGGAGTAGGAAGTGATGGTTCTACCACCAATAAAAATGAGATGGATATTGAAGATGGTCAGATTGATCACAGTCTATTAAAGAAAATTGGAAATGTTGTGAAAGAACAACATGAACAAGAAGAAACTGTTGTAAATAGTACAAATGGAATAGAGCATCAGGATTTAGATACAGTGTTAATGGATACTGATAATGCTACTTTACAACAAGCACAAACACCAATAATTGCAGAAATAACAACAACTTCAACAACTACAACAACTACAACTACTGTTGCAACGAGTGCAACATTAAACTCATCATCTAATGGAAATAGTGCTGAGCAACAGCAGATGGTGAATATTAGTAGTAGTGGTACATCAACTATTGTAACATATCAGCAACCTGATATTGAATCTATACCTTATCCTTCTATTGTTGGCGATAGACTTTATATGCCATTGGCATACAGTGAAAGAAATGCTAAACATCAAGAAGAGAAGAATTTGGATTTTGAAACTTCTTTACAAGATTACAAAAAATTAAAAGAGAAAAAGAGATCGAGATCATATTCAAGGTCACGGTCAAGATCGAGATCAAAGTCTAGGGATAGAAGAAGAAGAAGATATTCAAGTTACTCTAGATCGAGATCAAGAGATCATAGTTATACTAGAAGAAGATCAAGAGATAGAGATAGTAGAGGTCGTGGATACTCTAGAAGATCCTATTCAAGATCATCTTCAAGATCATCCACTAGATCAGATAGTAGTTATGATTCCTATTCATCATATAGTAGATCAAGATCATCATCATATGATAGTAGAGATAGTTCATATTCAAGATCAAGATCAAGAGGAGGTCACAGAGGTAGAAAGAGATATTCATCAAGATCAAGATCAAGAGGATCATCATATTCCTCTTCCAGATCAAGATCTAGAAAGTATTATCGTTCAAGTAGTCATCGTTATAGTAAAAGAAGATCATCTTCTACCAGTAGTTATAGTGATTCAAGTAGATCCAGATCAAGAGACTACAGAAAACGTTATTACTCAAGATCAAGATCACCTAAAAAATCATCATCCTCATCCTCCACATATCGTAGTAGATACAGCAGGAGAGATTCAAGATCAAGATCACCAAGAAGATCTTCATCATATAGTAGAAAAAGTAGTTATAGTAGTCGTAATAGTAAAAGATCTTATTCAAGATCAAGATCACCAAAAAGAAATAGTACAGTATCATCCAGTAATTCCACACCATTGCTTTCAAAATCAACATCCTCATTAAAAACCAACACCAATAATAATAATAATACCAGTAATTCCCAATCAACACCAAATTCCTCAACAAAATCATCACCAATTCCTCAAAATAATAATAATAATAATAATAACAATAATAATAACAATGTAAATACAACAACTAAACAACAACAAATAGAACAAGAACAACAACTTTTAATACAACAACAACAACAAGAATTATTTAATGAATTTCAAATTGAATTTTTTAATAGTCCACCAGCACCAACGAATAATGGTCAGAGTAGTGTACAATCGAAACTATCAAGCAGTGGTAGTTGGCTACCATTGCCTGGTCAACAAGAACAACAATTGATTGAAAAATCATCATCAAAAATGTATTTGGTTTTGGATATAGATCACACTCTGCTGCATTCCAGTAAGGATCCAAAATGTGAAGAAATGATTCTGTTTGATCAGAGCATCATTAAAATGCAAGTAAAAGAAACTGGTGAGACTTTTTATATCAAATTGAGACCTGGGGTCAAAGAATTTCTAGAGACCCTCTCTTCCATGTACTACATACTTTTGTATTCTTTTCATTCGAGATACTATGTCGAAATGGTGGCAACACTACTCGATCCAAAGAGATCAATTTTCAGTAGAATCATTGCCCAAGAGAATCTGGTAGAGGCTAAAATTGAATTTCATCTACCTACCATTCCAAGTAGTATCAATGCTTCTGGTAAACCACTGATACCTTTCAATAGTAATAACTTTTCAAAATTATTCAAAATTGAATCTACCAGTAGGCTCATAATTGTAGATGATCGTGAAGATGTATGGAGAAATTTTCAAGAGAATCTCATGTTGATTGACACTTTTAAATATTTTAAAAACTTTGAGGAATTCACTCACAGTTATCAGTACCCATTTTCATTTCAAGAGTTATCAAAAGCCTATCCATACCCATACTACAGTGCCGATATCAATTATCTTGAATTGTTTTCATTACTTTTAGTTTCGATTCAAAGTGAATACATTTCAAGATGTCCATCTATTCCATCAGCTTCTGGTAATACATCATCATCTTCATCATCTAATCTTCATGTAAAGGAAATTATTCAAGAGATTAGAAGTTCTGTCTTATCAGGTTGTAATATTGTATTCAGTGGTGTATTTCCAAAACAGATAGATCCAAGTAAACTTCAACATACACGTGTATCTAAAATTACAGAGTCTTTTGGTGCTAAAATTCAACAAGAAATTGATGATACCACTACACATTTAATTTTCATAAAAGAGGGCACTTCAAAAGTCCAACATGCTATGAAGAGAGGTATTAAAGTCGTTCATCTTCAGTGGCTAAAAGATTCAATTCATCAATGGGAGAGAAAAGATGAATATAATTATTCTGTTAGTTTTATACAATCTTTTACAGCCAGTAATAATACCAATAATAATAATAATAGTACTAAATAATAACAATAACAATAATAATATATACATATAATATATATATATTTATTTATCATATACAATCAAACCCACCAAAACACCACACTCACTTTAAATAAAAATCCAAAAGAAGTCTTCCTCACCTAAACCCTCCTCTCTATTTCATTGAATTCTTTTTTTTTTGTTTGAAAGTTGTATAAATAATAAAAAAGGAATTTTTTATTTTAAAAACTCTATATAAATCTATATAGAAAGTGTTTAACTGTTACCTCCATAATTATACCAATGATATTTCTTATCGTTATTTGTTAAAGTTGTTGGTGGAGGGATAGCAGTTGGATCGTGACTGACAATACGTGGCTCGACATGAGTCTGATGAACATCAGGTAATGGTGTAAAATTCTTATCAACACCAGTCTTTAAAGAGGATTTAGTTTTCTTTGCAGCTTTCTTTGTTGACTGTTGTTGAGGTTGTTTAGGTGTATATTGATGGAACTGAGGTGGTTTAACAATTTGTTCTACGGTTGGAATCACATTTGTAGACTCTGTCATTTTCTTTAGTGCCTCTGAGATATTCATAGGCGATGTAATATTTTTGTTTTGTGAAACTATATTGGTCCAAACTTCTTTTAGTAATTCCATATGACCAATATCATATCCAGTGTAATAGTGTATCCTCACCAGTAACATTGCCTCTTGTTGAGGTGTGAGAATAGAACTCAAACTTGAAATAGTGTCCAACATTATATTACGATGTTGAATGAAATTTCTCTTTAGAGATTCTAATTTTCTGGCAAATTCCAATAGTTGACTGATATCCAGTGGTTGATTGAGGATTGGTTGAAGAGTTTGAAGATCCCCGCCATAAGGGTGACATGGAATATCACCAATCTCCAAAGGATTATTTGGGAGCACCAAAATTTTGGTATAAAAGAATCTCTTAATGTCCTTATCCAATTGCTCACGTTCAGCCACCAGCGATTGGTCTAATTTATAATGTTGATTTCTGAGTGTGTCTAATTGTTGTGATTGTTCCTCATTAATTTCAGCTTCTTTTTTGTATAATGATATCCATCCATCGCTACCTGGACCTGCTATACAATTGAGAAACCACCATTTATCAGTTTTTGGTACGTAACCCATAGCTGCTAATTTTCCTTGTGTATAAGGATGCACAATCTTTTCAACCTCTCTCTCAATGATAGAGTATCTCTTTGCAATGGCACAATGGAATAAATGTAGTAGATAAATCAGTGTTCTTTCATCATTCTTTTTCAATGCATAACTTAATTGAACTATAATTTGTTTACCTTCCATTACCATTGAAACCAACTCAGGTTCTGGTCTCATAATTTCAACACCTCCAGTTTCCTATTTTTTTAATTATTTGAATATTAGCAATAGTTTGAAAATTTAAAAAAATATCTTGTTGTGATACAAACCTTTAAAGATTCATTTTCTTTTTTCAATTGATGATTTTCAAATGTTAAAGCTGCCATTTTGTTTTCAATTTCTTTAATATAATCTTTTCTTCTTTGTCTATAATTTCTACTTGCTAGATTTTGATTTACTCTATTAGAGTTCTTTTTCTTCATATCGTCTTCTTCATCATCATCTTGATTTAGATAATCATCCAAAGATGGTGATCCGCTTAGAATTGGTGTATTATTATTACTACTACTATTTTGAAAATTATTTATAAAATCTGTACAAGTGTTATTGTTGTTATTGTTATTATTATTAGTTTGTTGTGGTTGTGGTGGTGTTTGAACATTCTTTGGTTGCTTATTTTTACCTCCTTTTGCTTTAGCAGCTGAAGGTTTCTTTGGTTTATTCTTTCCAGTGGTTGTATTATTAGTTGTAGTTGATGTAACAGCAGTACCATTTTGAAATACTGGTGTTGTAAAATTCGTACTGCTACCTGTAGATGGTGATGATGATAATTGTGGTACAAGTAATGATTCGTTTAAATTACTATTATTATTATTATTATTATTGTTAATATTATTAACATTGGTGTTATTATTGTTACTATTATTACTATTGTTTCCAGAAATAAAAGGAAATTGGTGTTGTTGTAATTGTTGCTGTAATTGTTGTTGTATTGATAATTGTACAGGTGAATTTGGTTGTGCTTGTTGTGGGCTAAATAAAGTATTGATTTGCTGTAAATTTGTAATTGGTGGTAATGTTTGATCAATAGCACCAAGATTAAAAGGAGTTTGAGGGTTTTGACCCAGTATTCCCAATTGTTGCTGTCTAATCTGATACTGTTGCTGTTGAAAATTCAGAAGCTGTTGTTGCATTTGTTGTTGCTGTTGCTGCTGTTGTTGTTGAAACATTTGTATTTGCTCTTTCATTTGCTCATTATTTTGTAGATTTTGCAAGCTAGAGTTTAGATTCCATCCTGTGTTATTATTGTTATTATTATTGTTACTATTAGCTCCACCGACTAACCATATATCTTGTTCTGCTGTTGGAATTAATTGAGAAAAGAATGATTCAAATTCCTCCATTTTCTACTTGATATTGCGTCAATCTATCTATCTAGTCTCTTATCAAGATATCTATTTTTTTTAAAAAAAAGTTTTTTTGTTTTTTTACCTAATGTCTCTTTATCTGTCTAATCGATAGTGGATTCCAAAAGCACCAAAAGAGTGGTTATGTACAATGTAAATTTAATACAACTGTAATTCAAAAAGAGAGTATATTTGACAGTTGAAAATAACAAAATAAAAAAAAAAAACTTTTTTTTTTCAGTGTTGGCAGATATTATTTTATTGCCTTTTCATATTCAACGTATATAAAAATTTTAAAAAATTAAATTAATGTTAAAACAGCAAAATGTACCTGAACATTTAAAGAAATATCTATCCTCATCTACTACTACTGATGAGAATGTGACCTTTGGACACGAAATGATTGATAAAAAAAAGAAAAAGAAAAAACCTAGTAGTGGTAATGTCTCAGGGAGAGAGACTAAAATTAAAGAGTTATCCGGCCCTATTATTAAAGATTTTGATGATGATACTAAAGTAACTAATAGTAGTAGTACAAATTCAAATTTTGAAGACACAGTATTAATTGATGATGAAAAAGATAATTCTGAAGATGAGATGCCATCGATTGATAATCTATCTCAATTTAATCTTTCAAAATCTGAATTGAGTAATCTTTTAAATAAAAATAAACCAAAGAAAGCACCTAAGCAGCATAGTGGAACTTGGGTTTCCATTACTCCTTCAAATACCACAACTTCAACCACAACTCTTCACCAAGAACCAACTATAAATAGAAAAGATGATTTGTCACCACCTATAAATAAGAGGGATGGTGACCTGTCACCACCTAGAAATAGGAGAGATGATGATTTGTCACCACCTAGAAATAGAAATAATGACGATTTGTCACCACCTAGAAAAAGAAATAATGATGATTTATCACCACCCAAAAATAGAAATAATGACGATTTGTCACCACCTAGAAAAAGAACATTTGATGATGCAGATCTTTCACCACCTAGAAATAGTAGGAATGATGATTTATCACCACCTAGAAATAGGGGTAAAAAGGATGAATCACCAGTTAGGAAATCTAGTAGTGTAACTGGAAATAAGAAATTTAAGGGTACAGATGAAGAGTTAGGAAAGAATGCATCACCAATATACAGAGATAAACATGGTAGAAAACTAGATCAATCCGATATTGATAAAATGGAAAAAGATAAATTAAAAGAGACGGAATTTGAGTGGGGTAAAACTGGTGGTTATGTACAAAAAGAGAAACAAGATGAACTTATAAGGAGACTAGAAGAAGAGAAATCAAAACCATTTGCAAGATATGCTAATGATAAGGATTTAAATGATCATTTAAAGAATAGAGATTTGTGGGGCGACCCAATGGCTTTTAAAAAGTCATCTTCTTCGTCTTCCTCAACCTCCTCTTCGTCAAAAGGTGCAAGTTCAGATCCAAATAAACCTAGATACAAAGGATCATATCCACCTAATAGATATGGTATAGCTCCTGGACATAGATGGGATGGTGTAAACAGAAGTAATGGTTTTGAATCAATTCTCATTGCCAAACAAAATGAAATGAAAGATAGATCTCAAGAGGCTTATTATTGGTCTGTTGAAGATATGTAAAAATAATAATAATAAAGAAGAAATCCTATGAAGTTAGATTATATATATATATAATATACCGTTTGTTTGAATGGCAACTATATGTGTTAGTTAACAATAGTTGGTACATTCAATATACAAAAACATATGAATAATTTATTCCTGTGTTATGTTGTTTTAGAAATTTAAGTTATATATGACCTTTCTTTTTTGTTAAAAAAAGGTATTTAATAAGTGGTTTGGTTATATAATCACTATCTTTCCTTTTTTGGAAAGAGAGGAAGGGAAAAAAAAAATACAAAATACAATTTGAATTAATTGAAATTGAAACGATATTATAATTGCATAATAATATTATTATATAAAGGAAAAAAAAAAGTAGTTGAAAGTAACTAGTATTTACAATATAGGTCTCTGTTGGGTGTTGAATGTGGTTTGTGTCTTGTGAGAGAACAAACAAAAAAAAAATTATCTTTGTGTTGGTGAGCTTGTGGATTGTAGTGAGTTGGGACTGTGGGTAATGCCACCAAGATTGGGGAATGCATAAATATATCTTGAGGTTCTGGATGTTGGTGGATGGTTGATAACAGTACCTCCACCTGAATTGGATGAGGAAGTTGGTGAATATGATAAACTTCCTAGTGGAGGTGGTTGTACAATACCACTTGATGATATCAAATGAATATCACCACCACTGCCATTGGTGTTAGTATTGGTATTATTAGTGTTATTGGATTGTCTGGGTGAATGTAGAATAGTTGTATTCTCTTCAGAGGTTTCCTGAGGAGATAGTTCTACATTGTCATGCACAGATGAAGAAGAGGTTATATTGAGTATAGGTGGGGAGGAAGATGTTATTGGTGCTCTCCATGTAATTCGAGTTGGTGGAGTGGTAATAGAGTTTAGAATAGGACTTTGATTATTCTGATCTCTTTGGTGAAGATTAGTTGTAATATACACACGATGTGGAGTTGGTGGAGTTGTAGGTGACATCACCTGAATATGCTGAAGTTGCTGTTGTTGATGTTGATTCAATTGTTGTATCTGATGTTGTATCTGTTGATGTAAATTCTGTATTTGTTGGTGTTGTATTAATGATGAAGTTGATGCAGACAATTGCTGTTGTTGCTGTGTATTCTGTTGTTGTTGTTGCTGTTGTTCTTGTTGTTGCTGTTGTGAAGACGCAGTTGTATTATTAAATAAAATAAAAGGTGATCTAATAATAGAAGGGTATGGTTGACCTCGTACACTATTTCCATTATTTAGACTATTACGACCACTATTTGTATTTTTATTCATTGTCTCTCTGGTTAACAATTCAAAATATTGAAGTGAATTTGAGTTCTTGGGATCTAAATTTTCGACAAACTCCTCGAAAGAGTATTGCTTTGTCCCTTCATCTTGGCGTTCATTAATTTCATCAAACATCGATTTAATCTTTATAATCAATTCATTTTCATAGTTTATCTCTGTCCATTTTCCCATTATTTTTCTGTATTCTTTTATCTATTAACGTATAAATATATATAAAATGTCTGTTCTCTAATTTTTGTCGTTGGTATGGCAGTGAAAAAAAAAAAAAACAAATTCAAATTTTTGAGTTTTTTTTGCAGGCAAAGAAAAATTAAAAAAGGAGGAATATAGAGATAAAAGATAAAGAAATCAAGTTAATTTGTAACTGAATAAAAAATTTGAAAATATTTATTTTTTACCACCACTCCAAAAAAATTTTCTAGTTTATTGAATAGTGTTAGTAAAATCTATCTGTTAATTAATTATCAATGGAAATCGTTCGATTCATCACCCCATTTTAGGCCTAAATTAAATTATGAAACATTATTGCAGTTTATTGGTTTTTGTTTTTATTTGAAAAAATCAAAAAATTTTTAAAAAATGGATTTTTGATTAAAAATAAAAAAAAAAAAAAATAAAAAGTAGTACTAATCTTGTTCCATCAGAAATTAGGTAAATTTAAAGACTATTCTAAATTCTTTAAATTTTGTATTACTATTTTCTATTTATTTATTTATTTTTATTTATTTTAAAAACGTTATTTATTTATTTATTTGATTGAATTTGGTATCAATAATCAATCATAATTAACTAAACCATAAAAAAATGATTCCAAAGAAGGGAGAGGGTGTACCAGACTTTGTACTTTTAAATCAAATCACAGAAAAAGATTTTATTGAAAATCTTATTATTAGACATAAAACTGATAATATCTATACATATATTGGAGATGTAGTCATTTCATCAAATCCATTCAAAAGAATGAATATCTACAATGAATCTGATATCAAAGCTTACAATGGTAGATATAAATATGAAATGCCACCACATATGTATGTACACCAAGATATATATCCATTTAGATAAATCTAAGATATATAATTATAATATTTAAACTAAATATCTAATTTTTTAATATATCTTTATATTTTTTTTTATATTAATCTATAAATAGTTATGCATTGGCAAATGATGCATATAGATCAATGAGACAAAATCAAGAGAATCAATGTGTAATTATTTCAGGTGAATCAGGAGCAGGTAAAACAGAGGCATCAAAAAAGATTATGCAATTTCTTACCTATGTAAGTGCTACTAAAAGCAGTACTGATGGTGAGAGAATCTCAAAGATGCTTTTGGAAAGTAATCCTCTACTAGAGGCATTCGGTAATGCCAAGACACTTAGAAATGATAATTCATCTAGATTTGGTAAATATATGGAAATGCAATTCAATGCCGTTGGTATACCAATTGGTGGAAAGATTACCAATTATCTATTGGAAAAGAGTAGAGTTGTTGGTAGAGCTCAAGGTGAACGTTGTTTCCACATCTTTTACCAAATGCTCAAAGGTCTCAGTCAAGCTAAACTTCAAGAATTGGGATTACAAGCATCACCACAGACCTACGAATATCTAAAGAAATCTCAATGTTTCGATGTCTCAACTATCAATGACCAAAACGACTTTAAAGATGTTCTAAAGGCTATGGACACCCTTGGGCTCAACCAAAATGACCAAAGTTCAATTTGGAGAACTCTGGGTGCCATTTTGCATATTGGTAATATTACATTTGCAGAGACTGTTGGTGATAAGGTTGGTACCACTTCATGTAAGGTCTCTGACCAAAAGTCATTGGCTGCAGCTGCCAATTGTCTGAAATGTGATGTACAGACTCTATCCATTGCTTTGACATATCGTTCTATTAGTACTGGTGTAGGTAAGAGAGCATCAGTTATCTCAGTACCTTTAGATAACGCACAAGCTGTATTCTCAAGAGATGCCCTTGCAAAAGCTCTCTATGAGAAACTATTCCAATGGCTAGTCACCAAGATCAACACCCAAATCAACAGTGCTGAGAAAGGCTTGGTTATTGGTATTTTGGATATCTACGGATTTGAAGTCTTTGATATCAATTCATTCGAACAGTTAAATATCAATTTCTGCAATGAAAAACTCCAACAATTGTTCATTGAACTCACTTTGAAATCCGAACAGGAAGAATACGTTCGTGAAGGTATCGAATGGAAGAACATTGACTACTTTAACAACAAACCAATTTGTGATCTCATTGAAAAGAAACCAATGGGTTTGACCTCACTTTTGGATGAAAGTTGTCTCATTGCAAAATCCACTGATCAGACATTCCTCGAGGGTATTTGCAGAACTTTTGAAAAACACCCACATTTCCAGTCATACCAATCCACCAAAGACAGATCTATTGGTGAGAGCTGCTTCCGTTTGAAACATTATGCAGGTGATGTAACTTATGATGTCAGAGGTTTCTTAGACAAGAATAAAGATACACTCTTTGGTGACTTGATTGCATGTCTCCAGTCTAGTGCAGACCCACTCATTAGATCACTAGTACCAGCTGCCAAACCAGAAGACTCCAAGAAACGTCCAGTCACTGC
The DNA here is from genome assembly GCA_001606155.1 of Tieghemostelium lacteum. Classification (NCBI taxonomy): domain Eukaryota; phylum Evosea; class Eumycetozoa; order Dictyosteliales; family Raperosteliaceae; genus Tieghemostelium; species Tieghemostelium lacteum. The sequence continues at coordinate 324,111 of LODT01000004.1, read as the reverse complement.
AGGTACCCAATTTGTAATTGCAATGAACCAACTCATTCAAACCCTTCTAGCTTGCTCACCTCACTATGTACGTTGCATAAAGTCCAACGACAACAAACAAGCTGGTGTAATTGACGAAGAACGTGTAAGACATCAAGTCCGTTACCTAGGTCTACTTGAAAACGTTCGTGTACGTAGAGCTGGTTTTGCAAATCGTCAGACTTATGAACGTTTCTATGCACGTTACAAAATGACATGCAAGAGCACTTGGCCAACATTCAAAGGAACTGCCAAACAAGCAGTAGAGGCAATTCTAGCATCTCACAAAATCCCCAAAGAAGAATATCGTATGGGTAAAACTAAAATATTCATCCGTAATCCAACTACACTCTTTTCATTCGAAGAGAAACGTGAGGCTGAGCTTCCAAGAATTGTAACACTCATTCAAAAGACTTGGAGAGGTTACGGTGCACGTTCTAAATGGAACAAGAGAAAGGCTGCTATTAAAATTCTTTTATTCTACAGAAACTATCGTTTCAGAAAATGGTTTAAAGATCTACAAAGAGTCTTCCAAAATGTCGCTAATGACCCACAATGGGGCAAAAACTATATCTGGCCCAAACATCCTTCAATCATTGACCGTGCTATTGTTCTAATTCACAAGATTCACAATACATGGAGAGCTGAAAAGATGATTAAAGCTTTGGGTGCTGAAGCTCCTGCCATGAGACAAAAGGTTTTAGCCTACGATATTTTCTATCAAAAGAAACCATGGAACTATCGTAGAGTCTTTAATGCTGATTACTTGGAACTCCCATCAAATCCAAATCAACAAAAGTACATTGCAGCCATGCAAAACCTTTTCCAAACTTATGGAGATCAGGAAGTTCTCTTTGCAGACTATGTCATTAAAGTCAATCCAAAAGGTACTCCTCAAAAACGTGGTATTGTAGTAACTAATGAAAATATCTATAAACACGATCCAAAGAATTATAAAGTCAAGAAATGGGGTACTCCACTTGCTGACATTCAGTCCATTTCCTTGTCACCCAACAAAGACACCTTTATGGTTATCCATTGCAAAGCCCCCTCAAGAGACTTTGTACTGGACCTTGGTATCAACGGGTACGAGGCTGTCTCTGAAATGACAGCTGTCATTGTTCAACAAGTACAAAAGCTTACATCTGTTCGTCTCACTGTACAATTCACCAACTCTATCACCTACAACAATGCCAGACCCAAAGGTGCTGACACTGTCCTCACATTCCAATCCTCTTCTGATCCAAAAGTCACTGGAAGCAATTACAAAAAAGTAAAAACTGGTCAAGCTCAAATTCTATATAGAGACTAGAGACCTGTGTATGTTATTCCCACCCTTCTAACTAAAATATATAAGACTTTAAAATCCATTGCAAAACAAAAAATCAATTAAAATAATACCTTACATCTAACAAATATAGAAAAACTATCAATTTGTCCAATCTTATTTATTCAAAACCCAATCAACAATAAATATCAACAAAAAACTAAAATGTATTAATTGAATGAAATTTCCTTTTTCATTAATTTTAATTAAAAAAAAAATAATTTCCAAATATGGGTGTGAACATGTTTTTTTTATTTTTTAATTTAAATTTAAATTTTTTTTTTACTTTCACTTGCTTTTCATCTATAATACCGATGTCAACAACAAAATCCATTAACTCGCCATTGGCAATGAATTCACCTTCTTTAGGATCTCTAAAATCTACACCTATAGCATCACCACGACCTTGTAGTAAGATCTCTAACAAAGACAATTTAGTATTAAAAACTACTGAAACCCAAAGAGTATGTCCAAATACATTATCTTCAAGTTATCATCAAGACCTAACTTGTTATGATTGTTGGTCAATGAAAGAACCTTATGATGAACAAATTTGTAATACAAAAGATTCTTTAAGAAATTCTCAAAATGGAGTAGGTTTTACTATTTAAAATTTAATTTTCATTGGCTTGTATACTAATCATTCTATTAGAAAATCAAATCATTTATTTTAGATAATAACAGAACTGGTCAACACGATTATTCAGGTGGCTGTAATATTCTATAAACCAATATAAAATTAAAAAAAAAAAATATACAAAATAAATGTAAATTAAATTTAAATTAAATTTAAATTATTAAAGTTAAATTAAAATGAAGTATTAGTTATTTACAGATGTCAGGTGCTATTTTAATATAGGATTTCACAAGACTAGAGAGTTTTTGAATCAAATTTGCTTCAGGAATGGAAATATTGAATCTATTGGTAGCATTATAATGAATACCATTTCGAATGAATATCAAAGGTCCACCATCATTAGGTACCATTTCAAATGGGTTAGGTAGATTTAATGAATGTAAATAGGTTTTTATGATTATGTAATCCAGTGATTGGGAAAGTTGTAAATAATCAAAGAAACTTCTTTGACTATCAGTAATGGTATAGATTTCCATCATTACCCGTAGAGTGTGCATATATGGCAGTCTTGATATTGATAATGAAAGTTTTAGATTATCATCGATTGTAGTTTTGTTGGTGTCCAATATAAAGTTTAGCTCTTGAATTGATCTATTAGTCTCCAAGAAATCAATTAGATCTGATATTGGACAATCTTGTCGAATCATTAGATGTTTTAGATTCTTTGAACTCTTATTTTCATTTAACATTTGGTTTAGCAACAGTGGAGAACAGTGACGAAACTCTAATTCTTCAATATACTTTAGTGGTGGAAGGGGTTCTTTTAGTAGCACGGAACATATATCATAACTGGTTGCTAATACCAGTTTCTTAACATTAGGTTTCTTGTTAATCTCATAGAAACAGTTAAAGAGGTCCGTTTCATTACTATATAATGTACAGCTCTCTAGTAATTCAAAACTTCTAAGTTCACTGGCATCCTTAGACAAGTTGAGTGTTATCAGTACTGATTTTAAAGATTTCTTGTGGTTTTCAAGGAATGTTTTAAAAGAAATTAGAGGATTTATCCACTCTATAGATTGTAAATGTTCTGCATTATAGTTTACCAGAAACTCATTTAACATCAAATCATATTGTTTAGAGTGATTATGGGAGATATTTAAATGTCTGATACTATTTTGTACTCTATTCAGCAATTTCACTATAAAAGGTATCTGATCTGAACCAGTAGATATCAGCTTAATAGATTCTAAAGCTGGGAAGACAACTTGTTCACCATCAATGATTTTGTCCCAGTTGGTATTGGTTTCAGTTTTGTAGAGATATATATCAAGTACCTTTAGATTACCAAATTGATTGGTAAACAAAGGAAATGGTATACTATTAGATCCTACATAGCTCATTGATATGGTATCTACATCTTCACCAAGAGACTTTAAAATCTCAAATACTTTATCTACTCCACTGACATCACCTCCATCTGTATATCGTGAATTTGAGAATTGAAATTTTAAAGTCTTAACATTTTTAATTATTGATGATTCTGATTGTAAGTGATTTAAAAGTGGTTTTAAAACCTCTTCTGTTAACACTACACCACACTTCAATTTTTTAAACTCTCTGTGGTTCCTTATTAATTTAAATATACTCTTACTAATTAATAAAAGTGATAATTTATATTTAAATGGTATATGAACGTTACAAAGTAACTGTTTAATTATATATGAAATACAAATTAATGATAATTGTGTCATTGATTGTTAAAATTGTCAAAAAAAAAAAAATAATCTGTTGAAATAAAAGTTTTACCAAGTGACATTTTTATTACTTTTGTGGTAATAAATGATTCCAACTTGTAAAATTAAGAAAATTGTTAAATCTCACTATTCAATGAATTTTTTTCAATACCCTTTCTAAGATAAGAAGGATTGATCTATTATTTTAAATGAGTTTTCTGGTTTACAATTGAGTGGGTGATGTGAACAAATTTGAATACATTGTAATGATACTGATTGATGTAAATGTGAACAGAGGTCCGTTTTAGTGACACTTTTTGTATCTAGTTTTAAGTGACGTTCGCACTCAAAAACAAAATATAAAAAACTGATATAAAAACCCAAAATAAATTTATATAACATCATGTTCTTATTATATATATATTAAATAACCTATAAACTATTAAGTAGTTACACCATAAAATTATATTACTTTATTAAAACCTATTTCTGATATATTTATGTGAATATTTTCTGCTGTTGGATGGCACTTCAACAAATCCATTGGTATTATAATATTTCATATTAAATGCGTTTTGAATGCATATAACTTTCAATGTTTGGTTTTTTTGTGCACTTTGGAATAAAGAAGAGTAATCATCGTATTTATCCATACTTAGTATTAAGGTTTCCAAGTATTTCATTTGAGAAAGAACTTCAAAATCATTATTTAGGATATTGTTAACAGAGGCCCACAGTTTTCGTATTTTGACTGAAGAAGATACCATGAAATCATATACCACCTTAATAATGTGAATGTTGACTAAATTTAGTTTTTCTAATCTTTTAAAATTAGCAGGTTGAAAGAGTTTATCAAAAAATTTCCTACAATAATATTTAACGTTTAGGTGAGTAGTTAACTTTGAGTATGCTTTTAGAGCATCATCTCTTATATCCAGTTTAGGGTATTGTGGAAGAGCACATTTAACTTGTATTAGTTGTTTTCTGTTGGTCTGATGATCTGGTATCGACTTCATAAATTCTTTGTTGTATTTATACAACAATTTGGCAGATGAATAATCGAGGTTCCTGTCGAATTCAAAATTGAATTTAATTAACTCTATGGATTTTGAGTTATTTGTGATTATCATTTTGATTATATTCTCTAATGTATCATTGCATGGGTTAGTGCTAAACGCTACCTTTTTCAAATTGTAACAGTTTTCCAATAGATAATATATATATTCAAAGATATTTCTATTATAATTTATATATAGTGTAGTAAGATTCTGCATTTCTCTTGTGGTGATATATTTAAATGTATAGGTAATGGATAGAGATGATAGTTGATAGAAAAAAGATTCACCGCATTTATAACCAAATTTATCAAAATCATCAAACTGTAAATAGTGGACACCCAATTGTAATAGTGACCACTGGTTTGTGCTGATTGCGCACCAATTTCTAGATAAACCATAAATACAATCTAAATTTTTCAAAATTTTGCAGGTCTCCTTAAAGAATGATTTGGAAACCATTGCATATCTTAGAAGAATAGTGGGAGACAATTGAGGAGTATTTCCTAGAGAATCTCTTATTGAAAACTTTAAGATATTATTGATTAAAGTGTGAGATATATATGGTACATTAACAAGATTTTTCTCATAATCTATCCCGCGTTGATGATCATAACGGTGATAGTTATTTAGAAACTCTAAAACTTTGATTCCCTTATTCCTAATGGCAACCAACATATATTCTTTTTCTAGATTATACATGTATATAAAACCATCGCGTATTTTATCTCTAAGATTTGTTGGTATAGTATCCAATGGTATAAAATATCGAATGACATATATTTTTTGGTAAGTTGGCGGGGATGAGTAGCTCCATCTATCAATTGAAAGATAGGCAAGATGATGGCAACATTCAATTAGGTCTTGTCCAGACAATGATTGGAGTAAACTGTGTACTATCTTTGATTGATCTTTAAAAGGAACTGATTTTACATATACAATTATCTCAAAGAATTTATGATAAATTTCTTTGGGGTTTTGTAAATTGTGTAGTAGGGGGATAACATCTTTATAAAACATACCAATACCTTCACTGAATATTTTAGTTTCCAATAAAGACTTTATACAGATATCCAGTGGAATTAGTGATTTCAATTTCAGAAGGATTTTTATGTATAATTTGACAGTTGAAGGTTTCATTTCTTTGGTATATTCACAAAGTATAGTTGATACACAATGATCTATATTTGGTTTTTTGGCCTCCATATACAGTTTTAAAACTGTTAAAATGAGCAATGGTAATATAGTAGGTGATCCCAACCTCTCTTGAAGGAGTTGAAGGAATGTAAATGATTCAGTGTCATTCTGAGTGAAGTTTACAACTATTTCATGGTTTAATGTGGCATTTATGGCTTTGGATTGTATACTTCTCAAATAGGATTTCATTGTTTTTTTATAGATATCAAATAGTTGAGATTGAGTGATATTACTATCAGAGATTGTGGATAACTTTTGCTTAAATCTCAATAGCGTAAGATGCAGATGATCATCTTTAAAATGAGCGCTACTGATAAAGTATTTTATCTCTTTAGCCATACCAACTAAAAAGGAATCAGCTTCCGTTTTCATTAAGTACTCCAAGAGATAGATTCTGTGTTCTGGTGATCTACTTGATAACTTTATGATTTTTTCATGTTGATTTTGATAGTTTCCATTGCTAACCATTAGAGTGTATATAGATGTGTGACTTATTAATCTATTTAGGGATCTACAAGCAAATATACTTCCATCAGTAATGAATCTATCTAATAGTTCATCGAATTTATTTATTGTAAACTCTGGATTCGATATCAATACAGTTACCATAAGGTCTCTAGGGAATGTAGTAGTTACATCCTCCTGTTGGTTTTTTACATTTATCTTTAAATATTCATTCAAAAGATAGTCAAGGAGATCTATGTGTCTCTTTCCAGAGAGATTACCATGAATTGAAATGAGATTGTTCAACAATAAAATGATATTGGGATCATTTTTTTTAAGTTGATCAATTGTACCGAGGTATCCATAGATAATTTCAATATTATCTCTTATTATTTGGTTTGGAAGGATAGAGTTAATCAAACCAATGGTATAGGCATAATCAATACCTGAATTCAGATTCTTCAACCAATACCCAAATATATTTTCACATTCTTTTTCGATCAAATCTTTACCAAAGTGATGCTTTAACACTTTAATTTCATCTGATAAAGTGTCAATAGCAAATGCCCTCTTTTGTTCTGTTCCACGATATTTAAATGTAATTTTTAATTCCATATACTTGAAAATAGAAGGTATCAATTGAATGTAGTAATCTCGAAGTGATTGGATTTCTTGTTCACTTAGGCAATTTAATACCACAAAACATAGAATCCTTATAAAGTAGTCAATATTTTCTATTTTTTGTTTACTAATATTATCATTACTTAAAATCACCAATTCCAAGATAGATTTAACAAAATCTAATGCCAACTTTGTTGGTAATTTTGTTTTATCAATATCATCATTTCCGAAAATATTTTCATAGAATGGTTTTGTATTACCTATATGGGCAAATACAACTCTTGTTGCCATTTTAATAATGTTTTCTTTAATAATGTGCAAATTACTTTCATTATCTGCAGAGTGATTTATTACTACTTTGAGGGCCTAAGAATATATATATATATACACTCTGGGTTAACATTTATAATTATATTGGGTTTGGGTTTTTGAACTTACATTTACAAGTGAAGGTAGTGGAAGATAATAGTGTTTGAAATTATAGCCATAATAATTATCGTATTTTTGATTAAACAGTAGAGAGATTAATGGGTAGTCCGTAGATTGTAACATTTTTAAAAGTACTCCATTTTTATACCATAAATTTAAGTTATTTGGAAGGGATAGTGCTAAATTCAGTTTAATAAACTTTGATTTATTGCTTTTATCTTCAATGTATTCTTCTATCCAATGAAGTGTCCTTGAAATAAAGAAATGATTTTCTAGTTTGGGTACTAAAAATTTAAAGATTATAACTATTTGATGGATAATACTATCTACATTAAGGTGATCATGAGTATCTATCCATTCCAAAAGTTCATTCAATTTAATATTATATTCTTTGGGGTTTTTACAATCAAATTGGTGAAATTGTATTAGAAAATCCATTTAATTCTCAAAGAGACATCAAAAAAAGTGAAGAAAATTTTTTTAATACCACAACTTTGACATTTAAAAAAATGATTGATTTATTCAAAATATTAAAATGGTGGCTAAAAGGTTAATCAATTTAAGTTAAATTAATATTATACTCAGTACTACAAACCTTTGTATGTTTCTAATTAATTATTAAACCAATATGATCGGTGAAATTAAAAATAGAATCTGTTTAATTTACTAAAGTTTTATAGTGACATTTTTGTTACTTTTGTCGATGAATTTTTTCAACACCATTTCTAAGATAAAATTATTATATTATAAGAGTAAAATTGATCTATTACTTTTTGCTGGAGGACCAAGCGAAACTATTTTTTTTATTTATATATTATTACAAATTTTGAACTACTAAGTTTATTCCCTAAGAATTCTTCTTCTCATTTAATCTTATTATCTATTCTTATTTTCCTCTAAAATCTAAGAAAAAAATTAGCCCTCTTCCCTAAAATTAAAATTATAATATTTATGTTTCTTTTGTTTTTTTATTAGTTGTAATTTAAAGTTTGTTTATTATTTTTTGAGAAAGGAGAGGTGCCAAATGCTACATTATATTGTTTGCAATAAGATTCTAATTGACAAACAAGAGAGATTTTGATTTTTTTTGTTAACATCATTATCATCATCATCTTCGATGGCTGCAAGAAGTTCATCTTTGGTGTATATACGGGTATGAACCGATTGATCACCTATGTCTATGAGCATGAGAAGAGTATTTCTGAATTGTACTGAATATTTTAATTCTAATTGTGTTTTATAGGTAGAATTTTCTAAAAGGGGGATAGTATAGAGTCTATTATTCTTTACATAAGTTTTACTTCCAACAATATTTACTGCAATCCAACCCTCTAAACTTCTCATTGCTTCTCTAACTGTTTTTGCATTTTGTGTTAATTCTAAGGATTTGAGTCTATCCTCTAATATTTTAAATCTAGATTCCAGAGCTTTCGTTTCATTTACCAATTGGTTTGTATTTGAAATTGAAGCAACTAAATTGTTTGTTTGAGACATGTGGATTTTAAATAATAGAAATAAAAAATAAAATTATAATTTATATTAAATTCTCACTTTTTTGTGAACATAAATTGTTTTTGAATCATTGAAATAAAATAAATTGATATAAAAAATAAAATATTAACTTAATTGAGAGTCACAGAGATAGTGAGCATTGTATAATTAAAAATATAGAAAATCTATTTTTGTACTTTGATAAAACTCAAAAGAAAACAGATATAGATTTTGTTGAAAAAAGATTAGAGAGACTATGTAGAGATGTTCAAACACTTAGAGTCCTAGAATACAATTGTCCATTAAACTACCACTTTTATCCAAACTTTATTAGACATTTTCCCAAATTTGTTACATTGGAATTGGATTTAGAACAAATTGGTAGTTACAATTATCTCTATTGGATAGAGACCGAGACTAAAGTAGAGCTACCTCCTATTGAAGAAATTAATAAATTGTAACTCAAACATCCACAACATCTACTGTATTTGGTAATACAGTAGATCATGTAACATCAATCTTTGTTTCTAAAGTTCCACCAGTTCCTTGAGTTGGTAGTACTCCAAAACCATCTGAAAACAGTCAATAATATTATATTAAAAGTTGATTTGAACCACTTTTAAAAAGTCTTCCTCTGCATAGTGTGTACAATGAAGTTTAAATGTTTCTAGAGCTATAAAAATTTGAAAATAGTTTTAATTTTAATTTAACTAGTGACTTTAGATATGAAATTGTTAATGAAAAGTCTTTAGATTCATCATCTGTCAAGTTATACACTTGTAAAACGATTTGTAAATGGTACAAGTGAATACAGTTTATTAAGAAATCTCTACACAGCTTTAAGTCAAAAGCACTGAATATAGTTAAAGTTTTAGTGTTTCAGGATGACAATAAGCTCTCATCATTTCAATATTGAATTACTCTCCCCATTCGAGGAGTTTAAGTTCTTCAGTATTTTTAAATTTCTCCCAACCTATTGTATCAGTACAAGGATCATAAGAGGTATTTTTTAGATTAAGAACTCTCAATTGATTCAAATTGCAAATTTCTTTTAAAACTTTTGATGGCATAATAGAATGTAAAGTTAGACTCTCTATATTATTCATTTGTGAAAGTGTAAGAATACTATTATTAACAAATAAATGGTCAATTGGAAGCTTTACTGATTTTAATTGATGTTTATGAGTATCAAAGAGTACATCTACCTCTAAACCAGGTATTGAAGTACCGATTAATAAACTTGTGAGATTTGGTGCATAGAAGGATGGTATAAGAGGCACAGGGTTAACTACTATATAATAGTCTTTAGGATTTATATACAGACTAGTAAGAGAGTTCTTAACTTTTAATAAAAATATATACCATTTACCATAATTTTTTAAAGTTAATTCTAGGGTCTTTAGATTGGGTATTGGCGACTCTTCTAAAGATTCAATAGCTTCAATATCAACTGAGTAGATATGTAATTCTATTAAATATGTAAAACAATGAATAATGTATCTGGAAGATAGACAAACTATTTTTGAATATTGAGCAGAGATTGTCAATTTTCTAGTATTTCCATTTACTAGCTGTTTAAAAGTTTCAATTGTAGGCATGCTCTCTCTAATTTTAATTTTTAAACTAGAAAACCTCTGTATAAGACATGATTCATTCTCTAAATGGTTTTGAATAAGTTTGTATTGATTGGTTCCCATATAAAAACTCTGAAACTCTGAATGCGATTTTAACCTTCTGAATATATATTTACAAATCAATCCCAAAGATAGTTTGTATTTAAATGGTATATAATCCAGATCCAATATTCTTAAGATAATATCTGACACTGTTAGCAGAGGTAGTTTTGTTATACCTATTGACATGTTTGTTAAAATAACAATTAAAAAATCAAAAAATTGTTTACAAAATTAAAATTAGGTTTATTACAAAGTTTCAGCAATGAGTTAGTATTTAATATAGTGGTTGATTAAATTTTTAAATTTTGAATACCAAGATGTGTCCTCTTTTTGCCAAGATGTGTCCTCTTTTTGAATTCCATTTCTGATATAAAAGAGATGTCTGCTATTACGGTATTTGCTAGTTTTAATTAATTCAAATGGTTTTTGAGGATCACAAGTAATTTGTGTTACTGATTTAATTAGTTCTGAATAGTCTACAACGATTTCAATAAATTGTAATGACTCAGATAGATGTAAAAAGTCACAGATATGAGCATGAGTGCCATCCATGACAAAAATGGACAAGTATAATTTAACCAGTGATTTCATTTTTGGTAAAACCATTGACAATGAAGAATCGTCCATATCATCTACTTCATATTGAATATACAAATTGTATAGGTTTTTACAACTAAGTATAAATTCACCAAGTTGTTTGTAGTCTTTATACAATTTACAATTAATTTTTAGAGATTTTAGTGTATGAGAATGACTATTTACTTTTATCATTTCACTTATAAATTCAGGATTCCAATTTGATAATTCCAGTTCTTCAATATTCCATAATCTACCCCAACTTCCAAAATTTTTGTTGGTGTGGGTATTGACTAGTTTTAGAGTTTTTAAGTTTTTCAAATTACAAATGTCTCTTAAGATATTCAAACCTTCTTGCCCTTCACAATATAAACTAAGACTCTCTACATTGTTCAGTCTTTGGAGGATATTATTATGGAATGAATATTTAGTTGAAAACACCACTGTTTTTAATTGGTATTGATGATTATCAAACAGTACATCTAAAAAAGGTATAAACACTGGTATGGATATACTTGTGAGGTTAGGTGCATAATAGGTGGATATAGTCTGACGAAATTCATCAGTAAAGTTATTATTGATACACAGCAGTGTTATACTAGTTAAATTGTTTTTAACTTTTTTTAATAACAAGTGTATATAATCATTAAAACGGTGTACTGTTAGATTCAGTTTCTTTAGATTTGGAAATGGGTTATCTTCCAAATCTAATCCATCTAGTAGTAAATCATAGTAGGAGTCTATTTGTAGTTCTACCAAATTTGGAAAACACCTGATAAAGTCAGTGTACAGTAAATTTAGTGGTTTATGAGATATTACCTTCATTGATGTTATGTTTTCACCTAGTTTTTGTAGTTTATATAATTCTTGTTCATGTGAAACTTTAGTCTGATCTGGACTTATTCTAATTTGTAAATGTTTATAACTATTTAATAGACAAGATTTATTCTCTAGATGGTTTTGATAGTCACTATTTTGACTGATTGCCTCTTTCAAAATACAACAAAATCTCTTGAATGTATTATGTGAATCTAACCTCTTGAATATAAATTTACATATCAACCCCAACGATAACTTATATTTAAATGGTAGATAATCAAATTCTAATAGTTTATAAACAATCTCTGTTATGACATTCAGAGGTAGAATTGTAAATGTGGTTGACATCAGAAATAAATTAAAAAAAAAAGTGAAAAAAATGAATTTATTTGTGTGTAAAAAAGTTTAGAAACTTGGAAAATATTGTTGGTTTTGGTGTGATGATCTGAGAGATCTCATTATAGTGGATACCATTCCTCAGAAATTGTCTTAGAGAGGGGCCAGAGGTGATTAATTGAAATGGTGGATGGATGGTAATAGGATACAATAGTTCGTATGATCTTATGGATATAAAATCTAATGTTTCTGATAAATGTAAATGATTGAATATTTGATTATCTTGGTTGCCGACTCGTATATTCAATGCGATAAGAGATGGCATTTTGGAAATGGTTCTGGATAGAATTTCAGATTGAATATAAGAACACTTTGCACAATCGAAATGCAAATGAGATAATTTATCAGTTGTTGATAGATATCTATTTAATAATTCATAACTTTGTGAATTTAGACAATCGATTTTTAGAAGTACCAATTGATTACCAATCATATTTTTGGAAAGAAGGTAATTGAATAGGTTTGGGTTTTGGATTTCCAGTTCTTGAATGTATTTAAGTGGTTGGTTCTCAACAGTTAGTGTATCTCCATTGGCAAGGGAACAAAAGCTTGTATGTCTTAGTTTTCTAAGTTGAGGCATTTGGCTAATTGAAGTTATTACAAATTTATGTAACAGTTTTGAAGACATTGTATGAATTATTATTTCTTCTAGACATGGCATGTTCTTTTGATTTACAATTACATCAATTGGTTCCCACAATGGATAATTAATAACAAAAGAGGTTAAATGTGATTGATGATTTAAAATCAATTTATCCAGTGGAAACTGTTTTGGGCAATCAATAGATTTTAGATTGGGTGCTTGATATTCACCAATAAAGATGTTTAGAGGCTCTGACAAGTGATTAGGCAAATAACCACTAATGTGTATAACCATTGTGACAATGGACATTTTGATTTTAGTCAATATCCATTGTACAAATAGGATATCTTCATTTACTCGTATGTTTAGATTCTCAATAGGAGGTAGCTCTACTTTAGTCTCGGTCTCTATCCAATAGAGATAATTGTAACTACCAACACCTTCTAAATCCAATTCCAATGTAACCAATTTGGGAAAATGTCTTATAAAGTTTGGATAAAAGTGGTAGTTTAATGGACAATTGTATTCTAAGACTTTAAGTGTTTGAACATCTCTACCTAGTCTCTCTAATCTTTTATCAACAAAATCTATATCTATTTTCTTTTGAGTTATATCAAAGTACAAAAATAGATTTTCTATATCTTTAATTATACAATGTTCACTATCTCTGTGACTCTCGATTAAGTTATCATCATCTTCTGTCCATGTATCCCACCTTGTTGTTTTATTTATTTTATTGTTAGATCTTATTTTTTGAAAAATCTGTTTACATATGAGGCCTAATGTTAACTTATATTTCAAAGGAATATAAGTAGTATCAATAATATAATTTAAAATCTTATAAACAAGTAATAGTGGGATTCGCATCATTTGTTTGTGAAAAAACAAAAAAACAAATATTTATTTAGATATTTTGATAGTTTTTCATTGTATTTTTTGATCTCTAAAATGAAAAAGATTGTTGAAGAAATAAATTTACCTCAATTGGTGATATATGATATCTTAAAAAACATTATAGAATGTAATTACGTACCTTTTAAATATAAATTAACTATGGGGTTGATAAACAAGTATTTTTTTAAAAGATTTCAATCACATAGAAATTTTAAATGTCTAAATAGTAACATGGCAGAAGGATTAAAAACTATTTTGGAACACCTTGATAATCCTTGGTGTATTATAAAGACATTAGAAGAAACTAGCATTTCAGGTACACTTAGTATTGATATAGTTCAACAAATTGGGAATACTATAGTGACATTAAATTTACCATTTATCAGACAACAACAACATGATCTTTATGTATATCTATGTAATTTCCCAAATTTGAAGTCATTACAATTGTTTCTTATGCAAAGTGACATTGAATGGAAATCTGGTATTACTAAAAACACCTCACCATTCCCACAATTGGAAAAACTGAAATTAAATGCACTACATAATCATATACCAATAGTCCAACAACTACTGGGCCAGATAAAACCCACTTTGAACGAACTAAGTCTCTTGATAACTGATGGTACTCGCAATCCTACAGAAATCAGTGCATTTAATACATTTATATCTCAATACACTGCACCGAATCTTAAACAACTATTAATACATTCAGCCAACCATATCAATTTTGATAAAATGATTGAGAACCATTATGGTAGTTTGGAGCAACTCGTTCTTCCATATGAAAGACTAAACTCAATGATACAGATAGGTCTTCATATGCCAAAGTTAAAATCTTGTCTATACCAAGCCAACTCTGCTCAAGACATTAAAGATCTCTCAAAATACCTGAATGAGAGACCACAAATACGATCATTGACTCTATCAGTTTACAATACCATCGAAGAGACTAGCGATGACTATAAAGCTTTACACCAATTCAAGTATATTGAAGAAATTAATATAAGTAATTGCAGTAAACAGACACTTGACTATCTCCTACAAATGAACACTCACACTTTTAAAAAGGTGAAAATTAATTTTTCAATTCCCACTCTAGATGCTCTTATACCATTTCTAAAAAGTAATAGGAATCTGGTTAGTTTACAATTTGATGTGATTATAGATTCAATTTCAATGGAACTTAGTGAAGAGTTATCACTAGTTATTGCTTCTCTACCTTCATTATCCTCATTGACATTATATGTATGTTGTGACTCCAATCCAAAAACTAAACTATTTGAACATCTTCATGAATCACAATCACTCGAACATATTTGTATAAATAGCTCTAATATCTCTAAACTGATAAATATATCCAATTTGAAACCTAAACTACCTTTTATAAACTACAAAACATTTTTAAGAATAGATTGTTACATTCGAAATGGAATTAACTATAGTGAACCAATACCAACAACTAGTACTAGTACACTAGGAACTGTATATAATTACTTCAAAAAACTCTTCATTAAATAATAAGAGTTATTAATTATTTAAAAAAGAATAGTTAATAAAACCTGATGAATAACTTTCATTGTGTACAGCATTTCTTATAAAAATTCTTTCTATAATGGGAAATATTATTATAAATTTGAAGAAAACAGAATAAAATTCAATTAAAATAATTTATTTACTAGTTTAGATAAAAATGATTGTTTTGGTTTATCATAATGAATACCATTTCTCATAAATACTTGAAAATTCATGTTAGATGAAACTAATTCAAAAGGAGGATTTGGTGCATATTCAGATACCAATTCAATATCAAATGTTAATCTACTGGTATTAATTTTAATATAATTTATAGAGTTTGATTGGTGTAATAAACCTAATAGATTTCTAGTAGGTGTACAGTAATATGCTATGGTTAGTGTAACTAGTGATGCTAAATTTGCAATTTCCATTGATGTTGATACACAATCAGCTTCTAAATTACAAATAATCTCCAAATGTGTAAGGTTTCTTAAAGATTTAAGAAGTATGTTTAAAACTGTATCAGGTACTGCTATAGGGATAAAAAGTGATTTTAGATTAGTAGATTGTGGTAACAGTTGGAGTAGTACTCTAACCATTGTATCTGGTATTGTGAATTCAAATTCCTCTATATACTGCAACTGATTACTGATTTCAATTTGGTCCCATCCAGTAAAGTCACTTTCTAGTGTAGGTCTTATAGTTAACTTTGTTAACTTGGGTTTATGTTGAAGTGATTGAAGAAACTTGATCATTTGTTTAGTATTTTGAATGCTAATAGAACATTGTCGTAGATTTTCAATTTGGTCTATTATCCCACTAGTTGCATATTCCATTTGATCAACTGTAAATTTTATAGACTCTAGAGTTGATTTATGATTTTCAATCATACTATATCCTTTATATCCATAATATAATGAGAGTGATTTTAGGTTTGGTACATGATAGTTATCTAAATAACTATTGAGTAAACCAACACCTAATAGATCCCTATTATTTATAACGATAGACAATGATGATAGATATAGTCTACATCTATCCAGTATACCTAATACCAACGGAATATTTCCTAACTTTATATTAGAAAATTTGATAGATTCAAGATTTGGAAATGTATATTCACCAAATGACATATCACTAAGTTCTACAAAGATTAGGTTCAATTCAATTTTAACTAATTTAGGAAAACATGATAGGATAAAGGGGACAGGTGGATGCCTCTTATAGGCATTTACAAATATTTTCAAAGATTTTGTATCCCTACCAAACCTTTTAAATTTCTTTTCTAGAATATCTAAACTTTCTGGAGTATAAGGTACATAGTGGTTTTCTAGTATTTGAAAATTAAAATGTTCTATATTCTTAAATATACATGAATCATTATCCAAATGACTAAATAGCTCTGTACCTTTGTTCCAATCAAATTGTACTTCAACTCTTTTGAATATTGAATGTAACTTTAACCTCTGATATAAAAACCTATTAATTGATACTATTGATAATTTATATTTAAATGGTACATAATGACATTCTAAAATTTTTCTTAAAATTTCATTTATAA
Source organism: Tieghemostelium lacteum (assembly GCA_001606155.1). Lineage (NCBI taxonomy): Eukaryota > Evosea > Eumycetozoa > Dictyosteliales > Raperosteliaceae > Tieghemostelium > Tieghemostelium lacteum. The sequence continues at coordinate 307,193 of LODT01000004.1, read as the reverse complement.
CAAGTAAAGGTAGTTCATTCATGAAACATCCTAAAAAAACAATAAAAAAATTTTTAAAAAGAAGATTAGTTTATAGTTTATAGTTTTTTTAGAGTGTATAATTTACAATAAAATGGAATTTTAAATTTATCTATATTCTCTGAAAACAAAGAATAAGTCTTTTCAGTCAAGAATAACTTTTTAAGATTTGGTGGTAATACTAGTTTTTTTAACATTAAGGTATAGTCACTATTGATGCTCAGTGATTCTAATGTAATTGGTAATGAACCTTCTGCTAATTGTGCATGGAAATATTTACCAAGTTCCAACTGCAATAGCGTAGGTGGAAAAGTACCTTTTTCAATTTTCCTAGTGAAATCTTTATAGATTTCAACATTGTTGTGGGTGTATGATTTTAGAGCTCTACTACTACTATTACAAATACCATACCTTATAATCAGAATCTTTAGAGATTTTGGTAGTGATGAAATGTATTTGTATGGAATCATTGTAATTTTCAATTCAACCAAATTCTGAGGAAACACATCTTTAAATGTTTTTTTATAGCCAAAGTACAAACCACATGTTAATTTCTTTAAGTTTACTAAATCAGATAATACACCAGGCATTAAATCTGTATAGAATTCACCCAATTTAATTTCTTCTAATGTTGTTGGTAGTGATCCAGGTGTAATTGATCTACCATAGTTTGGAGCAAATTCTAAGATTTTTAGTGTATTAGGTAACTGGTTCTTCTCCAACATGTGATTGAAGGATTTGAAATGGAAGGTTTCTATTTGATGTTGATTAGTCAATGTCATTGTAACCCATGGAGTGTTATGTTCGTGTAAATATAGATGTTTTAGTGATATTGGTAGTACACATAGTTCCTTGTTTGCACTATGATATGATCCTAGATTTAAATAGGTAATACTAGATGGTAGAACATTGGGTTGAAGTGGTTGTTTATACCATGAAATGTTTAGTTTTGTAAGAGATGGAGGTAACATTTCAGGTTGAAGTTCTATATCAAAATACATTAATTCCAAATCTACTAAATTTATCAGGTATGATAATAGTTCTCTAGGATACGGATATAAATATAGAAATTTAAGTTTTTTTAAACTTTGAGGGAATATACCAGCTTCTAAGGTTTTGGGAATAAATGATTGAGGTAATATCAGTGATTGTAGTGTTGATGGTAGTGATAGAATGGAATTTCTAAATCCTTTACCTAAAACCAAATGTTCTAAATTTATAGGAAGTGTTTCAATAGATACATCATAATTAAACCTTAATCCTAGATCCAAATATGTGAGTGATGGTGGAAACAGTTCACTTCGAATTTCCTTTTGGAAAAAAAATGAAAATACTAGCTTTTTTAGGGTAGGTTTAAGGTCACCTACAACTAGAGATACATTATTTTCTGAACTAACTTCTAATGAAGTAACACTGTCTGGTATGAATTCCCATTTACAATATTCGATTGCCAATGATAGTTCTGTAACTGTACTAGGTATAGATAGCTCATCTAGAACACATCTACTATCAGAAAATATCAAACTTGATACTTTTGGAGGCGCTCTAATGACTCTAAAATCTCTATTAGAATTTAAATTCTTAAAGAGTTTAACTGTTCCAAAATCATAATGAACTAAACTCGCAATTATTTCAATATCTAATACAACATCTAATAGAATCAATAGATATTTATACTTTAAAGGTAGCTTGACTTTTGATATGGTCTTCCTCTCAATGGCATCTACAAAGTAATTGATTGGAAAATTATTAAATCTGATATTTTCTCTAAACCCATACAAATGTTTACAACTTGATAAAAAGTTTTTAATATCTACATCACTATCTATTGTCTCTAAAATTAATTTAGTAATTGTAAGTGGAAGAATCATTTCAAAATAAAAAAAAAAAAATGAATTATAAATAGTTTGTATTACAATAAATCCTGTATCAGGTTATTTTTTATTTATAAATTCATATTCAATTAATGGTTATGTTAAACTAATAATTTGAAGAAATTTATGGAATGTTTTTTCTTGTGGTTTTGGTCATAGTGAATACCGTTTCTTATAAAGACTAAAGGTGATAGAGGTACATATTCAAATGGAGGTCTTGGTGCAATGGATTCAAGAGTTTGTTGATGATCATCTGAGAGAAACTGTGATGTAAACATGATGAAATTGAGTGACTGTGATTCATGTAAATGTTGAAATATTACAATATCACTGATATTTCTGATTCTACTAACACATAATAGTGACAAGGTTACCAGTGTTGGAATCTTGGAGATTAACAATGACAATGAATGTTGTAGTTCTTTAGAGATACTGTCAAATAGTGGTTGAAAATGTAGATGTACTAGTGACTTATTAGTTTTAAGAAACTGAAGGAATGATTCGTGGTCTGGTATATCCGCAATGTGTAGGCTTGTTAATGTTGTTGAATTACTATTGTATTTCATTATACTCTGGAATAGAGGTTTTGGGAAATTGGTTGGAAAAATAAATGACTTTAGATGGGTTAATCTAAAATCTGGTAAATCATCTTCACTTATTTGGTCAATCTTATCTTTTATCTGACCAAATATATAGAGTGTCAGTTTCCTAAACAATGGTTTTTGGTTGATAAACTTGAATAGTCTAACCAACTGACTATAGCTGCTAAAGTATACTACAGTTTGTTGTAAATATTTCAATTGTTCAAAGAGTTCAACAACTTGATTGCCAATTCCCGTTGGATAGACTACAGATTGCAGTGTATCTTTATGATTTTCAATGAGACTCTTGACACCAGAGAACACAAACTTATGAAATATATTAAAATGTCTAAGATTTGGTGCTTTATAAGTAATAAGGAATTCATCGAGTTGTTCTATATTCTGATAGATATCCAAATCTAAGACAATCAGTGTCAATGAGCTCTGGAGTAGTGTTAACAGTGTAGTAATCAGAGTTATCTGGTTGACACCATACAAATACAGTGACTCTAACTGAGGTATAGTGATAGTCTCTATTTTAACCATATCTACAGTACACCCCAACAAATTGACATTTAGATACTTTAAATTTGGAAACCAACTTAGAAATCTAAATAGATCTTTACTAATCTCCATAGAAAGTGATGTGAGTGTAAGCGACTGTATCTGACCATATCTATGTATAACAATGACTCTTGAATGAAGTCTATCCAATTTCAAAGGAAGAGTATCGTAGGGAAATGATAATGTAATTCTATCAATTGATTTTATAATACATGTTTTTTTATCTAAATGTTTTTCAAGTTCACCTTTCTTGTTCAAATCAAGGTGACCCTTCTTATTCTTATCCAATGTACATATCAGAGAGTTAAAGGAGTGGTGCCCTAGTTTTGAAAATACCCATTTACTTATCAATCCCAATGACAATTTATATCGGTATGGGTATTGAGGGCTATCAATGATAACCATTAATATTTCTACTATAATCAATTGAGGTAATACTAATGTATTCATCTTTTTACATTTAGAAAAAAAGGTGTAATACACCTATTAGGATGTATATTCATTTTTATGATATTTTTTCAAATAAAAAAATTTTACACTTTTTGATTATCAGACTTAAAAAAATCAAATCTCTTTATTTTCCTAAAAAATATATTTCACTTATATCTATAAGTTTTGAATTTGTAAATTGTCTTGATTTGTTTATTTCAAAACAAATTAAAAATTTTTTTATTTTATTCTGGATTAGAACAAAATGTTTCAATTAAATAAAAGTGCTTCTAATGTAGTACTAGTAAACAAAAAAGACTTCAGAAAGTTAAGTCAAAATGATACAAAAAAAATTATTACCCATTATATCGATTTTGGTAAAATAGAATATTTTGATTTTTTAAAAAAAAAAGTTAAAGGTAGCAAATTAAAGGTACCAAATGTACTTAAAATAGTTTTTGTTTCAATTGTAAGCATTTAAAATATCTATTTTATTTGTATTCTATTTATTAATTGCATTTTAGGCCTCAGCAAATGATGCACTTACAAACTATCGATCACCAAACAATATGTTCCATAAAGCAGGGCAATTTGAAGAAATTCAGAAATCTAAAAAAAAGCGTACCTGAAAATGTCCATCATAGTGAAAACCAATTAATAGAAACTCTTCGACCTCTCACCAATAATCCACCTGAAAATGATGTCATTACGCCTTACCAAGAGGTTCCAAAAACTACAATTCCCCAAGCTAATGTTTGTAAAATCTAAATTCATAGCTATAAAAAACCATAAATCAAGCTACAAAAAACCAAATTGGGGTGTAAAAGATTATAATTTAAAAATCTACAGTAAAAAATCAGATCCTCCAATCAAAATAGAAAAACTAAGTAAATTATTACCCAATGTTTCTACCTCCAATCGATCTGTACCAAACAAGACTTGTAATGGCTATTTTAAAAATTTGAGTACTATTAACTCAAATTCAATTGGTGGTATTATTGGAGAGATTAAATGAAAATGATATATCTTTGAATAGAAATGGAGAATTGTGTCGTACCTTTAAAGCATTAAAAAAATTGAAGAACCCAGATGATCGTATGTACTTCAGTGATATCTACCCTAAAGTAAGAAAAGAAAATGAAAATCCTTGGGATAAATTGGAAAAAATGATGAAAATAGCAAATAAGTTTATAAGAAGCCGTACCAAAATATTATTGCTAGGCTCTAAAGACACAAATTATATCTTTGATCTTTGTTTGCAATCAGATAGTCGGTATGAAAAGATAATGTGTGATATTGAATTGAAAGGAATACCAGGTTACAAGATTCTTATAGACGGGGAGTTTACTACACTTGTTTTACCTATTCCTCACCCATCCTTAGCCAGATTTCCATTCCAAAAACACCACATAAAACATAGAATGAAATTAGCTTCTGCCATTTTTAATGGTAATGATACATATAAAATACCAGCAATTGATTATAAACCAAACTCAACTACTAAAAAGGAACATAAGTTTGTATATTACAATACTATTAGTAATATCCATCAAACAAAGAAAAATCTACAAACTCCATTTGATATAATCATTTCTAGTTCTATCACTCCCAGAGACAAACACAAAGTAATTAAACGTGAAAAACTTTTTTCAAGAAATTTAAAGTTGGATAATGAAATATTGATATATGTAAATCAAGATGGAAAGAAATATCACCTAAAACGTTGTAATAATAGAGGAAAAAAAATTTTTAAAGTTTATTTAACAATTAAAGAATTGGAACTTACTGAATATTACAAAAATGGTATATATTCTAAATGTAAAAAATGTTTTTAACCAAACAACAATTTTGATGAAAGTAAACACAAATATTTTATTTATAGAACAATATCTATATCCAAAAATAACAATAAATTGTGTGTAGATACAACAAAAAAAAAAAATGTGTTACATAAATTTAAACCCCTTTTAAAAATTTATTAGAACCACTTTTATTTATAGATTATATATAAATTTTTTTTCAATGGAATTTGTCATTAACGTAATGAAAAAATAAACCATCTTTAGCAACATTTTAAAATGTTCAATCATGTGTTAAATTATATATAAATTATTAATTGTTATTTAGAAAATTTTTTTCTAATTAGCTACACAATAATATATTATCAAAATTGTTTAAACAATGGGACATAATGAAACCAAAAAATCAGACAAAGAAGAATTTCAAGAAGTGGATTTAAATAATTCTTCTAAGAATAATAGCAATAATAATAATAATAATAATGAAATTCCTCCAACACAAGAAGTTCATCAGCAAAATCCAGTTACTTATATTTATGTTGAGGAACCAGTACCTATAAAACCAGTTTATGTTTACACATCACCCTCTATATATTCATCAAATCCAGCTACAGACAAAGAACAAGAATTTTTCTTTTCTCTTTTGGTTTTCATTTTTGGATGGTTCTTTTTCATCATTTGGATTTTTGGTTTTAAATATATTCGATCACCCAGTAGTTCAGCAAGAGTATTTGGTGTTTTATCAGTAATAATGTTTTGTCTAACATTTATATTGGTAACCACAGTTCTTATACCGATACTAGTTATTACCAATTAAATAATAAACATTATAATACATGTACATTAAAGAAACTATAGGTGTTTTGTGTGTTCTATTATTTATATTCCTTTTTTTTATTGTAATCCTATATAGATAGTGTTATTATAGTTTAAATTAATTTCTTATTATTATCATCTTTATATTTTTTCCAGAAAACAAAACCAAAGATAAATATAGCCTGAACAAATAGGAAATAAGTCCAGAAACCAAAAGAAGAGTTCTTTTCAATGGTAGAGGCAATATCATTGGCATTGTTTTGTAGAGAATTTGAGATTCTTTGTGTGTCTTTTGAGGTGGCCTCCAAGAGTCTCTTAACTGCATTAACATTTTGGTTAATGAAGTCAACATTCTTTTTAACATCGTTATCAACAGATTGTGATTGTAATCTAGTGGTGACATAGGCTTTCATATCGGTCATGGTATTTCTAAACTCATAAAATTCCTTTTTGAATGATTGATGTTCAGATTTGATAGTTGATAACTCTGACATCATATTTCTGGTACTGGTAATCAATGTTTGACTAATCAAATTAACTTGATCTCTTAGTCCTTCAAATGATTTAGCATATTCTGGGTCATCCAATACTACATGTAATTGATTAATTGTGTCTTTTAATAAATCAAATTTCTTTACTAATGTTGCAAGATCACCAATTTCAGTACCCTGTTGTTGAACTGGTACTTGTTGTTGTTGTTGTTGTTGTTGTTGAACTGGTACTTGTTGCTGTTGTTGCTGTTGTTGAACTGGTACTTGTTGTTGAGTTTCACTGTAAAATTCATTGAGTTCGTTTAACATTGAATCTAAATTTGGATCAATTGGTTGTGGTTGTTGTTGCTGTTGTTGTTGATAGTTCTGTTGAGCTGGTGGTTGTTGTTGTTGTTGAGCTGGTGTTGTTGTTGTTGTTGTTGTTGTTGTTGTTGTTGTTGTTGTTGTTGTTGTTGTTGTTGTTGTTGTTGTTGTTGTTGTTGTTGTTGTTGGTAATCTCTATATTGTTGTTGTTGATTATAGTTTTGATATTGTGCATCAACTGAATAGACATCCAATGAATAAACATCATGGTTATCAGTTAAACCACCTGTAGCAGCAGATAAACCAAAGTTATAATGTGTTGGAATATCAAGTCTAACATCATCACCACATTTCTCAAAATGACCAGAACCATTATTATCGACAGTAATTGATAAAATATTATTGTGATATCTAATCTTAACTTTGGTATTACGTTTATCATTTCTGAATCTGTTGTGACATTGGGTAATCTTCATATTACCACCATCTTTACTGACATCAAAGAATTGTGTACCGTCATTAAAGAATACTGAAATGGATGGATTATCACCCTAATTTTAAATTTTTAGAAAATTAGTTTGAAATGTCTAAAGAGTCCACCAAATTAAGTGACACTTACATTACCGTCATTATCAAAAGTATCAAAAGTAACTGCTAAACCTTTCCAATAATTGGTACTACCAAAGACAGAGGAAGAAGATTCTTGGTTGACATTAAAGTGTTTACGATCAACTAACCAAAATGCAATACCATCAGCACCTAAACGTCCTGAACCAGAGATACGGAATTCAATAATAGCTTCCCACCATTGATATTCCATAGGGTATGTATTCCAAATTGCACCTGAAACTGATTTAGTGTCAGGTGTCAAACGTACATAGTCATCTGTAACAATAGTACTACCATAAACATCCCAAAACAAAATACCACTACCTGTATTTATAAATGGTGCTTTAAATGAATGTGTCTCTTCTCTTCTTTGGAATCCATATGTACTGGAAATCAAGTTAATTAAAGTCACAATTAACAAAACACTTGATAATTTATTCATTATTCCTCTTAACCAAAAAAGATAAAAAAAAAAAATAATTAAAAAAACAGTTTTGATGTATCATCAAAAAAAAAAAACTTTTCATGAGTCAGAATTTTTTTGAATTTCATTTTGACTTAGGTGGTATTTTATGCTCTTTCCACAAATTATCTTTAATCATCACTAACTTGGTTTCAGTCAATCTATTGCCAATCAAGTGACAAGTCAAACAATGTGATAGACATCTGAATGGCTTTTTTTCAAATAAATACCAAATTTTATTTAGTATTTTAAGTTGGATATCTCCATTCAACTTTCACCATTCAGTAATAAATTAATAACTTCATACAATAGTTTTTGATTTGTTTATTTGAGTAAACAAATTAAAAATATTTCATTTTTTTTTTATTTTTTTGCCAAAAAACGAACGACAAAAATGAGTGGTAATATTACTAAAATTAAGAGTCAAACATCAGCAGCACAAGATACCAAAAAGTTATATATTATATTAGAACATGCAACATTAGAGACAGTTAAAGTTAGGGAAAGTTATCAGTTATTGAATTGTGACGATCATTCTGATTTTCTAAAGAAATATAAAAGGGAGGCCTCAGAAGCTAGACCTGATATTTTACATCAATGTCTATTAGCACTATTTGATTCACCACTCAATAAAGCAGGACTTTTACAAGTATATATAAGAACAACTAAAAATGTTTTAATAGAGGTACATCCACAAACTAGAATTCCAAGAACTTTCCACAGATTTGCTGGTTTAATGGGTAGGTTATATAGTATTATCATTATTATGAAATAGAGTATTAATATTGGTTAATCAATTATAATGTATAGTTCAATTATTAAATAAATTAAGTATTAGAGCTACTAATGGTCCAGATAAATTATTTAAAATCATAAAGAATCCAGTTACAGATTATCTTCCACCCGGTTGTAAGATTTATGCAACCTCATTTTCAGCACCAAAATGTGTTGATTTATTTGATTTTATACCAGAGATTTTTGGATATGGTCCATTACCTGCTGTTCCTGTGGTTATTCCAGAGGAAGATGGTGGAAATCCTTTATCTGCCTTTAAGGTAGGAGATGTAAAAGATGCTGTCAGATCAGCAGGTGAAAGTTATTTTGAAGGCCAAGAGGACGAAGATAAAGAAGAAAATGAAAAAGATAAGAAAGACAATAACAACAAGAGAAAATTAGATGATCAAGACAAAGATTCTAAAAAGAAACATAAAACCACTTCTACCACCACAAGCAGTAAAACTATTATAAATTCAACACCAGCACCTAATAAAGATCAATTGAATGGTTTACAACAGGTTTGTTTTGTGTTGGGAGCAATGTCAACTGGTGCAATGAAATTAGATTACAATCATGATGAAATTGCATTTTCAAATTATCCTTTGTCAGCTGCTGGTGCATGTTTCAAATTGACTACTGTTTTTGAAAGACAATGGGGTATCTTATAAAATAAAAATAATTGATTCTATGATAATTCGTTTTCAGAAATTGACTACTTTATAACTATTTTGAATAATTAAATTTAAAGAATTAATCAAATTATGGATTTTTTGAAACTACAAACACCAAACAAACAAAAAACAACAACGCAAGGGTTAAGATATCTATATCAATTTAGTTGAAAAATGTCCCAAATTCTACAACAATCTAATGTGTTGCCATATTATACAAGAGAAATATCATTTTCTACCAGGAACCTGAAAGTTCTATATCAATAAAAAGCTAATGGAGTGTTTTATTACTTATTGAAATAGTTTTTAAATGCACCTAAATATCTTTGTTTTAGTAAATCAATATGAGTGAGACTTTGTTGGCTTTTAATATGGTTGGTTTCAATAGGAGTCCCATAGGATTTTATGAAATAGAAGCTAGTTTTAGAAGAGGACGACAACTCAATGAATGGGTGATTTGGTTTTGGTAGTGATTGGTAATCAGTAATTTTCCAATATCTAACCTCCATCATTATTGAAATGAGACTTATTGATAAATGTAAGTGTTTAAAAAGTTTAGTTTTATGATCACTTGTATTTTGACTGACATGTACACGAATAGATTCTAAAGTAGGGTGATTAGCAATAGCTTTGGAAATATCTTCACTTACTGATTCATCCATATTACATTGATCAAAATGAAGTGATGTCAGTGATCTATTGTAGGTTAATAGATGGTGGAGACCTTGATCTATATTAGATTTACTTTCCCCTATTACCTCTATATTTAACTTTACCATTGAAGATTGAGTGCCAATAGATTTAATAAGATTTTCAGTTACTGTAGGAATACTAAATAATATTAATTGATATAGAGATGTAAATGTTTTACCATGATTATTTAGATTTTCGCGAATTATCAATTCTAGTGTACGAAAATTTTTCTTTTGATTGGAAAGATCAATTAACCTTACATAATCACTATCATTTTTAATTATAATATTGAGGTGTTGTAATTTATCAGAATTCTCTAACAAGTAAAGTGCCTCTGTTGCATAGTTTCTGCTGCTAAAGTGGGTTATGTGTTGAGACAAGTCTTTAATGAAACTTGCGACTCCATCACCGTGGTAACTATTGTAGTCATATATCTCCAATATATCTAATGATTTATAGTTGGTTAAATAATTTTTCAGAATAGCAACATTTTCAAGTTCACCATTGGTGTTATTAAATACAATTTTCAAACTGGTAAGAGTTGGTTTTATAACATCTAATATCGATATTAAATACTTTAGTAGATCAGACCCATTTCCATACCAAAACTTTAGAGATCTAATTAAAGGAAACTGACTAACAAGTTGAAAATCTTGTTTTATAATCATACTGTAAATCTGTATATCCAGTACCTCGAGTTTAGGAAACATCTCTTTGGTTATTGGCAACTTATTTATAGCCTGAAATGCATAGGTTATATTCAACTGCTCAACAGTCTGACAATATCTATTTAAACTATTTCTGTGGTCTTCAAATGCATGATCTGATTGTTGTGTTATTTCCATAATCTTTATAATCTTTAATAAACTACCTGGTAGACTCAGTTGTCTATCAATGTCATTAACAGCTTTTCTCATAGCAATTACCACATTATTAAATAAGGAAATTGAATTTATAAAATTATTCTTTAGATATTCAAAAACAAATTTACTAATAGTAGCCAATGATATTTTATATGAAGTTGGTACATAATCACTACAAATGATATGTTTTAGTATATCTATTATTACATAATGAGGAAGTGATATTGATATTGAGTTCATTGGGAGTGGGAAAAAATGTAAAAAAAATTAATTTTCTATTTTGTTAAAAACCTTTGAGGGCATTTAGAATCCCATTCAAAGATCTCCATCACATGTAATGCAATTTTCAAATACAGGGACATTCAATAAAACATATATAAACAGAGATAAAACATGCCCAATACTATTACGAGTATTTTTAAAAGAAGATAATTTTCATGATATAGAGGAATTCAAATCTAGATCTGAATTACCAGTACAGGATGAAATTCAAATCTATGTATGGAGAAATTCAACATTACGAGAGATTACCAATCTCATTAAAAAAGAAAATTTAAAAGCTAGAGAAAAAGCATCACAATTATCTTTTAGATTTGTCTACCCTGATTTGAATGGTAAATACCATCACAATTCCATTGGTACTGTTCATTCAAGTAAAAAGAATGAAGATGATCAAAAAACTCTTGAGGATTTATATTTCAACTATCATCTACTATCAGTATGTTTAAAGACTGATAAAGATGATACAAAAACACAACCAACCCCAATGGACACTGAAAATAGTGGAGTAGAGGAATCTAAAAGTTCAGAAAATAATAATAATAACGAAAGTAATATTAACGAAAACCAAAAAACTACTGAAATTAACATAGACATGGAGCCACTCAATGAAAAATAAAAAAAACCACCAAAAAACCCTGTTGATATGAAATTGTGAAACTTCATTGAATTTAATTTAATTTTTATTTTCATTTTATTTTAGGTATTCAATTTAAATTATACATATTTCAAATTGTATAAACTTAAATAATAATGAAAATCATTTGTAAACAACAACAACAACTACAACAAGAACAAGAACAACTACAACAACTACTAGATACTTCAGATCAAAATATCAAACAAATAGATGTTGATGATGATGATGATGATGAATATCTACAACAGAGACAAGTACATTTAATGGGGAACTATCTAAGAGATAATGAAAATGACTATGGTAATTATAGAGATGGTAAATTTTTACATTACCCAAATTATTGTAAACGTGATTTGGTTGACTTTGAAGAACAGTTCTATAGATTATTTAATTGTACATTTATAATTAAACAATTCAATTCTGTTATCCATCCAAACAGTGATGAAATTCTAAACTCCACTTTTTATCACCAAAAACAATATGGATGTTAATTAGTAAGCTTTTTAAAATAGCTGCAGCTAGGTCTTTTAAACCTTAGAAATAAACCATTTCTATTGACATAAGATAGAAATAGCTTTTGTATAGTAAATGTATATATAATTAATTATGCAATTAAATTATGCAAATTTATTTTGGATTCAATTGAGTAATGAAATTGTTTAAGTTAAATTCTTCAGTGTACTGAGACTCATCCCAAAGATTTCCAAGTGATTCTAATATATTTTTGAGTTTTCCACCACCACCAGATTTTGATGATTTTACATCTTCTACATTTCCGGTGATAAGTGAGTTCTCTAATTGATTCTGTTGTTGTATTTGTGATTGGCCTTGATCTTGGTCATTGTAGTCAAAGAGATTGAGTAGTTCATTGGTGGACATTGTTTTTATACTGCTATTGTCTTGGTTGATAACTGTGTTTGCAATATTCAATTTGAATTTCTGTAGACCCATAATCTTCTCTTCCAATGTACCACTAGTAATGAGACGGTAGACATTGACCACTTTCTTTTGACCTATACGATGTGCTCTGTCCATAGCCTGAAGATCTTTCATTGGGTTCCAATCATGTTCGAGGAAAATGACAGTATCGGCACCTGTGAGATTCAGACCTAGACCACCGACATTGGTAGTCAAAAGAAGAATATCTATAGTAGGATCGGTATTAAATCTATTTACAATTTGATGTCTTTTCATTGAATCAACAGTACCATCCATTCTAAGGTAGCTAATGGAGGGTAAATGTTTTTTGAAAAGTTCATTTTCGACGATATCCAACATGGCTTTGGACTGTGAGAATATTAATGCTCTATGTTGATTGACTTCACTTTCCAAGATATTATCTTCTTGTTTCTTACTTGATGTTGTTTCTTTTTCTTCTTTTACTTTACCAATACCACATTCTAACAATAGTTCCTTTAGAGATACCAGTTTAGGACTATGTGAGATATCAGTGAGATCTTGAGGATTTAATTTAAATTCTTTCATAACATTGGCATATTGTGGATGTGTATTATTCAATACAAATGAAGGATGACTACAAAGTTTACGAAGATACTGCAGTGCTTGGAATATATGTGTAACTGGTGTCTCTTCTTTAGACTTGTTATTTGACCCTTCATCATCGACATCTTCATCCATAGGTTCCTCTTTAATTGAATCTTTAATTGAACTAGTTGTCTGGGTCTTTGAGAATGAGTCATACAATCTAACCTGTAACGGAGACAATGTACAATAACGATCTTGTATAATCTTTGGTGGCAAATCAGCAAGTACATCTTCTTTCAGTCTTCTTAAAAGGAATGGAAGGACCTGTCTATGTAGTGCCTCCATAGCCAGTACACCAGCCTCCTGGTCCTTTTGTGAAGACTTGGGATCTTTACTAGCTAGAATTGGTTTAGAATACATTTCATTAAACAGTTTTTCTGTACCCAGGAATCCAGGCATCAAGAAATCAAATAAACTCCACAACTCCAAGACATTGTTTTGTATAGGTGTACCAGAGAGAATCAAACGGTGGTTGGACTTAATTCTCTTTACAGCTTGTGTAAGTTTAGTCTTTCCATTCTTTATAATGTGTCCTTCATCTAATATACAATAGTTAAAATGTAAATCTTGTAGCAGATCAATATCATTACGAAGAATATCATAGGACATTACAAGTACATTATGGTATGGGAATTTTTTTCTTTGAGACTCACGTTCACTAGGGTTACCCATATAAGTCATAGGTCTCATGGTGTCATCCGAACAGAATTTCTTGATTTCATAGAACCAGTGACCTACAAGAGACGATGGACATACTACAATATTAGGCAAAGGTTGGTAATCCACAGTTTTCTTCTCTGCATACATTTGTCGACGGTGATAATCGTCGCCTGCCATTATACAAATAGTTTGTAATGTCTTTCCAAGACCCATATCATCACAAAGTATACCATGTAGTTTATACTTGTTTAAGAAAGCCAGCCAGTTTACACCGTCTTGTTGGTATTTACGTAACTCTGTATTGATACGAATTGGAAGTGGATAGTTTTCAACTTTGGAGCCATCTAAAAGCTGTTCAAGGAACTTTCTCTCATCAGCCTTTTGTAACTTGAGTTCTGGATCTAAACCAGGGGGGTCCTCAACACCCTTCTCAAGTGGCATTAATTTAACCAATTTTGCAAAACATGTTGTAGCTAGACGTCTCTGGCTTAGATCTTGGTCAGACATACAACCCAGTATGGGAATAGTCAAAAATACAACATATGGAAGTAACTGAAGATCCATTTCCGTAATGATTTGGTATATAGTCTGAATGGCACCAAATCTATTTTGAAGAGATGTGGTATCACCTAACAATGGTAGAAGATATTTAATGAGATAGTGCATACATTCTAGTGTCATCACTTGGCAGAGTCTAGATATACACTTTGAGGCCATCCACTGAACTCTGGTATTTGGGAATTTTATATAATGAAATATCACAGGTAGAATAGACAGTATCTGACTATGAAGTTTCTTGTCAAGGTCTGGTAGAACTATTCTAATGAGTTGTAGCTCATCAATTAGTTTCTGTACCTGATCTTCAGCATTCGCATATTCACTAAACAATCTAGAGTAATTAACCACTAGTGACCCTTCAAACATACTACTATATATTGCAGGTATTTTCTGAAATAGTGTTTCTTTAAATGCTGAACAAAGTGTCTTGAAGAATGTAATTGCACCCAAACGACCTATAATCAGTGATTTCTCTTGATCAGAGACATTAAAATAATTTGGTTGGTAAATCTCCATAACTTCAGTTTGCTGTTGTTGTTGTTGGTCTTTACTATTATCTTTTTTACCATTGGATTTAGTGGTTGTTGTGGTAGGTTCTGCTTTAACTATAAACTCTTCTAGAGGTGACTCTTTAGCAAGTGGAGTTTCAATACGATCAGAACATAGAATTTCAACCATTCTACTAATGATACGTGCATTCGGGCTTGGTGTTCTGTCAACTGATAGTTCAATTAACTTTGCCAAAGCATGAGAGGATCTAGATTGGTAGCTATTGACTTCCTCTTTTTTAATAGAATGTAGTAGAGCAATGACAATAGGTGAAACTTTAGTAGGTATCTGATTAGATGATATAAGGAAATGACAAATCTCTGAGTGTATTTGATTTTGATATTCTTTTTGAATCTTATCAATAAAGCCTATAGTTACAAGACAAGTCTTTCGTCTAGCATCCAAACCATCTAAAATCTGTTGAACTACACCTGAAGCTGATTTTGTTTGTTTGATATATTCCAAACAGAAATTATACACATTTCCAACGAGTTCATTTGCATAGCTTAGAATAAATTCCTGTGGAATCTCAGAGTGTGCCCAATGTTGTAGTAACTCAATACCACTGAAATCCAAACCTATATTCAGTAAACTATTTGCCAAAACCTTGGAATCCAATACTAATTTACCCTTGATGATATTCAAAGTCTCCAGATAATGACCAGTTTTGTTAACACGTTCAGTCTGCTCTGCATTCTCTGGTAGACAACCCTCCAAAAACTGATACATATCTTTATTGGTAAACTGAAACAGTGGAGTAGATTCCCTCTGATCATTACACTCACTTAATATTAGTGCACCTAAATGCTTCAGAATTCCAGAACTTGACAATAGAAGGCTACTGAAGATCTCTTGTACCTCTTGATGATGTTCAATAGGCCAAAGTCTAATAACTAAACCAATAGCAGCACTACCTATAATCTTTGATTTTACAGATAAAAAGTTTTCACTACTGACATTGAGTTTTGTGATTTTGTTGCTGGTGTTGGTGGTACTAGTTGACCTTGATGTAGTTGTATGTTGAGGTAACTCCATTAGCAGTGATATATTTATAGGTGTACCTAATGGAGTAGACAGTAACTGTATCCATTGTGACAGGTAGCCTATACAAGCACTTTTTATAACATTTGGTGTAAAACATTTTACTAGTGATTTCCAAGTTGTAAGAGAGAGTTCAACTATATCTTCCTTCTCCTCTAACAGTATATTCTGAAAGATAAATCGCATGAGATCAGGTAGAATCGACAGTAACCAATGTGTCTTACAAGACGATGGAGTGGCATTAATAAGACGTTCTATAGTCTTTATAGTAGACAATCTGACACTATACAAATTGTGTCTAAAGAATGGATATAATCTGGGTACTAAATGTGCTAATTTCGACGACTCCCTATCCTGATCTAAAATCTGAGGATAGGAGTAAAATGTGGATAACAAGTTGAGTACCGATGCTGTAGAAACTGCCAAATCATCGAGTTCCAAGAGAATATCCCAGAGAATGGATATAATCTCAGGTAACCTATCACCATGATTCTCTACCATTTGTTTGGTGACTGGATGAAACGTGTCTGAAGCAGTCGCACGTACATCATCATCACTATCCTGCAAACCTTCCGTTATAGAAGGTAATATACGAGGTAGAATCTGATCTACCAGATCCAATCTTACAGCTACTAGATACTTTATACCTAGTAATCCACCATGTCTTACATCCCATAATTTATTAGACTGTAATTGTAAGAGAATATCCAGTACTGACAATACAGAACTACTATTCATGTACTTTAAAACAGTACCCAAAGTCTGAGTACAAGTCTCTCTAACTGGTGCAACTACCAAATCACTACCATAGTCACCTAAACGATCCAACGCAATGACACAAAGTAATCTCAAACTGAAATCCTCAAGCCATTTATTATTTACATATTCTAATTTATCTGTAGGTGTTGTTACTGTCTTTCCGCCTCCACCACCGTGTTTCTTACATATCTCTCTTAATCCTACTGATGCTCCATGTCTAATCTCCCAAATTGGGCTTTAATTCAAATTAGTCTCCTATCTGCATATTTAATTCAATAACTTTACAAATCTACATACCTAAAGAGATCAATAATCAATTCATTGTATAGATTGGTAAATGGCCATTCATTTTGATTGTAAGCCTTCTCAACATCCAAAACTGATTCTATAACTATTTTATCGGAGTTTTGAGGTTGTTCTGTTACATGTTGTTTAGTCTGTTTACTGTTATTATTGTTATTGTTATTATTATTATTGTTATTTAACGATATTGAGTTACTAGAAGAATCTTTAAATCTTTTTAGATTTTTTGAAGGTTCTTTTTCCTTTAGAATGACTTTAGCTTTTCTTTTTGCTTTATTTCTCTCTCTTGCCGACATACCAGAGGTATCCAAGATGGTAGCAATATCTTCTTTTGGTTTCTCTGCTTCTTTCTTTTTTAAAGTGGCTTTTTGTGGTTTTTTAACTAGAAGATCCTCATCATCAATGTCATCTAGTAGACCATCAGCACCAGGTATGGTATCCAAACCTAACTGTTTACGAAGTCTCTGTTTTTGTTTTTTTAAAAGTTCTTTAGGGTCTTTACCTTCGAGATTTTCGTCATCTAATGAGGTATCGTATTCCTGACCACCACTGGCAACCAGAGGTTGTCCATAGGTTACAACCTTCTTAATATCAAAAGTCTGGAATTGTAAATCAGCCAATTGTTCATGTGCCTCTTGTAGCCACTTTTCCTCGGATATTCGCTCACCTTCACTATTAAGTGGGTAAGGTATACCTTGCGGCTCCCATAGAGGTACATTATTGGCAATTGCCTCTATTGCCTGACCAGCAGCTATACGTGTATCCCAATCTTTACTCATTAGGTATACCTGAACTTTTTCCAATAAAGCCTGTAAATCATATGGGTATAACTTTTGAATTTCTCCAATCTGTTGTGCTGCTGCTTTTCTAATAGCAGGACTACTGCCACTACCTAATAATGTCAATAATCTTTCTAATCTAGACATTATTCGTACTCAACACCAACAACTTCCCAAAATCAAATAAAAAAAATTAAAAAATAAAAAAATTAAATTTATATCCATTATGAACATATATTTTTTTTTTTTTTCATTCTCAACATCTTTTAAATTTTTTACCTAAAGAAATTGAATATATACATGTATATATTCAGGATTCCAAAAAAAGATAAATATTAATCAAATTGTAACATGTTTTGATTTTATTTTTAAAAGTTTAGAAAATATTTCTAAAGTATTAGATTAAAGGTATATAATGATGGTAGAAGAGAATGATGTTATTAAGAGAATGATGTTATCTTTGTAAAGATTATAGTTGATGTCATTATGAAATTTTAATACCTTTTTAGATAGTGAATGTCGTGGGTTTTTGGCTTTTGGTAAAATATCTAGTTTCATGTAGATATTTTGGTGTGTTGGAAATGAAAAAAAATTTTTTGATCTTTCGTTGTTTTGAAAAACTGATCTTAATTGTAAACATGAATTATTTATTAGCTTTATCCTTTATTATTTTAAAATTATTATTTATTAAAGTATGTATGAATTTAAAAATAAATTTATAAAAATGGATATGGTACTAATCAGGAAAAATCTTGTTATTATAATAAATATATAGTGTGAACCACAACAATTGTCAGTATTTAGTTCAGCTCCAAATACTAATATTCAATACACTAGAATTAATTTAGAAGATGGTTCATTTAATATATCTATTACCTCACAAAATGCTTTTGAGATATTGGGTATTACCTCTTATGATGGTGTAAATTGGTATGATATGATTGCATGGACTGCTCCAACATTCTCACCTGCTAGTTTCTCTGATTTAGAACAGGGTACTATTATATTCTCTAGTTTCTTTGGTGGTGGTCAAGATGCTGTTGCCTATAATCTCCAACCATTGGCATTCGATAATGTCACTGGTGAGGGATACTACGCAGGTTGGTTAAAGAAGAATAATCAATTGGTAATGATGGGTTGGGCATGTTACATTGACAATAGTGCCTTCTTTTTCAATCATACTAGTTATATTGTAGATATGACTTATAGTAACAGTATTGTAGGTGCTCTAGACCAGAATAGTAATACATTCTTTATCAATTATGTATCTTCAGAAGGAAAGAGAAACATTTTGACCTATAATACTTTTGGAACTCAAGGTGATGTCATTGAGTATCCATTCACAGTTGACTCTGCATCAGCTCTTACCAGTCAAGTCTACATGTTCTATAGTTCTGTGGGTGAAGGTGGTCTCTTTATGGTAGATTGTGGTAATAATATGATTTCTTTACTATCAGTTCAATTGGATCAATCAACTACAACAGCATCTTCTAAAGTCATTGTCTCTGAAAGTAATGCAGCTGGTAAACCAACTGATGGTCTACCATTTGTCTATGTTAATCAACTAGATAGATATGTATACTTACTCTCTAAACCAACTAATGCTACCTCCTATACCATCACCAGAGTAGATTTAACAAATTTCCAAACATTCTCAGTTACAACCAATGACATTACAACAGAGTACAATTTCGCTCTCTATTATTATTAAATCTAAAAACCACTATTTAATTAATATAAATTATGATTTATGTTAACTATAATTTCGTTAATCTTCGGAAATTCATTGATGTTTGTCTAATTTTGGTGTTATTTATTATTTTTGAGAAGAACCTTAAACTGAAGATATTGTTCGATAAACTTTACTTAAAAAAATTTGTTGGTTAGAATTATAAAATTTGTGGAATAAACATTTATCATTATCCAATAGTATCTGTAATTCCAAATGGAGAATTAAAAGCAAGATCTATTATATATAATCAATTGAATGCATCAACAATCAACTATAATACTTTGTCAGATTTTAATTTTACATCAACTAGTCTTCTCAACAATTACAATTAGTGGTTTATTGTTGAACAATAAATGTGCTATTTGTGGTCAAAATAAAGTTTAGATTTATTTAAATATATTGATTAAGATGGTTCTAATAAGAAAATATGTACATTTTAAAAGTGTGGGATATTATTGAGACGAGTTTGTAAATCAAATAAATCCAATGGGATATTGACTGGAATACCAATATGAACTCCACCTGGAACACCATTAAATAAATCTGAACTTGGGATTTGTAAAGTATATTGAGCCATTCCAGCTTGGTTACAAGCAGGTGTGGGGTTTCCGTTTACTGTGATACCAAAACCTGATATTTGGTTTGCATTTAAGGTCCACCCATTTATTTTATTTCTGGTGTCAAGGTGAAGTGGGGCGGTACCAAATGAAATAATTTGTTCAGGATTGGTTCCTGGAAAACCTCTTCTATAGAACAACATTAAAGCCTGAAAAGTATTATTATTACGACGACTCCAAATCGAAACACTTATGACCATTTGGATGTTAGTGTTTGGGTTTAAATACTGGAGGGCCTTAGTATGCAGAGATTGAAGAGTTTGAGCATAACCAACCTCAATAACAAGAGTAGGAAATGGAATTCCATTAGCATTGGCTTCTGGACCACCTCTATTTTCAGGGATTATTGATTGGTCAGGTGGATAAGAAACATTATTAGGAGCTGCTGTTGTTCCTATATTGAAATTTATTCTAGTTGAACTATAAATAGTACAAGCATCGTCCACTAGTTGATTGTTGGTAATTCTTCTGGAGATCCAATTTGATGTTACTTCCTGAGGACTAGAAACAAATTCATATATTAACACATTTCCATTAATACAGAATACCCTAACCTTGTTGTCCTCCAATAATCTATCTACATTTTTTATAAATTCTTCAAAACCAATATCTGTTTCTACAATAAAACCATTATTAGTTTCATTCTCCTCAGTTCTTACTTCATTCTCATGTTGCTATAAACCTCTATTAATATAATGTCAAAATATAACATCTTATAAAATATACTTACAAGTCTCAATTGGTTTATCTTTGTCCTCCATGTCCTAACATTTTTAAGTTTAAGTGGGACCTTAACTATTGTTGATGATGTAACTTGAGTTTTATTTTTCAACATCTTTAAAACTACTCAATTGAAGTTAAATTAACTTTATAATGATTTGACAACCAATTTTTTTTTTTTCTCTTCTTTAGAATTTACAGTTTTTTCGGAATATGGCATTATTCCCAAATTATATTTTATGTATAATCATCAAATACCTATTTGATGATGAGCATTTACCATTTTCATACAAGTTAAGTTTAGGAACTATAGGAAAAGCTGTATTAAAATGCCTAAGTGGTAGATACTCAGGAAAATTTAAGATTGACACGAAGGATAAAGTTCAACTACACACTAGTGAATATTGTCTGATAAAGTCAATCAAGAGTATAAAGATTAATTTAAAGTATTCCAATAGTAAGAATAATACAGCAATTGAGAGCTTTATACATATACAAAACATATTTAAAGATTTAGAGATACTGGATATACATTATCCACAACGTGATTTTACACTATCGAATCTAACAATAGACTATTTCCCAAACTTGAAAAAACTGATTCTTCAAGGATTTAAGATATCTGAAAATGATACTAAACAAATTCAAAGACTACCACCATTGGAAGAACTCTCTATAATATCATTTCGAGATGAATTGGTTCCTTTTGTGATATTACTATTAAATCAATTGAAGTCGTCAATTGTTGGTTTATCATTGGAGTTGTATCAAGAACCTGAAGAATCAGTGGTACTTTTATCAAATTATCTAAAAACTTATAAACAATTGAATAGACTATACTTATCATTTGATGATGGATATACCCAACATCTAATGGACATGATTGACAAAAATCAAAATCAATTACAGTATCTCACATTTGAGGTATTTGATAACGATCAAATATACAGATTTATGAATATGTTAGATATGATGTCTAATCTCACTAATCTGAGTCTGGAAGGGTACTTGATGGTTGATCCCTCATTACCACTCTTTCCAAGACTAAAACATGTACGACATCTAAAAATTCAAGGATACCATTCAGTTATGAGTAAAATGTTACTATCAAATCTAGGATCACCATGTTCATTGGAAACACTAGAAATCCAATCTCTTCCATATTCAGTTCAGAAAAACATTGAGATGTTTATTCAATCCAATAACAGTCTTACTACACTGAAACTAAAATTACACATTACATTAGACCTGAAAAATCTTTCAGAGTACATATCTAAACATCCAAAATTACAAAACTTGTATATACATCTATCCATTGACAAAAACAAAACCCATCAAACTAAAATATTTAGCAAATTACATTTATCTTCAACTCTGCAGCTGATACATGTAGAGATATCCGATAAAAAGTTATCAAAGGAAACTAATTTTCTAAATACTGCTCTAAATTACCTTTTATCTCCAAAACCACTTTTACACCCAAAACCCCCTTTCACTCTCTTAAGTTCTTCTAAAAATAAATCGTGTTATGTAAGAACTTAAATTAAAAATATATTGGTACTAATATTCATAAATCAATTGATAATTTGCAAAAAAATGGGTTGAGTTTGTCAGACCACCTTGAAAGACTTTTATTTTTATTATATTCTTCAAAACTATAGAAATATTACATCATGATTTTGAAAATTATAATTCGCTACACCGTTGATATTTAAAATAATATAATATGATTTAATCTTAACATTCTATAGTAATTATCAATGTTCAACAATCCTATTGATATTTTGTTAAAAATAGAGTAGTATACAAAGGTTTCTGTTTTGTATAGAATGTAAAAACAATCGAACTCCAAAAACGTTAATTCTCTTTTAATAATATTAATTCCTCTAAAACTCACTCATAAAATATTGGGCCAAAGATAAATAAATAATTTAGAATTTAGTCTTGAATAGAGTGATTGTTGAGGTATTTTATCTTTGCCATTGTCAATGACTAATACTTTTTCAGGTTTTAATTTAACATCAATATTCTATATATATGTACATTTTAAAATTGTGGGTTATCATTGAGACGAGTTTGTAAATTAAATAAATCCAATGGGATAGTGACTGGAATACCAACAGGAACACCACCTGGAACACCATTAAATAAATCTGAACTTGGGATTTGTAAAGTATATTGAGCCATTCCAGCTTGGTTACAAGCAGGTGTGGGGTTTCCGCTTACCGTGATACCAAAACCTGATATTTGGTTTGCATTTAAGGTCCACCCATTTATTGTATTTCTGGTGTCAAGGTGAAGTGGGGCGGTACCAAATGAAATAATTTGTTCAGGATTGGTTCCTGGAAAACCTCTTCTATAGAACAACATTAAAGCCTGAAAAGTATTATTATTATTATTATTATTATTATTACGACGACTCCAAATCGAAACACTTATGACCATTTGGAAGTTAGTGTTTGGGTTTAAATAATGGAGGGTCTTAGTATGAAGAGTTTGAAGAGTTTGAGCATAACCAACCTCAATAACAAGTGTGGGAAATGGACTTAGAATTCCATTAACATTGGTAAGTAGGCCACCCCTATTTCTTGGGTTATTGACTGATCAGGTTGATAGGAGACATTGTTTGTGGCTGCTGCATTTCCAGTATTGAAATTTAATCTGGTTGAACCAGTAATTCTACAAGCATCGTCTACTAGTTGATTGTTGGTAATTCTTCTGGAGATCCAATTAGATGTCTCTTCATGAATTATTGAAACAAATTCATAAATCAATACACTTCCATTTACAAAGAATAACCTAATCCAACAATCTATCAATATTTTTTAAAAACTCATCAAAACCAATATCTGTTTCCACAATATAACCATAATTGCTTTCATTCTCCTCTGTTCTTTTTCATGTTGCTATAAACCTATATTAATATAATGTCAAAATATAACATCTTACAAAATATATTTACAAGTCTCAACTGGTTTATTTTTGTCTTCCATGTCCCATCATATTTAAGTTTAAGTGGGACCTTAACTATTGTTGATGATGTGACTTGTGTTTTATTTCTTTTTCTGTAAACTATTTCTATTCCTTTTAAATCAATACTCTCATCAATTTTTTTTCTTTTCAACATCTTTAAACTGCTCTATTGAAGTTCATCCTATAATGTTTTTGCTTTTATTTTAGAAAAAAAATTATAACCTTAGAAAAAAATTAATATAATTTCACAATAGAATTCCTCCTTAAACAAACAACAAAAATTAGTTCTATTAATCTATATTATTTTTCTTTTTTAATTTCTTATCAAAAACATGCAAACAAATAATAAAATTGATGAGTGGGCCCTAAAGAGGAAAGAAATAATCACTAAAAATAGTAGACAATCAATTCTCAGTGAAAAGGCTACCCAAATATTCTACTCTTTAATTCAAAATATTCCACCATATGAAAGTGAAACTCTTGAACTTACTTTCTCATCCGTTACTCTACACGAATTTAAAAAACTTGGTTTTACTCTTGAAGAATTAGGAGAAGAAATGAACAGACAACTTAGAACAGTTCAAGATTTTAATGGTTATGTGATAGTGAATAACAATGGTATAACATATTATGATTATTAAATTTATTTAATAAAGGTTTAAAAAGATACAATTTAAAAAAAAAATATTGTTAATGTTTGATGAATATACATGTGAACTCATACTTTGTTATCGATACTTGAAGGAAGAGATTGTTCCCCAATACCATCAGAGTCTTCTTTATCTTCACAATGAATAAAATCCCATGTACAAAAATATTCCAAACCAAGGTAAGTGAAATTCCAAATCCATATCCCACTCATGAACAAATTATTTCATTTGGTACCACTCCTCTTCACCTTGAGACCAAAAATAGAATAAATGAGTGCAAACCAAATATCGGGTTTTGGTATCATATTAAAACGGAAACCCCACTGAGCAGGTGTAACCAAGTTGGAATGGCTCAAATCCGGATTTATTTGATTTACAAACTCGTCTCAATATTTACTGTTTATTGCTATTTTACATTCTTCAAAACAACTTCTTTTTGATCAATATGTTTTCTTTTAACAAACACAAAAACTTTCTAACTAGTTATGAGCAAAATGTTACTATCAAATCTAGGATCACCATGTTCATTGGAAAGACTAGAAATCCTATCTCTTCCATATTCAGTTCAGAAAAAGATTGAGATGTTTATTCATTTCAATAACAGTCTTACTACACTGAAACTAAAATTACATATTAAATTAGACCTGAAATATATTTCAGAATACATATCTAAACATCCAAAATACAAAACTTGTGATATATATTGGTAAAAATTCAATTGATAATTTTTATGCAATAAAATGGGTTAAGTTTGTGCTAATTTCTGTAATATCAATATTGTTAAAATGTAAAATCAAGTATAAATCAGATTTTTATTTTATTTTTAACTGTTATTTTATATAATATGTAATTGCTTCAACTACAAAAAATTTTGTAATTTCAACTTGATAGACTATGACAGATCTATTAAAATCAACAGTTATTAGATAATATTGATTGTTGATCTCTACCATTTGAGTAAAGTAGTTTTCATAAACCCAATAATTATATGTTGATATAACATCAGCACTGGATTCATAGAGTTTAGAAGCCTCACCAGTTTGTAAATTAATTTGCAGTAGACTCAAATCTCCTAGGGTTACTAAACTAGAGGAAGCCACATAAACTTGATTATTATAACACAATACAAAAGAGGTTGAGTCTTGAGGAATACCAACTACTGATAATGTTGGTAATTCTGTATTTATGTTAATGTCATAGATTTCGAGGGTATAGTTACCAGATTTAGTTAAATCCATTAGATAATAAGTTTGGGAATTCATACAACCAGATGCCAATTGAGTATCCCATGATTTTGTATTATTATT
Source organism: Tieghemostelium lacteum (assembly GCA_001606155.1). NCBI lineage: Eukaryota > Evosea > Eumycetozoa > Dictyosteliales > Raperosteliaceae > Tieghemostelium > Tieghemostelium lacteum. The sequence continues at coordinate 281,130 of LODT01000004.1, read as the reverse complement.
GATAATTGAGGCTGTAAAAGATGTGAAATTATAAACTAATATAACTTCAAGGTGATAGTCTAATTGACCACCAATATATACAGTATTTGATTCAGCATCATAATCAGCCGATCTAAAATAGTAACTAGATTCATTTACTTCCAAATTAATAATAGGTTCTGTTGAATTTATAAATTCACCACTTGAACTCACAGTAATAATCACTAGAGCTATTCTATTTCTAAATACTCTTGAACATAGAATTAGAAACTTTAACAAAATAAAAAATTAATTAATATAGGGTTTACAATTAAACAAAATTTTACATACATTATCAGAAACAATTGTTAAGATTTGATAAATAGTGTAACTTTTACTAACTGTTGGCATCATAGTTTTGGTAAGGTCACCAGAAGATACATTAAAAACAGTCATTTGATAATAACCATCATCCAATTCAATAGAATATAAACTTTCTGGTTGTGATTTTACACCAATTAATGTAGACTAAATAATATTGAATATTAATATTTAAAATAATATAATTTAAAATACAAATAATTACAATTAAAAGTAAAAGAGTTAATATTAACAATTTCATTTTTTTCACAATGAATAAAATATTTGGTACTTAGACTAAATTATATGAATCAATGGGATCAAAATCTTAATTTTAGAGGAATCAATTAATTTCAAAAGATTTGAAACCCACCTTTAAAGATTTTTTTATTTTTATTCTTCAAAACTACAGAAATATTGCATCATCATCGTGATTTTGAAACATTAGAATTTATATAAGAACCGTTTTATCGTTATTGTTGTTAATGTTTGGTGAATATATATGAGAACTAGCCATACTTTTGCTATTGATACTTGGAGCTCTTTCCATTCCTATTAACAGAATTGTTTTGAGAAATTTGTTGAATGTCTGTAGATTTAGCGTTACTATGGTTAGGTATATAGATCGGACCTACACTATGAGGATACAATCCCTTGTGTTCAGGACATGTACAAAAGGGTTCCAAACCAAGGCTAATGACCTTTTGGTAATAACATTTTGCAGAATGTTGTAAAATGGCAGCTAAATGAATATCCTTTTCACAGAAATGACAGTGATAAGTTGAATTCCAAACTCTTATATTTGTATTTGATTGTACTTGTATTTGTTTAGATGATTGTCCAATTTCTATTTCATTATTCATTTCCTCTGCTTTTCTCTTATTTGTATTGGGTTCTGATGAAGATGCTGTTGATCTAATATTATCATTACTATTATATTGAACAGTACTTTGAACCATTGTAGTTAGATTTGATGATTGTGTCTTTGGATCAATATATGATGGATCAGGTCTTTTCTCTATGACTTCTTCTTGCTGTTGTTGAATATTCTCACTAATTTTCTCTGGAGTAGAATATTCTTTTTTTATTTTACTTAAAGGTACTTTCAGTGTATTTGGAGTGAGTATTGGTTCTTCTTCCTCTTCCTCTTCCTCATCATCTTCTTCATTTTCATTTTCATCAATATCATCTTCACAATTATCATTATCATCAGTACCTTTTTCTTCGTCTGTTTGAAATGTACTAAAGAGTTTACTAATAATCAACTGAATATCTTGTGTTACTGGAATTCTGATATCCTTACAAATCCTAGAAAGATAACTCTGTTCTAGCTTTGATAGAGTATTTGTTACACCATGAATCATAATCTCGACTTCAATAAAATTCAATAAAATCTCTCTAGTTTCATACAGACTTTTCTTTGCATCACATAAATTGACTAAAACCAATAACATTTTATTTGATAGTCTCATCAGTGCATTTCTAATAGATGTTTCTGACATCCATCTCGTCAGTTGCTGACAATCACCTCCTTTAGCATTGTACTTGGGTTCTAGTGATAGCACCCACTTGATTGCTTCAATGTTTATCAGTTCTGTGATTATTTGAATCATGTTCTTTTTATTACATGATCGTTTAGTTTCTATAGAAAAAAATTGTAGTATTTCTCTAATAGATGTAACCGAAAGTTTTCTAACAGCATCAACAACTAAAGTTTGCATATTGCATTGCATTCTAAATTTAATGATAAAATGAAAATATTGATTAAAATATTTATTTTTTTTTGACTTTAAAATGGATTTATATAAAAGCTATCCAATGTATTTGGTATTAGATATTCTAAAATATATTTTAGATTCTATTTACATACCAATGAAATATAAAATATCATTGTCTAGAATCAACAGGAGTGTATTTAGATTCATAAGTGAGAAATATGTCAATTCTTTGACGATAGAGGAATTGGATATACGATTTATACAGATGGTAGATCAAAGCCATTTGAAAAACCAACAATGTCTATTGAAAACTGTAAAGAAGTTAATTATTCAACCAGCATTTTTGGAGAGGATTGGTATAGATGTAGTAGAAGAACTAGAGAAACTCTCTGTAAACACTCATGTGCTATACATGAAATATCATCATCCTTCTCGGAGATTTCCTATACGGCTGTCAAGGCTACATCAACCTAACCTTAGACACTTGGTTTTAGATTATGTTATTGAAATACCTTCATTTAGTAAAGATGTTACATCAGAGACATTTCCACCAATTGAATATTTGGAAGTATCCATTCACTCTGCAACTGAAATTACTCCCCTTTTGAACCTTTTGGATATTCTACAACCTACTTTAAAGAAATTTAAACTTACAGTGAATTTTAGGGAACAAGTCGAACAACTGAAAAGTTACCTTATAAATTACAAATGTGATCAAATGGAGGTTTTTAATATCTCAAATGGACATGGGCAACCAGGTATATACTCCAACTTGATTCTATCTCAAGTGCACTCGTTAATATGGTTACCACCTATATATACTAAATCTAAACTAATTTTAAACCTTCTTAAAGAGAACAATGTACTAACTAGCCTGGATATTTATATATATGATCAACAAGATCTAGAAACTCTATTTTACCTCTCCAACCAAAAACCCAATTTAAAACAACTTAATCTAACCTTAATGGCCAATTTTCAGGTAAATGATTTACAAGTATTTAAGTATATTGAGTGTCTAACTATCGATTGTCATTATGAGATGTTATTGAACATGTTATTGGCATATACCAACCCCAAACTCCACAAATGTCCTTTTAGACAATTGTCTATATGTATCGGACAACAACTGATAGCACCTCTAATTGTATTTATAGAATCAGAGCAATCTTTACTATTGAAATACTTGGACTTATCCATTCTAGATTCCAACGTTCTACATTATGATAAACTTTCAGTGGCACTATCTAAACATCCTACACTAACCAGTCTATCAGTATACTTTTCAGAGTTGATAGATAACTATTCTATATTTGATAATCTAGGTGCATCTACATCGTTAGACTATATAACTATTGCTTATAATCACTCTGTAAAATCAACTTATTATTTCACCCAAACTCATCCCAAACCACCTTTTATGCAAGTTTCACAGAACCACCGTACCTATCTCTTCATTAGAAATGGTATACATTATCAATCAGAATCCATTTTGGATTCCATCGTAAATAAATTGAAATTCTTTTGAGTTTTTGTAAATGTGAAACCTCCCCACTTTTTAGTTTATTTTGTCAACTAGTAGAGCATGGGAATATGGTGTTACCAATTTCATTGATTTTAGTGTACAATTTTGTTTCATTATAGTTTGAAGAGATTGACTGTCACTGGATTCTGGAATGGTCAATAATATAGATAACAGACTTGTGTGGCTGTGAATAAAGAGATTTTGTAGGAGTTTTGGTGGTATATTGCCGTTGAGTTTCAAATGCTTTAATGTGGAATTTGATAGAATGCCGTTGATTATTCTCTCCCATGCCGAAGCACTACTCTGTAAATTAAAAGAACTGCTAATTACCAGTGTTTGTAATGTCTTGGTTTTTGATAGAATTTCTTCTACAAAATCACTTATATCAATGTGAATTGAAATCTCTAGATCCTCTAAATGTGCTAGTAACTGATCTTTGATTATTGGTAAAAACTGTTTGTTTTCAATTGCAATAATGAGACGCTTGATTCCTATTACACCTCTCCAGAATACCAAAGGTGACACTAACATGGACCTATTCTGACAAAACTCTGTAAGTGTGGTGTTATAGATGTCTTCAGTCATGTTAGAGTAGGGTACTATATCATTTACCAGACTAGTTGAATTTAGATGAAATGTAGTAACTACTTGATTGTTATTGAGAAAGTGAATGACAGAGGATAACTTTAGTTTACCCATATGAACTACTTTTATAGTCTTTAGTGAAGGATGTTTAGATAGCACTACTAAGAACAGTTGATTGATTTGAGTTTGGTCGTTGGGTTGGTATGTTGAGAGAATTAAGTTCTCAAGTTTTGTTGAGTTTCCAATGAATTCATTTAGATCTGCAAGGTCGTCATGTAAGTTCTTTTTAGATGCAAATGAAAGTGATTTTATATTTCTAAATACATCAAGATAGTCTCTATTCACTTTAAAATAGTCAATGACTGATAGTGAATAGAGTTTAGATCTCTCTACTAGTTTAACTAACTCTGATTTGGTACTGTCACTTAGAGGTATACTACCATTACCTACTACAACCGAACTGTATATAAACCTAATTTCAGATAACCTAGATTCTTTTAAATCCAATAGAATTCTATTGATAATGTCCTGAGGTACACTAGGGCCTATTATAAATACCGCTTTATCTAAATGTACCATCGATTTAAATATATCCTGATGATTTATAATTTGATTATTAATACTTCTTAGTACACTATTATTACCACTAATACTACTACCATCAACACTAGAGTTATTATCATAATATAGTTTCGTTGAAAATCTGTATCTGAGATGTGTTATGTTTCTGAGAAGTGAATCACTGTTGAGTATTGATGGTAGATTATGATTGTCGTCTATTGACACCTGTACAGGTATTCTATTTTGCAATAGTAATTGTATTCTTTTACTATCTGTATAAGAATCTGGGAAATTATTATCAATTATAAATCTACTGAATGAGAGTTTAGGTAGAATCTCTGTATTGAAAACCTTCGATAGATTACTACAATTTCTAATGAGTTTAATTAAGACACTATTGTATTTCAGTAAATCATAATACTCTTTCTCTAAGTTTATCTCATTATTTTTTATAGCTGGACTTATAAAATGATTAAAAATTATAATTATAATGGTTTTGGGGAGTATCATTGATATTTTAAAAAGAAAATGAAAAAAAATAATTATAGTAAACACATTTTTATTTGAATATTCAAATAGGGGTTATATAAATTAAATTAAATATTTCAACTTCATTTGTTTATTTTTTAATACAATGAATAGCTTTCAAGTATGTTTTGTTAAATAAAATTTTAAATTTCTGTTCTTTATTCTAATTTCTTTTTAAATAGGTGTTATTAGAAGAGAATTTAATTTTAAATAATTCAGTTAATGAAGGTGCAATTTATGATGAAAATGGTGAAGTTAAAGCTTCCAGTAAAGGTTGGATATTAAAAGGTATGTTTTTTTAAATTATTGTTTAATGAATTCAGTATTAATTTAATGGATAGATCGTGAATTTCTTTTAATTAAGAATCTATTCAAACAACCATCAGATGCATTTTCAGATGGTATAATGGTGGATGGAGAAGTTTTCAATTGTATTCAAGCTGATGATAAATCAATCTATGGAAAAATTGGTGATAGAGGTTTACTATTATCAAAGTCAAGAAATTACATTACTATGGCTTACTATAATGAATCCAATAAAGTAGATGTAGCCAAACTTAATGTTGAACGTTTATCTGATGCATTACGTGTATGTATATCATTAACATTCTATTAATTTATTCATATTAATTCAAATGTGTATACAGGGAAAAGGGTTATAACAATAAAGATAATTAATCTAATAATTTTTGAATAATGAGGTGTTTACATCTTTAAAAGGTTGAATCTAGATATTCGAATCATATTGTATCAATATTAGGAAATTGAATTTTTTTTATCTATAGAAACCCAATTACCTTTAAAAAATTAAAATCAAAAAAGATATTTTTATTCGAGAGGATAGCTTCAGAAGTATCGTAAAATCTTTTGATAATTTCATAAAACTATGATGTAAAACATGTTTAGTCTAGAATAGTTCGAGAGGTTTTTAAAATAGATATAAAATGAGAATTTTAGATAGAGAATCATTATTTAAAATAAGCAACATCACAAGTAAAAGTAATATAGTTAATAACTAAATTAATAATGTCTACAGTATTTATATTCGGATCTAATGGTTTTATTGGAAGTAATATTGCTATTAAATTAGCAACTCACGGATACAAGGTATATGGTCAAGTTAGAAATGCATCTAATGCCTCATTGTTAGAGAAACATGAAATTATTCCAGTGGTTGCTGATTATACTGATGTTGATAGTTGGTTACCTTATGTAAAGAAATCTGATGTTGTTATTGATGTCATTAAATACTCACCAAAAGAACAAACTATATTGGTAGAGACTCTCAAAAAAGTAAAGAAAGAAGATAATCCTAATCTATTGGCTATTTATACTTCGGGAATTTGGATGTACGGTCAACAACCTGGTCTTTTTAATGAACATTCTGATAGAGTGAAATTAGAAGGTTTCAATCTAGACCAAAGAGAAATCATTGAGAAGGAGTATATCAATGCATTGAATGGTGTTGTAGTTCAACCTGGATGTTTATATGGTTTGACTGGAAGTTATTTTGCACCACATTATAAATTAGTTACAGAAGGTAAAGGAACATTTACCTACTATGGTAGTCACTCACAGGTTATCTCTGATGTTCACATTCATGATCTTGTCAATGCCTATCTATTGGTTATTCAAAAACAAGGAGTAGCAAGAGGAAACAGATTCTTAGTATCATCCTATCACGAAAAACTCACTGATATTCTAAATGCTATTTCTAAGGTCTCTGGTGTATCTATAGAAACTTACAATTTTCAACCTGCTGACAAATCAAATTATGGAAGTATAGGTCTATCATTATCAAGTCAAGCTGATTCTACCAAAATCAGAAATCTACTTGGTTGGTATCCAGAACATCAATCCATCGTAGATGGTATTGAAAGATACTATAAATCATGGAAAGCTTCTTATAACCCACATGCAATCTCTAATGGTCATTAATCAATAACAAAATTAAATGAATGTAGTAATAAATAAGATATTTAAGAAATAGTTTAATTCTCACTTGCTCTAAATATAGATGTATTTTGATATCTTTAATATTAAAAAATCCCCTCAAATTGCATTTTACAAAAAAATTAATTTTTTGATCTTTTTACAAATGATCACACTGATCAATATAACTAAAAATAAATTAGATTTTATATCCAAATTGTGATTTTAATGGAGAATTAATCTTTACAAACTATGAATTAAATTTAACCCACTTACAATAAAAATGATTTATTTATTATTGATTTTTATATTTTTTAAATAGAGGAAACTAAAGAAAATGAAACTTGTAATATTACTATTTATTTGTATGATTTTTAATATTGTAAAATCAGATAATTGTTTATTTATATGCGATAAATGGGATCAGGAAACACTTGAACAATGTTGGAATTGTTCACAATTAAATAATAAAACCACTTTAAATATAGAATTTAAAAATAATAAAATAATCACTATAACAGATATATCAATAAATATAGATAATTTAATAATATCAAATAACTCCAATATAATAATAAAAAATAGTATTATTTTAGTAAAAAATCAATTTGTAATTGAAAATGATTGTAATTTACAAATTGTAGGAAATGTAAAGATACAGTCCTATCAATTTATAACTAATGGGATTATAAGTAATTCTATTGGAAATAGTTTAAATATTAAAGGAAATGTTAGATTTAGTAGTCAATCATCAGTTATTATTACCATTGATAATCATCCTGTATCCACTGATGCACTATTTGAAATTCAAGATGGAAACCTAGAACTATCTGGACAACTCTTAGTCTATATCACCTCCAATACACCACCAAAACAAATATCTATTCTTAAACACTCTAATAATCTATTAAACAATTTTAATAATATAAATATAATCGTATCGGACAGTACCACCAACCAATACAACATTAAAGTAGACAGTAATATTCTACAACTTGTAAATACATTACCAGATCAACCCTCAAATTCCAATAATGAATCATTAGAATCTTCATCTTCATCATTTACCTCCTATTTCACTTATATTAAACAATATAGTACTATTCAACTAACACTTATTATACTAGTACCAGTTGTAGCAGTTGCTTTACTTAGTACTTTAGTTATTGTTATCTATCAAAAGAGATTTAAATCAAAAACAAATAAATGGAATAATTTAGAAGAGGCAAGTGCTACGTCAGATGCCTCCTAAGTTTGTTTCAAACTTTTCCTGACACCCACCGAAATTTTCTTTTAGTTTTTATTATTATTATTATTGAAAAAATCTAAAATATCTTAGGTTTTTGGTATTATGACCTTGTTTTTTAATATTTTTAATTCATTTTGCGTCATCACTAGGTACACTGAATATATATTATTGGAAATATGAAATTTGTTGTTTTTGTATTTGTTGTAGTTGTGCTTGCTATTGTACAAACTCAAAATATGCCACCATGTGAATATATAGATGATGATGGTAGATATTATGATTTCAGTGGTTTCACTAATGGAACCTATGGATTTACATTCACTGGAATAGATTATGGTGTTCAGACACTGTATTTCTCAATTTGTCAAGAAGACAATACTTGCAATAACGACATGTTTCGTACAGGTTCTTCAGCATGTATGTTTGATGAAAACACTCTATTCAGATGGCTAAATTTAGGTGACATTGATACCTATGAATTTGGTCAATTACCAGGAGCATCAGTCAGTGGTGAAATGGGAGCCACATTAAACTATACAACTACCAATACATATGGTGATCGGGCATGCCTAGGATACACCATCTACACCAACATTCAACTCATTTGTGATCCTAATGGACCAACTACCATCAAATCAGGTTACTTTGATCCCAATACCTGTATTGCATCTATTGTCATGACAGGTAACGATGCCTGTCCATTCCAAAACGTCTCATCCTCTGATTCTGAAGGTATCCCATTCGAATGTAAATTCCTTGGAAATTCAGTAGCTGTATTAGCTCCCAATAAAATCATTGAATGTTCAGGTACTGGTAAAACTGTATGTTTTCAATATCTATTGTAGCCTCTATTATCAAATTCTAACCTTTATTTTCATTTTCATAATTAGGTTTGTAATTCAGTAGATCCTCTAAACCAAAGAACCTATATGGCTTCGAGTACTTTACTTTTGGATTTTTATGCACCTGGTGAATTACAATGTATTGGTGAGAATATTAAATGTGCATATGAAGAATATAGTTGTGGTTTTATAAATGGAACACAGTTCATTCATATATAGCACCACTATTATTTATATAAATTTGTATATTTTTACATTGGGTTGAAATTTTTAAATCTTTGAATAGAGGCTCACTAATTGAATAAATTATTGTTCCAATAGATATTTTCTCTTCCTCTAAACTTCAATTTTAATGTCTCTCTTAATTTGTTTTCAAAATAGAATTAATTTTGTTAAATTTAATACCGAATTGTAAATTTTCTTGAGCTCAGAAAAAAATGGGATCAGTCTTTGTAAATTAAGAAATTTTATTTTAGTTTTAGATACACATTGATAAAAGTGAAAGATCATGTAAAATGGTTAATAAGGTTATAGTTTTATTAGTTTTATTGGTTAATTTTCTAGTTTCGATTGTAGAGTTACAAAATCTACCTAGTTGTACTTATATAGATAATGACGGTAGATACTATGATTTCAGTGGACTTATGAATGGAACTTATGGGTATAGTTATATTACTGAATATGAGGTTCAAACCTATTACTTTAATATATGTGCAGAGGATTCACAATGTGACTATTTAGTGAATACTATAGGGTCATCTGCATGTTCCTATAATGAAGTTAATCGACTGGGTTGGGTAAATATTGGTGGTTATACAACAATGGAATTTGACCAGTTACCTAATGCCGATGTTACTGGTCAAATGGGTGCATCTTTGAATTATTCAAGTCCCAACCCATTCTCAAGCTTGGCATGCTCCAATAGCAGTCCTTATTTTTATACCAGTATTCAAATGATATGTGCACATGGTCAACCACTTACCATCCAATCTGCAGAATTCAACCCTATTAACTGTCAAACAACTATTATCCTAACAGCTAATGAAGCATGTCCATTCCAAAATAGTAGTGGATCATCATCTGAATCCAAACCTTTTAGTTGTAAGTTCTTGGACAATTCTGTTGCTGTAATAGTACCACATAAAACTATTAAATGTGAAGGTACTGGTAAAACTGTATGTCTATCTATTATCTATATTACTCCATTATACCTAAATTTCAAAACACTAATTATTCAGTATATTTATTCAACAAATAGGTTTGCAATTCAGTAGATCCACGTAATCAAGATATATACATGTCAACAAGTGACACTTCTCTGACATTTTATGCACCAAATGAGGTACAATGTATAGGTTTAAATGTTTTATGTTATTACGAAAACATGTATTGTGGTTTTAAAAATGGAACTGAAATTACAAAATACTAAACTAAAAACACAATATTTATACTATATTATTACTACTATAATATAACAATATATTTGTTTTATTTAATTTTTGATTAATTTTCTTCATCACAACAATCAAAATATTTCCAAAAGAGGAAAAACTCATTTTTTGGATCTACTAAATTTTTTACTATAAATTTTATTTTTTTTTAGTTTTATTGATGTTAAAACTTTACAAAATGATTAATACAAAAAGAGATAGAGAGGAAGATCAAGATGATCATAATTTTATATTTAATTTAAAAAATAGAGATAAAAAATTAAAATATAATAGTACTAAACCTCAAGAAGATGAGGAAAAATATATAAATATTAAAAAAAATAATAAAAGGAAATTAGAAGAGGAAGAGGAATCACAACAACCTCTAAAAAAAATTAATAATAACAATAATAATATAAAAAAAATAGAATATGAAGACACTAGGGAATATGCCCTGGAGGTCATGAGACTCCACAACTTAAAGTGGAGTAAAGTAGAGGAACAAAAAGTTCCACAACAACAACAGCGTCAACAGGTTCTAGAGGAAGAACATGTACTTCAACCTCAACAGCAAGAACCACAACAACAGATACAGCAACAGCAACCACAGGTACAACAACAACAACAACAACAACAACAACAACAACAACAACAACAACAACAACAACAACAACAACAACAAAATATGGCAGGTAGAGAGCATGCCAGAATATTAAATGGAGTTCCAGTTCCAATTCCAGTTGAGGAACATCAAGCTAGATTTCCTCAAGTAAATGGATTCGAACATGATCTAGTTGATCATGATTTTGGAGACCATCAATTTAGAGATATTCAAATTGATGGTGGAATTCATACAGCTAACAGATACTTTAGCTGTAATTTAATTTTTAATATTAAAGAGAATGGTCCAGAGAATATTAATCTGGAAGCAGATTTTTGTGGATGTAATATTACATTTAGACTACATGGTGATGTAATGGAGAAAGTCTTAGATGAAATCTCCACATGTAGATTCTGGAAGAGTAACTACAGATTTGAAGAGTTACTCTTAGAAAATGTAGTAGCTGCACACGATGCCAGACCAGCTTTGGATGCTGCAGGTAATCTTTAAATTGGATTCTGTAGATCTTTTGGTATTTGGTTTTAATCATGCTGAATCTCTTTAATTATGGTGGTTGTTTTAGTTTAGTGAATTTTAAAGAATTGGAGTGTAATTGAAAAACTGGGCTTTAGTTTAATTGTTTTTTTAAATGGTTAAATAATGTTGGTTTGAAATATTATTAAAAATTCTTAAATAAATTTACTAAGTTGTATTAATACTTTAAATTCTATATTTATTTTCAATTTTTAAAGGTTTTATGGATCTATATAGAATAAGAACTCAAATAATTTAATTTTTTAATGATTCGAGATATTTTTTGTGGACTCGGTATAACAATGATTTTATGAATTTAATTCAAATGTGAAATGTTTAATCAAATTTATTTTTTTTTTTTTTTTTTTTAAATTTCAAGGTTGTTCCGTCCAAGATATCGACCAAAACTTTTATAGAAAATGAAGTTTGGTAAACAGTTACGATATGAATGTGTATCGGAATGGCAAAACAAATATATTTCTTATGGAAAGTTAAAGAAATATTTAAGATATCTATTTCAATCTAAACTTAAAAATATAGAGGATTATGATTTGATTCATCTAAAGTTGAATGGAAATATTATAGATTCTTCACATAGCGTTAATCAAAAGCAAGAGGAAACTTCACAGAAAGATCAATCCTTTACAAAAATTGATATAGATGCACTACAGAAAAGTAATAATAACAATAATAACAATAATAACAATAATAACAATAATGAAAAGACACCATTAATTAGTGAAACAATGAGACAACGTGCAGGTAGTCTTAGAACTTCATTTGATAAAAAACAACTATTTATATTAAAGATTGATGAAGAGTTAGCAAAAATTAATGAGTTCTTTACATTAAAAGAAAAAGATATCATTTTACATTATAATAAATTGACTGAACATTGTTCTATGGTAAGTCAACAAATAGAGTTAAAGGAACACAAAATCAATCAAATAGAGAGATTCTAATGTATATGTCTATATTATATAGATTTTAAAAGATAAAAATCCATCACCTAAAGTATTAAAGAATATACAGAAAGCATTTCATGAACTCTATAAAGGATTGACAATGCTTGAAAACTATGTTACATTAAATTATACAGGATTTCAAAAGATTCTAAAGAAATATGATAGAATATCATGTTCAAGTGACCGAGAAGAGCAAATGACTAGAATCAGTCAAGAGAAATTCTATCAATCCAAACATTGGAAAATGATGAAAGAGGATGTCGAATTGCTCTATTGTAAAATATTTAAAATTGACAAGATTGCATTAGCCAGAAAGAAATTGGAACCTTTTACACAATCGAGTACACAAGACTATCACATGTTGAAACTTGGTTTTGCAATTGGTATCAGTATAGCCACTTTGGCATTCATTGTAATATTATTTATTAGTGGCTCTGTCAGTTTAGATCCGGATTGGGATCGTTTCGTTTCAGTTGTGCCTATATTCAGAGGTGTTGGTATACCAGTGATTGCAGTTTGGTTGTGGGGTGTAAATGTTTGGATATGGGAGAAAGCTCGTGTAAACTATATCCTCATCTTTGGATTAGATCCTCGTACTACTATTGATCATCGAAGAATATTCAAAACTGCCTCTTTTCTCACTAGTATATGGTTAGGTACATTTTTGTTGTTTTGTGGTACAATTATGGGTAATTTTACATTTGCAAAGATTCCAGCTGAGGTCTATCCACTGGTATTGGTAGTGTTTTTCCTCGTTGTTGTCTTTTTCCCATTTAGATTCTTTCATAGAAAATCAAGAGCTGTGCTATTTGTCACTTTGGGTAATGTCATTATGACTCCATTTGGTTCCACTAAATTCCGTGCTCTTTTTTTAGGTGATGTCCTGACATCTATGGTTAAAACCATTTTTGATTGGGAATATACAGCATGTTATTTCATCACTGGTGATTGGATGAGAAATGATGGTGATCGTTGCAACAAGGTAAATCAAATTGCTCTTCCTATCATATCAGGTCTACCTCTACTATGGAGATTGATGCAATGTATCCTGAGATACCGTGAAACTGGTAACAAAATTCACCTGGGAAATGCAACAAAATATGGTGTTGGTTTCTCTGTTGTATTATTCTCAGCATTGAATGGAAACTACCTATCCTACCCAGAACCTTGGACAGCATCTAGAATCCTTTGGTGTATATGCTTTGTATTGGCCACTTTGTACATGTACGTTTGGGATGTAATTGTTGATTTTGGTCTTATTTGGTTAGGTCAACCACGTCCACTTCTCAGACATAGTTTAATGTACAAGAAACACATTTGGTCGTACTACTATGTAATCTTTAGTAACTTTATCTTTAGATTTGCTTGGACATTAACCGTAACTCCATTGGAGTTCAATGTTGGTATAAACAATGAACTTTTTGTTACCATATTTGCAACTGTTGAGTTATTCAGACGTTTCACATGGTCTATATACAGAGTTGAAAACGAACATATTTGTAATAGTTTACAGTACCATGCATTTGATTTCTCAGATGCTCCATGGAAAGATGAAATCAAAGCTAAAGATCTCTCACAGTTGGGTACTGATTTACAAAATTACAATCCACTGTCACCATTGAATAACAATAATATATTCTCTTCATCCAGCAGTAATAACCAAGCCTCAAGTGGTAACCAATCTATTCCCAGTACCAATAACTCTACCAATAGTATGGGTGGTTCAGGTGTTATTAGCAACAGTGGTAATAGTTCTGGTAGTTATGGTCACCATAGCACTTGGAAGAAATCAGCTAAACAATACTATTCAGTTAGTTTAATTGATAGAATTAAAGGTAATAATAATAAATAGATATATTTAAGTTCCCCCCTCCTCTTCCCTCATCACATTCCCTCTTAGATCTCCTATATTTTTCAATTTGTAAAACAAAAAGTAAAATGTTTATTGTGTAATGTTGTTTTGTAAAATTATTTATCCTTTTCATCAGATGGTTGAATTGCAAGACCACTGACTTTACCTTTTCTACCCTCTTTTTCATTCTTTTTCAACCATTGAACGATGGCTTCAGTACCTTTTTGTACAATTGGATTTGGTGGAATGGTCAATGGATTGTGACCGACATCCAAATTGGTCATTTGGATTAAATCACCCAATTCCCATGGTAATTCAGTTAACATATTGTGAGAGAGATCAATTTTAGTGACATTCTTGAGCTGACCAACTGTTGGTGGAAGTTCTGAGATCTCATTGGATTTGAGATCTAGAGTTTGTAACTCTACCAAATCACCGATGCTAGCTGGTAGATTTGTAAGTTTGTTACCAGAGAGATTGAATTTAGTCAAATTGACTAATTTACCAAATTCACCTGGAACTGCTGCAATTTGATTGTTTGAACATTCCAATTCTTTCAATGAGGTGATGGATGCAATTTCAGGTGGTAGAGCAATAAGGATATTATTGCTCAGAAGCAATTTCTTTAAACTTACAAGTTTACCAATTTCAGGTGGGATGTTATCAATGGTCAATTTATTGTTACGTAGATCCAAGGACTGTAGATTTACCAGATTACCAATTTCTCTTGGAACGATCTTCATGTCGTTACCAAAGAGATCCAAACGCTGTAGATTGATGAGTGAAGAGATATCGTATGGAATCTCTTTTAGTTGTGGGTTGTCTCTGATATCTAGTTCTTGAAGCTCTGATAGTAGACCCAAACCCAATGGCAAGAGAGTAATTTGGAGATTTCTAATGGAAAGTTTTTTCAATTGACGCAAGTTGCCTAGTGGAGGTACAAAGGGTAGAGGTGGGTTTACTTTAATGTCCAAATCTGTCAGTGAGATCATTGAAGATAATTCATCTGGAAGTTGTTGCAATTTATTAAAACTGATATTGAGAGTGTTCAACAGACCCAACAAACCAATTTGATTTGGTAGTTGAGTTAACTGGTTCTGTGATACATTGAGCTCCTGTAATTTGATCCAACCAGAGATCTCGCCTGGCAAAGATTTCAATTGGTTTTTACTAATGTTAAATGTGACCAAACTATGTAATTTACCATATTCCAATGGGAAACGTTGTAGCAAGTTATCAGAGAGATCTAAATACTCCAATGACTCACATTGTGAGATTTCAACTGGTAACTCATCAATTTGGTTCGATGACAAATCCAATTTTGTAAGATTCTTTAGTTTACCTAGTGCTGGTGTGAGTGGTGAGAAGAATAATTTATTATTGGAGAGGAAAAGCTGTTTTAATGTCTCCAATTGACCGATATCAAATGGTATATTATTAATACGATTCTTTGATAAATCTATAATTTCCACTTTTGACAATCTACCAATTTCATCTGGAATTGAAACCAAATCATTCTCTGATATCAATAATTCTTTACATTGAAGTGCACCAATAGTAGGTGGTAATTTGTCAATTCCCATTTTACTCAAATTGACAACCTCTCTCTTTTTATATTTTGAGGATTTTAATTCACTTGATAAATTTCCTCCCATCTTAAGATTTTTCTAAATTTATAATAATATGTTTTGTTCTATGTTACAAAAAATTTAAAAATTTGAAAATCAAAAAAAAAAAAATTATTTGAATTTATTTTTATAAAAAAAAAAAATGATGACCCACAATATTCTGAAAACTTTGGGTTTACATTAAATGACTTATACTAATAGAACCTCTGAAAATCATGATCAATTCAAATAAATTTAATCTAAAGTAAAATGAAATCGACCGATTATATTTATAAATTTTTAAAAATTTTTTATATATATCTAACAGAAATTGCAGAAAACTTAATTTTAGATCTATATTATAGATATTCAGAAAACTAAAGTAAAAATATTTATAAAATTATATGGTTTTTTTAATTAAAAAAAAATTTATTATTATACTTATAAATATTTATATTATTGTTTTTTTTTTTAATCTAAGTCTTCTTCAGTGTGTTTTGGACCAGAAGATGGGGTAGCACCTGGGAAACCACCTGGCATTTCATTTGGATTACCACCAGTTTGTTGGTATAATTTAGTCATGATTGGGTTAACAACAGCTTCGAGATCTTTCATGTGTTTTTCGTATTCTTCCTTTTCGGCGCTTGGGTGAGATTCCAAGAATTTAATGGCAATGTCTGAGGCAGCTTCGATGGCACTCTTGTCCTCTTCGGAGAGTTTAGAGGCAACTTTATCGTCTTTGAGTGAGTTACGGACAGTGTATGAATAGTTTTCCAATTTGTTTTTGGCGTCAACTTTTTCTCTTTGAGCTTCATCTTGAGCTTTGTATTGTTCGGCTTCCTTGACCATACGATCAATTTGTTCTTGAGAGAGACGACCTTTGTCGTTGGTGATGGTGATCTTGTGGATGTTACCAGTGCTCTTATCTTGGGCAGAGACATTTAAGATACCGTTAGCATCAATATCAAAAGTAACTTCAATTTGTGGGACACCTCTTGGAGCTGGTGGAATACCAGAGAGTTCAAATTTACCGAGGAGATTGTTATCTTTGGTCATGGAACGTTCACCTTCAAATACTTGAACCAAGACACCTGGTTGGTTATCAGAGTAAGTTGAGAAAGTTTGAGTCTTTTTACATGGAATAGTTGTGTTTCTTGGAATCAAAGTAGTCATGACACCACCAGCAGTTTCCAAACCCATAGAGAGTGGAGCAACATCGAGCAAGAGGATATCAGCAACTTTTTGACCACCTTCGTTGGAGAGAATGGCAGCTTGGACAGCAGCACCATAGGCAACGGCTTCATCTGGATTGATGGATTTGTTCAATTCTTTACCATTGAAATGGTCTTGGAGTAATTGTTGTACTTTTGGAATACGAGTGGAACCACCAACCAAGACAATTTCGTGGATGGATTTTTTGTCCAATTTGGAGTCACGGAGGACTTTGTCGACTGGTTCGATACAACCACGGAACAAATCAGCATTCAATTCTTCGAATCTGGCTCTGGTGATTGAGGTATAGAAATCAATACCATCCAAAAGAGAATCAATTTCAATGGAGGCTTGAGTGGATGAGGATAAAGTTCTCTTGGCTCTTTCACAAGCGGTACGGAGTCTTCTGAGAGCTCTTTGGTTGGTCATGAGATCTTTCTTGTGTTTTCTCTTGAATTCCTCAACAAAGTGGTTAACCATACGATTATCAAAATCTTCACCACCCAAATGAGTGTCACCAGCAGTGGCTTTGACTTCAAAGACACCATCTTCAATGGTCAAAAGTGAGACATCGAATGTACCACCACCCAAATCGAAAATCAAAATGTTTCTTTCACCAGATGATTTCTTTTCCAAACCATAGGCAATAGCGGCGGCAGTTGGTTCATTGATGATACGTTGGACGTTTAATTTAGCGATAACACCTGCATCTTTGGTGGCTTGTCTTTGTGAATCGTTGAAATAAGCTGGTACAGTAATGACAGCATTGTTGACGGTTTTACCGAGATAGGATTCAGCGGTTTCTTTCATCTTTAACAAGACCATTGCAGAGACTTCTTCTGGTGAAAAGGTCTTGGTTTCATCTTTGAAGACAACTTGGAGGTATGGTTTGTCACCTTCCTTTTGAACGACTTTGAATGGCCAATGTTTCATATCACTTTGGACGACTGATTCTGAGAATTTACGACCAATCAAACGTTTGGCATCAAAAATGGTATTGGTTGGGTTCATGGCAACTTGATTCTTTGCAGCATCACCAATGAGACGTTCAGTGTCGTTGAAAGCAACATAGGATGGAGTAGTTCTGTTACCTTGGTCGTTGGCAATAATCTCAACACGATCGTTTTGCCATACACCAACACATGAATAAGTAGTACCTAAATCAATTCCAATTGAAGACATTCTGTGTATATATTATTTATTATTATAATTGTGGTTGTTGAAAAAAAATGTATATATTATTTGAATATTGTTTGTGAAAAAAAGAGTGTATTTAAATATATTATATTAATATATTATTTCGATTTTTTGTTATATATGTACAAAAAATTATTATTTATAATAATTAATTCGAATTAACGAGTTTAATTGTATTTAAGATATTTTAAAATAATGAAAAAGAAAAACAAAAATTATCAAGTTTATATACTAACCTATAAGTTGTTGTTATAAGAGAGTTCAACAAAAAAATGAAAGAATTTGATAAAAAAATCAAATGAGTTTAGTTGAAAATAAGAACGAAAAATTTGCAAATATCGACGAATTTTCATCAAAATTTTTATCTGTTTTCATCATGTTATAAAGTTAAAAATTTTTAAAAAAACTTATTCATAATTATGCTCAACAACAAGAGGAATAACTCGAAAATATACGTGTTTTCTATTTTTAGGGAGGGTGAGAATCATAAGGAGTAACCTTCAGAATAAATAATTTATTTAACTGGGTGGGATAGTATTATGTAGTATTATCGGATAGTTTTTGGATTTTAAATATATATAAATTAGAGTATATACAGTATTATTAGTCGTCGAATGCAGGACCTGCTTCACTATAACCCAATTTAAAAGTTGGATAGTATTGTTGTTGTTGAATTTCTATATTGTCAGTTGTAATTGTTGATTTATAGACTCTGGATAGATAAGTATCTAGATCAATTCCATTTCGTTTTCTTTCATTAGTTTGTTGTTGTTGCTGTTGTTCAGTATGACTATTACTGTGACTGAATAAAGAAGTATGGGTATGGTGTTCTTTAGGTGACATTAAAACCTTATTATTGGTCTTCTTTACTACAAAAAAGAGAATTAAAAAGACACTGTAAACAATACCATAGCCACCAGTGATAGATACTAAAAGTACCAAAAAGACATTAATCAATTCAGAAGCCTGACTTGTACGTGAATAGTATAGTATAATTTTGTTATTTTGATAGTCTATCTGGTAGGGTGATGCAATTTCCACATTTTTAAATTGACCATATATAGTTCCTGCTCTTGATTCCACAAGTGTAATATTATTGTAAATTGGACCTTTAATAGAAACCTTTAATTTGGTTTCTGGTAATATTAAAATATCACTATCAAGTGACAGATCAACATTGATCCTATTCATTGAATAAATAGTAAGATCAATTACATTGGATAATATAATCGGTATATCCAAGCAATCATCTGTTGAAAATATATTATTATTATTATTATTATTATTATTCACTAATGGATATATTCCATTTGATTGGTAAAACAAACTATTATTATAGTTATTATTATTGTTATTATTTTGGTTATATATAACTATTTTGAAATAAATGTAAAATCAAAAAATATATTAAAAATTGTATTTTTTTTAAGTTAATTTTATTTTAATGATGGATTAGTAATTTATTTAATTAAATTTTTTTATAAAAATGTGTAAAGTTATTTTGAAAATGAGTAAATTAACATACATTTGATATCGGCATTTACTATTGAAGCTATAAATAAATATAGAATTATGAATATCATAAAATAATTAAAAGTATTCATATTGTAAAATTTAAAAGTACAAGAAAAACAATTATTTAGGTTTGTTTTTATCTAGTTCATAAAAGTGAATCTAACTATGAAATAAAAAAAAAAGAAAGACAATAAGTTACAGTCTTATCCAATCAGCAAAAAAAACATAAAAATTTTTAATTAAAATAATAGAGAGTGTGTTAGTGGTTCCCACAGATTTAATAAATTATTTAACATAGATGAAAAGGCATTTAAGAAATAGATAGGGTAACATTGTTTATACAGGTGTGGAAATTGAATTTTTCTATTACAAACCCCATCTAGAGTGTTTATTTATAGTCATTCACCAGATTTAACAAAGATATAAAAGTAAATCTTTTGGTAGATATTTATTTTTTATTTTTTTTCCCTTTTGATCTCAGTTTGATCTACCTCTATTTTATTTAATTTGATAAAAAAAAAAAAAAAAAAAAATATCCAATAAAGTACAGTGGGGTTTTATCAATTGGATAGACAATTAAAAGGTATGAACAGAGATGAATTGGAGCTTTGGTAGGTCACAATGGTGTGTGGGGGAATAGAATTTGGTTTCAAATTTTGACTTTTAAAACTCTTGGAAAGGGTAAGATGACAAAGAGAGTTGGGTAATGGTTCTAATATCTGATTAAAATACTCTCCAAATGTCAGATCTACAATATTATTGGGTATAGAGTGTAGTGGCAATGGTTGATTAAAGTGATCGCCAAACCTCAGTATTTGGAGACTCTGTGGTAAAACACCCGGATCCAATGGTTGATTAAACCGAATTCCAAATGAAATTTCCTGAACTGTATCAGGAATAGATCCACTTTCCAGTCTACAGTCAAATCCATTGGGAAATGACAAGATCTGTATAGATCTTGGGATAGATCCAGGTTCAATATGGTTATCAAAAGCAGAGCCAAATGAAAGGGACTCTAACTGTGTTGGAAGATCACCTACTTTAATGTCCTGTGCAAATTGGTCACTGAGATCCAGTTGCCTCAGAGACTCTGGTAGACATCCTTGTACTAAAGGATGATTGAACTGACCACCTAATTCAAGAATTTCCAAATTCTGTGGTAATACACCTATGGATAACTCTTGATTGAAATTCTCTCCAAAATACAATTCCCTTAACTCCACTGGAAGTGTACCTGGAGAAATTGGGAAATTCCAACAATCGGAGAACACCAATTTTTCAAGTCCCTGTGGAAGTGATCCTGGTTGAAGTTCTCTCTCAAAATTCTCACCAAGGTAGAGAACCTTTAAACTCTCGGGTAAAACACCAGGTTGTAGTAATTGATTATAACAATAAAGCTTTAAAGTATGCAAATTGGTGCATGGTGAGAAAACTCCTTTTACTAGAGGAGTGTCATACTTCGAACCCATTTTCAATATTTCTAAATCTCTTGGTAATAGTGATACACCATCACTACTGAGTAAACTTCTATTAAAAGAGTTAAATTTAAGGAACCTCACTGTTGATGGTATAGACCCTGGTTGAAGATTTACATTGCCTTTAGGTAAATGAAGATACATAACACCTTCTGGTATGACATTGGCTGCAATAGGATTCTTTCCCTTCGTTTTCCTATCTCCATAAAATACCAAGTACTCTACTGTTGAAGGTATAGACCCTACAGTTAGAAGGTCCAGTATCTTACCGTTACAGCACAGTTTCTTTAGTGAGGGGACTAGTGATAGATTCCCAGAGATTATAGGATTAACACTATCCGATAGCAATGAAAGTGATTCTAAATGTGAAGGTAACCATTGTAAAGGTTGTTCGAAACTATAAGGCAACCACAAGTGTAAAAGTGTATCAGGTAACTGGTTCTTCAGTATTGGTTCATTGAAACGCGAAGAGGCAATCAAAAGTCTCTCTAAAGACTTTGGGTAGTGTCTAGGAAGTGACTTCAACTCAAATAATAGAGCCATTGATATAATATCAAATCTCTCTATGATAGTATCTAGACTATCGAGTATCTCTTGACTGTCAATCTCCAATTGATGGTATTTCAACGGTATATTCCTAACCAGTACTTTTACATCTACTGGTATAGCTAATTTTGAATTACTATTCAATCTTTGAAGTTTATGAATTGGAAAGTAACTATACCTCACATTACCCATAAATTTCCAAGTTGATTTACAAATCTGCAAGAAATTCAAAATTGACTCTTCATCACTATCAAATTCTTCCACAATCCTCTGTATTATAAAAAAGTTATTTAAAATCTTTTCATTCATCATATTATAACTCTAATAGTGAGAAAAAATTAAAAATAAAATTACAGCAAAAAACTCAAAAAAAAATTTTGTGGTGAATATGATGATATATATATAATTAATTAATTAATTGTTAGATATCTAACAATTAATTATTCAAATGACATAGGGTTTAGAATAATGGACTAAAATATAGTAATTAAAGGAATGAATAAAAGGTGGTATTTAAAAATAAGACGGTGGGGAAATTTTAATAGATTATGTAAATGGTGCAAGAGAGTGAGAATAATGAATAATGGAATACATAATGTTCCATATTCAAATTTAATTAAAGTAAGCATGGAATTTTAAATTACACCAGAATCTTCATCTTGAATATAAACTAAAGATTCTTTTTTTTTTTTTTCATTTCCCTTTCAGAAACTCCACTCCGAAGATATTTTAAATGGAAGGCAATTTACAAATAAAATTGAAATTTTTTTTCTTTTACTCTTTTTTATTATTTTTTAATTTAAATTTGAATTTGAAGTTACATCTATATTCAAATTAATCATTTTTCATACTCTAAAAATGTCTAGTCAATCACATGTAGTTCATTATGCACCTGGACACACAAGTCCAACACACAATGCATCATTTACACAAGTTGCACAAGATCTCACACCATTGACAGTAGTAGTACTAGGTGCCTCTGGTGACTTGGCCAAAAAGAAGACATACCCAGCTCTCTTTGGTCTCTATCTCAGAAACCTTCTACCAAAAAACACCATAATTTATGGTTATGCAAGATCACATATGGAATTGAATGATTTCAAAAAGAGAATATCTTCATAGTATGTAATTACCTACCTACCTATGTAAATCAAAATTCCTAGGAACATGTTAGTACTAATACCATTACCAAATTTCAGTCTAAAAGGAGATGAATCTAAAAAACAAGAATTCTTGTCCATGTGCTTTTACCACAGTGGTAAATATGATGAAAAAGCATCATATGACCAATTTAGTGAGATTTTAAAGAAATCAGAGGAGAAGTGGAACAGTACATCAGTTAACAGACTATTTTATATGGCAATTCCACCAAGTATCTTTTTGGAGGTTTCCAAAGGTATTCATGATTCATTGATTTTAAAGAGTGGAGGTTGGTCAAGAATTGTAGTTGAGAAACCATTTGGAAAGGATTTGGATTCATCTAGACATTTGGTAACCTCTCTAAAGAAATTGTTTATGGAAAAGGATCTTTTCCGTATTGACCATTATTTGGGTAAAGAGATGGTTCAGAATCTGATGGTTTTGAGATTTGCCAACAGCGTATTTGAACCATTGTGGAATAAACAACACATCTCATCTATAACTATAACATTCAAAGAGAATATCGGTACTGAAGGTAGAGGTGGATATTTTGATGAATTTGGTATCATTAGAGATGTCATGCAGAACCATCTCATGCAGGTATTGTCATTGGTTGCTATGGAGCCTCCTGTATCCATGTCTGCTGACGATATTACCAATGAGAAAGTCAGACTCCTCCGTTGTATCCAACCAGTACGTTTAGATGAAACTGTTTTTGGACAGTACTTGGGTAATGATAAAATCCCAGGATACCTCGATGACGAGGGTGTCCCAAAGGATTCAATCACACCAACCTACGCAGCAGCAGTCTTCTGGGTTAATAACCCACGTTGGAGAGGTATGCCATTTATTTTGAAATGTGGTAAAGCCTTAGATGAAAGAAAAACTGAAGTACGTATACAATTCAAAGCCCCTGAGAACTTCCTCTTTAAAGACCAAGATATCACCAGAAATGAATTGGTAATGAGAATTCAACCTGGTGAAGCAGTCTATTTGAAACTCCTAACCAAGAAACCAGGTCTTGAAAACACAATTGAACAAACTGAACTTGATCTCTCTTACAAGAACAGATTTGAGAATCTTGATCTACCAGATGCCTATGAACGTCTTATCCTTGACTCTATCAAAGGTGACCATAATCTCTTTGTTCGTGATGATGAACTAGATATTGCTTGGCAAATATTCACACCACTCTTAGAACAAATGGAGAAGAGACATCTCAAACCTGAACCTTATGAATTTGGTTCTCGTGGTCCAAAATCTGCCGATGAATTATCAAAAAGATTTGGTTTCCAAAGATCAACTGGATATAAATGGCCTGGAACTAGTAAATAAAATTTAATACACATACATGTAAAATTGGAAAACCACTATATCGAAATAATAATAATAATAATAAAATTATAATAATTTGTTTTTATAATAGTTATTAATTTACATATATATATGTTAATTTAAATATATTATTATTTTTTAATTTTTTTATCATAATAATTATTTTTATAATTATAATTATTATTATTATAATCATCTTCATTATCAAAATCTCTTTCTCTTTTCTTTGAATTATTATTCTTATTATTATTATTCTTCTTATAACTATTATTATTATTATTATTATATTTTTCGTTTTTTGATTGATATTTATCATAGTTTTTATAACCATCTCTCGATTTATAATTATTTGAATCATTTGATTTTCTATTACCATTATGTTCTTTTTTATGTTTTAATTCTTTTTTATCATGTTTTTTCTTTATATGATCCTTTTTCTTTGGTACTTTATCTCTATTGTATCTATTATTATAATTATTATTATTATAATTATGTTCGTGTGGTTTTTTACCAGTTTGATAACGACTATAGTCTCTATCATATGGTTTATCTCTATCATAATTTTGATTATCAAAATCTCTTTCTCTATCTCTCCATTGTTTCTTTCTTGCCATTCCTTTTTCTTTTTGAGATTTATTCTTTGTGAAATTAACTCTACTCTGTCTTCTCTCGCATTCGTCATTCTCAGTCTCCACCAACGTACCTAACCCTTTATATTCTGATCTCTTTAAATACTGTAAATTATTGTCATTACAAAATCTGGGAAAGTGACCAAACAAACCACACTTGTAGCATAGATAGGTTGTGCAAGTTCCAATAAAATGACCATTTTCACCACATCGATAACAAGGTTTCTCTTGATAATTATTCAACATTAAAGGACACTCAAATGTAAAATGATCATCACGATCACCACATCTTTCACATCGAATGACTTCGCTTACAAAGTATCTCTTCTCCACTGATATTCTCAATCTTTTTGAAAATGAAGATTGTCTATCTGAAGGTTTCACAAAATCATCATTCTTACTACTGACAATAGTGTTCTCTTTTAAAATAGTTTCTGTGGATTTAGTTGGTGTATTTATATATTTTTCTAAAACCTCTTCATTGTCAAGTTCACCTAAAGTAGCCTTGAGCAACAGTATATCGTTATCCCGTTCTTCCTCTTCCATCTTTTCATCATAACCTTGAAATTGCGCAAATATTTCATCTTTACTTGGTGTTTTTTCTGTATTATTTGAAATTTCTTTACCTGATATAGTAACACTACCATTACTAATACTACTAGAAATAGATAACCCTAACACCTTTGCATTGTATTCATTTTCAATTTCTTTTTGTAATGACCTACTACCAACATTTAATATTTGGTTCTTATATATAGGTTTTAGTATCTTTAATGGTGTGGTTATTATCTCTGATTTTAAAGTACTAGTGCTGGACATATTGTCCATTGTTTACAGCACTTGTATTAATTATTCTCAACTTGTTTTTCAAAAAAACAAAGAAAAAGTCCGGACGCTGCAAAATTATATGACGGTTTTAAAATTTAAATATTTTTTCATTTTATTCTTGAATATTTCAAGGAGTCAATTTGAAACCTTATATTGATCATTATTTTGGTCAAACAAAACTTTTATTTAATTACCTTCAATTAATACAATGTAAAGAATTCCAAATTCTCAAATTGTATTTAAAAATAAGAGTTCAATACAAGAGGATTTTAAAAATTATATATAATTGGCTTACAATTGAATATGACAGTTATTTTACAAAACATCAAAAAAAATTCAAATCATGATTGAAAAGATCTATTTGAACTCAAAATTTAAAATAGGAAACCAGGTAATTACTTGTTGATCATTTTGAGGAAAATTGAATTGAAATGACTTAAAATTGATATTGAAATTTTATATTTCACCTAGATACAATAGTTCATGTTTTGAAAATAAGTTTAGTATTATTTCATGTTTAAACATTAATTAAAAGACGAAAGACAAGGTCACGTTTTGTATTATAAAATGAAAAAAAATTTTTTTTTTTTTTTTAATTTTTTTTGTGATAAACAAAGTCAAATTCAGATTTATGTATGTGATTAATTTCATTGTCATTACAAAAGAATAATAATAATAAACTTTAAAAAAAAATACTCATTAAAATTTAATTTATTTATAGAAATTATTTAAAAATGTTCGAAAGTGAATGTTCAGTTAAAGGTCCAATTCAAAAACAATGTCAATCATCATGCACTAAAACATGGGAAGCCTATGAAGCTTGCTCAAAAAGAGTAGAAAAATTAGCTCACGATGAAAAAGCAAACTGTTTAGGTCAATTTTTAGAATATGTTCAATGTTTAGATAAATGTGTAGGTGTTTTCTCAGTAAATGATCATCTATAGATATTGAATAGTTAGGGGATATTACCATTTGATTTGGAGTAGTTTATATATATAAATACCTATATAGATATTAGAGTTTAGGGATATTAGAGAAAGGATATTAATATATATTCACTTTACAACATAGGTTGCTCCAAAAGTCTTTGCAGAATTAAAATAAATAGTTTACATCATCAAATAAATATATAACAGTAGTATAATATAAAAACCCAACAGGATAATATATATAAGAACAATTACAGTATTTAAATATCTAGTAAAAAAAAAAAGTAGTAGAAATCACATTTAATCAGCTAACCTAACCATCTAGGGAAAATCTAGTATTTTGTTTTTTAGAATTGTAAATTTACACATTGTTACCAAAACTGGTAAAATCATTGTACATTTAGATCAGATTCTATAAGAGTGTAGTAGTAGAGTGTTTTTATAAATTTTTAGATAGGAGATTGGTTAGTGATATCATCACCACTCTTTACCACTATTGTAACAGATGTTAGAATGAGAGGGAATGAATAAATAGAAGGGGAGGAATAGAGTATATAGACAATAAACAGATAATTAAAGAGATAAATACGAATTAGTGTGGGAATTTATTTTGTTGTTGCAATGATAAACCAACCCACTACCAAAACCCCACTCACTCTATTTTCAGTTTGTTTAAAATTTTATTAAAAACACCCCATCTAACTCTACCCCTAACACACATCTAAACAAACACACACACCTTCCCAACTCCTAAATTTAAAATATGAATCTTTTGACATCCATCATCATATAAACAGTGTAGTATTTCTTTATGTCAAAACTATCTTGAGTAATCACAATTGTGGGTGTAAAAAAAAAAGTAAAAAGTTTTTTAGTAGAGTAATATGATAAAGCCTATTATGAGATTTAGATTTCTTCTTGATCTAATCACAAAACTTTTTTATTATAAAAAGAGACAATTATTTTATTATTCATTTAATTTAAATTAATTTGTCATATTTTAAATTTTATTTTTATCTTTGTACATCAATTCACTTTACAGTTTCTATTATTAATTATTTCTAAAAACAGAAAAATATGATATTTTATAGTATTATATTGATATTATTTCTCTCTTATTTAGTAGTAAGTTTTAAACATTAAATTCTTTACTTATAAAAACTATTCAAATATTAATATAAAATATGTTTAGTTTCATAAAAAGAGATCCAATGGTATGCCACCAGGACCATTCCCTCTACCAATTATTGGTAATCTTCATCAATTGGTATGTGATTGATAAATTCATTGAAATTAAATTCCCAAAGATGAAATTAACTTTTTTTTTTTTATTTGAATTTAGGGTAAATCACCATATAAGTCATTAAAAAACTTTTCAGATAAATATGGTGGATTGACAACAGTATTTCTAGGTAGTGTACCAACTGTATTGATTAGTGATCCAGAGTTGATTAAAGATATTATAATCAACAAGAGTGATATGATACTTGACAGATACAATTCCGATTCCAGTAAGATTATTGGTGAGGAAAAGAATTTGCTATTTGCCAAAGGTCCCTATTGGAAGAAATATAGAAAAGTATTTACAGCTGCAATGACTAAAGCCAGACAATACAACATCTCATCTAGAATTGAACAACAAGCCATACAATTGAATCAACATTTTGGTAAGTATGCTGATAGTCAAGAGATTCTGAATCCACACGATTTCATTAGACGTTACTCTCTGAATGGTGTAATTGATTATTCTTTTACTGATGCTGTTGAATATGAATCTGAGACTGACCATATTGTAATTAAGGCTGCTGAGATTATGGAGGAGATTCTTGCTACTGGAAATCCACATGATTTCATTCCATTCCTAAAACCATTCTATCAAAAGAAGAGAAGTGCATTGAAGGGTGCTGTCACTCAAGTTTGGGATTACTGTATATCTGCAATCAATGTACATAGAAAGACTTTGAATTCTGATAAACCAAGAGATCTTTTGGATCTTTTGTTGATAGAAATTGAAAAATCTGAGGAAAAAGAGTTTTATACTGACGATGGTCTAAGTAAATGTCTAACTGATTTGATTGTAGCAGGTCATGAAACTGTTGCTATTACCCTTGGTTGGTTGATTATATTTATGGCTAATAACCAAGATATGCAAGAGAAATGCTATCAAGAGTTAGTTAGTGTAGTTGGTAAAGGTAAACTTCCATCACTAGCCAACAGAAACCAAACTCACTATCTCAATGCAGTCATTAAAGAAGTTATGAGAATTAGAACTGCTGCACCAATGGCTTTGCCAAGAAGTGCTGTTGAGAATATCCAAGTTGGTAACTACGTAATTCCAAAGGGTACTCAAGTTATGATGTCAGTATTCTCTTTGGCTATGGATGATAAATATTGGGATAATCCAGAACAATTTGATCCATCACGTTGGAAGGAAGGTTTCTCACCAGACTATACCTACATTCCATTTGGTGTAGGTCCAAGAATGTGTGTAGGTATGGGTGTTGCTAAAGATGAGCTCTATTATGCAGCTTCTCAAATGTTAATCAACTTTAAATGGTCATCTCCAAATGGTAAACCAATAGATGATGAAGGTATTGCTAGAATAGCTCTTGAATACAAACAATATGATATTAAAATTGACAGAAGAGTTTAAATTTGTAAACAAAAAAACAGAAATAGTTAACTATATATAACTTTATTGTATTATTTAGAATAAAATAGAATTCATTGATTGATCTAAAATTACTTTTTTAAGTATTATCTTTTTTCCTATTTTAACATAAAATTGCAAATAATTGGTATTGTATTAAATTATAATTTTTTTATTTATACACTGGGGTTGTTCATATATAGTAGGTGGTTCTTTAATTTTTATGTTAATTAATATTCATTTAATCTATTTTCTAATTGATTCATTTGATTCTCAATTTCTTTTGGTAAACGATTACCAAATTGAGAACAATATTTTCTCATACTGGAGAGATCGTTTAACCATTCGTTTTTATCAATTGAGAATAGTTCTCTGAGAGAGTCTTTAGAGATATCCAATCCATCGAGATCCAATGATTTCTTGGCGGGGATGTAACCGATAGGAGATTGCTGAGCACCTTCTTCACCTTTGGCATTACATCTCTCAAAAATCCATTTGAGAACACGAGAATTCTCACCAAAACCAGGCCAAAGGAATTTACCATTCTTATTCTTTCTAAACCAATTGACATAGAAGATCTTTGGTAATTTGGATGCATCTTTACTGTTTTGTTCCATTGATAGCCAGTGTCCGAAATAGTCACCCATATTGTATCCGCAGAATGGTAACATTGCAAATGGATCGTGTCTAAGTTGGCCTAAGGTTCCTTCAGCTGCGGCAGTTAACTCTGAGGCTGTGGAGGCTCCCATAAAGGTACCATGTTTCCAGTCAAAAGCCTGGTATACGAGAGGAATAGTAGAAGAACGTCTTCCACCAAAAATAATTGCACTGATGGGTACACCTTTTGGATCGTTCCATGAGGGATCAATCACTGGACATTGAGAGATTGGTGCTGTGAAACGACTGTTTGGATGTGCAGCTGGAATTCCACTTTGTGGACTCCATTCGTTTCCATGCCAGTCAACTGCCTTCATTGGTGGTGTGCTTAAACCTTCCCACCAAACATCGTTGTCAGAGGTCAATGCAACATTGGTGAATAGTGTGTTCTTTTTGATGGCTTCTAGAGCATTTGGATTACTGGAGCTTGAAGTTCCAGGTGCAACACCAAAGAAACCGTTCTCTGGATTGATTGCGTAGAGTCTACCGTCTTTTCCAAATTTCATCCAGCAAATGTCGTCTCCAACAGTCTCTACTTTCCAGCCTGGGATGGTGGGGGTCAGCATTGCCAAGTTAGTCTTACCGCAGGCGGAGGGGAAGGCAGCTGCAACGTATTTCTTCTCACCTGAGATCTCGTTGGTCAGACCTAGGATTAACATGTGTTCAGCAAGCCAACCATTGTCACGAGCCATCACAGAAGCGATACGCAATGAGAAACACTTCTTACCTAGTAAAGCATTTCCACCGTATCCAGAGCCATAGGAAGCAATGCTGTATTCCTCTGGATAGTGTACAATGTACTTTTTGGAGTTACAAGGCCATGCAACATCCTTTTGACCTTCTTTCAAAGGTGCACCTACAGAGTGCAGACATGGAACAAATTTATCATTTTCTTTGATACTTTTGAGAGCTTCATCTCCCATTCTTGTCATGATCTTCATGTTACAGACTACAAATGGACTGTCAGTGACTTGTACGCCTACATGTGAAATAGGACTATTGATTGGACCCATACTATATGGCATTACATACATAGTTCTACCTTTCATACACCCATCAAACAGTGGATTCAGGGTGGCTTTCATATCTTTTGGATCCTTCCAATTGTTGTTTGGACCTGCATCTACTTTGTCTTTGGTACATATAAATGTACTGGACTCCACTCTGGCAACATCTGATGGATCTGATCTAGCCAAAAAACTATTTGGTCTCTTATTGGGATTCAATTTAGTTATAAATCCTTTCTGAACTAATTCACTTGTCAATCTGTCATCATAATATACATTTCCATATTTTAATTTAATATAATTTTTTTTTTTTAATTTTGATGATTTAATTAATAGGTTGTTATTTGAGTGCTATATATGAGTGATTTGAACTTACCTTTCAAATTCCTCATTGGAACCATCACAAATATGAATTTTATCAGGTTTACAGAGTTTAGCTTGTTCTTCTACCCAGTTGATTACATTTTTATTATTGGTTTTACTCTTTAATGTATCAATACTGTAGAATCTCTTGGTGTAGTGATTCAATAGTACACTGTTATTATAGTTTTTGATAATTGCTGATTTTAACATATTTAAAACACAGTTCTAGAATACACTAGGATATGCTAGAAAATATATTGATTGAAAAAATATCTTCAAATTTTTTTAAATTAAAAAAAATAATAAAAAAAAAAAAAGAAATTTCACTTCTACAAACTATTATATCCAAAAAAAATCATAAAAGATTATTCTTTTCTACATTATTGTTTTTTTATTTCAAAAATATTTTAAATCTTTTAGTATTATTTAATTTTGATCTACCCCACCCCCTTTTTATAAAACTTTAAATAAATTTAAAGATAATTAATTAATTAAAAGTTTTTTTATTTTTTTTTTTTATAAGATTAAATTCTATTTCTGATGTAATCAATGATTCTAACTGAAAAATTAATTAATTTTTGGATTTTTTTTTTTCAAAAAATATGTCAAAAGGTGGAATTGTTACCATTGAAAACTTATCGAAATGATATCTAGCTCATTGAATATGGAAGATGATATTCATGATGATAGTGGTATGCTACCAATTATAGAGAATGATAATCAGGATGGAGTGGTATTACATATTGTTGATAATGGTAGAGATGAAGAAGATAATGATAATAATGACAATGCTATATTACTAAAGAAAATGGATAGTAGTAAGGAAAGGGATAATGATGATGGAGATGATAGAGATGATAATTTAAAATCATCATTTTCTCAAGTGGATTTAGATGGTAATGAAGAAATTGATATGATGGTACTCGAGAAGGATGTGGAGTCAAAACTGGCAAATTATATGTTATTAAGTCATTTTATAACTAGAATGGGTGATAGAATGTGGGAGTTTATAGTACCTTTGGTATTGATTTATATTACACCTTCATCTTTGGTACCTACTGCCTTGTATGGTTTGGCAACTACTTTAATTAGAATAGTATGTGGTGCTTCTGTAGGTGATATGATTGATAAGAATAGAAAGTTAATTGTCATTAGAGTAGGTATATTCGGTCAAATGGGATCAGTTTCAGTTACTGGTGTTGCATTGTACTGTCTACTGCGTCTAAAAGATAAGGTTACTGAACCCAATCCAATAGACTCTGATTTATTCTATTCACCAGATTCAACTATACTCTTTTTGGTATTACTATTGTTTGGAGCATTACATTCACTCAGCGGTCAGATTATGAATATATCAGTAGAGAGAAAATGGTTACCAGCAGTTGTAAAAAGAGATGTAGTTTTGACAAAGGTGAATTCTCAAATGAGACAGGTTGATTTGGCAACTGAGGTATTGGCACCTTTTATAGCTGGTATACTGTCAACACCTGAGATTATGGGACCTGTACATATACGTAATCTGTCAGTCCAGGCATTGTCATTTGTAATCATATTGATATTCAATTTCCTCACATTTTGGCCACAGTATTTTCTACTGGCTAGAGTCAGAGCCATTTGTAAGGAGAAGTCATTTGAGATTGACAATGTACCTGAGAAACCTGAGGAGACGGAGGATATAGATACCTATTTGGCAAATTATGAAAAACCAGTAAAACAGAAGGTACCTCTCAATGAAAGACTTGATCAGATTAAAAAGGTGATTATGGGTCAATGGAACCCCTTGACAAATATTATTAAAGGTTGGAGAATATTCCTAGACCAGAAACAAGCTAGACTTATTATTATAGCTTATGTTTGTCTGTGGTTTACTCTACTGAGTCCTCACGACCCTGTTCTGACAGCTTATCTGTCGGGTCATGGTGGATATAATAATTTAGATTTATCTCTATTTAGAGGTATAGGAGCGGTATTTGGATTGGCATCTACATTTACATTCACATGGTTTGTGTCCAAGATTGGGTTGGAGAATTCATCCATAGCCTATTTGATGGAGCAGGCTATCATGGTTTTGGCAACTGGAATTACATTTTCATTTATTCAGAGTAACAGTTGGATGAAATATCAATTTTTAGTTTTTATAGTTCTCTCAAGATGTGGGTTATACGGCTTTGAAATTTGTGAAATTAATTTTGTACAAAAATATGTTCCTGATGAAATCAGAGGTATTGTCAGTGGTGTAGAATCATCATTAACTAGTTTAAGTATGCTTATTGTATTCTTAACTAGTATCATTATCAATTCACCACAGTATTTCAGTATTCTAATTTGGTTATCTGTAGGTTTCATTCAATTAGGATTCTTCATACTTTTAATATGGAGATTCAAAAAATAAACACCTTATTGGACCCTAGAAATCATTAATAATCAAAGATGTTGGATGTATAAGTCTTATCATAATAATTAGTAAATATAAAAAGTATTTCATATTGGTAATGCAGGTGCAGATGATGATGTTGATCAGGGATTATATTGTATTGACTAAACCTACCCATTTTGGCAACCCAATAATAATTAAAACTCCTCATATGATAGTATTCATTTACCACACCAGTGAAAGAGTTTGTGAGTTTTGGGACAAAAGAATTGAAACTATTACAAATGCATACTAGTCAAAGACTCTATATCATAGCAGAACACTATTCATACACTGAAACAGATATTCAGGTTATAATCAATATAGTCTCTGGTCTTCCATTGCATGCATGTATACATACACAATATTTTTCAATGGTATGTATGTATATTTCGCAATATGTAAGTTTACTATTAATATACGTACACAATATTTTAGTAAACTAACTCTAATGATAAATTAAAAAGAAGAAAAGAAATTAAATTCTTGTTTATATATATTATCTTTACACTATTTAAATAAAAATTCAAGAATAATTATATACAACTACAAACATATGTGATTTCCACGGTTTAATTTACTGTTATTTAAATAATTTGATATCTTTTCTACAATACATCTATTAGTTGATTTAGTAAATATAATCTATCCTCAGATTCCAATTGGTCCCCGTGAGAACTACCTCTTCCAGAATCAATAAATCCTTTATCAGTGAAATAATAGGAAGTAACTTAAAATAGTCTAACACAAAACACAAGATATTTTTAATAAATCAAAAATGAATTTTTAGAAAATTGATTTAAATTTTTTTTTTAAGATTCAGATTGTTGAGAAGAATGACAGAAATGAATAGTGCTCAACCTGTTGTTGGGTATATTGGTAGAGATCAAGAACTTATAGAGTTTAAAGAATTATTGTATAAAGAGAAAATTGTAGTATTACATGGAAAAGATGGTGTTGGTAAAGAATCATTTATATCTCAACTTTTAAATCAATTTGACGAAGCTGATGATAAAGATTATCTATATGATTTTGTATT
Source organism: Tieghemostelium lacteum (assembly GCA_001606155.1). Taxonomy (NCBI): domain Eukaryota; phylum Evosea; class Eumycetozoa; order Dictyosteliales; family Raperosteliaceae; genus Tieghemostelium; species Tieghemostelium lacteum. The sequence goes on along the minus strand of LODT01000004.1, from coordinate 245,948 downwards.
GGATTTTAGTGATTTGAATTATAGTGTCCAAATTGTAAAATTTCAACTCAAACCTGTTTTACAAAAGAAGTCATTCAAAAGTATAAAGGATTTGATAATGAACTATGTTGGTAGTCGTATACTGGTCATTGTTAATAATATGACACAGTATCAAGATGCTCAGATTTATCAAGAGTTATCAGAGTACTTGCCAATTGATGAACAGTCTCTACAGAACCTGAGAGACAATGTACATATCATTTTCATAAGATCCAAAGAATTTAAAGAACTAAGTTACCTAAAACACTATGAATTGAAGAATTTGAAAACTGAAGATGATATCTTGTTGTATAAAAAGTATTTGGAATTTGAGTTGACAGATGCACAGCTTAGCCTTGCCACTAGTATTTCACAAGGTAATCCATTGGTAACTAAACACATTTCCAAGTTACTGAATGTACATAAGACTGGTGTAGACTCTCTATTGGAGAATTTCCAAGGATGTGAAGACCCTAAACTCATGGCATTGCGATTGATATACAAAGACTTTAAAGCAGGTCCTTATTTGAGACTATTCTCTATATTCTTGTGGTATAGTCATTACACTGTAAAAAGAGAGTGGATTATTAAAATTGCAAATAATGAAAATATAACCCCACATTTGGTTGAAAAATTCATTGATGCAATGGTGTATTATGGTATATGGGATTTTGAAATGAAATTCGATGTCACTCCTAAACTATTTCCACAAAGATCCACTTGTAAATTGTTTAGATCAATTATCGAGGAGAAAAAAGAATACTTTTCAGATTTCCTTATAATGTCTTATAGACTACAACCTAGTTTAGGTGTCTCCGATGATGTTTTGTACTATAGACACTTGTTCTATTACCTCTTCAGTCAAAACTATCCTGAATTTAAATTACAAAAATCTAGAATACTCATTATGTGCGCTAGAATTACAGAGTCTGCATATCTTAACCCTCAACTCGCACTAAAATATGCAAATCAGGGATTAGATTTAATCAGAGGTTCCAATACATTTATAGAATCTATTGCTCATCGGTACCTTGGTGTCATTAAAAAGAATCCACAAATTGCATTATATAATGATGCAATCAGTCACTACAGAATCTATATCAAAATGAAGGATGAATATGAAATTAAGCAACATCAAAAACCTAATGTTCTTGTTAACAATTATATTCTCAATGAAATTGGTATATGTTTTGAAAATTTGAAAATGCTGGATAAGGCTATAGAGTCACATCAACAGGCACTAGATATACTGAATATCACAGAACATGAAAAGTTTGCAGAGTATGCAGATACACTTTACTATCTAGCCAAAGTTCATTTCCAAATGAAACATTATAAAGAGACATTATACTACTGTTCACAGTCCATCAGAGTTGCTGAATTGTATGGACATGTGGTAATTGATCAATACATTTATTCTGCCAAAAGTCATTATCTATTAGGTGACCAAAAGAAAGTTAAATTCTATTTAGACAAAATTGAAAAACTCAATGACGAAATCACCTCCGCAGCACTGAAACAAACCTATCGTGACGATTTCAAAATCTTTACATCTACACACAAACCACTATCCATCATACCAGTAGCTACTAAATATATTGTAACTTCAACTCTATTACTGTCCATTGCATCTTTTGTTTTATTTAGATATTTTAAAAAATAGTTAATAAATGATGATTTTGTCACTGATTTTTTTTAAAACCCAAAAGCAATCATATAAAATAGTGTTTCTAGAAAATGGTTGGGATTAAAGAAGATAAACAAGATAAACTTATAGGTAGAGACAAAGAACTGAAAGAGATTAAAGATATTCTAGATAAAGAAAAATGTGTTGTTATTTATGGTGATGATGGTAATGGTAAAAGTAGTATGCTAAGACATATAGTTGGTATAGGTGAGGCTTTGGAATATGATAATGTATTTGAAATCTCTGATTTTGAATTTAGCCCTAAATGGATATCTAAAATTGCAAAACCTGAAGATAAATCTAAGTTTTCATCTATGAAAGATTATGTGTCTTGGTGTGAAGGAAAGTCTTTGATTATCATTAGAAATATAACCCATCACTCTGATGCTGAGATTTATGAAACTCTATCAAAACAGGTACCTTTGGACGAAGATTCCATTAAAAAAATGAGAGATGATCATCATCTTATTATATTAAGATCACAGGAATTTAAAGAACTAAAACACATTACTCACTATCATTTGAAGAATATTCAGTCTGATGATGATTGTACACTTCTATTGAAAGAGTATCTGGAAATTGAATTAACTGATACTCAATTGACACATGCCAAAAATATCACTAATGGTAACCCCTTGTTTAGTAAAATGTTATCAAGATATATTAATACTGTAAAGAAAGATGCAATTGATACTCTTTTGGAAGACCTTTATAACAATATTTTGGATGCTCAAAATGAATTGGTTAGAAGAATTATTGGTGATTTCAAGTCTGGTAAATACGCCAATTTAAGATTTCTATCTACTTTTTGTTGGTTTGGTAGTTTCTCTATGCTATTTTCATGGATTGAAAAGATTGTTGAAGGTGAATCTTTAAATACTGACGATTGCAAGATATTCTATGAGACCATGTTATATTTTGGATTCTGGAGACAGAATAAAATCAGTGGTGATGAAATTATAATTGAACCTACTAGATCAGCTTGCAAAAGAATAAGAGAGAACATTAATCAGAAATCAGAGTATCTGAATGATTTCTTAATTACAACTACATCACTGATGCCTGAAGATAGCGAACTTGAGTATTTAATATTGTCAAGACACATTTTCTACTATTTCCACAGTAAGGAATATTTCAATGAAGTTCAAAAGGCTAGAATATCACTTCACTGTGCTAGGGCATTGGAAAAGTACTATAACCAACCTTATACGGCTTTGGAAATGGCTGAAGAATGTTTGGATGTTGTCAGAGGTTCTGGTGAACTTTTGGAAAATAACGCTCACAGAATTCTTGCTGAAATTAATCTCTCACAACCAATATCAAACTTTGCACAAGCACTAATTCACTTTAGACAAGTTGTAAAGTTAGGTGATGCCTTTATAGCAAAGCATAAATTGAAGGTTAACAAATCTATGCATTCCTCCACATTACTGAAAATTGGTGGTTGTTTGGATAAATTGAAAAAGTATGATGAAGCTCTTGAAACTTTCCGTGGTGTATTGGAAATGGTAATGGATGATGAGAAATCACCTACTTATGCTACAGCACTATACTCTATCTCTAGAACTTATTTCCATTTGAATAACTATATAGAGTGTTTGCATTACTCTTCACAGAGTATCAGAGTATCCCAATTGTACAATCACTCTACCATTGATCAGTACTTGCACTCAGCCAAGTGCCATTACAAATTAGGTAATACCAAGAAATCAAATTACTTTATTAAAATGATTAATGAACTTGATGAAAAAGAATATCCACAAAAATCAATTTACTTGGAAGACTTTCACATCTATACCCAAGAAAATCCACAAGCTCTAATTTCAGCATCTACAAAATATATAGCCACATCAACAATATTAATTTCTGTTGGGTTTTTATTGTATAAATATCTAAAAAAATAAACTGTAATATTAATATTACATTTACACCCACATTTTTGTCATTTTTCTAATTGGTTTTTGAATTTTTTATTTAAACACTCAGATGACAATACAATGAATAAAGAGGAGAAAATAATTGGTAGAGAGAAAGAAATTGAGGAGATTCAATCTATTTTAAATAGAGATAAATGTATAGTTATTCATGGAGAAGATGGTACTGGAAAATCTAGTTTAGTTAGATACTATTATGAAAAATATAATTGTACATATAAATATATGTATGAATTTACTGATTTGGAGTTGGGTTGGATGTGTAATGACCAATTTTATAGTTTTCAACAACCAGAAGCAAGTCCAGGGTATATAATGAAAAAATGTGTTGGTGATAAGGTTTTGGTCGTTGTTAGAAATATAACACATCATTCTGATGCTGAAATCTATGAGGTGTTATCTAAAAAGTTACCATTAGATAAGGATTCTATACAATCAATGAATAGTAATCATCATATTATTATTATAAGATCACAGGAATTCAGAGAACTGGAGCATGTTACTCATTATCTATTGGGTAATGTTAGATCTGATGATGATTGTACTTTGTTACTGAAAGAGTATCTTGAGGTTGATTTGACTGATGCTCAGATGGAAATGGCTAAAAAGATTACACAAGGTAATCCAGTGTTTAGTAAAATGTTGGCAAGATATATGAATACTATAAAGAAAGATACAGTTGGTTATTTATTAGAGAAACTTCAATCTCATCAAGAAGTTTCTCAGAATGAACTAATTCGATTGATTTTATCTCATTTCCAAACTGATAAAGATTTCAATCTGGAGTTGATATCATACTGTTGTTGGTTTGGTCCCTATTTTTGTAATTTTAAATGGTTGTTCAAAATGTTTCCTAATGAGAAATTAGATGAATTAAAGGTATTTTCAAATACCATGGAGTATTTTGGTCTATGGAGACAGATCAAAATCACTGAAAATAGTATTAAAATTGAACCCTATAGATCTTCTGTAAAGAAAGTTAGAGAACAAATAGATAATCCCGATGTATATTTTAAAATGTGTTTAAAAATGATATCAGCCCTTCGAGCTGAATTATATGAATTCCAATATGAATGTTTATTACTTTCAAGACACGTATTCTATTATCTCAGAAGTAATGAATATAGGGATAATTTAAACAAAGCTGTAATTTTATTCATTGGTTCAAAGGTATTCGATGAGGTTTTAGAAGAACCAGATGTCAATACAAGTCTGCAATGGATTGAAGAGGCTTTACCTCTTATTAAAGGTACTGGAGATGATCACGAATTACTTATTCTCCTCAGAATTGGTGAACTTAAATCAAAACCAGATATTGCAAAATATCAAGAATCTCTAGAGCACTTTCGTCAAGTTGAACACCTAAATAAGATATACGAAGAAAAGCATAAAGACCCTGTAATAGAACCATCATCTATACTTCTAGGTATTGCTTTATGCTATGGGTGTATGAATAGAGTTGAAGAGTCAATTGAAATCCACAAACAAATCTTACAACTAAACGCTGACAATGAACAGGCACCACCTTATGGAATCTCACTTACATTCCTCTCTGATATCTACTACAATCTCAGAAATTACAGAGAATGTTTATATTATACTACTTTGGGAATAAAATTTGCTCAAAATTGTGAATTACATGATAATGTTGTAATGTCAAGGTTAATATATACCTCAGCAAAATGTCATTACCAATTGGGTAACTATGAAAAGTCAAATCAATTGATTGAAAAAATTAAAAATATGGATATAGATAGTGACAAGATTGATATGTATCTAAATATGTATGACAATTTTGTGCGACGTTCCAAAAAACCAAATCTATTAAAATATATAGTTACATCAAGCATTGTCTTAACTATAGCCTCTTTTATAGTATATAAATACTTTAAAAAATAAATAATAAACCTGATATCTTACAAACTTTTTTACCTACTTTTGTACAGATCTGTTTATTTGATATCCATATTATTATTGTTGTTATTGTTGTCTTTGTCTTTTAACTGTTTTTCTAAGGAATCTATGAGATTTTGTTTCATAATTGAATAGATTTTATCACAACCATCTATATTGAGATCAACAGCTTCGATAACTGTATTATATGATAGGTCACCAGACTGTACAAGTTGAGTGACTTGGTTGAGTGCTGGCATTTTAGCTACTAGTATATTTGTGGTATTTGGTAATGATTCTTCTTGGTAACTAGGATCTAGAAGAATTCTATCTTTAGTGCACACTGAAGAACATGATGCAACCATATCATACATTTCCACACCTGCATCAGCTAAAGCCATACTGGCAGCAGTAATAGAAGCAACCATTACATTACCATCATCATTTAACACCAAAATATAGATATCAATTACTGTTTTGGGATACTTTTCCAAACGAACTGACCCTATCAGTGCCTCTCTAATTATCAAACTTTGATCTTTCTCTTTATTATTCTCAGTATAATCATATTTATCTACGCTGCTAGAAAATGTTGTATATTTCAATTCACAATTAAATTTTGCAGCTACAAATTCCTCGGTTTTATGTGATGCTCTTGGACCGTGTACAGAACACAGTACTTTAGTTTTTTCAATTTCAATATAACATGATCCTGATGCCTGTGAAACTATACCACTTTTTAAAACTATCATAATTTCCATGTATATATGTATACATTGGGGTTAATATAGAATTTCATATTCATGAATAAACTCTAAAACCTACATATTTGCCTAAATTGTTCATCTGATCTATTGTTTCTTTGAATATCTATAGAGTTATTGTTATTTTTATTTTCGTTTTGTTCATTCTTCTGTTGTTCTTTTTTTTTTTGTATATAGAATAGTCTAAAGGAACCTCTGTTTTTATTGGATTTATAGCTCTGTAATCAATTTTCATCTTTTCGTGATTTGTTGGTATTTGCTTTAAAAAAAATTAAAAACTAAAAAATATTCTTTTGTACTGTTTAAGTAATCTTATTCTGATAGTTTATAATTATTAAAAATCTAATGTTTGTTTATAAAATTGAATCGACACATGTAATGATTTTCATTGATATTATTTTAAATTTTTTGTTACACCTCATTTTTTTTTTTAACTTTTGCTACTCAATTCAATTTCAAATATCAACTCAATTCTTGTTTAATTAATAGTTAATAATTACATTAGTATTTGTTTAAAATATTTAATTTAATTAATTAAATTTAGAAAAATCTCCTTTTTTCAATTCCTATTTTTTTAATTTTTTTTAGATTTGGCGTTAAAGATCACACCATCATATTTATAAATAGTAACATAGAGACGTAAATTCAAAGTTCAACAATAGAAAAACGACAAAAAAGTACAAATGTCGATTCATTTGTCCAATTACATTGTTATCAAAATTTTAAATAATTATTTACAGCTTGTTGAACATAGAAATGAAAACTCTTTTAAATATAAATTAGATTATCTGATATCGATGATTGATACTGTAAGATTAGTATGCAGAGAGTGGAAAGAAAAAGTCATTGGTCGTTTAAGATTACCTCTGTTGCAACTATCCAATAATAAGGAACTGGAAAGGTGTTGTAAATGTCTAATTAGCAGAGGTGTATTAGCAAGATTGACATTTTATAGTGGGTTGGATAGAGATGTGGTTAAGAAGATACCTGAACATTTTCATTCACTGATATGGTATCAAGGTATACCTAGGAACATTGACAATATAAAAGAATTTACATTTGGAGATTTATCGAGTTTAGAAGTTTTCAATCAACAGTTTAGTCAATTCAATTTCGCATTGGATAAACTAGTCATGGGACTAAAATCCAATGAGGGATTTGCAAATACAGTTCAAACTATTCTAGATAGTAATTCTAGAGGTATCAGTAGAATTCATATAGATTCAAACTCATATTCAATCTATAATCTAGAGTCACTATGTCTCCTACCTAATCTAACTAATCTTAAATTATCACAAATAATATTTGAAGGTAAGGATTAAGACCATTCGTGAATTATAGATGTTCAAATATTAACTTGCGTGTGCAATTACATAGAAAAGAGTATTGTAACATTGATAACTAAATTAAGACTATACCAACTACATTTACATAATGTAGTTTTGGTAGAGAGAATATATGACCAAAATGGTGTTGGTGATCTATACAAATCACTTTGTGTACCAAACCAAACTATACAGAGACTAAAATGGACAGTAGAGGAATATGAAGATAATAGACCAAATATAGATAATAGTATAACTAGACTTACTAAATTTTTTAAATGTCTAGTCTATGTACTGAACCACAACAAATCAATAACCTATTTGAAGATTAAAGATGCAGTCATTGAGGTACTACCTGACGACTTGGCATCTAGTTTCCCACTAGACCAGTACCCAATTCACAATGACACTATTAGAAAAGTTAAAGTACTCTCTGATGACTATTATCCAGTATATCTGGCTATAGAACCATATTGGAAATCCAAATCATCACTAGAGCAAATTAGAAATATATCAATAGAGAATTTTGAAAAGATTAGATATTATCATCCTAATTTACGACATTTCAAACAAATACTGGTTGGTGGACCTTTGAGTATACATATTCTCTCACAGGGTATCTATCCAGTTGTAAAATTACACTTGTCTTTGAATTATGAACTTTTAAAAAATTTATACCAATCACTGGCGCACTGTTCAACTATAAGACATTTGACATTAAGTATTATATTTCCACAGGGTTTAGTTACACCTAAATCTATAAGTAATCATCTCTTTCATTTGTTATATATGAATCATCCATCCCTGGAAGAGTATCTGATAAAGGACACTGGATTGTGTTCAACGGAATGGGATCCATTGGAACTCTTAAATAGTGTCTCTGTAAATAGAACTCTGAAAATTTTCACCACACACACAATTATTGATAGACAATCTCAAAAATTTCTGTTATCAGTATTGATTAAAGGAATCATTCAATTATTATCCAATAATCATACATTGGAACAAATCACTATACCGTCAGTTCCTTTAGAGATTGATGTACTTTCTCAACAACTTCTAAGTCAACTCTCAAATGCTCTGAAATCTAATTCTACCATTAGAATCATTAGATTTTCATCAATAGAGTCAAGGACATTATTTAATATATTTAAAGATCATAGGATATTAACTAATATTAATGTACTTTAAACTTTATATAAATTACAATATGAAAAATTTGTACAGTAATTAGTGTGTTGATAGCTTTATTTAAAGATATTCTTTACTAGTTTTACAATAGAACTTGATGATGATTTTGAATGTTTTCCATCATAATGTACACCATCTCTAATATAGGTATTTACTAATTCAATAGAGGATACCAATGAAAATGGTGATTTGGGTTGAGGTGGTTCTTTGAATGTGGAATGATAGGATATTACAGTAAGTAAACTATTGGATTCATGTAAATGTTCAAACACATTAGTACCAGATGGATGTCCAAGTTCGGGTAAATCTAAATGCAATGTTTGTAAATAAGGATGTTGAGCAATTTCTTGTGACAATGTTTCACTCTGTTTTACATCCAAGTTCAGATCTAATTTCAAAAAGTTTAGAGATCTATTTTCCTTAAGGAATTTAGATAATGAAGATGGAGATGATTCCTTGCATTGTACAACCAATCTTCTAATTTTACTAACACCATTAGAATTTGATTCCAATATTCCATTTAGGAATTCAACAGATCCAACAACCTCTAAATTTTCAATAAACTCTAGTGCCAACCAATTAACTGAATCTTGTGATTTTATATCCTCACAGGTGATTGTGAGTCTCTTTAAATGTGGTTTTTTACTAACCAATGTCAATAACTTGTTCATTTGTTCTACAGTTTTAATATATACAACCAATTCCTCTAGTACTGTACTGGAATTTAGAATTTCCAATGCCAATTCCACATCATTTTCAGATAGTGTTACCAATCTTTTCAGTGTCAGAATTTGGTTATTGAAGATATTGGCCTGAAGTGGAGTATCACCAATATTCACATCTAAAATTTCCAATTGATTAGGTTTATAGGTAGACAAAAACTGATGTACAGTAGTAAGATGTTCCTCCTCAGTGAGTCTATTGACATGTACTGTTAATCTCTTTACTGTGTCTTTGACAGCCTCTAAAATCTTTAGAAGATAAGGTACCTGATTTCTAGTACCTACTGTGATATCTAGTTCTTCAACAGCAACAAATTGTGCAGCACGGTCTAAATCCATATCTAAACAACACTTTTTCACAGAGTACTTGATTTTTTTAACTTTTGGATAATAGGTTTCACTGATTGGAATGGTATTGACAAAATTACCAACAGATATAAAATCTTCTTTTAAATGTAGTTCTTCTACATCCATTGTATATTTTTTCAATTCATCCATTGCATTATTGAATGGTTGTGATACTAAATTACAATCGATAACTTTAATCTTTTTCAAAAGACAGGCTTTGTTTTGCAATTGTTTACTAACTTTAGAAGTCAACTTTGCCTTCTCACTATCAAATACCAATTTATTACAATAATTTTCAGATAATTCATCAAACATTGCCTTATTGATCAAAGATAGTGATAACTTGTATTTTACAGGGAGGTAGTTGTCCACTAGTAAATGTCTAATTATTTTTTTGATGACATGATTTGGAAAATCTTTACTACTAGTGGTTGCTGATGTTGTTGTAGTTGATGACATGTTTAATCAGTTAAAGACAAATTTGATTTTTAAAAAAAAAAAGTAATCAAAAAATAATTATCCACATGACATTAATCCGTTCAATGAACATCTATTTATTCATTGAATATTTTTTTTAGTTTTCCTAAAACAGAATGAAGTCTTTTGTTTTCTGTGAATGGTTGTGATTTTGGGTTAAACATTGAAGTTTTTGGATACTTATTGCTTTGTTGTTCTTGTAGGGGCTCAAAGTAAATTCCATTTCTAATGTATATTGATTTCATTTAATCTACAACAAAATAACAATATAAGGGATGTTGTGGTGGATATTCCATTTGTACAGTGTGACTGGGTGCTATTTGGGGTCAAATAAAGTTTAGATTTATTTAAATATATAGATTAAGATATTTAAATGGTTCAAATAAGAAAATATGTACATTTTAAAAGTGTGGGATATCATTGAGACGAGTTTGTAAATCAAATAAATCCAATGGGATAGTGACTGGAATACCAACAGGAACACCACCAGGAACACCATTAAATAAATCTGAACTTGGGATTTGTAAAGTATATTGAGCCATTCCAGCTTGGTTACAAGCAGGTGTGGGGTTTCCGCTTACCGTGATACCAAAACCTGATATTTGGTTTGCATTTAAGGTCCACCCATTTATTGTATTTCTGGTGTCAAGGTGAAGTGGGGCGGTACCAAATGAAATAATTTGTTCAGGATTGGTTCCTGGAAAACCTCTTCTATAGAACAACATTAAAGCCTGAAATGTATTATTATTATTATTATTACGACGACTCCAAATCGAAACACTTATTACCATTTGGATGGTAGTATTTGGGTTTAAATACTGGAGAGCCTTAGTATGCAGAGATTGAAGAGTTTGAGCATAACCAACATCAACAACAAGAGTGGGAAATGGAATTCCAAAAACATTGGCTTGTCGACCACCTCTATTCCTTGGGACTATTGATTGATTAGGTTGATAGGAAGCATTGATTGGGGCTGCTGTTCCTGTATTAAAATTTATTCTGGATGAACCAGTAATTCTACAAGTGTCATACACTTGATGATTGTCTGTAATTCTTCTGGTGATCCAATTTGAGGTTTCTTCATGAATTATTGAAACAAATTCATAAATTTTTATATTACCATCTTCAAAAAATACCTTAACCTTTGTATCACCCAATAATCTATCTACATTTTTTATAAATTCATCAAAACCAACATCTGTTTCAATAATATAACCATTATTGCTTTCATTCTCCTCTCTTCTAAAATCTTTCTCATATTGCTAAAAACCTATATTAATATAATGTCAAAATATAACATCTTTTTTAAAATAGACTTACAAGTCTCAACTGGTTAATCTTAGTCCTCCATGTATTAATTTTACGTTTAAGTGGGACATTAACTATTGTTAAAGATTTAATTTGGGATATATTATTCATCTTTAAAAATTAAATTTTTTTTAAAATGATTTAATGATAAAAGACTATTTATTAATAATAAAATAACTTATATTTTTGAAATATTTATATGAAAAATCTATTTTATTTTTTTAAGGTTTAAAACATCCCTATTCTAGCTAGATTGAACAATATCTAAAACCCTGTTAAATGCTCTTACTTTGGTAGAGTTTTATTCAAGATTATATGTATAGTTATTTTTATACTTCATGCAATAAGTCAATATCAACGAAGATAATTATATTAAAATGATTCATTTTCTTCTTTATTATTTTCATCATTTACAGGATCATTGTCATTATTGATGTTTGTTTGGTTTAATTCTTTTGTTTGCTTCGCCTCTTGAATATTTTGGGTAGATTCAGTATCTACAATATTTTCATTATCTTCTAAAACCTGGTTTTTAATATATTCTTGATCATTTTGTTCTAACTGACTCTTTTGATTAGTGTTATCTTCAGGCTTTAATATTTCCTCTGAGGTTTCTACATTCCCATTCTCAATTGGTTCAACTTCTTGAGAATCATCTTTGGTTTGAGATTGGTTGTTGTCTTGTTCTTGTGTTGATTGCTCCTCATCCTCTTTATGTGCTTCATTATTCGTTATATGCTGGTCATCTTTCTCAACGTCATGTGCTATAGTTCCAGGTTGATTGTCCTGTTGTTGTTCACCATCTTTATGCACCCCATTATTAGTTATTTGTTGATTTCCATTTTCATCATTAGGTTGTTCAACATTTAATTGTTTCTCATGTTGAGGTGTAATTTCTTCTGTATTTTCATTATTTTGATTAGATACATTACTACTGGTAATAGGTGGTGAATGAATATTATTTGGGCTATTGTTACTACTTGTATCATAATCATCAAGAGTTAGAGTTGAATCAGAATATATTTTCAGTAGAGGCCATGTTAATGGTTTTAGATCAATTTGAGATGTTTGATCACCGCCATCAGTGTTGATATTACAAATTAGATTAAAGCATCTAACTATAAATGGTAGAAAATCGTCAACTAACATCCTACAGAACCCCAAAAATACCTGATCTTGTGTGATTGTAAATGATGATTGATTATAGAATGATTGTACACCACTGATTATAGTTATCAGAATATCCTTTAATTTTAAAGTTATCTGATCTTTCAGTGACAATGGTAAACATTCTTTAAGTTCATTAAATGATTTTAAAAATGAGTTCATTAGAATTGCCAATGGTGGATGTCCAAGTAAATTCATTGGTGGTGATATAAAACTACTACTATTACTACTACTACTATTACTACTACTAGTTACTTTTGGTTGTGGAAATTTATAACTTTTTAAAGATTCTAGAAAATGATGTGTTGATACTGTTAATTGTGATTGAAAATTATTGAATATCTGTTTTTCAAATATAGGTTGTAAAAGCCCTCTAAAGTCTATTCCAACTCTAGATAATGACATTGAAAAATACATAGAATTCTCTAGAATATAATGTATTGATGTTCCTTCTTTTATTAATGCCAAATTCCTTTAAGAGTGAACTATTAGTATTTACAATATCATTAAATCAAAATAAATAATTACTAACATTTCCAAATTACTAATATATAAATTTACTTTATGTTGTACCCAACTGTATAATATCATGTCATCTAAGTTATTTTCATCTTCAGCTTCATTTGAGAAGATTGCTGTAAATTGTGTAATAACATCAAATATATTGGTTCTACAATTATCTGTTAATTTTGTTAACTACAAAGTAGTCGTTAGTATCCTCTTTAGTGTAATATATCTATACATAACTTACATAAGAAGGCATATTTGAATCATTAATTGATTTCAATTGATTCATAAACCATTGTTCTCTACAATATAAAAACAATATCTTTAATTCATTTTCTTTGTACATGGATAGCTTTCTTAGATATCCTATTGTTTTAATACAGTCAGTCAACGATGTATTTCCACTGAGGAACTGTTGTAAATTACTTATTAGAGATAACCTAATCTCTTGTATTTCGTTCATCTGTTATATATAAATGTTAAAGGGGTTCTATTCACCTATTTATTGTAATGAGTATACATACAATGACATCCACAATCTTAACAGAGGGGAATTGTTTAACTAATTTCTTTGCAAAAGCTTCTAACTGAAGTGCTTCTTCATAGTAGGCACTCTTTACACATGTATCCATCAGTTGAGGTATCTCTAAAAGATCTAAAAGTGTAGGGAAATTATCAAGTAGATTCTTTACTGATTTCCTATTATCACTGAGGTTATGTGATTCTTTTGAAAACTTTTCACAACTATTGGATATCTCTGGTAAGTGATCTAATAATGATACGATTTCATTAGATATCACATTTATCTGTGATTAAGAGATATGTATATACATATAACTATATTAGATTTTTCTTGTATAAAAAGATATGATATAAAGTAATCATAAATGTAATTACATTTTTGTTGGTGTTATTGATGGTTGTGTAGTTTTGTATAAATAACTTATAGTTATCTAATGCTAAACTTTTCATTTCATTTTCTATATTGGTTTTCTTTTCTTTAAGTATTGCTGGTTCCTTTAGAATCTTTTCATAAGAGTATTCATTTATGTCACCATGTTGGTAGGTATGAAGGGGATTGTCTTTTTCCTTCATTGTAAAAGTATTCTTTTGTTTTTTTTTTAATAAAACTTAAGTTTAAAAAAAATGATGTGAATTTCAAATTTTAATATAAATAAAACTTCTAAAAGTTTTAAATAAATTATAAATATAAGTATTTCAATTAACTCAATTTGTATTATCTTAAAAATTTTTTTTAAGAATACATTGTGATTTTTATTAATTACTGAAATAACAAAAAATAATAAACCATTTATTTATGAAAAACAAATAAAATAATTATAAAATCAAGAATTGATTGAAAAAGGTAAATGATCTATGCAATGAAAGAGAATTGAACCTGAATCATTATATTCATTTAATGAGATAAATTCAAAGTTATAATTTAAAAAAAATGAATATATATTAAAATATTGATATATCCTATTAATTCTTATGATGATTTTATTAGCATTACTCTTAAATACAATAATAAAAATATTGAAATGATATTAATAAAAAAGAGTGGTTTTCGTTATTGGCGATCTACCTATGCTACTCTCGATTGTCTAACTATTTACCACTCTTTAAAATTATACTTACTTGAAAATTATTTTGAAAAAAAAACATTAAATACCTTTTATAAAAGAAGATTAAAATAAATATACCATACTTAATATCTATAACCAAGTTGAATACTGAAAGGTTTTTAGATATTAATTAAACCATTCTAGGGTGATTTCAATTAAAAAGTTAATGTTCAAAACCAATCATCAATTGTCCAACAGTTCCTCTATTGCTATATAATGAAAAATTTTTCAGTGATTACAATGAAAATAAAATGGAATTTAGATTATGATTATTTGATAATTGTGTCTCAATACTAAATATTTTAAATGATCTAAAATAATTTCATCATTAGTTATGCTCGTAGAAAAAAGAGTTTTAATTTAGAATTTTATAATTTCAAAGTGAACAAAATTAATTTTTTTTTTTTAATTTTCATTTTTCATTGTTCAAAGTTCGTGTAATGGAAGACCAAGACTCCATCAGACAGAATATTGAAGATATAAAGCAGTATGTATACTATTATAGTGAACTACCTAACTTAAACTAATATATTGTTAATAGGGAATTAAAAGATAACCAAGGAAAGCATTATGATGAAATTGGTTTATTATTTAACCTGCTTAGAAATATATTAAGTGTGGCTGATGATATGACTAAAGAAGAGAAGGATTGTTTTAGAGAGACTTTAGAACGTTTAAAATCACCAAGTATAAAAAAGAAAAACAATGAAGCAATTGAAATTGGACTTTTAGAGATTGATTATTACATTATTCAAAAGAATTACTCTGCAGCTGAGAAACAATGTGAAATATTAATTCAGAAATTTAGAACACCTCTTGTCTTTTATCTTAAACATCTGTCAATTTTAAGTGTGTATAGTAAAAATTATTCAGAGTATGTATATTAAACATGTGTTTGATTTTATAAAGATATCACTAACTTCTTAAAACAAGTTATTTTAAGTATTTAGATAACTACAAGAACAAGTTTAATAGAAACAATAATTTTTGGAGAGAGGTATTAATGCAGTTGATTGAAATTGGTAACAATGAAAATAATATAACTTCAATGGTATATCATTACAACAAGGCAATGGCAATTGACCATATAATATCTATAAGTCTGTACAGTTATACCTCGGAATTTGAAGGTTTTAAAGATGAATTTGACTATTTGAAACAGTTAATGGCAGAGACTACAGAGAAACTGGATGCAATTACCAAATGGGATTTCATTCAGCGAATGGAATTCTATTCTGGTATTGTTGCTGATATTGTCAATAGTGTATTTAATGATACTATTGAGAATCCACAAAAGAGATATCTCAATGCTCTTTGTATTCAGCAAACTAATAAAGGTGAAGACCCACAAATCATCTCAGAGATTCTAAAACAGTTGTACCAGTCTGTAAGTGCCAATAGAAAATCACAAGAGACATTGATAACTGAAGCAAGAGATATCATTAAACAACTAGATCTCTCTAAATTCCATATACCACAAATTCCACAATTTCTCAAGGATGTCAGTCTACTAAATGGCTCATCATCATCATTTCAGTTATCGAATATATTTAGAAAGTATATTCAAGAACTTGACATAAAGATTCTCTTTGATTCTTTGGATTTTCAAAAATATATATATAATCTACAATTTCACTGGAAACACTGGAAGTCCTATGTCTTCTTTATTGATCTTCTAAAATCCGGTCTGTTCTCTCTTGAGAAATTTAGTATATTCCATTTGCTACTGTTCTCTATAACCGTTCAATCAGAGACCAGCTTATATGCACAACAGTTAAAGTGGCAGTCTGCAGCAAAGGAGGATGATAATGATGTTTGCAAACTCACAGATTCTGGTGTAGAGGTTGTTATTGATGCATATCAGAGATCACCTTATATTGCATCATCTACACATTGGGTTGTATGGAATAGCTTGATGCATGAAACTTTCCCTGCAAGATACCCTTCACATAATACCCTACAGTTATCTAAAATTAAAGAGTTCTTTACTAAATTAGTCAATGGTGATGATAGACTACATCCATTGACTCTTTTGGAACTTGGTTGTAAGTTACCAGAGATATATGATTTGGTAGCTAATAACGAAACTATAAAGAGGTTTGGTGGTAATGCTCTAAAGTCATCGTTATATCAATTCAATCAAAATGATACACAAATCAAACTCTTCCAAAAGGTACTGGAGGAGGGTCAGAATGGAAATGTACCTCTTCCTGAAATGGCATTGGCAGGTGTCAATCTCTCAACCTATTATGAGAATAAGAAAGACTATAGAATGGCTATAGAGTGTATACAGAATATAAACACACCAATAACCAATTTGAGATATGCTAAATTGTGTCTGGACACTGTCAATCAGAATATGACCAATACACGTTACAAGGAATCACATTTTAAAAACCTTCTCAAACAGATGGGTACTAAACTAAAGTTGTGTGAGAATGTTAACAGTGTTGAGGATTTGGCACCTTATTTTACTGCTACCGGTGTAAATTTAGAAGATGAGCTCTACAAATATGAAAATCAAACTCAACAACTCAAACAGGAACATTTAAATCTTCAATCTACTCTCTCTATGACACCTAGTAAACCCAAAGCCCCTTATAGCTATTCATTTGATAATAGTACTTCTGATAGACACTCTTTAGGATTTTCTAGTTCATTTAGCAATATAACATTTGGAAAATCACCAATTCATACTCCAATTAAATTTAGTAACAATAATAATAATTCAATACCTTCATCTCCATTTCAAACACCTTTGAAGATGGATAGTTTACTAAGTGCTTTGGAGACTACAACTACTTCAACACCTACAGAAACAAAAACTACAACTACTACAACCACTACTACAAGTTCAACTTCTCAACCAACCCCTATAAAGGAAGTTGAAAAAGTAAATGTATTTGATGAAGGTGAGAATATAGAATCTTTCAAGCAATCTTTCTTGGATAGAAGAAACAGAAGAAATAAGGAATTGGAAGAATTAAAGAACCAAAGATCTGTTTATTCTAGTGAGTTACAGAGTCTATTTGATAAAGGTTTATCTAGAATTTCAATAACTTGTGATGAATTGGCTGGTTTAGACATCAATATTGATTTACCATCAAAAGAATCACATCAATCAATTATGGAAAGATTATCAACTAAACCAACACTACCACCACAAGCATCACCATCACCATCTCCATCCACTAATACGTTATCAACTAGTCAACAAAACCTCACTACATTATTTACAAATAATGTACAATCTGCATTCACAACCAATGTGGTTAAACAAACTCAAACAACTACCACAACAACAAATGTAAATCAAGTCCCTATAAATATTTTCTCTGTGCCCACAACACCAACTACAACTACAAATGCAGTTGTACCAACTACTCCTACAACAACAGTAGTACCTCCTTTATCTAATTTATTTGTACCTACAACACCTCCAACAACAGTGGTATCAAAACCTTTAACTTCAGAAACCACACCTACACCAACAATATCAACACCATCATTAACAAAACCTACTTCAACATTAGTAACTCCAGTATTAGCAACCCCCACCTCTACTATTGCAATTTCCACACCTACACAAATAATAACAACACCTACAATAGTAGAAGAAGAAGAAAAACCAAAAGTAGAATATACATTTGAACAATATTTGAACAAGAGTATAAATGTTCAATATATTAAAAAATCATTGGTTAAATATGATATTGATATTGATATTGATGTTGATGAACTCAAGAAAGAAGGAAAGAGTATTTCTGAAATTAAAAATTTGATTCTTGGATTGATAGCTGAAAAGAAATACAAAACACCTGATGATAATACCATTGACGTAGAAACTTCAACTACCATTGCTGATTTAGGATCAACTCTCAATAACTTTAAAAATTTATTTGATATTAGCACACAATCAACAACTATAAATGCAACATCTACCACAACCACCAAAGAAGAAGTTAAAAATACTACTTCACCAATAGAAAAACAACATATTACTCCATCAACAACTACAACTTCAACATCAACAACCAAAGTTGAGGAACCAGTTTCCTCTCTACCTCTTCCTGGTAAATTTGTATTTGGTTCAAATACTTTTACTACCAATATTTTTGGAAACACTACTGCCCCAACCAGTTCTTTTGGTAGCTCTACACCTTCAACAAGTGCTTTTGGTAGTTCTACACCTTCAACAAGTGCTTTTGGTAGCTCTACTCCATCAACCAGTGCTTTTGGTAGCTCTACACCTTCAACAAGTGCTTTTGGTAGTTCTACGCCATTAACAAGTGCTTTTGGTAGTTCTACACCTTCAACAAGTGCTTTTGGTAGTTCTACTCCATCAACCAGTGCTTTTGGTAGTTCTACTCCATCAACCAGTGCTTTTGGTAGTTTTACCCCATCAGCTAGTGCTTTTGGTAGTTCTACTCCATCAACCAGTGCTTTTGGTAGCTCTAATCTATCAACTAGTGCTTTTGGTAGCTCTACTCCGTCAACAAGTGTATTTGGTAGTTCTACTCCGTCAACTAGTGTATTTGGAGGTGCACCAAAGTCAATATTTGGTTCATCAAACAGTGTTTTTGGAAAAACATCAACAGAGACACCACTTACATTCGGAACAATTACCCAAGCATCCACATCATCAAGTGTATTTGGTAATCCAGTACCTCCTGTAACCTCAGCATTTGGTACTCCAGTTCCACCAGTTCCTTCAGTTTTTGGTAGTACTCCAAAACCATCTGCAAACACAGAAAAATCACCAACTAATACACCAGAACCAAGTACTAATATATTTGCTTCTAGTGGTCAATCCAATATATTTGGTAGTGGTACTAATTTGTTTGGAGGTTCTGCTGTAAAGTCAGATCCATCAAAATTAGTAAATGCTTTTGGAACTTCAGAGGAAAAGCAACTCAAACCTTCAGAATCAAAACCAGAGGTAGATGATAAAAAAGAAGAAACTAAACCTCCAACAGAAACAGAAACCAAAATAGAATCTGAAATCACAAAAGAAGATTTATCTGAGAAAAAGGATAAAAAAGAAGACACAACTACTACAGAAACTGAAAACAAAAATACACAATCTCAAAAAGAAGAGATTTCATCTATAAAATTTAAGAATGAGGAATCTGTTAGTGATGATTCTGAAGTTGATGATGAAGATGATGACGAAAATGAAGAAGAAGAGGAGGAGGAAGATGACGAAGAAGAAAATGAAAATCAGCAATCAATCAGCGTCGAATATGAAAATGATGAATCTGAAGAAGAACATGAAAGCAACAATGCTAGTTCAGAAGAGGAAGATGAAGAAGAAGAAATAAAAGAAAAAAAACCAGTTACATTTGGATTTGGTTCAATAACACCAGAGGAATTATCTAAAGCTAACAATGCATCAACCACGGACTCTTCTTCAACAGGATTCACATATACCAAATCTAGCAATTCAGTTTTTGGTGCTTCGGATACTGTATCTCAACCAACATCTATATTTGGGCAACCAACTAGTAGTTCAGTATTTGGACAACCATCTGGTACTAGTACATCTTCAATATTTAGTCAATCGTCTGGCACTTCAGTATTTGGACAACCATCTGGTACTTCAGCAAGTAATAGTACTTCAATATTTGGGCAACCATCTGGTGGTTCAGCAAATAATAGTACTTCAATATTTGGGCAATCATCAAGCACTTCAATATTTGGACAACCATCTGGTAGTTCAGCAAGTAATAGTACCTCCATATTTGGACAATCATCAAGTACATCAACAGGACAGAAAACTAGTGCTTCCGGTACTGTATCTCAACAAACTTCTGTATTTGGACAACCAACTAGTCCAAAAGCTGAAGTATCACCATCTGGTACTAGTTCAATTGAACAAACATCGAGTGGAACAACTGTATCTAAGCAATCTGATACACCAAACACATTATTTGATAAACCACCAACAGTTTCAAATAATGAATCTGACTATGTTTCCAAAAATTCAGATGTCATAACATCACAAGATACTGCCACTGAAACATCTACAATAGATGTTTCCAAAAACTCAGTTGTCACAACAACACAGGAGGTTACCACCACTGAAACATCTACAATAGATGTTTCCAATAACTCAGATGTCACATCACAAGATACCACCACTGAAACATCTACAATAGATGTTTCCAATAACTCAGATGTCACAACAACACAGGAGGTTACCACCACTGAAACATCTACAATAGATGTTTCCAAAAATTCAGATGTCACAACATCACAAGATACCACCACTGAAACATCTACAATAGATATTTCCAATAACTCAGCTGTCACAACAACACAGGAGGTTACTACCACTGAATCATCCACATTAGATATTTCCAATAATAGTGATTTGATAGTTGGAGAAGAAAACACAGAAACACAATCACCAAAAACAGATACTATAGTCAAAGAAAAAGAAACACAGGATAATATAATAGAACAAACAAGTGAGGTATCTACTACAATATCAACACCTACAACTACAGAGAATATAGTTAAAACGGATGAAACTAAAAATACAGAAATACCAACATCTCCTACACTATCCTCTGCTACAAATTCATCATCTCAAATTACAACTTCTTTATTTGGTACCTCCACAAACCCTACAACTTCACCAAATACAACTTCTATATTTGGTGCCTCAACTAACCCTACAACTTCACCAATTACAACCTCTTTATTTGATACCTCAACAAACTCTCCAACTTCACTAATCACCTCTCTTTTTGGTACCACAGCAATTTCAGAAACTGCAACTAAAACCTTAAGATTTGATCTATTTGGAAAACCCATTGAGGATAATAATGAAAGTGAAGATGAAAATACTGATGACTCAATTAAATTAAAATCTGATAACAGTGAGGAATCAAAAAGCAGCGATGAATCTGAAAACAGTGGCGAATCCGATGAACCTGAAGAATCCAGTGATGAAGAATCCAATGAATCTGAAGAGTCTGACACCGAAGACTCAAGTTTTAAAAAAGACTCTGAAATTACTGATGATTCAATTCAATCTGATAACGAGGAAGAGGATGAAAAAGAAGAAAATGAAGAAGAGAAAAAAGAAGATGAAAATTCAACTAAAAAACCAGTGTTATTTAGCTTTGGAACAATTACACCAATTGATCTTTCAAATAGTACAAAAGATAGCAATACCATACCCTCCACCTCAAATCCACAAACAACATCAGTTTTTGATCAACCAACACCATCAATCTTTGCTTCATCGAATAATACATCATCAGTATTTGGTGTATCATCAGTATTTGGTACAAGTTTACCAGCTCAAAAACCCTCATCTATCTTTGCGCCAACCAGCTTCACTATAAATAATACAATTGGAAGCAACATTCAATCAGTATTTTCAAATTCTACTACACCCAAAAGCACTGATAAAACAACTGAAGAATAATAGTCAATAAAATTATAATATATCTTTATTAAAAACTATTTCTGATAAATTTATATGAATATTTTCTGTTGGATGGCACTTTTAAAAATCCATTGGTATTATAATCTTCAATTTTAAAATTATATGTCTTTTGAAGGCATAATACTTTCAAGGTTTGGTTTTTTTTTACACTTTGGAATAAAGAATAGTGGTTTTTGTATTCTAAACTTAGTATTAAGGTTTCCAAGTATTTCATTTGATAAAGAGCTTCAAAGTCATTCTCTGAGATATTGTTAACAGAGATCCATAGTTTTCGTATTTTTAGTGAAGAAGATACCATGAAGTCATGTAACACCTTATCCAAGGAAATGTTGATATTTAGTTTTTCTAATCTTTTAAAATTAGCAGGTTGAAAGAGTTTTTCAAAAAGTTTCTTATTATAATATATAATGTTTAGGCGAGTAGTTAACTTTGAGTAAGCTTTTAGAGCATCATCTATGATATCCAACTTAAGGTGATGTGGAAAGGTGCATACACCTTGTATTAGTTGTTTTCTGTTGGTCTGATGATCTGGTATCGACTTCATAAATTCTTTGTTGTATTTATACAACAATTTGGCAGATGAATAATCGATGTTCCTGTCGAATTCAAAATTGAATTTGATTAACTCTATGGATTTTGAGTTATTTGATATTATCGTTTTGATTATACTCTCTAATTTATCACTTTCAATGCTTGAGCCTGTGTTATGTTGGCTGTAATTATAAAACGCTACTTTTTTCAATTTGTAACAGTTTTCCAATAAATATAATATATATTCAAAGATACTTCTATTATGATATATATTTAGTGTAGTAAGATTCTGCATTTCTCTTGTAGTGATATATTTAAATGCATAGATAATGGATAGGGATGACAGTTGATAGTAAATTGATTCACCGCATTTATAACCAAATTTATCAAAATCATCAAATCGTAAATAGTGGAAACCCAATTGTAATAGTGACCACTGGTTTGTGCTGATTGCGCACCAATTACTAGATAAACCATAAATACAATCTAAATTTTTCAAAATTTTGCAAGTCTCCTTAAAGAATGATTTGGAAACCATTGCATATTTTAGAAGAAGAGTGGGACACCATTGAGTACTAATTCCTAGAGAAGCTCTTATTGAAAACTTTAAGATATTATTGATTAAAGTGTGGGGTATATATGGTACATTAACAAGAGTTTTCTCATAGTCTATCCCGAGTTGATGAACATATTGGAAACCGGTGAGTTTAGAGTCATTTAGAAACTCTAAAACTTTGATTCCCTCGTACCTGATGGCAACCAATAGAGACTCTTTTTCTAGTTTACCAGTGATTGATTTAAAACCATGGAGTATATTATCTCTAAGATTAGTTGATATAGTATCCAATGGTTTAAAATACCGAATGATATCCAGTTTTTGGTCAGTTGGCATGTATGAGAAAGTCAATCTATCAACTGAAAGATAGGCAAGATCATGGTAACATTCAATTAGGTCTTGTCCAGACAATGATGGGAGTAAACTGTGTATTATTTCTGAATGATCTTTAAAAGGAACTGATTGTACCATTATCTCAAAGAATTTATGATAAATTTCTTTGGGGTTTTGTAAATTGTGTAGTAGTGGGATAACATCTTTATAAAAGATACTAATACTTTCACTGAATATTTTAGTTTCCAATAAAGACTTTATATAGATATCCAGTGGAATTAGTGATTTCAATTTCATAAGGATTTTTATGTATAATTTGACTGTTGAAGGCTTCATTGATTTGGTATATTCACAAAGTATAGTTGATACACAATGATCTATATTTGGTTTTTTGGCCTCAATATAAAGTTTTAAAACTGTTAAAATGAGCATTGGTATTGTAGTAGGTGATCCCAAACTCTTTTGAAGGAGTTGAAGGAATGTAAATGATTCAGTGTCAGTCTGAGTGAAGTTTACAACTATTTCATGGTTTAATGTGACATTTATGGCTTTGGATTGTATACTTCTCAAATATGATGTCATTGTATTTTTATAGATATCAAATAGTTGAGATTGAGTGATATTACTATCAGAGATTGTGGATAACTTTTGCTTAAATCTCAATAGTGTAAGATGCAGATGATCATCTTTAACATGAAATCTACTGATATTGTCGTTTATCTCATTAGCCATACCAACCAAAAAGGAATCAGCTTCCGTTTTCATTAAGTACTCCAAGAGATAAATTCTGTGTTCTGATGATCTACTTGATAACTTTATGATTTTTTCATGTTGATTTTGATAGTTTCCATTGCTAACCATTAGAGTGTATATAGATGTGTGACTTATTAATCTATTTAGGGATCTACAAGCAAATATACTTCCATCAGTAATGAATCTATCTAATAGTTCATCGAATTTACTTATTGTTAACTCTGGATTAGATATCAATACAGTTACCATAAGGTCTCTAGGGAATGTAGTAGTTACATCATCCTTTTGGTTTTCTACATTTATCTTTAAATATTCATTCAAAAGATAGTCAAGGAGATCCATGTGTCTCTTTTCAGAGAGCTTGCCATGAATTGAAATGAGATTGTTCAACAATAAAATGATATTGGGATCATTTTGTTTTAGTTGATCAATTGTACCGAGATATCCATAGATAATTTCAATATTATCTCTTATTATTTGGTTTGGAAGGATAGAGTTAATCAAACCAATGGTATAGGCATAATCAATACCTGAATTCAGATTCTTCAACCAATACCCAAATATATTTTCACATTCTTTTTCGATCAAATCTTTACCATAGTGATGCTTTAACACTGTAATTTCATCTGATAAAGTGTCAATAGCAAATGCCCTCTTTTGTTCTGTTCCACGATATTTAAATGTAATTTTTAATTCCATATACTTGAAAATAGAAGGTATCAATTGAATGTAGTAATCTCGAAGTGATTGGATTTCTTGTTCACTTAGGCAATTTAATACCACAAAACATAGAACCCTTATAAAGTAGTCAATATTTTCTACTTTTTGTTTACTAATATTATCATTACTTAAAATCACCAATTCCAAGATAGATTTAACGAAATCCGATGTCAATTTTGTTGGTAATTCTGTTTGATCAATATCATCATTTCCCAAAATATTTTTATAGAATTGTTTTGTATTACCTATATGGGCCATTACAACTGTTGTTGCCATTTTAATAATGTTTTCTTTAATAATGTGCAAATTACTTTCATTATCTGCAGAGTGATTTAGCACTAACTTGAGGGCCTAAGAATATACACTGTGAGTTAACATTTATAATTATATTGGGGTTGGTTTTTGAACTTACATTTACTAGTGAAGGTAGTGGAAGAAGATAATAGTGTTTGAAATAATAGCCATAGTTATTATCATATTTTTGATTAAACAGTAGAGAGATTAATGGGTAGTCCATAGATTGTAACATTTTTAAAAGTACTCCATTTTTATACCATAAATTTAAGTTATTTGGAAGGGATAGTGCTAAATTCAGTTTAATAAACTTTGATTGATTGTTTTTATCTTCAATGTATTCATCTATCCAATGAAGTGTCCTTGAAATAAAGAAATGATTTACTAGTTTGGGTACTAAAAAATTAAAGATTATAATTATTTGGGGGATAATACTATCTACATTTTGGTGATCATGAGTATCTATCCATTCCAAAAGTTCATTCAATTTTATATTATATTCTTTGGGGTTTTTACAATCAAATCGGTTAAATTGTTTTAGAAAATCCATTTAATTTTGATGATAATATTTCACAAATAAAAAAAAATGATTAAAAAAACTTACAAAGTACTTTATTTAATTTTCGAAAATTTATTTTTATACTGTATTTTCATAGACCATTGCTCAAATTATGTTAATACTCAAATCCAATATTTGAATAATTAACAACAATGGAGACTGTGTTGTTCATTGATACTTCAGCCAAATGAGATACAATTTCAATGATAGTATCACTTGAAACCAAAATTGGTTTTTTTAACTCAATTAATAGCCCATTTAAATTGTTGATATTATCAAAACAATATATATAAAAGACGTAGAGGACAATTATTTATATTCAAAAAGATTTTACATAAAAACTATTTAAATTCAACATGAATGTTTTATGTTTTTCATTTTTATTGGAAATGAATGAAAGTGACAAAAAGAAAACCACAGAATTTGTGAGTGCAAAGGGATCTGCAATTAGAATATCTAATGAAACATTTGAAATGGCTGAAAATAAGATAAAATCAATACCAGATAAAGAGATACAAGAATTTATAATAACATCAAAGAAAACTACATCATTAAAGAGACAAAGAGATGACGATGATGATATTAAAGAAGTGAATAGCCCTATTGATCAAATGAATACCGAAGATGATATAAACGACTATCAAGATCAAAAAGGAAATACAGAACAACAGAGTGATACTAAAAAATTTAATTCAGATAATAAAATTAAAACTGGTTTTGTTACAGGAAATGGCTCTTTAATTAAAGTTCACAAAGATATATTAAATAAGTCACATACTCTAGCTTATGAATCAAATGTAGATGATAAAGATCTAGAGAAATATAATCTAGATATTATTGAACAACCAGTAAAGAAATTCTAGAATTTCTAAATATATAAACAAAAGATAGATAAATATGTACATACAACAAAACAAAGAGAGTAATATACCATTTCAACTTTACAAATAAATTTATTGTTTTTCATTAATTTGGTAGAGATGAATTAAACAGTCACTTGAACATGTAATTACCTAATAATGTAATAGATAATAAAGGAAAGTTATTAGTAAATCAAATGAATTCAATATTTAAATGAATATAATACATACTCTATTTGTTTTTAGATTCCATTTTAAACCTTCAATTGAACCTAGATGAACTCTCTTGCAGTAGATTTTAGATTTTTTAGATACATCATAGACTACAACCCAACCATTTTGTGTAACTGATAGAATCTTTGCTGAGAATTTATCATTGGAATTTAGGAGAAATGTTAGATAGGTGACAGTATGCCATTCACCAATATCATCTGTTGAATCAAAAACTGCAATTTCAACCCACTTTGAAGTGTCATTGAGATTGGTTGTATCCCAAACTCTAACTGTTTTATCATCAGCACATGTCGCTAATAAGGTTTGTTGTGAGGATACCTGTTGCCAATCTATACATGTAACTGCTGTTGTATGTCCTCTTAAAGGATCTCTCAACTCTCTTCTAGTTTCTATATCCCAAATTTTAGTAGTCTGATCTTCTGAACATGTTGATATCAAATTACTATTTGTAGGGTGGAATTTCAGTGACCATATCTCAGCAAACTTATTAATAGATCCAAATCTTAGATCTTGGTCACCTTTTATAGGTTCATGTGCCAAATGGTCCCAAACCACCTCAAATTTAGTTCCCCCACAGTGTCTGTACAATCTCAGTCTACCACCAGTTGTACCCAATGCCAATGTCTTGTAACTTGAATCCCATTGTATACATGTGATACCATCGCTGTCTATACCCTCATACAGAGTATCTTTCGTACCATCTGCAATGGTATATATCACCAATGCACCTGTAATCAATCCAATTAGAATATAGCTATCATCATGCCCCCATACCAGAGATCTAATAGGTAACCCATCAAAAGATTGACAATGAACAGGGTCATGTCTATCTAAAGACCATATCAATAGATTCCCTAGGAAATCACCACATGCAAACCTTGTTGCATCACTATTAAAGTCTAGACCACAACACGTAATCTGGTGATAAAATAACTGATAATTCTCAATATCTAACCTATCATCGGTTTCCCTAGGTTTCATATCAGATAGATATAACGAATGTATTCCAGATTCATCAAACACCCATACTCTACTATTCATAACTGCCCATTTCAGTGAATATACAACTCCATGTTTACCCTGCCATTTTGCATGCAATTTGTCACCTTTATAAAAGAACAATTCCGAGTTACTTGAAGGTACAATAAATTCATTAGACTCTTCGCAATCAGAGAATAGTATATCTTTAATCAATCCTGAACCTTTACAATTTACATCTAGTATAATATCGATATTTTGTGAATAGATATCGAGTACCTGCACTTGTCTACCTCTTGTAACTGCTATATTGCCATTAAACAATCTCTGACATACTATACTTTCAGGACCACTACTAGAAATTCTAGTAATTTCGGTAAACTTATCATCATCACTATTCAACTGTAACTTTATAATATTAATGAAAGGACCGTCTTCTACAATAGTACCAGTAACTGACATTGTTCTATCATGAGAATAACCTTGTTTACCAACATTTTGTTGAATTACCGACATTGCATTCTGACCAATCATCTCTGAGAAAAAGTATAATGACTCTGAGATCTCTGAATGTAACTTAAACTCTACATCACCACTTTCAATATCAAAATGTACATTTACAATTGAAATCTTACAATTGCCATGCTCACTAGACACAGAAAGTCTTCTAGTAAGTATCTTTCCATTACTGATAAGGCTATTTTCTACTCTTGTGCTATCATCCATTGACATGTGCATAATCTTATTCTGATGTACACCAGGTATTGTAAAAGTAGCTTTTACACACCAATTATGATCCCACAGTGCAATTTCACCACTATATGAAGCACTTATATAAAGGTGTTGGTTGATAAACCATACTGGAATATCTGACTTTAAAGTATCACCAACTAATGATTTCATAGCTCTGAATCTTAGTAGACATGTTATAGCATCACTGTGTAACAGTTGATATCCTATTCTACACTTTGACTTTATATTCCAATGTACAATAGCAGCACCTATAGGTACTGTCAACAAATACTCCTTTTTCTCATTAACTATTGACTCGTTTATCTGGTTACTAAAATTATCTCCAAATTCAAATGGCAAACAGGATATATATCTAGATGATCCAATTCCAAATGAATTTATAATATTTAGATAGTTATCTGACATGAATTACACTAATCTCTACATATGTATTTTTGATTTTATAAATAAATAAAAAAAAATTAAAAAAATTAAAATTAATTGAAATTCATCATGAGTCATAATGAATATGTAGTTGTCAAAGTTAAATATTTATAATTTAATAGAACTATATTCCTTTATTTTAAGTTGTAAATAAACTTTTTTAAGTTTATATGGTTATATAGGTTGAGGATATAATTCGTCTGTTCTAGGTTGCTCTCTAGTTTTAGGTTTTTGAGGTGTTTTTGGAGGATCTAGATCCCTTGGCATTGAGGGGTCATTTCCAGGTATTTCATCAGGAAATGGTGGTATAGGATCTTTTGGTGGTTGTGGGTTAACATCTCTAGGATCTATAGGTCTAGGATCAAAATCTCTTTGTTTTTTTTCTACATTATCTTTTTTAATTGTATAATAACGTTTATCTATTTGAATAGATAGTATTGGGAAAAAATTATTTGTTTTTGTTGATGAATTCACATATTGTAATGTTCTATTCCCAATACTTTTTCCAATTATTGTCTTAAAATTATTTAGTAACATAATACCACACTATAGGGGAGGTAAAAATTAAAATAAAAATTTTTTTTTGACTTTTCAAGTTCATAAAATTTCCTTTTAAGTATTTATTTTATAATATTCCATTAAATTGGTTTAGCTTGAGCTCGCCAATTGATCATATCATGATAAATTATTGTGTTGGGAATAAACACTACCTTATGTGTTAAAAAAAAAAGAAATAAAAATAATTATATAGATTTTTCTTTGTGTTTGACACTGTGGTTTGGTGTGGTGGGTTTTAATATTTTTACTGTTTGGGTGATGAATAGAATAATAATAGATATGCCAGACAAACTAAAAAATTAATAAATTATCTCTAACTTACAAATTTTTTGAACTTTAAAATTAAGATTAACAATAGTCTTGTTTTACGGAAAATTATTCACTTATTTTAATTGATATTATATTAGATAATTAATTTGAGTTTTAAGGATAACTAAAATAGTATTAATAGTAATAATATGAAGCTAATATTGTTAGGATTGATTGTATTAATTGGAGTACATGCCGTAGTAGCCGGAAAATGTTCTATTAGAGGTATTCCAGATGATGCTGTATGTAAAGATAGATCAGGATGTAGATATCCTTTGATTTGTAATGCACAAGGTATTTGTTCACAGTACAAGAAACATGGTGACTCTTGTCAGAGTTCAGAGGAATGTGGTGACTATCATTCTGAAATGTCATGTGTAGGTGGCCAATGTGCTCTTGAAGGTATTTTCAATGACCAGTGTAATTCATCAGCTCCATGTAAACCAGGTTTAGTTTGTAACAGTATGAGTATTTGTGTGTTTGAAAATGACCAATGTTCAAGTTCTTCACAGTGTCCATTTGGAAAGTATTGCGATGGTCAGTCATGTCAAAGTACCAAATCAGCTGGAGATAGTTGTGATAACTCCGAGCAATGTTCATGTCAAAATACCTGTGTAGACTCTAAATGTGTGCCTAAATGGGCTACTAAATCAAACCAAGGTTGTACATCCTCTGAAGAATGTAACATATTTTCAGGTGCTACTTGTGATGGTTTAAATCATGTATGCAGACCATCCAACAGAATTGGCGAGAGTTGTTATGTAGATGGAGATTGTCAAGGTGGTACATGTCTATGTGATGGTTCCAAAACAGTTTGTTATGGTCCCAATACAACTATGCCACAGTCTGTTGACAATTGTAAAGAACAATATCAGGCATTCACAACATGCATGGAAGACAAACAATGTACCAGAGTCAACCCAATAACATGTCATGAATGTTTCAAATTAAAAGAATGCTATGAAGGATCATGTTTTGCAAAGTTCAATCTAGACCCACACCGATCTACCTACTATAAGAAACTCTCTTGTCCAACCATTCTAAAATCAGTTGATACCAAACCAGGTAGTAATAATAATGATAATGAAGTTCAAAGAGAGAATGGTGAATTAGGAAATGAACAATCTTCATCTTCAGCTACATTATTAAATGTTTCAGTACTATCTATAATTTCATTTTTACTTTGCATATTTTAAATAAAAAAATTATTATAAATTAAAAGTTGAATCCAACTAAGGAAAAAAAAAAGAATTTGATATTTATTATAATTTTAATCTTGTTATATGAAATAATTATTATTAAAATTGAATTGACATGTCAATTAATAAAAAATAAAAATGATTTTCCATTATTATTTTTGTTGGTATAGGAGGTAAATGTGATTATTTAAAAAAAAAAAAAGGATTATATGATTTTAAAGTTGAATTATGGTGTGTAGCTATATTAATATTATAATTATTTAAACTACTACTCTAACAGATCTAGGTATAACTTCACAGAAAAATGGAGTTGCACCTTTTAATTCACCATCAATATCTATAATTTCTTCATCAATTTGATCCTCCAATTCAGATAAAATGGTATTACATTCTGTTTTAAGAATCTCGAGTGGATTCTTTACATGGTCTTTACCAGCTTTAATGGCAGCTCTAATTCTTTTTTTCTCTTTTCTCAATCTCTTCTTTCTCTCTTTATCCTTCTTGAATGGAGTAATAGAGAATCTTTTTACTTGCTTATATATTACATAATTTAGTTCAGTGTGGGTACCATCGTATACCTTAGTGAAGATATTCATGAGATCAAATGTTTTGTGTGACTTTATCAGGAGAAGATCAAATAAACCGTCGTTTAATTTGGCTTTTGGTGCCATCTTCATTCCTTTGGCAGCACCTTGAATGTTATTTACAATGGCTAGACAGAATTCATCCTCTAGTGCAGTTACTTCTCCGTTGGCATCTTCATATTCTACACGAGCTAGAATCTTTTGTCCTTTAAATAGTTCAAATAGAGCAGCTGTTGTATAACGTACTGCTTTACCCATCCAACGCATTTTCTCTGCGGTTATGTTAATCTTAGAACCCAGACCCCAGTGAATAGAGTTGAAACTATAAAAAACTTCAGGTTGTTCAGCAACTTCATTGGTATTGGTAGTTGTATTGGCTAGTTGAATTTGTTGTTGTGAAGCAAATTCCATCAATGCATCAGGTCTGATTTGTTTCATTGCCATTATTGACTTTCTACCAGCTTCCTGACTGGAAGAGAGACTAATTTGTTCTTCTTCATTAGCTACAGTTAAATGACCATATTTTTTCTTTAACATTTGAAATTCTGTTTTTCTTCTATTGCATTCTTGGGCCAAACTATCCTTTTTAATTACAGTAACTTTGGCAATATCGATAGGTACTGTCAACCCATTAACCACACGTTCACATTGATATTTAATGGAAATTTTACCTTGTAACTCCAATACAAAACTATTTCCAGTACCAGCAGGGATACAAGCTAGAACAAATTTATCTCTACTTTCTGGATCTCTTTTCATTATGCCATTGATAGCTTCGTGAATGGTACCATCGCCACCAACTAGACAAACTACATCTATTTCTGAGATATCAATAGTCCTACATAAATCTTCTGCATGACCTTTATATTCTGTGGGTATAGATTGTACTGATATATGGTGAGCTTCAAAATACTTTTTAGCTTCAGACATTATCTTTTCTCCAACTTTACTACCACTGTGTGGATTATATATAATGACTACATTGGAAACTTTAATACGTTGTACTCTGGATGGTTCTAAAAATGATGGATGACTTAAAACTGAGGTATTATCGGAGTTGTGTGAGATTTCATCGACAAACTGTTCTTTATCATGGTCCAGTTGCTCAGACCAAGATCTTCTAGAACCCAAACCTCCGCCTTGTGGGTCTATACCTGAAGCTGTAGAATCTAAAATTGTACTATCGGTAGAAGTATTACTACTTGATCTAGATTTATAACTACTGCTGCTACTACTATTGGTACTATCCATTCTTTCCAATTGTGGTTGTTGTAAACTTTGTGTACGACGATGACTATTATTAATATCGATTGAAGGTGTATTTGAACCGCTGCTCAATTGTGGAGGTGTGTGACTATTGGAATTTAGTGAAATATCATAATCGGATGTGGATGGTGTTGTGGTGGTTGTTATGGTGGCTGTGGAAATGGATGATACAGAGGTACTACTAGGACTCAAACTGAGACTAGAAATATTATTACTGCTCGATATATTGCTGTTTTTGTTTCTATTTATTTCATTAAATGCTGATTCACAACTTTGAGACTTGGCTAATTTCCTCTTTGATTTCTTAATTGAGTCATTGGTGCCTCCATTGCTACTACTACCACCTGTTTTTTTATCTTTGTTTAATGAAAATAATTGACTGAATACTTTAGACATTGTTTTTTCTGTGATATATATATTATTTGGTAAATAAAGTTTCTAAAATATTGATCAAAATTTTGGTAATTAGTTTCTTTGTGTTATTTTTTAGTTTTTATTTGAATTGCCAATTTGAGAATTGAACAAAACAGAGCTAGTATGGTTTTTTTTTTAAATAAAAAATTATAATAATATTTACAATAGTGAATTTTAAATAATAGATCTTTGAAATACAAAGTATAAATATAATACTTGAATGAATAATAATAATATTGTTTTTAAAAAAATTATAAATAGTAAATGAAATTAAAATTTCCAATTGTCAACATGTTTTGATAATTGTTTTATATTGTCGTCAAATTTATATAAAATGCGGTATTAATGGGATGAAAACTTATATCTATAGATATTCAAAACAATCTTTTGCTATCATAAATTAATTTTTAAATTTTTAAAACACACTATAAAAAAGGGGTATATGCAATGGAAAGACAAGTTTCACTTTAAAAAAAAAAAAATTCATATTTAAAAAAATCTAACAAAACAAACACATTTAAACAACACCACACAAGTCACATAAAACAATATAAGGTATTGAAAAAAGTCATGTTTACTTTTTTATTTCCAAGTTACTCGAGATTTTGTGTTGTTCTATAATGTTATAATTTAATGTATTGATGCTATTGCTAATTTTTAAAAGAGGATATTTAAAGGGTGTGGAGGGGGTGATAGGAACAATGGTGGAAGTACAATTATTTTATATTTTTATTTATAAATATATAGATGTAAATAGGGTGTGACAGATAACACAAGTTATTCTAAGATTTGTTTTAAAACTAAAAAAAAAAAAATAAATTTAAAGAAAAAAAAATAAAAAAGGTCTCCTCTTCTTTGTTTTAAGTCCATCTAATAGTGTTCTCTACATGCATTATAATGAAGGATAGATGTCGTATTGACAACATTAAAGAATTTCCTATTTTGGAATTCATTTTTAAAAAAAAAAATTAAAAAAAAATTTTTTAGTTGTTTTGGTGGCGAATTATAGCAATAGAACGACGATTGACATGGTATGACATAATAAATGTGTAGTTGGGGGCAATATCGATATATTGCAATATATTACCATCATTTTTTTTTTCAGTTGATTAAGAAATCGAATCAATTGGATTAATTTTAAATTTCTGACCCGCTCTACATTTTTTTTTTTTAATAACATTGAAATTTCACACTTTACTTACTGAATCATTGCAACATGATAATCAATATTCTTTTGTAAAAAAACACAAACTCTAAAATATTATTACAAAATGAAATAGAAAATTACAAATAATTGTAATAACAAAAAGTAATGAAAAATAGATAGATTTTTTTTTTCTGTTTTTTGTGTAGACAAATATTTGAAAATTTTTTTTTTGAATTATAATTACCTTTTTTATGAAAAGTTTAATAAATAAAATAAATATTATTACTATACGGTATTAATTGGTATATTTATGCTATGGTATAATAGATAATAGATCTTGATTAGTTTTACTATTTTTTTAATCTATTATTAAATGTGATGGTATTGAGATGGATGGTATATATCTAATATTTAAATTTATAAATAAAAAAATTTGTTGTTAATTTTTATTTATTTATTTAAATAAATAGAAATTGGTGAAATTATTATTTAATATTGGAAAATAAAAAATGTAGGGATTAGGAAAGAGGTTTTTAAAACAAACAATTGAACAATAACGTTTTGTCAAAATTCTATATACCGAGTTTGAGGTGAGAATTTTTTGATTTATTGACAACTATAACAATGGTGTACATTGAAAAAAATTCTAGAACCTCCCAAAATTTTATTTTTACCTTTTTTTAGAAATTCAGGACCACTTCGAAGGTTATTTGTGCAATTGCTTGACGAAGCTTTTCAATTGTTCTTTGTGCTTCCTGAGTTTTCTCTGAATCTAAATGATTACTTGTTTTTTGTTTGTTTTATAATTATTTTTAAATTAAATCTAAATTAAATATAATTAAATATAATTTTAACCTGGTTTTATACAAACCAAAACTAATAAACCTCTTTTTATCATTGTGATGTGTTTGATGTGTTCTATATGATTTTTACATGTTGCTTGATGATGTGATTTTCAAAAATATCATTGTGGTAATGTGGGGTGAGATTTTTTAATTTAAGTTTTTTTTTGTTCACAGTTCTAAAATTAATTCTCTAAATTGCAAGTGAGATTCCAACGTTGATCAAACATTTGATCTTTAAAACTATCTATTTCTTTTTGAAATTCATCATTTGATTTAGAATATCATCTTCCTCATCTTGGTTTAGAGTTATATTATCATTAGTGGTTGGTGATGTATTTGGAATGTTACTAACTATATTAACAATCTCCTCTCTATATAAATGACTTTTATCAACTCCACTGTTACCACTACTATTACCACCATTAGTAGCTTGATCTACTACAAGTTTAATCTTAAATTTCTTTTTAAGATCTTTTATATTAGACAACATGGATTGTTTAGAATCCAATGAACTAAAAGTCACTAATGCCATACTATATTTAGACTCTGTTGTAGATCTTTCTATAACTGAAATTGATTCTACTGTACCAAAGGATGTGAATATATCATTCAAATGGTCTATTGTATAATTAAGTTTACCTCTCCATTTAATTGAGATGGTATTATCTTGTGGCTGCTGTTGTTGTTTAATATTAGATTTCTTAGGTATTGGTGTATGACTATATAACTCTTTTATAAAATCTTCTTTAAATTTCATATTTTGAAACTCTACATTCTTTTTCATTCTGTCATCTTGTTCTTTTCTTTTCTTGAATTTGTCTTCACGATCCTGAAGATCCACTTTCATTCGTTTTCTATTTTCATCCATTGCAGCATCTTTAGCTAACCTATCTCTAACCAATTTCAATTGTGAATCTAAAAATGATCTTTTTTCCTGATTCAATAGTGTCTGTTGTGCTTTTGATATCTTTTCAAACATTACAACAGCCTCCTCGGACTTATTCTTATCAGGATGATACTTTTTTGCCAACTTTCTGTAGGCAACTTGAATTTGGTTTTCTGTTGCATCTTCTTCAATCAGTAATACCTGATACCAGTTTTCAATTTCAGAAGAGTTTGACATACTTCTATTCCCTGATTTCTAATAATAAAAAAAAATTTTAAAAAAAGTTATTTCATTTTAAATTGCATTTTCATAAATAAAATTTTATTAAATGAAGGATTAAATGTTTAAAAAATCTTAATAAAGTCATAGAGAGAAATAATTATTCCAATAATCTAAATAAACCTATTCTTATAAAATCAAAAGATATTTTATTTTTTTTTTTTTTAATTTAATTTTTTGATCAAAAAATCACAACCACTTCAGATTTCGAAAAAAGTTCTTCCTGTGAATTTGTGAAGTTTTTTTTTTTCATTTCAATCAACGTACTTGGTTGTGTGGGGAAATACATATAAAATATAAAACAATATTAATAATTACAACATGTCAGCAAAATACCACTCAAATTACAGAAAATTGAATTCATCAGGGGACCAAATTAGTCAATATAATAGAAGTGATAGTGATATTGTAGGTATATTTTAGTTTGTTGGTAACATTGAAATAGTATGATACTAATATTGGTGATATTAGGTTGTTATCTATTACACATCTAATAATAGTCCGGTTTTAGATGAAATTAAATCTGATGTTAATTCATTACCACAAATATTTCCACCAAATGTTCACTTTTTTGAAGTAAACAAAAGTATAGGAGACAATGAGATGGATCCAGAATGTAGTAATATAAATACAGTTCCAGCATTTAAAGTTTTTAAAGATTATCAAACTTTTGAATCACCTGCATATGTAGTTGAAGACACATCACCTATTAATACACTGGTGTCGTATATAAACACATTACTATAGAAATACCAAAACACTAATAAAACTCCATGTACAAAAGTCTCTAACAATCATTCACTTGTTGAATATTCTCAAATTATAACAAACAGAAAAAAAAAAAAATACAATTTTATTTTTTATTTTATTTTTGGAATTTCGACTTGGCATTTGGTGTGTGTTACAGTTGAATGTGAAATTATTGAATATTATAGAGATGGATGATTTAGAGAGAATAGAACTAGAGTCACAGATATGCAATGAGTTAGAGAATTTTATAGGTGTTGGTGAAAAGACACTTGCAGAATTTATCATTCACTTGGCAGGTGAACATCCAACATTACAAGCATTCAATAAGGCATTGGTTGACAATGGCGCTGAGTTTCCAGAGTCTCTATCAGCACATTTATTCAATTTAATTACAAAGATGAATCCTTCCATTCTCAATAAAAAGAAGAAAGAGTCGGAATGGGAGAACGAAGATGACAAATACAAAAAACAACAGAAACTGCATTTACAATCTAATTCAAATTATAATAATAACAGTAACAATAATAAATATTTGTCAGGTTTGTCAATTCCAAATTCTACAGAATTCTCACAAGGGAGGGTTATGGAGGTTCCTTTAGAATCTGAAGCTTATAAAGAGAAACATAAGAAACAGTTAGAAATGGAAGAGAAGGAATTTGAAGAGCATTTAAAAAAGAAGGCAATGGATAATAGAAATAGACCTTCATATGATGATAGACAGAATAACAGTAATGATAGATATAATAGTAATAATAGGAATGAGTTGGAATTATATAGAATATATAGTGGTAAAATTAGGAATATATTAGATTATGGTTGTTTTGTCTCTATTGATTCTATTAGAAAAGATGGATTTGTTCATATATCTCAGATTGGAAGTTCAAGAGGAAAAGTTAAGAGTGCTACTGAATTAGTTAAACATAATCAAAATGTAAAGGTAAAGGTATTGTCAATTGTTGGTACAAAGATTAGTCTTTCAATGAAAGATGTGGATCAGGAGACCGGAAGAGACTTGAACCCACAACAGAATAATATAGGATCTGGTAGTGGAGGTAGAGATGATAATAGATATAATCCATCTAAACCTACAAATCCCAATTCAAATCTAAAGAGAGGTCATGATGACGAACAAGATGAAAGAGATTCAAAGAAATCAAGAAAGAAGATATCTTCACCTGACAGATGGACTTATAAACAATTAATGGCATCTAATACACTTGATATCAAAGCCCTGCCAAACTACGACGAAGATATCGGTCTTGTAAGTGAAGATGTCGATGCATCCAATCAAGAAGATGTCGAAATTGAGAGAAATGAAATTGAACCGGTATTTCTTAAAGGCACCAGAGCCAACATGCAAGCACTTTCACCTATAAAAATTGTAAAGAATCCCAATGGATCTCTACAAAGAGCTGCAGCAGCTCAGGCTGAATTTGCAAAAGAGAGAATAGAAGAACGTATACAAGATCGTAACGAAATGCTCGATGAGATACCAAAAGATCTCAATCAGGCTTGGTTAGATCCCATGGCTGACCCAAGTGTGCGTATTATAGCACAAGAGGTTAGATCCATTGCAGCAGCAGCTTCTAGCTTTGAAATGCCAGAATGGAAAAAAACCACACAAGGGGGTCAACACACTTCCTATGGAAAAACTTCGACAAAATCTATGAAAGAACAGAGAGAATCTCTGCCTATTTTTCCATTGAGAGAGGCATTTTTGCAAGCTGTACATGATAATCAGCTACTGGTGGTCATTGGTGAGACTGGGTCAGGAAAAACAACACAAATGACACAGTACCTCGCTGAGGCTGGTTATGGGACTAAAGGAAGAATAGGTTGCACACAACCAAGAAGAGTAGCTGCAATGTCAGTTGCAAAGAGAGTTTCAGAGGAATTTGGTTGTAATCTAGGTCAGGAAGTAGGTTATGCTATTCGTTTTGAAGATTGTACAAGTCAGGAGACAGTCATAAAGTACATGACTGATGGTATATTACTTAGAGAGTGTCTACTGGACCCTAATTTAAGTAGTTATTCTTGTATAATTTTAGATGAGGCACATGAAAGAACTATTAATACCGATGTTCTTTTTGGTCTACTCAAACAGACACTTAAAAGACGACCTGAACTACGTATTCTAATTACATCAGCTACATTGGAGGCTCAGAAATTCTCACAGTATTTTATGAACAGTCAATTGTTTATCATTCCTGGTAGAACTTTTCCAGTGGATATTAGATATACAAAAGAACCTGAAACTGATTATTTGGATGCTGCTTTAATTACTGTTATGCAAATTCATTTGACAGAACCTCCAGGCGATATTCTACTGTTTCTTACAGGTCAAGAAGAGATTGATACCTCTTGTCAGATTCTCTATGAACGTATGAAAGCACTTGGTAAACAGGTACCCGAACTCATTATCCTACCAGTTTACTCTGCTCTACCTAGTGAGATGCAAACTAAAATCTTTGAACCTGCTCCACCAGGATCTAGAAAAGTTGTTATCGCAACCAATATTGCAGAGACTTCTCTAACAATCGACGGTATATTCTATGTAATCGACCCTGGATTCTCTAAACAGAAATGCTTTAATGCCAAAAATGGTATGGATTCTCTTGTTGTGGCTCCAATCTCACAAGCAGCTGCCAAACAACGTGCTGGTAGAGCTGGTCGTACAGGTCCTGGAAAATGTTATAGACTATACACTGAATCGGCATTCAAGAATGAAATGCTGCCTTCTTCAATTCCAGAAATACAAAGAACCAATTTGGGTAACACTGTACTGACGCTCAAGGCAATGGGAATCAACGATTTACTAAATTTTGATTTTATGGATCCACCTCCAGTTCAGACTTTAGTTGCTGCAATGGAACAACTATTTTATCTAGGTGCTTTAGATGAAGAAGGTTTCCTAACGAGATTAGGAAGAAAAATGGCAGAGTTTCCATTAGATCCCCCATTGTCAAAAATGTTGATTGCCAGTGTGGATTTTGGATGTAGTGATGAGATTCTGACTATAGTTGCAATGATATCAGTACAAAATATCTTTTATAGACCAAAAGATAAACAGACACAGGCAGATTCGAAAAAGGCAAAGTTTTTCCAACCTGAAGGGGACCATCTAACTCTTCTAACAGTTTATGAACAATGGAAGGCAAGTAAATTCAGTAATCCTTGGTGTTTTGAGAATTTTGTTCATGCTAGATCTTTACGTCGTGCACAAGATGTTCGTAAACAGTTGATTACTATTATGGATAGATATAAATTAGATATACTCAGCTGTGGTAGAAATTTTGTAAAAATACAGAAGGCTATTACTTCAGGTTTCTTTGTTAATGCCTCGAAAAAAGATCCAAATGAGGGTTACAAGACACTGATTGAAGGTCAACCTGTGTATATTCATCCTTCTTCTACTCTCTTTAATAGGGCTCCAGATTGGGTAATCTATCATGAACTGGTACTTACCACTAAAGAGTATATGAGAGAAGTTATTGCTATTGATCCTAAATGGCTACCTGAATTGGCACCAAATTACTTTGCTGTTGCTGATCCAACTAAAATCTCAAAGAGAAAGAAAAAAGAAAAGATTGAACCTCTATATGATAAATATGCTACTGATCAAAATGCATGGAGACTTTCAAGAAGAAAGGGTTAATGTCTTACTATTTGTAAATAAAAATTTGTTTTTTTATTCGTGTGATCTTGAAAGGTTTTGAATTTTCTTTACAGAATTTGAGTATCTTTTCTTTTTATAAATAGTGTAGGAAATGGATGCAACAACTACAGCTCCAAAACCTACGCAACCAATGATAATTCCTGCTAATTGAGCTTTTGTCAGACCCTTTTTATCCTGATTGTTACATATTGAGTTTTCTTTGTCTGATGCGGGTTTGGTATCAACTAGAATTGAAAAATCAGGATCGATTAGAACTGATTCGCTATAATGTGGAATATTGATTCCGATGGATGTTTGGGATACTGTGGAGTTTGATACAATAGTATTCAATACTATATTACTAATTGGTTGAATTCTATTATCTATAATACCTCTTTTAATGTATCTTCCATAGATGGAATGTTGATCAATTTGTAATTTAATATAGTTACTGTCACTGCTGGAAATATCTCCTGATTCTTGATAGGTACATGAATCAGCACTGTTTTCAGATGATTGTATAGATGCTGACATTACTAGTTGTAAGGTATTGAGTGTTGATGAGAAACCGTATGGCGATAGTTCAATTTGGTATTTAATGGTAGATGGGAGCATTTCTAATACCTGGTTAGCAAATACAACTATAGTCTTTTGTGTGTAGTATTGTAGATTTACAGTAACATTGGTGGTTACACCGAGATTTGTGATATTGGTTAGATATTGGTACTCTTGATTGGCACTGTTTGAATTGGAGGTTGTGTTGGTATATATCCATGTTGTGAAATTATGTGATGCTTGAACTTGACCATTTCTATCCACTTCGTTTAGAGCCAGAATGGATATTAATGATTTGAGAGTTACAGTCTCACCATCTGGTAATGTTGAATTGAAGTCACCACCAACATCTGGATCGTTTGGATCAATATCAGGAGTGACAACAACAATTTGAGATAAACAATCATTTCCAGTCCATGGTGTTTTACATTGGCATCCAATTGGGGTGCAAACACCATTTGAAGGTCCACCACACTCAGGTGTACCTGGACATGAAATTTGAGGTGTAGTAGTTGATTCATGTTGTACGCTGACTAAATAGGAA
Organism: Tieghemostelium lacteum; assembly: GCA_001606155.1. NCBI lineage: Eukaryota > Evosea > Eumycetozoa > Dictyosteliales > Raperosteliaceae > Tieghemostelium > Tieghemostelium lacteum. The sequence goes on along the minus strand of LODT01000004.1, from coordinate 203,535 downwards.
TTGGATTTGATAGAATTTACATGTACCATAATATAAAGTTGACCAATTTCCTGTGGAGGTAATTCAAATTGAATGTAGAGGTTATTCATTGTAATGGGGATGTAGAATTTAGAATTGGAGTTATTGAGTGATACAACTGTAATTTTAACTTGAGATGGAGTGGTTCCAAGATTAGTACCAGAGATATAAACAGTACCACCTGTGGTGTATACAGCACTGATTCCTTTTATCAATGGTCTTGGGTTATAAGTTAAAGGAATGATATTATTACTAAGATGATTGATATCAGCACCACCATAGTTATATTGACTATCTGCATAACCATGGATGGAAACGTAACCTTTGTCCCCTGGATATCCAAACCCATTTGGAATTATAAATACACATCTAAAGGTTATAGCCTGGTCATTGGAAAATGCGTTAACAAATTGTGTTTCTGCAGTTATTCTTGAAAACATCCATCCATGAAGATAACATTTTGGATAGTGTCTTGTTGATATTGTGTTATTGTCATCTTTGACTGTAAATAACACAACGGCACCAGTACTTGTTAGAGTTGTAGAGTTTATCACAACAGTAGGAGGTTGATTATCTTCAATAATGGTACCACAACTTACCGATACAAATGTATCGTTGTCTGTCATAAAGTTAATCATAGGTGACCAATCATTATTAGATGGGTCACTGTATAAATAATATTTATCATAAACTGCCCAAACATTACTGTAGTCATACACTTTTATGTAAGAAATAGCAAATTGTTCGTTTAGACAATTAGGTCCCACATTAAAGTTCACAAAGGCTGTGAATGACAATAGACCAGGTTCATCAATAGTAAATGTACTATTGTAGTATGGTGTATATCTATCTAGATTAGATGAAATGAAAATTGTAATATTTTTAATACCATTTAGATCATCAGAAAATGTGATGTTAAATTGAACATTTCCTCCAGCTGGATCATTAAAATCTGAAGATTTTGTTATTGATGTGACAAGTGGAGGCATTCTATCTGCAGATTGTGAGAAAACTGACAACTTTTCATTGAAACCATAGGTTGGTAGAGAACTACTGTGATATCTCTCACTGAGATACAGAATATAGAAATTAACATCATCAGATTCAAATGGACGTGCTTCAATTGAGAAATTTATAGAATACATATTTAGCTCACTATCCCAATACCCTGTAAATATAGGTTGATAATCTATATCCAATTGAATAGATATTGGAAATTGTTTCTCAACATATGAAAAGTTAACATAGGCAGTGCCTATACATCCATTATCTGAAAGATCAAAACTGTTAACATCAAAGTTAAAAAAAGTAATTGTGTTTTCAAATGCTCTTCTACCTGTAATTGTAAAAATATTGATTAGTTATTTTGAAATCTTAGATTCTGTTTATAGAAATTGTAATTAAACTCACTGATTGTATCTATTATTTTAAAGGTTGGTATTTGTTGACCTCTGAAATAATCATCTATATTTACCAAGTTACCAGCTTGATCAATTATATCAACTCCTTTTTGAATGTAGGTATATTCAAGTTGGGAAATATCAAGTTCTACTTCCAATACAGCATATGGTCCATTATAGGAACCTTCAACAATGTCAGTTGGTAGCATTAAAATTCTCTTTAAACCTTGGCCTACTGAAAAATATACTTTGGCAATTCCTGATAGATTATCAGATACATTAACTCTTATAACTCCCAAAGTATCGGAGATTTGAAATATTTCAATATTATTAAGAACTGGTGCGACAGTATCTATAAAAAATGAATGGATTAGAATATAGAGCTTTTTTAAAGAAAATTATACATACCAGTTGATGCTCTAATATAAGTAGTATTAGCTGTAGGAGATAAAAGTTGGGTAATACCGGCACTATAGGGTGATAATAGTGAAGATGTCCAAGCAGTTATAGATCCACCATTTATAACTGATGTCACACCATAAGGAAATTTGTATTCGTACATTTCAGAAAGAGCATTTGATATTAAAGTGATTAAAAATGGATTATAGTTATCTATAGTTAATCCAAATGTAATTGGAATATTTCCAGTACCAATAACAGCGTTTGGTATAGATAACACTTTAGTGACCATTGTGGAATCAATTGCTATATTTTACATTATTCTAATTAATAAAAAATCTTTTATATGTTAATTTAATTTTACATACTGATGTTATAAGTATTTGTAAGGGAGCCTTGAGTAAATATTTGATTATTTGTTTCATAATATACAAAATCCAAAAGATTTGTTTTTGTGAATTTGACAAAGGAAAAAAGTACTTTACTATTTCTATTCCCTAAAACAGCATATGAAGGAATTTGATAAAAATAAAGTGCATTTTTAGTAATACATGGGTAAAATGGCTGAATTCCATTGGTTGTTTCCACTTCAAGTCTGGAATAATATTGTTTCGATGATAAATTCTGATCGGGAGGATTATTATAAACAATATTTGTTAAGTGGGCATTTTGAGTGGCTAACATTATATATTGTTAGAAATTTATTAAAATAATATAATAATAATAAATACATACTTGGAATAAAAGTTGGGATTGTAATTGTTGATATTCTACCTAGACCGTCTGTGATTTTAAATGATATATCTTCTACTGGGCCACCATCTGGATAATTATATAAATATAAATAACACTGGATGACAACTGTATCATATCCTTGGAAAGTACCCATGAAACCAGTACCCGCTAATGAATTATCATAAAACATGTATGGTACATTTGGATTGAATGGTCTATTAATTGAAATACCTTTAATAATTCTATCCAAATTCAGTTTTAATGTAGTGAAATAGTAGATACCATCTGTAGATGGTGACCATACCGTAGTATTGAGTGTGTTTACAATTGGGTATGGTGGATCAACACATATGTATTGGTGTATTGGTGTATTTACTTTAACATTATTTATATTAATTGTTAAGGCTCCTGAAGTGTTACGTACTACATATCCATTAACCTGATATGATGAATCACCATTACTATATTTTTCCGACAATACAAATATAAAATCAGGATCTAATAAATCATTATCATTTACGCTTAAATTTGAAGCTGAGAATTTTAAATCGCCTGGTTCTAAAACTATTCCAATATTAAGTGAATAAAAGCATCCTATTGTATTTTCAACATAAAAGTTATTTTTATATGATGGAGTACTAGTTGTTACTTTGTAACTCTCTAAAAATTTGATGTTAGTTAGTTTAAACAGTGGTTTTTGATCAAAAATGATAAAAAATTTAATGTGTGGTGATAATTACCAACAACTAATACAGATATAAGTAAGATAAATATTAGTATATAATATATTTTCATAGTAAAATTTATCTTTTGACAAACAATAAAATAAAATATTTTTATTCTTTAGAATAATTTAAGATCTTTTGGATAATCAAAAGTTATCAGATTTTTTTAAAATATCTAAAACACAAAACCTTCTTTCCCATTTTTTATTTTTACTTTGATTGAAGCTTGTTATGAATTCTAGCTAAATTGATTTGTTCTCTCTTCTTTTTATAGAAATAGTAAGTTATAGAAATGGCAACTACAGCAGCAAAACCAACAACACCAATAACAATTCCGGCAATTTGTGATTTTGAAAGTTTTGTAGAGTCACTTTCATAATTATTACAAATAGAGTTCTCTTTTTCAGATGCTGGTTTGGTGTCTAGGAGAATAGAAAAATCAGGATCAATTAAAACAGTGTTAATATAATGTGGAATATTGATTCCTATGTTGGTTTGTGATAGTGTTGATGTAGATTCAGAGGTTGGTTTAAGGACAGTGTTGGATATGGCTTGAACTCTGTTATCTATAATACCTCTTTTAATGTATCTTCCATAGATAGAATGTTGATTGACTTGTAGTTTTATATAATTACTATCGCTCTCTGTAGCGTCACCTGATTCTTGATAGGTACACGAATCCACATTACTTCCAGTGCTTTCAATGGAAGCTGACATTACTAACTGTAGAGAATTTAGTGATGATGAGAAAGCGTACGGTGACAATTCAATTTGGTATTTAATTGTTGATGGTAGCATATTTAGTTGTTCATTGGCAAAGTAAATAGTTTGAGATTTGGAGAAATATTGTAATATTATTTTTACACTTGTTGTTACTCCAAGGTTGGTGATATTGGTTAGATATTGGTACTCTTGATTCGCAATACTTGTATTGGAGGTTGTATTGGTGTATATCCATGTTGTGAAATTATGTGGGACTTTAACCTGACCATTTCTATCCACTTCGTTTAGAGCCAGAATGGATATTAATGATTTGAGAGTTACAGTCTCACCATTTGGTAATGTTGAATTGAAGTCATTGTTGATATCAGGATTGGTTGAGTTGATTACTGGTACTACAATAATTTGTTGAGATAAACAATCGTTACCAATCCATGGTGATTTACATTGACATCCATTTGAAGTACAAAGACCATTTGAAGGACCTCCACATTCAGGTGTACCTTGACATGAGATTACAGGAGGTGCTACATATTGTTTAACATTTACTTGAACAGTATTGGAAGTTGTCGTATTAATCATTAAAAATATTCCAATTTTGGGTTCACTTATTGGAGGTAGATTTACAACTACAAAACAATTGGTTGTGAATAATGGAAGATATGGAGTTGATCTTCCCATCACAATATGAACTTGAAAAATATTACTAATAGAAGTTCCAAAACCACTACCATAGATAGTAACCTGATTCCCATTACTATAGACATCGGAAACCTGTGTGATTTCAGGTTTAGGTTGAACTTGTATAAAATTATCAGCTAATTGATTTATATGAACTCCACCATAATTGTACTGAACATCAGAGTATCCATGAATAGAAATATAGGCAACTAACTGTGGAAGTGCAAATCCTCTTGGGAAATTAATTTGGCATGTGTAGCTGACTTCCATTTCAGACATAGATATCAATAAAATTTGAGCAGTTACATTTATAACCTCTAGAAACTCACCATGGAAATAGCAGACTGGTAATGTATTTAATGAAATTTTACTTTCAGTGTCATATACTACAAATGATACTATTCCATTTATATTATCAATGGAAGTGATGTTTAAACTTGGAGGTTTTGTATCTACAACTGGTGGGGGACCACAGTTTGCATAGGCAGGAACAACAGTTTCCACAAATTTCATCATTGGGTTCATGTAGTTACTATTAATATCCGTGTATTGGAAATACATATCATAGACACCTCTGACATTACTATTATCAAAGGTTTCTACATAGGTGATAAGGTAGGTTTGTGGTAAACAATTTGGAGGTACATTTACAGTCATTACAATTTCCTTTGTTTGAACAACTCCCATTTCAGGTGTAGCTTTAAACACTCTTTTAACAACTGGTGTATAAAGGTCAAGATCAGATGACACATAAATTGTTAAATTCTTTATACCATTTGGAAAGTCTTCAATAGTTACATTCCAAGATACTTCACCTCCACTACTAGAAGTTACATCAGAATTTTTAACTATACTAGATACTATAGGTGGCATTCTATCAGCTATATCAGAGTAAACTGAAAGTTTTTCATTTATACCATAACTAGGTAGAGATACACTACTGAATGGAATAGATAGGTAATTAATTTCAAAATATACATTATCACTAGAAACTGGACGAGCCTCTAAAGTAAATGGAATCCTATACATATTTTTAATGCTATCCCAATGGCCAATAAATACTTTTGATTCATCAATATCCAATTTTAATCTGACAACGGAATCCTTTTGTACCCTATCAAAATTAACAAACAATGTGTTTTCACATCCTAGTATATTCATATCAATATGAGGTATTGCAAATTTAAGAAAAGTGATCTTTGATGGGAACATATTATTGATATCTTAATATGATATATTAGTATACTAAATCGAATAATATAATGGTTTTTAATACATACTAATTAGTGAAAACTTATCAGAAAATGGAATTGGTCTTGCCATAAAGTAATCCTTGTATTCTCTTAAATTTCCAGCTTGATCGTAGATTGTAATATCTCTACGCTTACTTAATGGATAATTGAATTGATTTATATCAATTACCTTTTCAAAAGTTGCTATACCATTAGTTAAATCAATTTGATCAGATAAATTCAATTCTATAACATCACCACCTCTTTCCAGCCTATAGATTATTTTAAATACACCAGAACCTGTATCCTGAGCTTTAATTCTTAGAACTGTAAAAGGACCATTTAAATCATTAAATTGAATTTCGAGAATAACAGGTATTGTTGAATCTAAATTATTATTTTACAATTAGTTATACTTAATACACCAATTTAAAATAAAATTGTACATACCAATTGGTTGTATAACATATTGAGTGTAGTTTGCAACCATTTGTAACTCTTGAACTAAGTTATTTAAATAATCTGAAATTACATATGATGTATATGCTAACATTGATCTACCTTGGGCTGTAATAACACCATATGGGAATACTAATTTTTTATCTTGAACATATTCCCCATAATATTGTGAAAATGTAAATGGAGTGTAATTATCAATATTGATACCCATAGCCAATGTATTTCTAACTGTATCAATTATAGGATTTGGTTTACAATATACAGTTAAAGACACTGCTGGATTGATATCTACATAATTTAGAATATAATTATAAATATTATAATTTAAATTTAAATTAAAGTAGTAAAATAAACTTACCTGAATTATAACCAATATCGCCAGGAACATTGACAGATAGGTTTTGAATCATATAAATTGGGAAGGTAATAGCTGGATCATTTTCAATCAATCTTTGCTTGGTATAATAAACTCTATTGTTTATATCAGAAGCCACAATAGTAGAACCCAATAAATTCATTCCATTTGTATCTTTAAAATAGAATTGATAATATGGTAATATAGTTTGATCTGAATTAACAGTCAATATAGAGTTAAATTGTTTAGCTGGATATAATGATATTTGAGTTTCTACATAAATGTTTCTTAGTATATTAGCACCAATAGAATCTATAATTTATAAATTAGAATACATTTCAATCTTTTACATTAGAATTTGGTACCATATATGTTACTATGTAGTTACACATATACATACTTTGCAAAAATGTAGGAAGTGTAATAGTAGAACCTCTACCAAGACTATCAACAAAAACTAGTTTAATAATAGGGTCTATAGATATACCTGGTTCTATACCAAACATATTTAACCTGATTTTTAGGACTATTGTATCATAACCTTGATAGCATGACCAAACCTTATTAACATTTGTAAAGTCATACACCATTTCATAGGGTTGAAAAATATTAAATGGCTCCAAACTAATAAGATTTGGAATAAATCTATTGGTATTTAATTTAATGGTACTATAGAAATATACTCCATCAATTGATGGAACCCATACTGTAGTGTCTAAAGTATTAACCAATGGAAATGGTGGTAGTTCACATGTGTAATTATAAAATGGTATAGATATTAATTGATTCAGAATTTTAATTCTAAATGAACCTGATGAATTAACATTTCCATTTAACTCAGTATACAATAATGTATCACCATTAGAATAAGATAATATTGTTAAATTTGCAGGTGTAACCACAGTTAAATCATTCAAAATTGTTATATCATTTGTAGTAAATGAATTATCATCATTCTCTAAAAGAATTGAATAAGTGAATGTGTATCTACAATACAATGAATCTCTTGAATACACATTATTTAAATAATTATTAGAATAATCTAAAAATTTATATCCATCTTAATTATCATCATATTAGTAAATTTGTTAAAATGTAAAAATATAGGTGTTAGAATATTTACCTGTATAAATGAGAAAATATAAAAATACAGCAAATACTATTACATTGGTTTTCATCATTGATATCAATAAACTTTTTAAAATTTTTTTTATTTTAATTCTTTTAAATTTTATTGATGTGATGATTTCACTAATCAAGAATTGAAGATATTTTAAAAAAAAATCCTGTGATTAACAGAAACTCTTCATATTTTCAAAGTTTTAAAGATTCATTTAAATTAAATTAAACTGGATAAATTTATGATAAATAATAAATTATTATTTGGTTTTTGTATTTTATTTATTTTGAACAGGTGAAGTAGATTCAGATTGATGTTTAACTACATACATGGATGATTGTTGTGGTTGTTGATTTGGTTGATGGTGATGGTGATAAGGTTTCTTATTAACATTCTCCCTATTCATTTTTCTTTTATAATCATCGGTATTTGTTCCTCCATTTGATCTTGGTTGTTGCTGCTGTGTATTTTTATTATAGGGTTTATTAGATTTCTGGTGTTGTTGTTGTTGTTGTTGTTGTTGTTGTTGTTGTTGTTGTTGTTGTTGTTGATTATTAGGTGGATTGGGTGATGATATTGGTGTGATTGTTTGTGGTGATGTTGTTAAATTTGGAGTTGATGTAGGTGGAGATATTGGTTTATCAACTTGTTCTGTCCAATTAATTGGACTTTGAGATGTCCAAGCTGGTACAGTTGGTTGAGGTGGTGGTTGTGGTGTAGCAACTGTTGTGGTAGTAGTTGTGGATGGTACAACTATAGGTGAAAGTGATGGTGATGACTGTTGTTGCTGCTGTTGTGTTTGTTGATGTTGGTGTTGTTTATTCTTTTTATCAGTAGAGGTATTCAAAGGTTGATTATCTCTTCTCTGATAGTTGCCTCCACCACCAATGTGAGAGTGTTGTTGTTGACCACCTTTATAATACTGATTAGAAGAAATACCATCTCTACTAGTAGATTTATTTAAACCACCACTAACTTTTCTCTTATTTTTATAGCTACTAGTGGGAGGTGTTTGTGTACCAGATACACTATCAGATATTGGAGTAGTAACAGGTGTAGATGGAGACAAAGGTGGTGATTTTGAAGCAGTTGGTATCTTTGTTGGTTTAGTAATATCACCACTGCTACCAAGTGAATCTTTAGAATGTTTCAAAGAGGAAGTAGAAGAAGTTTCACTAGTTTCACTATTTAGAGATTCAGTTGATGTTGATTTTCTAACAAACTCTTGGTGTGGATGATCACCACCTCTACCTTTATAACTACCTTTAGATTTATAATTATCCTTGTAGTGTTTGTTAAAAGGTTGATTTCTACCTTCACCACTAACATTACTAGATCCAGATAAAGTTGGTGTTGTTTGTTGTGGTTGTTGTGGTTGTTGTTGTGGTTGTTGTTGTGGTTGTTGTTGTGGTTGTTGTTGTTGTGGTTGTTGTTGTTGTAGTTGTTGTTGTGGTTGTTGTTGTGATTGTTGTTGTTGGTTATATTGTCTTGATTGTTTATCAAATCTACTATTGTTTTCATATTTCTTATTTGTGAATTGTTTTTTAGTGTGTGTTGATCTATCTACATTTTCATCTTTCTTTGTGTTATCAGAATCGGTAGGGTGAGAAGATGTTGTTGCTGCTGTTGAAGCAGTTGGAGTAATATCGTAAGAATGTACAGGTTCGTTATGTGTTGTAGTTGGTTGATCCAATACCTTCTCTGTGGAAGATGTGGAGTGTAATTCTGTAGGATTTTTATCAATAGTTGATGTAGATCCTACTCTTTCAATAGATCTTCTATTACCTCCACTCAATGAACCTTCATTTCTGTTATTAGATGAATCTCTAGCCAATATAGTCTTTGGATATGTATCATGTTGTTGTTGTTGATGATGTGGTTGTTGTTGATGATGTGATTGTTGTTGATGTGTTGGTTGGTAATGTGGTTGATTATGATAAGAACCATGTGATGATGGTTGATTATGGTATCTATCTGAACTACTTTGTATTGGTTGATGGTGATGTGAAAAGGATGGTTGAGATTGGTGATATTGTGTTGGTGGTGATGGATATGGTGTTGTATTATGTTTATAAGGTGGGGTATTAGAAGGACCAGGTTGACCACCTTGTTGCTGAGATTGAATTGGACCACCACTACCACCTTGATATCTATCATTATATATAGGAGGCATAGACTTTCTATTATATTGACCAACATGTTGATAAGAATCCATTGTACCTTGTGAAGGGCCATGCGAAAGACCATGTGAAGGACCATGTGAAGGACCATGTAAAGGACCTACATTTTCATTATTAAAGTTTCTGTTTCTGTTATCTCTTGTATTATAATTATCCTGATTTCTTTGTTGATATGGTGGTTGTTGTTGTTGCTGTTGTTGTTGATCGTCATTTCCTCTATTATAATTATCGTGAGGTCCAAAAGAATGTCTGTGATCTCTTGGATCTCTATCTCTATTCATATGATCTCTGTGATCTCTTGGAGGATAAGAGTCTCTATATCTGTTATCTCTTGGATCTCTATCTCTATTCATATGATCTTTATCTCTTTCACCAGTAGAGGATGAGGAAGATGGTGGAGGTGAATTACGATTATTCATTGGACCCTGTTGGTAATTTGAAGAGTCTCTATTAGGAGTACCATGAGAATCTTTAGGTAAATCACGATCATCGATATTTGAAGGAGACTGTGGTTGTGAATATCTATGTGGTCTATCATCTCTTCTTGGGTTATAATCATTATCTCTATTCTTCATATCCCTTGGGTTAAAGTGGTCACCTCCCTGTGGACCATGATGTTGGTGATGACCATAACCACCTTGGTGATTATCTCTATTAAATGGTGGAGGTATATTAGATGATGAGGGTAATGAAGTTGACTGTTGTTGTTGTTGCTGTTGTGGTTGTGGTTGTGTTTGTTGATCTCTATTTATATTATCGTTATGTCTGTCAAATGTAGATCTGTTATCATCTCTATTGAAATGAGAAGGTGGAGGTAAAGGCTGAGATCTATTCATTTGATCATATTTACCCATAGGTGGTGGTTGTTGTTGTTGTAGTTGTTGTTTATTCATTCTATTATCCCTATTATAACTATTATTTTGATTATATCTATCATCTTGTTGTAGTTGTTGTGGTGGATAAGGTGGTCTATCTCTATCATCTATTCTATTATCACGTGGACCATAATTATGTGGAGTTGGGGGATAGTTGTTATTATTATAACCTCTACCTCTATTATCCCTAGGACCACTGCTATTATTATAAGGAGCTTGATTATTATAACTACCACGATGTTGATGATCGTCACCTCTCTTATTTCTAAACTGTTGATGTTGTTTTTGTTGTTGTTGTTGTTGCTGTTGATCCATTCTTTCCTTTTCTATTCTTTCTTTTTCTAATCTTTCATTTTCCATTCTCTCTTTTTCCAGTCTATCTTTTTCCTCGAGTTCCTGCAGTTTCTTTAGAGATCTCTCTCTCTGAAGTCTTTCCAGTCTGAGATTATCTTCCATTTTCTGCTTTATCAAATCAGCCTCTTTTTTCTTTCTCTCTTCGATTCTCTGTTGTTCCATAATCTCCTCTTGTCGTCTTCTTTCCCTTTCAGCCTCTTCCTCTCTTTGAATTTGGAGTATTCTCTCTCTCTGACGTTCCTCCTCTTCCAACAGTCTCTGTCTCTCTCTTTCCATTTCCTCTTCTTTTTTTTTTCAGATCCAATTTTGCCTGAGTTATATTTTCATCAACAAATACCAATGGTTTAGAATAATCCAATTCATCTTCATCCAACCAATCTTCTGTAGAAAATGGTTGAAATACTTTCTTTTGTTCAACAGTTCCCGATGATGGTAAACCATCATGGTTACCATTTTCCTCTAATTTGTTATTATTATTATTATTTGGATTACTATTTATATTACTAGTTGATGAAGGTGAAGTTTGCAACTGTGCTATTGATGGTGAATTTTGTTCTGATTTTGTAGTTGTGGAAGAAGGTGAACCTGTGTATTTATTAATGGTTGACTTTTTAGGTGGAGAAGGAGGTTGAATAATTTCTTTCTTTATTACACTACTACTACTCTGTTGTTCATGTGTTATAGAAGTAGTCTTGGTGTTAGGTGAAGTATGTTGTTGTTGTTGTAGTGGTTGTTGTTGTTGTTGTTTTTCAATATCGGCAATGGTTGTAGATGTAGTTGTAGTTGTAGTTGTGGAAATAGGTTCAGTAGTCTGTGGTGAAGATTGTGAAGATGATAAAGAAGAAGCTCCACTATTTAATGGTGTAGAACCTGTAGTTCCTGGAGATACCAAAGCTGTTGTTGTAGTTGAAGTTGTAGATGCAGTTGTAGATGTTGTAGTTGTAGTTTGTGGTGACAAAACAGCAGTAATGGTAGAAGTAGACTGTGGTGAAGTACTTGTACTACTACTATTACTACCAGTAACCTTATTTATTGAACCGCCCCAAACTGAATTCAAAGCCACTACAGGTAAATCATTATTAGTAGTAGTATTAAGTCCAGAACCAATTTGAGTCTTTTCACTCTTTTCACTGCCTAAATTAAGTGGTAATATAGACTTTGATAAAGATGTCGATGTAGTCTGTACTGGTTTATGTGGTTCTATAATAATCAAATGAGGAGGGTATATACACATTAATAATTCATACTCAAATATCAATATCAATAATGAACAGCATGCTCTATCTCAATAACACCATTTATTCAACTTACTGTGTTGTAAGGTTGGTTTTAAATTATTGTTTGTCTTATATTGATTTGAAGGCGAGGTCGCAGAGGGTGATGATTTCATTTTTCTTTAATTTTCTGTTGTTATTGTACATATGTTGTTGCTTTTCTATTTATATATTTTTATTTTTTGTTTTCTTCTGTTTTTTGAATGTATAAGGATTTTCCAATTGGAGAAGTCTAAAACTCTTATCAATCTATTACTATCTCTCTTTTCTATTGTAAATTACGCTGTTGTTTGTGATAAAATTATGATTGTTTTTATGTTTTGAAAATGTTTAAACTTGGTTTTGTTGTATGATCTAATTTTCCAAAGGGTCAAAAATAAAAATAAAAAAAAAAACAAAAACTAATTTTTTTTTTACAAATTTTTTCCTCAGAGGACTTTATTCATTTGTTGATCTTTTCTCTAAATGTCTTTGGTATTTGTCTTTGGATGTTGTTGTTGTTGAGGTAGATGATTGTAATTGTCTTTTGTATAGGGATTCGGTGGAGTTGGATAGATAGGAAGAGTAACGAGATAGAGCGAAAAAGTAATCGGAGAGACGGTTTAGGAACTTTAGAACCTGTGGTTGTATTTGGTCTCTATGTGAGAGTGTGACTAAATCTCTTTCAGCTCTTCTACATAGAGATCTACAGGTATGGAAATGTGCAGCTACTAGACCACCTCCAGGTAATATAAAGTTTTTCAAAGGTTGAAGATGTTGATCCATAAAATCAATATCCTTCTCTAAAGTCTCTACATGTTCTTCTGGAAACTGTGCACGTTTTTTAAAAGCTTCTTCAGAATACTCTGGTGTTGCTATATGTGATCCTATATCCAATAGTAAACATTGTATAGACTCTAATTTATCAATTATATCTTGATCTGTACTCTTACTACTTCCTTCTACATCTTTCTTTCTATCAAATGGAAACTTTACTAAAGTCTCTTTTGCAACACCAATACTACTAGACAACTCATCAACTGAACCTAGTACATGAAATATCATATCATCTTTATTTCTTCTCTCCCCATTAAACAAACTACTTGTACCTTTGTCCCCTGTCTTTGTGTAAATCTTTGTACTAAAACTTACACAACCATTCAAAGGTTGTAATCTAGGTACTCCAATAAAAATCAAAGAACTACTATTCTTTAAAAGTTTCAATTTTGAGATGAACATCACTTCTATAACACCCAATCAAAAAAAAAATAAAAAATTTCATTTGGAAATTTCGGGGTTCATTAGTTCATTTAATTTAAAATTTAGAAGATGGAGAACAAGTAGTGAAAGTTTGGCTATTTATACAAGTTGGTTTTACAGTTAATTCAATGTAGTATGTTGATGAGTAATATTGTTGTGAGCATTCATTCTTTGAAGCTAAAGAGGGTTTTCTTATATTTGGATAAATTTCTAAAGGTCCTGTAGTTGATGTTGATTTTTCAGGAGGTATGTAATAACCACTGGAACCAGCAGTTTGACCCGACAGAGTTGCAGTAATACTATTAGTGGTAGTAGTAGTAGAGTCAGAAGTTGATCTTGATGAAGTTAATTCACTTTGATCTATATAATTTTGAATGGTAAGATAAGTAGAATTACAAGATTGCATAGACCAATAACCATAGAATTCATCCATAAAACATTGGTCTATAAAAGTTGTTGTAATTGATATTGGTTGTGTACTTTCAGAACAGTCACCATAGGTTATTTGTTGTGTATGTGGTTTGGTAAATGTCAATGCTTCCGTAGAACAATTGGCGAATGCTCTATTGGAATAGTAACATTCATTGATAACCTCTGAATACATATTCAATAATTCAGTGCATGCTGTGTCTTTAAATGAGTACCAAACTACCATACTATTCTCATAGTCACATTGCATTATCAGTGAGTACTGTGGTATACAAACACCAGATACAGCTGAGAATATAACTGATGCCTCTGTTTCATGACATGGTGTACCTATATATACATTAACCCATTCAGCATAACACTTCCCAATCACATAGAATACCAATAGAATTCTCAATAAATGCACAACCATTGTTTTGGCGTCTGATATTTTAGAAAATTAAAAATTTATTTTAAAAATTACCACTGTCGCATGTGATAAAAGTTTTGCCGGATTTACAAGTTGGGTTATTTGTCAATTTTGTATAGGTAGTTGAGGAATAGTATTGTTCAGTACATTCGTTAGTTCCAATAGAGTATTTAGGGAAAGATTTTACAGGTGGTGGTGGATATAATGAATTGTGGTATTGGTTGCCTGTTGTAGAACTACCTCCTGCTGTTAGAAGTTCACTTGATTGAACATACAGACCTAGGATCCCAGCAGTTTCTCCAGACATTGTAGCAGTGGTATCATAATCAGAAGATGATCTTGAAGATGTTAATTCACTCTGATCGATATAATTCTTAATGGTTAAATAAGTAGCGTTACATGAGTAGTAAGACCACTCACCATACCACTCTGGTAAGAAACATTGGTCAACGAATGATGTGGTGACTGTCAATGGATCAGTATCCTCTTTACAATTACCATATGTAATCTGTTGAGTTGTAGGATTTGAAAATGTCAGTTGTTCAACAGAGCAAGTGACATAGGCTCTTTTATTAGTATAACAGGTATCGAATGGATAGGTGGTGTTATAAGTGTTAATTGTACATTGTGGATCATTATAGTTCTTCCAAATAACTTGGTTATTCTCATAATCACATTCAATGATAGTTCCATACTCTGGTATACATCTACCAGTCATTGATGAATATATAATAGTGGGATTAGATTCCTTACATGGTAGACCAAAATACACATTAGCCCAATCACCATAACAAACACCAACCAATAATACCAAACTAAATAATAATCTAATTTCTACTTTCATCTTTATATATATATGTATATTCAATCAATATTTAATATGATCAAATTTTTCACAACCAGCTTTGATTTTATTTTAAAATTTAGATATTTTGTGCATCAAAAAAATCTAAAATGGAATGATCGAAACCATTTCATTCACATTTGTGAAAATATCGCGAAATTATTACAAATGAAATTTCTTTGACGTCATTTTTTTAAAGTATACTTTTAACTCAAAATAAAATGGGGTTTAATTGGAATCTTTGATATTTATAAGAATGAGGGGTTTGTAAAAGTAATGATTAATTATCATAAATTGTTTTATTGTTATATTATATTTAATGTTGAGATTTTGGAGTTGAAGAATTGGAGGAGGTGGTAGAGGATGGAGTAATTTGAATATTTAAAAATTCAGTTGCAACTAGATAGAAAATATTTTTTAGATGTTCTTTAATTTCGCGATCTGATACACAGATACAGTCAGAGAGAATGGTGAAAAGGTCTAGTAAATGAGGTCTTTTAGATTGATTTTGAGAATCGGATTGACTTTGGTAGATTCCAGGTTGCAATTGCAACTCTTGTATTTCTTTGAGAAGGAATGAGATTTCATTGAGACGATGTCTAGGTAGAGGACATTGACCGGATTGTCTCTCGTCAACTACAAATCTCTGCAAGACCTCTCTGGATCTCTTGAGAACCACTGGAAGAACCACACGAGCAATTTCGATAGACTCTTGATTGGAAGGGTCTGCTTTAGAGCATATAGAGAACATGTTTTGGTAGCATGACTGCGACACCTTCTCACGTTGTTGACTGGATAGTATACTGCCTTCATAGAGAATCTCTACAAGTCTGTCTCTGATGATGGAAACTCTTTCCACCTTGATTCCAGAGAATCCCACCATTTCTCGTGCAATGGCATTTATAAGGTCAATGTCATACTTATCCTCCTCCATTCGTTTCTCCGGTGATATGTTATGTGTCTGACGCTCATGTAAGATGAACCCTTGAATAGAGTCAATCAACTCTGACCACACTATATTCCTTTTAATGTCATTCAAGTAGACTGAGTCTTGGTTGATAGCCAACAAACCTGCAGGTAGAATTCTAATGAGATTTGAAACGGAAATCTTCCAAATTTGTGAATGATATTTAGTGTACTTTGTAAGCATACCCTCTCCTAGAACCTTTATAATATCTTCAAAAATGGAAGATCTCATTGCATCAGTAGTTGAAGGATGCAAAAACAGTTCAGAGATCAATTCAATAGACTTCTCAGTGATTGGTGAGTAATATACAGTATCTTTCTTGACTGATGAAGGTAATGGAGGAAACACAAATTTACTAGACCCAGTCAATATATAGTGATAATTGATTCCAATCGATATATACTTTAAAAGTATGCTGACTAGACATGGGAATATACTTTCAGAGATAGGAGGTAGAGATTTGATCAATTGCAGTGCATGTGTTTGTGGATTGGTTAACTGATCTGACGACTGATCACCGATATACAAACCCAATGGATAGAGTATATGCAGTACCCTTAACATCTGGTCATCGGATAATGTGTCTTTGGTCTTCTCAAAGTGGTCCAAGAACACTTTGATATAGTAACTCAGTGACTTCTGTGCACTTGTTGAAGGATCTGAGAGCTTTGGCGATAGACGTACTAGAACCTCCCAAACACTCTCTGAAATCTCTGGAAACTGTGTTGTATCAATAATAGAACATTTCACAATCTCATGAAGTGCTCCTAAACTCGACATTGAAACCTCCTTACTTGTGGACTTTGATTCAGTCTCTAATGTCAAGATCAACGAATCCCATGCCTTTTTGAATGATGGCAATGTAGATAACACTTCAAAGAAGGTAGTAAACACTCTAACTAGTCCACTTATAGACAGCACCTGTGTTTCATCCCATTGCTTCTGACTGGTATTTCTACTGTGGTGTACGAGTAACATTACACCACCACCCAAATCCGAATCTATTCTCTCTTGATCAGCCTTCTCAGAGAATGATTTCACCTCTTCAATCAATGGAAATAGTATAGTCCACAGAATGAGATCCAATAAATCTCTTTCAAATAAGTGAACATAGTTATTCAGTGTCTGAAACAATGAAATTACAATACCATTTCTAATAGGTGGTCTAGCATCTACACACAACTGTTTCATACATGTAAATGAACATAACCACATCCTATTAATCAATGATCTCTTCTTTTCAACAAAATATGGTGAATCTTGTGAGATACTAGGTCTGTGTCTAGTTTGATCAAATTTAGGAGACTTTAAATCAAATCTATTATAATATCCAGATGAGTTCATTGGTGAATGTGAATTTGGTGACTGTTGTTGTTGTTGTGGAGTATTATTATCTCCACTACTACTACTATTATTATTATTATTATTATATAAATTATTAGAATCATCGTTTTCTTCAAGTATATCTAAAGGATCAATTGCAGAACCATCAGATACTTGATATTTTGAAGTTTTTATAGAATTTTCATTGGCTAGGAAGTAGGTTAAATCTGACATTAGACCTTGTGATGCAGTTAAACTTATATTGATATCTAGTTTTTGTGAGACAAACGATGATATAGTTTCAATAGTCAATACTAAACACTCTGGTGTTAGATTACCTAGAAACTCATTACAAATCAGTTCAAGTGACTGGAATGCAATTAATATAAACTTCTTTTCATTACTCTGTGACATTCTCAATAGAACTGATAGAATTATAGGCCATGCAGTAGTCAATGATTGTCCAGAAGATGACAATATCAGATGAATAGATTCCAATAACTTCTCTTTAGTATCACTATAATTGGAAAATGATAAATCTTCTATACACTTAAAGAACTCCAATTGGATGATGTCGTCATGTTTAGTAGTAGTTGTTGTTGTTGAAGTAGTTGTATTTGGAGTACTACCACTATTGGTAATCTCGACTCCAGTACTGTTATTTACAATATCTTTCTTAATTTGAATCTGTTGTTGAGTGATTGTACTTTTAATAATAGAGATTAGGAATTCAATAGCATATTTACGAAATTGTGGATTTTTGTGATTTCCAGCCTCTGTTATATTGTTGGCAATGAATGGCCAAACTTTATCAATACGATTGATATTGGCAAGTGAGGTTTCTTTAAGTTTACTAATACCAAAAAAGTTGGGTAAGGAATTGAATGATTTCAAGTTAAATGAAGATTGGCAGAGTTTGCCTAATGCCTCCAAGAGGAAATGGATAGATCTCAAATCCAATGAACTACTAGTACGAAATAGGTTGTCCATTGAATTTATGAGTATTGGAATCTCACTATTCTGTTGTTGCTGTTGCTGTTGTTGCTGTTGTTGTGATGCGTTGGTTGTGATACGTGGTGATGATATATCCTTAGGAGACGATTCCGAACTTATTGAAGTCTGATTTTGATTTTGTGAACTTTGGTCTTTCTTTTTTTGGTAGACTTCCAAGAACTTGCTCCAAGTCTCTAGTGTCTCTAAAACCAGTATCCAAGCTTCGTCTAATAGGTTACCCATACAATGTGCAATATTAAAGAGTATCTTAACGGACAGTATATTCTTTACGGTTGGATAGAAATTCAGTGAGTTTTGTGAGGAACTTCCTTGTGATTTGCCACCGTCTTTATCGGATTTATCTGTCTGTCCTTGTGACTGGCTCTTTTCTTCTTTATCTGTCATACTAGTGAATGTATTCTCATTAAAAACGATATCAAAACTAGGGAGAATAGTGGTCTTACACAAGCAGGTCAAGAGTGCGTCTCTGGGGGCTGACAATCTATACTCTCCACAGGTATTTGTAAAACTTTGCAAAGCTTTCAAAACCAACTGAATCAATTGTTCATCCATTGCCTTACTGAGTAGCATGGATATGGCACCTAGTATAGAGACCCAACAACTATTTGCCATTTGAGGGAATATCTCAGAATCGCATTCTATATCTGGATTGTTAATCTTTGAAATTGCATTTACAATGCCAATGATGCATTCAGTACACACTGATATAATGTAGTTCTCCTTGATTGAAGGAGATTCATTTTGCCACAACTGATCAAATAGTCTGTTCTTGCTGGTGTTGACTAGAGTGTAGTTGGAAGAGTCGAGGTTGTAGAGGTTCTGGACATACTTCCCAATGCACGATGTCATATTTTCAAAGATTTTTGCACTGTTGTTGTCTTTATCGTAATTTGTGTAAAATAGTCGTAAGAGGTTAGGATCCTCTGAGTAGATTCTCAGAGACTCCAAAGACAGAATCTGCATCCACAGTGGATTGTCACCATCCATCATTCTAATGGTTTTTATCAAAAGTACATCGGATTCAGTAACCATAATCTGACTGTATTTTGAGATAAACTGTGTAATCAATCTGATAAGTCTGACAGTGTGATAAAAGTCCATTTTGAATTTAAAAGACTTGATCAACAGTGGACATATTCTGTCCTTGAGAATGAATTTGAATTCCTCCATTTTCAAAAAGATCTCTGATTGCACTGAAATGATCATCTCAATGAGTTCCAATCCACTAGCACGTGAGATGGTTGTGGTAGGTGGTAGCCACACTGGGATATCTCCACCTGTTATATAGCATAAATCCTGTAGAAGCAGATAAGCGTCTCTTGCAAATGGTTTAAGTGACACTGGAGGTCTATCGCCTAGTGAAGGTGACAGAGGGGCCAAATTAGGTGAACTTGTAGACTGAAGTACTGGAGATGTAGTCTCAGGTGAGCTATAGGACTCTGGTTGCTGTTGCTGTTTGTCAGAAGAGTTTATCAAAGTCTCTTCTGTAGTTGTGTCATGAGGTTGATCATTTTCAACCTGTTTTCCACTGGTACTACTCGAAAGCTGTTGACTGGTATGCAGTGGTTGGTCCTCCTGTAACTGTTGTTCTTCCAATGACTTTACATTCTCTATAATCTCCTCGGAAATAGAGTGAAAAGAGAGTTCAGTCAAAGGTTCGTTTTCAGCCTTCAACTCACTTGCAACTCTATCGAATATAATCCTAATAATTTGAGGTAAAGTAGCTGAAGATGTACTCTGAATACTAGTATTCTTACTGCTATGCAATCTAAAACACAATACCAAACACTGTGCTAAATTATCGTCATGTATATCCTGTATTGTAGTAATCAAAATCAAGAGTCCCTGTAGAACCTTTAACTGAACTGACTCATCAGAGCCCACATCAATCAACATTTGCATTTTACCCAATAAACTAGGTAGAGTAGCTACCGATATCGCAGAATGTGAAATCAACTTTAATATCGATCCAATAGATATACCAATCAACTTTTGATTCTTTGTATCACAAGCCATTAAAAATGGTTTTAAAACATCTTCTGATTTTGATAATGCTAATACATCAACATAATACATCAACATTAATATCCCCAACCCCTATCCAATCCTAACATTCATTATAAGCTTACATTGTATTAATTTGTCACCAGTTGTAGATTGTTCCTCTAGATACTTTAATTTCAATATACCTCTCTCAGAGGCATCTTTAATCTGTGGAAACTTATTTCTAGCCTCTTGTGAAAGTGATCTTAAATCACTTTGAAGTACTGTCAAAAGTGATTTTACTTTATCCATTATACTAATCCTAATCTATCTATCTATCTAACTATTGTAGTTTTAAGCTATTCTACTAAATTTGGGTATTCTTTTACTTTTAAAAAAGATTGTGGAAATATTATTATTATTATAAATATAGTAAAATTAAATCTAATGATATTTATTCATTTAATCCTCAACTAAAATATGTAACCTGTTGTGGATGCTAGGTGGTTTTTGGTAAAAAATTTAAAAAAATTTAAAAATTGGGGTATATGAATAGCGAACTTCTAAATTTTGACAAATGAGTCATGAAATGTAAAAAAAAAAATTTTTTTTTTTTTTTTTTTTTTTAGATTTGAATTGAGTTTGAACCTCTCACTCTTTAGGAGATAAATTATATTAAACTATGAAATATCAAAAAAGAAATATTCAATTACTATTCATAATTTCAGTGATTTTTGGAATTGTTAGTTCATTCACACCAAGTTCAAAAACAGTGTTTTTTGAAGATTTTCAAAGTGGTGGTAACAGATGGATAAAATCAAACAACCCAAAATATGAGGGAAGTATAGTTGAGATTCAATCAGCTGCCGAACCTGTAGACGTATCTGACAAGGGTATGGTATTGACATTACCAGCCAAACACTATGCAATGACTGCAAAGTTATTGAAAGCCATCGACAATACCGACAAAGACCTAGTCATTCAATATGAAGTTCAGTTACAGAACGGAATGGATTGTGGTGGTGCCTATATCAAATTGTACACTGACTCTGAGAGCTTGTCTCCAGAGACTGTTGACAATAACACACCATACAGCATCATGTTTGGACCTGACAAGTGCGGAAACGAGAACCGTGTTCATTTTATTGTCAGACATAAGAACCCTCTAACTGGCGAATACCAAGAGAAACACACTACTTCTCGTCCAGCCATCAAGAATGACAAGTTAACTCACTTGTACACTTTACACATTCGTCCAAACAACACATTTGCCATGTACATTGACCAAGAGCCTGTCATAGGTTTTGGCGATTTTCATAAAGATTTCACCCCATCTTTTAACCCACCAAAAGAAATTGACGATCCAGAAGATAAAAAACCAGAGGATTGGGTAGATGAAGAGAAAATCCCAGAACCTGGTGCTGAGAAACCTGATGACTGGGACGAAAGCCAACCTGCAAAGATCCCAGATGCCTCAGCTCAGAAGCCTGAAGACTGGTTGGATAACGAGCCTCTAGTTATTGTAAATCCTGAGGATGTCAAACCAGAGGAATGGAATGATGAAGATGACGGTGAATGGGAGCCATCCATGATCAATAATCCCAAATGCATTGAAGGTAACTGCGGAGAATGGAAAGCTCCAATGATTGCCAACCCACTTTACAAGGGTATCTGGAAGGCACCCATGATTGATAATCCTTTATACAAGGGTAAATGGGCTCCCAAGAAGATTCCAAACCCCAACTACTATGAAGTTGCCAACCCATACCAAATTGAGAAGATTGGTGCCCTAGGTGTTGAAGTTTGGACCATGACTAACGGTGTCTTGTTTGATAACTTTTTGATTAGTTATGATAAAGAGGAAGCTGATGTAGTAGCTCGTGAGAAATTTGCTCCAAAACATCAAGTTGAGAAACAACGTCAGAAAGAACGTGATGCCAAAGCAGCTTCTGAATTGAATGGTGAAGGAAACCTATTGAAGAAGGCTAAACACTATTTTGACCTCTACATGAAACAAGCTCAAACCAACCCACTAGTCATTGTAGGTACTATAACAGCTGTTGTCATTCCAATTATCTTTTGTCTTGGTAAAGCTACTGCTAAACCAGTTGCCAAAGTCACTACTACCACAACTACAACCTCAATCACAACTGAAACTACTGATGATACTTCCTCTTCTAAACCAACTAAAGGTGATTCATCTGATGAAGAAACCTCCTCTGAAGAAGAAGAAGAAGAAGATGAAAAATCTAAAAAAGCTAAACTTAGAAATAGAACTAAAGTTGATAAATAAAATCTTTCACATTTCCCCTCCCCTCTCTTTTTTTTTATAAAACAAACCCCCACATCAATCAATCTTTGCTAAATTAATTTTTCATTTTTGATATTTTGAAGTGCTTTGTCACAATGGACAAGAAAAATGATGTAAAAGAGAGAAAAGTTAAAAAAGATGATGACAAAGTTGTAAATCAAAATTCAAGTGAAAAGAATAATAATAATAATTCAAAAAAAGATAGAGTAGTTAATAGAAGTAATGTTGAAGTTAAGGATGCAGGATGTATAAGAGTCTTTGGAATCATTGTTATTGCATTGTTAACTTTTGTTTTGTGGTCTGGATTCAATCAAATTGACCCAAATAGTGTTGACCCTTCACTGTATATTAAAGAGATGCCTAAAGATCTATTGGATTACTATCAGTCAGGTACATATATTCCAGTATATCACCACGGTAAACGAATGCAAGTTTTCATGACTTCAAAATTTGATTCAACAACCACCTCTTTACAACACAGTGAAGTGGTGTTATTTATACATGGTCAAATGACTACTGGATTTGTTTTTAGAAAGTCTATAGAAGGACTAGTGAAAGAACATGTTCATCCTGTTGTAATTGATCTACCTTGTTTTGGCTTCTCTGATTCACTACAAAATTGCACTTATGATGCTATTGCTGATTCTCTACCTGATATTCTAGATGCCTTACAATTGAAATCAGTACATATTGTCACCTATGACACTGGTGCTGTTATAGCCTCACTCTTCTACGATAGAAATCCACATCGTGTTAAATCTATATCTTTTGGTGACCCTGTACTCGATATCTCTAGACTTCCATCCTACTACAATATATTCACCACTCCAATTCTCAATAGATTTGCATTACAATTAGCAACTTCACCATATCTCTCTTGGATAAGATACCAATATTTTACCTCATTTTGTATGTACTTATATATACACCTCTATCTATACAATACTCATCATTACTAACACACCTAAACTTCATTTATATAGTTGGGTCAACAGTACCACAAGATATTATAGACTCTTATTCCTATGCAATCAGATACAAAAACAATATCAATAGATTCTTGTCAACTATTGAAAATTCAGATTTTTCATTTACAACTACTCATTCAATATTACACTCCAAATTAATAACTACAAATTATATGAAACAAATTCTAACATCTAAAGAGTATACTGAAACTTACCAAGTACGTATAAATATTTCATTATACTATAGTAAATATTTGAAATCTATTAATTCTAATAATAATACAATCTAAAAATAGTCTAAATTTATAATCAACCATTTAAAGTTTGAGAGAATGGATTTCAACAATGCAGAGTTTCTATCACCAGAAGAAGAACCATATGTATTTGAAATTAACATTGTATTATTAATTGATTTCACTGGTAAAGATCTTAGACAACCTATTGTTAAAAGTACACCTCCACCTCCCACCCCACCACAACCTTCAACCAATACCCATGCTGAACATGACCATGACCATCAACATGACCATGGACATTCTCATGGTGGAGGTCATGGACATTCACATGGCGGAGGTCATGGTCATGGACATTCACATGGAGGTGGAAATGGACATGGTCACGGATCAATGGGTGAGTTTGGTTTAGGTCATAATTATGGTCTGTAATATTGTACTTTAAACTTGATAGGATTTATACTAAAATAAATATCAAGATATTGACGTTGAAGCATTACTTCCCAAAAATAACAATTTTTTTGTTCAGTTGGTGATTGGTGAAAAGGGGGATTTTAGTCGTTTTTTTTTTTTTTTTTTTTTTTTTGTATTATTTCTGTTGTTATATTCGCTTTGTATTACTAAAAGATATCCTTAAAAAATATGGAACCACATACCCAACCAACTAGTTTAGTACCAATTATAATGGCTGGTCCATCAGGTGTTGGTAAAGGAACTTGTAGGTAGAGAATTAATTTAGTATTGAAAGTGGGAATGAGTTTTCGGAGATAAAAGTTAAAAGTACTCCTCCATAGTTTAGGTGTAGGAGTTTAAAGAAATTTATATAGAATATTGATATTAATATATAAGATAATTATAATATTAGTAATTGATAAATTAAAAAAGGAATTTGAAGGTTCATTTGGTCATATAGTTTCACATACTACCAGAAAACCAAGAGAAGGTGAGGTTCATGGACAACATTACTACTTTACTGAGAAAGATGTAATGGAAAGAGAAATTGCAAATGGGGATTTTATAGAGTATGCCAATGTACATGGTAACTATTATGGAACTTCAAAGAAAGCTCTTCAAGAGGTTTCAGAAAAAGGTAAAATTTGTATATTGGATATAGATGTTCAAGGTTGTGAGTCAGTAAAGAAAGCAAAGATTCCAGCACTGTTTATATTCATATCTCCACCAACATTTGATACTTTAAAACAAAGACTTTTAGCAAGAGGTTCAGAGACTGACGAAACCATAAACAAAAGACTAGAAACCGCTAAAAAAGAGATGGAATATCTCAACAAGCCTGGTTTCTTTGATGTCATTATTGTCAATGACGATTTACAAACTGCCTACAACCAATTTAAACAAACTGTTTCACCATATATTGCATTGCAAAAATCTTTCAAATAAAACAAAAGAACCCACCAAGAGTCACAATCGATGTCTATTTATACAATACAAAACAATAGGTGTATATACTTTTCCCTATTATTAATGATTTATTGTAAATTTAACATATATATCAGTTGAATGTGGTTTTCTTTTAGTTCCTACAGAGACTAAGTATAAGCTATTTTTATTTACAGTATATTCCGATTGTCCATCTGATGCGCACTCTACCAATTCATTTTCATTTTTAATTGAAGTCAAACCTAAATAAACTATAAATGCTACCCCACACACAATAGGTAAAATAACATTCATTTTAATTACCCAATGTCAGCATTAAATAAAACCTTTAAATTTCTTTAGAATATAAATACAAAAGTTACAATCTTAAGTTTAATTTTGTATAAATTTGGTAGTTGTCAAAATCTGGTGAATAACAAAAACTTTGACTATTTTTACATTAACCTATTAGACTCCTCACTCATTTTAAAGTGCATAGATATTAAATAAATAGAGCCTTTTCATGTAGTAGTTTAGACAATTTATAATATTATCTATTGTCTTCCTGCAAGATTATAGAATTGGGTTTGACACTGAATCTACACTACCATACTTTTCCAATAACTGATATATGATGGTAATTGGAATTGCTGGGAGTACCTGGACTATGATACCTATCGAATCAATAATCTGTGATAGAGTTATACTATTTTCATTAAAAACTTGAAATTGGTATTCTAAGTTCCTACTTATTGGAACAAAATAATCTGTCTGCTGAATGTGGTTTTTTATACTATTATCACAACATAGTTATTTAATGATAAAACTGTGTGTAGTGGGGAAAAAAAATGATAAAAATACTATTATTATTGACATTTTCAATATTCATAAACCCAACATTATGCAATAGTAAATACTGTTAAAGATGCAAATTGAGAATTAATTGATAAGAAAACTAATTTTTTTATTCGAATCTATTAAACGAATTGATGAACAATATCATAAAGGAAACTATGCCATACCAATAGTAGAAGTGTACTGCACTACAGATGTTTATATTGGAAGGGAGTCAAAATAATTTTATCCTCAGGCTCTGGAATTGGATAGAGTATTTGGGCGGGTATTGACTCAAACTCCATTTTAAGAGCAAATTGGATTACATTGGCTGGACATGACTGATTGGGTTTGATCGTCATGATGGATAAATTTTTGGGGTTTAAATGTTTTATAGAGGTCTGGGGGTACCACAAAGAATAAATTGAAAGGAGTACCAGTACCTGGAAGAATTGAATCAAGCAAGTGTAGAAGGTTAACAAAAGGTTTAAGGGTAATTGGATGATTTTCAGATACAGTCATTTGGAAAAGTGAATGTCCATTAAATGAATCTATAGCCGGGAAATTGATATCTTCTGGTCGTGCATAGTCACTCTTAGAGAAGGATTCTTTTGCCTCTTTCATGGATTCTAAATCTTTAAGTTTGTTAAAAAAAACTGTATTTAAATCTTTAAGTTCTATTACTGAAGAATTTCCTGTATCCAATTGTCTAATACTAAATTTACCACCAATTGAAAGTGTTTGATGAGATAATTGCTCAAAAACAACTCCACCTAAAGCAGCAGACCAATTACTAAAATTTTCAGTTCTTGATATGAGTTGTTCCATAAAGTTGAAATAAAATCTTTGTACTAGTTTTCTTTTTATGTAATTAGATCCCATCACAACTCTTTGTTGACTATATTTGGTGTTTGGGACTGCGTCAATATGAAATACTTTATGATTGCCAGTGCTTGGTGAATCTGGTTGATTCACATTACCAAAACATGCATCTAAATCTGTTGATGCAATGCTATGTACTAATTCCAATTGATTTTCTGCTGAAATCTTTTCTAGAACATATCTTCATATTACAAGTTAATATTAATGGGCAACCCAATTCAAAAAAAGTTATATTTACCTTGGAATTCCGCCCCATTTTTCAAATCTACATTCTACTTCTTTTTCATCTTGTTTATAAATATTTCTATTTGAAATGTTGATTTCATCCCAATTCCATACTGGCATTATTAATGTGCTAGATGATCCTATTTTCAAGTAGTCATAATAGTTTTCTTTTCTTGGGGAGGATACCAACAAAATAAATGACTTTCTAGCTGGTAATGGCCGTTGCCCATCTACAAGATAAAAAACATCTTCTCTGTTTAAAAGGTGTTTGAATTTTACTCTGTCACCTGTGTAAGCAATTGGATCTCCATATGAATTAAATGAAAAGAAAATTGGATCTATTAATACTCTGTCGTACAAAAAATGCAATTTCAACTTAGAGTCCCTATTGTCTAAGGTTTTTTTGTACAAATAATACCAAAGGAATACTGATTTTCCAATTCCTGGGTTTCCCTTTAATAACACTATATGTTCTGGAATTTCTAAATTTTTTAATATATCATAAAGTTCAATATATGATTCCCTAACATAAATATTATTAATTTTGGTTCCTCCTCTGATAGGTGGGTATTGTTGAAAAGCTAATAAATGATGGGTGGTATCCAAATTTGCATTTATTATTTCTTTCCAAAATTTAGTTGAGATTTCGTCTATTTTAAAGGCTATTAATGGAAAAATTAGTATTAGAACTATCCACCCAAACCTAAACACTTTACAAACAATCTACATACCTTGTTCTACTCCCTGTCCTTGTGTGGCTTATTCATTTAATTGATTAAAAAAAATAAAAAAAAAAAAAAGTATTGTAGATAAACCAATTTTATCATTTGAACATTAGTCATTTACTTCCTCTTTTAGTCCATGTTACAATATATTCTGTGGAGGTTAGTATGAGTGTTTTGTGGTTTGTTTATATATACATTTTTTGTGTAAATTTTTAAAAAATAATAGGTAATTATTATATAACTATTGTATTTGTATTAACTAAAAACAAATTTAAAAGTGTAGAGATAATAAGAGTATTATGCTTCTAATAATAGAAGTGTCATTTATATGTTTTTAAAAGGTTACAGTCTCCATTGAGATATGACTAGGTTTGGGTTTGACTTGTTTTTCTCTATTAGTTTTTGAGCATGTTGGGTTGTGGCTATAATTGTTAACTTGGTGATGGATGATGGTATAATGTTATCTTTAAATAAAGCTTTGTCGCTATAGTAGTTTAGTTTTTTCACTGATGGAATGTGTTCTTGAGTTAACAGGTATTTATAGTTACCTGTTACTGTGAGTTTAGATACACTTGAAGGTATGCATCCTATCGACAGAGGTTGTTGGAAATTCTTTCCGAGGGTTAGTGTGCGGACGGATGAAGGTATTACTCCAGGGTCAAGTGTTTGGTTGAAATTGTCACCTAGTACAAGTTCAGTGAGACTAGGTGGCAAAAGTCCAATAGGAAGGATTTGGTTGAACGATGAGTCGAAGGTTAGGGATTGTAGTGTTGGTGGTAATACTCCTTGCCCTATTGGTATATTGTAGTTAAATCCAAAGATTAGAGTTTCTAAGCCGACAGGAAGAACATTTGTCTCAATAGGTAAATTGAATTGACTTGATAATTTTAGAAATTTAAGGGAATGTGGTAAAGAGTTTACATGGATGGGCTGAGAATAGTAGGCAAGATATGTGAGGGAAACTAGTTTACAACCATGTTGAGGGAAAACTCCTGGTGAAATTTCAGAATCTAGTTCTAAGGATACTAAACTATTTGGTAAATGTCCTGGTTTAATTCTGTTATAGTTTAGTAATTTAAGGTATTTCACATTTGATGGAATCTCATCGATACGAAGTTGATAATTAAGTCTATGATACAGTGAAAGGTCGGTTATTGATTCTGGTAAATGTCCACTTGGGAAATTGGTAAATGCATGAAGTGTCTTTAGTGTTCTTGGAAGGTCATCAGCATTGCAAGGTTCCCATGCTGCAGGCCCTAGTTTTAAAGTTTCCAAATTTCTAGGTAACATAACAAGTTGATCACAATGGATTCTATTGAGAGTTAGTGATTTGGTATTTGTTGGAAAACCAACAATTAGATTTCTACTGTGAGATATACCGTCTACTGTTATATCTGTTATAGTGGATTCAGTGTCTTTTGGAAACTCAGGCCAACTTTCATAGGTAGTTAGTTTAACCCCACTTAGCTCACCTCCAGGAAGAGTCAATAAATTAACAGCACCTTTACCACAAAATGTAAGTGTACCATTGATTGAGAATTTACTATTAAACTCATCTATAATTCCAATGAATACTTGTAAATCTTCTGTTGTTCTTATAGTTATATTTCTAAATTTACTAGGTAATACATTAAATGTTGATAATTTCTTTGGTTTTCTAAGTATACTTGATATTATATCCCTTTTACTTGTGTTTTTATTGCTATTGTCTTGATCATTATTATTTTTACTCTTTAAATAACTTAAATAGTACCCAGTTGGGAATTCTAACCATCGTATATTATCCCTGTATTTATAATTGATTTTACAAGTATAAAGTAAATTTAAAATTTCGTTATTATTCTCTAAATAGTTTATAATTTGACAAACTACATAGTAATTCATTGCTCTCTTAAAATATCTTTTTAAATTTTTTTGATTAAATTTAAAAATTAATATTAAGAAATAATTTAGATAATTATTTAATTTTAACTAATCGAAATCTTTCAAATATTGATTTGAATAACTCTTAAAATTATCTTAATTTGTATGTGATTTAATAAATACACAAAAAATAAAATATCTAAGGGCGATCGGAAATATTTTCTCGAGATCTTCGGTATTGAATCCATCACAACAACGTTTTTTTTTTTTTACTAGTAATGTGAGATATTTTAAAATTTTTTTTAAATTTTATTTTATTAAGTTATCTATCTAGAGAAGTAGTAAACAAGATGATGATGAAATATACTATTGTTGTTTTACTAGCTTTATTGTGTTCTTTACTACCTTTTGTAAAATCACAACAACCAACTGTTGGAAATGTTTGTATTTTTATATTGATGATGTGTTACATCACCCCCCAACCACATAAATACCTAAAATTTTAAGAAAATATCTAACATTTTTGAATTTAGGTGACAAATATAAATTATAATATTATTCCATTATGGTATAGTTCAAGTATAGTATTTTTAACAGATATGGATGATTGGGTATACCAATCATTAGATGCAGGTATGACATGGTCAAATTTAGGCATACAATCAGATGGTATATTTTTACAACAACAAAGTGGAATGGTACTATTTCAATATTTAAATGGTGAAATGGCACAAAATGTTGTAAATACTACATTGGTATTGTTGAATGTTAACAACCAAACCATGACCAATATAACAGTACCAGGAATGTTAGATGAAATTACACAGAAACCAACATCACCAAACTACTTGTCATCCGTTAGAAATGTCACTGGAAACTACACTGGTTGTGTGAGTTCAGATTTTGGTATGACATGGACAGATATCTATCCAGAAGCTGTATTCAGTGGTTTCCCAATTTGGAATTTGCAGCCTGAAGGAGGTGTTTTTATCCAACTCTACAACACCTCTTCTAACACTGACTATGTAACCTACAGTCAGGATCTATTCAACTGGGATGTTATCCTTGAGGATGTGGTTGCATTCGTTCACTCTAAATTCCAACATTTCTGGGCCGTAAACATCCATAATCAAGTGTTTCTAATTAACAGTACCTCAGCAATTCCAGTGGTACTTTATGACCAGTCTGGAGGTGTCATCACAGGTCCTTTCGATGCCATTGTGATTTTGGATGATAACATTGACAATGGAGTTTTCATTGCCACTGAATATGATGGAACTTTAAGTCAAGTCTTCCAATACGGTTCTGATGATGGTGTATTTGATCTCTCTTACACTGGTGTCTATTCTGAAAAAATTGGTAATGGATACTATGTAGACTTTGCTACTTTTAATTCCAGAGGTTTCTATGCATTGAATGCACAAGATAGCGCTGGAAGTCCATTAGTTCAGACTTTCTACACTTTAGACGATGGTCAATCTTGGATGAACTTCCAAGACGCTAACGGCACTCAACTTAACTTCTACGGTCAGATTTCAACTGTTTTACATCACATCTCACCATTGTATGCATCTCCATACAGTATTGGATATGCTATTGGTAATGGTGTGTCTGGTCAAAACTTAAACATTTCAGCTCCATACAGTAACGAAACTGTTCAGACTTTTGTAACTAGAAATTCAGGTTCAGATTGGGCTGCAATCTATCCAGGTGAGACTACCTATGAGTATGGAAACTATGGTAATTTCTTGGTATTTGTTCCTGTTGTTAACACCAATAACGTTGCTTATTATACTATGGACCAAGGATTGACAATCTCCAATGTATCTCTACCAGCTTCTGTTGCAAACTTATCTTTAATTGCCATTGACTATGCACATAGTTCAACTGATGAGTCTTCACTGACCTTCATGTTCTTGTACTATGACTTGACACACGACAACAGCTCTGTATTCTCCATTGATTTCTCACCATTAAACTACCCAACATGTCAATTCCAATATATAAATGGAACTCTCGTAGGAGACTTTGAACAAGTTAATATCCATGGAAATGCAAGTGCTCCAACCACAGCTTGTGTAGATGGAGGTGAAACTCAATACATCAGACGTAAACAGTCATCAGAATGTCTAAGTTCCATCGCACCAACATTCAACGAAACCCTTTCATGTGCCTGCACCAACGACGACTACGAATGTGACGTCAACTATCACCAAGTTAAAAACTCACCTACACTCAACTGCACTTTGAATGCTGGTGCCCAACCCCCATCTGTAGACCCACCAGCCAATTGTCCTCCTGGACACTTCTACTCCATAACCAAAGGTTACAAAAGAATCTTTGGTGATGTTTGCACATTTGGTGTTGCTGCAAACTTTGATCCTGAGATTATCATGTGTCCTAATTCGAATAGTTCAGGATCTTCATCTGAACCTTCAACTGGTGGTCATTCCATGTCTGGAAACACAGGTCTTGCATCAGGATCTCAAACCGGACAGACAACAGGGTCACAGACAATCACAGGAAACCCAATTACAACAGGTTCACAATCAGGATCATTTACAACAGGGTCTCTCGATGGTCCATCATCCGCCAATCCAATTACTGGAAGTGTAACTGGAACTGGTTCATTTGATGGTGTGTCAGGTAGCAGTAACACTGGTATAAACACTGGTTCCAATACAGGCAGTAACTCAGGTTCCAATACAGGCAGTAACTCAGGTTCCTTTGATACCAGCGGTTCAGTTCAATCTAGTAGTCATGAAACCAATAACAACAACAACAATAACAATAGTGGAAGTCATGAAAAATCAAAATCACATAAAGGTGCTATTGCAGCTGGTATTATAATCTCATTGGTTGTACTCATTGGTGCTATTGTATTTATTATGGTTAGATTCCCAAATATTAGAGCTAGAGTCACCAAAATATTCAGAGGTAATGAATACACATACTCTAAATTAACTCAAGATTCTGATTATTTAATCTACGAAGATAATGATGAAACTGAAGATCTTTAAATCATAATTACACATTTACATTTTTAAAATAAATACCTAAATCAACTAATATTGTTTTTTGAATTTATATTGCCATTGTATATATATTTTGTGTGTTTCAGTTTCATATTAAATTTTTTTTTAGTTTTTTGTTATTTGTAAAAATGAGTGTGTTGCCAAATGAAACTATAAAGATCATTGGTGAAACTGCAGGTATTGCAAATATTAGTGATGAGATTGCTTCGCAATTGGCATCAGATGTAGAATATAGAATAAGAGAGATTGCTCAAGAGGCAATAAAATTTATGAAACATAGTAAAAGAGAAACAATGACAACAGATGATATAAATAATGCACTTAGACTTAGGAATATTGATATGCTCTATGGGTATAATTCAAGTTCCAATGAAGTGATGAGATTCTCAAAAACTCATACACCAACACAGGCAATCTATTTTATCAATGATAAAGAACTTTCATTCAGAGATGTAATCCAACAACCACTTCCAAAGTGTCCTAGAGAACCTACTTTGAAGGCACATTGGTTGGCAATTGAAGGTTCACAACCACTTATACCACAAAATCCATCACCTTATGAAAAGGAAGAGTACTTTAAGAATCTACTCTCCAAAAACAAAAATAAGAAACAAAATATAGATAATAATAATAATATTAGTGGTGGTGGTGGTGGTAGTGGTGGTGGTGGTAGTGGTACATCTACAGATTCAACCAATAAGAAGATTGATAATTCAGTACCTGGTATACAGTCACTGACATCCACTGCAACTGTAGTTGCAAAACCAACTGTAAAACACATCTTGTCTAAAGAGATTCAAATGTACTATGAAAAGATTACCAATTCAATGAAATCAGATAACAAGGAGTTATTTGAAGCATCTATTCAGAGTTTAAAGACAGATTCTTCATTGCACCAGTTGTTACCTTACTTTACCAATTTTATATCTACACAGGTTACACAGAATCTAACTAACCTTGAATTACTATTACGTCTGATGCAAATGACTCATGCATTGTTAGACAGTAAATTTATGAAACCTGAACTATATCTCCACCAAATGATGCCATCTATTCTCACATGTTTAGTAGGTAGAAAACTTTGTAACAGTCCCACTGAAAATCATTGGAAACTTCGTGAATATTCTGCAAAATTAGTTGCATTAATTTGCAGAAAATTTGGTGACTCTTATAACAGTCTACAAGGAAGAGTCACAAAGACTCTAGTTCAAACTCTACACGATACCACCAAACCTCTAACTACACACTATGGTGCTATAGTAGGTTTATCATCACTAGGTAGAAATGTTATTCAGTTACTTCTTATCCCTTATATACCCAAATACTATCAATTACTGGAACCTGAGCTTACCAACCCATCAAATCAACAAAAGGCGATGGAAGCTCACAAGGTTCTTAATATACTCGTAGAGGCTGTTGGAAAGTTCTTCATGTGGATAAGTGAGGGTGAGAACATTCTAACCATCATTGATATAAAGAAAGAACAACATCAACAACAACAACAACCCGACAAAAACCTACAAAACTTTGATTACAATACCATCCTCAGCACTCTCCAATCAAATTATCAATCACTCTTTGATATCTTTGGTGAGAAACTATTACCATTTATAAAGAAAAAAGAGACTCCTCTAATACCTTAAAATAAACTAAAAATGCTTTTGTTATTTTTGTTTTTTTTTTTTATTGATTCTCTAGATATTAGAGATCCAATTGAAACCAGGGGTGGGATAAACCATGTATTGAAGTCAACCTTTTATTGGGATCTATAATGAGACATTGTGTTATAAAGTCTTTTGCTTCGTTACTTATAAACTCCCAATGATAGGTAGAGAATGAAAACTTGGATTTCAAAATTGATTTTCGAAGATATGGAGTATCTTCATTAAAAAGTATCCAAAATGGACTGTTATCGAGTGTTGTCAGATCACTTCTATCTGATTTAAATGAGAAAAATGGTGGATATCCACATAAAAGAATATAACAAATGATACCTAAAGACCATATATCCGATGCACAATTGTTAGCCTTATTCAACAGAATCTCTGGTGACTCGTATCCGAGTGTACCAACTGGTAAACTCTGTGAACAGTTCTCTTGATCATCATTTTTAGAGAGGTATCTTGCAAAACCAAAATCCAGAACTTTTATAGGACTATTTGCATCCGTTGTCAGAAATTTAATATTTTCAGGCTTTAAATCACGATGAGCTATATTCTTTGTATGTAAATAGGAGAGAGCATTGAGTATCTGGTGGATTATAGTTCTAGACTCCAGTTCGCTTAGATACTTTCTCTGAACAATTTCGTCAAAAAGTTCATAACCACGCACATATTCCATTATAATATACACATTTTGTTCAGTACAGAAACAATCGTACATTTTGATAATGTTTGGGTGATCAAGATACTTTACTATACTAATCTCTTTGGAAATCAATGAGAAACCTTTTCTGAATATTTTGTATGTTGGAATGACTTTGGCTGCGTATTTCCTCTGAGTTCGCTTTTCAGTGACTAGATAGACTTTACATGATGCACCTTCACCCAATTGTGGTCCCATCACATAATATTCTGTAAATATATCAGATCTTTCTTGAATTGGTGTTCTCCAAGGTAAATTATCGGTACTTTCATCAGATGAGGCACTCCAATTCAGTGGAAACTCAGATGTTGATGAATATTCAAATGCTTCATCAGTGGTGCTCAAAGAAACTGTAGTTGTACTTGTCTTTTTTGTTGGTGATTTGGTCAATACTGAAGTATCACTATCTCTCTTTATAAGCTTAGTAAATACTTTACTTGGTGATCTTAATGGTTTTCTAGGCGAAATTATTATTTTAATACCATTTCTAATAATTACATTATTATTATTGGTTACTAAATCAGTATTATTGTTATTATTGTTTTCCATTTTTGTATGATTATTATTTTTTATTGACAATGTTGAGAGGTCATTTACAATATGACCATCATTATGTATCATTTTAAAACATATAAAGATTTTTTTGGGATTTAATTAATTAATTGAAAACAAAAAAAAAACAATTCAAGAAATAATAATTTTACTTTAAATAATTTTGCCTTTTTTATAAAAAAATCTAGTAAAAATAAGATCCCGTGAATTACAAGTTTTAGAGGGGTGCGAGTGAAGATAGAAGAAGCACAAATAAAATTTTGAAATAAACAAATGGCAATAATCTATAAATGTATTCTCTAAAATATATTTATAAATTGAACTTGTGTAATTACAATTATTAAAGAAAAAAAATTATAAAAATTAGGTGGAATTTTTTAAATCAAATGAAAGAATAGTAAATCTATGTATATCTATTATCTCTTTGGATAGAGGGGAAAACAAAATAAATATCAAATATCAATAATCAAAGGTGAAGATTTAAAATAACAAAAAATAGAGTTTTCTTCTTCAGTTTGAAATTAACACACATCCAATTGTATTAACACACTCACACATTAACCACAATTTTCCAAATCTGTACAACCAATCAAACAAAATGAAAATCAACCCTTTTTCTAAACATATTTGGTGTGGTGTAAATATATACATAAACACGTACCCCTAAAATGTAAATATTTACAATCACCACACATTGTTATTTTTAATCAACATTTGTTTTGGAAGTAAATACAGTTTGAGTATGTCTATATCAAATCTTGTGTGAAGATGACTTAATATTCAAAAAGAAAACTGATTCAAAAATACCTTTTAGAGTTTGAATAGAGCCATCATTCAAAATAATGGTAATATTATAAAAGAAAATAAGAGATGATATGTTTAATGTCGACCCATCTTACAAAATTTGAAAAAAATTTTCAATGAGAACCCTATTGTAAACATTGATCCAAATCTAAACCAAAATTGTAGATAATTCATTTGAAATCACTTTGTTTGATTGTTTGAAAAAAACTAATTTAATTTAAAATTTGGAAGAAAATGATAAAAAATAAAAAAATTTGATTTTTCGTTTTCATTTGTTTTTTGTGATACATAAAGGAATTAACAAATCGAATCTACACTTTAGACACATTCAAATATATCATCTAATTTATAAAAAAAAAAAACCATTGTATATATATATTAAATTTTACATTAGATTATAGAATGATTATTCCAGTTCGTTGTTTTACCTGTGGAAAAGTTATTGGAAATAGATGGGAGGCCTATTTGTCCTTACTTAAAATTGATTATTCTGAAGGGTTAGTACTAACAAGCAATCAAATGAATCTATTCAAAATCTAACCTATTTCATTCATTCCTATACAGTGATGCACTAGATGCATTATCACTTAAGAGATATTGTTGCAGACGTATGCTTTTAACACATGTAGATTTAATTGAAAAATTGTATGTTTTATACCCACCTTCTCCCCCCAATCCTATACATTCCTATTAACTTCATCTTAACAGGTTAAATTATACACCAATGGCCGAAATAAAATAAATTAATGATATATAAATGTAGAGAAAAATCAAATTTTTAAACTTTTTAGTTTTACTAACTACATAGCTCTACACTTATTCAAAAACTAGCGAGTAATTATATATTAGATAATATGTAATAGAATGTGAATAGATTTTATTTATATTGATGATGATGATGTGAAATAGTAGTAGACATTTTAATATTGGTTATTATAATAGTAACTATTATAAATATTATAATCGGAACTTTCCGATACGAATGGTGTTCTTCCAGCAGTGTATTCTATGATTATATAGATACCAATTGCAACACCAGCAGCAATCTCAAGTACAAATAAGACAACTGATGCAATTCCAAGACCTCTGGCAACATTGTTCTTGGATCTTGTATAAGTAAACCCACCCAACCACAAAAATGGTATAAACCACCCCAAGATAAATACAATAATAGAAGCAACCATCTCCTCTTGTCTTCTAGCCTGCTTCTTCTTCTCCTTATCATCCTTAGCATTATTAACAACTATAACATTTGGTGGTGGTTGTTGATAATATCCAGGTGTCACATGTTGTTGTGGTGGCTGTTGATACACCTGTTGTTGTTGTTGCTGTTGCTGTGGTGGATAAACAGGTGGTTGTTGTTGTTGGTAAGCTTGTTGTTTATAAATTGGTTGTTGTGGCTGTTGAGGTTGTTGTTGCTGTGGCGGATAGACAGGTGGTTGGTATACTTGCT
This sequence comes from Tieghemostelium lacteum, assembly GCA_001606155.1. NCBI lineage: Eukaryota > Evosea > Eumycetozoa > Dictyosteliales > Raperosteliaceae > Tieghemostelium > Tieghemostelium lacteum. The sequence goes on along the minus strand of LODT01000004.1, from coordinate 165,174 downwards.
GCTGTTGATGTTGAATTGGTTGTTGTTGATTTTGAACTGGTGGTTGCTGGACATGCACGGATTCAACTTGTTGTCTGGTTAATGTGTTTTGGGGGTCTGGAGACACAAATTCAGTTTGTTGTTTTGTAAGGGTGTTATTGGCACTGAGGTTTTCATTTTGGTGGTGGTGATGTTCTGAGTTTGATGAAGATGAAGATGAATGATCATCTTGGATATTGTCAATTAAACCTCTTTTTAGAGTGTTATTGTTGTCATTTGTGGAAGCATTGTCGATGGAACCAATTAGATCGTTTAGTTCATTTAGAACATTAGTAGAATCAATTTTAACTTCAACTGTATATTCCATATTATTGTTGTTATCCATAATTATTTGTAGTGTACAGAAAATTTGTGTTTCAACTTAAAAAATTTATTTTGGACTGATGGGAAAAATTTTTGATCAAAAAAATAAAAATAGATTTCTAAAATAAAATTTTCGAGTAAATAAGAAGATTCCTTTCGTAGAAACATTTTCAAATTTCCTAAATTACCACCTATCATTTTTACAAAATATAATGAATTTTATATTTTATAATGTGCCTTATTGAATATATTCTAATATTAGACTAAAATCTGGTGTTCCAGGTCAAGTCATGTGTAAATTAGAATTAAAATTGTTAACAATTTTAATATATTGAAATATTAGCTCATATAATTGAGAATTTATAAACTATGTTAAACTAAACATGTTATAATAGTTCTGATGAAATTGTAAAAAATAGAATTGGAGTAACAAACTAAATCAAATTAAAATCAAAAAAAATAAAATTTAAATTTGAAGATTTTTGTAAAATTTTTTGCGGTTTCTCGTTTCACTCTCTGTTAGCCTATAAGTATGTAAGGACAAACCTATATTTTATGAGACAACAGCATTTTACATAGACAGACAGAGGATTAACACATCTATCACTTCATCTAGTCACAATGCCTTCACCAGTCGTCAGATCTAAAATCGTAAAGAAGAGAACAGCTAAATTCGCTCGTTTCCAATCTGATCTCTTCAAAAGAGTTAAGGTATATATATTAACAACACAATAGGAATAGGAATTAGGACTAATTTGGATTATAATTAAATATAGCCATCATGGAGAAAACCAAGAGGTATTGATAACAGAGTCAGAAGAAGATTTTCAGGTGCCAGACAAATGCCATCTATTGGTTTTGGTTCATCCAAATCCACCAGAGATGTTGCACCAGATGGTTTCAAACGTTTTGTTATCAGAAATGTTGCTGAATTAGAAGTTCTCTTGATGCAAAACAGAATGTACGCTGCTGAAATTTTCCACGGTTGTTCTGCCAGAACCAGAAAATCTATTGTTGAAAGAGCTGCCGAACTTGACATTAAAGTAACTCAACCAAATGCCAGATTAAGAGCAGAAGAAAGAGAATAAACTTTTTACAGATAATAAATACAGTAATATATAAAACAACCTCCTCAAACATCAGATCTATTCTATGTGAATACAAACATAACTAAATAGTAATAGTAGACGAAATCATATGCTACTATACTTATACCTTTGGATCAAATACGAAATATTGTGAAAATTGAGGAATTTTTATTTTGATCATAATTCATTTGAGGAAATAGCAAATTTGTAGATTATAGTATAACTTGTAACTGAATCCATAAAGTGTTTTTTTATTTTTTTTTGAGATTTTTTTCATTATTACCCCATTTTCACATTATTTATATAATTATTTATATCTCTATAGTCTATCAGAAATGAAAAAAAATAATGGATAACAGTAATAATAATAGTAACAAAGATATAAATAAGAATGATATATTAAATGAAATTAAAGATACGCTATTAAGTGATATAAAATCACAGTTATTTAGTTTAATGGAAACCAGTAACAACAACAGCAACAACAATGATAACCCAAATATAAATAATGAAAAGTTTAATTTACTATCTGAACAGTTACTTAAACTCCACCAAAAACAAATTGAACTACTGAATGAAAAGTATTCGGTGATGGTTGATAGTAAATTCAAAGAGATGGAAAATAAACTTATAGATAGAATAGATGAGAGATTAATTGAGATTGATAATGGTATTGAACAACATTCTTCACAAGTCTCTAAGGGACCTAATAGTAACCCATTTTCAGTACTTGGACAATCATTATCTAAACTAAAGAGAAAACTCATTGTAAATAATGATTCTGACCGAGATGTTCTCAATAAAAAGTTAAAGACAATGATTGAAAAAGAATTCACAACTGAAATCAAAAACAAAGATGACGATCTCATTGAAATTGATACTAGAATACTTAAAGTAAAAGAAATGTTAAATAGTCTTGGTAGATATAGAACCTCTGAAAGATACCATAAACTAAACACAGCAACTACCACTACTACATCATCATCATCAACACCATCATCGTCTAATGTTAGTTCTAATAATAGTTTAACAAATTCATCTCCTAATAATAATAATAATAATAATAATTCAAGTAAAATTAAGAGTAAAGTTAGTAACCGGGTATTTTATCAGGCAAAACCTAACCAATTCTATCAGTTATTGTGTACAAAGTGTGGTAAAGAGAATTTCTCAAATGCAGTTGGTTTTGCAAGTCATTGTAAACTGAAACATTTATTGAGATTTAATAGTACTGAAGAGGCGGTATTGGAGTTGGCAAAACCTGTTGATGCTAATGTTGTACCTTTAGATGATCCTTCTAGATCTAAATATACATCTACAACACCAATAACAACATCACCACAGCTACTGACTGCTAGTAATAGTAGTAGTATAGTATCATCACCAATTTCATCATCTACTTCATTATCTTCGTCACTTTTGAATACACCTAATAGTATAAGTTCACAGAGTTCATTATCAACATTACCTCTGTTGAATCCAAATTCTACTATGGTTAGTACACTTACACCTCTGTCTTCGACTACAGATGACAATGACCAGGAAACATCTTCGAGATTTTATATAAGAAAGAGAGTTATCGTTGGTAACACCTCTATGCAAATTCATCCAAGTCATATAGGACCTGACAAATCAACTCATAAATGGATGGTCTATGTACGAGGTGTCGAATCCGAACCTGACATTTCATACTATGTCAAAAAAATTTGGTTTTATTTACATGATAGTTTTGCACCAAATAATCTCATTGAGATTACAAATAAGCCATTTCAATTGTCACGTAGAGGGTGGGGAGAGTTCCCAATACGTGTTAAACTTTTCTTTCACGATCACAGAAATAAGCCAATTGATTTTATACATCATTTAAAATTAATTCAAACACCTATTCAGTATGGTGTCACTAGTCTTGGTTCTGAATCTGCATTTGATTTGGATCTAGACAGACATTTCTTTGACAAGAGAGAAAAACAACAAAAACAACAGCAACTTGAACAACAACAGTTACTGGAAAAAGAAAAGGAAAAAGAACAATTAAAAAAGCTTAAAAAAGAACAGAAACAGAAACTAATTTTAGATAATTTAGATAGTATAACCATTAATTCTGATCAGATTCAATCTACACTGAATGAATATGCAAATAAATTCAAAATGATTGATACCAATAGTAATAGTAATAATAATAATAATAGTAATGGTGAAGATTCACTACCAATAACTAGTAAACTACCATATAGAATACCAAAATCTAAAGAAAAATGGTTAAAATGGACATATGGTAAACAGTTTTCAAGTGAATTTAGAAGAGCCAAATTAATTAGAGATAGGATAAAGTCTTCGGTTGGAAAAGAATTTAAGATTAAAGATATAATTAGATGGTGTAGATTGAATAATAAGACTCCAATGACACAAGGTCAAGAGGAACTTCTTAGAGAACGTATTGAATTTGAGGAAAAGGAAGAAAAGGAGAAGATAGAGAGACTAGAGAGATTAGAAAGGGAGAAATTGGAGAAAAAGGATGGTGTAGATGTTACAATGATTCCTGTAGAGTCTATAGATGGATCTGATACTCATTCTGGTGTTAAAAAGGAATCTGAATCTGAATCTGAAACTGGTATTTCTAAACCCACTAAAAAGAAATCAAAATATCAGTCTAAAAAAGAAAGAGAAAAACTTTTGAAAGCTAGTTTACCACCAATGGATATTATCATGGAACCTGAGTTACCACCTCCAACTCAACCAGAAGAACAAACATCAAAAGAAATTTCAACAGAAACTCCTTTAACACCAGCTTTTGAACATCCAGAACAACCACTAGACATCCCACACTCTACCCCACTACAAGATTCTGAAAAAACAATTTTACAAAATAATAGTAGTAGTATAGATATAAAGAGTGAGGTAATGGAGGTTACACCACTATCAGCACCATTGACACCATCGTCAAGTATGCAACCAATGATGGATAATATATTCCCATTAGTTAATAGTTCTAGTATTGTTGAGAATTCCATTCAACAATATAAACCACAACAATATCAAAGTACTACAGTTACAACGAATACTATAGTGCAACAACCTACTACAGTTCAACCTGTAAAACCAAGTGAACCAACACCACATATTCAAATGTTTCCATTTAATCTAAATAATCTATTTGCACCATCAACATCACAACAGATATCGACAGCTATTGCTAAACCCAATTTACCTACTAGTAAATCTGGAACACCTAAAAAAACATTGGGCCTATTTCCACTGTTTTTCTGTAAATATTGCGGTACAGGTCACCAACCTGATACCTTTGAACAGAAACAAAGAGTCTGTTCTTCAAATTTCAAAGGATACACTTATACATCACTTACAAAGTCATTTCCACAGATTAAGATTACTTATCCTGTCAATTTTGACTCGGATTCCAAACAACCTAACCCCAATGCCAAAACACCAATTTCTGTTTTGTCAACTATGAAACTACCGTCACCAAACTATCAGATTGATTGGGTACAGAATATATTGTCTCTTATTAATATACCAAGATCAAAGGATCCTTTAAATAATGACTTTGATGCTGAAGAGATGATCTATGTCAGTGCAATGCTTTTTATGAAATCTCTCATCTCAGAGACCCTGACGGTTTATCAACAGGAGAGAGATAAAGAACCAAGAGAAGAATGTATCATAAAACTAATAGTTCCAACTCATTTACACACTGTAATCAAAACTAATCCACTTTTAAATTTCCTAAGTAATACAGCATTATTTAGAGAAAAATAAATAACTCTACAAAGTTTGGTGTACATTTAAAGATTATAATTTAATAATTGCTTTTATTGATACGGTAAATCATTGTGAAAAAAAATGGTATTTGAGAATTCTTTTTGTCCTATTTTAAATCAGATAATCTCAATTCTGAAGTGGGTTTTGTTGATGAAGTACTGGTTGGTCTAATTGTTTTGGTAACTGTGGTTGTTGTTGTTGTTGTTGATGATGATGATGATTTCTTAATATTTGCATTTAATTTCTGATTCATTATTAGATCTTTAACATAGTTTTTAGCTCTAGAGTTTGCTGACATTAAAGGTGGTTTGTTTATAATAGTAGTTTTGTTGGTTATATTGGTTTTTGGAATACTTGGTGTTGTAGCTGCAGTGGTGTTAGAAGTGGTTTTGTTTACCAGTTTTTCAGTAGTTTTTGAAATTAACATTGCTTTAGTTGCACTTGGTTTAGTTGTAGATACTGTTGCTACTATATTGGTTGTGTTGGCTGATGGGGATGGTACTAATACTCTTTTTGGTGTCATATCTTTAGTTGAACACGAAGGAGCAGTGGTAGTAGGTTTAGAAGCTGTTGTAGAGGTGTTAACTGCTGCAGATGATGTAATGTGTTGTTTTAGTATATTGTTACCATGGGATGGTAGAGGCATGATATTAACTATATTTTCGTTTTCATTTTGGTAACCTCCATTACCACCACCAGCTACCAGAGTAGATGTAATAGGAGCAGAAACAATTGGTACTCTCTTTGGAATACCAACATTACTTTTCAATGGCAACTGTAATGGAATTACAGTTTTTGTTGATTTAGTTATCAGATTACTAGTTATTGCTACAGTTGAGGTTTTTGGTGAATTTAATTTCTTCTTTTCATTTTCCTTTAAAAGTGATGATGCTGGTCTTTTCTTTTCATTTAATGTGATACTGGTGTTAGGTGATGATGATGGGTTGGATAAATTTTTACATGGTTTTAAATCTGGTAAAGATGCTTTCTTACTGTGATTACTTATATTGGAAAAATGGTTATCAAATGATAAATTAATTTGTGGTTCATGTTGGTGGTGACTTTCACGATCACTACCAATAAAACTACTAAAACTATTATTAATATTGGATTTGGTTGTTGGTGTTGGTGGTTTGTTACTACTACTACTACTCTTAAAAATACTAGAATTGGAATTACTATTATTACTATTATTAAAAAGTGAAAAATTATGTTGTTGTGGTTGTGTTTGTTGTGATGATGATGATGATGATGACTGTTGTTGTGACGTTAAATTTGGACTTTCAGTTTCCTCTTGATGACTATCATTCTCATCTAGAGGAATCACAAAGCCACTTGATGAACTAGATGGTGGTGGTTGTTGAGTTTGAGGTTTTACAAAGACAAAACGGGATTTTGGTGCAGTAGTGGTAGTTGTGGTGGTTGTAGAAGGTGATGAAGCTGCCATATCCTTTTGAATAGACTTTTGAGTAGATGGATCAAAGCTTTGAAGTAATTGAATAGATTTCTGATTCCAATATTTAGAGAATATGATAAATGACTGTCTAGAGAAAGATCTCGAAATTGGAGAGGCATCTCTAACACCAATAGTAATAATCTTTTCAATTTGCTCCAAATACTTTTCCAATTGATGTTGTTGTAGATCACTCAATACCAAATACAAATATTCACAGGCTTTGGAACGGAGTACAGCAGATTTCTCAGATTCCAAAATATCGAGACACTTATTGATAATCTTTGGTGATTTTGCATATTTTATACAGTTTTTTATACACAAGTCAGAGGACTCTGAAACAACCTTTACAGTAATGACTAGATTCTTTACAAGAGCATCTGTAAATCTTTCAAAAAATGGCTCAAAATCAGTTTGGAGATGTTGTACTACATTGGATATAATCTGACAGACTTCCTTTACAACTTGTGATCTTTTATCATTAACCGTTGCAGCTAGGGATTCTTTTAGTTGTTGAAATAGTGGAATGAAATTATCTAATTTAGTTGCGTTGGCATCTACCATTAATTGGAATATTAGTAGATTGTTTAGTTTGATCTTCCACTCTGCTTCACTGTCGTTCATGGTATTGATAATCTCTGTCATTCTAGTCTCTAATATATGTTTATCTAGTGAGTTGATTTGTAATTGAATGCCAATTGGGATATTGGATTTCTTTTGGCCTAACATTGGTGGTGATGTGTTGGAGGTGGAAGAAGTAGTGCTTGTGTTACTGGTATTACTGGCACTAGCTGCCTTTGTAGTGGTTCTAGTTGATCTAGAACTGGTGGAAGTACTAGTTGATGAAAGTGGTGGTGAAGAGGATATTACAACTTGTGATGTGATATTCTCTAATTTCTCTTGAAGTGTACTGTCTAATTGCTGATATTGAACCTCAACTAAGAACTCTTGGCCCATGTCTTTGTATATTGAAGAAATGCAATTCTGCAATGTCAATTGAATGACTGTATTCGATCTCTTTAAATTATCAATTAGTAGTCTCTTAAAGAGAGGTTTCATCTCTCTAACTGGAACAACTGATGCATCAATCAAATTGGCAACAATTGAGAGTTTATGTTCAATAATCTGTTCTGAGTTATGTAGATTCTCTCTTTGGTCTGTTTGTAGAAAGTTTAAAACTCTCTCGAAACCAAAAGGAGGTATAATAGTATTGATTATAGACTGAATCTGATCTCTACATGCTTGATCTTCACTCCCAATATACTTATTAAAAATGGAACTCAATATACTATTGATAATCTCTTTTTCATTTTCATGACCAAATATAAAATCAATAAGGAAGTTACTAACCTCCAACACAGTATCTCTAATCTTTTCATTTGTCCCTTGTTCATTTAAATGTTTAATAACAATATTTGATATCTCTGCTAAAATCTCATTCTACAACAACCCAATAATTTAATTAGTTCCAAAATGTTCTTCTTTTTCTCTAATAACAATATTCAATATATCAATCCTTACATCAATTTTAACTTTTCCAGCTTTCATTGAATTTATAAGATTTTTATAACCATCTTGAATTGTATTAAAATCATCAGATGATATATGTCCTAATATTTCATCTATATTAACTTTTTTTCCCATTGTTTATTTTTAAATAAAATATACGTTGTGTTAGAAATTAAAAAAATTGATAATGAATAATATGAGATTTTTTAACTGTTGAAAATTTTAAAAAAAAAAAAAAAGGCGGGTGTGGTAATACTAAATCCCCTAATATTTCATTTAAAAGGACTTTGAAATATGTTTTAATTAATTGAGGTTTATTATAACTATTGATAATATATTTAGTTTCCAAAAATTTCAACTTGAATATGATATAGATATGAATCAGAACAAGAGTTTTTTAATTGGAATATATTCAGTAACAAAAGCTTTTATATATATTCAAAGAAACACTTTAATACATCTTAAATTAATATTATTATAATTTTTAATATAATTTAGTTTGAAGTGTTAAATTAAAAAATGATTCGTCTCGTTTTTAATCAAAAAAAAAATCAAAAAAAATAAAATTTTTTGGCGATTTTTGAATTTTTTTTTTGATTTGTTTGGATTCCCTTATTCTCTACTCTTATAGCACAATGGTAAGGATGACTCTATGTTGGTGGAATTTAGGTTATTTAGAGAGACACATATTCATCATTATTTAAATTGGATTATTAGTCAGGAAAGAAAGAAGTCAAAGTTAAAGTCGTCGAAACCCTCGCCTCTAAAATTGGTGCTGGTCCAAAAGACCACGTATTCGGTATTGCTCACATCTTTGCCTCCTTCAACGATACCTTTGTTCACATTACCGATATTTCCAGCAAAGAAACCCTCGTTCGTGTTACTGGTTAGTATTAACAAATTTGAGAATAAAGAGGAGAGACATGAAATTACCTCCTAAATGAGTATAAAAACAGAAGTATTAATATTTGGACTATATTATAGGTGGTATGAAAGTCAAAACTGATAGAGATGAATCCTCTCCATACGCCGCCACTATGGCCGCTCAAGATGTCGCTGCTCGTTGCAAAGAGTTGGGTATCACTGCTTTACACATTAAATTAAGAGCCACCGGTGGTAATGGTTCCAAAACTCCAGGTCCAGGTGCTCAATCTGCTTTAAGATCCCTCGCCCGTTCAGGTATGAAGATTGGTAGAATTGAAGATGTTACTCCAATCCCAACTGATTGTACCCGTCGTAAGTCTGGTCACAGGTATGTTTCTTTTATTTTATATTTAAATATTATAAGTTTATTATATACTAATTTTGTTATCATCGTTTAACGTAATACAGAGGTAGACGTCTTTAAAGACCTTTTAGTTTTTTTATATAACTGGATAGCCTAAATAAACTTTAAAAAAAAATAGAAAACAACTAGTGTAGTATTTATTTTTTAGTTGGATGAAATTTCAACTGTTATCAGTCTATTTCAAATTATTATTATTTAAATTAAATGATCTTTCAATCGGTTAATTAAAAATCGTAGTTCTTGTACATTTTTTTTTTAAATTTTAATTTTTTATTATTTTATTTGATTGAATGGAAGAAAACACCAATGACATAAAATGTATATTTTATAGTGAATTTCATAATATCTATGGAACAAAGATTATTCATCAGTACCCTGAAGGGTTTATTTCAAATGAAGTTTTTGAAGGTTTTGCAGAATATATAATACCAAAACCTAAATTGTGTGGAAAGATTATAACATTGACAGCATTTAATTACAAGATACTTGGTTATCCTGTACTGATGCAAGATGTTAAATATCATAGAAATGCGTTACTTTTCAATTTGTCATTTGTGTTTAATAAGGGGACTGATACTATACCCTATCACCAGATTGTTAGGAAATTAGGTACGATATTACAGACTCTCGAGAAAGAGAGTGAGTATCTATTCAATCAATCAAAAGATTTGTTACAGGATCAACCAGACATTTCAAAGATACTAGAGACACTATATATTGAATTAAATACCTATGGTGAATCTACAATAACTATTGATGATGCGAATACTATCAATGTTAAATTGTTCCCAAAATTAAACGACCTCATTGAGGTACTACCTCATCAGGTTCCTGTACTTATAGAGGAAATCGACACTACCAATAGCTCAGAATGGGATTTAACACTTTTACAGATTCTACCTTACATTGACGGTATAAACTATGTTGGTAGAATCAGTAAACTAATGGAAATCGATATCAACTTGGTGACTAGTTGTATACAACATTTGGTGTATTATGGCATTGTAAAGATGGTGGATATATTCCAGTACTCTAATATCTATAATCCTACACCCCTCATTAGAAAACTAGCAAGTAATTTTGATATGCAAAAAGAGTGTCAGAGGTACATAACAATACCAGGAGCAACACCTTGTTCTTTTGAATATATATTCTCACTATACTCTTCATTGTCAATAGACACCTCATTTCGTGAGTATTGTACAGAAAATAACTTAACCTCACTGGGAATTGACGAGAGGTCATTTATCATGTTTGGTGTAATTAATGGTTTCCTAAGAAGAAAACAACGTTACCCCATATTGACCAACCTCTCTATACTAGAATCACTACCGCCAAATCACAACAAGAGACTTTTGAATGGAAACAAAAGTTTTGATGAAATATGTTGTATATTGGGTGTTGGTGTAGCTCAAGTTGAAAAACTCCTAGAGACTATTGCAGCACCTGACACTTTTATTGTCATTTTAAAATAATACTCTTTAGAAATTTCAATAGATTACACATTAAAAACAATGTAAAAATTTAAAAATAAACCAAAGGGCATTATTGTACATGTATAAAAAAAAATATAAAAAAAATAAATAAAATTACTATAAATGGTATTTTTATCTTTTACAATTTTGTTGGCATTAAAGTAGTACTAATTATTGCATATTTCTCAGTATGAGAGGATAAGAACTTTCCAATTGACTTTTTAAATCAAAACTCCAATTAATTTTAAAAAAACCAATTCAATTTAAATTCAACAAATAAAATGAAAGTATTATTATCAATAGATAATTCAATGGTTGCCATTGAAGAGGCTATTAAAATTTTAAAACCCAATCGTGATAGTATTGATATTATAACTATTGTTGATTCAGAGTCTGTTGTTCAAGAAGAAATCATTAGTAGTGATATAACAGAATACACCAACATATCAGAGAAAATCATAGACAGAGCTGAGAATATGTTAAGCTCGAGAGGGGTATGTATAAATATATTTTAATTCAATGAAATAACTAACAATTTGTCATTCAGTTTGAAAATATTACAAGAAAAGTATTAGTTGGTGAAATTAGACAAGAAATTATAAAACATATATCCGATAACGGTCCTTTTGATATGATTATTGTAGGTTCAAGAGGTTTAGGTATGATAAAGAAATTAATGTTGGGTTCAGTTTCTGAATATCTAGTTCAACATTCACCAATACCTGTATATGTAGCAAAATCGTCAAAAGCACTGATACCTTCAATTTAAAATAAAATAATATGTATATATATATAAAAAACATTATATCAAAATTATGTTATAATGGTAATAATAATAAATAATATAATTTATCTCTATAGTGTGAAATTTGAGGGTGTTATATGTGTTGTATATAGTGTCTGCACTACAATTGTTGTTTCGGTGGTATAATAAAAACCAACAATACTAATTTTGTAGTATTGAATGTGGGCAACTGATTTTACCTTCATTGCCTACATTTGAATTGTGTTGTTATTGTAGATGTAGTGGTTGTTCTTTAAATATCCTTTCCAGTTTTAATTGCATTTTCAAGGACATTTTTTGCACCTTGTACTTTAAATTGTAGGAATTGTGAACCACCTTCTTTAGGATCATTCAATTCTAATAAAACCTGTGAATTTCTTTCAACATCATCCAATGTCAATGTCTTTTTAGAGTTATCAAATCCTAAAATCTTTTTTGCTTCACTTGGTGTCATTTTATTGAAACCACCACCATAACTACCACCTTCAGCTCTTGCAATTGCTTGTTTATATGCCATTGAAATGGATCTAGCTAAAACTGTACCACCTGTAAATATCAATTTTGCAAATAGTTTGGCAGCCTATATGTTGACCCAATGTTAATATTTGTACTTATTCATAACTTAAGAAGATCATATATTTCAAATTTGAAATTTACCATTATTTGGTTGTTTGAGATTCGATTATTTTGAATTAAAAAAAAAAAAAATTAGTTTTTCAATTTGGTCATCATTATTTGGTAATCATAGTGATAAATGAAAACGAAAAATTGAATTTCAAATATTTCATAGTTTAAGAATAAATATAAGGTTTATTTTCAAATATAGATAATAATTATAGTATCAGTAATAATAGTATTATATAGTTGTAATATTTTGTTGTAAAAGTAGTTGTTGTTGATGTTGTTGTTCATCTAAAAGGAGGGAATTATAATGGGTTGAATAGAGTAGTTGCACTAATGGTTGACCGACAAATACAGTAATCCACATGACTACATTTCCAAATCTAGTCTTTTGTAGCATTGGTAATTGAGTGAACCATACTAACCCAATTTGTAGAATCATAGTTGCTGATAGAATAGGTCTGACAAATTTAAAGGAGAATATCATTACCATCTCGTGTAGGAGAGCAGAGAGAAGGAAGGTAGATACCATAGCACCTGTTTTCTTCATTTTGACAGTGTACATGGAATCAGTGTAGACATGTCTCAACATCCATTTGTGTACTGGACGATTCCATTTTCTCCACCACTGATCAAAAGTGGTGGCATTCCACCAGTCTTGATAGAATTCTCTGTCTGCAAATCTAGTAAGTTCAGCAAAGATATTTAGTAGACAATGGAATACACCATAGAACCCTAACATCCAAAGACTCATGGATGGCAATGACAGCTGAATGAGTACCAGTAACAAAGGGGTATCATTCACTTTTTTATAGATGGGAGATACCCGACATGTTACCAGGTAAAACATGAGAAATGTACCAAAACATGCAAGTACCTCTTTGAGTAAATAAGATGCTCTTATGGACTTGGTTCTTGGGAACTGGGTTTCAAATACCAGTGTAGGAACACAGAGAAAATAGGTAAAATGGGAAACTAATACATTTGGTGTTAAATCCCTACGAAGTATTGGTGAGTTCTTTTTAGAAGCTTTTATAGTTCCTTGTGTTAAAAAGTAATTTGTGTGCCAATAAGAGTGGTTTTTTAGAGAATAGACACACAATTGCAGTCCTGAACCTCCAGAGAGGATAGGAGAGAGATCACAAACCATGAGAATATAGTATCCTGCAACAGAGAATGTTATAGCTTGCCATAGTATATACAATGTAATAGACATAAATGCTGGAATCTTGTGACGTGCATACAACCATGTACAGGCATAGTTCACATAAGACCACACAAACAGTGCCAATAGTAAATATAAACCATGTTGCCAATCTCTAATTAGCCACCATAACATGTCAGTCTCTATAGGTGTACCAGTACTCAAATAGGTGTCTACCATCATTGTCAGACCAGCCATAGAATAACATATTGCTATATAGTTAAATGTACCCCACCCCATCTCAGGTTGAGTTAATATAGATTCTCTAGGTTTAGAAATGGCAGAGAATCTCTCTAAACTAGGTGAAGGTGGACATTCTGTAGTTATAGTTGTTGTACTTGTTGTTGTGGTTGTAGTCTGTGTTACTACACCACCGCTACTGACATTTAATTTCAGTTTCTGTTGTTCTCTTTGTAACTGTGCTTCTGCTACTTCATCTTTAAGACTCTTTGATTTCTTTCTATTTTTTATAATTGTTTTTGTAATATCGGAGTTTTCAATCATTTTTAGGAACAATCCCTATGAGAGTGCAGGAAAATGAATAAATTATTTTTTTTAATTTTATGAGAATTAGTTGATTCTTTGGAATTAATTTTTTTTAATTTTAAATTCAAATGCAATAATTTTGATTATCCAAGTATTTTGAGAAACAGATGAAACCTCTATTCTCAATGAGAAAATAATTAGACAACAAAACTTTTGTCCTTTAAAAAAATTAGATAAAAATAAACAAATAAATGTGGTAATTTATTTGTGGGTTGAGGAATGTGTGTCTTAATAACTGTGTTATAAAAAATAACTATTATCGAAATTTTAATTAATAAAAAATGTAAAAACACAATTTAGATACATAAAAAGTCATCGGAGACATTGTGATATTTAAATGACAAAATCATTTCATCATAATTTTCATAAAAAAAAAAAACTAATTCTAATTAGGATTTAGAGTTTTTAATTAAAAAAATATAAAATCAAGTTTCCTTAGATATTCTAAATTGATTAAATTTTAAAATTATTAATAATATTATTTTACTTTATTTGAAATACAACAAATTTATAAAATAAATTTTTTAGAAAATGTGTTAATGAGAGGAAAAATAGATAAAAGGAATTGAATAGGTTTAAATATTATTAATAGACTGGTATTTCTTTCTTTTTTCAGATCGGATGAAACAGTAGATACCTATACTAAGAATAATAAGGAATAAAGAAACACCAGCACAGATAAGAATGATAACGAGGATGGCAATACCTTTACCTAGGTTACTGTCATCAGTTGCTGGTGGCTCAGTTGTTGCAGAATAATCGGTAGTACAAGTCCACAATCTATTTAGATCTAGATTATTGATATTACAGCCGTAGCTACAAACCACTTCACCTAAAGGACCATAATTATTGTTGGTTGATACTACATTGTCTAGAGTTACATTACTTGAACATTCCATTAACTCATAGTTAATGTTACCTGTAATGACTATATTTGATAATGTAACTGGACCATATAGGAATTCAATAATAGTTGTACCTTTGTTTTCAGTGAATGTGGAATTGGAGATTAACATGCTAACCGATTGATAATTATAAATTATTTCATTTAGGTTATTGTTACTAAATAGGTTATTGGTAAGTGTCCAATTACAGTACTGAAGTGACATCATTTTACCTTGGTTTGGTGAATTATTGTTAAGGAATCTACTATTTTGAATAAGACCTACACAAATGAGAGGTGATCTATCAATATTATATATAAAGTAGTAGTTAAAATGTCCATTGAATTCTACATTATCAACAGTAAGTTGACTATTACCATGAGTAATACAAGCTGGCATGGTCCCATATGACAAAGGTCCTTCATTGCTAAGAAACGTAGAATTAAAAACACTCAATGAATTACCAATAATTTTAATTATGGAACGGTATCCACTGTTGAATTCGAATGTAGTGTTCTTGAATACAGCCTCCACATTACCCAAACTAAACATACTGGTACTATCAGTAGTGCTATACAAATTCTTAACACAGGTGTTATTATTGAAATTACTAGACTGAATATTTAATTTAATTGGTCTGGAGTTAAAGGTAGAATTAAATGTAAACAAGTTCATATCAATATTCTGTAAGAATGATTCTAAGACATTGACATTGGTCATACTGATTTCAACATCATCGTTCCTTACAAAGATATAGATCAAACCACTTTTTTCCATTTTGGCAAGAGTTAGATCACGAATATCAATATTTACAGATTTTTGGTTTACCTTTATAAATGGTCCATCAAGATTTTTAAGATTGAGAACAGTTCCATTGGACCCTTCCAGAGTCAATTCAGTGTCTTCAGTCAGAGTAAATCGATCATTAGAATTCAATAGATATTCACTATCCAAAAATCTAATAAACATATTGGATGTTAAATTCTGAGAAGTGCAGGAATTAATTGCAGATTTGATACTAATACATGGATTTTTATTATCACCACAAATTATTGAGCCACTACCATCATTGGAAATGTATTTTAAACATTGAGGATTTTGTAATTGTTGTTGTTCACATAAAACAACTCCTATAATATATAAAATACAAATAATATTTAATTTCATAATTATATTTTTTTTAATTTCTAATTTTATCTTTTTAATTGATTTTATTAATTATTATTATTATTTTAAATTTTTTTATAGTTCAAAAAATTTCCCAGTTTTCCGAAAATCAACTTGATTTTATTAATTCTTCAATTTTTGGAAAGTCAATTTTAACCAATTTAATCTGATCCCATTCTTTAAAGAATAAAATCTTAAAATATCTCTCTTATAAGTTCAATATTATAACATCTTTGCTCTTTGAATTTTAATTTCCTAGTGGATTGAATTATATTTTGAAATTTATTATCAAATGTGATAGTAAGTATTTAAGATTTATTTTTTGCCAAATAAATTATAGGAATAAATTAACTAAACATTAATTAAACATTTGTAAATATTTAATGTAATGAAAATCTATCCGTTGAAGCGCTCAAAAATTTAAAAATTTAAAAATTTACAGTTGTAAAAAATAAAAATCTCAAAATACTTTCTTTCAAACAATAATTAATTTTTTTTAAACAAATAGAGAAATGAGTTTATTATCACCTTTTGGTACACACAACAATCAATCTTTTGGTAATTTTTCGTTTATAAATAAACTACAAGGAAAAGATTTAAGTAGTGTATATCAAAATAAGGAGAATAAAGAAAACATTGATGATAACGCACAACTAGAAGAAAATGGAAAGGTTTTTCAATCACCAAAAAGAAATCCATTAACTCCAGTTAAAAATATAATGTCACCTAGTAGTGAAGATGAGAAAACTACAACTTTAAGGGTTATTACAAGATCACCTAATAAAAGTCCAGTATGTTATATTTTTGAAATTAAATTAAATTTAGGGGATTGTTAGTATACTAATTGAATAATTTTAGAATATTAAGAATAAGAATTCAGTGTCAAAATCAAAGAGATTTAAGAGTTTGGTTAACAATTTACCTTCTATAAAGAGTATGGATGATGTTGTTAAACTTCAAGAAGAGATTACAGAGTATAAAGATAAGATTTCTGGATTCCAAAATCAAGTTCAGGAATTGGAAAGACAACATATACAATCAACTGAGGAGAAAGTGAAGTTGGAGTTACAGATTGAAGAATTGAACAAAGATATTGTGTATTGGAAGAGCAAGACAACAGCATTAGAAAACCATTGTAAATCAAAAGAAGAAGAATTGAATTTGGTAAAAGATGAACACCAATTGGAATTGACAGAGTTGGAGAAGAAATATGAATACAAATTGAATTTGGTAACAGTTGAAAAAACTATTTCTGATCAACTGAATCATAAGGAAATATTTTCATTGAAGGATCAGTTGAATACCAATGCTATGGAACTCTCAAAGACTCAAGAACAAGTCAAAGTAATTGAACAAACCATCTCTGAAATTACAGTAAAGAGTGATACTATTGAACAGGAATTGAAACTACAAAATCAATTGAACTTGGACCTCACACATTCATTAGAATCAACTAATGAATTATTAATTAATGTCAAAAAAGACTATTTTATGAATACTTGTCTTGCTATTAAATTATCAATGCCACATAGTCCCACTCTCCTATGTCAAGATCTATTTGAGCTAGCTGAATCACTCTCTATATCACCAGGTACCTACCAAAAATGGATTGCTCAAAAACTCAATGAATTTGCTGATGCCAATAAAAATACTAACTTCACTACTACCACCAATGATACCAATACTAATAACACTAGTAAAAATAATAACCCAAGTTCAAACAACAAAAAATCCAACAAAAACAAAAAATAATATCATTAATTCTTATTTCTTAAGTGAAAGATAATTAAAATAAACTATTATAATTATATTTATGTATGCTTAACCAATTTTTTTTTTAAAAATTCCTCCATATGATTTTATTTTATTTTTGCCAAATCAATTTGATTAAATTTGATAAAGTTAAAAATGAAAATAATTGTGTTACAGATATTGGTAATTACACTAATTGGATTAACAGGTAGTCTAAGTTATGGTCAAAGAAAAAGTCCATTTTTTGAAGACAGAGTAACATTTGACACATTTCCTCAAGAGTCATTAGATATTTTAAATTCAGAATTGGATGCTGGTGAAACATTAAAACTCACTGACTATCTAGATAATCCTAAACTTGGAAAAAGATTATCATGTGTAGATATTGGTATTCCATTTGGATCATGTTCACAATTAGATGATGAAAATTCACAATCCTCATCATCATCAACACCATTTACCTACTCTGGTTTCTTTACTGTAAATCAAACTTATGATATCAATCTCTTTTATTGGTTCTTTGAGGCTCAAAACGGTAATAAAGATGCACCAATCCTAATGTATGTAAAAAAACAATCTATACAATATATAACAAACTAACAGAAATGCTATCGTGATTTAAAGATTCTTTCAAGGTGGTCCAGGAGCATCTAGTTTATTTTCATTGTTTGTTGAGACTGGTCCATATAGAATATTGTCAAATTTGACTATGGTGCCAGCTAATGTTACTTGGAATTCAGAGTTTCATATGATGTATATTGATAACCCTGTTGGAACTGGATTTTCATATACTACATCAGATGATGGTTATTCCAATAATGAAGTTGAGATTGCTCAGAATCTTTATAATTTGTTGACTCAGTTTTATCAGATTTATCCAGAGTTTAGTGACAATGATTTGTATCTGACTGGTGAATCCTATGCTGGTAAATATGTACCTGCATTGGCATATTATATATATGAACAAAACCAATTAAAGAATACTTTTATAAATTTGGTTGGTGTGGCTATTGGTGATGGTTTGGTGGATCCTGCAACTCAGGTAACTCAATATGCAAATTTGTGTTATTACACTGGACTTTGTGACCTTGTTCAACAAGATACCATGTTGATGTACCAAGAGAAGATCATATTCAACATTCAGGAGCAAAACTGGATGGAGGCTAACAATCTCTTTACAGACCTTATCAACGGTCCCCCAGACTATTTCCAAAATATCACTGGTAATCCTAATTACTATGATATTCGTAGAAGTGTAGAACCAAGTTACGGAGGTAACTATGTGGCATTTGTAAATTCTAGTGCCATTAGACAACTCATTCACGTAGGTAACAACTATTTCCAGAATAACAATAATGTCTATTTACATCTACAAGAAGATATTCCAAAATCTGTTATTCAGTATGTACCAACACTCATTGAGAACTATAAAGTCTTGTTTTACAATGGTCAATTTGATTTCATTGTTGGTGTAAGTCTTACTGAAACAATGATTAGAACTATTCAGTGGTCTGGTATTCAACCATTTATTCTCACCAACAGAATCATTTGGAAGATTCCATCTGATAACATTGATGTAGCAGGTTATGTAAGACAATACCAAAATCTAACTCAAATTGTAGTTCGTGATGCTGGTCATATTGCACCATTTGATCAACCTGAACGTTGTCTCGATATGATTACTAGATTTGTAAATAATCTACCATATCCAACTGGATCATCATCATCATCATCATCTAACTAATTTTTTTAATAATTTATAACACACTTTCCCTCAAACCCAATGTAATTATAAAGTGTGTGGGAGAGGGGGTGATATTCTTAAAAAAAGAGTGTGAATATGATTTATTGTTATTTTTTAAATTAAAAATAAAGGTGATCATAATTCTCTCAATACCAAGAGGGTTCTATAAGTATCTCTTGAAAACTATTTGAACCTTTCAAAAAAAAATTTTTTTTTTGGGAATTGAATTACGACATTTTTTAAGATATATCTCTCTATTACCACGTAACAGTCACCTACATATAGATATTAAATACAAGTATTATTAAAAAAAAATAATATTTTGTATTTAAAATGGAGGTATTGAGATCACCGTCTATGGAAACATCATCATCACTATTCTCACAAGAACTGTCATTGAAATCATTAGATATCAATGCAATACCACCAAATAATCTTAATAGTAGTACTAGTAACACTATACCTCCATTCCCTAAATCATCATCTGCAAAGTTTCCACTGGAACTCTCTGTAAAACATCAACCGTGTAACCTTAGAATAGAATTAGACAGATCAATATACAATAACGGTGAAACTATCAATGGAAAAGTTTTATTAAATTTCACACAAAAACAATTTCTAAAGAGGATAAAAGTACAGGTGTGTGGATACGAGAGAATATTCTTGTATGCACAAGAACACAGTAGTAATACCTATCAGACTATTAAATTCTATACGGATACATTGAATGTGTTCCCTCCTGTCAATATATGTCAAGATCTAAACAATGTATTGACGTTAAACGACAATTATCACGTGGAATTGGACTGTGGGAACTATGAATACCAATTCTCTATAGCACTTCCAAAGTATCTTCAACCATCTATGAACTATATAGGATATCTATCGATTTTCTATATGATTCACTGTCAAGTTGATTACAGTCGTGGTAGAGAATGGAAAGAAAACAAGTTAATAGAGTCAACTGAATTTGGACTTTGTGGACTCTCACAAAGATTCTTGGAGTCATTATACCAAAAATCAGCACAAACACTCATCAGTTCAAAAATCTCTCAATTTCTATGGAAAAACAAATCCAAACCCATAGAAATGGCAGTGTGTCTAAAAGACTACAACTGCTTCATTGGAGAGTATTCCACATTTTTTATAAAGATAAAGAACCCAATGCTACTGAAACTCGATCATATCAGAATTGATTTTGTTCAGACCATTGAGTTTATTCATCCTACCAATAGCAACAGCAGTAAACATTATAAAAAGTATGGTAATCAGACTAGTTTTACAAGTTTTTCAAATTTCCAAACACTGACTAGAGACAATAATGGTGAGGTCACATCAAAAAATCCCAATAAGAAACGTGTCAGTGAAATTACAATTCTCTCTGAAAACTTTATGGATGTACATTCATTTGTACCTCAGAACCCAGAGAATCCCTATGAAATTCAATTTATGCAAGCACATGTACTTATACCTCGTTTCAATGGTGATGACCAAGTATTCCCAAATACCAAAGGATACCTATCACAAATTAAACACTATTTCCTCATTTCAATACCATCAGTTAGTTCTGATTTTAAAATTCGTCTATCACTAAAACTTTGGGATAAATCTATTAAAAATCAATCACTATCTAATAGTCGCAGTAGTGAATATCTTAATAATATAAACAATAATAATAATAATGTTAATAGAAACCTTAGTAAAAGTCAACAAGAAATGATGATAAAAGAAGAATGGAAAATTAATTGGTTACCAAAATGGAAAGATGATACTACAGTCAGTAACTGTGAACTTTGTGATGATGCTTTTTCAATTATTAACAGAATGCACCATTGTAGAAGTTGTGGTGGAATATTTTGTGAATCATGTTCATCAAACAAGGTATCTCTCAAACATTTTGGAATAACAAAAAAAGTAAGAATCTGTCTAATGTGTTTGGAATCAATGAACCTGGATAAACAAAATGCATATTTACCAGGTCCGAAGGCATTCAATCATTCAACTAGTATGTTAAAACTTTCAACTCAATTACCATTTCTAGTAGAGAAATAATATATAATATATACAACCTATAACAATAAAACTATATTAGTTTTAGATATCCTTTTTTTATAATATGAAACTTAAATGGAAAGAATTGAATAACATTTATTTGTTTATAGTGAGTTTTTCAATGATAAAAGTGGTTGAGTTTGATACTAAATGTTGGTGAGAAAATAGATTAGAGATGTCTGGGAAATGTTGAAAGAGTTTGCCTTGGTATTGTGAAGTCAATAATGAATCAATTCCATATTCTTTTAATTTTAGATCTGGGTTGAATGATGATGGTTCAATGGATAGTAATTCAGTGATTATAGATATAACAGTATCATAAGCTTGTTTCTTTGAACTATTACTGATATTTTTGTTTACAATTTGTTTATCAGATAACTTTTGTAGGAGATGATCTGGTTTATCAATGAGATGTTCTATTTTAGGTCGAGTTGCTACATCATCAATATAAATTTGAGAATAATCAACCTCGCACAGATAGAAATTAGATAATGACTTTTCGTTATTTAGACAAAGATCCATTCCACCTAGGATTTTTGGAAGTGAGAGTATAAGTAATCCTAAAGATAGAAGATTTCTTGCGATAACTTCTCTTCTAGATACAACACCTGCTCCACCCATTGGCCCAAAGTTAATACTTATTCCAGGTAATCCAATGGATTTTCTGTATTTTGCTAAACTATCTATTAACCAACTTGAAGTTGTATAAGGACCATCTTTGTCTTCACCTAATTGAATAGCTACTGATGAGAATAAAATGAAATTATCTAATGGCCATTGAAGCTCAAGTGATAGTTCATGAAGATTTAAAGCTCCAAACGCTTTGGGTTTGTGTGCTGCTAAAAGTTCATTCATATTAAGTTCAGCAAATGGGGTGGCAGTATAAAATATAGCTGCATGGAATACTGATTTAATTGTAAGTTTCATTCCAATTCTTGATTGAATTTTATCAAGAGATGATTTGATTTCATCTTTTGATGAAACATCACATTGTTGGAAATGGATTCTGAGGTTTGGTTTAGAGGAAATGCAATAGTTTATCAACCATTCTAATTCCCATTTCAATGGTGAAATTGAAAGAACAACAATGTTTCTAAGTTCTGGTGAACATCTTTGAAGAATCCATTTAATGATTGGAATGGTGATACCAGTTTGACCAGTTATCAACAATGTTTCTTTGAGATTTGTCAATTGATATTCATCTTTTGGAATGTGTTGATGATCATCTTTCATTTGTTGAATCATTGGATTGAATACCAATTCATTCAAATTCTCCAGATTGACAACGAGTTTACCAATGTGTTTACTTTTACCAATTTCTTCAATTGCTTCTTTTCCTTGATTGCATTGAAATTCTCTGATTGGAATTAAATCTAATTCACCTTTAGCAATTGCTTCATTAACCTCTTCGAAGATTTTAGTGTTATTATCATTCATTAGAAGATGGTAAACATCTACAGTTTGATAACCTTTAGAATAGTGGAATTGACCAAGATCAAGAGTTTCATTTTCGATTATATGAGTGACTGAAAGATCAATAATTCTACCTGCGTTTGTCAGACAATTGAAATTTGAACTCAAGAAATCACCAGAAAGAGTATTGACAATGAAATCAACACCTCCATATTGTTCTTTGATTTTGGTTGAGAATTTATGATTTCTTGAATTGAAATAATCAGTAATCATATCTCCATAATGTTTACGAAGATATTCTTCTTTTTCTGGTGATCCACAGCTTACAAATACTTTTCCTTTGAATTGTTTCCATTTCAAAATATTCAAAGCTGATAATCCAACACCTCCACATGCAGAATGAATGAGAACTGATCTTGAATTACCCAATTGTGATATACAATAATTGGATGTAGTATAAACTAGTAGAATAGATGCAGCCTGTATCCAATTGATATTATCAGGTTTTAAAATGAAATGAAGTTCATTTCCAATAGCATGAGATGCCAAAGTGTTTGGTATTAGCCCATATACATGATCACCAATTTTGAATCTCTTACAATCATTTCCTATTCTAGTAACAATACCTGAACACTCCAATCCAAATGGTGGGTTATAAATATCATAACCTTCAGGATACATTCCTGGTGGAAGAAGTCCTCTATAAAATATAACATCCTTGAAATTGATTCCCGTTGCCATCACTTGAACCTCTATCTCATTAGGTCTCAATGATTTCTTTGAATGAAGTTGGAAATTCAATTTAGAATCACATTTTAGGCAGAGGTTCTTGGGATCAGTTTCATATGAAGGCGTAGAGGTTCTGTGATGGTCTCTTAAAATTCTCTGAATATGAAATACTCCATCTCTGATGACAAAATCTCTTTCATGATTATCTACTAGTGATAGAATTCTACTTAGTTGTGAGAATTCAAATGATTTGATTGAGTCTTCATCGAAATCAAATGAATAAGGATCACCAATGTGCATACTGATTAAATATTTAAATGCACCAATTATTGAACTGTTGAAGTAGCATTTAGTATTTTCTCCCTGTGAGTTCAGAGTCAAAAGAATATATTTTCCTTTGAACCCTATCTTGTGAAAGAACTGGTCTAGTTTTATATAGTCATCAGTTACATTCAGATAGTTATCTTTAGTAAGATGTTGATCGCATCCATAAAAGAAAATCAAATCATTTTCTTTCAATTGTTGAGCACTCATCTTGAAATGTTCATACTCAACTTCATTATTACAATCAACAACAATTGTCTTTTGATTTCTAAAGAGAGATTGAAGATTAGATTTCATTTCTTCGATATTTGGTGATTGGCTTGTAAATATATAATTTAACCCTTGTTCATTTTGCATTATGGTGTTGGTAAATAGAGGTTCATTTTGACATCTAATAACCAATGGACCCATAGTTGGTTGATGATATTGAATATTTTGGAATCCAATTGTATCCAAAAATGAAGATAATTTATCATTGGATAATAAAGTTAGTGGTTCTTCATGTTGAACATGTCCATTTCCTTCAGATTGGTGAGCTTGTTGATCTATAATCATCAACCATCCAGAAGGTAAAAGTAGTCTCTTTAGTTGGAAAATGAGTGGATTAATCAAAGAATGTTGGTTATCCATCATTGGTAGAACAACCAAATCATAATTTGATGTATTGAGGAATTCTTTTTCAATATCAAACTGATCTAAACCATTTATCAATGAACGTGTTTTGATTGTAGTGTGTTGGTATTTAGTTTTATCTATATTTTGTGAATCTAATGTCAAACATGTGAATTCAATTTCTAGTTTACTGTGATTTTGTTGTGATTGGATTGTTGATTCAATTCTTGAGACTATTTGATGAATAAGAGATTGTTGTTGGTTACTGTTGTTGTCTAAATAGATAATTTTAATTAGATGTTTGGATGTTGATGAAATTGTGAGATTGTTGAATAGTTGATGTATTCCAGATTGTATATTATTATTGTCGGAATTATTTATTAATAGCGGAGGAGATAGAACTGAGTCATATGGTTGCCAATAGGTTTGGTAAATATTTTTGGTAGGATATTTCATTTTGAATAAATTTTGAGACTTGTTTTTAACTCTGATTAATGATGCTGTTTTTCCAATAAACTGAACAATTGTTTTACCATTGGTTGGATTGACAATATTGACTAAAGAACTGTTTTTATCTGCCAGATGGTTACTCAATGGTTTACCATAGGTGTAGAGGATAGTTGGTTGATCAGATGTCATATTGGATGGGTAGTATTTAAGATTACTAACACTTTCAAAGACAATATCTTGTGGTGGTTCGAGTAATGTTAACCCACAATGACATGCAGAATCAAGAGTGGCTGCATTGAAATAGTATGAATCAAATGTATTGGTAGCGTCGGCTATTCCAAAATAGGTATTGTTACCTACTAAAATGGAATGGATTTTTTGGAATGATGGTCCATAAGGTAACCCAATCTGTGAAAGTCTTTCATAAACATCTTTCTTATAGATTGTGGTGAATGAACATTCTTGTTGAATTCTAGAGATATCATGTTGAGTTAAACTGTAATCTAGTGAATGTAATCCAAATCTACCATGAGTTGATCTAACCCAACTATCCTTATTCGAGTATCTATAATAGAAATCAATTCTAAATTCATTTCTTGTCATTGTAGATTGAATTGATGTTTGAAGTATAACTGGAATATCTTCTGAAATCTTGATTGGTTTTTCAAATGATAAATTGTATATTGTTAAATCTTGCTTTGGATACTGTTTCAGAATGATATCAATGTATCCACATCCTGGGAACAGATATTGACCTCTAGATATATGACCTTTTAAGAACTGGAATGCTGGTTTCCTCAGATCAATAACTACTTCAAAGACTACATTTCCAGATGATTTCTGTTGTCCAAGAATATCAGTTGATGGAATCAATAACTTTTTGGTTACTTTAGGAGCCTTCCAAAATTCTTTTGAATCCCATTGATATTTAGGAACCCAACCAACTCTATCCTTATAACCATTGGAATCAGTGGACTCAAACTGACCAGAATTGAAATTCAATTGAACTCCATTGAAAAACAATTCTGAGAGTGTTAATTGTATATTTGGTACATCTTGTTTCTTTCTATTCAGTGTTGGTAAACATACAATTCTATCATTTTCATTTTTAGATTCAATTGATTTTGGAATGTAAAATGAAAGTGTTGGATGTGGTGATATTTCAATAAACACTGTAGTTGATCTATCATTACCATTACCATTCTTAGATTGTAAGAAATTGAATATATTCTGAACTGCTTCATCGAATATAACAGGCTTTCTAATATTCTGAAACACATATTCAGCATCGTAGAATGAGTCTCCGTCCATTTGGTCTCCTGAAACTGTTGAAAAATATGGTATTTCAGGTTTCATTGAAGGTGGTAGATCAGAGAGACCCTGAATGAACTCATCTCTAATTGGATCTTGTTTGCTTGAATGGAATGAGCAATGTGTTCCTAACATTGCTGCAAATATCCCATCCCTTTGAAGCAAATCTTTAACAATTTCTATATTTTTGTCAGTACCAGTTAATACAATAGAATCTGGTGAATTGTAGCATGCAATCTCAAGCTCATTAAAAACTTCAACATGGCTATACTTTTGTTTGAATTCATTATACTTTTCAGTTCCAAATCCAATAGAAAGCATTCTTCCACTACCAACAGTTTTCTGTTGACCTATTGCTCTATGATAAACTATCTTAACTGCACTTGAGAGTGAAATGATATTCGAACATAAAGCAGATGCCAATTCTCCAAAACTTTAAAAAAATATATTAGAAACATATATTTATAGTATAAGAAACTACGAGTACATACCTATGACCAACTGAAGCATCAGGTCTAATTCCCCAACTTTTGAGGAGCTCAATCAATGCATATTGAATCAAGAATAAACTTGGTTGTGCGAGAATTGGTTGATGAATCAACTGATCTTTATCTTCTTCAGGGAGCAATCTTAATTGTTGAAGAATTGAATATCCAAAGTATTCTTGAAGCATTAAATCACATTTATCAACTGACTGTCTGAATACTGAATTGGTGTTGTAAAGTTGTTCGCCCATACCTTTCCATTGTGGTCCTTGTCCACAGAATACAAATACAATTGATGGTTTGGAATTATCAAATGATATTTGAGATGATTGTGAAACCATATTTCTTTTGTTTTTGAAATCATTCCAATCTTTACAAGTCAACATTATTCTCTCTTTCAACTGATGCTCTTTAGATTGACATTGGTACTGAACAAAATCAATATATCTCTGTTGTTTCATTTCGTCAGAATCATTTTGATTTTCAATGATATCAACAATGGATTGATGATATTTATCAAATGAAACCTGTGAATTCACTGAAAATGGGATTAAATATTCTTTTGTTTTATAATTATTTTCATTTTGGATTCTAGTATCAAGGAACTCTTGAAGAATAACACAGCAATTGGATCCGTATAATCCAAAACAATTCAGACCCATTACTATCCCTTTATCCTTTTGATATGGAATTATATCGATTGGTTGTGTAGCAACTTTTACATTCCATCCTTCAAAGTCAATTTTGGGATTAGGATTGCGGAAATTAGCATTTGGAACTAATTTTCTATGTTTTAACATCATTGCAACTTTAATGAGTGATGCAACTCCTGATGTGGATTCAGTGTGTCCAATGTTAGATTTGAGACTTCCAATGTAGAGTGGTTTATCTTTAGAGTGATTTTCTTTGAAAACCATTGAAAGTGCTTCAACTTCAATTGGATCACCAACTGGAGTACTGGTTCCATGTGCTTCAAAGAATTGAATATCACCAGCTGAAACACCACCAAGTTTAATGGTTTGTGATATATTCTCAAATTGAGATTGCTTTGATGGTTGATTGGCGAAATTCTTGTGATTTTGACCATCAGAATTCGATCTTGATCCTTTAATGACACAATAGATTCTATCTTGATCTTTAATAGCTTTAGATAGTTTTTTTAGAATAACCAATCCAGCACCTTCACCACGAACATATCCATCAGCTTCTGCATCAAAAGTTCTTGAAATACCGAGTTTTCCTAGTAGACCTAGTTTTGTGTACGCTATGGATACAGCTGGATCTAAAAGTGCATTAACACCTCCACAAACTGAAACCTCAGATTGACCAGTAAGAATCGATTGGCAACCTAATTGAACAGCATTCAATGACGAAGAACATGCGGTATCTAGAGTCATGGATGCACCTCTGAAATCATAATGAAATGACAGTAAATTAGAAAGTGCGGATGAGATGGTAATCTTTCCAAAATAATTAACAGAGGTCTCTTCTTCAAGACTTGCGTAGTCTTGGTGCATTGAACCTATGAAAACAGAGGTATCAGAACCTCTTAATGACGAAGGTTGGATATGAGCATCTTCCAAAGCCTCCCAAAGTACCATTAAAAGTAGTCTTTCCTGTGGATCTTTTATAGAAGAATCTTTTGGAGAAACACCAAAAAACATTGAATCAAAGTTCTTCCAATGACTCATATCAATCAAACCAGCTCTTGAACCATTTGCAACACCTTGTTCACTGAATGATTTTGACCATCTCTCATTTGGAATATCTCTAATCCCATCAAAAGGTTTTTGTGAATTTTGAAGATTATTCCAGAATTCCAATGGTGAATTAGAGTTTCCAGGTAATCTACAACCAATACCTACTATAGCAATATCATTATCATTTGGTGTCATTATTAATGTAAATTTTAAATATATATAAGTATTTGAAAATAATTATTGTTACACTTTTTTAAATTTATACCAACTATTTAAACTGAGTATCTTAAAATGTATTTTACATCGTTAGATTGTAATTCTAATGATACGTAACTCTGAAAAAAGATACCAAAAAAATAATCTGTAAAAATCAAATTTTCTATTTAATTGGTATCTATTTTCTTGTGTTGAGGGGGTATCAAGATATTATTTTAAGTATCTTTTTAATTGTCTGAAACTATCTACTAGGGGAAGGGAGATATTTAATACCAGAACCAGAATAGAGTTTCAAACAGGAACATTCTTCAACCATTGGTGTATCTTTCATACCCATTTATAGAACCTGTCGAACCTTTATAAAGGAATAGAAACATATATAGATAAAAACCCAACCATTAATAGATATTTAAAAATAAAATGAATCTAAGTTTTTTGGTGGTTTGGAATATATCAATAAAGTGAAGGAATAAACAATTTATTTATCCTTAAATTAATATTAAAAATCAATAATAATAACTTGTTAAATAATGTACAAACAATAACTTTGGTTTTTTTCTTTTTTTAAAATGATCAAGTCAAGATATAATGAATATTTAAACCCTGAATTATTTTGTTTTTGTTGATGTGGTTGTTGTTGTTGAGATAGTTGTTGCAAACTATTGCCTATTTTTTAAGATTGTTGTTTGTTTAGGAGGGGAGTAGAGATATCATTTTGGTCAATAGAGATATTAAAATCAGCTGTATTGCTACGTAATTGTTGTTGGACAGCTACTGGAATATATGGTTGCTGGGTATACATTTGTTGTTGTTGTGGTTGTTGTTGAACAGGTACATATTGCATACCTTGTACATAAACTGGTTGTATTTGTTGTGGTTGGGTATACATTCCAGGGTATGTGATCTCTAATTTATATCTGAGTTTCTTTCCTTTCAATGACAAGAATTTCTTTGTAGTTGAAAATTGAATACCTCTACTAAAGTAAATCTGATTCAAGTGTGCTGTCAAGTGTGTGAAATGTTTTTCAATCTGTGTGGGTGGTTGGTAAGATATGAATGTAAGTAAAACTACTAAAATCTATAAAGAATGGTATCAAAAGGTATACATACTCTACGATAATGGATGATAACTAGACCAAAAACGAGAACAGAGATACCAAGACATACGAAGGCACCTACCATTACCAATTGTGGGTTTGATTTAGCAGTACCAATCAACATAATAATCATACCAAAAACGATTAAAAATGTAGTTAATAAGATGGCTCTGGATATTGGTCTATTGAATACACTATTGTATTGTAGAATGATATCTACATATTCGTGTGGTTGGAATACACCGTTGAAACATTGAGGAAACTCGGTTTTGTAGCCTTTGAATTGTCCTAATCCAGTATAATCTTTTTTAACGTTATGTGTATTTAACAATTGCATTGTTTGTTTGTTCTAGTTTTACAATTGAAATAGTTCACAAATAGAAGGGAGTTGTTTGATTTCTTTTTTTAAAATAAAAAAAAAAATAAAAAGATCTTCTCTTTCACACAAAAAAAATAAATTCAAAAGATATTTTAATGTTCCCACTGTCTTTAAAGATGATGAAAATAGTAGAAAACTAATTATAATTAAGATAACCGATGGAAATAATAGAAAATATAAAAAAAAAAAGAAATCTTTTGGAATTATTTTTTCTTTATTCTATTTCAATAAAGTCAATTCCTATTTAATTTTTGTTGTAGAATTTAAATCGTGTGGTGCATAAGGCGTATTATTACTATTATTATTATTATTATTATTGTTATTGGTTGTAGAGGTAGTTGGTGAGGTGTTGGTTTTTGATTGAATTTCTAATAATCTCTTTTTTCTATCATCCATATATTGACCTCTGCTAACATACCAAGCACCCATACCTGCTACAGTGAGTAATGTAAATCCCCATACTACAGATTTTGTTGAATTCATATTTTGTAATTGCAACGAAGATCACCAAAAGACAGAATTTCAATTTCTGAAACAATGAAAATTATCAAAAATTGGAGGTAAAATTTTTAAAAAAAAATACCTCATAAAAATGAATAAAAAAATTTTTTTTTCACATTTTTGATTTGAAGGTTGTTGGTTCAACAAGAAAATTAAATAAATAAAATCTTGAAGAAAAAGACAAAAAAAAGAAAAAAAGACAAATATATATATTAAAAAAGTATTTATTCAGATACCATGGAAACATAACCAAAAATCAAAGAAAGAAATTATAGTTTACTTTCTTTTTTTTTTTATTTTGAAAAAGATTCAACATGTCGGACTTTGTGGCATATTTTGTTTGTTCCATTGTACTTGTTAACTATTGTAATTGTACTCAACATCACGTCCACATTACCACTCTATCATATTTTTTTCTAATTTCCTAAAACCTATATTTTCCTCACAACTAATAACTTTATTTCCTCCCTCACACTTACCTGTTAATTATTTGTACCAAAACAAAAAAAAAGAAAAAAAAAAAAATTTTACAAAATTAATTTTTTTTGGGTTTATTTTTTTTAATTTTTTTTATTTGGATTTTTTCACCTCCTTAATATTGTATAATGTCATTTGTTTTAAAGATATCAATATTGTTTAAAGAGATAAAAAACTACAAACCTATAAAACTTTATGTTATTATTTAATAAAAAATAATTTTTATATTTTTTTTTTTGATGAACATGCCAAAAAAATATTTTTAACGAATTAGATTTTGATTTTTGAGCGCAATACCCCCTATTAATGATATATCATATGTACTAATAGACATTTTTTACTTTACTTTATTCAGGTTTAATCACTATTTTTAAAATATCATTTGATCTCAAATTCACAGTACATTGACATTGTGAATTATTGTTTGTTTTCATTATTTTTCTATTTATAAATAATAACCCAACCAAAACCAAAAACCATCATCAATATCACACACTATAGTAGTTACTTATTATATTTATTTCCAAAACTAGTTTCTTAAATTTACATATATACACTTTAATCTTTTTAACTCAAAAGAAAAAGAAAATCGACAAAAAAACACCTAAAAATCAAAACTAATCAAAAAAATAATAATAATATATACCCCTATTTCCTTTTTTAATTTGTTTAAATATTCCCTCAAAACACACCCCACACTATATAAAAAGTATTATAAAAAAAAAGTATTATAAAAAAAGATGACTACATTTGCACCATCATCAGCTGAACTCAGAAAAGTGAAAAGAGTTCAATTTGGTGTTTTAAGTCCAGATGAAATTGTAAGTTTTTCATTTCAGGTACTAATGAAAAATCATTGAAATTGTTCTAACAAAATTAATGATAATTAGAGAAACATGTCAGTTGCATTAATTGAATTTCCAGAGGCTTATGAGAATGGAAAACCCAAACCTGGAGGTCTATTAGATCCACATATGGGTACAATTGATAAACACCAGTCATGTCAATCATGTGCTGGGTCCATGACAGAGTGTCCAGGTCACTTTGGACACATGGAGTTGGCAAAGCCTGTATATCACATTGGTTTCATTGATACCGTATTGAAGATTTTGAGATGTGTTTGTTTTCATTGTTCAAGATTGTTGGCTGACACTGGAAGTCCAGCATTTATGCAAGCACTAAAAATCAGAAATCCAAAGAAACGTTTGGCAGCTGTCGAAGAGATTTGCAAGAACAAGAAGGTTTGTGCAGCTGGCGGCGGTGAGGACAAGGATAACACTGATGAACAACAAATGCAACAAGATGATCTGGTAAAACAAGCTAAACAAGGTGGATGTGGTTACGCATTACCAAAGTACACCAAAGAGGAGTTAAAGATCATTATTGAATTCAAAGAGGTTGTTGATGAGACTATTGAAAAGAAATCCATTCTCTCTGCTGAGAGGGCTTATAATATATTGAAAAGAATTAAAAATGAGGATTGTATTGCAATTGGTATCAATCCAACATGGGCTCGTCCAGATTGGATGATTGTTACTGTATTACCAGTACCTCCACCACCAGTTCGTCCATCCATTCTCATGGATTCCACAACCAGAGGTGAGGATGATCTTACTCACAAACTCTCTGATATAGTCAAGGCCAATCGTGAACTCAAAAGACAGGAAAAGAACGGTGCTCCTGCACATATCATTCAAGAAGCCACTCAATTCCTTCAATTCCACGTTGCAACCTATGTGGATAATGAGATTCCAGGTCTTCCACAGAGTCAACAGAGATCAGGTCGTCCATTGAAATCCATCAGACAAAGACTCAAGGGTAAAGAAGGTCGTGTCAGAGGTAATCTTATGGGTAAAAGAGTAGATTTCTCAGCTCGTACTGTAATTACAGCTGATCCTAATCTCTCTATTGACCAAGTTGGTGTACCTCGTTCTATCGCCCTCAATCTTACCTACCCTGAAACTGTTACACCTTTCAACATCGACAAGATGAGAGAACTCATTCGTAACGGTCCTACAGAGCATCCAGGTGCCAAATACATTATCCGTGAGGATGGTCAACGTTTTGATTTACGTTTTGTCAAAAAGGTCTCAGATAGCCATCTAGAGTGTGGATATAAAGTCGAAAGACACATTCAAGATGGTGACGTTGTCATTTTCAATCGTCAACCATCGTTACATAAAATGTCTATGATGGGTCACAGAATTAAAGTTATGCCTTACAGTACCTTCCGTCTGAATCTCTCTGTAACCACTCCTTATAATGCCGATTTTGATGGTGATGAAATGAATCTTCATGTACCTCAGACTTTGGAGACTCGTGCAGAGGTCATTGAGATTATGATGGTACCCAGACAGATTGTATCCCCACAGTCTAACAGACCTGTTATGGGTATCGTACAAGATACTCTTCTAGGTTCCAGACTATTCACCAAAAGAGATACTTTTATTGAAAAGGATCTTGTAATGAATATACTCATGTGGTTGCCATCTTGGGATGGTAAAATACCTCCACCTGCTATTTGGAGACCCAAGAAACTCTGGACTGGTAAACAACTCTTCAGTTTAATCATTCCAGATATCAACTTGTTTTCATTCACTGGTACACATAATGATAAGGAGACTAGCGAAATTTCACCAGAAGACACAAGAGTCATTATTGATCGTGGTGAGTTGTTGGCTGGTATCCTTTGTAAGAAGTCATTGGGTACAGCTCATGGATCTATTATACACGTTATTATGAATGAACACGGTCACGAATACTGTCGTAATTTTATTGATCATACACAAACTGTTGTAAATCATTGGTTACTTAATCACGGTTTTACAGTTGGTATTGGTGATACCATTGCCGATCCTCAAACTATGGTTAAAGTAACTCAAACTATTGCCACTGCCAAGAGTAATGTAAAAGATCTCATTATCAATGCTCAGAATAAAATGTTTAAATTTCAAGGTAAATCCATGGTGGAGTCTTTTGAACAGGATGTCAATCAGGCTTTAAACAAGGCTAGAGATACTGCAGGTTCAAGTGCACAATCATCTCTCAGTGAAAGTAATAATGTAAAGGCAATGGTCAATGCTGGTAGTAAAGGTTCTTTTATTAACATCTCTCAGATGATGGCTTGTGTAGGTCAACAGAACGTCGAAGGTAAACGTATTCCCTTTGGTTTCCAAAACAGAACATTACCACATTTCACAAAAGATGATTATGGCCCTGAAAGTAGAGGTTTTGTTGAGAATTCCTATTTATCAGGTTTGACACCACAAGAGTTCTTCTTCCATGCTATGGGTGGTCGTGAAGGTATCATTGATACAGCTGTAAAGACCTCAGAGACTGGGTATATTCAAAGACGTCTTGTAAAGGCAATGGAAGATATCACAGTAAGATATGACGGTACTGTCAGAAACAGTCTTGGAGATGTCATTCAATTTGCTTACGGTGAAGATGGTCTTGATGGTATGTCAGTTGAGAATCAAATCTTTGATTCACTTAAACTCTCTGATATCGACTTTACAAGAATGTACATGCACCAAATTGACAGACCTGAATTTGGATCCGGATATTTAGAGCCAAAGATTATTGAAAAGGTTAGAAACGATCTACAGATTCGTGATATCCTCTCAGAGGAATTTAAAATACTCAAACAGGAACGTGATCTCATGCGTCAAGAAATCTTTGTAACTGGTGAGAATCGTTGGCCTTTACCAGTAAATCTCAAAAGACTTATAGTGAATGCACAAAAACTCTTTAATATTGATGGTAGAACTGTCTCGGATTTAGATCCATCATTTATCTGTAAGAAGATCAACTCACTCATTGGCAATCTAAAGATTATTGCTCAACCTGATAACGTATCACCAGATGGTCTTGATACAGAACTTATAAAATCCTACAATGAACAATGGAAAGATACACATGCTAATGCCACTATGCTATTTGGTATCTTGTTGAGATCCACTCTCTCCAGTAAAAGAGTTCTACAGGAATTCCATTTAACAAGACAAGCCTTCAAATGGATTCGTGGTGAAATTGAAACTAAATTCCTACAATCTCTAGTGAACCCAGGTGAGATGGTTGGTGCTATTGCAGCACAGTCTATTGGTGAACCCGCAACTCAGATGACATTGAACACCTTCCATTTTGCAGGTGTATCCAGTAAGAATGTAACCCTTGGTGTACCAAGACTCAAAGAAATTATCAATGTTGCAAAGAATCCAAAAACACCTTCATTGACAATCTATCTGAAACCACATTGTGCACGTGATATGGAAGCTGCAAAAATGGTTCAATCACAACTCGAATACACCACCCTAGCAAAGGTTACTGCTCGTACTGAGATTTACTATGACCCAGATCCACGTAATACCATTATCGAGGAAGATAGAGACTTTGTAAAGACTTACTTTGATATTCCCGATGAAGAAATTGATATCTCTCGTATGTCACCTTGGCTTTTGCGTATTGAACTCGACAGAGAGATGGTTACCGATAAGAAGTTGTCATTAACTGATATCACACGTTGTATATTCAGAGACTTTGGTAATAATGTAAATTGTATTTTTAGTGATGATAATGCTGAAAAGTTGATTCTTCGTATACGTGTTGTCTACAGTGACAGCAAGGCTTCTGAACAGGCTAACACTGACCAGTTCCTACGTAGAATCGAAGCTTCAATGCTCAGTGAAATGGTTCTTTGTGGTGTAAAGAATATCCGTAAGGTCTATATGCACACTGATGATAATATACCAATCATCACAGAACAAGGTAGCTATTCTAAAAAGACTGAATGGGTATTGGATACTGATGGTGTTAATCTATTGGAGGTCATGTCACATCCTGATGTTGATCACACTAGAACTATAAGTAATGATATTGTTGAAATTATTCAAGTTTTGGGTATTGAAGCTGTCAGAGCTGCTCTTCTTAAAGAGTTACGTTCTGTCATTTCCTTTGATGGTTCTTATGTAAACTATAGACATTTGGCAATGCTTACCGATGTCATGACTTACAGAGGTCATTTAATGTCAATTACCAGACATGGTATTAATAGAGTTGAGTCAGGTCCTCTTATGAGATGTTCCTATGAGGAGACTGTTGAAATTCTCATGGATGCTGCAATGTTCTCAGAGAGTGATGATATCAGAGGTGTCACTGAAAATATCATTCTTGGACAACTACCACCATTAGGTACTGGTAGCTTTGAAGTCTACCTCAATCAAGATATGATTAAGAATGCTCATTCTGTATCTCTACCTGAACCAACATCAATGATCTATCCAGATACACCAGGTGGCCAAACTCCATCATATTCCTATGATGGTAGTACAACACCTTTCCACAGTAGCTCAATGTATGATCAACCATTATCACCATTCACTGATTCCTATGCTGGTAGTTTCTCACCATCATCCTATTCACCAATGTCTCCTGGGTACACTGGAAGTGGTGGTTACTTCCCACAAAGTCCAAGTTATTCACCAACATCACCATCATATTCACCAACATCACCATCCTATTCCCCAACAAGTCCAAGTTATTCCCCAACCTCACCATCCTATTCACCAACTAGTCCAAGTTACTCTCCAACAAGTCCTAGTTATTCACCAACTAGTCCTAGTTACTCACCAACTAGTCCTAGTTATTCCCCAACCTCACCATCCTATTCACCAACTAGCCCAAGTTACTCACCAACTAGTCCTAGTTATTCACCAACCTCACCATCATACTCGCCAACTAGTCCAAGCTATTCACCAACCAGTCCCAGTTACTCGCCAACTAGCCCAAGCTATTCACCAACTAGTCCTAGTTACTCACCAACTAGTCCAAGCTATTCACCAACTAGCCCTAGTTACTCACCAACTAGCCCTAGCTATTCGCCAACTAGCCCTAGTTACTCACCAACCTCACCATCATACAACCCATCGTTTAACACCAAATATAATTATCAACCAAATGCCAATGGTAAAAAGAAATAATCTCAATTAGTGAAAACCTACTTAATTGTTGGTAATTAGATGAAAATAAAATAAATAACGAAATCATTCCTTTTTTATTTTCAAATTAAATATCTCTGTGCAATTAATCAATTTTTTTCAATTTTGTTTTTTTTATATTTGAAATGTACCTTCTTCCCAATATAACTATCATAAAGATATTAGAATACATCTTAAATGATAAATGTTGTATAAAGGATATAATATATTTTATTAGAAAGTTTACATTGTTATCTAAATACACAAACATTAATATCATATCAAAACTAAGATGTGATAAATTGGTGACTTTACCAGATATATATGATACCAATACACTAAAGATTTCTTGTAAGACACTCTATGATTTAACTATGAAATATAAAATTAGTTATAATATACATCTAGTTGTATCAATTCATTCTACAATGATCAAAGAGAATGTAAGTGCAATTAGCGTCTCACTAGAGAAGGAATCCTTTGATGCTTTGGAATATCCAAATGTCAAATACATATGCTTTGGCGAAATGTCAGGAGGATTGGGTTATAAGATCCCAAAAGAACTTAAAAACGTATATATTGCATTGGAAATACCACCATCGCCATGGGATAAAATAAAATTGTCAAGGGTATTCAATGAAAATACTTATAATGATATTTTCATTTTTGAGAATGAAATGGAAATCCCAAAGGAACCTCAGTGGATACAGTCTTTCAAAGGCAGTAATTCACTTACTAAACTCTCGTTTTATGAAGTCATAATTGATGATTGGTTACTACTAATATTAGTAGAGAAACTAGAGGCTTTAGAGCACCTTGAAATGAACCAAATATCTATCAATTCAGATTCTGATATTGATCCTATGGACGAAGTCTTATTGAAAATGTCTGCTAAACCATTGACTAAATTGAAAAGATTCTCTGTATCCTATGAAAATTCAGTAGTTTTGGAAAATGTATTAGCTTTTATACAGTCCACTAAAGCTAAGGAAGTAAATTTAAGTTTCCCGAAAATGACATCAAATAGTGATAGTGTATCTATTAATAGTCCTGTTATTGATAATCCAAGGATAACTACATTCAATTGTGGTGTGTCTAAATTAACTTCAATTTCAACAATCAATTACAGTCTGTTACATAACTTTAAGGATATGTCACATATGACTAATGTGATCGCTATTATTCATTGCGATAAGTCACTATGTCATCTAGCTACTAGTTTCGTCAATGTAACTAAACTATCAATTACAGATTGTACTGAAGATTATTTTGCTAATAGTCAATTCATTTCAAAAATCATAGAATTGAATCCTGTTAAACTAGTCAAATTACATATAATCAACTCTGCTGTATCAGATAGACAAAAACCTTCATCTTACTCAAGAATCTCACAGGCACTAAAACAAAAAAATAGAAGTCTCACTCGTCTGTCATTTTCTCATATGATAATTGAAGATCTAATTGATTTCATTCAAAGTAATCATCCAACTATACTCTCATTAAAAACGATAAATTTGATGATATTTCCATCATCTTTAGTGATGAAGGATGTGGCAAAGGCACTTCAGAGTAATCGTACACTTACTGCACTACAAATTGATGCAGTAAGAGATAAAAGTCCTTATAATTTGTATGATTGTATCATTGATATTCTGTCAGTAAACAAAAATCTAGTAAAACTATCCCTACCACCTGGTATACATAGTATTCCAAAAGATAATCATTATTGTGATTTTGAAAATGTATTAAAAACTCATCCAAATATTAATCTCATTGTAATTCCAAGTTCACTTTCAATGAAAGGATACAAAGAACTTCACCCTCTATTGGAAAAATATTTTGTAAAATCTATAAAACCTGATAGATATGTATTTCCAACTCTAAACATGTAAAATATAAATAAATAAATGGTTGTATTGATATTAATTTTTGATGATTAAACTAAAACTATTAGTACAATGACGATGATGGTGTAGAAAAATATAGAGAGTTGGACCAAGGATGCAGGGCTTACAGGTTCATAAGTACCAGTTGTAGATGAGGAAGCTGATGAAGTGGTAGGTGTGGTAGTAGTTGAAGATTCAGTTGTAGAAGATTTGACACAAATAGCATTAGGATCAAAAGTTAAACGAGATGGTATAGTAACTGGATATGCAGGTGTACCTTGATTTGGAACAATACCAATAACACAAGTAGCAATTCTATCGCCAAACGAAGTTGTAGTACCATCATCTCTACTTCTGTGGAGTGCCATACCCCTACCAATTGGATTCAATCCATTTTCACCAAAGGTAAAATAAGAAGTTGTAAATTTATAATAAGCATCAAGATCTAGATAAGTACAAACATTACCAATATCACCGAGATGTCTATTGGCAGTTGATGGAAGTGCATGCACATTTCCACTTACAGACCAGTGACCTCCTACACTTAAACCATTTACATTAGTCAAATCACCATAAGTGTGAATGTGTAGACCGTGTGAAGACAGTCTATCAATACCTCTAAATGTTGCAGTAATAGTAGTAGTACCATATGCACTATTATAACTAAAGAATGCAGATCCACTGAAATTTTGATTATCAGTGTATTTCTGAGTTTCAAAAAACTGACAATAGGCATTTTGTCCAGATTGAGTGGTATCAATATATGGTTGAGCACCATTGGGTAGACTGACATCTATTTCAACTCCATTTATAAAATCTTGTGGAATTGAAGTTTCAGTAGGTGACAAATCAGAAATACCAACTACACAAGTAGCTATAACATCACCAAGTGAAGCATAACTGATAGTAGCACATTCTGAAGGTGCATTTGGATATGCAGCTACTACATATCCAACAATTGACTTCTGACCTGCTATAACTTGTGCATTGACATCAGTATTGGCTGACAATGTCAATGTACTACCTGCAAAGTTGCCCAAGTAACCGCTAGTTCCACCACAAGTTAGTGGTGAACTACCCATTACAGTAGATGATGATAATGGTGCATTTAAATCACCGGTATTGTGTACAATAAATGTTAGTTTCTGAGAACCTGTGAAATAGAGTGACAATTTACTGGCTGCATTATATCCCATATATAATGTACCTGTCAAATTTACACTTTTAAATGAACATAATGCAATTTCATTTGCAGCATTAACCAAACAAATGCTTAATAAAATCAAACAAATTATCTGTTTAATCATTTGTATAAAGGTGTTAATAATTTTAAATGAAGAAAAATTTTTTATTTTAAGACCCTTTTTCAATTTTCAAATAAAAACCCTATTTATTTTTATAGAATCAGAGATATTAATATTATTCATACAAACAAGTAATATTGCAATCTGGTGGTAATTGATGTTGTTGTCCTGAAGATGACCAAAGAGAACAACAATCACCCTATAGGTGTGAATTTAGTACATGAATTGACATGATATCTATCATATCTAAAATAAGCAGGCAAAGAATGTATTGGGATCTTCTATAGAGGGAAAAATGGGAATGGTGAAAAGATATTTATAAATTAATGTGTTTTATTACAATTACAAAAAATTTATTTTTTTAAAATAAGAGAGATAAGAGGACACATGCAATGGTGAATAAGTAAGTTACTTGAACCAAAGCAGATGAGTTACCAGAGTCACCAGTGGTGGTTGTTGAAGAAGAGGTGGTTGAAGAGGTGGTGGTAGTTGTGGAAGCAGTGGTTGAAGCTTGGGTGCAAACAGCATCACTGTTGGAAGAGAAGTCAAGAGTGGCTGGGATGTTGATTGGAGCAGCTGGAGCAGAGCTTTTAAGGTTACCCAAAACACAAG
Organism: Tieghemostelium lacteum; assembly: GCA_001606155.1. Taxonomy (NCBI): domain Eukaryota; phylum Evosea; class Eumycetozoa; order Dictyosteliales; family Raperosteliaceae; genus Tieghemostelium; species Tieghemostelium lacteum. The sequence continues at coordinate 124,017 of LODT01000004.1, read as the reverse complement.
TAGCAATTCTGTCACCAAATGATGTTGTAGTACCGTCATCTCTGTTTCTGTGGAGAGCCATACCTCTACCAATTGGATTCAAACCATTTACATCCCAGGTAATGTAGTTGGTGGTGAATTTGTAGTAAGCAACTCCGTCGAGATAGGTACAAACGTTACCGAGATCACCAGTGTGTCTGGTATTGGCTGGTGGTAAGTTGTGGGTTTGTGTAGAAGAAGTGTTCCAGTGTGGACCTACACTTGCACCAGTGTTAACTGAAAGATCACCAAAAGTGTGAATATGTAAACCGTGAGTGGACAAGGAATCTAAACCACCAAATTTAGCAGTGATAGTAGTGTCACCTGAGGTCTTGTTGAAAGATAACAAAGCGGATCCACTGAAAGTACCAGTGTAGTTGAATTTCTGGGTTTGAGCAAATTGACAGAAAAGGTTAACAATGTTTAGAGTGTTGTCATAGAAGGATTGGGCCTGATTGGAAACTAGTTGGTCTACTGTTACTACAGAAGTGAATCCAGCTGGGAGAGTACCAACTTCGTTGGAATTCAAATCGGCAACACCGAGTACACATTTACCAAGTAAATTACCTAAACCAGCATAGGTTACAGCATCACAATCAGATGGTGCATTAGCATAGGCAGCAATAACGTAACCAATTAAAGAGTTGGCACCGGTAATGGTTTGAGCAGTAACATTAGAGTTGGAAGAAACAGCTGAGGAAGTGGCACTAACGTGAGCTAAGAAACCTCTAGTATCATCGCATGTCAATGTAGCAGAGCTTCCCAAGATGGTAGAGGCAGATAAGGCAGCATTCAAATCACCAGTATTATGAGCTACGAAAGTAGCAGCAGTTGATCCATTCCAGAATAATTCTAATCTAGAATTGTCATTATATCCTATGTATAAATTTCCACTGAATGTTGAACCTGCAAAAGAGCAAATTGCAACTTCATTGGCGGCATTTGCAAAACAAATGCTCAGTAAAATGATACAAATAATTTGTTTAATCATTGTAAAATGTGTGTTGGTCTCCTAAATGTAAAATATAAAAATGATAATTTATAAAATTGTGAAATTATTTAAAGATGTTGGCAAAATTTTATTTGAAAAAACCTCTTCAATTGTTAAACAAAAACACAAAAATGTCCGTGTCGCTATACACATCAAAAATCAGAAATTTAAAATAATTAAATATCTCTTCGGAATGTAATGAAAAAAACAAAAATCACGCCAACCCTTCCTCATCTTAGAATTATAATAAATAAATTTAAATTATATTACTATAATTGGATTTTATCCTAAAAATTCTTTATACAATTTTGTATCTCTTAGAGCAGAAGCATAGCAGGATAGAATTGTAGATTGTGGTTCTTTAGATTGAGATAAACTATAGTAGACATCGACTTTATCCTGTGGAGTGAAATGTAAGTGTCTGATAACCTTGTAGCCATTGAGTAAAATCTCTAGTTTCAATTCATACATTTGAACGGGGTTCACAATTTGTTTGGCTTCTTGTGCTGATCTTTCTTTTGCGTTTTTGTATGTAAATGTAGAAGACTCAAATTCAGTACCGTTTTGTATTTCTTCGACAAAGATTCTCATGGCAGTGTGAGATTTGATACCGCCCATAACCACCCTATATTGGTATCTGGGGTTAAATGACTTTGTAATGGTATCCAAAAGGTTTTCCAAGAGAGTGTTGATGATGGAGAATGAACGATCTGCCATGTCTTTACCCCAGAATATAGCCCTGTCAAGTTCTTCTAAATGCACAAACTCAGATCCAAAGATTCTCTTGGTGTTGTGATAGCAAATGAAGATACCAGCCATCATACCTATACGTGCTTGAAAAGCGTATTTTATACCCCCAGATTTTATAATATCTAAAAATTCTTTTTCATAGGAAGAAGTGACTCCTGAGATTTTAGTTAAATGGTATCCAAGGAAGGACTCATGGTCTGATGAATTCATTCTAATTGCAGTAGTTGCTCTGGTTTTGAGATCAAAGGTGTTTCTAGATCCAGGGAGATTACTTGATTTACAATCAATTTGTGAACGATAGAGGATTCTTCCAAAGTTACTGTACATGTAGCAGTCGGGAAACTGTTGGGGACCATCAGGGTTCTTGGATTTAAGTAACTTTTCATTGAATTCGTGTTCTTCCAGGGTCAGCATCTTCTCAAGCGAGTGACCAAGGTCCATTAGAATCTTGTGTCCTACAGGAGTGTTACCAGAGTCTGCATCAATAGACCATTGTTTACCATTATTTACAGGTTTAATAAACACTGAACATGGTTTAATGGTACTGGAAGTCAAGTTATGTTTACCCTCCTTCTGAAGATCCAGAGAGAAACAACTTAGATTCACAGGCTTGTTTCTAGTCAGTAGCAAATAGAGTTGTGTCAATACCGATGTAATGGAACTTGTCGAACTTATATATCTCATTCCATTCGTACTGGCAATTCTCAAAAGATTAGGATCAGATGAAGGTTTCATAAAAGTATTAGGTAGTACCAATTGATCAAAATCATGAATTTTTGATAAAAAGTTACTGAAAATAGGTCGACCATCAAAATCATTGACTGGATAGACACCTTTACTTATAATTGTCTTTTCCAATCCATGGGCAAGTGTTGGGATTTGTTCATAATTCAGTGCATCTACATTCGTTAGACTTTTATCTTCATAGTCCAACAATTGAAGTGATGGGTCATTTTGTACAGGTGGATCATTGAGTGATACATAAATAGGAAATATCTCTGAATCTAGGAAATATCTAGTCATATATCCACTAGTTACATCCTTCTCTTTTGGAGCTTTGGAAGAGGGTTTACTAATCTCCTTTTCAAAATCCTCAAAAAGTGAACTATATTTGTCTTTTAAATGTGGTGTTATAGTCATTGATGTAGTTGGTTGAATACTTTTTTCCAATATATTTATAAATGAATGTACATTATTACTATTTGTTTCTTTGTTTTCTGTGGTTTCTGTTTTTTCAGGTTCTTTTGGTGTTTTGATGGTATTGGTACTTAATAAAAATGATTTTAAACTATTTCCTTTAGATTTATCTTTAGGTGTAAATATATTCATTGGGTCTCTATTACTATTCTTTCCATTTTTAACTTTTATATAAGAACTCTTTATCGCTTCTTTTGTAAAACTAGTAGTTTTTGTTGATGATTTTTTAGGTTTTTGTTGATTTGAATCTACATTATCCTTTGATTGATTATAATCGTTCTTATCCAATACATTTAATAAAACCTTTTCAAAATCCTTCTTTTCTAATTTACTTTTCTCTGTGGTTGATTTGGAACTTTGTTTTATATCTATAGAATCAGAACTTGTTGTTGGACTTGATGATTTTGTTGTATATAATCTAAAATAACCATTAAATATTCGGTTGCATTTTTGGATTCTCAACATTTTCAAAAGTACTTATTCATTCACACAAATACAAATGAAACGAATCTGTCTTATTCTTTTTTTTTTTTTTTTTTAATTTTTTTTTTTTCATCAATTTTTTTACAGAACTCACTACTTATCATATATAATGTCAACTGGTAACGCTGATTACAATCTTAGATATCCAAAAGGATTCAAAGGATACCCATTCCACATGATCAAATCTGAAGGTTATGGTCAACCAAAAGGTTATATTACTCTTTTGGGTGTTGGTGCAGTTTTCTTAGCTACCACTTTATATTTCTCATACGGTCAAGCCAACAAACGTAAGTGTTCTCTTTAGTTTTACATTAAAAATATAGCTATAGTTATAGTATTAGAATGAATATTCATAAATGATTATTACAGGTGAATACCCAACCAAATCAGTTGAATGGAAAAATGCTACTCTTAAACAACATCAAGCACAAAATTCTGATCCAATCTATCAACTCATGCACGACAAGAGAGTTTAAACAGATTTAGATTTTAGATGTAGTAAATAAATATAATTTAGTAAATCCATTAAAGAAATGATTTTTTTTAAGAGAAAATATAATAGCAAACATACATTGAATTATAGAAAAGAAAAGAGATACCAGATCTAAATATGAAAAAAAGGGATGATTGATATTAATTTATTTAATGTGAATTTATGTGATTTTTAATATCTTTTTTGGCTCTAGATTTTACAGTATTTCTCACACCACCCCCACTTTTTGATTTCATTGACTTTGTAAGTTGTTTTTTAACTCTATCTTGTACCATTTGTTTTTGTTTTTCAGCTTGTATTTCTTCTTTGGTTGGTTGATATTCTTCTTCTTCATCATCTTCAGGTTGTTCTTCAGAGGTACCTTCAAATTGTTGAATTTCTTTAAGATACTCTTTTCTTAATAATATGGGAACAGGTTCCTGTTCATCTTCACCATTATCTTTAATAAATTTAAAATCTCTATTTCTATTGACATGTAAACCTTTAATTTCCTCAACTACTTCTTCTACTTCATCATCATCATCATCATCATCATCTTCTTCTTCACTATCTTCAGAATCAGAATCAGAATCAGAATCAAGATCATCTTGGGTAACACTTTCTAGGTCCTTTTCATTACCTTCTTGTTCTTCTACTAGTGTATTTAGTTCCTTTTCATTGTCTCTTGTGAAACCAGAGGCTGCAATTTGTACATCGAGATTATGGTCATTTCTGATATCAGAAAACTTTGGCCAACTCTCACCTATAAAATCAAATCTTTTTTCAAAATAGGTTCTAATGCATTGAACATCACGATCAAAGTACATTTCAGCATTCATATGTGATGTTGAAACCATTTGTGGGAAATCAATAAGAGTAATGTGTTCTTCATCGTCAATGAGTATGTTAAACTCATTAAAATCACCATGAATCAGACCGTAGCTTGCCAGTCTGACTATGAGTCTCATGAGGTCACTGTAGACTCTAGATGGATGTCGGAGTTCAGTTACCTGTGTCAAAGGGTATCCTCTAACTCTTGACATTACTATACAATGTCTATTATAGTCCACTGGATTGGGAACTGGGAAACCATTGTCATGCAGTGCCTTCATGTATGCATACTCTTTCAGTGCTGCTAACCTAGACAGATACAACCATGATGCTGATTTTCTGTGTTTTAAATAGTCTCTGTTGTTCTTTATAGTCTTAAAAGAAGTTCTACCTAATCTATGTAATTTCAATACAAATTCTTCATTGTCATCGTTGGCTACTATATAGATATCTGATTCTTTACCAACACCAATTTGGTTGCCTACAAATGATATAGTACCTCTTGATACAAATGCCTTCAATGCTAAGAAATCGTATCCTAAATATGTCAATTTATAACCATCATCTAGATTTATCAAAAATTGAGATATCAATATATATTATATCTAGATATTTAAATTTTAAATCTATTTATAATGTAAACATACATTTTCTACCATCATGAAAAAGTAATTTGAATTTATGTAGTGTTTGAATTGATTTCTTACAACCACCAAACTTTAGATTTGCAATTGATTGAATTAAAGGTACTGGTGCAAATTCATGATTTTTCATTGCCATCTCTATTGATACTAATGTTCTAAAATCTTCTCTACTGAGAAATCTCAATGCTTTTGGATCTAATTTCATTTTTCTATTCTTTTAATTAATTAATCTTTGATTTAAATAAATAATCGTTCGTTTTTTTTTTTTGTTAAAAAATATGAAGATTTGAGTGGTGTTAAAATATCAAATAGGTCTTGAAGATAATGATAAAGAATTAGCTCCTCAATCTTATTTTAAATCCACACAAAAAAATAATTCTATATCAAGTTTAAATACTAGTGATATAATAAGAATACTATTAGTATCAATAATAATAACAATCCTACAAATATTAATTTTATTTGTGGGCAACAAAGTACCAACACAATTGATATTGTCAATTAATAATATATTTAGTTATTAAAAACTCAACTCATCACCACTCTTACTCAACCTGTTATATACCTCCCTCCACGCACATTATTAAAGTGCACATAACTTTTTTTTTTTTCTTCAATATACTTTATACTTTGAATATACAACAACTAATGTACAAATATAGTTGTATTTCTACTTCAGTTCTACTACACTACTGTTGTACTAATTATAGAAACACAATAATAGGGTAAAATGTATTTACAATAGATCCATTTATTAAAGATATCAATCCGTTATATAGACTTCAAATTTGATTAGCCACATTATTCACCAATTAGGATCTAATGAAATATCTTTTAAGTATTGAATTTGTCGGCGTACCCTATTTTTAATAAAATCTATAGAATATTATCAATGTCTTGAGGTTTGTGTACACAATTTTAATAATTTCTTAAGAAGGATTAGCACTAATAACAGTTGTTTCAGATCTCTTTTGATGATAGACTATTAGAGGCAAATGAAAAATACTCTAGATATACGTTCGTTATAGATTGTACAGAGTGTATTGTTACAACAAACTTGAAAATCAAAATAAATAAAGGCAAAATACCTCAGGTGAAAAAAAAATTTGAGTTTGCATAATAAATTTTATTTACATTGATAAATAAAATGCTTATATTTCCACATATTGTAATAACAAAGATTATACTTTACAATATACATCAAATTAATCTAGAGAGTAATATAAGCATTTCACAGAAGTTATGGAGATATTTGAATAGGTTAGCAAGTTTAAATAAAGAGTTTAGAGATATAGTCTATAAACTACCAATTAGTAAACAATTTGAAATAACTACTGTAGAAGACTATATGAATTTTAAAAAGTTAAAAGAAAAATATGTATACAATAACTTTTTAGCAAAATTGTCTATGTTCAATAATAAATTAGAAACAATCTATAAGAGAGATTATTCTGATTTTGTTAAAATTAAAGTTAATAATCAGAGATATCTTCAATCATTAGAATCAAGACCACTAGATAACATAAAATCATTACAATTTTATTTAACAATAGTTAAAGGTAATACTCAACTAATGTTAAATTTCTTTCAAAAATTCAGCGGGAATCTGAAGAATCTAGAGAAACTTAAGTTGTTTTGTGAAAGTAAACATGGTTATACATCTGAAATGTATTATTACCATTATTCGAGTGATGAAGATGAAGAGGGTGGTGATGAATATAATTATGGTGACTTCAAGATACCATCTTTAGAAGGACTAGTTAATTTATATTCCTTAGAGGTATTTTTAGGTGAAGAAGAAATTATTAAAAGTCACCACTATTTTAGTAAAATAAGAAATTTAAGAAAACTTTTTATAAGAGACTCTTATATAAAGACATTCATTCTTGCAAATGTATTAGAACATTGTAATCAATTACAAGTATTAGATTATATAAGTTTAAACGATAGTGAAGATTTTGATATATTGTTGAATGGATTACATCTATCCAATAGTTTAACTTCATTAACACTGAACAATGGTTTAGCTAAACTTGAAAACATCTATAAAAGTTTAAATCTCACTAGCACTCTAAAACTTTTAAAATTGACGCAAATTAGTTTTCGAGATGATCGTGAATTCAAACCTATACCTATTACCAACAAGTCATTGGAGAGTATATATATTAATGGTTCTGCTGATTTCTATTCTCATTGGTCTGTTCAATCATCTCTAAAGGAAATTTATGCTGTAGCTACAGAGGCTTCTAAATATCTACCACAATTTCATACAAAATGTGAAGTACTAGATGTAGAAAATGTACATTTAAATGAACTTTGTAAAATTTTGGAAAGTGATATGCCATCACTTAAAACTATTATACTTAGTGGTGGTAGTTATATCTTACAATCACCAATATCTAAAAGCTTGGAAAGAAATTATAATTTAGTATCTCTTACTATTTCATGTCCCGTTGATAATAGTATTGTAGTGGATATACTATCAATATGTCACCCAACACTTACAAAGTTATTCCTATATAATATATTATTTTGGGATATTGATACTGTTTTTGATGCTTTAGAATCAAATAGAAATCTAAGAGATATTACTATACAAAACAGTCTAAAACCTAGAGAGTCTATTACTACATTCTTTGAGAGACTCTGTGATCTTATAGACCATAACCACGAATTAAACTATCTTAGATTCTATCTACCACCCTATGATATCATTCCTCCAACTTCTATTGACCTCTTTAGAAATTGTATCAAAAGAAACTATCAATTCATAAATCATCTTCATATCTACTCAACATGTAATGAATTAAGTAAGATTCTAGCTCAATGTTTAATAGACAACACACCTAGAGCCAATAAATATTAGTAAATGGATTTAAATATAAATTTATAACTTTCATTGTTTATTTAAATTTTTATATTTTTTGTGGAGTTGGTAACTAATTGATGATCATAGAATAAATTTAATAGCTCAGAGAATTGTCAAGCTATTCTGAATTAGAGTTGATAAGTTAAAATTGTTTCAATTCCATAGATTTTTTTTGAATTTTTAGTTTTTATTAAACTTATTCATATGAACAAAGATAAAGAATTTCTATCGACAATCTATAATTATTTAGGTTTATTACAATTTTCAATTTTACCAAAACTAATAAAGAGCAAATTAAACAGTCAGAATGATCAGAATTATAATAAGTTTCTACAGTCACTGATTAGTATATCAAACTGTGAATTGTCTTATTATAAATTTACCTATCTGTCTGCAAAGACAAATAATCTATATGAAGCCTATCAACAGGTTGCAAATGATTTAAAAAGTATTTATAAAGGAACTGGTGTACAGACTAGTCCTAATAGTGGAAGTGGTAGTAGTAATAGCACAACATCAACAACAACAGGTAATACAAATACAACTATAAACAAGTCAAGTGGTGATGATAACTCTGAACATTCATTTATAAATACACTAGTTCAACAGACATCTATATTGTTACATGTCAGAGCACTGTTGATTAATATATACACTACCTTATTATCCTCTATTCAAAACCCAGATTTAAGTTTTGAACAAGTTGTAAATGGTCTTGAAGAGGTACCTAATATCTATAGAGACAAGATTACACATCCTCTTCTACTACACATGAAATCTAATACAAATTTTGAAATTTCAATTTTAAGAAATCTCTTAAAAGTCTCAGTATTACTATCTAAACATGTGTTTAAAGATTGCATTCTTCTACTATACCAATCTAAAATTGAGTTGGATCAATGGAAAGATCTAGATCAGAAACATTCATCAAGTTCCATGTCTCAGCAAGGGTCGCTTAAAACCATGGAGTCTTCTAGTGGCGGTAAATGGACACTGAATACCATATACCAGTGGATGTGTAACTATCACAATAGTCTACTATCTAAATCCACCCTCTATTTCCACTTTCCATTACTAAACGTCGAAGAAGAAATTGGAGGTAACTCCATGTCATTCAAAGAGATAACCAACAGAAACTCACCAGACTACATAAGCTACATTGAAACCTTTTGTCAGAAATCCAATGTACTCTTTTTCTCCATCATCTTTGAGTGCAAAGACCGACCATACTCTAGAATAGGTTACAGTTTTATAGACACTGAAATACCAACTGGACTAGGATCCTATCCTCTACTGTACTATTATCCACTTGATAAATCACCAACACAATTTCTACCGAATATCGTTGGATTAATACTACAAAACCCTCTAGAAAAACCATTAGACCAATTCTATTTCTTGGATGTACGTAAAATACCACAAAAGGCATCGAATGGTACAACCACATTCCAAGAAGACCATTTCTCTTATTTCATCACAAAAATTGAACCACAGCTCTACCTCTCTATTGTATATAAAGATATCAAAAAACAAAAAGACCAAAACATTAACGATTTTATAAAAACTCTAATCAATTCACTTAGAATTATAGATATAATAGCGCAATTAAAATTAAAAGATCTTCAAAATAAATAAGTCTATATATTATTGTTGAGGAGGTTTTACAATAAAGAGATGTAAAATATTTACAGCCCCATGATTGATTACAGAATATTATATTTTATTGGTCAATTAATAACGATAGGGGTAATGATATCTTTCTTTATATTCAATTGCCAAATCGATAGCATTCTTTAGTTGCTCCAATTGGAAGGGTTTGGAGATAAAGTGGTTCATACCATGATCAAAACATCTCTTTTTGTCTGTTGACATGGTATTAGCAGTGAGACCACAAATGTAAATGGATGAGAAATGGTTCCATTTTCCTTCGTTTTCCAGTTGTCTAATGGCTTTTGAACAACGTAGACCGTCAAGACCTGGCATTTGGAAATCCATAAAAATCAAATCATAATGTTGTTTCTCCAAGATATCCAAAACTTGGTTACCATTGGTAGCAACATCAGCACGAATTCCAATCTTCTCCAGAAACTTGACTGCTACTTTTTGATTGACAATGTTGTCTTCAGCTATCAAGACCTTCACACGATCAGGTGCATATTTAACATCAACACCACGACTGATGGAATTGACAGTAGACTCATCTCCGACTTCCAGAGGAAGTATAAACCAAAATGTCGAACCTGCTGAATCTTGATTGTTATAGACTCCAATCTCACCATTCATCAATTTTACTAACTTTGCACAAAGGTACAATCCCAAACCTGATCCACCATATCTTCTGGAATCCGATGGGTCAGCTTGTACAAAAGCCTCAAAAATCTTTTGATAGCTACTTGGAGGTACACCAATTCCCGAGTCTTTGACCATAAAACATATATTATAGACACCTGGCTTCTGTGAGACTTTTCCAGCTTCGTCTTCAATAAGGTCAATCATAATTTTAACAAATCCGCTTTGAGTGAATTTCAAAGCATTTCCAGTGAGATTCATAAGTACCTGAAGGATTCTTCCAGAGTCTCCGGTGAGTACTGAAGGTATCTTATTAGAGAGCTCAAAGAATAGCTTAAGTCCTCTTTCTTGTGCCTGACCTGAAAGAACCTGAATAATCTGTTGAGTTAAATCACGAATACGAAATGGAATATTTTCAAGACCCATTTGATTGGCTTCCAGTTTTGAAAGATCGAGAATATCGTTAACAAGTCGGAGTAAAATGTCACCGCATGATTTTACAGCTTTAGCCATTTGTCGCTCTTCCTGGGGTAATTGATAGGAGTCACATAGAAGGGTTGCCATACCAATGAGACCATTAAGTGGAGTTCTAATTTCGTGACTCATCATTGCCAAAAACTCTTGTCTGGCTTGGTATGCCTCAATAGCGGCATCTTTAGCAATGGTGAGCTGAGCATTCTTTATCTTTGTTTCCTTATGTGCTTCATCGATAAAGTACTGGTAACATAAAGTAAATGCCATAGTGATTAAAACTATAGTTACATCAATGATAAAGTTCATGTGACTTCGAATGGTTATTGTTGGTATACCTTCAATATATTCGCATCCAGAGAGGTTAGCCAAAAAGAAAAATAAGAATATACTGAGGACTATAAGTGACCATTGCACTGATGCCTTTCTACCAATCACCAGTGCACTGATAATTGGGACTATACTCATAAGCAATCTTATCGTACTCTGATGACCACCCGTATAGTATGCATTGATCGTCAATGCAAAGCACAATGTAAAACACAGTATATGTCCAGGAAAATGTGTTGATCCAGTTTTCTTTAAAATAAATAATGATGAAAATGACATTGGTAATGCTATAATTGCCATAATTGCTGGTTTATTTAACCCTAAAAATTTTAAATATGTATTTTAAAAAAATAAAAAAAAACCATGTTATTAATAAGGTAAAAGAGGTTTAGAAATATGTCAAAACTACTTACCAGACAACCAAAAAAATATTATCCATGATGGTATAAAACTAAAAATTGTAAAACAAAAGCCAATACAAAGTTTGGCCTTGTATTTGTCAGATGATTTAATATTACTGTTGAATAAGACTAATGTACATATATAATTAAAGAGATTGAATAGAGCATTCTGGTTCATGTTATCCTCTTCTATTTGACTTCCATTAGAAGAGAATTCATCACTGTCCAAGAAATCATCTGATATTGTAGTGGTGGTGATTTTTGGTGATACAAAACAAGAAGTTGGTGTTTTGGCTGCTCTATTCTTTAGATTAAATGTTTCATTATTAATTTGATTCTGTTGTTGTTGGTTAAACCGACTATTTAGTTCAGCTTCATCTGTATATTGAGGATTTTTTATAATTTGTTGTGATTGTTGTAATTGTTGTTGTTGTTGTATTCGGTTTTGTTGTTGTTGTAATTGTTGTTGTTGTAATTGTTGTTGTTGTTGTTGTTCTTGTTCTTGTTCTTGTTGTATTTGTTGATGTTGTGAAGGATCAACATTATATAAATGATCAGAATCGTATTGAATTTCATCATTTTGAATAATATTATTTATATGGTGGTGTTGGCTACTGTTATTGTTATATGATTTATTATAGTTTGGTAGAATGGTTGAGAATAATTTGTTTGTAATTATATTATAGTCTCTACTGAGGGTTGATGAAATTGAAGAAGCATTATTATTACAAGTTGTAGCACCTATGTTATTACTTGTACTTGTAGTATTACTACTATTGGTACTATTTGAACTTGCAATTGCACTATTGTTACCCCCAACACCGTAATAGCTCTCCATTGAACTGCTATTGGAAAATAATGACATTATCGATGGTGGTTTAGGTGGTAACAATGAGTGAATAGATGGCATAGTTTGTGAATATGCTGATTTATATTGTCCATGTCCGTTACTGCCAAACATCCCTTTTTTCTTTTAATTTACCTGTCAGTTTTTGTGAGTGTGTTTTGGGTTTGTGTTATTATATTGTATATATTTGAATTTGTTTAAATTATTAAATTATAAGCTAAATCTAACTAAGCTTCTCCTTTACTATTACTATGTTCTTAGATCTATTATTATTAATTATTTTTTTTTTTCAAACTTGTGGTGGTAATTGTGTGTTTATGATGGGTAATTTAAGATTCTGTAGAATATTTAAATAAATCTAGGGTTATTAGGTAATTGTAAATTTTTATCTATAGATTATTGGTTTAGACTGTTTATTATTGTGTTTTGAACCCCCTCTATTTTATCATTTATAAATGAGAATATATAGGTGTATATATATAATGATTAAATGTCACACAAATAGTAATAACAATGTGATGGAGGAAAAAAATTTTAAATAAATTGAAACTATTTTGAGGGATGTTTGAAAATCATTTAAAGAAAATATCCTCTTGTAGTTTTTTGATCTATAATTGATTGGTTGAAATTTGTAAAATAACAAGTTTTTTAAAATTAATTTTTTTTTTTTTTTTAACAAATTTGACTCAAATAGACCCTGCCTTGATCAGGAGGGGACAATTGGATAATAAATGAAACAACACAACCCCACACACATTGGAGATCTTTAAATTTTATTGCTGAGTTGATTTCAAGCTTACCTTTGAGATTTAAAGATTCTTTTTAGGTGTTTGTTTTTAGGTTCAAACAATCATAATTTAAATTTAATTTGATAAATATAAATATAAATAAATAAAAATAAAAAAAATAAAATAAAGTAAGTACTTACTTCTTTGTTTTTTTTTTTTTTCTACTTTCACTCCACTCTCTCTCTCTTTATTGTTAACATTGTGTGTTGATTTATGAATTGCAAAAGTGTTGACTGTGGGAGATATGATATATTATATATATAGCCTAATTAATATTAGTCTAAAAGTGGGTATAAATTTATTAATTTTATCATAAAGGGGGGTGATGAAAACTCATCATTTTTATCTGTGTGAAATCTATTTTAGGAAAATATCTACTCTATTTTTTTTTTATGATTAAACATCATTTTAAAAATAAATAAGTTAAATCTTGATTTTAATTTTCATTCACAACAAGTTAACTTAAATATCTTTTAATTTTCATTCATTTTGGTATTATAATTTGCTATAAACAATGTGTATAAAAACCTTTTACTATTAAAATTAACATTCCAATGTTTATCACAAATCGATTTTATTTCTTTTAATTTTCTTTATTTATTTGAAGACATTACTTTTTTCAAAAATTTTTTTTGAAGTTATTTACACACTTTCACAATTGAATATATACATACAATCATGTCAGATTTTAAAGAAGAGTTAAAATTTATAGAGAAAATTGACAGTGTCAGATACAGAATAAAAAAAGGATTTGTACCAAACATGAAAGTGGATGGTATGATCTATGTAAATGATCATATAAAGAGTTTGGTTTTTGAAGAACTCGAACAATACTCTACCAAAGGTGGTACAGGTGGTTTTCTACCAGCTGTAAAACAGATTGCAAATGTAGCATCTCTACCTGGAATTGTAGGACACTCATTAGGAATGCCAGATATTCACAGTGGATATGGTTTTAGTATAGGAAATGTCGCAGCATTCGATTGTGAGAATCCAGAGAGTATAGTGTCACCTGGAGGTGTAGGTTTCGATATTAACTGTGGTGTAAGATTACTCAGAACAAATCTGTTTGAGAAGGATATAGAACCTATAAAAGAGTCACTTTGTCAATCTCTGTTTGACCATATTCCAGTTGGAGTAGGTTCTAAAGGTGTGATTCCAATGAACTTAAAGACTTTGGATAGCGCTTTGGAACTGGGTATAGATTGGTCACTAAGAGAGGGTTATGCATGGGTGGAAGATAAAGAGCATTGTGAGGAATACGGAAGAATGTTAAATGCCGATCCTACCAAGGTCACAGATAGGGCTAAAAAGAGGGGTTTGCCTCAGTTGGGTACCTTAGGTGCTGGTAACCATTATTTAGAGGTACAGGTAGTAGATGAGATTTTTGATAAAACTGCAGCCTCAAAGATGGGTGTAGATGAAGTTGGACAGATTTGTATAATGATTCACTCAGGGTCCAGAGGCCTCGGACATCAGGTGGCTACCGATGCCTTGACCCTCATGGAGAAGGCCATGGCAAGAGACCACATTCACATTAATGACAAACAACTAGCATGTTCTAGAATTAATTCAGAAGAAGGTCAAGACTATCTAGCAGGTATGGCAGCAGCTGCCAACTTTGCATGGGTGAATAGACAGAGTATGACCTTCCTCACCAGACAGGCTTTTGCAAAGGCATTCAATTCCACCCCTGATGATCTAGATATGCATGTAATCTATGATGTCTCACATAATATAGCAAAATTTGAGGAACATATGGTCAATGGAAGACCAAAGAAACTTTTAGTACACAGAAAGGGTGCAACTAGGGCTCTCCCTCCTCATCACCCTTTAATACCTGTAGACTATCAGTTTACAGGTCAACCAGTGCTCATTGGTGGTACTATGGGTACTTGCAGTTATGTTCTAACAGGTACAGACACTGGAATGTCGGAGACCTTTGGATCGACATGTCATGGTGCAGGTCGTTCCATTTCACGTAACAAATCAAGAAACAATCTATCCTATACCGATGTACTAGATAGTCTCAAACAAAAGGGTATTAGTATTCGTATTGCTTCTCCTAAATTAGTAATGGAAGAGGCACCTGAATCCTATAAAGATGTAGTTCAAGTCATTGAAACATGTCACACTGCAAATATTTCAAAAAAATCATTTAAACTTAGACCAATAGCTGTAATAAAAGGTTAGATTAAATTACTAAATTTAAATTTAATATAAATCAACACACAAATCTCCCCATAATCCACACACCCTTTCATTATTATTATAAAATTAATATCTATAGAGCTTTATTTAATTTTATCCTGATTGGTCAATTGTGAACTAGATGTTGTACTTTTAATATCATGACTAACAGTAATGATTACCTTTTTTTCAGGAGTATGGTTCTTTTTAAATCTCTTAAAATTACCTCCTTCTGTTGTTTGATCAATACTTTTTATTTTAGTACCACCCCCATTACCACTATTGTTATTATTGTAATTATTTGAAAAAAGATCAGTAAATTGTGGTTGTGGTGAACTTTGTAGTGGTGGTGGTGAAGTTGTTGTTGTTGTTGGTGTGATATCATTTTTGATTTTTTGAGAAGTTGTATCTACTTTTGTTGGTGTGATATCATTTTTGATTAAATGTTGTTGTTTGGGTGATAATGATTTATCTTTATCAACGTCATTTGAATTTTCATTTTTTGGAGAGATTGTGGTGGAGTTGGGTATTGGTGTTGATGTACTTGGTGATGGAGGTTTAAAAATAAATTTTGAATAAATTATTGACTCTACAATTACATCTTGTGTCAATAGAGGTATATTTATACTTTTAAAATATTCCAAATCCATATTGTCCAATTCTTTTACATTATTTACAATTAGATAATAATTTACAAATTCTTTTTCTTTAGAATCACTGCTATTCCTTGTTTCTTTAAATTTTGATAAATCAAATAGATAACCTGTTCCGCCGGCCATTTCAATTAATTCATTAAAATTATTAAATAACTAAAGTGAATAGAGAATAAGTTATTATATATATATATTTATAAGCTAATTACTTGATGTTTTATAGTTGTAAACCTACATTTTCATTACTATTGAGGAAGATAAATGTTAAATTTTTGAAAACTGATATTCTGGTGGGATTAATGTTGAATAGATGTTGATCTTTATCTTTCATTTTTACCAAATCATCATTGGTAATTGGTGAAAGATACTTTTGATCTGTTGCAAAGTCACATTCGAATATAGTCTGACAGGTAGATGAATAAGGTACTACATTATCCCCAGTTTTTGAAAGTAGTTGACTGATGTCATCTAGATATTGTATAGATAGAAGTGGTATGGAAAGTAACATGACTTTTAGAATTTTAGCAGTTGGTCTAATTTCTCTGCATAGTATATGAGTTTGTTGAGGTGTTACCACATCACTGTAATTTATACCTAGTGACTTTAAAGTCTCTTGAATTTGCACTCTTCTATTCTCAGAGAACCCTATAGTCGATATAGACCATTCCACCATCACCAATTTGAACTTATAGTTTTGTACACCTACAGAAATCACACAGTCATGGCTCAACTCAATCTCCTGTTTAATGATACTTTCGTTCAGTTTAGTACCAATCTTTGAGTGGTCTTGTAGAGTTACTTTTAGAATATCATCCTTGTAATATAATCTCAATGTACAATGATGTCTAGACACAGATTTATCATTATCAATGAGTATATTAGAATTTTTTCTACCAATTACATATTGATTCGTATAGTTATCTTTGTTTGAAGGTATCAAGTAATAATTTAAATCTGTATATAAATCCTATTAGTATTTATCAAACTACTAAGACACTAACTAAAACCCTACTCTTTTTGATATCATATAAAATAATCATTTATTTTGATCTTCATGAACCAAACACTAAAAATTAAAAAATTTCAATTTGCATTCACTTTAGTTTGTTTCCATGTCCAATAAAAATGAATTAAAAGAATTAATGAAAAAAGCCAAATTGGAGAAATCCTCAGTGGCTACTCAAATTAACTCACCTTATGCTAGATATAATCAACAGCAGCAACTAGAATGTTCACTATGTAATATGAAAGTTACAAATGAATCAATGTGGAATATGCATTGCAACTCAAAGAAACATAAAGACATATTATCTGAACATCAACAGAAACAACAACACACTAAAAGAAAATTAGATTCTGAATTAATGAAACCACCTTCATTACCTTCTAATAACCAAACACTGAGGAACAATAATAACAATGAAAATGAAGAAAAACTAAATAAAAAGTTAAAATTAGAGACAACTACACCTCCACAAAATAAAACAACAACAATACCTACAACAACAGAAACTGTACAAACTAAAAATGAAGTTGAAATGAATTTTGATCAGGAAATGGAAATGTTTAATAATGAAATTAATAATATAGATAAGGAATTAGAAGTTGAAATTCAAAAAAGAATTAAAAGGCAAATACAACAAGAATCATTAGAAAAGAATAATAATAAAAATAGTAAAGAAAGTGAACAAGGTGATTTAATTGATAGTAATGAATTAATTGATCAAATAGATGACCAAGAACAAAGAAGTTTAAATTCAAAAATTGAACTATTAGAAAGTATAAGATTCAAAACAAAATCCCATTTTGACCAACTTCTTTCCCAAAAATCTAAAAGTAATAGTAATAATAGTAGTAATTCTCAGTTTGTTGATGAAACTCTAGATGACATTGAAGATGATGACAGTTCACTGGATTTTGTTTTTTATATGAATAAAAAGTAGGAAATCTTTTTACCTCGCCAAACACCTTGCAAATTAAGAATGAATTACGAAATTTCCCTCCTTCATTTCAAAAATTGCCTCCTATTGCAGAAAAATTACTCCGATTCATCGATATTTTAAAATTCAAAATAAAAACGATTAAGAAAAACTTTTCTTCAGAGTTTTCTACTCACCTTTGGTGTAAAATCAACAGTAAAGAAATTTCAAAGTTGGGGTAAACCCACGTGGTTACCTACCTCGTAACGTCATTCATTGGAATAATTGAATCAAATAGATTTTTTTTTTTTTTCATTGATCATTTTAAAAGACATATATATACACTTTTATAAAATATAAAATTCGAAAATGAATGCTAAAATACTTGTTGTAATTTTTGTATCTATTGCATTATTAAATTGTTTTTCAGCTGTTGCACCACAACAACAAGAAAAGGATGTAAATCGTCCATGGAATACTACTACATCTAGTAACTCTACTGGATCATGGAGTGGAAACAGCAGTGGTAACTGGACTGGTTCAAACAGTGGAAACTGGACTGGATCACAATCAACAGGTGCCTCAGGTAACACATCAGCTGGTACTGGATCTTGGAGTGGAAATAGTGGAAACTGGACTGGTTCCAACAGTGGAACTTGGACTAGTGGTGGTAGCTCATGGACTGGTTCCAACAGTGGAAACTGGACTGGATCAAACAGTGGAAACTGGACTGGATCAAACAGTGGAAACTGGACTGGTTCTAACAGTGGTAACTGGACTAGTGGTGGTAGCTCATGGACTGGTTCCAACAGTGGTAACTGGACTGGATCAAACAGTGGAAACTGGACTGGTTCTAACAGTGGTAACTGGACTAGTGGTGGTAGCTCATGGACTGGTTCAAACAGTGGAAACTGGACTGGATCAAACAGTGGAAACTGGACTGGTTCTAACAGTGGTAACTGGACAAGTGGTGGATCATGGTCTGGTAGTGGTAACTGGACTGGTTCAAACAGTGGTAACACTACAGGATCATGGAGTGGTTCAGCCTCAGCTGGTACTGGATCTAACACCTCAGGTGGATGGTCAACTGGTGATGCTGCTGCAAAGAAAGAAACCGTTGAAGAACAAAAACCAAAAGAAGTTGTTGCCAAAGCTCAAGATGAAACAGTTGCTAAAGATTTAATTGAAGAAATCGAAGAAGAAGAAGAATTCGAATCATCATCTTCTAAATTATCATACTCTTTATCTATGCTCTTATTATTGGTTATTGCTTATTGCTTTTAATCAGTAGATGCATCTACAAATATGCAATAAATTAGATTTAATACCTAATTTTAAATCTAAAAATTAAAATATAATATATAATTAAATTTGTAAATAGAAAAAACAATTTAAAAACCCCTACTATTAAATTATAAGAATATTAAAAGTCTTTGTTTTTTTTTGTGTATATATTTATAAGTATATTTTTGAAATATTATTTCCTTTTGTAAATTTAAAGTGATTTGTTCATTTATTATAATCTGGGTTTAGAGGGTTGGGATGTGATTGTATTTTAGGTGAATGAGTTGATAATGGGAATTGAAATAGAGAGATTCTACTCTTTCTCTTTTATGTTTCCATTTATTAATAAACTATTTTTTTTTTTTTTTTATCCATTCAAATATTATTATTTAAATTCTGTGTGTATATTGTAGTTATTATTATAGTTTCTATTATTTAGGTTTATCAGTGCTATTACTGCTATATGAAAAAGAGGATGGAAATGAAATGGTTGGAGGTGAAGATGTATTTTTTACAGTGTTTGAGGGTAAATTAGTAGGTGATTGCAGTGGTGATAGTGGATTCATATTGAAATTGGTTAAAGTTGAAGTTGTAGTTGTAGTTGTTGTGGTTGTATTGTTATTTGGATTGTTAAAAAATAAATTATTATTATTATTGGTTGGGATAGGTTTAAGTGAATCTGTACTATCGTTGGCTTGAAGTTTCTTACTCATTTCCTCTGCAAAATTATCAATATTAATACCTACACTAGCAAGGTTTTGTTTACCCAGCACATCAAGGTTCTTTTGAATATTCATTTGAGTGGCTTGATCAACTTTTGGTGGTTCCAAACTACCCTTTTTCAATAGACTATTGTGTTTCAGATCGACAAGTTGTGTTACTGAACTACCCAAATCATAATCACATCTATAGGCTACCCATTCAATGACACCTTCGTCTACAGTGGACCCAAAGAGATCTTTAAGTTCCTTAACAATCTCTGGTTGGGTAAACGTCTTCTTTGTTGGATGGTTTTTAGTGTCATTCTTCTTCTTGTCTGAGAACTTCTTTTCCAATTTCTCTTGTTCCTCAATGAGTTGAAGTTGTATAGTTCGTTTCTCCTCCTCTGACAGTCTCTCAGTAATTGGTTTTCTAGGCTCACTGACAGGCTGCTCGGTAACAGTGTTTCCATTAACATTTGAAACCAAACCAGCACCATTATTAGCAACACCTTTGATATTTGCAGAATTTCTAATTTGATCATTAACCAATTGGTCAATGACAACCTCTAGATTACCTCCACAAGCTATATAAAATGATTTTAATTCGAAATCGTGGTAAGTGGTTCCAAAGATATCACGTAGTGTCTGAATATCTTCCTTCAATTTTGGATACCTAGAGAATGATAACGCACTGTTACCCCCCTGACCTGGTGACAGGGTCATATCTACACTACCAAAGCCCATTTTTATAGGTTTGGTAGTGGGTTGAGTAGGATGACTGCTGATATCAGTCATCATTGAGGAATCTTCGCTTGTATTTAGAGTTGAAGGTTTCATTGTGAGTTTAGGGTTATCCTCTATTGAACTATCCAAAAGTTCATCTTCATCTACTTCGTCTTCAATGTCTTCATTCAGTTCTTCAATGAGGTCTTCTTCATCTTCAAATTCATAGTCTTTATCACCACTATCATCATCTTTCATTGATGACGGAAGTAGATTCTTTATCATTTCATCCTTGTTCTTTTGTTTTCTCTCCAGCATATCATGTCTCTTTTGTAAATCATTTATACACTGTTCCACTACCCAATTACTCTTGTTCAACAGAGTATACACCATAGAATCATCCTTCAGCAGAGGGAACATACTGACTACAACCTCTACGATATCAAATCTCTCCTTGAATGATAAATGTGTGGTATTATTTGCGCCAACATATGGATTAAAACGGGTAGGAGCAGTACCATTTCCACTAGTAAATACCGTATTACTAGTAGGTGAAGTAGATGCAGTAGACCCTGGTTTAGTAGGTATAGATGGAAATGATATACCACTCATTGCCATCTTAAATGGTGCACCTCCGCCAGATGGTAATGTTGGAAATGTCAAACCACTATCGGCATTACCACTACTTGAATTCACTACACTATCACTCATATCATTATCTTTCTTATCTTCTGTTGTAGTTGACTGTTGTTGTTGCTGTTGTTCTTCTTGTTGTTCCATTTCATTTGGATTTATCATGATCTTCTTCTACTGATTAAGCTATAGAAAGTAATTTACTAATACAGGGGTAAAATCAAATCGAAAAACCAAAATTAAAGGCTATTTTAAAAATAAGCTTGAGAAATTGTGTGCACTAAATGCAGTTTTGGTCAGCTATTATTGTAAAAAAAAAAATAAATTAAAAAAAACTAAACTTTTTTTCTTATATTTTTTTTCTTAAAAAGAGGGAAAGTTTGATTTTTATTAGAATTCAGAAGATATATAATTCATTTTCATTTATATTTTAATTGTACAATATAGATTTTTATTTTTTTCTCTTATTGTCAATATTTATATTCACATATATAACAAATAATGGTGTAAAATACCTTTAAAATCTATATAAAAAAATTTGAATTATATTATGTGAAATATAATAATTCACACCAGTTATATTTTGGTAAAAGATGATAAATATTTAAATTGCCAATTCTGCTTGTGGTTCTTCTTTTTCAGGTCGTTTTTCTTTTAATTTTTCAGCTATATATTTATAATAATAAAAGATATTGATTAGTTTTTTCAATTATTTAACAAAAAAAAAAGTATCCAATCAAATAATAAAATAGGCGCGTACTTAATTTACCTTCTGATTCTAGTATATGATCAATAGGTACATTGATTTTCAATTGATTATCAGGAACCTTTGGGAAATCTTTTTCAAGAATTTCCTTTTCCATCTCATCCAATTCAGCAAGAAGGTCATCTTCCTCCTCGGCAGTGAATTTACCATTGAGTGCATCTTGTATATCTTGTTGATACTGAATAGCTTCTTGAGTCTCTGCCATTATATCCTCTACTTTCTCCAAAGTCATCTCCTTTTGAATCTCTTTTAATGCTGAATTTCCATTCTTTAGACACTCTAAAATCTTAACTTGTACCTCAGCTTCCTCAATATTTGTAATCAACTCTTCAATATTCGAAAGATTCTTAAAAGAGTCATCCAAAAGTTTCTCTTGATACTTCTTTTTCTTTAGTGCCAGTATTGCTTGTTTCTTCTTTCCAGCTCTTGAACACTCCTTCGCAATTGCAATCTCTCTTTCAATTACCTTATTGATCTGAGTTTGCATCTGTTTTAGTTTATCTCTCTGTGTCTTTAGATCTAGTACGGCTTTATCCCTAGCATTGATCTTTGAGGAGTTATCCTTTCTTCCACCGCCTGCACATGAATACAATATACCCATTCTATTCCAAAATATATTCAGTAGACTTAA
Source organism: Tieghemostelium lacteum (assembly GCA_001606155.1). Lineage (NCBI taxonomy): Eukaryota > Evosea > Eumycetozoa > Dictyosteliales > Raperosteliaceae > Tieghemostelium > Tieghemostelium lacteum. Next base: position 101,136 of record LODT01000004.1, on the reverse strand, counting down.
GATCCACAAAACTAAGGTACTATTAATTTTTTGTAACTTATCCAATTAGTCTATGTTTGTGTATACTTGAGTACACTTTGAGATATATTGTTGTATATATGATATAAACTCCAATGTTTAGGTTGAAAAAAAAAAATAAAAAAAATTAAATTTTTATAAAAATATTAATAATTTGATATATATCTTTGATATTTGAGAATATGATGTAATGAAATAAAGATTTTTATCTTTTATATATATGCAAAAATATATGATTTCCCAATTCAATGTAAAAACTTTTAATATCAATTTTAATTCTAAGAAATAAAATTTTTTAATTTTTTTATTTTGTTATTTTTGCATAGCTATTTATTATGAAGATTGATATCAAAAGTTTCAAATTTAAATATGGAAGAATATAAAGAGGAAATTGTTTATTCACATAATAGAAATGTCAAATTAATTGGATTTGGAAATAGGTCATTTACTCCAAACGAGGTTGATAGAATTCAACAACTTTTAAAACAGCCAATTCAAGAAAATAAATTACAATCGAGAGTAGTTGCAGGAAATGGTTAGTATTTAAATAATACAATTACTATAAACACCATTAATTTCAATAAAAACAAAATATTAACACACATTCTATGAAAATATGCAAATTTAGATATTGTTGGATACCTAAAAGGTGAAGAATATGTAACTTTAGCAAATAATATATTTGGTGTTGGTGGATGGTCATTTCAAATACTTAAACTGACATTAGACATTAACGACAGTGACAATTACGGAGCATTAAAAGTCAGTTATACAGCAACAGGTAGAGTCACACTGCAAGATGGCACCTACAAAGAGAATGTTGGGGCAGGTGTGTTTAATCACGGTGGTGGCAAAACAGCATTGCACGATAGATTACATATACATGGCAATGCCAAGAAATCTGCAATCATTGATTGTCTGAAGCGTACATTATCAATGTTTGGGTATGCTTTGGGATCAGGTTTAAGTTCATCTTCATATCAATCGGATACCTACAGCGACGGTATTAAAAAACTGACTAAACAGCAACAGAAGGCTATCATGCCACCTCCTATCCCTCTTCATCCTCTTCCTAATATTCCAAATCAACCTCAACCACTTCAACAGCAAGTTAATGTAAATATAGTTTCTAATGATATAGTAATTGATCAACAGGTATTTGTGGACACACAAGATTTCCAGAATACACCGAATACCCCATCTCCTCCGGATACTCATCAAAATACAGGGTTAGTACCAGTTAGAATTTCACCTTCAAAGTCACCAGGTAGTAATAGCAGTAGTTCCAATGTTAGATATAGTCCATATACACCTCCACCTCCTAGTAATAGTAATAATACTAGTCCAACAACTTCACCAACTAACACCAATGCTAGTAATAATTCTAATAGTAACTCTAAACTAAAGACCCTAAGTTTGAATTTAAAATTAAAACAATTTGTAAATCCACCAACCTAACACGAATAACACACTTCATAATATTATAATAAAATGTACATAATAATAATAATAATAATTCACCAATTTAATTTTAACAGTCATTTTTTTAATTGACTTTTGAGTCAAAAAAATAGTTAATATTTAATTTGAATTACTATTCAGATAATTTCTAAAATATAAAAGACCAAATTTCTTTTTGAGAACAAAATCAATGAGTATAGTTGGAAGGAATTGAACAAGTCCAAAGAGGGACGACAATGGACCATATAATAGTTTTTTTGGGGGCCTAGAAGACAGACATTTCTTTACAACATAGTCTGCAAATGCCTCACTTGGTAAACCATTTTTTTGAGATTCCTCAGAACGCATTATAATAAAATTTTTAATAGGTTCATAGAGAGTCTGTGCCAGAGTTTTTTGAAGTGTGTCTTGTGCATTATTGGCAATCTCTGATTTTATAGCCCCTGGCATTACTATAGACACTTTAATGTTAAAAGGGTCCAATTCCATTCTCAAACTATCAGACCATGCACGAATAGCAGCTTTACTAGCACAATAGGCACCAGTGTAAGGTGTGCTGATTAGACCTAAAACACTACCAATGTTTATAATTAGACCGGTTTTTCTAGGTATCATGTATTTACATGCTTCAATAGTGGTATCTACAAGACCTATGAAATTGGTGTCCATAATCTTTTTAGTTTCCTCATGTTTAAGTTCAATAGCTGGACTGAAGTAAGTCATGCCTGCATTGTTAACTAGAATATCTAGCTTTCCTTCCTTGTCAACAATAGTCTTTATGGCATCTTTTATAGATTGTAGGTCAGTTACATCCAGTTGGACTATATTCATTCCTTCAGCTTTCAGGAACTCAATACTATTTAGATTTCTAGCAGATGCATAAACTACAATGTTTTCATATTTATAGTTAAACAATGCTCTGGCTATATCACGACCTATACCACTTGAACATCCTGTAATTAATGCTACTCTGTTTGACATTGTATATTTTAAAAATACATATATATAAATTTAAAATATATAAAATTAAAAAAAATATTAATAATTATTATATATTACATAAAATTTGAAATATCTCTTTTAAAATTATCCATTGAATTTAAATTCTGAAAGAATCTATTTACATTTTTTTACTTTCATATTTTATTTCAATTTTTAAATCTATAAATATACGATATAAATATTTAGATATTCTTAATATTCATTCGTCTTTAAACTTCAAAAAAGTGTACGAATAAATTTTTTTGTTTTTTAGATTTAAGTAGATTTTTATACAGATGATGTAATTCTATCTATAAATCATATGAGTATTTTTATTTTATATTTTGATAATCTAGAATAACAACAACAAAATAAATAGTTAGAATTAGATTTTGGAAAGTGTATAAATACTCTTGTCATTTTCACATTTATTATGCATTAAAAATAAAAATGGTAGAAAATAAAGATAATAATAATAATGATATTGCTATTATAGGTATTGGTTGTAGATTACCTGGAAACTCAAATTCACCTTTAGAATTTTGGAATAATCTTCAAAATCAACAAAAACCATATGATGGAATTGTTGAGATTCCAAATGAAAGATGGTCAAAATCATTCAATGAACAAGGTGTTATAAATGGTCCAAGAGCTGGTTTGATTGATATGAGCCATTGGAAGAACTTTGATTCAATGTTTTTTGGTGTTTCTTCAAAGGATTCGTTGATGAAGGATCCACAAGAAAGACTTCTTTTGATGGTACTTTGGGAAGCATTAGAAGATGCTCATATCAAAGCATCTGAATTGAAAGGTTCTGATACTTCTGTATTCATCGGTTCAATGAATCAAGATTATGTTGGACTTGATGATGATACTTTAACAAACTATAGTGGAAAGATAGCTAGTCTCTCATCTCTATCTAACTCTTTATCGTTTCAATATGATTTCAGAGGTCCTTCAATTTCATTAGATACCGCATGCTCATCATCATTGAATGCAATTCATCTCGGTTGTCAATCAATTATCACTGGACAATCTCAAATTTCAGTTTGTGGAGGTGTTAATGCAATTTTAGATCCTGCTGTTTCAATTGGTTTTACAAAACTTGGATTACTTGGAAAATCAGGAATTTCAAGAACATTTGATGCTGATGCAGATGGATATGTTCGTGGTGAAGGTGCTGGATTAGTCATTCTAAAGAAACTATCTCAAGCAATTGAAGATCAAGATAGAATCTATTGTATCATTAAAGGATCAAGATCGAATTCTGATGGTCAAAATCACAAAAATTTCGCCAATCAACCATCAAAAATATCTCAATTTGAGAATATTTCACAAACCATCAAATTAAGTGGTGTTTCAGCTGGTGATATTCAATTCTTTGAAGCACATGGAACCAGTACTCCAGTTGGTGATCCAATTGAAGTTGAAGCACTTTCAATGGTTTTCAAAGATAATCACTCTAAAGATAAACCATTATACATTGGAAGTCTCAAATCTAACATTGGACACACTGAATCAACTGCAGGAGTTGCATCACTCATTAAAGTTGCAATGATGTTAAAACATAGAAAATTAGCTCCAAACACCAATTTTCACACACCTAATCCTAAAATTGATTTTGAAGGATGGAATATCAATGTTGTAACTCAATCAATGGATATCACACCTTATCACAATGATAAAGGAATTATCATGGGAATCAATAGTTTTGGATTGAAAGGATCAAATTGTTGTATGATTTTTCAAGAATTCATTGATCAGAATAAACAAAATAGAAACACTCCACTTACTATTGACAACGCATCACCTTCTCAGTCAAAAGAGTATTTGATTCCATTTTCAGTAAATTCACAAGTTTCATTTGATAAATATCATCAATCAATTGTTGATATCATTGAAAATCAAAATGATTCTGATGAAATGAAACAACAAAGATTCATTGATTTTGTTCAATATCAATGCCAATCAAAAGATGATCAACTCAAACACAGAATGATGATGACTTGTAAAGATTGGAATGATTTCAAAAACAAAAGAAATCTCACTTCCAACCAATCAACATCATTTGATGGAATCAGACCATCAATTGTATTTGTATTCTGTGGACAAGGACCACAATGGAAAGGAATGGGTGAACAACTTTACAACAACAACACTGTATTCAAAGAATCAATTGATAAATGTGATTCAATGCTTCAAGAATACTTTGGATATTCAATTCTTCAACAATTGAGATCACTTTCCGATCAAGATAAAGATCAATTAATTCATCAACCAATTCTCGCACAACCAAGTTTATTCTTGATTCAATATGCATTGATTGAATACCTCAAAAGTTGGGGAATTCAACCTGATGCTGTTGTTGGTCACAGGTATGTTTAATATTTACTTTTATTTTCATTATCTTTATAATTCTAATATTCATTTTACTCAAATTACAGTTTCGGAGAATTAACATCAGCACTTTGTTCGAATATCATTTCACTCTCAAGTGCAGTTAAGATTGTTTATCACAGATCAAGATGTCAACAGAAAACAATTGGAAGTGGAAGAATGCTTTCAATTGGAATTGGAATTGAAAAATACAATGAATTCAAACAACAACATAAAAATCATGACAATGATGAATTGAATGATGATATTGAAATTGCATGTTTCAATTCACCAGATTCAATTGTTGTTACAGGATCTGAAAAATCATTGAGAATTATTCAAGATCAACTTCAAGAAGATGGAATATTCGCCACAATGTTAGGAACACCATGTTCATTCCATTCATCTAAACAAGAGTCTATTCGAGATGAAATGATATCAATTCTTTCAGATCTTCCTTCATCACAAAATCCAGTGATTCCATTCTTTTCAACAGTCACAGGAGATCAAGTTTGTGGTGAATCATTCTATAATTCAGAATTTATCTTTCAAAATCTGAGAGAACCTGTCAAATTCAATGAATCAATTCTTAATATCTCAAAATTCCTTCAACAACAAAACAACAACAATGAAAATAATATTGAAAAATCAACAATTTTCATTGAAATATCACCACATCCAACTCTTTCATTTTATATTCCAAAATCAATACAATCCAACAACAACAGCAACTCTAAAGTTATTTGTTTACCAACACTCAGTAAAAAGGTACATGATATTGATAACATTCAATCAACACTCTCACAATTGTATTGTAATGGAATTCAATTGGAATTCAATTCTGCTCTATTTGGTCAACATCAATCAAATGAATATAAAGATAGAGTTGATTGGATTCCCAAATATCAATGGGATTCAAAAGAATTTTGGCATGCACCAGCAGTTGTAAAGAAACACTTGATTCCACCTAGAAGTCTAATGGGACAGCAGAGATCAACAGGAAATCTAATATTTGAAGTTGTAATTGATTTGAAAAAACCAACATTTCATTTTTTAAAAGGTCATGTTTCAAGAGGTCAATATCTATTCCCAGGATGTGGATACATTGATATTATTCTGAAACAATATCCAAGACAAGATTTGATAATCTATAATCTCTCATTTGAAAAACCAATCAAAATCTCCGAAGATATTCCAGTTATTCTTCAAACATCAATTCAATCAACAATGACAAAGAATGAATTCAGAATTGATTTCTATTATAGATATTCTAACAGTGAAACCTGGATTCGTTCAAGTCATGGTAGATTTGGATTGCGTCCACAAGATTACACTCCAACCCAATTTGATATCTCTAAAATTCAACAAGAATGCTCATTCACAACTATCAAAAAGAAGGACGTTTATGAAAGACTTGCGCAGATTGGGTTACCTTATGGACCATCATTCCAAAAAGTTCAATCAATTTCATTAAGTAAAGATTCTTATTTTGCAACAGTAAGTGCAACTAATACTCATGACGATTACTATTTCAATGCTGCAACTCTAGACTCTTCAATCCACGGTGGATTATCTCTACTCGAACCACCACAAGATATTGTATTTGAAAGTGTTAAGAATCTTCAATACTTTCCATCAAACATTACATCTGATCATCCAACTACCCTCTATACACATGGTAAATCACATGATCAAGTTGCTGATAAAACCAATAGTTCAGTGTATGTAATCAACCCAGCCAATGGTAAAATACTCATAAAGATGCAAGTACAAGTAGCATCCCTAATCCGAGTTAAAATCAGTAATTTCAATAATTTCAAAATTAAATATCCAACCAACAAACTATTCAAAGCCTATTGGCAACCTAAAGAATCAATTCTTTCTTCACCAACACACCATATAAACCACAATAGTTCAATAATCCAATCTAGCGTAAATCAATTATTCAACAATCTCCCTATCACATCAATATCTAAACATGTTATTAAAATTCTCTATTTTAATAACAACAACCAACATCCATCATCTATTCAACAGATAGTCTCAACAATTGAATCAACAATTAGAACTCACCCAAATCATAATAATATAGAGATTGAATTCACTAGTTTGATACCTCCTATTCACAACAAAGATCTCCAATATAAACCTCAATTACCCAACATTACAATCAAAACAAGAACAATGTTATCCTCGGGCATTGATCAATTTGATATTGAAAAAGAACATCTTAATCCTGTAAACTATGATTTAATTATTCTACCAATGGAAGAACACCAGCACAATTATATTCTAGAAGTAAAGAGACTTCTTTTGCCTTCTGGGTGGTTAATGCTCATTAATGATGAAAATGGTCCAAACACCGTAAACTCCAAGAACCCATTGACATCTTATCTAAATGAAATCGGATTCCAACAAATTGATTTTAATAAATCAATAACCATCTGTCAGAATGGATCTCTATTCAACAAAAACTATACTAAATCTCAAGATCGAATGAATTATATAATCACAAGTCAATCACCAAATATTGAAGAAATGGAATCAAATCTCGAATCCATCTTCAGAAATCAAAACAAAATTGTTATTGACTTTAATAATGAAGTTGAATATGAACAATTCAAGATGAAGGTTCAACAATTGAATGAAAATGATTTGATTTTCTTTTATGGGTGTGATAAACATCTTACTAAAGATAATTATATCTATGCAGTAGAGAGTTATCTAAAAGTTGACCAATATCTTCACAAGAATGGATTCAAAGGAAAATACATACTTTTGACAATGAATTCACAAGGTGAATCTGTGAAGAACTATCTCAATGGATCTTTGATTGGAACTTTTAAGTATTTAGTCAGTGAACACATTGGTGACCCATATGCATTTGATTTTGATGAAGAATCAATCAAATCATTTGAATATTCACAACTCACCAGAATTCTATTTGATAATGATATTCATGACAAAGATTTCATCATCAGAAATGGAATTGTTCAAATTCAGAGATTATTCAGAGAATATCAAAGCAATGAAAGCAAAGGATCATATGAAACCGATCCAACTAAATTATGCATTAAATGTGATCCAAAATTGAACTATCAACTTCAATCAAAGAAATCTTTGAAGGCAAATGAAATTGAGGTGCAAGTGATGGCAGTTGGAATCAATTTCAAAGATCTCATGTATTTCAGAGCACTACTTCCTCAAGGAATGTATCCTGATGGTTATAATGTATATAACCCACCTATTGGATTGGAGTGTTCAGGAATTGTCACAAGAATCGGATCTGATTGTAAGAGATTGAAAATTGGTGATAAAGTATTTGGAGTGACTCCAAATACCTTAGGTTCTCATGTTATTGGAAAAGAAGGTAGTTTCAATTTAAAACCTGACAATATAAGTTGGAGTCAAGCTGCATCAATTCCATTAGTTTATATAACATCCAATTACTGTTTATCTCAATTGAATATGGCCAGATCAGTTCTCATTCATTCCGCAAGTGGAGGTGTTGGACTTGCAGTTTTGAATGTTTTGAAATGGAAACAATTCAAAGGAAAAATATTTGTAAGTTGTGGATCACCAGAAAAAGAAGAATACCTTCGTAACAACTATGGAGATATTATTACTGATTATTTCAATTCAAGAAATCATTCATTCTCAACCAAAATCAAACAACAATATGGAGGTGTTGATTTCATTATCAATACTCTTTCTGGTGATTATGTAAGTTCAAATTTCAATTGTCTAACAAGTGTTGGAAGAATATTTGATCTTTCAGTTAACCATCTAATTGATAATGAAACTCTTGATCTTGGTCAATTCCAATATGCTAAAGGTTATCAAGCTGTAGAACTCACCTACACTTTAATGGATGAAGAAGATTACTATAAACTTCTTTTTGATGAAATGACAGAAGCAATTAGTAAAGGGGAATTAGAAATGATTCCAATCAGAGAATTTCAATGCAATCAAGCAAAAGAAGCAATTGAAGAAATTGGTAAAAGTAAACACATTGGTAAACTTGTTGTCAATATGGAACAATTTAATGAATTGGTATTCAATCCAATGATTCAACAAATGAATGATGAGCATCAGCACATTCCAAAAGATGAATATCAATTGACTTATCTACGAGAAACCATTCTTATTACTGGTCAATCTGGTATCACCATTCCAATCATTAAATGGATTCTTCAGAAAAGATCACCAAATCTCACAAACATTGTTGTTCTTTCAATTTCACCATTGAAATGGGAATTAGAATGGTTGATTAACTACTGTAAAACATCAACAACTCACCTCAGAATCCATTTCCAACAATGTGATGTTTCATCAAAAGATGAAATCAAATCATCTCTTGATAGAATTGAAACTCAAACTGGACAACATCTCAATGTCAAATCAGTATTCCATGCTGCTACCTATTATGGATACACTGAATTTGAAGATCTAAGCTTGAATGAACTTTTAAATGCTCACAAACCCAAAGCACATGGAGCCATAAATCTTCATGAACTTTCACTAGAACTTGAATGGTCATTAGACAATTTCTTTATGTTCTCTACATTTTCAGTTCAATTTGGTGAACAAAAAGATTGTCCATATACCTCTTCCAACTGGATATTAGACAATATAGTTAAATACAGAAAATCACTTGGATTATCAGGAACCAGTATCAACTTTGGACCATTGGGAGGCGGTGGAATTGTAGCTAGAAGAGATATTATAGCAAGAAGACTCGCATCTGAAGGTTTAAATGTACTTTCACTTCCCAATACATTTGGTGCCCTTGACTTTTGTTTCAATAACCAAAAGTCAATAACTAATTTCTTTTTGGGTGACGCAGACCTGTATCAGCTATATTCTGTAGAAAAACCTGCAAGAACCAGAATAGAACATCTCATTGAAAAACCAGATTTACTACTACAAAAAATGGGTAACCAACAATTTATAAACAGTAATAGTAACCAGAACTCCAATCAAAATATATACAATACAGTAGTATCTATTATCACTGAAATTCTTTCAATTGAAACCTCGTCTTTCAACACAGATCTCAAATTGAAAGATTATGGTATTGATTCCATTCTAACATCTCAATATCAAATCAAACTCATTCAACATTTCCCTGAAGCATCCAATTTATTCTCACATCACCAACTAATTGCCAATTCAACAAACTTTATCATTCAAAAACTTTCTCAAAAACTATAGAGTATGTTACACAAACCCTTCATCTGTATTTTTAAATAAAATGAAATTATCTAGGAATAATTAATATACCGAAAACAATATATTTAATGTCGATAAATTTCTTTTAATCAATTAATCTTTCTGATATCTAACAGATCAAATTGAGAGAATATGGAATTGATTAATTGAATCAACCCAGGCTCCGAAATTATGAATCTATACCATATATTAGTTGTCAACTCCACAAACACCATTATTCAAATATAAATCTTTTAAGATATTTTTCATATTTTTTTCTTTTTTTTTTTTATCAAAATTTAATTTATTTTTTTTTTGATTGATTTTATTGAACAGCATTGAGAGATGGCACAAACTGATAATTTAACAGAGGGTACAGATTTAAAACAGTTTATAGTATTAGCCAAGAGTTCTAAAGGTAAGGCATGTGTTGCTGTTATCGAAAAAGCATTAGCACATCCTACAGTATATGTATTTAGTGAATTATTAGATATGCCAAATGTTCAACAAGTAAATATTCATTATTATTCATTAGAAGACAACTAAATAACCACAAGTATCATATGTCACTTACACTCTAATTCTATAACTAGTTACAACAATCTGAATTTAAATCCTATTATGATTTACTCCAAATTTTCACTTATGGATCTTACCAAAATTATAAAAGTATATTTAATCATCCTATTACTCCTAGATCTCATTTACTTGAAAGACACATTTCTAACCATCACACCATTAATTCTAGGTAACAAAGATAATTTACCATCATTGTCACCACTTATGATTACTAAACTCAGACAGTTAACAATTGTGCAATTATCTTCAACATTAAAAGTATAGTTTCAATTTTGAAATATTAAAATAGGCCACATTAGAATACTAATTTATATTGTGTTTATGATATTAGGTCATTCCATACTCTTTATTACTTGAACAATTAGAGATTCAAAATGTTAGAGAATTAGAAGATTTAATTATTGATTCTATATATCAGGTATTTATTTTTAGTCTAAATTTGAATAGTGAATAATACCAACTAACAAACTTGTGATGATAACATAACAATATTATTGTAGAATATTATAAAAGGTAAATTAGATCAAAAGAATAAACACTTAGAAATTCATTTTGCAATTGGAAGAGATGTTCCAGTTGAGAGTTTAGATGGTATGCTTGCAACATTGGAAGGTTGGTTACAGACATCAGATAAATTATTAAAAGAAGTTCACCATCTCATTGGATACACTGACAAGGTTCACGATCAAAATCGTAAATCAAAAGAGGAATTTGATAAAAGAGTTGAAAATGCCAAACAACATGTTAAACCTGACCAAGAAATGGGTAATTTCCTTGGTATGGGTATTGGTGGTTTCGATTCTATGGAATATGCTACTGAAGATCACAGAAACAGAAAAACTAAAGGTAAAGGTAAAGATATGTTCAAGAGACCATAAAGGTTTATCATTTCTATACACCTTTTATTTCACGTGTCATAAAGTAAAATAGAAAAACAAAATCAATAATTTAGTTACAACTGTAAATCATCATCAACACTCTTATTCATTGTCAATAATAAAAACCATAATTTAGTTACAACTGTAAATCCGACTTCACCTAATAATAATTATTAACTAAAAAATTTCTTCTTGGAAATTTTGGAACCGCGCTTTTTTTTTAAATTTTATTTTAGGTATATAAAAGTACTGAAATATATAATAATAATAATAATTAATCAAGTAATTTAAAGTAATAAGATGTGTGGAAGAGCAGCACAGACACTTAGACCTGAAGATATAGGTGCAAGAGTAAATGTTCAACAAATTAATGATAATCAAGGATATAGACCAAGTTATAATGTAACAGTACATTGTCAACAACCAACTATAGTAACTATAAATCATTCTAGAGTTATATATACAATGAGATGGGGTGGTATTGGTCCTGACCCTAATTATGATCTTATAAACATTCGTTGTGATACATTGGTAAAGAATGGGTATTACAAGAACTTGTTTAGAAAGAATAGATGTTTAGTAACTGCCGAAGGTTACTATGAATGGCATCGAGATTTAAAGAACCCTTCTACTACACCTTTACCTTATTTCTTTTATATGCCAGCTGATACCTATAATTTCAGTAATTCATCTACAACACCAGATACAACCACTAAACAAAAATCAATGATTCTTATGGCAGCTATATATGAGATTAAAAAGAGTAAATTTACAGGTCAGGATGAATATAGATATTCAATTATTACAACTGATGCTTATAAGGATATTGGTCATGTACACGATAGAATGCCACTAATTCTCACCGATAAAACAGTTATTGATAAATATCTGGATAAGAATGAGAATTTTGAAGAAGTCTATTCAATGCTATTAAAAGGTTACACAAAGAATTTATCTTTTCATCGTGTTGCCACCCTTGTAAATAATATTAAAAATAATTCAGAAGATCTAATTAAACCAATGAAAGAGTATTACTCGACTAATGGTATAGATAGATTCTTTCAACCTGCAACACAATCCAATAGCACATCAACAAATTCAACATCAAATAGTCAAACTTCAACTACAACAGATACCTCCAATGTAAATAGAATTATTCCTAAAAGTTTCACAGAAGCCCCTCAATCACCATCTAAATTACCACTACAATCTCTAAAAATAAGTAAAAAGAAATCAGCAACCACAACCACCACCACAACAACTAAGACCAGTAATAACCCGATATCAAATTACTTTCAACCTGTATCTAAGCAACCATCTGATATTGATCTTACATTATTGTCACCAGTTCTACCAACTCCCAATAACAACAACAACCACACTAATAATAATAATAGTAATATTAGAACTACCACACCAGTAGTTTTACAGCCACCAACATCACCAAACAAAAGAAAATTTGATCAAGTGGATATTCAGAGTAGTAATTCAAATAAGGGTAGAATAATAGTTTTAACAAATGACATCTCAGTTGATAATGATGAAACGGAATCTCTTACTATACCATGTGAGAATTCTGTAGATTTAACTGATGTAGATTTTGAAGACTCTTTTGAAAACACTAACAATAATCTAGAATTTCAATTTAAATCTACAATAATTAAAAGTAGTTCAATAACCCCATCTAGAACAACATCAGTATCAGCACAACCTAATCATCAAACATCAACACTAGAATCAAGTGCAATATCCCCAATCTCTAAATATCCATCTGAAATACCTTCACAAACATCCCCAACTAAACTTCTAAAAAGTAATAATACTACTGAAAACAGCGAATTTATAGAGATTCCTGATAGTTTGCAATTTGATGAGAATGATGATGAAAATGTATATCAACAACCAACCAATACCAAATTTAGGAACTATAGTCAAGAGATTGAAGATGAAGAGGAAGAAGAAGAAGAATTTGAAAATACACTAAAATATGCTATATATTAAAATAAATAATGTTAATTTATTTACCTACATAACCTGGTAAATCTTTTGCTTTTGAATGTACAGCATGTTCCATTGATTTCTCTACAATGTGATCAAAAGAGTGAGTGTGGGTGTTAGTGTCCTCAGGCCAACATGATCTAAAATAATTTGCCCATTGAAATTCAGCATAGGGTATAAATGTCTTTTTGAAACCACCTTGAATCTTTACAACTGCTGCAACAGATCTAAAGATATCGTCATCTAATTCCTTTACTTTAGTGGGAATATTATCAAATGGTACTGGACCTTTACCATATTTATCGTAGGGATGTACCCACTTCTCCTCACTCATTTTCTCCCAGAATTGATTTTGTTTTTCTAGTGCTGAGAGATCAGAGACAATCTTTATATAGATGATTGGTTTATTCGATGTTATACCATTTTCCAATGGAACATCTTTAAAGAAATCGTCACCTAGTTCATGTAGTGCTCTACATAGATGGTGATTATCAATTAAATAGATATCATCTCCTTTTAAAACTACAGGTGCTGCATGGGTCTTTAGAAATGTTGAAACTTTTTGTTGACCATCGTTCTCTTTCTTTAGTGTTTGTAATTCTGAAACTTTTCTATTGACATGGTCCATACCAACTGCGCATTGTGTTGGTTTTAATTTATCAATTTCAACATAGATATTACTATTTCTTAATTTACTCATTAGTAATTGGATATTTCTCTTTATCTGTATCATATAAATAAAAATTAAAAAAAATTTTACTATTCATTTTAATTTCCGCAAACATTCAACATACACCCAGATATTTCATGAATCATTTTACTTATAAAACTTCATGTATCCGAGTGTTGAAATTTTAAATACTAATTATTCTTAATCTTTTAGTTTTAAACCTTTTTTTATTTTTAAATCTCAAAGACACAGTGTGGGGGTAATTAGTATGTATCCGTTTTTACAACACACACTATAAAACATTTGACAAAACTGTTTCATTCAATTTATTATTTGTTAAAGTAATAAATTAAGTAAAGTATAACAGTTGAAATGGAGAATCCTAAAATATTTTCTATTGGTACCAAATTGGCAGAATTTAAAAGTAATACAGTGGATAATGTGAATGTGTTTCTATCAGCACACCCAGAATTATCAAATGATCAAATTCAATATGTCAGAGAATATGCTGATAAATTACCAGTGGAGACTAGATATACAGTATTGGATTACAGTGTTGAGTCATCTAAAGATTATATGGGAACTGCTAAAAATACAGAAGAAAAAAACTATATTTACTTGGATAATGTATCAAAACTCTCTCATGAAGCTTGTAAAGTTGCTTTAAAAGAGTGGGGTGGAAATGTAAAAGACCTTACCCATGTACTATTCTCATCATGCAGTGGATTAAAAGTACCTGATTCCTCTTTTGATTTAATTGGGTTGTTAGGTCTAAATGAAGATATTGAGAGATTTTCAATTAATTATCAATCTGAACATGGTGCATTATCATGTTTGAGAACAGCTGCTCAATTGTCAAGACTAGATAGTAAAAATATGATTCTAGTTGTCATTACTGATTTACCAAGTTTAAATGTAACTTTTAGTCCACAAGCATCAGATCAAGAGAAAATTCAAAGTTTCTTAGGATGTTCAGATGGAAGTGCTGCTATGGTTGTTGGACAAGGTCCTGGTGGAATTTATGAGTTGCTATCTTATGGTAACTACGTTATCCCTAGTACCAAGGAACTGATGACAATGTATACATCTAAATACGGTTTTCAGTATCTACAAAAATCAGAACCATTTAAAACAAGTGTAAGTTCAAATATAGTGAACTTCTGTAGAACCATTTTAAAGAACTATGAGGGTTTAATTCAATTACCAGATGATCTTTGGCAATATGAATACCTCCTCCACCCAGGATCCAATGGAGTCCTTGAAGAGAATATGAAATCACTTTCATTGAAACCAGACCATTGTAGACACACTTTGGAAATTCAAAAAACAATTGGTAATTTATGTGCTCCAACTGTTTTCTTTATCATGGATTTGGCAAGACAATCTATTTTCAAATCTGAATTTTCATTTGTTATCTCCTATGGGGTTGGTATCTCACTTGAAGGAACTCTCTTAAGAAATTTACAATTTAAATAAAACATCAATCTCAAGATTATTGAATGGATTTTTAAGTTCTTTAATCCATTTTATTTTTAATATGTAGATTTTTAATTTAAAACACCTACAAGATATAACCCAAAATCAAATGACGTCACTTACTTTTTAACTAAAAAGGTTGTTAAAACGATATTTATACTTAATTTAGGATTGGATGTTCCCCACTTACAATAAAATATAATTTTAAAATTAACGGTGAAAGCATATTCTTTTAGATAAAGATTAAAAAAGGCTTCATTTTATCATGTGTCCAAAAAATAGCATTTATTTATCTTCTGGCATAATCAA
This sequence comes from Tieghemostelium lacteum, assembly GCA_001606155.1. Taxonomy (NCBI): domain Eukaryota; phylum Evosea; class Eumycetozoa; order Dictyosteliales; family Raperosteliaceae; genus Tieghemostelium; species Tieghemostelium lacteum. The sequence continues at coordinate 85,179 of LODT01000004.1, read as the reverse complement.
TTCTTTTTTAGTATATAACAGAACCAATATAAAAGAGTTAAAATTTGCTGAGTTTAGAACTAAATTCACCCTTCTAATTTCCTTTTCTAATATTAGAATCTAATTCAAAACACATTTATTTTTTATGATATACACAATTTTTCATTTTTTCATCACTTTGTCAGTTTTAATATTTAGATTTTTAATTAAAGCACCTTCAAGAACTAACCCAAAACCAAAAGAATTCATGATTCCATATTCACTCTTCCATTTTAAGTTTCTAGATTCATTTAATACAAAATATACAGTTGGTCCGGTCATATTTCCATATTTCTTGAAAACCCTTTTGGTGGCTTCTAGTTTGGAGTTAGTGGCTTTTGCGTTAGCTTGTATAATTGATTTCTTACCAGAATGAAAAATCAATTGATAGTTGGATAATGAGAGATCAAGAGATGCTAAATTGGAATTTTCAATAATCTGTCTTCCAAATCCTGGGACATTGGATGACAGGTGAATGGGTAAATTTCTAGTATGAACAATATTTATATTGTTATCAGTGTAGGTCATTTCTAAATCCTTATAGGTGTCTGGGACTATTTTAGTTGAGACTGAAAGAACTTCAAATAGGGGTTTACATTCTATATCTGACTCCCTCATTCCAATCACTAAAGATGCAGAACCATCACCAAAAGCTAATGTCATACCAAACGAAGTAATAGTACTAAAATTATTAAAATTCTTGTTTGGCATATCAGTTGATACCAACAGTACCCTATTCTTTGGATTTATCCTTGCCAATTTATCTGCCAATCTAAGACCTGACAATCCAGAGTGACAAGTTTGATAAAATATTGGAAATCTTTCAATATCATCTCTTAACCCCAACATTGGTATGAGATCAATTGAAAAATCCTCCATATCACTTGAACTAATATAAATGAAATGTGTCAAATTCTTTGGATTACCACCCCAATTATTTATAGCTATCTGAGCTGATGAATAAGAAATTTCTAAAGCAGCATTACCAACATTTTCAAAAAAATGAATTTGTTGCTTGGATGATGCTCTAATTTTTTCTAACAAATCAAAATGCAAGTATAGGCTATCAACACCCAAAAACTTTTTAAAAAGCCTTTTAGTTAAAAAGTAAGGTCTAAATGCTACTTTTGGTAAAAGTTGATTTACCTTTTCTTTAATTTCCTTTTCACTTAAGAAATTATCTACATTAATCTTAAATTTAGGATTGGATGTTCCTATACTAAAAATTTTTGGGTTTATATTGGAAATCATTTTAATCACTTCTTAATAAATAATTATTTATTTTTACGTGATGAACATGATTTTAAAATATTAATTATATCTATAATACAACATAGGGGTTGATAATAAACTTTTTACTTTTTAAAACTGTTAACACTAAATTTGTAAAAAAAACACAAATTGTTTTTTTGTATTTTTTATGCAATGTCATGATAACATTTTAGCAATAATAGCAATGACCTATTTAGTATTTTAATAAAATACAATGTTATTAATAACAATCTAAAAATAGAAAAATTGTTTAAAATGTTTATTATAAATTGATAAATTTGATATTTTATCTTTATTTAGAGTTATTGATGGATATTAACGAAATAGCAATAATAGGTATTGGTTGTAGATTACCTGGAAACTCAAATACACCTTTAGAATTTTGGAAAAATCTTCAAAATCAACAAAAACCATTTGATGGAATTGTTGAGATTCCAAATGAAAGATGGTCAAAATCATTCAATGAACAAGGTGTTATAAATGGTCCAAGAGCTGGTTTGATTGATATGAGCCATTGGAAGAACTTTGATTCAATGTTTTTTGGTGTTTCTTCAAAGGAATCGTTGTTTAAAGATCCACAAGAAAGACTTCTTTTGATGGTACTTTGGGAAGCATTAGAAGATGCTCATATCAAAGCATCTGAATTGAAAGGTTCTGATACTTCTGTATTCATTGGTGCTATGAATCAAGATTATGTTGGACTCAATGATGATAATTCAATGAATTACAATGGAAAGTTGTCCAGTGTTTTTTCTCTATCAAATTCTTTATCATTTCATTATGATTTCAGAGGTCCTTCAATTTCATTAGATACCGCATGCTCATCATCATTGAATGCAATTCATCTCGGTTGTCAATCAATTATCACTGGACAATCTCAAATTTCAGTTTGTGGAGGTGTTAATGCACTTTTAGATCCTGCTGTTTCTATAGCATTCTCTAAACTTGGTTTGTTGAGTAAATCAGGAATTTCAAGAACATTTGATGCTGATGCAGATGGATATGTTCGTGGTGAAGGTGCTGGATTAGTCATTCTAAAGAAACTATCTCAAGCAATTGAAGATCAAGATAGAATCTATTGTGTCATTAAAGGATCAAGATCGAATTCTGATGGTCAAAATCACAAAAATTTCGCCAATCAACCATCCAAAATATCTCAATTTGAGAATATTTCACAAACTATCAAGTTAAGCGGTGTTTCAGCTGGTGATATTCAATTCTTTGAAGCACATGGAACCAGTACTCCAGTTGGTGATCCAATTGAAGTTAAAGCACTTTCAATGGTTTTCAAAGATAATCATTCTAAAGATAAACCATTATATATCGGAAGTCTTAAATCTAACATTGGACACACTGAATCAACCGCAGGAGTTGCATCTGTAATTAAAGTTGCAATGATGTTAAAACATAGAAAATTAGCTCCAAACACCAATTTTCACACACCCAATCCTAAAATTGATTTTGATGGATGGAATATCAATGTTGTAACTCAATCAATGGATATCACACCTTATCATAATGATAAAGGAATTATCATGGGAATCAATAGTTTTGGATTGAAAGGATCAAATTGTTGTATGATTTTTCAAGAATTCATTGATCAGAATAAACAAAATAGAAACACTCCACTTACTATTGAAAACGCATCATCTTCTCAGTCAAAAGAGTATTTGATTCCATTTTCAGTAAATTCACAAGTTTCATTTGATAAATATCATCAATCAATTGTTGATATTATTGAAAATCAAAATGATTCTGATGAAATGAAACAACAAAGATTCATTGATTTTGTTCAATATCAATGCCAATCAAAAGATGATCAACTCAAACACAGAATGATGATGACTTGTAAAGATTGGAATGATTTCAAAAACAAAAGTAAATCTCACTTCCAACTCATCAACATCATTTGATGGAATCAGACCATCAATTGTATTTGTATTCTGTGGACAAGGACCACAATGGAAAGGAATGGGTGAACAACTTTACAACAACAACACTGTATTCAAAGAATCAATTGATAAATGTGATTCAATGCTTCAAGAATACTTTGGATATTCAATTCTTCAACAATTGAGATCACTTTCTGATCAAGATAAAGATCAATTGATTCATCAACCAATTCTCGCACAACCAAGTTTATTCTTGATTCAATATGCATTGATTGAATTTCTCAAAAGTTGGGGAATTCAACCTGATGCTGTTGTTGGTCACAGGTATGTTTAATATTTACTTTTATTTTCATTATCTTTATAATTCTAATATTCATTTTACTCAAATTACAGTTTCGGAGAATTAACATCAGCACTTTGTTCGAATATCATTTCACTCTCAAGTGCAGTTAAGATTGTTTATCACAGATCAAGATGTCAACAGAAAACAATTGGAAGTGGAAGAATGCTTTCAATTGGAATTGGAATTGAAAAATACAATGAATTCAAACAACAACATAAAAATCATGACAATGATGAATTGAATGATGATATTGAAATTGCATGTTTCAATTCACCAGATTCAATTGTTGTTACAGGATCTGAAAAATCATTGAGAATTATTCAAGATCAACTTCAAGAAGATGGAATATTCGCCACAATGTTAGGAACACCATGTTCATTCCATTCATCCAAACAAGATATCATTAGAGATGAAATGATATCAATTCTTTCAGATCTCCCTCCATCAATGAACCCTGATATTCCATTCTTTTCAACAGTCACAGGAGATCAATTGAAAGGAGAATCATTCTTCAATTCAGAATTTATCTTTCAAAATCTGAGACAACCTGTCAAATTCAATGAATCAATTCTCAATATCTCAAAATTTTTCCAAAAAAGCACCAAATCAACAATTTTCATTGAAATATCACCACATCCAACTCTTTCATTTTACATTCCAAAATCAATACAACCCAACAACAACAACAAATCTAAATTTATTTGTTTACCAACACTCAGTAAAAAGGTACATGATATTGATAACATTCAATCAACACTCTCACAATTGTATTGCAATGGAATTCAATTGAATTTCAATTCTGGTCAGATTCACTCTTTATTTAGTGGATATCTTGATGGTGCTGATACATTCAATAATATAAACAATGATTATAAAGATAGAGTTAATTGGATTCCCAAATATCAATGGGATTCAAAAGAATATTGGAATGCACCAAAAATTGTCAAGAAACATTTAATTCCACCAACTAATCTTCTTGGACAACATAAATCAAACGGAAATCTAGTATTAGAAGTTGTAATTGATTTGAAAAAACCAACATTCCAATTCTTGAAAGGTCATATTTCAAGAGGTCAATATCTATTCCCAGGATGTGGATACATTGATATCATTTTGAAACAATATCCAAAACAAGATTTGACAATCTATAATCTCTCATTTGATAAACCAATCAAGATTTCAGAAGATATTCCAGTTATTCTTCAAACATCAATTCAATCAACAATGACAAAGAATGAATTCAGAATTGATTTCTATTATCGATATTCGAACAGTGAAACATGGACTCCCTCATGTCATGGTAGATTTGGATTACATTTATTAGACTACAGTTCAACTCAATTTGATATCTCTAAAATTCAACAAGAATGCTCATTCACAACTATCAATAAGAAAGATGTTTATGAAAGACTTTCACTTTTAGGATTACCTTATGGTCCATCATTCCAAAAGATTCAATCATTATCAATAGGAAAAAGTTCACTACTTTCAGTGATCGATGCCACAAACACTTTTGACGAGTATTATTTCAATGCTTCCACACTTGATTCCACAAGTCATGGAGGAATTACTTTACTCGAACCACCACAAGAAATTGTATTTGAAAGTGTTAAGAATCTTCAATACTTTCCATCTAACATGACATCTGACCAACCATCAATCCTATATAGTTACACTAAAGCAATTAACCATATTGTCGATTTAGTCAATAGTCCAGTTTATATAATCAACCCAACAAATGGTAAAGCAATCATTAAATTGTATCCCAAAGTCACATCACTAACAAGAGAGAAAAAAAGTGAAAAAACATATAGAATTAAATATCCAACCAAAAATTTATATAAATTGTATTGGCAACCCAAAGAATCAGTCCTTTCTTCACCACCAACTAATTTACCTCCCAAAATTGACAAAATAGTACACAATAATAATGAAAACCAAAATAATGATAATATTATTGATGAAATAAATATTCATTCAATTATAAATCAACTTCTCAATAACCTAAATATTCCAAAGACATCCAAACATCTCATTAAAATTCTCTATTTTGACAATAAACAGCAAGAACAACCATTCATTCAGCAAATACTATCAGCAACTGAATCAAGAATGAATGATAATGTCGAAATTGAATTCACTTGTTTTGAAATTGAAAAATCAATTGTCCAGCCAGTTCCTAACCAATCTAAATATTCCAAAATTTCAATCAAAACACGTTCAATGAGAAGTGAAATTGATCAATTTGATATTGATAAAGAATTCTTCACAACATCAAATTATGATTTGATTGTTCTTCCATTGGTTAATCTTTCAATCACCAATTCAACCATTCATCAAATCAAAAGGTTACTTTTACCATCTGGTTGGTTGATCATCATTGGTTCAACAACTTTCAACAACAATATGAAAACCTCAACTGAAGATAATATAAGATATTCAACCAGTAATACAGTATCTGATGATAAATGGATTTCTAATTTGAAAGGATTTCAATGCAATCCATTGATTTCCATTTTTCAAAATGAACCACTATTCATCAACAACAATAATACTAATAGTAATATTAAACCCCAACAATCAACAATGAATTATATATTCATTAGTCAATCACCAAAAATTGAAGATATGGAATCAAATCTCGAATCTATCTTCAGAAATCAAAACAAAATTATTATTGATTGTAATAATCAAGTTGAATTTGAACAATTCAAGTTGAATACTCAACAATTGAATGATAATGATTTGATTTTCTTTTATGGATGCGATCAACATCTCACTAAAGATAATTATCTCAATGTAACTGTTGACTATCTAAAGGTTTACCAAAACCTTCACAAGATTGGGTTCAAAGGAAAATACATTCTTTTGACAATAAATTCACAAGGTGAATCTGTGAAGAACTATCTCAATGGATCTTTGATTGGATCATATAAATACTTGATCAATGAACTTAAAGGTGACCCATATTCATTTGATTTTGATGAGGAATCAATCAAATCATTTGAATATTCACAACTCACCAGAATTCTATTTGATAATGATTTTCATGACAAAGATTTCATCATCAGAAATGGAATAGTTCAAGTTCAGAGATTATTCAGAGAATATCAATCCACCACTACTCTATCCTATGAAACTGATCCAACTAAATTGTGTATTAAATGTGATCCAAAATTGAATTATCAACTTCAACCAAAGAAATCATTGAAACCAAATGAAATCGAAGTTCAAGTGATGGCAGTTGGAATCAATTTCAAAGATCTCATGTATTTCAAAGCTCTTATTCCTCAAGGAATGTATCCTGAGGGACATGATCTTTACAACCCACCATTTGGATTGGAATGCGCGGGTATTGTCACAAGAATTGGATCTGATTGCAAGAGATTGAAAATTGGTGATAAAGTATTTGGATTGTCCCAAAATACACTGGTTTCACATGTTATAGAAAAAGAAGGTGGATTTATTTTAAAACCTGATAATATCAATTGGACACAAGCTGCATCAATTCCATTGGTTTATATAACATCCAATTACTGTTTATCTCAATTGAATATGGCCAGATCAGTTCTCATTCATTCCGCAAGTGAAGGTGTTGGGTTATCAGCTTTAAATATTTTGAAATGGAAACAATTCAAAGGAAAAGTATTTGTAAGTTGTGGATCACCAGAAAAAGAAGAATACCTTCGTAACCACTATGGAGATATTATTACTGATTATTTCAATTCAAGAAATCATTCATTCTCAACCAAAATCAAAGAACAATATGGAGGTGTTGATTTCATTATCAATACTCTTTCTGGTGATTTCTTGAGTTCGAATTTCAATTGTCTCACTGAAATTGGAAGAATATTTGATCTTTCAGTCACTCATTTGATTGAAAATGAAACTCTTGATCTTGGTCAATTCCAATTTTCTAAAGGCTATCAAACTTTAGATATTAATATTATTGATAAATATGGCTTTGATATAGTTTTATATCTACTACCAGAGATAGCACTAGCAATTGAAAGAAATGAAATAGATTTAATTCCAATCAGAGAATTTCAATGCAATCAAGCAAAAGAAGCAATTGAAGAAATTGGTAAAAGTAAACACATTGGTAAACTTGTTGTCAATATGGAGAATTTGAATGAATTGGTATTCAATCCAATGATTCAACAAATGAATGATGAACATCAACACATTCCAAAAGATGAATATCAATTGACAAATCTCAAAGAAACATTGTTGATAACTGGTCAAACTGGTATCACCATTCCAATCATTAAATGGATTCTTCAAAGATGTTCACCAGAACTTAGAAACATTGTTGTTCTTTCAATTTCACCATTGAAATGGGAATTAGAATGGTTGATTAACTACTGTAAAACATCAACAACTCACCTCAGAATCCATTTCCAACAATGTGATGTTTCATCAAAAGATGAAATCAAATCATCTCTTGATAAAATTCAATTTGAAATTGGACAACAACTCAAAATCAAATCAGTATTCCATGCTGCTACAATCTATGCTCACACTGAATTTGAAGATATAAAAATAGATGCACTCCAATACACTCACAAACCCAAAGCATATGGAGCCATAAATCTTCATGAACTCTCATTAGAACTTAAATGGTCTTTAGATAATTTCATTCTATTCTCATCAATTGCCTCACATTTTGGTCAAACTAAAGATTGTCCATACACAAGTGCCAATTGGGTTTTAGACAGTTTGGCTAAATACAGAACTTCACATGGTCTTTCTTGTACCAGCATCAATTTTGGACCATTAAGTGGAGGTGGAGTTGTAGCCAGAAGAGAATCAGTTGCAAAACAACTAAAATCAGAAGGTTTGAATGCACTTTCAGTTCCAAAACTATTTGGTGGTTTTGATTTATCCTTGAGTAACCAGTCTTTAAGTAATTTCCTAATAGTAGATATAGATCATGTAAAACTATATTGTACAGAAAAACCAAATCGTCCCAAAATTGAACATTTTATTGATAAACATGATATAGTATCAGCATTCATTGGTGGTGAAACTATCAAAATTCAAAGTTCATCTCAAAGTATATATAATAGTATAGTATCTATTATATCAAACATTCTTTCAATTGAACCAGAAATATTCAATACCGAATTAAAATTGAAAGAATATGGTATTGACTCACTCTCAACATCTCAATATCTCTCTGAACTAACTGAAGCCTACCCTGAATCTAAATATTTATTTTCACACCACCAACTAGTCAATAGTACAACCAACTTTGTAATTCAAAAAATCTCACACATTAAACAAATGTGATCAACTTGAATTCTTCTCTTTCATTATCTTTATTAAATATAACATTAATAATAATATTTCCAATTTTTATTAGTTAAATCTTTGATTTAGATTAATTTAATAAATTATGAAACCAAAATAAAGAATTCATTCCCACAGTGACAACACTGAACAGATATCAAAATTTAAATAATGAATATAATTTGGTGGGTATGTTATCAATATTTTATTCATTCTTGTTGTTTTTCATCAAAATGGATTCTTAATTTTGAATCAGTACCACCAGATGCGATAAGAGGTGTATTGGTTTTGGAAGAAGATACCCAACATGAAGTTAAAAGTTTCTCACCAGATTTGAGATTGTCAATTGTGTATAAAGGTATTTTAGTACGAATATCCCAGTATTTAACAGTACCATCATGAGAGGCAGAACATAGATTATATTGTGAATTGGGTTGCCAATTGACACTTGTAACCCATGAACTATGTGAAATTAATGATTGTATTTGATATTTTGAGCTGTCGTCTACTCTGGGATCATAAACACGAATAGTCTTATCAGTGTGTGCGGTAGCGACTAAACCTGATTCTGTGGAATAGGATATATCATGTAAAGGATTTGGTGTGTTAATTGACAAAGTTTTAGACATTGTAGTCAAATCCCACAAGAACAAATGGTGATCCATAGATCCTGAAAATATCTGAAATTGGGTTGACCAATCTACAACTGTAATACCCTGATTGTGTGCATCCATACTAGCAAGTGATTGGGTGACTTCTTTAACCTCACTAGAAACTCCAACAGTGCTACTAGCGGTCTTTCTCTTCTTCTTAACCTCAGCACTCCCATTTCCAGATGTACACTGTTCTCTAATTTCATTTATATTCCACATTTTCAATTTATTATCCATACCTGCTGATATCAGTCTCTCTGAATCTGGACTCACTGAAATGGATTCCACAGTGCCACTATGTTCTTTCAATGTTGCCAACTCTCTCAAACTACCACCCTCTTTATTCAATTCCCATAATCTTATACTCTTATCCAACCCAGAACTCACTAAATATCCCTGTCTATCACTATTCATTGCATTCAACCATTTGACACTCTTTACACCTGCCAAATGTCCAGTACCAGTTGCCATCAACTGTCCATCCATCTTCCAAACCCTAACACCCAAATCATAACTTCCACTGCAAATCAATCCAAAACTACTTCCATCACTACACGATATCCAATCATCATGTTGACACTCTTTTTCCTTTTTTGGTTCTGTTATAGCTTCTAAATATTCAATTGTAATTACAGTTTCCTAAAATCAAAAACAAAATTAATACCCCTTTTGATTATAAAAATACATATTCATTATAATCCAAACTTACCTCAGTTAATTGTAAATTCTTTATATGTTTATCTAAAGTAGTTCTTATAAATTTTCCATTAATTAAAAAGTCAAATGGTTTTGGTGTAATTTCTTTATCTGATTCCTCTTGTAATAAGAGGTTTATGGCTTCGGAAAGACCTAAACGACCAAGTCTTAATGGTACGGCAAGTTCTTTATCTGTAACTCTAATTTTTGCATCATTGGTAACAAATTTAACTTTTACTTTAGATTCACTCCTGGTTTGTTTGTCAATGGTTTTATCAATATCCATCTTATATCTATTTACAAATGTCGCAGAAAAATCGATTTCAATGACAAAAATTAAGTTTCGTTCGTCAAAAAAATTAATTTAAAAAAATTTTTTAAAAATCAAAATAATATTTTGGGTATTAAAATTTTTTCAATAGTTATTAGTAGTAGATGGTATTTGTAAATGGAGATACTACTGCAAATAGTGTGCTGACTTGTGAAATTTAAGTAAAATAGTAAAAATTTAATTTTTTTTTTTTTTTTTTTTTTTTTATTTTTAATTTAATTTTGTACTTTGGGTGATTAATTAAAAATGACTCAAAATGCTACAACTATTCAATCAGATAATATACCTATAGAAACTAATAAACCAATTGTAAAATCTGAAATAAATACACCTATACAAACAAATAAACCAAATACCACACAACCAAACCAACAAACCAATGATGTAAATGGTACTGCAAATAATAATGAATCTACAACTACCAACACTAATACACCAGTAGTAGTTACTACAAATGCTCCTAAACCTCAAACCAAATTCACAATAGAAGTTAAAGATTGGTCAAAAAAAGATTCACCATTTTATTCAGAGGCTCATACATTGTGGGATTTGACATGGTATGTCTACTACATCAGCATTGGCACTGTGTTTTGCAATTTTATATTAATTCTATGTTACACAGGAAACTTTACATTTTTCCAAAAGGAAATGTACCAGATCAATTATCACTATTTTTAGATGTTGCGGAGGCTAGACAACCTACATTTCCAGGTGTTAGAGTTAGTTTTACACTAGAGGTTGTAAATCAAAAGAAACCAGATTGCAATATTAGAAAACCATCAGATAGAGTATTGAATCAGAGAAATTGTGATTGGGGTTTCAATTCATTTATAGCACTATCACAATTGAATAATCCAGAGAGTGGTTTTATTAAAGATGATACTCTACTTATCAATGTTGAGGTTATACAAGCAAATATAATCTCAAATCAAATGTATGACTCTAAAAAGTATACTGGTTATGTAGGTTTACAAAATCAAGGTGCAACATGTTACATGAACAGTCTATTACAATCACTCTATTTAATTTCACCATTTAGAAAAGTAAGTTTATGTAAACCCTAAATTACATTTTTATATATCAATTCTAATATTTTTGGTAATTATTGTATATATAGGCTGTATATGAGATTCCAACACAAACTGATGAGTCAACTAAAAGTATATCATTGGCATTACAAAAGATATTCTATAAATTACAGTTTGGAGATAAGGCTGTTGCAACAAAAGATCTTACAACTAGTTTTGGTTGGAATACTATGGATATATTTATACAACATGATGTTCAAGAATTAAATAGGGTTCTATGTGATAAGATTAATGATAAAATGAAAGGTACCTCTTCAGAAGGAACTATAGATAACCTATTTAGGGGTAAAATCAAAAATTTTATAAAATGTGAAAATGTAGATTATGAATCAAAATCTGATGAATTCTTTTATGGTATGTATATAATATAGTTTAGTTTAAAATAAATTCATATTAATGATGATTATTTGGAATCTAGATCTATCATTAAATGTAAAAGGATGTAAAGATTTAGTAAAATCATTTGATAAATATACAGAAGTAGAGAGACTTGATGGTAATAATCAATATTTTGCAGAAGGATTTGGATTACAGAATGCAAATAAGGGTGTAAAGTTTCTATCATTTCCACCAGTACTACATTTACATCTAAAGAGATTTGAATATGATTATGATAAGGATGAAAATGTAAAGATTAATGATAAATTCACATTTCCTGAAGTACTGGATTTGAATCCGTTCCTGGATGATGATGCAGATAAGGAGATTGATAATACCTATAATCTACAAGGTGTACTAGTGCATTCAGGTGACTTACACAATGGTCACTATTATGTATTTCTAAAGAATAAAGATGGTGAATGGTTGAAATTTGATGATGATGAAGTTACAAAATCAAATTTTGATGTGGTCAGTGACAGTTCATTTGGTAATGATCTTAGTGGTGCCAGACAGAGTAACAATGCTTACATGTTAGTCTATTTTAGATCTGAAGAGTACAGTGATTTACTCAAACCTATTGAATCGGAGGAAATTAGTGAACATTTGAAACAAAAGATTGATAAGGATGATATTAGAGAAAATGAACAATTGATACCTATAAAGATCACCAGAGATGAAGACTTTTTTAATCACCATTCTTTTGACTTGGTGGATTTTGAAAAGTTCCCAATAAAGTGGATAAAGAAGACTGCTGATCCGATGACTATAGGACATCTAAAGAAACAAATTACAGCAATCTATGGTATACCACAAGAAAGACAGAGACTCTGGAATTGGACAAAGAGAAGAAATAACACTATTCGTATTGACATCTTCCCTGAATCTGATGATACCAATCTACAATTTATCAAAGAGAGATTAGGTGAATGGAAATTTCATTTGGAGATTTCATATCTACCTAGATTAACATCTCAACAGCAACAGACTAGTAATGGTTTGTTAACAAATTTAACAAATAATCCTTTTAATAGTGGTAATAATAATAATAATAATAGTAATAATGGTAATAGTAATCAGAGTGGTGGGGGATTGGGTGGTAATGCTAATGGATTGGATAACAATGCATTGTTTATTCCTATTACAAAGGAAAAGGAGAATCATGCAGTGTTGTTTTTCAAGTATTTTGATGCTCAGAATAATCTATTGAGTTTTGTTGGTAGTAGAGTTATTGATGTAAATAGTAAAATCAGTTCGATTGTACCATTTTTGAATCAGTTGACTGGTTTACCTTTGAATAGCAGCTTGTTACTATTTGAAGAGGTTACCCATGTGCATATGAAAGTTGATCCCATTCGTCTGAATGAGACATTTGCACATTTTAAGATTGGTAATGGTGATATTATTGTCTTCCAAAGACAAGTACCACTGTTAAAAAAACCTATAAATTCTTTACCTACCCTCCTGGAGTACTATCACAATATCATCAATACTATAATTGTTACTTTGAAACAAGTGGATCACGAAAACCAAAAGATTCACACTCCATTTAAATTACAATTGTCCAAGTTGATGAAGTACTCTGAGATTACTAACAAGATTGCACAACACATTACTGCCAATGCCGAATATATAAGATTAATGTCCAACTCCAACAGCAGATTTGATAGTACTCCAATAACACCCATTAAACCAAATGACAATATACCATTGTATGACATGTTGATTGCCAATAATAAGGTAACGGATCAATTGTATTTTGAAATTTTGAATATTCCTGTTAAGGAATGTGAATTTAAAAAGAATTTCAAAATTTCCTTTACCAGACCTGTGGTCGGTGAAAATCAACTTTCATCCATTTGGGTGAATAAGTCTGGTCAAGTTAAAGAAATAATTCAAGAATTTATTACAACATCTGATATTTTTAATAGTAAATCTATGGTTTCAAATGACACTACCACTACACAACCTGATAACACACAACTGATGAAGAAAATTAGATTATTGGAAATTAAAAATCATAGAATTGAAAAAGCACTTAAAATGGATGACCAAGTTTTGAGTATCTATGAACACTCATCACTGAGAGCTGAAGTCATCTCAGATGAGGAAGCTAGTCTACCAACATCTGGTCCAGATAGACTCATTCAGATTGTACATTTCAATAGAGACCATAACATTAATCATTATCATGGTATACCATTTGTAATTATATTTAAACCTCATGAAAAGGTTAGTTTGTTCCGTCAGAGAATACAACAAAAGCTACCAATGATCTCCCAAAAGGATTTCTCTAGATGGAAATTGGCAATCATCAAGGGTGATAAAATTGATTATCTACAAGAGGACTCTGAAATGCCAAATATTGATTGGAGTTTAAGTTATACATTTATAGGTCTAGATCATCCAAATACCTCAAAGAGTGTTCAACAAAGAGCAATTAAGATTTTAGGTTAACCCTCCTCTCACTTTTCCAAAACAACACAAAATAGAATATAATTAAAAAATAATATATTATTATATTAAAGGATTTTTTTATTTTTAGATATCTAAATCCTCGTCTGGATCCTCGTCATCATAGTCCTCTTCATCTGGATCCTCAATTATTAAATCTAGATATAACACAAGTGGTGCACCAAATAACAATTTTTTTGTTTTTTTGTTTTGTAATGTATATTAAATAAAGACAATAAAAATTAGAATTTGTGTAAAGAATATATTGATTTTAAACATACCATTATTAGTAAGGATTTGTTGATCTAAACCTTGATGTTTATAAGGTAGAATAACAGAGTCTTTGGCTTGTTTTTCCTCCATTGTTAGTTTAAGATTAAAAGATAGATCGGCAGTTGGATCTGGTGTGGATTCTTGTTGTTTTTCTTGTAGTGATTCTGATGAATCAAAGTGTACAGTTTTAGTTTGACTATTAATGTAATAGTATTCTACAGTTCTAATAACACGACCAGATTTCTTTTTGGTAATCAATGTTATAGAGGATTCGTAAGGGTGTGGTAGAGTCTCTGAATATTTTAACTTTGGAGGTAATGGTTGAACTTGAATGGAAACTGATGAAATGTATTGTAATTGTTTTTGTACAGTTGGTTCTTGTTCATGTAAATCACTATGAAGAATTGTAAATATATTATTAAATGTTCTTGAATTGCTTCCTGTTGATGATGATGATGATCTTCCACTACCTCTACCACTAGTAGTACTTAAACTACCTTGAATACCTGTTTTTACTCTATTCTTTTCTACTCCCAAACTATGTTGTTTACCTGTTTGTTGTTGGTTATCTACATTTTCTGTTGGCTTTGGTTTTTGAAAATTTACATTAATCAAAGTTCTAATGAGATTACATGTATCAGATAAGCCATTCTTTAATACCAATGTTGATAAACTGTCAATCAAAAGTATAGGTTTCTCTTTTAGTTTAGGTGACACTGTATTATAAACTTTTTCAATCATTTGTATAATTGAATTTGAACTTGTAGATATACTCTCACTTTTAAATATCAAAGGTACAACATCTAATGAAGTTGTTGTAGATCTATTACTATTCCAACCAAATGTATCAGAATAGTAATCAATAACTATAAAATTTGCATTATTATATTTCTTTGATAGATTCTTGTACTTTTGAGTGTTATTACTAAAATTTAGAAACCAAATATTCTTTTGATGCTTACTGTTACTGGGTAACCATTGTGAATATAAATGTCCCAATAGATTATTACTTGGTGACTCTAAACTATCCTCTAATAATATCAATCCTTCATTATTCTCACTATTACTAAAAACTTTGGTAAATGATGTTGTAGATGTTACTGCTGACATTTTTTTTCAATTCACAAATATATCAATAATTATTTCGGAAATACAATGTAATTACTAATGAATTTTTGTTATCACAACTCAAAATGAAATTTTTAAATAAAAAAAAAATATTTAGTGAATATTCAAAGAATAAGTATTACATTATATAATTAAATTAGTATTTATATATAATAACAACGATGGTTTAAATAAATCATAATTGGCAGTAAAATTATAATATTATATGAATTAATAATATATTATATAAAATAAAAGATTGTTTGAATAATATAATTTAAATAATATTATAAGTTTTGGCAATCATATAAATCGATATTATCAAACGTTAAAAATCAAATTTAAATCAAAAAAATCAAAATTTTTTTTTTGCAGGAGACTAAATATTTTCGTCGAGAGGCTTTTTCAGTTTTTTGATTACGAGATTATTCACACACAATGTCAACTAAAGCGTAGAATTATCGTCCTTTATAACAGAGATTAGGTAATATATTATTCACATTTATAGATGAGGACAATTCAAGAAGATTAGCAATCCTTTCGAAAAGAATTAGATTATACCTTTACACTTCTTAACTAGTCGTCTTTGACTATTGTTTGGATTTAGGGAATAGCTTCGATTTGAATGGTGACAACTATCTGTCAAAACCAAGTCTTAATTGGAGATGACTGAAAATAGATAGAGAAATCACACTTACTTACATATATAGTGCCGCTAAGACCACTCCAGTCCCAGAATCAGTCCTCAAAAAGAGAGCCACCACCCAAAAGAAGGCTGTAGATGCTGCTAAATTTGGTAGAGCCCAACAACTCGTAGGTATAGTTAGAGGGGAATATAGGAAATGAGTAAGAAGAATAATTCTAATAATAAATATGTTTGGATATTAGAAAAACTCCAGATTAAAGTCAATCTACTTCAAACGTGCTGAGAAATATGTTGCTGAATACCGTCAAAGAGAACGTGAATCCATCCGTTTAAATAGAATTGCCAAAAACACTGGTACTTTTTACGTTCCACCTGAAGCTAAAGTTGCCTTTGTTATCCGTATCAGAGGTATCAACGGTGTCTCACCAAAACCAAGAAAAGTCATGCAATTGTTAAGACTCTTACAACTCAACAATGGTGTTTTTGTTAAATTAAACAAAGCTACCATCAACATGTTGAAATTGGTCGAACCATACGTAGCCTATGGTTTCCCAAATCTCAAAACCATTAAAGAACTCATTTACAAAAGAGGTAACCTCAAAATCAATGGTCAAAGAGTCCCAATTACCTCTAACCAAATGATCGAACAAAGACTCGGTAAATACAACATTATCTGTGTTGAAGATATTATCCACGAAATCTTTACCTGTGGTACACACTTCCAAAAGGTAAACAATGCTCTCTGGCCATTTAAACTCTCTTGTCCACGTGGAGGTTTCACCCAAAAGAAAACTCACTTTATCCAAGGTGGTGACTGTGGTAACCGTGAACATTTGATCAATGCCTTAGTCAGAAAAATGAACTAGAATGGGTCTTAAATAATCTAGTTTTGAAAATAAAATTTTGGAAACATTGTGATCAATAAACTTTATATATATAAAACAAAAATCATTAATATCTGCTTTTCTTTATTTTAATCTCTTTTTATAACAATCCCTTTTTAATGGTAAAAACTTTTATTTTTATTATAAAGTTTATAAACCATATGTAACATATTTTTGTAAAATATTAATTGAAATCTAGATTATGAATGTTAACTTATTTTTAAAACAGATAGGGTTTACTTTAAGATGTTGAGATAAAACACTGAAATGTTTTAAATAAATTACACAGAAGTACGAGATTAGTGGTGTGGAAAATTTTTTTTTTTTTTTGATTTTTTTTTCATAGAGACAGAGATAATCAGATAAATTAAAATGTTCAAAGGATTACAATCATTAACTAAATTGGTAGCCTCAAGCCAATCCCTCAACTATACCAGGTAAGAAATTTGTGGAATAGGATCTATACATTCAAAATTTTAGATTTTGGAATATTTGAATGGCATAGATGAAAAAAAGGAATAATAACAGAAATTAATATATAATGATCATTATTCAATATTGTAGAAGAGGATTTTTCCAAAAGTTTTTATTCCCAACTGACAGACAACAAAGAGTTGAATACTTGAGATCAAATAACATTTTAGTTGGTTCACCAGAATTTGATAAATTCTATTCTGAACTCCCACCAACACAATTATCCAAAGAAACTGGTTTAAGTGATGCTCTCCTCGATGACCCACTTTTACACGTTTCTGTTATCAAATATAACAAAAATGTCATTGAGAAGTAAGTATCATCATACTTCCCCCTTCCTTCTCTATTCTATTTGTAAGACTAACATGATCACAATTACCACCACTAATATAACAGATATAACTTAACTCCAGAACAAGAAAACGAAGTTTTGGATAAATATGAAATCTCTGCAGGTGAAGAGTCATTGGAATTTTTAATCAATTTACCAGTCCCAGAACATAACTTTGAAGAATTACCAATCATCAAAGCATTTGAAGGTGTTGCTAAACATTAAAAATATATATATATAATACACCCCTCTATTAATAATAAACCAGTGATACCATTATAATTTATACAGGATAGTTAATTAATAATTAAAAAAAAAAAATTCAAAGAAAAGGATGGAATTATTTTAAATATAAATATATACAGAATAGATAATCCTCTTGATCTTCTATAGAGAAGGACGATTATTTATTAAACATAATGAAGCTACTTTTTGACCTACTAGCGAACCTATAGCAACACCCATACCACCCATTCTGACACCTAATACGATATTAGGGGAATGGTATTCAATGATTGGTTTCTTGTCTTTACCAAATGCCATTATACCTACCCATCTTTGAGCAATTTTAATATCTTCTTGTTTGACACCCAAAATCAAGTTACTGAGATAATAGAGTAACTTATCTTGAATCTTTTGATTGAATTGAAATTGTGAGGTTTTTTCTTTTTCAAAATCCAGGTTTCTACCACCACCAAAAAGAATACGATCGTCAATGACACGGAAATAGTAGTATCCCTCATCAAAATGATAGATTCCTTTGAATTTTAGATTTGGGATGGGTTCAGTTACCACAACTTGTCCACGTCCTGGTATCACATCGATATTGGGTATAAGTGAACCTGTGAATGCGTTGGTACAAATTGCCAACTTCTTACAACGAAATGTTACATCATGTCCAAGAGTCTGATTGAATACCGATACCTGTGCACCTTTTTCTCCACCTAAATCCTCAAATTTCTCAACCTTGCAATTGGAGAGAATCTCAACACCCATTCTATTAGCATGCGATATAAGACTTGACATCATCTTTCCAGTGTTAATTTCACCTTCAAAATTATTTTGAATGAGATGTCGAACATAGTTTTCATTGAATCCTGTTTGGTTCAGTAGTTCATGTGGACACAGTGTAAATGCATCTTTTCCATTGAAAATAGGTCTAAGAAGATCATTAACCTCTTTCAAATGATCAAGAGCATGTATTTCTCTATCTGATATCACTTCATAACTACCATTCTCTTTATAGCCTATATTAGCATCACCAAGTCTCTCACGAAGTAACTTTAGCCCCTGTAATCTAGTCTTTACCAATTCAACTGAAGTCTCTTTTCCCATTGTCTTAATGTCATCTAGTATCTCAGTTAGTGATCCAATACATGCAAAACCAGCATTCTTTGTACTAGCACCAGTTGGTAAGATGTCTCTCTCCATCACTACAACTCTATGTTTGTCATTTTCTTCTTTTAATGATATAGCAGTAGATAATCCAACTATACCACTACCAATGATAATATAATCGTAATTTAACAGTGATTGTGTTTCCCAGTAACTTAGCATTGTTATTGATACACGTCAATTTTAAAAAAAAAAAGGGGTTATAAAAAAACTGTTCAATTTTATAAAAGAAAATCTTCGTTTTATTAAGATGTTAAAAAGAAATCATAGGTGGAAAAAGAAAAATTAAAATTTAATCTGAAATATCCAAATTTTTATAAGTAAATCAAATTTTTAAAAAATTACTTTATATACATATAAATATTTAAATTTGAAATTTCAATTTCATACATATGAAGATAATTTTCAAATAAACATTAGGCAGTGTGATATTTTTTTGAAATTTTAAAATAAATAGATTAAATTCATTTTATTTTGTAGAATTGAATTGTAGTTGTTTTTTTAGTACTTTTTGTTTGTTTAGAGATTTAGATCTAGGTTTAAGAGACCACGAGTTGTTAAGCACAATAGAGCATTTTGATTCATACCTTGTAATTGAGTGGTATTTGGAGTAATATTTTGAGTTTGTTGTTTTGAAAATGAAGAGGTTGAGATTTTAATTGATGATAAGGCAGCTATATTAAAATATTTAATTAGAATTTAGGAAAATATTATAAATAAAGAATCTAATAATTACCAAGGATTGACATTTTTAGATTTGTTATTTATTAAATTAAAGTTAATTGATTTGATATCTAAAAAAATTAAAATCATTATCCTTTTATAGGTTTTTGAAATTTAAATTTCTTACAACAATTCAGAGTTTCTATTTAAATTAGTGGTGGTAGTAGTTAGTGGGATATTTTATTATATCATTCGTTCTACTTTCACCTCTAAACAATATTCATGTAAAATACTTTCACATGATAGTAAATTCAACAATTTAAAAAATTATCTCCCACTAAATCCACTTTAAATCAGGTGAATTCATACCAACAACAGTAATTATTGGTTTATTTGCTTTGTGTGATATCATTAGTTTACTTGTACAAAAACACCTGCCTACACTCCCCCATTCTTCTTATATACTGCTGTATTAGAACAAGTTTAATGTGGTAAATCTATTTAAACAATGTACTTTATAACAATAAATATTTTTATCTAGATAATATACAAAATTAAAGTTTATCACAATGTTAATGGTGGGTGGGGTTGTTGAATTCGATAGATAGTGTATTGAATCAAAATTTTTTAATTTTTACCCCATATTTTTTTTTCAAACTATTTGTAAAAATGAATAATGAAGAGTTACAAAGTATCGCCAATACAGCTATAAATCACTTTCAAAAGAAAGAATACGAAAAATCAACAGAGTTATTTCAAGATTTAAAAACAAAAACCAATTCTACCAATTATGAGGTATTAATGAATCTTTCAATATCTGAATTCTACAAAAACAATCGTAGTAATCCTTCCAAATTACTAGATGATCTATCTACAATCTATAAATCTGTTACATCTGTAGATAGTAACAATAGTAGTAATAGTGTAAAAGAAAAAGAAAGTTCAAGTACATCATCACCAACATCTAATAGTACAACAACAACACAAACACCCAACCAAAAGGTAGATACACCTTTATCACCATCAACAAATTCAACAATTGGACCTAATATTCAATCTGATTCATTATTACCATTAAACACAACAATAGTAGAGATTGATAATGATCAAGCATTGATACTGTATAATCAGTCTGTTGTATTGTATTTAATTAAACAATATGGGACATGTTATGCAAATTTAGATATACTATATCAAAATCTACTATTCCTAGATGACTATTTAGCCATTAGAATATGTTTTCTATTGATTAATGTCTGTTTGACAAGTCAATATTATGATAAAGCAACTAGTGTTCTTTTCTATCTAGAGAAAACATTTCCCCATTTATACTATATAAAAGAGTCAAATAGTAACACTAATAATGAAACCAGCAATAATAATAACAACAATAACAACACATTAATGACACCATTAGAATTTAGATTTATGATTCATTTCTATAAATCAAAATTATATCTATTGTCAGAAAACAGTTATCATCTAGCAAAGTTCGAAATTAAAAATGCTATAGATACAGCTCTCACTATAAATCACTCACTTTTACCCTCTTGTTATCTATTAAAATCAAACTATTACAACCACTATTCATCAACTAAATATCATAAAACTATCGAATATCTTAATAAATCAACTCTTATCAATAATAATAATGAAAATAATAATAATAGTACAACCAAACCTTTATCATTTGGTATAGATTTACATTTTGAAGAAATAACACCACAATTCTATTACAATAACCTTGGATCACTACATTTCAATCTAGATAAATTTTCATCTTCACTATTCTACTTTTCAAAGGCATTTGATTGTGAAAATCAAAACCAGCAACAACAGCAATCGCAGCAGCAATTTAAAAATGTTGATAAAAAGACAGAGCTATTTTATAATATTGCAATGGTATTAATGGTAGTTGGTAAACCAGATTTGGCATTTTCATGTCTACAGGAATCATGTTTACATTGGTATTCATCACCATTGATATGGTTGAGGCTGGCTGAATGTTGCATACTGACCCATTTGTCAAAACTAAAATCAGAACAAGATACACAATCTGATCAACAAATTAAGTATATAAGTGACCCAACTACAGGTACTGCTAGATTTATCCTACCAACGACTTCTTCAAAACATCAAGGTTTACAGTTAATGGAGGACTCTGGTTTAGATGAAACTGATGATTTATCTAAACTTGGTACTCTATCTCTAGAATTTGCAGCCAAATGTCTTAGAAATGCAAATTATCTTCAATCTAAAGTTTTACATTCTCTAAAGAAATCTAAAGATCAACAAAATCAATTACAACAATTAAATAATGATATTAATAATACTATTAACAGTACCACCTCTACAAACAATAATATGAATACAAATAATAGTAGTAGTAATGGTACACCAACCGACTTGTATCAAAATAATCCAAATGAACTTATGTTTTCAATATTGGTATCACAAGCTTATATATCATTGTGTACATGGAATCCTGTTATTACTATTACAGTTACTAGACAACTTCTGGCATTATGTTCCACATTGGAAAAAGAGGATTTGGAATTGAATGATTGTAAAACAACTTCAAAAACACAACCAATTGACTTTGCCAAATTTAAATATTATGCTCACATGTATGCTGCTGAAGCTTGTATAATGTTAAATCTACCAACTCAAGCAATAGATTTCCTTTCTCCTACTTTTATTGACTCTATTCAACAAAATAACAATATTGTACAAAATGATTTTAAAGAGTAAGTACTTTGTATAAACATTATAGTTTTTTACAACACTAACTTGATTCAATAGAGTATTTTATATAAATTTAGCAATAGCCTATCTATTAAAGAATGATTTTGAAAATGCAGATAAAACCATTCAGTTTATTAATAATTTGACCAATTTAAACATTAACATTACTCATAAATTCAATATGATAAAGATCTACGTGGAGTTGAGAAAAGGTAATTACCATAATGCATATAATTTAATTGCAAAACAAAGACCAGTACCTTTGGATATAACTGAAACTGACAATATTGATTGAAATAAACTTTATGATCAATTACCAAAATCCGGAAATTCGTATCACTATTTTTTTTTGGGAAAGATTTTTCTAGAAACCCTTCAAACTTTTCAACTTGTCACTTGAAGATATTTTTAATTTTATTTAATAATAAATAATTCAATATGGACCTACCTATTGCTAGTAAAAGCGAATATAAGCTGTGTATGTAAGATAAGGTAATTATCTTATTTAAACCTCTACTAATTAATTTGTATGATAGCTCAACAAAACCATATCAAATTAAATATTGGAGGTACCTTATTTATAACCAAAAAGGAGATACTGAGTGGTGGTAGTAGCTATTTTAATGCTTTGATATCCGGATCCTCAAATCCAGAATTTATTGATGGTACATCTGAAATATTTATTGATAAGTACATATTGATTTTAATTTTATTTTGTAATTTACTAATTTATTTATATACAGGGATCCTGATGTTTTTAAGGTAATTTTAAGATATCTAAGAGGTTACACATTTGATAAAAAAACTTTAGATCAATGTGGTGTACCAATTCAACATTTATTAGAGGATTCAAAATCTTTAGGGGTAAATAAGTTAACAATATTGATTAATGAGAGTGTTTTTACATCACATCATGGGGGTACCTTATTACAATTTGGTCACCAAAAAATAATATTAGGTTGGCTTGGAAATAAGTTTTCTAATATCAAACTATTGTTTTCCTCCAGGGCACATTCTAACTCATCTGAGAAATTCAGAGAGAATTGTTCACTTAAAGGTCCAACTGTAACCATAATCAAAAGTGAAAAAAATTTATTTGGTGGTTATAATGCTAAAAGCTGGGATGAAAGAAATAATTCTCCTAATTCCACTGGAATTTCTGAATTTATATTTACACTAGTAAATCCCCATAATATTCCTCCATCATGGTATGTTAGTAATCGGGATCCCAACCCCTATTCCCCTCATTCTGGTCCATTTTTTGGAAATGATATTATTTTAATGCCACATCTGTCAATCCGTTTCCCACAACATTACAAAGATACCACTGGTAAAGGTCAAGAAACATTTACAGGTAGCTCTAATAGTATTTTAGACTATTATGAAGTTTATTCTCTCTCTTAATTATAAACCTTTTATTAAATAAAGCAATATAGTTTAAAATAATTTAATTGTAAACTAGTACAATAAATTAGATTAAGATATATCACTTTTTAGGTTAAATATATCTAGAGTTGTCTTCCTTAATCATCCAATTCCCCTTTAATAAAAAACAAGGAACCCATCAATTACTTGGAAACCAAATAAAAGATAGAAGATAACTAAAAGATATTCTAATCTATGGCGAATATGACACTATCAACAACAATCTCCTCCTACAATAGGAAGAGAGGTAATAAAACACTATACATCTAGAGATAAATACACCTCATGTTGTCGGTATTAAGTTTCGCCATAAATATTCAAAAATTTTTTTTTTTTTCAAATCACTCGTTTTTTCAGCAAAAAAAAAATACACGTTACTCAATTTGGGAAGTTCAAATCATTTTGTATAATTGTTATATTACAACTTTAGGAAAAAAAAACTTTATATTTTTTTAAAGATTATCGATTGTTTTTTGTTGTTGATGGTTTCTCATTATCTATCAAAAGATCTTGAGGTTGAATTGGAAATTGGTTTAAATTTTGAAGTGGTTGGTTGTGGTTGAGGTGGTTGTTGTGGTTGTGGTTGTATAGGAAGATTGGAATTTGATCTATGTAACTGTCTTGGTGAATTTGTTTTTTGAACCTGTTCTGAGATATCTCTAATTTTCTTTTCAGCATTATTAATCAGTTCTTTAGTTGACATTGATCTCTGAATTTGAATTGGTGATTTTATAGAGTTTATGGTTGGTGATGATGTAATTGGTGATCCAACTAGTTTTGGTGATATATTACTACCATTATTGTTATCTTTACTCTCTCTAAGATTAGTAACTATTGTATTTTTAGTAGCAGAAGTTGTAGATATTGAAGTTGGTGAAGATGGTCTTTTATCACTATTACTACAATTATCATCATCAGAAGTAATTAATAAAGATTCAGAAGATTGTTTTGGAGATGTCATTGGTGATATAACTGGTGAGGTAATAGGGGATGAGGTATTTGATGGTGATGATCTTGGTGATGCTTTTGCATTAGCTTTTGATACAATTTTCTTTAATGATAATGGGTTGGGTTTTGCCGGAATCTTTTGATTGTTTCTATTTACAATATTTGGTTTTGGTATAGGTTTTTGTTGTTGCTGTTCTTGTTGTTGTTCTTGTTGTTTCTCTTGTTCTTGACTGTTTGTACAATTACTACTATTATTATTTTTATTATTTTTATTAATATTAGTTGGTTTTTCTGTTTTAATTTCAAGTTGTACAGTTGTTTCTTTTGGAGATTCTATTATCTTTGTTAATGGTGTTGTTGTACTATTATTATTATTATTGTTATTATTATTATTGTTATTATTATTGGTATTATTATTATTATTATTATTATTATTATTATTATTATTATTGGTATTAGGATCATTATCAATTACTTTTGAAAATTCAGTTTCCATTTTTTGAATTTCATCATCTAGTTCTTGATAGGCTTTTGCTTCTTTTAGCACTTGAATTGATTTAGCATCAATTGAACCACTGTGAGGGTGATTTGGAGAGAAAATGGATGATTTATGTTTAATTTGTTTTAGTAGATGATGATGATGAGCCATGACACTAGAACCTCTTTTTCTGACTTTGGCATTATTTACATGAGCTAATTCTAATAGTTTGTTTTTGGAAACTGGTGAAATGGAAATACCTTGGAATTGGTAGTTAGAGAATGACTTCTTTCTGAGATTAATTGATTTTCTACTGGGTTTTCTTAGTTCAAAATCATACTCATCATCAGATTCATAGTCAGAGACAACAGCATCACTAGGTGTAGTAGAGAGATCTGATGAATCGTCTGAACCTGCTGTTGCGATGGTACTTGAATATTTTAGTGGTGATAAAGGATGAGAATGGTTACTACCACTATTATCGAGGATTGGAGAGGTAGTACCTCTTTTTCGTTCTTTTGGAATGATGGTTTCAACTTGTTGTAAAAGGTCAAGTTCCCAAGGTTCCATAGATTCAATTTCATTAGTATTGACACGTGTGAGGATTGAGGTATTTGGTGGTGATGATGTAGGTGATAAATTAATTGGACTGTCAAGTTCGTCACTGGAATCCACTTGGTGATAGTTTTCCTCTAGATTGGATGTAGATACAATAGAGTTAATCAATCTATAATCAGCTTCAACACCAATGATTGATTGTTGATTGTTTCTCATGGATACCAATACTTGGTCATTTGACCATCCTTGGAAGTAGGATTTGAATTCAGGTGGTTCTTGATATGCCTCTACTATTATAATTTCAGATTCTGCATTGGAATGTTGAATATACTGTTGAGCTAGATTTTCAACACATTCTCTCTTTTTCTTTGAACAGCTTGGACCTACCCATACAAATAGTTTAAAGAAACAGTCTAGGATAAATGCATCGTCTTCACATAGATCATTCTGACAGAATGGATTGATTCTTAGAATTACATAACCTTTTATACGTGGGTTATAAAATACATGATAGAATCTAATTTGTTGGGTACTGTTGAGTTCTGAATTGGTGTAGTAGTTATTGGATACATAGAGGTCACGTTTATGTGGAGATTTCATTAGTCTTTGATAGATTTCATGGTTACGACACGAACATGATAAGAAGAGTTTCCAAAAGATGGTTGGTTCTTGACCTTCTTCACATTCTACAATGAGTGCTGAATCTTGTTTAGATATCTCCTCAATGTTTTGGTAGTATTGGTGAATGGATTCTGCAATCTTTTTAGTGAATGGTCTTATGTCTTTTGGAGAACCTTTACCATACCACACAAAAATTGTTTTTGCAGAAAAACTGTAGAATATGAAAATATCTCGACTGTTTAGACAAGAAATTTCAAATCCTTCACGGAATTGTACAGAACGACTAGCTATACCACCTCCAATACTAGTCAATTGATAGAGAATGGATTTAGAGTTTGAAAACAATAGATTACTACTCGAACTATTTCCAATAGCATGAGCCAACAATGATGATGATGAAAATGATGAACTTGTAGAAATTGACGACATGGAATAATTGGATATTGATTGAGGTATAAATGAGCTAGTCATTAGTGATGAAGACTGATCGGTTGTAGAAGTCATATCAGTTGCAGTATCACTAATGTTATTACTTAGATTAGCATGTTGATGAATAAAAATGTGTTTAAATAATTTTAAAAATTCTATAGACTCTTTAGATTGTGTGAGACATTCAGTGGATGGAGGTGGAGCATCTAATTGATTCATATGTTCAGATAGCTCTTTGTAAAGGAAAAACTGAAAGACAATCCACCATCTAATAGGTGCATTACAACCCTGCCAAAAGTAAACTTTACTCTGATATTTTCCACCAATTAGGAAAATATGGTGACATACATAGCATCTATTGCTATCAAAGTGACCGTAAATCTCATTGGGTACTTTTTTCCAAGAGTTTGCTTCAGATTTCCAAATGTCTAAAGAGACATGTTGCATCATTGATATCAAAGGACTGTTACTACTAGACTGTATAGATTTTTGAAATACATCAGGTATATTAAAAAGATCACCAACATGGAAGTTATTGTCAAGTGGAATAGGTAATGGGTTGGAAAATAGTGCACGTGTACCACTTCCACCAGTTTGTCTCATTGCAGTTGTATTACGTCTGGTGTTATCAACAATAGATTCATCTTCTAACCAATACAAGAAACGTTCCTTAAAGAACCACGGTTCCTCAGATTGGTGTACAACGTGTATAGATGCCCAATTTGGTCTACCAGAGAATATATTTAAAAACTCTCTAGCAAATATAAGTGCAGCTTTTTGTTTTAGTTGATGTGCATATTTACCATTCCATACAAATATATCAGTTTCACAATCCAATATATAACATGTATTACTATTTAAAAATGTTGGTAGAATTGGTCTATCTTCAATTACATTAATTTTACCATTTTCATTTACTCTATACAACCAAGTAGTTGATGATTCCTCTTCTGATAATTGTTGATCATTTGAATTACCAATTTTTGTAACTTTAAAATCACTAGGTATCGTATTATTATTATTATTATTATTTAAATTTGAATATTGATATAAAATGGAAAAGAAATCTTTTTCTAAATCCAAATCAATTTTCTCCATTACAAATTCAATTGTTGGTAGGAGAACTGTTTGATTATCATACTTAATCTTATTGGAAATGGAACATGCTCTAACTTGTTTTTGTAGGGATGAATCCTCACCGAACCACACGTAAATTATCTTACCAGAATCTAATATAAAAACATCATTTTTACAGATTGCCTCCAAAGAGAGTGCTATTCTTTTGGTTTTTAGAATTTGTGTACCTGAGATTTGCCAGAGTGAAGGAGCAAATTGATTAATGAGTTTTTGTTGTGGTGTTGGTAGTTGTATAGGTACAGGATCACCTTTACCACGTTCGACATAAACTGATTTTCTACGTTCATCTTTAATGAGACGTGATCTCTCACGTTTGTCACGTTGTAAACGACGTTGTTTCTCCTCTTTATCGTATTGAGAAGACTCTTGTCTAATTAATTTTTTACGCTGTTCCATATTCTTTTTTCTTTGTTTCTCTGTGGTTACTTCTGCCATTAAATGTTCCCATTCCTGTGGAACACCTTCAAATTGACCAGTGTCTTGGTTCCATGCAATATGCAGTTCACGTCTAATATAAGTAGGATGAGAAATCAATAAGTCCTCTTTATTAAATGAGGTTGATGGTGAGGCATTTGGTGATGTTGATGCACTACTATTTGATATTGTACTACTTTGATTTAGAACACTACTAAATGTTGGAGTGTTTGGACTGTTATTTGGACTATTTCCAGTACTATGACTATTATTATTATTACTAGAAGGTACCATTAAATGACTAGTTGAAAGTGACCCTTGAGTGTCAATTAATTTAATAGGTGATGATTTTCTAGTACCACTCTGTTGTTGTTGTTGTAAACTATTCACTAAATTACTACTACCACCTATACTAGATATTATATTTACTAAAGGTGATGATTTTCTATCTTTTTCTTTTTCCTTATTTAGTAGAATAGTATTAAACTTTTCAAAAGATTCTTCTTCACGTTCTAATTTGAAGGGAGGTGGTATTAAATCACCATTTCCATTACCTATACTACCATCCATTGATCTCATTGCAGTACTATCTTTTCTATGTGTGACCATCTTATCAACTGATTTTTGTAATGTTTGTCCCCATTCTAAAGGTAACCCCTATTAAATAAATATGTATTAATTTTAGATGTTCCTTAAAAATATGTCAAATATTATAATCATAAACATACACATAACTCTTGACTATCAGGATCAAAATCAACATGAGTAAGATGAATGAAACCAAATGGTGAACTAATATAATGTTGTTGTTGAGAAGTAGTTAATGGGGTTTTTGATTTTGGACTACTTCTTAGTGATCTCTGTAAAAAATGTTTTAATTTTGAACCTGGACTTGGTGGAGTTGATACTCTTTTATTCTTAACATTGGATATAATTGGATTATTATTGTTGTTATTGTTATTATTATTATTATTATTATTATTATTATTATTATTATTATTATTATTATTATTATTATTATTACTGTGGTATGCTAGATTAGGTGAAGATTTACTTGATTTACCTCCTTTTTTAGTTGGTGATTTATTCATTGCAAGTGATATGAGAAATAAATCACCCTATAATAATTTGTTTTTCTTCTTGTTTTTTTGTGTTTTGATGTTGTTTCCTTTTTTTTTTAAGTTTTTTTATCGTTAAAACTTATTGTTATAAACCCACTCAGATCTGTGATGAAATCTGAAATTTTTATTTTTAGATTCTAGTATATATGTGTAGAGTATATACTTGAATTTTTAAAATTGTAAAATAATATATTAAATGTAAATATCTAAATATGGGGGTCTATTGATGCATAAATTTATATCAAATGACTTTCGCAGATAATGTAAAATATAATTAAGAAAGAAAGATTTTTTTTTTGACTGTTAGAAATTTGAAAATAATATATTTTTTAAAAAATTTTTTTTGATTGTATTCTATTCTTTGAATTAATCAAAAATCTAAGATATTTCTTATGACACAACAAATTACTCAACATTTTAAAATTTTATTTTTAATATTTTTAAATATATTATTTGTTGATGTTGGTATGGTTGATGGTTTATGATCATAATCTACACCATACCTATCAAAACATAGAGATTTATCCGTTTTTTTTACCAAGATGAATGGGTGTTTAGGTAGATGCTTGATTTTGTTTAATGGTTTGGAAGTCTGGGAATATAGTTTGATTTCAATGTATTGCAGGGTAGGTGATTCGTGTAGTTTACTAAAGAGTTTAGTTTGTTTTGGAGATAGTTTATTAGGTCTCAATTTATTTTGAAATTGGTAGATATTGAATATAATCTCCTGTAGGACTTTACTATTAGCAATGAAGTGGCTGATAATTTCAGATTCAGATTCTGTTAGATAACTTGTATTGAAACCATATTCCAGTTTGGTAATGGTACCATTTCTCGCTAGAAAATAGTTTAGTGAATAAGTTGGTAGTACAAAACAATTGATAAAATTTAAGTGTTTTAAATCAATGTGTTTTAGTGTACTTTGTGTGGATAGTGTTTGTCTTGATAGACTTATTAAGAAACTCTCAATGACATGGTAATCTGATGTCAATGCTAGTGAATGTAAATGTGTGAATTCAAATTCCTCTTTACCATTTACTAAATATCCTGCACCGTCTTGACTGGATATAGTGCTATGTCCATTACCTTGATATCTAATAGACAAATGTAAAATATTCTTTTTACTATTGATAACTCTAACCATTGCATTAAATGCTTTACTGTCACCTATAGAAACTGATACAGTGTGAAGTGTCTGATTTTGGTCTATAAATTCCAGTATACTAGATTGTATAGTGAAAGATGATTGATAGACAAATCCCAAGTCCAAATCTTGAAGAGTTTCCTTCTGATTGAGTAACAAATCTAAAGGAACATAGGAATTCATTCTAAGTTTAACTAGTCTACCTACTGCATAACTTTTAAGGAATTGATATAACTGATTATTCCTAATACCTGGAAATAGATATAAATCCTCTATAGATTGTTCTACTTGTTTCAATAGTTGAATTATATTAGGTATCAATTGAGAGTTTACAGATACTCTGAGAAAAAATAGATTTAACTTGGTGATTTTTGGTATGTACATTGGATCAAAATATACAAATGGACATGATATCAAATCAGTTACATTTATAGTTAGTTCCTTGAGATTTACAAGTGGTGATAAATCTGATAGATTTAATGTGAAATTATAGTTTTTCTGAATGATGTACAGTGAATTTAATTTATAGTTTTTAAGTTTATCTATAGCTCTTATATGCTCCTTTACAGTTGATGAATAGGTATCAATATTCAATTTCAAATCGTAAATATATTGAATGGCACATTGTGGACTACTGAGATGTCTTATCACTTCTGTGCACTGAATATTCTGATACTTTAGTAAATTCAATGTTGTAAATTGACTTTTGGAAATGTATTGAAAAACACTTTTGGAAATACTACACAATGAAAGCTTATATTTTAGAGGTAGATATTCAATATCTAAAATCAAATTTAAAATTTTAAATAAACAAATATTTGGAAGTCTAAAACTTGTCATTACGAATAATCACCAATATTCAAATGAAATAATAACATTTTAAATTTTTATATCACACCAAATCCAATATTAATAATTTCAAATATTATAATACATGTAAAATAACCCACACTTTTTGTAAGAACATTAACCACAAATGATGATTATAAAATTTTGTAATTTTTTTTATCTGATGAAATGTTTGTTTGGTAGCCATATGTGTGGTGAGAATAGTTGTGTTAATTAATCTAAATAAAGTAATAAAAATACAAATCATCTTTCGTAGATAGCTTTGTTAAATAACGAAAAATTTCATTTTTTATTTATTTTCCCTTAACCCTCTTGCAACAACAACGATGTTATTAGGGTTAAGAAATTCATTTTTAAAATGCAATACAATATATAATCACACTATAAATAGTATTATAAAACATGACTATACATTTTATTCAACACATAATGTGAATACATCTAGAACCATACCTACCAAATCAACAAAAAAAAAAGATTATAGAAATGATTTTAAATTGAATATTATAGATTACAACAAAGATATATATAAGAAGAATAAGAGTGATAATGTAAATAATAATAATAATAATAAAAATATAGAAAATGATGTGAATGTAGAGGAACAACAAGTTGAAGTTAAAAAGGATAGACTTCAAAAGGTATTGGCTAGAGCTGGTGTAGCATCTAGAAGATCGGCTGAGAATTTAATTAGATATGGTAGAGTTACTGTTGATGGTAAAGTTGTTGATTTTAATCATGATTTATTGGTTGATCCAACTATTAATAGGATAATGGTTGATGGTAAATTAATAAGTTCAAAAATACCAAAAATATGGTTACACAATAAGAATATAAAAGTATTGGTTTCTGAACGTGATCCAGAGGGTAGAGAATGTCTACTACCAATTCTAAAGAAAATATTAGATAAACAGCATATTATACCAGTAGGTCGATTAGATTACTATTCAGAAGGGTTATTGCTACTGACTAACGATGGTGAACTAAGTAGACATTTAGAGCATCCTGATAACCAATTTGAGAAAATGTATCGTGTGAGAATATTTGGTAAGGTTACAGATACTATGAAAACTGCACTCACACGTGGTATAGTTATTGACGGAATTAAATATCGTCCTGTAAAAATTGAAATTGAATCGGAAACTGAATCCAATTCATGGATTAAAGTGACTCTAAATGAAGGTAAAAAAAGAGAAATTAGAACAATATTTGAACATTTTAATGTAAAAGTTTTAAGACTTATTAGAGTCTCTTATGGTCCATATCAATTACCAGAGTCACTAAAACACGGTGAAACTATGGAAGTACCTATTAAACCACAACTCAAAAAATTCATTTCCTCTTGGGCAAACAAAGAGAAATTGAAAAGACAAAACTCTTTTAAAAATAAAGAACCACTTAATAGTACAGTTACATCATCTTCTTAAGTGTACCCAATAAATATACAAAAAAATACGAATGTTGTAATTCAATTCCTTTTTCAAAAATATCTGATTTTTTGATGAAACTTTATGCATGGAAGATTCATAAGATATTTTACTAAATTTTAAAATTGATTTCAAATACTTTTTATTCAACTAAAACTTATCGATTGGTTCGTTGAAATAAAATATGAATAAAATTCTAATCAGTTTATTTGTAACATTTTTATTTTACCAAATATCTTATGCTGGAAAGGTAATTAATAGCAATCAGTTTAATGAAACTGCTCCTTACTTTATAATGGTATATCCACCTTGTATGTATATTTATATTATTGAGAACTGTTGAGAATAAAGTAATAGATGTTAATATATTGATATGATTTGATAGTTACAATTACCAATTGTTCAATGGGATCATTTGATAATAATACAGGTGATTTAACATTATATACTGATGAAAGTTATTTTGGTGGTTCTAGATGGTTTGTCAGATATGACTATATTAACAAAATTGGAATATTTGCATCATCAAATGATCAAATATTTACACCACCACAAATTGTTACGGTTGTTCAAGTTAATACCTCTGAGGTACTAGTAAATGCTACTACTAGAGGTTGGGCAATTCGTTCACTTGATTATGATATGGATACTGGCATTGTATATGCTTTTAATGTTAATAATGACCCTGATTCTGATTGGTGGTTTCCAACTCTAAATATATTAGTATTCCCTGACCCATTTGGTAAAATTCAAAGAAAACCACTTGTATCTTTACCTGTTGGACAAGTATGTATAAAAACTAACACAATCCACTATTGTTATTTGAAATTTTTGTTAATTAACAAGTATTATTAAAATTATTATAATAGACTTTATTACCATACTTTAGAAATGAACGATTAAGTACTACATATGATAAATACCATAAACAATTGTTTGTATTATCTACAATGTATAATGAACATCAAAATTATTTAACTACTATAAATGTTGAAAGTGCATCAGTTTCCTATAATGTATCAATTCTACCAGTGAAATGGATACCATGGCAATTGATTTACTCACCACAAGATGATTTGGTTTATGTATTTACTTATGATATTGGTATGATAAATCAATATCTAATTGGTATAAATTACACAACTGGTGAAATTGTAGAACAAGTTTATAAAAACTATATTCCATTCGCATACTGTTGGAGTATAATTGAAGAGACAAATACTGTATTTGCATCTGATTCCACTGAGAACCCAAATGGTTCTTTTGATGCAAAATTCTTATATATCAATTTGAATACTAAAGAACAATGGTATTCTGAACCTTTACCTAAAGGGGATTATTTCTGGAACAATATAATGTACACTCAATATATACCCGAAGAATATCGAAATTAAATAAAAAGGTTTTATATTTTATTTGCAAGGAAATTGATTTTTTCAGGCAACAGTTTAATCATTTCTTTACAAAGATTCATTTCGGTTGAGAATCTGGTGGGGTCGCCGTATTGGTTATGATCCTCAATATCTTTAATGACAGATTTGAATACTGACAGTGCCATAGTGAGATTATCATGAACTAGTTTATTCATACCTTTAACATTTCTATACATTATAGCTAGTTGAAGTTTACATACTATATAAGCTTGGATATCATCTCTAATGGCAGCATCTTTATCCTGAC
Source organism: Tieghemostelium lacteum (assembly GCA_001606155.1). Lineage (NCBI taxonomy): Eukaryota > Evosea > Eumycetozoa > Dictyosteliales > Raperosteliaceae > Tieghemostelium > Tieghemostelium lacteum. The sequence continues at coordinate 50,013 of LODT01000004.1, read as the reverse complement.
CTTTTTGATTATAATTTGCAAGAAATTGTTTAGAATATTGAATGGATTTGAAAACAAATTCGTTGTATACCGTGATTTCTCTCATATCTGAACATTTGATTTCATAGATTTTTGAAATCTCTCCATTGATTTCTGCCAATCTAAAATAGATGGTTTGTAATGCTGAAAAGTAGTACTGGGGATTAAGTTCCTTTACCAAAGGCTCCAATAGCTCCAATCTCTTTTTCTGTATGGAAACTTGTCTACCTGGATTACCTTCGAATGCTAATAAGGATTTATACAAATCAGAATGCATCTCCATCAAATCCACATACTCTGTAACAAATCCATCCAATTGGTAATACTTCTTAGCCTTATTGAGAAAATGTTGTGATTTTAGAAATATATCTCTAGCCTGTTCAAAATTCTGAACTTTAAATAAGTCCACCTTGTAACCCAGATGAGTAGACACTTGGTTTAGGTCACCCAAATCAGGAAATAAATCCTCAACATCGGTTCTCTGAAATCTCAACTGAGATACCATCGTCTTTAGTTCTTCAGTGACTTTAACATCTTGATTATTCAGTGCTAGTGATATAGCCCTTTGTGTATCTAAAAATCTTAAAAAGTATTTGCCAATAAACAAATAGATATTAGCTTCAGTTTCTTGTTGTTCCTCTTCACTACTTTCATTGCTCTCTGATTTATCAGCAATCATTTGTCTGTATACTTGAAAACTTGCTAAAAAGCATTGTTTAGATCTATCAAAATCAAATTGATCCAAATAGTAGTCACCCACAGACAAAGCATTCTTACACCATTCTCTATAGACAAATTGTTCTTTTAACTTTACCTGCAATTGCAATGTCTTTAAACAATATCCACTAGACAATTTAACATTCTTCATTAATCCATATACCTGAGCTTGATAGAAATAGTTCATAATCTCTAGAGATTGAAGAGGTTTGGTATCCTTTTGTTGCTGTTGTTTTAGTCTGTTTTCTTTTATAAGTGATTCAGTAACCAATAGACATTCTTCACCATTTGTGAAATCATTACGATTGATGTGAACTACAGCTATATTTTGTAGTGCTTTTATATAAATAAGGAGGTTTTTATGCTCTTGTAGTTTCTCTGTACCTTTTAATAAGGTATCAAATCCAATTGATTCTTCTTCAGTATCTATATAGGTAATACCTAATTGACATTCTAATATTCCAATCAATGTTTCATTATCTTCATTTTCATTATTAATATCTATAATTGTAGATTTCTATTATATTAATTAATAAGTCCAATCTCTATATTACTAAACTTCTCTTTCTATATTCCAATTAAGAAAACATACAATTGTTTCAATAGCTTTATATTTTGATGCATATGGTGTTGAATCATCATCCACAACCTCTAATAATGATTGTATATCTTTTAAATTTTCATTCCAAATATCTTTATCTTTTGGAATGAATTGAAATATCTCTGAAATCATCTCCAATGTTCACCAACTTTTAAAAAAAAACTAAAAACAATTTGATCAACAACAAGGGGTTAATAAAAAAAAAAGAGTAGTTTCTATTGTTTTATTATTATGATTACTTTACTTTAAATAGATAAGATTACACGGTATTGTTATTATTTGTTTGTTATTATTGTTGTTAATATAAATATAAATTATCCAACTCTTTTGGGATTGATTTTTTTGCTATTAAACTAAAATTTGAATATTCTAATATGCAGAGGAAGGTGGAATTACAATCTTCTTTTTAGTGGTACTACTTTCAAAGTTCTTTCCAGCCAACATTAGTTGATATACTGGATGTGGATTACCAGTGAATTTATTAATTTTTGAAGCTTTGTTGTCGTTTTCGTTTGGTGGTGGTTTATTGATTGCTGATCTGTGAACTGAACCTGGTGCACGTCCACTTGGAAGAATCTCTTCTTTTAAAAACTTTTCAACAACAGCACCACTTTTTTCTTTGGTAATCGATGATGTATCTGTAATATTTTGATGTGTAGGTTTACCAATACTTCCACTGCTTCCACCTAATGAATTGGTAGATGATGTTCTAAAACTACTTCCACTACCACCAATCTTTCTCTCAGTTGATGGTGATCCTACATTTGTTTTACTATCTTCTTTTTGAAAGTTACCTAATAATTTCTATATATATATATCCTAAAATTAATCAATCAAGTCTATATATAAATACACCATGGTAGAGAGGGTGTTAACACTTTACTTTTACACTTGGTGGTGTTGATTCTTGTTCAGCATCTGACATTTTGTATTGGTTATATGTATTGTACAATATATTGAGAATTTAATAAATAGTTAAAAAAATTTTGATGTGTTTTTGAAATTTCCAATATAATACAGGTTATATATTATACCAGATTTAGTTTAATAAATATGTACAAATATTTGATTACTAATCAATTAAATGCTACTACCACAATGTATTATAAACAAGATATTACCGACCAGATATTATTTATTTTTTTTTAAAAAAGTGGGTGGTTGATAAGGTGACTTTTTTTTTAATTTTTTTTTATTTTGAAATCAAATAATGAGTGGATTGAGGGCTCCCAAATTTCAAATAAAATAAACATGGAGTTCAAACTTAAAAATGGATTGGTAATTTCACTTCACAAATATTTATTAAATCTGTTATTTGAGAGACCAATCATTGTACATCACTTTGACCAAGTAATCATGATTACAAAAATTTAAAAATTCTAAGTAGACCCAAACTCGATTTTTCAATTTCTATGAAAAAGTTTTTTTTTGCATTTTTCCTCTAAAGTAACTTTCTTGAATGATTTTTTATTAATTTTTATACCAAAGTTCAGTGTGTTGAAATAACATATAAACACAATAGAAATTTTTTTTTTACATTAATTAAGTACTTCAGAAATTTCCAATGGATAGTTTACTAGTCGAATTCAATAAAGAAGTATATAATATTTTAGGTATTCAGCAATTTCAAAATTTACAAATTGACAGAATTAAAGGTAAGTTCATTGGCGCCATTGTAAACAGCCAGCAATGTGCAATCTAAAACTACAATAACAATAATGAGATTACTAATTATATTGTGCCTTTTTTTTATTTTTTTGACTTGTCTGACATTGAATTGGGCAAATGTAGAATTATTGGTTGGTCAAAACTTAAATTCAGAGTATTTGAATAATCAACCATTACTGGGATACAATGAACAGTTAGAGAAAGATCTTAAACAGATTTATAATGATTGGTATGAAAGTGTTAGAGAGAATTGTGATAGTTTACATTATTATTGTCAGAGAATAAATGAAATTCAATTAGCTTTTCAAAATGGTACTGATGTCACTCAGATACTATCTCAGTTTTTTGAAGATAAGAATTCTTATTTTATAGTACCTGTACATAATATACAGATTTCATTATCTTATTTATATCAGAATATCAGTTTATGTTATCAATCTGCTTCACAATCACTCTTACAACAACAACCTCCTTATTATAATCCTGTATCTTCAATTTTAAGTAATAGTAATAATAGTAATAATACATCACCAACTAATAGTCATAGATCATTACCTCCACCACCACCTGGTGGTAATGCCAGTAACCTTGGTGTTAAAGTTTTACCAACTGTTAATAGTTTACCACAACTTAGATCTACTGCAAACCAACAATCACAACAGCAACAACCTTCTTCACAACCTCAACCTTCACCATTTGGCGCTAAATTAAGACCAACATCAATGCAGTTAAATCAAAATACTATGAGTAATAGTATAAACCAACAACAACAACAACAACAACAACAACAACAACAACAACAACAACAACAACAACAACAACCACCAACACAATCTCAACCTTCACTATCAAAAAGACCATCATCAGGTCAATTAAACCCAAATACTGTAAATAATAGTATTAATCAACAACAACAACCAAGACCAATGGTACCGAAAGGACCTCCTTCTCAATCAAAACCACCTGCAGTACAACAACAGCAACAACCAACACAACCTCAACCAACACTTTCAAAAAGACCATCTTCAGTTCAATTAAATAACAATTCTGTTAATAACAGTTTACAACAATCAAATATTATTCAACAGCAACAACCCCCAAGACCATTAGTTCCAAAAGGACCACCACAACAACAACCAAAACCTGCTGCTATACAACAACAACAACCTCCACAACTACAACAACCACAAAAGCAACCAGTAGCAACAACAAGTAAACCATTAGTTCAAAGTAACCCACTAAACAAAATGTTTTCAAGTTCATTTTTGAAGAATATGAATATTACTAATCAAAATACAAGTAGTTTTGTAGTTGATTATAGTAATCATAACCAAGTTAGTTCAAAGAGATTTGAATTGGTGAGAAAATATGTATCAAGTGTTGATACATCTTTAACTGTTATGAAAGATGCTTCAAAATCCAAAGTTACAGCATGGTCATTTATTATACCAGTACCACCATCATTCCATACACAGGATATCAAAAATGCATCTTTTGAGGTTTATGATGGAAAGAATCAAAGTCATATTCAAACTAGTGAGGTTATCCAATGTGGTCATCAATTGGCTTTTAGATCCTATGTCACCAATAATGAGATTGTTCAACATGGTATTTCTTATAGATATCTAGTTTCAACTGATACCTATTCAATAACACTTCGTGAGGCTAATGGGTCACCTCTACCATCAAATTCCTCATTGATACCATGCGAGACACTTACTGATGAAGAATACCATTTCTTTACTAAACCAACTGAAAAGATTGAAACTACTTCAAAAGTTTTCATTGACTATATGAATCAACATGGACTACAGAGAAGACAAATGGAGGATGGTCAGTTAGAGCATACTCTTACCTATGGATATAGAGTAGCAACTCACATTAACAAAAACTTTAAATACTCTGGTACTGATAATGGAATTCCATCAAGTAAAGTTATTGAACTTAAACGTGGTGATTGTGGATCTCTAACAACATTTTTTGCAACATTTATGAGATATCATGGTATCCCTTGTCGAACTTTAGTTGGAAGATGGATATTCACAGGTAAAGATGATGGTCAAAATCATGTTAAAGGTGAATTCTACTGTGACCAAGTTGGATGGATTCCCTATGACGGTTCAGGATTCATTCACAGTGTTGATCATAGTTTTGGAAAATATTGTGGAAACTTTTTATCATTCCATGTTGGTGAGTTTGAAAATATTAATTTTATTATCCACACTTCAACACAACATTATTTACAATCTTGTCCATTCTATGTTAATGGTACATGGAATGGTCACACTCAAACTGAAAAATGGATAGTTAATACTGCTTAAATATTTACAAAATAAATTATTTTAAATTATTAATATTAAAAAAGAGTCCCTTCTAAATGTAGACCAAAATTTACAAATCATTTCTGTGTATTCAATAGGATCGAGGAAGTATTACTATTTGTATCCTAGACCACAAAGACCAAATCTACGTTATTTACCATTGATGATCTAAGACCTTTTTGATAATTAAAATAACTAGTACTTTTTTAATTGAACTAATTGATTATAAAAATTTAATGTTGAATGTTTAGAAAGAAAATATAAAAGTGTGATTTTTAGAAAATAAATGAGTTTTTTTTACATTTTTTAGTTTTATCCAGTGTTGTACATATGAATATTTTTCTGTAGATAGATAACATGTATTTATTGTAATTTGAAAGAATGGCAAAGAATAAATTACAAAATTTATCACCAACATCACTATCAGCAGTGACAGCAACAGAAATATATGAGGACTCAACTCATAGTCAAATTGTAGATTCTAATCGATTAGGATCAACAGCAGTAGCATTAACACCTCTAGACGATGTATATATTTTAATGAGAGATGGTATTGTTGCTAGCACTTTTCTTTTACTTTTATTCATAATTTCACATTTTATTTTAAGAAGATTCATTAGGAAGAAAGATCAATTCAAAAGAGTTTATATACCGTATGTTACATTTACAGTGTATAATTTAGTAGAGTTTTAACTAATACCAATAATAATACTACAACCTACAATAACAACACAATAGGAGAATATTATGTACACTTTGTTTTTCAGTTTCATTAGCAAGCATGTTATTGATACCCATTACTCTGATAAGTAATGAGATATTAACTACATGGCCAACTAGTTATTATACCCAATGGTTAAATAGAAATTTAATATTTTGTAGGTTTTAGGATTTGGTTATTTTACAATGGTACATTCACCTGACTGACATTTAAATTATTATCATTTATATTTTAGCATTTTGGAATAAGATATTTTGGGGTGCGAATATATCCTTATTTCTTATTCTACCATTTACCTATTTTTATTATGAAGCCGAAGGAATCAAAGGTAGAACGATATTAAATCGTATCAAGGAGGCATTAATAGTCATTGTACTGTTAGATGTAGTTTTTATAGGTTTTATTTTTATCCTTTATAAACTATTCTTTGATCAACATGGTATTGGTCTTGAGTATATAAGTTCTGATTATTTACCATTTTCATTCTCTTTAATTTCAACTTCAGGAACTATATTTGTTCTATGTATGTACTTTATATATTTATCTAACGTTAATTAGTTACTGATCATTTAATTTATAGTTTGTGTACCAAGAGGATTTAATATATTAATTAGTAAAGGTATGAGTTTTCGAGTACTCAAACCAGTAGATGATGAAATCAAAGCAGCTCTATTTGAAATTGAGATTATCAAAGATAAAATTCAAAATTTAAAGAAATTAACAACTAATAATAATAATAATAATAATAATAATAATAATAATAATAATAATGGTAATGGTACAAATTCTGAAATTAATAGCCAAATTAGTAAATTAAAATTGACAAAAAGTCAATTACGAGTCTTTATAGAGTCTATTCATAGACCTAATAGATATTTCAATTCAGTATTGGCGAGAAGAATACTATCACTACTATTCACATTGGTGAATTTATTGATTACTGGTTGGGTTGTATTCAAGGTATTCATTCATTTAGCAAAGAGATTGTTAGATATTGTAACCGATTTGTTTGGTGTGAAATCAGCTGCATCATTCAAAGTTGATAACGTATATGATTTTCTAAGATATACCAATCAGTTAGGGTATATGGAATCTCTATTTGAGACTACTATTATACTGTATCTGATGGTATCGGCATTTGTTGGTTTTTTTACAATTGGATACTTTTCAAATATCAGACCAAAGATTCATTCAACTTCATTGAGAAAGATGATTATCAATACTGGTATTATACTGTTGATGAGTTCAAGTTTTCCAGTTGTTGTTAGAATATTGGAAATTTCAAGATTTGATTTGATGGGTTATTATCAACATACCAATTACCTTAGAAATGATACATTCAAGATATGTTATCGTATAGTATTTATCATCTTTATTGCACAATCTTATATACAGTTATTTATACCACCAAACAAGGGTGGACATGAAACCACATCAAAATCAGCATGGATTGAATTTTTAGTCAGTTTTAATAAGATGTTTACAACGAATAGCAATGATAATGATCCTGGTACTACCAATAACCGACATGGTACTAAACTTGGTAGTAATAGTAGTAATAGTAATGGTAGTAGAAGACCACTTAGAAATAGTTCATCATCTGCCAACACAAACAACCCAATTTCAGCTACTGAATATCTAAAAAGAAAAAACGAAACACCTTCATCTAGTGAAAATTCAATAACAACACCAACTCAATTAAACAACCAACAAGCATTACCAAGTAGATTACTGTCTATTATCTTCTCAAATTCCAATTCAAATCTATCCAACTCTACAAATTCAACACCAACAGTTACAATATCACCTAATATACTATCACCTCCAATATCACCTTTATCATATTCCTCACAATCTCTATCAACCTCATTTTCACTAAATAATAATACTAATACCAATAATAATCATAATAATAATAATATTGAAGGAAGTGGAAGTTATTTTAAATATGTAAAGAAATTCATTAGTATACCATCAGTATTTAAAACTAAAGAAAAATCAAAATAATTATAATAATAAATCAATAACAAATATCGATACCATTTGTTTTTGTTCTCTGGCCCATTGCCATGTACATAACTATACAAAAGATTAATCATCTTCTACTTTTTTGGTATTTTCAACTTTATTTGAATCTTGTTTTTCTTTTCTTGATTCATAATCTATAAAGTGTTTTGCAACATAATAGATTTCAGAAGATTCAACCCTAGATGCATCAGGTTTAATTGATTTGACTTGTAAGAAATTATCTTGTAATGTTTTAAAAAACTTTTTTTCATTTCCACCTCTTGAGACCTTAGTTACAAAATTACCTCCATTCTTGAGAAGTGTTTTTGCAATAGTCAATGAATTATTGGCTAATTCCATAAGTCTATCGTGATCAACACTAGGAATACCACAATAATGTGGTGCCATATCTGAAACTACAACATCAACTTTAGTTATTTTCTTTTCTATTTTACCATTATTATTATTATTATTATTATTATTATTATTATTATTACTAATGTTATTTGATTTCTTCTTATTTAATAAAAGTGTAATCTCATCAGTTATATGGCCAATATCTCTGAGATCAGCTTGAATAAAATTATCTAATTCTAATTGAAAACCATCAATGTTCATATCAATAGATACAACATTACCAGTGGTACCAACTTTTTCTTTAGCAACCTGTGTCCAACTTCCTGGTGTTGCTCCTAAATCTACAACAATATCACCCTTTTTTAAGATTTTAGATTGCTGATCTATATTTAATAATTTAAATGCTGCTCTAGAGACATATTTATATAATTGTGCTTTTAATACATAGGGATCTGTCATTTGTCTCTTTAACCAATTATTACTAATCGTACTGTTGGCCACTGATTTTGGTAAAATACCACCCATTTCATTTTGGTAATGTTGTGCATTCTTTTCAATCGGTTTATTATCTTTTGATTCGGTTTTACTCCAAAAGCTCTTTTTAACTTTACTATTGTTATTATTATTAGATGTTGTTGTTGTTGTTGTGCTATATAATCTATTTACATTGTTACTAATTAATTTAATTTTACTTGAAAAACGAATCATTTTTATATGATTCATTTCAAAAAAAATTTTGTAATAAATAATTTAAATAATACAAATATTTATTATGGATTATAATAACACAATAAATTTAAAATGATTAATTTATTCGAATTGGATGATTAGTACTAGCAATTTAACATCTTAATTCATAGAGTTTTGCAGCAAGTCCTTCTATAACTGAACGATATTCTAAATGATCATAATTACAAGCAGGTACTTGATAGAAACCATAGATAGCACCCCACCAACAACAACCAATGGCACCAGTACTATCATTATCGCCAGAATGTAGAATGGCACGTTTAATCATTTCTTCCCAAGAATCACCAGCACCTAAAAGTGCATCATAGGCAATGATAACACTATCATGACCACTGCTACCACCCCAACCTGAAAATGAAATACTAGCATAAAATTCATCACGTTCTTTAAAATCATAGAGATCTGGGAATATTGGATAATGAATATCACCAGGTGGTGTATATTTACTAAATGGTATCTTTCTGAGTTTTAAATAACTTTCCCAAGCAGTCCAAAAATAATTCCAACCTCTTTCATAGTCTTCCCATTTACGATTACTTTGATTTTCAGTTTTTTTAAGATATTCTCTTGCCAATGGTTGAATTTTATCAAATAGTAATGATCCCCAATCTTTAGTTGCTATCTCTTGAAGTGCATAAGATGTAAATAGTGCAGATACCATTGCACCTAAAAATCCAACTGGATGATTATGTGTAATTCTACCAGACTCAATAGATAGTTCGATTAGAGTCTCTAATTGATCCGGTGAACTATATTTCAAACCTATACACATAGATCTCATTGCACCACCACAACCACCACCTTGAGTGCCATATGGAATTTCATTCCATTTCAAACATTTCTTTTTTGCACCTGGTGTCATATAACTAGTAGACTCAATAGATTGTCTACCAGGTGCTCTACCATTCATATCTTCCATTGATCTTACATAGGCTAATGCCATCTCTTCACATAGTTTCTCATTAGAAACTTTCTCATCTACTTTATGTCTGGTGATGGCAATTGCAGTTGCCATATGCATTACAGTATCATCTGAAACTCTCCATTCTTGTCTATTTATATTGATATTCTTGTAACCACCTAATGCGTTGTAGTCTTTGATAATCTGTGGAAAACTACCAAATTCCCATCTACCATTTTTATATCCCATTGCATCACCAACTCCTGATAATACCATTGCTGAGTAAAATCTTACTTTAAAATCATCCATCACTTCATCTTGTTTTGACATCTTTTATAATGTTTAATTGAAATTAATAAAAAAAAAATTAAAAATATCAATTTTATCTTCTAAGAAATTAAATAACGAAAAAATAATCTTCTCAAATGATACATTTGTTTGTACTCAGTCAGTTAGATATTATTTAATTATGATGATGATGATGACAATGTCAACTGAAATTTCATTTAATTTCGAATTTTCTCTATAACAGATTAATTTTTTTTTGTTTTTTTTTTATATCAAAGTTAATAAGATGACAGATATCAAAATTGATAACACAGAAAATGAAAGAGAAAAGATATTTACAGAAGATCTTAGAAAAGGTAAACTACCAAATAAAATAAAGGGACGTGGAGCAGTAGATTCTATGGATGTAGATTCGGATGAACGTTATGCTGGTAAAGGTGGTGAATTTCATACACTAAAGAATCCCGAGAGTGGTAGTGCATCTATGAGTGGTGGTATACATATGGATGAAGATGGTGCACCACAGAAATCTATTGAAGGTTGGATTATATTCATTAGAAATATTCAAGAAGAAGTACAAGAACCAGATTTGCGTGATGTTTTCGCAGAGTATGGTCCTATAAAAAATATACATTTAAATATAGATAGAAGAACTGGTTATATTAAAGGTTATGCATTGATTGAGTATGAAACCAAATCTGAGGCTGAAGATGCAATCAAATCTGGTAATGGTTATGAATTAGCTGGTAATAAGTTGTCTGTCGATTGGGCATTTATAACCAATAGTTCAGTTGGTAAAGGTCCAATCATAAAATTAAATAGATCATCAAAATCCAATCAAAATTCACATTCACACCATTCCCATTCACTTGGTAGTAGTATGGGTAGAGATAGAGATAGAGATAGAAATAGATCTAAATATAAATATTAATTAAAAACAACAACAACAACAACAACAACAACAACAACAACAACAACAACAACAACAACAACAACAACAACAACAACAACAACAACAACAACAACAACAACAACAACAACAATAACAAAACCCAACAACAAAAAACAAGTAAATTGCAAAGATATATATACTGTATAGCAATACAAAGCAGTATATGTATATATTACTATTTTTTTTGAACAATCATTGTAATTAGTATAAAAACACCAAGACATTTTAACAAAACAAAGAAAAAACACCTAGAGATTCTACAGTTCAGTAATTTAATAACAATTTAAACTCATTTACAAATCTATATCCACAATCTGTTATCATCGTACTAAAGAAATCAACTTCACCAATTCACCCACACTTCACCACCACCCAAAATAATTTTTTCAAACAAACATACGAATATATAATTTATAAACAAATATACGAATATAGTATATTATTGGTTACTACAACTATCCAAAACTCTATTTTAACCAATTATAGTAGTCAGAAGCTATCTAAAGTGACATTGGTTGGTATTTTTTTTTTTTTAATTCACAGTGACTGTGTCTTCTACTCCCAACATGTTTATCCATAATTTATACATATTTTAAATTTATTAATTATTATTATTATTGTTTTGTTAAAATCTCATTTAATATATAAAATCTTATTAATCAAACCCAAACCAACAAAACTATCTATTGCCAAAATTCATATTCTATTTTTATATATATATAAATTTAAAATTTGGGTGTGGTTGTTTAAACTTTGTAATATTTTTTTGCTTGGTGTTTTAAATCTAGATTATTTAAAATCACCCTCTGTAGTGAAGTTTGCTTATAATTGAAGTGTATCACCAAAACAAAAGAAGAGAAAACAGAAATTAAAATTTCATCTACATTGAGATCTCAAAAAAAGGTAAAAAGACAAAGTAAACAAAAATCACAATATGTCTATTTTCTCACTCCCCCACACCATCAAAACAAACACAAATTGCCATGGAATATAAACAAAGAGGTATTAGATTTTCTAATTTTTTTTATATTTTCAAACAACAAAAACAAATAATAATAATAATAATAATTTCATCATCAACATCAATTTTGTTGTTGGATATTATTAGTATTTAGTCTTACTTCACCAAATATTAATTATTTTCAAACTTATTTCTTATCCTATAATATTCCACCTTTGGGTCATTGTTTAATTATCAATCTCACTACTATCCCTTAAAATATATATTTAATAACATCTATATCAATCAAATTAAAATTACTATTGATATTGGGTTTATAATATGATTAAACAATTACAAATATCAGAAAATATCAATCTTTTATTTTAATTTTATTTTATAAATACAAACTGATCAGTCTAATAATTATTTTTTAAAAAACAATCAATTATATTAAAAATTTTAATATTAAAATTTAAATATTATTAATTAACTAAAGAAGTGTTAATATATTCAATCTAGGGTAGGTAAAGTAAATACTTTAAAAAAAAAAAAAATAGAAAATAGTCCCTTTAATCAATAGATATATGATTTTCGTATATACATTAAAATATCAAATTTATAGATCCCCTTTATTTTTAAAATCAATGTACTCTTGTGTAATAGTTTGTGTGGATACATATAAATGTAAAAATATCAAATAGTTATGTGTTTTGTTTGTTGTTTATTTATACCTTTGATCAGTAAAAACAGTAAAGAGGTATTTGAGATGGTATAATTTTTCTCATCAAAAAATTTGATTGTCTTTTACTAAAAAAGTATCTCATCTTCAAGAGTGTACTATTACAACTACTAGAAAGAGAATACTCACTACTGTCACCCCCAATAAAATCTCTATATAGATGAAAAGGTTATCAAATTACGGACAACTTTCTTTGTTCAACAACAACATTACGTATTTTTTTAAAAAAAAAAAATTTTCATTCATTAACTAATTTATATAACTTAACTTAACCCACACTTCCTCTCTCTTCCTCTCTTTTTCACACGTTAGAAGTCAAATGAGTGGGGTAGGGTGTATGTTTTTTAAAATTGTTTTTATGCACCCCCAAAATTTAAATATTTTTTATAAATGTTGTTGGAAGGATGGGAAGAGAGAGAGGTTTCAAAAAACTAGTTTATATACCTTCCATAACTTTATCGTGTGACACTGATTTTTTTCCTCGTATTGGTGAAAATATAAAATGAAGGATCTGTATTAATCATGTCAAATATTGTTATTTTCAAAATTAAAATATTATCTTTTTTAATTTATTCCTATTCTCTTTTCAAATTCAAGAATATTAACATTTTTTATGAAATCTTTTAGTAATCAAATATCCAAAATAACTTTATAATTGAAATTATTTACGCATGCTTTAATACAACAAAGGGTAACATATTGTTTTTTTTAATATTTTATTTTTTTTTTTTTTTATTTATATATTTATTTGTGGTGTTGGTTGTTGTGATAATAGGAAAATGGAAATATCAAACTTGACAATCTATTGTTAATATTATCTCATCTTGTTATTTTTGAAATTGTTTTTTCTTAATTTTTATATTTTTTTTTATTAATAATCCTCTTTCTGATTTACTATTCTAAAGATCTAAAATTTTATCAAATTAATATATTAATTTCATTCCAATTCTAATTCCACATCCATGATCGTTTAGATTTTATTAAAAATTTTCAGAATCCAATTTAATCAAAACCAATACAAGAATTATTTAAATATATAATATATATATAATTTATATAAAATGAAATTGTAAGTTTATTTGTGAATATATCTAAATTACTAGGTTACTAACTAATTATAACAATATTTAAATAATATAGAATTGGAATAATTTTAGTTTTTATACTTATAATTAATAATATAAAATCAGAAGATGCATTAATTGATGATGATATATCAGATTATGGATCATCAATATACAGTGGATCATTTTCAGAAAAAGAATGTAAATCCGCTTCCTTTATTACAATTCCACTGGGTACAGCTGGTGGATTAGATGAGAGTAATCTGTCGTCATTCTTGATTACCAAGAAAGGCAGTAATTTATTTATTGCACTGGATGCTGGTACCATTTGGAAAGGAATTTCAAAATTTTTAACCTATCGATTCAATTCTCAATATCTAAATATAACCTATCCAAATTGGGCGATTTTACCAGAACAAAAGACAGCTTGGTTTATAAAGAACCATATACTTGGTTACTTTATTGGTCATCCACATTTAGACCATGTTGCTGGTCTAATTGATGTTAGTCCAGAAGACTATTTACCAAATAATGCATTTGATATACAACCACCAATTTCCAGTGGTTTATTGGGTTTATTATTAAGATTACGTATCACTGATGCTCCAACTCAAAGTGCCATCTTACAAAAGAAAACTATTGTAGGTCTACAGAGTACTCTAATTGCAATTCAAAATCATTTATTTAATAATTTGATTTGGCCAAATCTACCTGGATATGGAAGATATGATTACTATAATCTTCAGGCTGATCGTGAATATTATCTCTCTGATTTGATATTCTTAAACGAATCTCAAAAAGAAATTATTAAAAATGATTTCCCTCATAATATCAAATTGAAATCCTATGAGCTGTGTCATGACTCTATAATGTCTACTGCATTCTTGTTTCAAGATACTCAAACCAATCAACAAATTGTATTTTTCTCTGATACTGGTGTACCATCATCAAATACCTTTGGCTGTGATTGGAAACAAAAGATTTACAATGTATGGAGAGATGTAAATATTACCACTGTACAGGCTATCTTTATTGAATGTTCTTTCCCTAATAGTACACCCGATAATCTACTCTATGGACATTTGAGACCTAAAGACATTATGGCATTACTGAAAGATCTTGTTGCTAGAGAAAATCCACAAAATATAAAGAATCCACTAAAAGGAGTAAAATTAATCATTCAACATATTAAACCAGCAGTAGGTCCAACTCCACAAAATCTACCACAAAAAAGAATAATTTACAAGGAACTATGTCAAAGTAATACTCTAGGTCTAAATATAATTATACCTGATCAAGGTGAACCTATTTGTATATAAAAAAAAAACAAACAAATCCCAAAATAAAACACCCCCCAAAACAAACCTAATTTATTTATTAAAACATAACAAATAGATTAATTAGTTACATTCTAAAAAGTTTGGAGAGATAGATAATAGTATTTTATCAAGTTGAGGTGATGAATATATATTGTAATTACTAAATTTTAAAGTATGAAGATTAATATTATTTTTAAATGTCTGAATTAGATAATCATGAGTTTTCTCTTTAGAATAACTAGTTGAATTCCATGTATTTAGTGATACTAAGGAATGAAGATGTTTTACTGACACTGATGTTATTTTACTAAATTTTTTAAGATCAAATGAAAATAAATATTCTATATAAATATTTACTATATTAACACAGTTTTGTAAGATTTCAATTAATATCTTGCCAGTTAGAGTTGAAAGATTTAGATTACTAATATATCTATTTGATGATAATGGATTAACTAGTTTTTTAATTGAATCCTCATCATAGGAAAATAATCCAAGAGTATTCAATGTAGGGATATTTTCCAATATCATTCTCTTAATTACCAACAAATGTTTAGTTGTACCTCTATTAAATGTTACTTTTTTTAGAGATCCAATGTGGTAATGAAAAATTGATTCTATATTGTCATGATTTGCCATTTCTATCTGTAATGTGGTTAATGAAGATTTACATACCCACAATTGATGTAAATCTAATATAGCTCTACCCTTTGTCTGTACAATTAGACTTTCAAGGGTTTGATTTATAATTTTTAATCCATTTGTACAAAGAAAAATGGCATAGATTGTAAAAGATTTTATAGTTTTTGATTTGTTTAGATAATCTACTAATTCAGCTGATTTATTCAGCTTTAGTTGTGCTAATGGGTTTGACAACTCAATAGTAGATAATGAATTGTGAACGGAGGATAATAACTCTATTGTTTCATTCAATGAAGTTTCTCTGAGGAATGGAATTACTAATGTTTGTAATGATTTTAATTCTCCAATAATTAATCGATAGGTCTCCACTGGAATATCATTACTCGATCGATATATTAACTCCTTTAATGAGTGTTTCCA
Organism: Tieghemostelium lacteum; assembly: GCA_001606155.1. Lineage (NCBI taxonomy): Eukaryota > Evosea > Eumycetozoa > Dictyosteliales > Raperosteliaceae > Tieghemostelium > Tieghemostelium lacteum. Next base: position 33,585 of record LODT01000004.1, on the reverse strand, counting down.
TGGATATAGATAATCAAAATGAATGTTTCTTGAATAAATATCTAAAGTTTCCAAAGAAGAATTGATAATTTTTGGTAATTCAATTGTTTCCTCATGAAAACCAATGGATAGTCTCTTTAAATTTGGTAGACTAAGTGAAATTTCAGTTTTATCATATTGATCATTGAATACAATATCTAGTTTTTCTAGATTCGTCAAAGATTGCACATCAAAAGATATCAGATATGGGTCCCACACAATAGATACAATTGAATTACAAAACTTTTTATACAATTTATCACCTATTCCAAAATCAAGATTCTGTGATACTGTTGTAATTCTTGGTGATATATTTGCTCTATCACAATAATTTAGAATGCATTGAAAAAACCCAGTCATATTTGAGAATTGATTCATTTCTATAGGTATATTTAGATTTAGCCTTGGTATTAATTCGCTCCATTCTTTGCAAACAATCCTAATTTGACCAACAATATATAAAAATAAACCAACTCTGTCAATATAAACGTAAAATAGATAATTAAATATTTTTGACAATAATAAATGTTGTAACATGCAAGAATAACATGATCCCTCCAAAAAAAAAAACAAAAAGTTTTTTACTCCCTCTCTGTCTTCGAAGTTACTGAGAGATTTGTTAAAATGTCAGATAACTCAGAATTACCTGGTGCTATTGTCTCAAGAATCATAAAGTCAGCTGTAGGTTTTATACATTTTTAAACAATAAAGTTCACACTGTATCTAATATATAAATAGTTACCTGACAACATTCTGATATCAAAAGAATCAAAATTAGCAATTGCAAAAGCAGCAAAAGTTTGGATACATTATGTTACAGCAAGTGCAATTGATTTCAGTCAGGCATCAAACAGATCTACAATATATCCAAAAGATGTATTAAGTGCTATTGAAGAATTAGAATTTGGTCAATTTAATGAATCATTAGAAGAATTTTTAGCTACTATAACTAATACAAAGAAAAAAGATAAAGAGGAAAAAGAACATAATAAAGAAAAAGAAAAAGAAAAAGAAAAAGAAAAAGAAAAGGATAAAGAAAAGGATAAAGATAATAAAGCAAAAGACGATTCTACAGATAAAAAAGATAACACTGATAAATAAACTAAGATTATCAATTGTATAGTATCACCAATTGGGACCATCTAATTCAACTTTATTTGTGAGAATTTCACATTATTTAATAATTGAGAGATCTACCAACAGCAACTGCTTCATAAGGTATAAAAGATTTTTTTATATATTTTTTTTTTATTTTTTATAAATTGCCTCATGACAAACACAACTCCACTAAAACAAAACTATTATGAATTATATAGAAGATCAACAGTTGGTGAGGCTCTTACTGATACATTAGATGAACTATTACAAAATCAATATATAAATCAAAATGTCTATACTAAAATATTGACACAATTTGATAAGGTAAGAGCTCTTACCAATAACACATTGCTTCTACACAATGTTATTAATAAAATTTATAAAGTCTATCAATGAAGCCTTATCAACTGGTGTGAAATCTAAAGCAGTAATTAAAGGAAAACTTCACACCTACAGGTTCTGTGATAGTGTTTGGACATTTATAATCGATAATGCTGAATTTAAATCTGACAGTGAGACAACTAGAGTAGATAGGGTTAAAATTGTGGCATGTGATGCTCATGTCACTGAAACTCCACCACCCAAGTAAAATAGCTAATCCTTCAATATGTCACCTTCTTAAACATTATAACCCTTTTTTGTTGTTGTTATTTATATCATATTCTTTTAAACATTCAATTATATTGTATAATCAAAAAACAAATTACCTACATCTCTTTTTACGCAAAGATTGTATATATTTTCCTTAACCATATGAACTTTTTGTTGTATGGTTTCAAAATAATGATAATAATAAAATTAAATTAACTATTTTATTAAAAGCTAAAATTGGGAAAATCTCTAGAATTTTTAATTTTCAAAATTGCGCTCTTTTTTTAAAGTGTTTTGTAAGCATGTCAGTACCACAAGTGCTAATTGAAGAAAATTTGATAATGAATCTAAATCTTATATAAACTCTTTTTATAATTTTTTTATTTTTTATTCATTAACAAAAATAGTATTAGAAAGCAAAATGACTGAGGAATATCAAAAAAGACAATTATATGGGGGTGCTATTGAAGTTAACATACCAAAGAGATTTATAGATGTAACAACTTACAGACAGATACCAGATCATCAAGAAGTTTTCTCAGATGAGAAAACAGATCAAAGCATATATATTGAACTTTTAGAGAAACAACCAGTCGAAGATAGCAAAGCATTAGAATTTCATTTCCATGTCATTGCAGATGAATCATCGATTGCACAAGATAAGAGAAAAATTGTCAGACAAAGAGAATTACAAAGTAACGAACTACCACATTTTGCAGCAAATGTACCAAAATTCATTTTACTTGGTCAACAACAAGTTTCAAAATTCAATGAAACCTATGAAAATATTGTAAAGATCATCTTTATTATAATAATAATAATAATAATATAATAATAACACAGTTTTAATTCTTGTAAAAATTATACAGGTTAATATTTATCAAGCATTAATAAGATTAGATAGATCAGCAACAGATATTCTAATTACATTGAATGAAACTATTTATGTTCATCCACAGAGTAGCAGTTTTCGTGTAACACAAACAACAACACCATCAACCAATCAAGCAAATATCGAGTTATTATTTTCAAATATATTGAAATCATTTAATGTTAAAGATTATTCTTTATTCCAAAATCAATAAACCCATATTGATAGATATAAATATGTATACATGCTAAGGAGAAAAAAGTTCCTATAAATGAATAATTTCGTAAAGTAATTAACAACAACAACAACAACAATCAATAGATAATCTATTTAAGAGGATATTTTCTTTAGTTGTTTAACTCTAGTTCTTTCCCTACAAACTGGACATTCTAGTTTAAGTGAAAGCCATTGCAACCAACATTCATAACAACATGTATGATTACATTGTGATTGATAGGGATTTGTGAATGAACTTTGACAAATTGGACAAAGATCTTCTTCATGGTGTTGACGAGGAGGTAGTGCTTTAATTTTTTTTTTTATATTATCTTGTTCATCATCAGAACCACCACTATCTAACTCATTAATATTATATTGTGTTACTGGTGGATGAATATTTGACCTACTATCATCATCACCAGCGTATTGTGTAGATATAATATCATCTTCTTCTTCAAAATTATAAAAACTATTCATATTCTTTTGTTGTAAAAGTGGTGGTATATATTCATTATTATTATTATTATTATTATTATTATTGTTATTAAAAGTTACATTATTTGGTTTACAATTATCTGTAGGTGACTTTTTGATAGGTGTCAAATAACCTTTTACCATCTTCATTGGTATTCGTTTTCCAGTGATCAAATCATAATCTATTCTTTTAGTTTCTAATTTTTAATAATATTAATATTATTGATTTAGTCGATGATGAAGTCTAAAGTATATTTACTTTTTTTTGTAGTTGTTGATGTACTTTGAATTACTGGTTGATTAAATTCAAAATTGTTATTAGTGTTCTTTTCATTGTTATTAGGCTGACTAGTATTTTTAGGTGTTAAATTATCTTTTGCTATTACTGCCAGTGGAGGTGGTGGTGGTAGTGGCTGAAATGAAGATTGTGAATTATTATTATTAATATTATTATTATTATTAATATTATTATTATTATTATTATTATTAGGAGGTGAATTATTAACATTATTTAAAATGTCATCAATATTAATATCGAGAACAGTTGAATCACTTATATTGGATGTATTTGTTCGGCTATTAATATCATTAGGATTCTTATCAGATGTAAATAACTCTAATGAGAAATCATTTAATAAATTTCTAGTTGTTGAAGTAGATGAATCATTAGCAGATGTATTTACAGAGACATTATTAGACGTATTTTTACTAGTGGGCGGACTATTAATAATATTCTGTGGTAATGGTGATATATTTATACAATTATTATTATTACCATCTGGTTTGTTTAATAAATTATTCGTATATGGTGAAGTAATCGGTGAAATTTTATCTATATTCACAATAGACGGGCTTAAATTTGAATATGGATGTAGAATAGGAGGTGTTTTATATAAACATTTTATATCTTGAATAACTGAGTTATTAGACTTTTGGCTAGTTATTGAATAATTTTGAATAGAATCATCTTTATCTAATGAGTTACTATTACTAAAAAACTGATATTTATCGTTTATACTTTGAGTTTTTGAAGGTGATTGTTGAGGTATAATGTTATTCTCATATATAGATGATTCGTTATCTGGAAGTGTTGATGATGTTCCATTGTTGAATAAGTCCAGAATAAAATCATTAACCTCTTCATTCAAATTTGGTAATTCCAATGGCTTTTTAATGTTTGAATTTGCCATAAATATTAACAAATATGCATGTTTTAGAGTTTAAAAAAAAAATAAATTCTTTTCTAAAAATTTCAAAGAAATTCATCACTTTAGGAAATAGAAAATAAAGAGAGTATTATTTGATGTTCGTGTTACATTATAATTAAAAAAGTAATTTTTATTTATAAAAATATATATATTGTGGGTTGGTTTTAAATTTGCTAGTCTGTGGAGTTGAGAGGGAGTGGGGTTGTGGGAGAGGTGTTTAAACTATATTATATTCTATTGTTAGAGAGTATCAAGTACTATTATTATTTAGCATACTTTTTGCAGTATTCCTTAGCAGCCTTGTTAAAAGCATTACGGTCATTTTTGAATTGTTGTGCAATTTCGACTTCTAAAGGTGATTCTGGGTTTGGTTCTTGTAAGAGTAAACGAATAGTGGTTAGGACATCAAAAATCTTTAATTGTGGACTCCAGTTCTGAGAGAGTAATTCAGAGCAAACAGTACCGTCTGATTTGATATTTGGGTGATAGATTTTAGTGGTGAATTTTAATGCGGGTGGTTTGAATGGGTAGTCAACTGGGATATCCAATTCAATTTCGAAATTACCCTTTTCATATGGTGAGTTTTCTGGTCCAATAACTGTAGCTTTCCATTTATGTAAGTTATCACCTACAACTTGTGCTGTGCACCATGTTGGTGGTGTCTTTAAAATATCTGTAATTTCCTATTGTTGTTGTTGTTGTTGTTGTTATTGTTTTTGAGTTATTGGAAAATTCCCATTAAAGAATTTGGTTAGCAATTGCTTAATTTTATTTTGTAAACAGACTTTTATTGTTTGTTGTTTTTGTTGTTATCTAACATCAAAATATATCATACCTTTTGTAAACGTTTGTTTGAAGTTGCCATTGTTAAATAATATATATATATATATATCTACTTTGTTATAATGAAAACTAAATTATATAATATAATAAAAATTTTAATTTTAAAAATACAAATATATAAATTTATACTGAAGTGTAAATTCCAGAACTCTAGAAAATGATAATAAAAAAAATAAAAAAAAAAAAAAAAACAATTTGTACAGATATAAAGTGCAAGGAATTTTTAGAGAATCTATTTTTGATAAAATCTTTGAAAAATAAAATAAGAAATTTTTCAAAGTTTAATATAAAATCATATGCAATGGATTTGTGTTTGATTAAATGAAGGCAATTTTCTACATGAATAAAAATAAAGGACAGGTGGTGGCTATAATATTTTAGAAAAAAAAAATATTTTTTATTTTTGTGTTAGTATTATTAGTATGGGTTGATTATGGAATCTAAAGAAGTGGAATCAATATTATTTAAATCAAATTGACCTATTAATTTCTCAATGGATTTATAAAGTAAATCTCTAACTTGTTGTATACTGGAATAGAGTTGTGGGAAAGCTTGTTGATTGATTTTTGACAAGATTCTAGAGAAAACCTTAAAATTTCTGTACATGGCAATATCTTGAGTGCATGTGGTTTCACACAATGGTAAATCCTTTTGCCAGAGGAAAAATACCTTATACATTGATCTCTGAATTTGACCTTGATATTTACTAATGAGAGTGTGTTGATGTAGAATCTGTGAGAGATTCATACCAACCAATTCGTACTTTTGTTGCAATTGTTGATCGATATGAAACTTTTCATTTTGTTTCTTTTCCAAGTGCAGTTTTTGGTAGAGGAGATAGGAGTATAGGAAATTCTTTAGCAGTATCTTATCAGCCGATGATGATAGTAAATTAGCATCAGCAGTAGAGACAATTAACTCTGGGTTTATATCACTAGAGACAATACCTGTCATCATTGTTTGTTGTTGATGAGCGGTTGCACTCTCAGTTTCTCTAAAGAGACTATTTGAGAATTTTACAGAGGGTAGTGATTCAAAGTTCTCCAAGAATCTATCAATAAGCACCAGAATTGCATCTTCAATAGCTGCCATACGACTGCCTTGTAAGAGCTCTCTGTGAATATAATTTAAAAGTACAACATTTCTCTGGAGAAATGTCTCACGATCTTCATTCTCCAGTAATAGTGAATAGTTCTTTCTCTTCTTTCTTGCAAAGTTATCAATTTGTGTACAATAGGTTGGTCCCTCTGACTTCCATTTCTGTATAATCTCTTGTCTTACCAATTGTAGACAATATTGAAAATATTGGAATACCAAGTCACTCTCATATGGTGGTGAACATGGATATGGTAATGGTTGTGATTTCTTATTATCCCAATCCAAAATAGACAAGATTAAATAACATGAGAGTATACTGTAATCCTGGCCACTAATTAATAGAATATTACTGAAATGTAATGTTGATTGATAGTAAATATCCAAATCTTTGCCTTCAGTTGGAATGATATCTCTAGCTATTTCCACTGAAACCTCTCTTAATGGTCCTGGTGGACGTGAGGGAATATTCAACATTGAATCTGAATGACTGTGTATTGGTGATCCCATAATTGAATCAAAATGTGAGAAATATGGTGTAGTATAATTTAAAAAATCCTTATATTGTGAATTATTACTACTATAATTTGTCTCTGGATAATGTGGTTCAAATTCTGCAGTACTATCTTGTTGTTGTTGTTGCTGTTGCTGCTGTTGTTGTTGTTGTAATTGTTCCTCAATAACTGGTTTCATTCTGTACATTTCACATAGTGATTTTAATTTATTCACCCATTCTAAAGCTACCATTTGATCCTCTGCGAATAGATAATAAATTCTGTTATTTTTATTCTAGGTTTATATATTAATACTAAGTTCATTGTGCACATAATTATAAAAAGTAATAAATGTACACATACTGTATTAATTTGAAAATATCTAGTATCAGTTGATATTTTAAAAGTAGTAAAATCAACAGTTTCAATAGAACTCCATTGTATAGAACCTTTTTGAATTTTTCTGCTTTCGTCTACATAATATTTAATTGATTCTAAATCTACTACAAAAAATCTTCTTTTCCATGTTTGTACAACTCCTAATTCACCTTTCTTTTGTAGCCAACCACTATAATTATAGTTATCCTGTTGTTGAGTGAATGTGCACCTTTTTGGTCAATAACAATTGCTAGCAATTACAAAAACTCAATAAAATTATTCAATTTATTACATACAATTAGTTGTGGGTTTTCATTGTTAAATGAATTTAATGATGGATATAATGATGTTTCTCCAAATGTCATCTTTTTGTTTTTTGTTATTATTGAAACAACAAATATAAAATAAATAATTCAAATATAAAGAGAAATTAAAAAAAAAAATAAAAAAAAAAAAAATTCAAAAAAAAAAAATAATTCTTGATATTTTGAGTTCATTGTTTAGTTGAAACTTGAATTTATCGGATTTACATTGTAGAAAATTATTATGATTATTATTATCTCCTGTTATTCAGTAATTAAGTATAGAAATTTAATTATGAATAATCATGTAACTATTTTTCGGGTGATAAAAATAATTAAATTCTTACTTCTATAGCAAATTAAGATGGTAAATTTCAATTTGAACTACTAAAATTTGGTAAAAGAGAATGAAAGTATTATTTGAAATAATGCCTCTTAACTCACCTCATAAATCTTTTTTTTTTAAATTTTTGTTTTTATTTTAGATATTTATGCAATGTTATTTTGATGTTTGAAAGTTCTTTTTCAATTTTTATATATTATTAGTTATCGTCTATTTATTTAATTGTATTTAATAGTGTAATTTTTCAACTATATTTATTATATGTGTTTGATTAAATCAAAAACTTTTCATCCACAAACTATAACAATAACAATAACAATAACAACAACAACACAAACAGATTACAATTATCCTTACCCTACTTAACAGAAACCATTTACACTCCATCCTTATTTCATAATGGATGATAATAAGGAATTTGAAGACTTATTATTATCATTAACATTAGCATTTATACAGAGAAAGAAATATTCAAAATTATGTATGTACACCTCTCCCACCCTATTTTATCAATAAAACCAAATCTTAATATAAGAATATTATACAGTAAAATCAGAATCACTTAGAAAAGATATAATTAAAGAGATATGGTCGACAGAGAAATATTATAAAGAACAATTATGTACAGTTATAGATCTATTTTTTAAACCAATGTTACAGATGATAAAAGATAGTAGTGATAATTCATGGGGATACAAAGAGGTAGATGTTCATTCTATATTCTCGCATATTGAGAATATATGCAGTCTCAGTAAACTGCTATTTGAGAGATTAGATCCACGTATACAGAGTTGGGAAGCCTCCTCATCGATTGCAGATATATTTGTAGATTTATCACCATTCTTTAGGTGTTATAAACAATTTTCAGAGAATTATAGTAACAGTATACAGACACTCAGTAGAATAAAATTACAGTCACCTCAATTTGCATCTTGGTTGAGAGTCAGGGAAAAGGATCCACGTTGTAAACTTTTAGATTTACCTTCACTATTGATTGCACCAATTCAAAAAGTACCTAGATATATTTTGTTATTAGATGCACTGGCAAAGGCTACACATCCTGATCATGCTGATCAGAAACGTTGTATACAGGCTAGTAATCTTCTAAAGAATGTTGTACAGGTTGTAAATGACGGTATCAATGAGGATCAAAATAGAAAGAAACTCATTGCCTTACAATCTGTTTTTGATAATCACATTAAATTCCTTGGACCATTGAGTTATCCCACTCTAGTTGAACCTCACAGAAAACTTATAAAAGAGGGGAAATTACAAAAAAAATCATTTAGAAATCAGTCGTTACAGTCACGTATGGTTTATCTGTGTAATGATATACTCATTACAGTTACCTCACTACCTGTATTCATTCAGAGTAAATCAATTAGTAAAGTGGATAAAATTATACCATTAGTTTCAGCTTCTACTGTCTTTGACAATGAAGACGATTGTTCATTCTATCTAATCAGTCCGATAAAAACACATCAACTAGTTTGTGAATCTACACAACAGCGTCTACAATGGATGCTTGATATTCAAAATGCTATATTATCCCATGTGGAATCTAATCCCTCGCACAAAACCCAAAGAGCACAATGGACTGTTGTACATGAAGATGGAATTTGGAAATCCATCTCAGTAGATCAACCAGTATCAAGTAACATTAAAGTTAGTAACTCTTTTGAAGGTGATGTTAATTTTTATCAAAAGTCGCCTGATAGTAGTCAATCTTATCTTAGAAGCTCAAATAACAACAATAATCAGCAAGTTACAACATCATTTCTATTATCAACATCACCACCACCAACATATGCAACCTCTCCAAAAAGATTTTATTCGATACCACTAAATGGAAGTACTGGGAGTGCTGGTCAATTATCAAAATCACCAAACAATGAAGATAAAGAGTGGGTGCCTGGTGTAAAGAAATCAAGTTTTTCAACTACTTCTTCTTTTTTCTTGGGTCCAAAATTTGAATTAAATTCTAGTAATGGTGCTATTAATACTAATACTAATAATAATAATAATAATAATAATCAAAATAGTACTGAAGATTATAACCTTTAATAAACTCTAAGAAATTTATAAATTTATCAAAATATTTAATCATTAGTCATCACTTAAACTAAAGTAAACACAAGTACTTTGATAAATGATAATGACATCATAATTTTTTATTAATTTTCTTTTTTAATTTAATTAAATTTTGAAGTTAAAATTTGCGTAAAAGAAAGAGAAATGAAAAAAATATTGGTATCTGGTGCTAGTGGTTTTGTTGGTAAAGATCTTTGTAAACAATTACTAAAAGATAAATATCAAATTTATAAATTGGTAAGAAGAACACCTACCAATGAAAATGAATTAGAATGGGACCCAAGCAAGATGAAAATTGATAAACAAAAACTAAAACAAATGAAACCAGATATTGTTATAAACCTCTCTGGTGAATCTGCAATGGGATATTGGAGTCAAAAGAAAAAAGATGAAATATTGTACAGTCGTGTAAATAGTACTAAATTATTAGCAACTACACTATCAAAGATTGATGAAGGTTTCAAAGTACCAGAACTATTTATAAATGCATCTGGGATGAGTTATTATGGCAGTAATGTAAATAATAGAGTGGATGAAACCTCACCTAGTCAAGTAGAAGATGGTTTAGAATATTTTACAGATGTTGTAAAACATTGGGAATCAGAAACTGAACCATTAAAACAACTATCTAGAGTGGTTACAATGAGAAGTGGTATCATTTTAGATCCAAGTGGTGGTTTCCTTCAATCCATTTTGTTACCTTTTAAATTGGGGTTAGGTGGTCGTTTGGGAAGTGGTGAACAAATATTCTCTTGGATTGCATTAGAAGATATGATTGCTGCTATTGAATATATTATAACTCACCCATCTATTCAAGGTCCTGTTAATATGACAAGTCCAAATGCAGTTTCAAATACTCAAATGACAAAAGAACTTGGAAATGTATTAAATAGACCAACTATATTTCCAGTTCCAAGTTTTCTATTAAAAACTCTATTAGGTCAAGAAATGACATCCCAATTCTTTTTATCATCTGCCAATGTCTATCCTAAAAAACTATTAGATAATGGTTTTAAATTTAAATATTCAAATTTAAATGATTATTTTTCACATGCCCTAAAATAGTATAAAAACCTGTACAATAAATGTGAAAACTCTTTTGTTATCTTTTTAACATGAACATTTAAATAATTTATTTTTATTTTTTAATTGTAAAAAGGCGCCTTTTTCAACCAATACAATAATAACTATTTTTTGTAAAATGCATATTGAATGTTCTTCATTAGTTGACTATATTAACCAACAACGAAAACCGACTAGAAAGAATAATAATGGTATTTTACTATTTAGGAATTCACAATCACAACTTTGTATTGCAATTGGAAAGACACTTAGCAAGAAACCAGCACCTACCGTATTTAAACTAGAAGAATCAATAAGTAAACTCTATATAAATAATATTCAAGACGGGAAATGTACAATAGAATTAAAACTAATAGGTGGTTCACATGCTAATCTTTTCATATCAGATGTAAAAGAGATGGATAAATTTGAATCCTTAATAGATATTTTAAAAATTGTTATTAATAATCCTGAAAAAACATATAGTAATATTCATTCTGATCAGCCATACATATTTAGACATTAAAACTAATCAATTATCATTTGTATATATAGAAATTGATTTGGAACAAATTGAAAGTAAATTTAAAAAGAATACAAAATCCTCCTCAAATAGTACAAAAAAGAAATTAAACGGTGTTGATGGTGAGGAGGATCAAGATGATGATGATGATGAAAATGGTATAAATATTGAAGATAGTTTTGAAGATAGTGACGATGAAGAGGAGGATTAAACTTTTAATTTAAATAAAATTTGTCAATCAATTAATTATTCAATTCAATTCAATTCAATTCAAGTTTAATTGATGAATGACAAAAAAAAAATGAAATTACAATATACAGATCAATAATATTTACTTATTATTATTTACCTATATATTTATTTAGAGAGCTTTTTCCATACGGGTTTTTGGGGCGACAGCTTTTGGCATTGGGACAGCAGCATCAATTTCGGATAAGATAAATTCAACAGTGGATGGAGAACACATGTATGGGTTAATTCTACCGTGAGCTCTGTAGGTACGTCTTCTTTGTTGTTGGGCTCTTTGGACTTGAACGTGAACAATTTTGAGTTGTTTAACATTTAAACCTTTAGCTTCAGCGTTGGCTTCAGCATTTTTTAATAATGATAAGACGTGTTCAACTGATTTCTTTGGCCATCTACCTTGAGTGGTACCAAAAACGGCAGCTTGACCGGTTCTTCCAACACCTCCGTGGAATCTACGGAATGGGATACATTCTCTGTGTTTCAAGACATTCCACAAGTATGATTTAGCTCTTTCTAAGAACATACCTTTCAATGCCATGGCGGTTTCACGAGTGTTCTTAAAGTGAACTCTGAGGTTTGATCCACGAGTTTTACAGGCTATATGTTTATAAATCCAATTATTAATATCCTATCCTGTTTAATCTATAATCTAATCCTTTTCAACCTACATTTCTCTGGGTTGGCTGGTGTTTTACTGTAATTCTTGTTTGTCATCTAGATTATGATATTAATATATGGATTCACTGACAGAGTCTCATAAAATATAATATGGATAGTTACCTTAGGGTTGGTGCAAAAAAACAAACTAAACTCGTCAATTTTGGCAATAAAAAAAAAAGTTTTTTTTTAAAAATCAATTTTAATTCAAAAAAAATAAAATTTCTATCGAAACGAATCTTTTTTTGATCAAAAAAAAAATTATCAAAAAAATTTTTAAAAATTATTTATAAATATTATTAATTAAATATACAAATTATTTAAAATTTGATTATATTATATTTATGAATATTTTGAATTATATTAATTTTATAAATCTTATTTTTGTTAATTTTTTTACAGTTTTTTTTTTTATATTCAGCAAAAAATGAGTGAAGAAACAAAGGTATCTGATTTAGATTCCACTGATGGTTATGAAGAGGAAGAAGAAGAAGAAGATGAAAATGTAGAGGAGGAGGAAGAAGAGGAAGAAGAAGAGGAAGATACAGAAACTGGATCTACAACATCATCCTCCACAGCTGTAAATAAAAAAAAGTCATATAATAGTAGTACAACTACAGACAACAATTTAGAAAATCCCAAAAAAAGAACCAAATCCGAGATTATAGTTGATATTGAGTCATTAAATAACGAAAAGAAATCTATAGATTCCAAATTAATTTCATTGGAAAAACAAATTTATGCTCTAGAGGGCAGATATCTTGAAGAAACACATCACATTGGAAATGTAATTAGAGGTTGGGACAGTTATATATCTGGTAGTGGTGCTCTTAAAAAACTACGTTGGAGAGAATCTGATCGTTTATTTTCAAATTCCTCTTCCTCTTATCAAAATTCTGTACATAATAATAAATAGTTCGATTGATAATACCTGACCAGTTTGTAAATACATTAAAAAAAAGATAACAATAATATTTTATATAATTATACAAATTTTATTATATAATTTACATTATTTTGTTTTGGTATATTTTTAATATATGATATCTTATTTTATAGAAACTAAATGTTTCTAAATCGAGATTTCTATTTTTGGCAATTGATTAAAAAAAAAAAAAAAAAAAAAACTTTTCTTGTTTTTTTGCATATTGGTGAATTACAAATGATTACAGATTCCAAATTTGTTTTTTATAATCAGTCCAATCACCATCAAAAGATTTAATTTCCTTTGGTTCATTATCTTCACCATCAAAGTACCAAATCTCATCACATACTAAAGAAATTAATCTTTCGTCGTGAGATACTAACAAAATACCACCTTCAAATTCGTTTAATGCCTGACATAGAGCATCCACAGTATCAATATCCAAATGATTTGAAGGTTCATCGAGTAGTAATACATGTGGTCTAGTCCAAGCAATCTGAGAAAGTACGACACGACTCTTTTGACCACCAGATAGAGTATTTACAGTACGTAATGCCAAATCACCAGAGAGACCAAATTTACCAAGATGTGCTCTTGCAGTTTGACTGTTAGTTCCCGGATATTTAGTGAGGAAATTATCGAGTGGTGATTTGGTGAGATCTAATTGATCTACAAAATGTTGAGAGAAACGTGAGAATCTCAATTTACCATTTCTCAATACCAAACCACTTGTTTCCTCTAGTTCACCTGCTAATAATTGCAATAGAGTAGTTTTACCTACACCATTGGCACCAACGAGTGCTACACGACTATTCATATCAATACCAATATTGAGATTTTTGAATATCAGTTTATCCTTTTGATAGCCAAAAGAGACATCTTGAAATTGTAGAATTGGTGGACTTAATGGTTCTGGTTCTAAAAATTGCAATGTAACAGTTGGATCGTCACTAACTTCAGAGACAACATCCATCTTTTCTAGGAATTTTATACGAGATTGAGCCATCTTTGCTCTTTTGGCGTTGTATCTAAATCTATCAATGAATGCCTGTACATGTTTTCTCTGATTTTGTTGTGCCTCAAATACTCTCTGTTGAGATTTAAGACGATCTGTTCTGGTTCTTTCAAATACTGAATAGTTACCCTTGTAGTAGTCTAATTTCTTATTATTGAGATGAATGATATCAGTGCACACTGCATTGAGGAACTCTCTTTGATGGCTGACTATCATTAAGGTTTTCTCCCAATTGATTAGATATTGTTCTAACCACAAACAGGCAAAGAGATCTAAATGATTGGTAGGTTCATCCAATAATAATACATCAGGTTGAATAAACAATGCTCTGGCTAGAGATACTCTCATTCTCCAACCACCAGAAAATTGTTTAGTTGGTGACTGTTGCATCTCTTCAGTGAATCCTAAACCACAGAGAATAGAACTGGCACGTGCTTCTGCTGTGTGTGCATCAATAACATTTAATCTATCGTAAATATGTTGGAATTTAGCTGCTAAATTGGTCTTTTCATTGTCAGGTAGTGCATTTAGACGATTGACCTCTTTTAGTAGTTGGTCTCTTTCGATATCAGCTTCCAGAACACAATCTATAACAGAGATATCAGCACCATTTACCTCTTGTTCGACGTGAAGAATGGAAAGGTTATTATCAATACCCAACTCTCTCGAGGCGATATGACGTAACAAGGTAGTTTTACCCATACCATTTCTACCAATGAAACCATATTTTCTACCATAGTTGAGATGTAGATCAGTATTGACAATGAGATCATTCTTACCATAGGATAATGAGAATGCTTCAACATGAATATCACGTGATTGATTACTACCTCTCAATAGTGATGACATCATAGTTTGATGTTCTTTGAGATTATTTAATGCTGCCAATGCTGCATTCTGACGAAGTTTCTTTCTCTCTTCTCTGGCAATTCTAGCATCTCTTCTGGCATTATAACGTTTTTCGTTGGCTTCCAATTGATCCTTGTTGAGAATAGAAATGGATTCTTCAGGTTTCATCCAACCAACAGCAGCATCAACTCTGTCATCTAATTTATTTAATGCAACTGGTTGTGATAGTGTTGTCAAATGTGCTTGTTTAAATTTGATAGTAATGAGTTTTAATTGAACTAATCCATCAATGAGTTGGTTAATTAGTTGTTTAGATTCTTTCTCATCGTTAGAAACACCAATATCCATTAGAATTGGTGAGAGAATTTCAATGAGTTCAATTTCATCTCCTGTTACTGTTTCATCTTCAAAAACACCAGTAACGTAATCAATAATAGTTTCATCTAAATCTTGAACAGTTTCACTAAACTTTTTTAATAAAAATTCTTTAATCTGTTTAGAATTTGACATTTTCTTTTTTTCTATCTCTATTGATTATTTATCTATCTATTTGTTTTTATTATTATGATTATTAATCTCTTTTTGTGTATATATTACTAGTTTTAAAAAAACCTAGTATTTACTATAAATTTCCTACTGCTTTGATTCTAATGTTGTAAAAAAGAAAAAAAATTATTTAATTACTACTATTACTATAAAAAAAGAGAATATCTCTTGATTATGTTGTGTTTGAACTAAACCGAAGATTCAAAAAAAAAAAAAAAAAAAAAAAAAATTAAATTTTTATTTTTTCAAATTAATAATTTTTTTCAAATCAAATCACCCTTTTTTTTTTTTCATCTCATAACTAATCAATGACAACAACTCCGGATCCAGAAATTGAAACAAGTATTTATTAAGATCATTTATATCAATATAAAATCACCAATCACTAATATTTTCAAATAGAATATATTGAAGAAAGTTTAGGAGTTGTAGGTGGTGTATTTGGTGAAGAAATTACACACACTGTTTGGGTTGATGCCAATAAATCACCAACACCAACAGGATCAGGATTTAATAAAAGATGTATTGTTGTTGGTCGTTATAAACTAATATCAATTAAAAAGGGTACATTTGGTAAATCAGTATGATCATACTCATTAAAATATCTTTTACAAAAAAAAAAAAAAAAAAAAAAAAAAAAAATAAGTGCTCAAAATATTAATATTAATACGAAATTAAATTATAGATTGAAGCAGAATTTCATTTGTATAATATAACAGAGATTTGTCAATGTGAAAATGATAGTGATTGTATTATAATTAAATATTCCAATGAAACAAATGAACAATTAGGTATCACTATAAAATCATCAATTGACAGATTACAGGGTTTAATTAGAGCAATTAGAAATAGCTACAGAAAGATTACAGTTGGATTCTCACCAGAGACAATGATGAAACTTAATTTACCATCTGATAAAATTTTAGAATTTGATAAAGCATTGGAAATGTCAGCAGCAAATGGTTTCATTGATTGTTATATTGCACACAGTTATTTTTATAAAACCATTTCAACTTTGGATTTTATCAGATATATTCAAGCACTATTTGGTAATGACACAACTGAATTAGATTTTACTCAGTGTGCTGGTATTGATCCAACTAGTGAATTGTCATTCAACCTATTTACAGCTATAACATCACTACGTCATAATACCTATTTTAAATCAGTAAATCTATCTGGTCTTCCACATGCCAATATTGTTTCAGCATTAGCAATGTGTTTAGAAACCAACAAGACACTTACTCAATTGAATCTATCAAATTTACGTATTGAACAATCATTTCAACCTATTGCCAATGGTCTCAATAAGAACGCAAATAATGCCATTCAATCACTGGATTTATCAAAGAATACTATTACCTATCCAGTTATGGTAACACTTTGTGATTGTTTTTCTAAACTCTCACATGGTTTAGTTAGTTTAAATCTATCAAAATGTGAATTACAACCAAAGAACATTGTCATTCTCTTTGAATCATTTGAGAGAAACTTTGGTATGTCACTACAAATTCGTTATCTCAATCTGAGTCATAACAAATTTGCTGATATTGGTTCACAGGCATTTGCATCTTGGATGTCAAAAATTAAAGGTTATCACAGTTTAGAATGCATGCTTCTCAGTAATTGTCAATTGAATTTCACCATTATGGGGCCACCGCTGAGAGTAGTTGATGTTGGTAAATTGGATCTTTCCAACAACAAAATTGATAGAACCTCCTCTAAAATCTTGGGATCTGATGTTATGGATAGTGTTGTCAGTCTCACTTATTTGAATTTATCTGGTTGTAATTTTAATGCAGATTCTTTGGAAGATCTATTTGTTTCATTCAATAGAAACAGAAAGATTGCTCATTTCAATATCAATCTATCCAGAAATAATCTCTCCTCTAGAGAGGCTACTCTTTTGAGTAAATCAATCTCTGGATGTCGTTATCTAGAGGCATTGGATATTAGTTTTAACAAACTAAATTGTAAATCACTAATGGAAATTCTCTCTGCCATTAAGAATATCGATCAATTCAATCTACATGAATTGAATATTGGTAATAATTACTTTGTTCAAGGTCCAGAGGGTGATCAATTATGTATTCAATTGGCTAATCTTATTAATCAATTCCCATCTATTCGTACTGTTAATATTAGTGGTGGTAGATATCCACTAGGTAAATCTATTACACCTCTTTTAGAGGCACTCATAAAGAACAAATCACTGAAAGAGTTGGATATCTCAGAGAATGCTCTAACTGATCAGATGGCTTCTATCATTGGTGAAATGTTAAGAAACAATAGCACATTATTGTATTTGAATATTGATCAAAATCAATTTGGAATGTCAGGATTAACCTCAATTGCTCAACCATTGCTATTTGATATCAATAGAACCCTAAACTATTTGGTATTCCATAAAACATTGGCCAGTGCCTATACCTCGACTCTTATTCAAAATTTTACATTGAATCAGGCATTTGGTAATCTCTCTAAAGATAAGAGATCACAACTCATTCTATTATTCCAAAAGATGCAAGATAAATTAGCAGAGAATAGATTTGAAACCTCTATGGAATTTGATTCAACCAATCATCCAAGTTATGTTTCAGAGTATGCTAATACCAATCTTGTCTATACTATAAAGGTACCAGATGAATTAACACCACTAAAAGAGGTACCAGAACATTTATCATCATTACCACCACCACCATCACCAACCAATTCAACCACCAACTCAACTACAAATACTCCAATTTCATTGAGTACTGATGATCATAAGAAACAACAAACTTCAATTGTTTCTTCAGTATCAACTAATAACTTGTCAAATCAACAGCAGGCAGATACAACATCTATATTACCACCAAAAGCATTGATGACACAAACTACAAGTCCATCTGATTGGCAACCAGATGAATCTAGTGAGTTTGATCCCTATGAATCAAGTACTGATTTTAACAATTACAGTTCACACTCTGAGAATGAATATGATGATAGTGGTGATGATTACTCATCTTCTAGTGAATATAACTCTAAAAAATCAAAATCAAAAAATTCTACAAAGAGTCAAAAATCAAAATTAAAACCATCACAACAACAACAACAACAACAACAACAACAACAACAACAACAACAACAACAACAACAACAACAACAACACCACCACCAAAACAGTTCTAGTGATTTAATAACATCAACTTCATCATCTTCATCAAATTCTTCACCAATTACCACTAATACCATTAATAACAATAATAATAATAATAATAATGAAAATATTCCAATGACAAATAGTAATAGTAATCTTTAAAAATAAAAAAACAAAAACAGTAAATACAATAAATTCTTATTTAAATTACTTTTAAAAGTTAAAAATTTATTAACATTAAAAAGAAACTAAATGATAATCATAATAATATTATTGAATTGTACATTTACAACATCTCTTGCCAGATCCATCTTCAACTTGATCAGTTGATTTGTTTTTTCCAGATAATAAACCAGTACTTTCTTTAGAGTTATCATCATCGTTAATTGAAATATTAGCACTATTTCTATTTTGAGGTGATCTACTTTCTTTTCTAGTAACAGTTGGACTAGGTGAGTTATTATTCTTATTATTATTATTATTATTATTATTAGTGCTAGTAGTTGTTGTTGTATTATTATTTAAAGTTGGATTAGTTGAAGGAGATGAAGATAGAGTAGGAGAGGAATTGGTGGAATTATTCAAATTTGATTTTGAAGTAATAATAGCTTGTGAACCAACAGGACTTACTGGTAGATTGAATTTTGTAAAATATTTACTTTCAATTGCGGAAACATCACCTTTAGTAATCTTTCTATTGGCAATCTCTTGTTGTTCTTTTTGTTGTTGTTCTTTTTGTTGTTGTTCTTTTAGTTGTTGTTCAAGATTTGGTACAGCTCTCAGTGATTTAATCTTTCTACCACGACTCTTGAATAACTCCTCTGAGGTTGGTGTTGGAGTTTCAGTTTCCTTTTCAGCAATTTGTACACCACTTGCAATTACAATGGCTTTCATCCATGCATCTCTTAACTCTGGTGTATCGGTAGCCAAAAGCATTCTTCTTCTCAATAGAGTAATGACTTCAAATGAATTTGCCTTATTAGTGGTAGTTGGAGCTGGATCAATACGTGCTTTTTCTAATGGAAGTGTACCAGTTGGTGTGATACTGATAGTGGTTTTCTCATCAAAATCCTTAATTTTTGCATAATATAAATTGGTACCAGAGATCATAAAGTATCTTCTCTGCCAATCTTTATTCACTTGACCCATTTTATATACCCAACCAGTCATTGAACATTCAGAGAGTGGAATACTTGTCAATTTTGATTTAATCTTATCACCAATAGAGAATGCCAATTTACCAGATTCTACAAATAATTGCTCTGGTAGTAACATTACATCTGGTAACATGAATGATGTTTTTTCTTTTTTTCTCAATGAGAAATTAGTCTTCCAAATGATACGATCTTGTGATTCTTTAATTGGTGGCAGACGTACTTTGGTCTTTGACAGTTTGGTAAGAGCACCTACCCACTTGTCAAATTCCTCGGGTTGATTGGCATCCACTTTCAAATAATAGGCACGATCTTTAGTTGCCAATTGAAATTTAACTTTTTGGTTAGGTTTTGGTGCGATGCCAAATTCATTGAGTACAATGATACCTTGTGGATTTAGTTCATTCTGATCAACATAGTAAAACAAAAAGAGTGATTTCATTGTAAACCATCTCTTTTTTGCCATTACATTGATTTGACCATCTTTCCAGAGATAACCACTGACAGATTGTTCCTTTTTTGGCCAATTATGATCAATTTCCAGAATTCTATTAGTGTCATTTATTGCTTGTGTATAGTTCTTTGCAGCTACATAACATAGTGCACGAAGTTCATAGAATATAGTAGAGTGATTGTTATTCTCAATTGCCAATGTAAAGGATTGTATGGCAGAGGAATAATCTTGATTTTTAAAATCTTCATAACCTTGTTCCAATAGACGATTTACATTGTTTACCAACATTAAATGATCCAGTTGCATTTGTGCATATTTAATATCTTCAGAACTCTCTGATTGATCCTTCTGACGTGCTTTATCAATAAAATTTTGTGCTTTATCCAATTGACCAGATTCCATAAGTACATTGGCCGCTTTTAGATAGCCATGATATTCTGTATCATATTGCAAAAATAGAATTGAATTTTCAAATGCTTTGGTGTACATTCTCAATCCTATATAACAATCTACTACCAAACTGTATAGTTTAGCTATAGTTGGGTACTTTTGAATTGCCTCATTGAATTGATCTATAGCCTCCTCAAACTTATTCTCCATTAATAACATTTTACCACAATAAATGGAATCCCAAACTTTTCTGTATTTATATTGTAGTTGTAATTCTACACGACCAACAATTTCATCTTCATCATTGTCCTTTTGTTGGCTGTTTCCATTCTGATTACTAGAGTCATTCTGTTGATTGTTATTCTGATCTTTAATAATTTTCTTTGTAAGATTTATCCATTTGGCAACTGGTTTTTGTTCCCAAAGATGTGGTTCCTCAATGAGATTCATCAATGAGGTACCAATTACATATTCCTTCTCATCCGATGCCAAACTGACTGAGAATTTTAATTCTGCCATTGGATTTGAAATATTGAAGGAATGTGACTGATTCCATTTTGGTTCAGTAATTTCAATAGATCTATTACTTTTAAATTCTTGATCATCCATAGTAATAGTACAAACTATACCAGGTTCTTTTTTTTCTTTCTCCTCATCTTCTTCTTCTTTACCATCTTTTGATTTTTGAGTGATAGTATCTAAAATTCCACCTACACCAGAAGTAATACCGCCTGCAATACCACCAATTACACCACCAACACCACCAACAACACCACCTACAATGGCTCCTGGTACTGTAAATACAGGTGCTAGTTTCTTTATATGTGTTGATGAGAAACTTTGAATCCTCTCTAATGATTGTGAGAATGGATCAAATAGTGCTCCTACAATCTCTGCTGCATTACTCTTTTCTGATTTAACAACTAAATTTTGTGCCTGTATAACTATGTGTGTGTGTTGATTTTTTTTTATAAATTTCGTCATCAATCCATTAATTTTACTTGAACATTGTTTATTTAAATATTTAACAATACAAATACATACCAGTAACAAATAGTTTTCCTTGGATCTCCATTGTATTATAATTTATTAATACATGTACAATTCAATGAAATAAATAAATAAAAAAAAAAAATAAAAGTAATAATACTTTCACTGGGATTGATGGTGAGATATTTTTCAAAAGAAAAAAAAACAAAAAAAAACAGAATATTTCTTTGATTGTTGCGTAAGAGCAAATCTTTAGGATAAAAGAGTTATAAAAATCTATGATTATAGTTTAACATATTTATTATATTATCATTTATAAAAAAAATTTTCGTTTTCCTTTTCAAAGTGCACACGATTATCAATTATAAAATCATTAGGTTTGGGGCAATCAAAAAAGATTGAGAGTAATACTGTATTAGATTCTAAAATACTATTTAGATTTTGATTAAAATCTAAAGTGTTATTAGTGAAATCTAAGAATTGTAAAGTTCTATTTTTAGATAAAACAGAAGAGAGGAATGCATTATTTACTCTCTTATCTATAATTTTTGACAGTTTTAGTGATTGAATATTTTGATTTTTTACAAGTTGTCCAATAATTCTACTAGTTATATTCAGTTGATCTGATAATAACTCAACACATTTTAATTGTGGAAAGTTATCTGTATTAAATATAGCAAACATTTCTTTTTCCATACCCGTAATCATACCAACAATTTTTAGAGATAATAGATTAGACATGTTGTATAATGCATTCAGTGGCAAGATAGACGATGAACTTAGATAAACTGGATAGACAACAGAGCTGAGTGTTACTTTTATATTTCTGCTCTGAAATTCCCATAAGTCAATAAAATAGTTATCGTTAACAGTTTTAAGTGCACATGTTTGTAAACCTGGACAACTATCCAAGAGAACTTTAAAATCATATTTAGGATTCCTAAACATATCATTTGGGTATCCTATAAATTGTACATTGGCAAAGGATAATTTTAGATTCCTTAGGCTGATATTTGCTATGGAGTTGACTGATAATTGTTTAGTTGTTGGTTTAAGGGGAATAAACAATTTTAATTTGCATAGACTCTGCTGAGATTCTTCAATGAACTCTAGTAGAGTTTTCATTTTTACCCATTCATAATGATCAGTTAGTGATAGATGACTTAGATGTTTCAACTTTGGAAACACATGATGAAAGAGATCATTCATTATTGATGGTTTATTCTTTTCAATCCTATAGTAGTTATGGAATGAGTCCATCATAGTGAGGTTATATATTTTCAAGTATTCAATCAGTGGGCAATTTTCTATTATACTTTTTAGGTTTTTCTGATTAAATAAAGATAGTGATCTAATTTTACTGAATAGATTCTCTAGTGCTTTATTTACTGGAAATACATAATTACTTTTTAATGATAGTCTCTGAATATTACTATTTTGTAGGAGGAGGTTATTTATCATTTCAATAGGTAGTATTATTGTATTGGATGGATCATCAATTTCAATTGAAAGTTCTAATTGATAGTGATCATTTGCACCCTCTATTAGTGTACTAACAAATGGAAATCTACAGTTTTTGTTAGCATTTACTAACAAGTAAACAATTTTCTTTAGATTTGGAAAATGACTATGTAGGTCATTTAGAGTAAAGTATTTTAATTGTTCAAATTTTAATTCAAGTTTATCTACATAAGGATAGATATCTGATAATATTTTACCAGATTCTACTATTGATTCATTAAAATTATCAAAATTAACAATAAATTGTTGTAATCTAATTGAAAAGTTTCTAACCAATTTTTGAATAATTTTAAATCTACTTGATTGATAGCTTACTTTTTGATTTAATATTATAGTACAATTCCTTAGTAGATCTAGTTGTTTACTAATGAGTTTAGATTTAACTAATATCAAGTTTAGATATTTTAAATCACTATTTATAAAATTTGAATGTTTATATGTCTTTATAAGTTGTTTTTTATCTAAAATCAATGATCTATAATATATATCTTTTAAAAGGTACAATGGTAATCTTGGTAGATTATCATATTCTTCTATCGGTTTATTGTCATTTGAAATTGTGTGTTCATCAATATAAAAATTATTAAAGTAAAGATCAATAGAATCTTTTACAAAGTTTACTAAAAACATTTGAAACACAATACTAAATTGAAATGAATAGAAATAATTAAAAAAAAAAAAGTGATTGAAAAGGTAAAATCGATTTCCGGAAATCAAATAGATCTTTCATCATTTATATATTCACTGATGATAAGATGTATTTATTTATTTTTGTACATTAGGAGTATCTAAATATTTTTTAAGATATAAATTTACCTTTTCAGGATTTGAACGACCTTTTGTTAATTTCATAATTTCACCAATA
This sequence comes from Tieghemostelium lacteum, assembly GCA_001606155.1. Lineage (NCBI taxonomy): Eukaryota > Evosea > Eumycetozoa > Dictyosteliales > Raperosteliaceae > Tieghemostelium > Tieghemostelium lacteum. The sequence goes on along the minus strand of LODT01000004.1, from coordinate 9,224 downwards.
AAGAATTTATAAACTCTTGTTTTACCACTTTTATATTCTGTAGTTTGAGTTGGGTGATCAATAACCAATCGATGGCACAATTTATCTAGATATTCATCATCAGAAATCTGTGATAAACCCAAAGAATCAACTAAAGCTTTTGGATCTAAATCCATAGATGTAAAATTATTATCTTCATTTGCTTGTGATAACATTTTATCAAAGATGGTTTTACCAGCTCTAGTAGATATTAGACCACTCTCAATGAGATCTAAAAATTCACAAAATCTCTTAACACTGATTGGTATGGATTGGAATGATTGATTGTGTTGATTCATCCACGAAAACATTTCTTTTAGTATCCATGGTAGAATTTTTTTAATTTCTCTAGGTTTCGTTTGTGAATTGAAATGTATAGATTCTTCAAAATATTTAGCAACTCTTTGATCTTCCATCAGTAGAGATGCATCATATTCATTTAGTGAATATTGTCTAATAATTCTTTGTTTCATATCTTGAGGTAATTCACCAAGATTCTCACGTATTCTATTAATTTGACTATCAGAAATAATAAGGGGTGGTAAATCTGGTTCAGAGAAGAATCTATAATCAACCTCATCTTGTTTAGTTCTTAGATGAAAAGTCTGACCAGTTTCCTGATTGAAACCTCTAGTTTCTCTTTGAATTTTACCACCATTCTCTAGTATCTCAATTTGTCTTTGTGCCTCAGCATCAATAGAACCCATAATTGCCTTGGCAGAAATCATATTCTTTAACTCTACCCTAGTCCCTAGTGGTGTATTTGGTTCATGTACACTTATATTAACATCACAACGCATCTCACCAAATTGCATATTAGCATCACTTGAACCAATATGTTTTAGTAAATGTTGTAGTTGTTTAATATAGGCACCTACTTGTTCAGAACTATTAAAATCAGCATGTGATACAATCTCCATTAGACCAATACCTGCTCTATTTAGATCAACAAATGACAATGTTGGATGAATATCGTGTATAGATTTACCAGAATCTTGTTCTAATTGTATATGACTTATTCTTATTAGTTTTTGCCTCTGATTACTGAGATTCAATAACATTTGACCACCTTTAACAATTGGTTCATTATATTGTGTAATCTGATATCCTTGTGGAAGATCTTGATAGAAATAATGTTTTCTATCAAAATAAGAATACTTATTAATTTTAGCACCCAATGCTAAACCAGTCTTTATAGCTTGTTCAACACATTTCTCATTCAGTATTGGTAAGGTACCTGGAAATGCTGCATCTGTAAATGAAACTCTAGAATTGGCTCTAAATCCTTCCATTGATCCTATATTTGCACTATCTGAAAATAATTTTTCTTTACTTTTAGTTTGTGCATGTACTTCAATACCAATAATAACTTCCCATGCTTTATTATTCTTTGATATTATATATGCATCTGAATTTTTAAATTCTTCACTTTTTATATTTCCACTACTACTACTACTACTACTACTACTAATAGTTGAATAATATCTATTATTATTTATTAAATATTTTTTTGTTATTTGTAAATTTAAACATTTATTAAAGATATTTAACATTATCGTTATGATCAATATTTTCAAAAAAATAAAAAAAAATAGATAATGTTAAAGATTTATATTATAGAAATTAAATAAAAATTATTTTGAAATTAAATTTCAAATGTAAAGTTTATTATATTAAAGTAATTCTAAAACTTTAATATTACCTTGACTATTTGCAGCCAATAGTATATTTGAATCTTTTTTCCAACACACACTACTGACAAATTGAGAACCATCATCATCAGTTTCTTCACCAGCACCAGAATTGGTACCAAATCTATGAGTAACAATTGGTTTAGATAGAGTTTTATAGTAGGTATATACACCATTATTTTCAGAACCACAACAAATATAATCACCATTTACAGTTAGACCAACAAAATTCTTTTCATTAGAATGACCTGTAAAAGTACGTACACACTCTGTCTTATTTACATTCCATAATTTTAGAGTACTATCAGTGGAAGCTGAAATAATTTCATCTTTGTTCATAAATTTTACATAACTAACTGCCTTTCTGTGACCCTTAAAAATAAATAATGGCTCCTTATATTGCCTCAAATCATAATAATGAATATGGTGATCTGCTGATCCAAATGCAATTAAATGTGCCGATGATGGATTAAATTTAACACAACAAATATTGGCTTTGCTGTCAATGGTAGTAATTGCTCTGTCAGAGTTGGTTGACCACAATTTAACTTTGGTATCATCGGATCCTGATGCCAATTGTGTTGGATCAGATTTTGAAAAATCTACAGACCAAACTCTCTTTTCATGTTCCTCCAGTGTAGCTACATTCTGACCAGTATTCACATCCCATAGACTAATAATACCTTCATAGTCTGACGATGCAATTTGTGATTTAACATAGGTATTCCATGAAAGACAACTGATCTTTGATCGACAGGTCATTTCTTTCATTGGGGCATGAACTTCTACATGATCTCTAATCTGAGCAAATTCAAATATTTTAATTTTTTTGGTTACACCTGCTGTTGCAAAAAATTCATCATCTCTATCAAATTCTATACTGCTAACAATCGATGAGGTATTATATAAATCTCCATATTTAAGTGATGCTATCACCTTAAATTCATTATATCTGGTAAATTTTAACAGATTCTTACTGAAATTTAATAATCCTTGACCAATAGTATTATTTACAATACTACTTTCTACTTGCATATTTATACTACCATTAAAATTTATACTCTGTGAACTGTTACCTAATATTTCTTTTCCTATTTGATTCATTTGTTGTTGTTGTTGTTGTTGTTGTTGTTTGTTTTCTAATTCTGAATAGGATGTAAAATAACATGCTTGTAAATCTTCTAAATGAGAATCAATTCTTCTTTTGGAATTTAAAATATTATTATTATTATTATTATTATTATTATTATTATTATTATTATTATTATTATTATTATTATTATTTTGTATATTTGATAAATTATTTGAACTACTATTATTATTATTATTATTATTATTATTATTATTTGCAATCTTTGGACTATTGTTTGGTGATCTCCAACCTTTTAGGTTCATTGAGGTAGTTGGTGATGATGGATTTGATATCATATTCTCTTTAGAACTCTCACTTAATTCTTTTTGATATTCGACTACTTTGATATCAGATTCTAGATAGGATATCTGTTTTTTTAATTGTTTAAAAGCATCCATTTTTTGAGCTTTTGTTTTTTGTAGGAAATCTAAAAGGATATCAAATTCTACTTGTTGATCTTGTAATTCTAGTATTTTCTTTTTTTCCAATAATGAGGATACCATCATATTTATATCGTGAATTGATAATTGCTCATTGGCAATTGATCTAAACTTTTTAACTGCTGGTGTTGGTATTAAATTGGTTTGTGCTGATACTTTTTCTATGAATTTATTTACTATAAAAAAAACAATATTAGAACTAATAGGTTAATATGTTCAATTAAATATTATAATATTTACAGGCAAAATTTGGAAATATTTGATCTCTAGTGAGGAAACTCATACATAGAGGGCATGCATGATTCTTTTGTAGATGAATAGTTATACAATGATAACAATATGAATGACCACATTTTGAAATGAATGGTTCTTTAATAATGTCTAAACATATAGGACATTGAAGTTCATCTAAATCTTCATCCTCTGATTTTCTTTTTGGTAATTGTTTAACATTTGATGAATTTTGTGATGTTGTGGTTGTAGTTGTGCTAGTGGTATTATTATTATTATTATTATTATTATTATTATTATTAGAGTTATTGTTGGATAATGTTGAGGTAGTAGATGTCGAGTTATTCACAGAATCATCATTAACTACATCCATAGGTGAATTAACATCCACCATATTAGTATTATTGTTGTTGTTGTTGGTGTTTGTGTTGTTATTATTTGTTGAATTATTGTTTTGATATGTAGAAATTGAAACTCTTGCCCTATTTAATTTTTGAATAGATGTATAATAACTAGGGGTTGAACTATTGATATTATTACTAGATAAACTATTACTTAAATTATTACTGCTGTTTAAAGATATATGTGCAATCTCATCTAAGTTTATAGAATCTGATAATCTGATATTATTTAAATTATTGCTGCTATTTGAAGTAGTGTGTTGATTACTATTACTGTTGTTATTATTGGTAGAAGGGGACAATGGAGAATTTATATTATTATTACTTGTATTGTTGTTGTCATCCATATATTGCAAAAAAAATTAGGGTCTGTATGTGTTAAAATTAAAAAAAAACAAAATGTTTTTCATTCAAAAAAAAAAAAGAATATGAACAACGAAGCGTTATTCCTCATTAAATGGGTCATTAAAAACCAATTCAATCAAGAATTAAATAACAAACTATTAAAACTTTTAGAAAATAATAATAATAATGAAATAACACAGACACAAAATATCAATTTAATTGATTTACGAAGTAGTGAGGAATTTTCACAATCACATTTTCCCCACTCAACAAATATACCATACACTGAATTCCTAGAGAGAATTTATGAATTACCACCAAGATCTTCTAATTTAGCAATTTATTATAATGATAATGATAAAAATATTCAAATATCACAAATCAGTGATTCATTGAAAAACTATAATTTCATCATTTTCAAACAATCATCTTTACTTTACCAATTTAGTCATAATAATAGTAATAATCTTTTAGAAGAATTACAATGTGAATCTGGAATAGAAAAATCAATTATTTTATGGAAAGCATGTAAATATCTGGAGGAATCAATTGACTTTATTGAAAATAGTCTATTTTTAAAATACAAAACAACAACAACATCAGAAATAGAAGAAAAAAAAAAAATTCAATTATTAAATGCTATTGATATTGCATGTGGTTCAGGTAGGGATTGTCTTTATCTTTTAAATAGAAAAAATCAAGTAAGATGGAATATTTATGGTGTAGATAATGATGAAATTCTGTTGAATAAAATGATATTGGCTGCAAATAGATTAGTAACTGATTCTCAATCTACTATACATTCACTTTTATTGGATTTAGAGGCATTCAATCCAGATGATTTCAATGATAAAGAACCAAATATTCAACAATTAGAACATTTAGATAAAATTAAACAATTATTATTATTAAAGGAACCAAATGGTTTTGATTTAGTTCATGTTGCAAGATATCTTTATAGACCATTATTTAGAGTTTTAACTGATATTATTAGAAAGAATGGTTTCATTCTTTATCATACATTCATGGAACCCTCACATGGTAAACCAAAAAGAAAAAGATTTTTACTTAAAGTAAATGAACTAAAACAAATTTTCACTGAACCAATCTTTAAAGTTATTCACTATCATGAAACATTTTTAGATGATGGTAGACCAATACAAGTAATTTTAGCTCAAAAACTATAGTACTATAACCTTCAATGGAAATAAAAATGCATTATTTATTATTATTATATTTAATTCAAATGTTCCTTTAACGATTTAACTTGTTGTAAAAACTCATTAGATGTTAATAATTCTGTACTTCCATAAATTATTTTCTTATTATGTTTCTATTATTATTATTATTATTATTATTATTATTATTATTATTATTATTGAAATAAAAAAGTTAGAATAAAATTCAAAAAGTCTTGTTTAGATTATCAAAATACATACCTTTGAGAAATCTTGTAAATTTTGATATTCAACATAATTACCACCACCAACTACAAATACAATTGCCTCTTTAAATGGAGTAGCTCTCTTTGGAATATTTGATTTGTTTGTAATTTTTGGATCTAGATAGTGAAAATCAGATTCCAGTGGTGAATTTTTTAGGTCCATAATGGATTCAACAATTCTGGTAACAAAAAGATCTTTAGATTTTGGTAGTAGAGATCTGACACCTTGTGAAAACATATTGGTGAATGATTCAACTGGTTGGTAGGCTGTAATCATTTGTATGAAACCTGTAGTTTTTGATGTTGAACCACCAGCACCACTTGATGGACCACTGTTCACTATGGCTAAACTATCATTAAATGCTTTAGTCTTTTTGAAATAATCCAAACTTGATAGATCAGCACCCATTTTCTTTAGACTGTCTTCATATTGTTCCATTTCTGAGGTGGGAATGGATTTACTTGAGAGGAAATAAATTAATAATAATCTAATTTTATCTTCCAGAGTTCCTCTACCACCACTTTCCCCTTGAATTGGTGATGTTATTAATGATGCTAACTCTTTTTTATCTACTAGTGACCTGGTGATGATTGCCTCTTCCATTGCAAAGAAATAATCAATTTGTCTATCTTTAATCTGATTCATCAATGCTGTTGCCAAATTGGTGTGAAGATCAATAGATCTCTTTTTGGCTCGAATTTGAGTTAATAGCTCGCCTAGACCTTTGGTTTGAATTTCTTTTGGTGGTTTAAGATCATCAATTTCATCAATGTTATAGGATGTCATTTGTGATAACTGATTGGTTTGCTCTGTGTATTCATTAATGTGGGTTTTTATATCACCTGCAACCGATGGAAATGCAACACCACTATTTTGTTGCCAAAATGTATCTAATGACGAATCTAGATCATAGGTTTGTCTAGTAGTTTGTCCAGATGAGTTTACATCTACTTTAACCTTATTCATATTCATTGATAGAATATCATGTGCCAATGCCTGATAAGTCCATGGGTGATGTAACATTACTGATAAATCTATATTTCTATCTAATATCACCAATACAGGACGATAAAATGAACTGAGTTGTGATCCCATTTCATTGTTACTGGAAAATAAATTTGCACCACCACTACCTGTTTGTTGAACATGTTGTGCTATTTTCTTTTCTAAAGCCAAACTAATCATCTCTGCTGTTGAATTTTTGGGACATCTAATAATAGGTATTACTCCCATAGTAACTAATACTGAAAATAGACTATCTACTACTGTATTAATATGTTCTTGTGCTACTGTATCCTTTATAGTTGGGTCATTAAACGCGTGATAACTGTTTTTTGGTTGATTAAAAACAAATAAATCTTTTTCTAATGATATAAAGTTTATAAATTGATCGTATAGTTTGGTAATCATATTAACTGTATCACTCTGAATTGTCAATGTTACCAATTCTTCCATTAATTCATTTGATAATCTTGATGCAAAATTTAAATATATATTATCATAGAGTTTATTTTTACAGTCCTATAATAAATTGGTGTTAGTATTCCTCATTTTGATAATAATTATGCTGCAAATAAATATATACCTCTGCTATTCTTTTAATGTTATCTAATGTTGGTAAAACAAAATAGATTGCTGGTACATCTTGAATAGGTTGACGATCTGAGTGTAATTGTAAGTGTAATGTAACACCTTGGTTTCTTAATGCTCCTTTGGTTAGAATTGGTGCAATAATTGAACTACAATAACTGTCGAATACTAATATTTTCCAAACTTCTTGCCAATTTGTACTAGTATCATTTTCATTTTGTTTTAATTTTAACATTCTATTGATTGATTCAATCTGTTTGTCTCTGATTGAAAATGAAAAATCAAATCCAAAGGATGTTGAGCTTGTATTCATATTGTGATGTTGTTACTTCAACTGTTGAAGTTTAAAATGAAAAATTAAAAAAAAAAAATTTTTATTAATGAATCACTGTTAAAAATGGGTAAAATTTTAATTTGTTTTGATAAATAACTATGATTTATTTACTATAAGTATAGTTGCTGTGGAAGTATTACTAAACACAAGCACCACAGATGAAAGATCAAGTGTTTATATTCTTTAGATTTTGATAGAGAATATAAAAAGACTTTTTATATTCTTGGTTCATTAATCCCATTAAATTTGATAAATAGATATATTGACTAAAGGATTGTATGACAATACAATCAATGTCTTATTACCCCATCTTAGAATAGTGGAAATAATCCTCCAATATAATACAGCAGAGATTAAATTCAACAACATATCTAGTAACACATTAGATCACTATTGTTTATCATCAATTCAGTAGTGGCCTCAATAAAAGATCAACACTGTTTATTGATGATATTGTATATTTTAGTCAAGTTGAGTTGTTCCATTATCACCTGAAAGCAATGTATCAGTTGTGGTGATTGAAACTATGATGGTGTTATTTTAGCAAATATTAATGGGTGGGGTGATCAGAGTTAATAGTATTAATGTATTGAATATATTCATTAATATAAATTGATATTAAATAACAAAGATATCATATTACGAAAGAGTAGCAGGATTTCAAATATATTTTGATGATCTTGGATTATAATGTTGGTTTGATTAGGTTGAATCTGATTGAAATTGCTTATTAATGAAAGGCAGTGTAGTAATGTTGGAATTGAAGATTATTAAAAGGTATTGGATATTGTTGGAGGGTTTGGAAAATGGTATTGGAGATTGTTGGAAAGTTTTATGGGTTATTGGAAGGTTATTGAAGGTTAATGAAGGTTATTTAAGGTGAATGAAGGTTATTTAAGGTGAATGAAGGTTAATGAAGGTTAATGAAGTTTGTTGAAGGTTAATGAAGGTTAATGAAGGTTGATGAAGGTTATTGAAGGTTAATGAAGGTTATTGAAGGTTATTGAAGGTTGATGAAGGTTGTTGAGGGTTAATGAAGGTTATTGAAGGTTATTGAAGGTTGTTGAAGGTTGTTGAAGGTTGATGAAGGTTGTTGAAGGTTTTGAGGGTTAATGAAAGTTAATGAAGGTTGTTGAAGGTTGATGAAGGTTGATGAATGTTGAAGGTTGATGAAGGTTAATGAAGGTTGTTGAAGGTTAATGAAGGTTAATGAAGGTTAATTGAAGGTTGATGAAGGTTGTTGAAGGTTAATGAAGGTTATTGAAGGTTAATGAAGGTTATTGAAGGTTAATGAAGGTTATTGAAGGTTAATGAAGGTTATTGAAGGTTATTGAAGGTTGTTGAAGGTTGTTGAAGGTTATTGATGGTTTTCTATGCACGTATTGGGTAGGTTTGCATACATAGGAGTAATATAAGTAATTGATGGTATTCTACAAACGTATGGAGAAAGAAGAAGGTAAATTCTCTGTAACTCTAGTCGGTAAGCAAATACATTGGTGGGTAGGGTAGGTTAGGTGAGGTTAACTGAGGGTAGGGTAGGGTAGGGTAGGGTAGGGTAGGGTAGGGTAGGGTAGGGTAGGGTAGGGTAGGGTAGGGT